>JAGTXR010000048.1:0-1344385 GCA_022606575.1 Glossosoma conforme
GACGAGGAGGATATTAACAACATTTGGTTTCAACAAGACGGCGCTATGTGCCACACAGCCGAAGCTACACTCGATGTTTTGCGCCCCATTTTCAAACAAAAAAAAAGTTATTCGGCGGACCCGTTATTTACACCTTTTAAGAAAAGAAATTCGGAAAGTGGTGTTTTCAATTGTACTATAAATACATATATCGATAAATATTCATTCTGGTCCCAATTCACGAAATAATGAATAAATGACACGTTAACACTATCCAGTCCGCGCGTTACACGATTAAACTTTTGCTGGAGGCCGACTGTTTTCTTAAAGAATTGCTAAATCTATCGTCATGTGTTCAAATAAAATTAAATATGACCCTCACTGAAAAGATTTGAGATCTTTGAATTATGGTCGAAAGTAAAAACAACACATCTGTTGTGTGACCGGCCACTAACGTTTGAAAAAACATCACAAGCTGTGTATAGTCGGCCACTAAGCGTTGGCGGAACGATCACACACATGTTGTGTGACCCGCCTTTAACGTTCGGCCTGGAGATTACACACATATTGTATAATCGGACTGGATAGTGTTAATGTAATAGTATTAGTGGTGGTAGGTTTAACAGCTTTATTTTTTGGCGAGTTTGTAAAGTAAATCGTTCGGAAAAACATAATATTATATATAACAAACATATTTAACAAACGTCTATATTTAAAGCAATAAAGTTTATAGTTACGTCACTGAGCGTTGTTCTTGTAGGATACACCAAAAAAGTATGCAGATTATGATTTAAATTATAAAATTATAGTTGAAATTAGTTGTTAAACCCATAACAGGACCGTAGTATAGGTATAATGTATATAATAGATTGTTACTAATTCATAATTATGTTACATGATGGATATTCATTTGAAATAAAGGAATAAAAAATAATCATAAATTATTTGATAGGAGCCTGCGGGTGCAATTTTACACATTTATGAACTCTAAGACTTCCAAGATCCATCCATGCATTGGCTGCCCAAAGAAAAAGAAAAAGAAAAAAAATAGTCAATTTTTCCAAAATATAATTGTTTTTAACCTGTTCGCATCGTACCCGATATATGCCGTGTAAGATTCTCCTACCGTTGACATTGGTAGCCGTGATATATCATTTTGCTACTTTCTTAGAATAGTTTTTTATGCATCATCTGATAGGTAAAGGATACAAGAACCAATGTGATATATGAAAATATACCAGATAAGTACATTTATGCTTCAAATACTAGTTTTATAATTGACAGTATACTTTGTATTCCACCGAACCGTAATGAAAGGGTTAAAAATAATATACTTTTACGAATTTGATAATGAAAATGACACATTGAATTTGCGTTTGCTAACCAGAGAAAAATTAAGGTCATTACGGTTACCAGTTAACAACAGCTTCTTGACAAAATCATTAACAATTTAATTGTTATTTTATGTTTGCATAAAATAAGTGATTATATGTTTCTTTATGATTTATATTCGATTTAAAAAAATTAAAATAAAATATACTGTATTATGGACTTCAACTATATATTATAGTCGTATGTTTAAAGTGAATAATACAGTATTATATAAATCACGGTTGATTTGTTAATTTACTGGACAATTGAGAAAATTAGACTATAGAACAAAGTTAGCATTCAAATATTACTATTCGTCAAATTGGCAATAAGTCAATGAAGCTTTAATATTTCTATATAATAATATTATGGTAATCATACAAGTATTTTGTTGGTCTATTATTATATTATCAATGTTATTTGATATGACGCTCTACATATTAATCAGCATTTTACTCGCGGCGAATGCTTTTAATGAGAATTTTAATTTTGTAAGTTGCAACCGATGCATTTTTTCAATTCCGCGAAGTTGAAAGAAGAATTATGCAAGCGTAATTGACGAACCAATTACGTACGAGAAAGACAGCAATAAAGTTTGTAATTTCTACAAAGGAATTTGACAGTCACCAAATTAAAGTAAAGCATAACAATACGTCGTTTGCAATTTGTAAAAATGTAGGCCAGGTGGCTGATTGCAAAAGTTATGTTTAATGCAAAAAATGAACACAGTGCATTAATGAACGTGTACATTGAACACTGCATTTGGTACAATAGCATCATCATAAAGACACATTTTTAATCCACAGCTGGACAAAAAGATGTCTGTTCTATCCTATTTCACTATTATAAGACTTTAGTATAATACTATCACTTAATGGTAATGCTATGGCAAAAATTACACAAATGAGGTTTGTTGAGACATAAGATATACAAATAATAATAATTACTTCTTCTTTCTGTTAGCAGTGTTCGAGTCGAGAAGTGTTCATAGAAATAATCACGTTTACAAATTCGTCATCAGAACGAAAATGTGAGACACTAAAAGCAAAATCTGATCGTATTTAATAGATAAGAATTTTATGCTATGTTTTAACATGGATCAATATGGAAAAAATATGCTGGACGCTTTTGAGAGGAGAGTGCTACGTATAATTCTGGATCCCATGATTGATGGAGTATTTTAGCAAAGACAACTAAACTATGTACCGACAATATTTACAAAGCTACCTAACTATCTGTATACATCAGACTGACTAAGATGAGCTGTATATACACAGAGACACCAGAAATAGTCTTGGATGGGTGTCTTACAGCCGTTGCCTTTTGTAACGTAATTTTAAGAAAAGTTATATTTAAAAGAAAATTATATTTAAAAAAAATGTTATAGGATTAAATAAATAATTAATATTTAATAAGTATAAGAGGTACTTCAAATAAAAATGTCTATGGATAAAAATGTAATGTCACGGTCATCTTATTTGATGTTGAAATTTTTTCCATCTGTTTTTATGATTCGTTATAGAAAGATGACTTTCATAAACTAAGCCGGTAATAAAATATCTATGAAATAATCAATTATTATTGTTTATGGTTTATAGAGTATTTACGGTATTTTAAATCTGTGTGAATTTAGATGTTCTCGAGATACGAAACGATAAATTTATAAAAAATGAAGCCACACACTGTAAATGTTATGGGCTGAGAGAAAATGCCTCGACTGTTGTATGAATGGTCACATGGTTTGATCCCTAGTGACGTTTAAAGATTAAAACGGTTTTTAAACAATTTATACGCCCCACATTTACTACAAATATTTATCAACATCTAGTACACCGTGGTTCTTATGAATATGAATATGATTTCTCACCCGTAAAAATGTCTCTAACAATTTATTAGTAAAAATTGATGGTAGAGAATTCCCATGAACACTTTTCATTCATAGTCACATCATTGTATCAAGACATCAGTGATTTGCAATCCTTAAAATAACAAATACTATATAACCCACGGATGTGATTTCCCCATCACGGTTTGGGATTATTTTATTGTATGTTTTTACTTGAGTAATGTTATTATGAATATGTATACTGTAATTAAGTTATTATTTCATAGTGGTTAACTAGTTACAGAAAATTAAAATATGCAGAACTCTTTTTAGATATAAGTAATATACCTATAAATATTGTTTTATTATTATTAGTCAGTTATCGTTTTACAATTTTTTGCTTCGTAGATTACCAGGAATTTATTTACAATAATCAATATTTTTATACAATTCTGAATAATCATAGTTATGTGTTTCTAACTAAACGATGATTATATATAAAAAAGTAAAAAACAGACATAATTTGCTTTTAGGCTTAACGGTAAAATATATTTATATAAAATGTTCCGAACAGTTTCTTTCAAAAATAATAATATATTTTTAGTCGAATGAGAAAAGAATTTTGCCATATAATACAGTGAACATGTCAAATTTGATCTACGTATTTGGCATAATTTAGGTATTAAATATTGTTCTTACTTCATATCCTCAATAGAGTCAAAGTAATGTAGTTTAAGTGTGATATGTAGGAAGTAAAAAATATTTGAATTAAACGAATACAAAATAAATATTGAAAAAAAACATTTTTTTTATAAATATGATAAATATTTTTATATTTATACTGTTCGCTTATTATCAGTTATGATATTACAAGCAGGCTGTGCAAATATATATTACATTCAATATTCTTGCAGGCATAAAATTATACTACAATTCGAATGTAGGCTAACTTCAATTGACTAACCTTATATGGAATGTTTTTGATCGAATTATTGAACTGAAAGGTGATTTGCCCATGCAGTTAGTACAAAATGAACGCTTGAGACAAGGTCTAGAAATCTTTTATGCTGAACATGTGATTAGTGTCAATTACTCTTATAATCTGCGAACGGTAATGAAATAATATAATGGTAATGGCCAGCAATATAAAATAAAAGTCATGTAATTAAATCTACGAAACTACTTCGTGTTTCTAGACCATCTGGTTCATTTTTTGAGATGATGATTACACCTACCATGTTATCTCAAGTGTTCATTGTTCTGTTTTTATATTATTCCATATTTTATTAATTTAAGCATTATTAAATAACGAAAGGAAAAAATATTGAGGATCGTTAATTTCAAGCGAAGAACTGGAAGATCGCATATGATGCTGATTATAACAGTCAGAAACGATCTTACATCACTACGAGCTGACGGAGAAATATAGTATGGCGTGTGTTTACAAAGAAAGCCTAACCTAGGTCAAGTAAAAATTAAAGAAATATATGGAATGGCAAATGATCACTGCATGCATTTATTGAAAATGGATTATTAACCTTGAGGGTTACAAACCTGAGAAGTTAAATGCAGTGAGAGGGGTTAAGCATTGCTTTATTTTTATATACATGTTTATATCTTGGCGAATTTTAGATGTTTGTAACTTGTTATAAGACTAGTAGGTACTTAAACATTGACCAATAAGTACTTCATAGGTATTTTTATAAAGTCAATATAATTTTTTGATGATTAATGCTCGACCTAGGTTAATTTTAGCAAATCATAAAATCTTGGCGAGTTTTTTGTCACCACAGATCGAAGTGTGTTACATACCTGTTTATTTACAGTAAGTAAAATACAATAACACATTATTTATTTAAGTATTTATATTTTAGATCTAACACTCCTGTCATATTATTATAATGATTTTAAATGGTAAACATATTATTTCAGAAGGGTTATTAAGTTCGTAAGCTTTATTCCAACCTTGTTCGAGTAACGATCACTTTTTTAAATTTGAAAACGACATGCGTGTTTTCATTCAAATCGAAACCTTAACATCAAACGAATGAATTATTTTATTATTTAGTCAATTAAGGTTGACGTTACCCGAGCGAATTTTAGGCTGGCTCCAAAATAATCAATTAATAACTGTTTAGCGACATTTGAAAAGGATTATAGGAAAACGTTGCCCTTGACCGGGTTTTTTTTGTCATGCAATACAATGTGCTTACACACAAAAGTTCATTCTACTTTTGGTTGGTAGTTAGTACAAACAACATGTGGTATCAGAACGCAATGCACTTGTTTGTATAATTTATTGAAAGAAATAACAACTGCATGAAAAATTAATTATATAATGTGACATATTGCTAAGTTTCAATTAAAAAAACCCTTAAGCTGGCCATCATAACATTTAAGAAATGTTTTTATTGGAACAAGTAGCTTAGCTAATATCTTGTCACAGATGACACTGTATAGAGGTTCATTTATCAACTCGAACATTGATCATTTTGAATTACACAATCTAGCCACTCTCAGATATGCATTAACTATTTATGATCGAGTTCAATCAACCCTTAGTTTTAAGTGGTTCAGGCATCGGAAGCATCGGGAGCATCGGACTAATCAGACAATCTCCCTAAAACCTGATTTACTGATGCCCAAATATAGGACACGAAGAAGGATGAGGCTAGAATGCTCGTACCAGCCGGAATCCGCAGCTCAGGGGCGAGATGCCTGGAGAGGAGTCTTGGGGTAGGCCGTAAATCTTATCTTAGTGGCCTGTACCACCATCGGGATAAGTAAGTCATGTATTGTATCAACTTGTATCATAACATTTACTAGGGACTATTAGCCAAGTGTAAGTAATTCCTTAAATATTTTGCTAGCTAAAATGTTATCAGTTCTTTTTTCGTTTACCTACCTTTTCGCATTACCCATCACACCCTGATGATGACCCCTGTAATGGTGGTCGAAATTTGAGGGATAAAAAAATTAACGCCTACAGCTTAAAATAATATCTATGTGTTCTAAGGCCGTGAAAACCTTTGAATTTTCTTACGCAATTTTATTTTTTTCCTACAAGAAAAACTTATTTTATTTGCAATTAAAAGTCACCGCTAAATTAACTTATAATAAAACTGACAGGCACATGAGACTCCGATAAGGTTATCAGTCTGTTGTATATCATGTCTTTAATTTACTTTTAAATTTGAAAAATAAATATTATTAACTTTCTGGAAAAAATAAGGAAAAGTTTCGATTCAAGTATTTGCAATGACATACCTGTATATTCTATACAACACTCACTCGAAAAAACGTTTTTTGGCAATATTGTGAAATACTCGTACAAAAAAATATATTGAAGAATAAAAAACATATAACAAGATAATGTAACTAATGTTAAGGCATCTTAAATATATAACAAAAACAATATTTTTTGCAATAATACATAACTTCTTACAATATATATAAAATACATTACTAAATATTTAAGTAATTAATAACAGTAAATTATTAAAGCTAAGTATGTATACGTAGTAAATTTAAGTTATAATTTTATTTTATTTATAACTCTAATTTAAGTCTATTTTCTAATTTAAAAACAAAACATTGATATTTTTAAAACGTGAAAACAGTATTTAGAAACCAATCCATTTAAATATTTGTCAATATTGAAATATATATTACTTACCCAGGAATAAGACATCCATTAGTTTGAGACATATAATTTTGCCGTTCATTTTTGCTAACGTCAACCCACATTTTAGCCGAATTATTTACATTTATTATCGAAAAGCGAAAAAAACACCAAACTGAAAACTAAGCGATGTATTCATAAAAAAATAAAGTCTTTATAAAATAGATTGTCACTTATTTAATGTCTTATTTAATATATAATACATAAAATAAATAACTTTCCACTTGTTTTCTTGATTCGAGAATTGTTTCGTTTTTCGTTGGCTTTAGTTCGTTCGCTTGCACACGTCCGCACTCAAGGAAATCTGTTGACATACAAAGTCTTCCAAGCTGTTAGCAAAACAGCGAACCATAAATTACGCGGCACTTCAACGTTTCCTTAGCAGGAGTAATATATATAGTAAAATATGTGTGACAATACTAAAAAGGCAGTCTTATTCCTTCTGCAATATTAGAAAAATTCTGTATTAAAAGTATCAGATTAAAATTTTTAGGGATTCTTACAACAACAAAAAATTTAATATTTAAATACACCTAGATAATTATATATTACCTAGATAATTATATTCGGATAAGTTATATCATCGAGGAGTATTTTTAAATAACTCAACATTAAATATTTTTATAAAAATAACTTGTAGTATAAGATATTTTTCCTTTAATTACTCGTATAAAATGAAAATAGTACAATACTTTAATGTTTAAATTTTCGCGGTTTTCATAAACAAAAAGTCACGTACTTACTTAAGTAATATAATAAACATGTCGTATATATAATCATTTTAAAAAATACATGCACAGTAAAAGCGTAACTTTATTAAATAGTTTAATACTAATTGAAAGATAATTTTGTAAAAAAAATGCTGAAAAAATACAAATCTGTAGCGGATATGTGTAATACTATAAATCAAAAAGGTATCAATAAAATTAATATTTAAATATTTTTTATTAAATCTAACAAGTTATTTGTAAGTAATTCTTGTCCGTTTTTGTAATAATTAAAATAGATTACCACAAAAACGTGTTATACGTGGATAGTTTTAGTTAAAATAATTAAAAACCCAATAGCATTGAAACATCATTAAATATATATATATAACTATTCTAATAAAAAAAATGTATTTCAGAATATTAAATATTCGTACTATATTTTAAAAAATCTTTAGAAAAATTAACTACCAAATTTAAGACATGTTTTATTGAGAACTCGAAAAATAAAAATAAACTTTACCAACGCTATAATAAATACATAAATTTGAGTATGAAAATAAATCTGTAATATGTACTCGTTTAATTAATCACAACAAGTAAAAAAATATATTTAAAACAAACGAGCTATGGACTAAATATTTTTTAAGCAACACAATTGACTTTTTTTGAAATTAAATATATGTAACGTATTTTTTTTACTTTACAAAACATCACATTGTCACTTTTAAAAAAAATATGTTGACTTATCCCATGCTTAGAATAATTTTAAAAGACTGATTAAAATAAACATAATATTAGATATACAATTTTCTGTAAATTTAGAACTAGTAGAAATATAAAAAACATAAAACAAATATTTAAAAAATATCTGTTTTTTTAAATATTACTAGAAGCCGATATATTGCCTCTTTAGTATTAAAAGTGTATATTCCTTTGGTAGATAATTACTGATTTATTTCATTTGTAGGTACCTAATGTAAAAATTAACAAAATATAGTACTGTCTATGCTTAGAATCTGCGTACAGCTTCACGGCAGTCCACCATCGACAAAAATGTCTGCCGGTCAACTCGGGCCGGGTTTTTTGCGGAGCTCGTCCTATTAGTTTTTGCTTGTCTGCAACCTCCGCAAATGTTACTAATTCGAGTCTATTACGTGCGTGAATACAGCGGGTCAACATGTCTATAAATCTTAATAAAAATCGCGAGTCGCTGCTCGCGGCGTGGAAGGAGGTACTCGATGACAAGACATCAACTGACTGGTGAGGATATTGTGCATTATGTTATTGTTTGGTTTCTGATGGGGTCCTTGCTCCCAGCTACATCTTTCAGTACCGGCAGTATCAAAGCGATCTGATATAAAACAAATAAACAGATTAATAAACAGTTACTTATGTGTTTTCATACATCATAAAATAATTCATTAAAGTCATTAACCCTTTTTGACACATCACATAAGCTTCAAATTTATTTTTCCTTCCTAATTTGAAATTTTACTAAAATCTACATCTTCCTTGAAACGAATTATTTTTTATTGCCAGAAATATAATAAATGATTATGATAAACACAAGATAATCTAATTTCAATGCATACAAGAATTATTTATTGTTAGATTGTTCAAATAAATATACATAAATACATTATGACAACAAATAAATTTATGATTATTAGTGTATGAAAATATTTGGGAAACATTTTACTTACTTAATTATTCTTTATAGAATCAATAATATGTTATAATTGATGGGAAATGTTAGTTAGTAGCATTCCTCATATTAAGATTTATCATCTTATAGTTTAAAAAATTGTTTCTAAATACCTAATGAAAAGCTAAATTTTTAAATTAAATATTTATCTATATCAAAGTTAATTATTTGAGTTAGATTTGGTTAAGTTCAAACAAAGCCCTCCAACGACTTCTTTTTTCTAAATTTTTGTTTCCAACATTTGTTTGTTTGGTAGGCATAATTAATGTCAAGAGTAAACAGAAAAAGTCTTTTTTTTTCTATCGAAATAGTAAATCTAACATTAAAAAATTATCCTTATTGCCATTATCCGTCAGTAATATTATAGTTTAATTATATAAAGCAGTGGTCACCAAACATTTTTAGATGTGACCGGGCTGAGTATTTTTAAAACTTTAGCAGGCAGGATAAAATTATTTTCATAGAAATCTTAAGAGCAAAAAATCTTTTGGTCTTACCGCTAAAAAATTTAAAGCTCCAAAAATTTGTAATTCAAAAAAGGGTTTTTTTAACCCTTTCATTACGGCTAGGTGGAATACAAATTATACTGTAAGTTATAAAACTAGTATTTGAAGCATAAATGTACTTATTTGGTATATTTTCATATATCACATTGGTTCTTGTATCCTTTAGACATCAGATGATTCATAAAAAACTATTCTAAGGAAGTAGCAAAATGATATATCACGGCCACCAATGTCAACGGTAGGAGAATCTTACACGGCATATATCGGGGACCGATGCGAACAGGTTAAATACCTCAAGTGATATATTCTATCAATAAAATTTTGATAATGTCATTGTTTTCTTGTTTAAGGTATAATGATTCCTGGAATTACTACTATATTCTGATAGTATTTTATTTGGTGTATTGAATGTTATAAGATATTTGATAAGCCTGTAGTAAAATATTATTTTAATCGGATTGTTTGTGAATACTTGGCATTCTCCTAAAGATAACACAAATATTTGATAATAATCACTTTACATTGTTTAGGTTTATCCAGGAGGTCATAATATTAATTACAAAATATATGTTTAGTTCAGTAAAATATGTTTTGATTTATTTTCTAAAAAGTAACAGATTTCATTTTTCTATATAAATTTTAAACTCCAAATAAATCATTAATTTTTTAGAAAAATATATTTAGTGTTTCAAAGCAATCAAAAATTAAAATAGATGGAGCCCTAAAATTATATTTTTATAACAAAACCATTGTAGTTTATCCAGTTGATATGTCTGATAATGATCCAAGTTAAGTCATATATGTACCCGGTGAGGTCTAAAAATGCCATTTCCACAATTTTTCATTAGTAATTATAACACCTGCAATTATCAAACATATTTTTTTTTAAGAATTATTTCTTCCCTTGTACCGCGTGTGACGTCTGTAGCGGTTATGAGCTTTAATTGGATTTTTGAGGCTTATGAGGATCAAAAAACCCCATAAAGCTCAGCTGTATTGTTTTGATGTAATATTAAAAATTACCTGAATATGTTAGTGAATATATTATCTATTGCATTTCAGTCAAAAGTTGTCTATATATCAAATGACACCTGAAATGATTACAACTTATATTCAATATATATCCATTTTTTTTTTTGTATGAATTAATTTGATTTTTATTTGGTCAATATACCATGGAATGGTTGCACAAGTTAACTTGCTTTTTAATGAAATAAGTAATCTCGGATTGGAATTATTTTCATAGTAAAATATTTGTTGGTCTAAATTAGCTCATAATATACCTTAATTGGTACGAACCTGCTGATTGGAGAATGTATCATTATAATGCATTAAGCTTAGTACAAATTCCACTGCTAATCAATTAAAAAAGTATATGTAAATTATAATTTTAATATTTCCAAAAATTTGCAGTAAAATTTATAATTTTTATGTTATAATATTATAAATTATCAGTCTTATAATTTATTAAGAAAATTTTATATTTAATTTCCTCCGCCATATTATTACTTGTGAGTGATTTTACCCACAATTTCACTACAAATACCTCAAAAATTTTGTAAGTCTCTTGTAGTATTCTCCTGCATGTGAATAAATTTAAATATTTGAAATTTTTGACAGCTGCATTCCAAAGAGGTCTGGATCCACTACTCTCTCTTGAATACAATTTATTTTTATGTAGGAGCCATAAAGTATAATATATATTTTGGCAAAGCAAACACCTTTAATGCATGCAAGAGCAAAAATTAAATGCAAATTTATTTCCTGTCTATTGTTGCTAATTACCTTTCACTTGCGAAATTTGCTAAATTTTGGAGCAATTTGATTAAATTTGCATATGATATTGTTATGATTATGCCAATATTTAATGGGCGAATCTCTACTTAATTGTTTACTGCATTTTTTAATAATGAAATAAAAATAAACACTTGCTTTTTACTTTGCCTTTTCTATTCACCTATTCATGTGTACAATATTAATTGTGTATTGATCTCATTTTTAATTTAGGAATAATGGAATTGAGTGGCCACGCCAAAATGTGTATTGATTATTTTTTGAGTTTTATATTATTTCTTTGGCATAAAAATAAATAATTTTCTAAATAATACATGTAAATAGTAATTATAAATATCGCATGGTCTTTTGATATCAATTAATCATTTTGTTTGGATTAACAAATACATTTTTTAAAATTAATTCCATCTACTTTTAGACTTTTAAAGAATAAATACAAACAAATGTTTACATTTAAATTGTATGGTGCAAAATAATGTAACTAATCTGATTCAATTATTTTATTTAACATTTATAAACATTAAAAATTCAAATCTATTATTCTTGTGCAGTGTTTTTAAAAATGCAATACATTCCTATTTGGGTTTTCTAAATATATGTTTGTTCTTGTTTCTAGGGTGCTATTTGATTACGAGGGCCAGTCTAATGACCTGAAGGTGTCCGGGAAGGGCAATGGAGGCATCGAGGAGCTCACAGATGAGCTCAACACGGGCAAGATCATGTACGCCTTCCTCAGGGTGGAGGATCCCAAAACTAGTCTATTAAAATTTGTTTTAATCAATTGGCAGGTAAGACAATCCACATATCTAATTATTTCTTCATTTGTCTAAGTAGTAATTAATAGAAAAATAAATACTGAATTGTATTTTCATCAAAATCAAGTGTATCTATCTATTGCTGGAATGAAGCCTCTTTACCAATGCATTATTATTTTTTGATCAAGTCAATAAATATAATATTAATTCCTAATTATTAGCCAATGCCAAAAATAATTTAGAATTACTAGTCCTTTTCCCTAATAATTAGTTAACTAAAAATGTAATATATTGTGAATTAAGTTATATTGTCACATATTGAAACATCGATTATGTTGAACCCGGTATCAAAAAAGCAAGAGACTATTTATTGTTAGTCATTCCTAGCCCTTGTTCATCATTTTGTCTACTAGATAAAGGTATAGTTATACTTGATATATATAACCTTGCCATCGCGTCCATCTTTGGTGTTTTTTCAAGAATTGGAGTAAGAGCACCCCTTGAAAAAATCCCACCATATCTTATCGGTCGATAGTAATCCATCGACCAATAAGATTGACTGCATTTCCCCTTCTATTATGCTTACTTTCTCTGCTGTGATAGATCAATGTTAAAGCAGTTCCTCTCCAACTGTGATCCTTGCTTCATCTTCTGTAATTTACGAGAATATCGAAATGAATTGCCTAACTCCAAAATCATATTCATCAAATCTTCTAAATATTTTTTGTGTTTTTTCCATTTGAAATAACCAGTGATAGTCATGTGAATTTGTGATAAAAATAATTTTATTATATACCTGATCATAATTTGATATTTTTGTAATTCTTCATTTTATCTTATCTATAAAACAATTCATGATTTAATTTTTTTTTGGTTCATGATATAATTATCAGTTGTTTATAATTTCATTTTAATCATTGGTGTGCAGCTTTGAAATCATGATGGAATGATAATTTGTAACTTTGTTTTTAAAAAAATAATAATTTTCTGTTTGATATTTATTTTATGAAATATATTAAAATATTTAGCTCTATTTTCATTGTAGTGATGACTGAGAAGTATGACATAACGTTTCATATTTCCTTTGAATCATTAATATAATGTGATTTTTTATTTGAAGAAATACATAAATATCATATTACTTGAATAATTGTCAGTTGACACATAAAAAAATACATATAACCTTAGTAAGCGTGAAGATATAATCAATAGATGATATGATTGTTTAATAATAGTTATGTAAGCCAATCATTATGTTCATTTCAAAAAGTTAAATAGATGACAATATGAGAATAAATATTCATTATTCAGAATAAAGAATATGCAAATGTATGATGTGTCACATATAGATGACTTGTTTATTAGTCACCACATAACATTACTTCTGCAACTATCTAGATAAGATATTCATTCAAATGATAATGTTGAAAAAGAAAAGTGAAAGTTAAAAAAAATCTTGAATGAGTACATTCATTTTTTTATGTGCAGGATAATACTGACGGATAGTGATGTAGAATCTCATCTGCGAATTTTATGTCAATTGTTATGTTAAGGGTAGTCAAGCGCTGCATGTAGGTTAGTGATCTACAAATGATGTTAAACTGACATTTAGACATCTATTTTTGAAGGACTTGTGTCTACTATTAATTTTAATTAGTAAGCTATGACTGTCAATCTATTGGTAAGGGATCAATTTCACATCAACCAGGGATGTTTAGAAAGCTTAAAAATGTATTCCAAATGTATTGAAAATAATTTTTTATCATTGTCGAGGATCGATCCCACAACTTAAATGATAATCAAGTGCTTCTACCTCTAAGGTATACCTAATAAGTGGGTATTTGTGTAGATATTGGATAATCTTATCAAACTCTTATCTCTTGCAAATGCTTCAATTGTTATGTGGCTTAAACATCTGATAGTAAGGAAGATATCACCAATCGGTCATTAAGTTATCAGTTGTACTCCCACTTGACCATGAAGAGTTATGTGCATTATTTGAATAAATTTATAATTGCGAATAAATTATAATAAAGCTGTGTTGAAAAATTAATGTGGTTGTATTTAAAAAAATAAAAAAATACATTTAAAGTGATTTAACATTGAAAATTAAAAATGGCGCAAGGTTCTGTGATTGATTCGGGTATGGGTGCTTCTCAGAATGAAAAAAAATCTAAGTTTGTGAGATTCACTGACGATAATGTCTCTCCACCACCTGGCAACGAACTGAAGCCATTTTTCAGTCCAGCCATGTACGTTGGACAGATATCAGAGAGGATGCAATCTGCAATGGCAGTAATCAACGATTCCAATTTTAACGCGTCGAAAGAGCACAAAGCCATTCTGCAAAAGGAGTTGATAAACATCCTTGCCATCGGTAATCAAATGGCGCTCGAGATGGTGCGAATGGAGGACGCGTTGTCCTCCACACAAAACGCTGTCAATTCTTCGATGAAACCCGAAGACATGATTCTTGCTCCGGTGAAAACTACTCCTACGAAAACTGTAAAAGTTCCATCTGACAATGTTAACATTCATACCACATCGAAAGTTGTGACTCGGATGGATTCTGTTGACGTATCAAAGAGGAATGATAATCTTAAAGAAGATTTGAATATGATACTATTGAAGTCTTTTATGCCCAAAACACCTAAACCTCCTGTTTGTATTAAACCGACTTCCGGTCCCTTTCAAGTGAAAGCTAAGCAACATATTAAAAGAACCCCTTCATATGTAGGATATGCAAAGAAGGGTTGGAAGGTTAGAATGACAATTATTATTGTATTACATTGTTAGCACTTCATATTAAATGATTGATTTTAGACTAAAGCATGATAAAAGAAAATAAACATTAACTTTATCACCTTAGTGAATTGATAATAATAATATAAAAGAAGTTCTTGGTGTTTTATAAATTTGGTTTAAAAATATTTAACTAACCTCAAAACTTACAGTTTACTTGTTATCTGTATACTATATTTTAATTTATGTCAGGATTAAAATATTTAATCTTGACTAATGAGATATAAAAAAATAGGAATTGTCACAAAAGATAATGAAATTTTAATTTGTATATTTCTAATATTACAAAAAAATTATATGTACATTAAAATATTGTTTTTGAAAGATTTTTATCAAAATTTTGCAGAGTAATAATTTATAAACCAATTTTTAATCAAGCTAAGCAATTAATTTTAATTTATCTAGTTCGATTTTGATGGATTTTGATGTTTTCATTATATGTCAGGATGAAATAAGTTGACTTGTAAAACTATAATTTTTTATGCATTGTATGTATCATCAGCTCTTTGATTGTTTGATTGATATTTTGAGTGTTTGTTTTCAGGGTGAGGGTGCGCCTGTGGTGCGCAAGGGAACATGCGCCAACCACGTGCGAGACGTAGCCAACATGTTCAGCGGGGCTCATCTCACACTGCACGCTCGCACAGAAGACGATGTGGAGCCCCAGGTGGTGCTGGATAAAGTGGCAGGTGCAGGGTCAGCCTACAGTCTGCGCACCCAGCGTGCCGAAAACTCGGGACAGACGGGGCCTGTGGGGACCACCTATCAGAGAGTCATACCAGGTCAATACTACATCAATCTTTTTATTATTATTATTGTTATGGAATGTCGGTAGTTAACTCATTCTCTCCATATGACGTCTATAGCGGTCAAGTGTTTTACATGGAATTTGTTGCCTCATATTACAGCTTTACTCTACTGTTGTGATGTTCAAAATTTACATAATATATAACTGAATATAAAATATATTGGATTGCAGTTATAAATAAATATATGATATATTTGTTTAGTATAAAATAAATTACAGGCCCAAAAATCGATTAACAAATCCACTAAAAAGGAGCGCGTTCAGAAGATTAACATTAATGTGGAATGTCAATTTGTTTCTTCTGTCACCAAGTTCACTCTCAGAGTGCTTGGATTATAAAGCAATGTTAATTAAATCTACGTTTTAGTACGTAAATAACTGTATGGTGGTTGATGTGATCACTTGCATTAAGAACCATAAAATGTTAGGTTAAATAATATATAATGTATCAATAGTTGAAAAATTAAAATTAAAATTTCAGGCAAGGAGATCAACGCCAAGGAAAGAGATCAATTTTGGATTAAGGAAGAGCAAGAAGAGAAAGTGAGACTTGCTGCTGAGAAGTTGCGAAGAGAAAAGGTTTAATTCAAATTACTAATTCATTTAATGAATTAAAAATAAATAAATTATTAATAAAATATTCTATTTGAATGACTTTGTTACATGGTTTATCTCTATATCCTAAGTCTTTTTTCTTAATTATAATAGGTTATGGATTGGTAGAGAATAAAGGAGGAGCCGTCACTTTCTTTCTCAAACCATTAATCTTCTTATCAGCTTCACAATTTAGTAAATAAACAGTGTAAGTAGGGAGGGTCCTTGGCTAATCTTAATGTCATTTTGAGGTCCCTAATAAGTTTCTATTAGATTCATACCCATGACATACTGCTATATTTTCTAATCGATCTTTTCTTTTTTGGCAACAATGTGAATTGATGTGCTGATGTTGAGGTTATAATTGTTTTCAGGATCAAAAGCGGGTAGAAGAGGAAATCAGAGCGAGGGATGCGAGGGAGGCAGCCGAGAGGGACAGCGCGGCTGAAAAGAGGAACGAAGCTATCGTCAGGCGTCGCGCTGCGGAGCACAGCCAGGAGCTGGCCAGGAGGAGGGAGGAGGACCATCGCGAGACACAGAGGTGTGCATACGTTGACCACAGGCAAACAATAGCACTAGACCAGAGCATGACTCATACTACACCTCTCATAGAGTTGAGGAAAATAACAGGATTAGGATCACAGACTTCTATTTAGGGAATAAAACAATGTTACATGCATGTAAATACAGGCGAACCTCGACTTTCGCACACAATTGGTTCCTGAAAATGTGTGCGAAAGTTAAATGTTCGAAAGTAGAGGGAAGAAAAAAAAAACACCAAAGATTGTATATACTTCAAAAATTTTATTTGTCAAAAATTACTCAGTACATATTAAATTGAAATAATATTTTTTTAACGAAATTGTCAAGAGTTTTTTGTATTTTATTATTTTTTCTTTTCTTCATAGAGAGTTCTGTAACACGCAGTGCTATTATGGAACTCCCTCACGCACTTTAGATATCGTTCTCCATTTGGGTCACATTCTTCTATAATATTTAAAAATTTCTCAATATGTGTTAAAGCTTCGTTCAAGTTTTTTAATGTTAAGGTATTAGGTATTTCTTCTGGTTCTTCTTCCTCACTTTCGTTTTTGTACGTATGAACTAGAATTTTCATTCTCGTGACGATCCATAAGAAATTCATTTGACAATGGTTCAGAATGTGATTCTATCAATTCATTAACATCTTCGCTATTGACTTCAAGGCTGCTTAGCGCACAGATGAAACTTCAGAATTACTATCACCATCTGTCGGTATTCTCCTGTATGTGTTTACGTAAAAAAAACGCACTTTTATATTCAATTAAATGCAGCAATTATGTAAATTTTATAAATAAGTGATATTATTAGATAAGCGCCGGCCAAAAATTAATGAACATATTTTCTATTATAAATTTATATTTTAGGAAAAATCCTGTGACGATTAATTTCACAAATTCAAAATACAAACAAGCTACACAGCAAAATACAAACAAGCTACACAGCAAAATACAAACAAGCTACACAGCAAAATACAAACAAGCTACACAGCAAAATAATTCAATGAAATTGAATTAAGAAGTGTAAAGGGGCTAAAAATATATTTTAGCTTGAATCAAACTCTAAAACAAAACATTTTTGCATTATTTCGGGAAAAAAATAATTAAAAAACTATTTTTCAAAAATGTGCGAAATAGCGAATTGTGCGAAAGTCGAATGTGCGAAAGTCGAGGTTCGCCTGTATATATATATTTTTTTTAAGAATCTGGACTAAAAAAACATTTTGTAGCTAGATCTCTGTGAATCTAATCTCCCGTATATTTTTATCCACAATGCACACATTGGGATTCAATCTTGGAAGACCATTTATATTAATTTTAAAGTTGCACAGGTCTTCTAACTCACATATTACAAATTAACAGTTCAGTGCATGGTTCCGAAACGTCTCTCTTATTTTATAATTACATGTAGATAATGCACTCACACAATAGTTTGATTGCTTGGTGGAGAGTCAGAGATGTACTACCCATTTAGACTGCATGCAACACTCGCTAGTCACAAGCTAGTAGGTAAGCTCGACCATCACATGGATAAATTTTACAAATGTCTATGATTTGATTCACAATAGACTATGCATATTTTAATAGTTATCTTTCACCTTAGCAATCAAAAAATTATAAACAAGAAAAATATATTCTAATCGATTTTGAATAATTTCAATGATGAAAAGAAATTGTTGATTTTTGGCTTATGGCTGATTCTTCAAAGTTTGCTTGTATGGTAGTGTAATATTTCGATATAATCATCTCATTAAATTGTATTTTTTAAATTTAATTTTTAATTGGTTTTTCATTCATTAAAAATTATATTAACTGCATTATTTTTTTGTTAATAGTCGGGTTACTTACCTGGCATCTTCAAAATTGTGAATATTAATTGCACGCTGATAATCCACCACAGCAGCCTGAGACACCGTGGACATCGTCAGGATGTGGAAGGAGAAGGATTTTGTAAATAGTTCATAGATGATGAAGGAGGATCTTATAAATTGCATCACCAGTTTTAAAGTGGTGCGCATACACTTGCAGACTGTTGAAGGAGCAGGAGGAGCACGCGGCCAGGAGCGGGATGAGCAACAGCGAGACTCTGCGTCGGCAGCGATCACAGGAAGCCAAGGAACTCATTGGACACTCCACCTCACAGGCCAGGGCACTCTTCGAGCAGAACTCGGCGCAGGGACAGATGAACAATAGGTACCTTCCACCCCCCGACTCCTCACACCATCCATCTGTATCCAAAACTCCTAAAAAAAAACAAATGTGTAATCTAATCCGTAATCGAGTTATTGACGTTTTAGAAAAATGATTAGTTTCCTGTTTTACCTGACCATTGTTTCGTGATGTCTTTTTTGTCCTTTGCAGGGTTTCTACTGATGATGATATTGGAGATTATGAAAAAAAAATGTTTCTTCATAATTACTCTTTGTTTCTTTATAATTTTTACTATCGACTCATACCATTGGAGTAATTGTATTAGGCCTCTAGGGCTGTATATTTTGGGATCATTAGTAATAAATCTGTTTTTATTTTCAAAATTTATTGAAACATGTAAACATTAATTCTATCTTCAAAATTTAATGATTAAAATTTTTATTTTTATTTTTTCAAATATTTAATTAAAAGACGGAATTCTAAATTTGTGTTCACGTGTTTTCAGGAGTTTCGGTACCATTCCTCAAAAGCCGATTCGTAACTCTGTGATTGCACAACGCATCAACAGTTTGTCACAGAGCTCGGAGGCCAATTCCCCCGTCTCCCCGGGCGCAAGCAGAGGTCTGCTCGATAACAGAGATCCCGAACCCCAACCCAAGACCAGCCCCATCAAGAATATCGACAAAATAAAACTGAGCCTGGAGAGTCCCTCCCAGATTCAGCAATCCATACAGATAGATCCAGCGATCAGCGATCTCAGCCCGAGCGAAGTCAACCCGGTGCACTTCACTTCCATCACAAATTCCGGCGAGCCGCAAATTGAAGATTACGCGTCGGCTAATGAGGAAATATCAAATAAATTGACGAGCAGTCCGAATCACACGAATCCAGAAAACGAAGACTTCATCAAGCAGAACATCCTCGAGAACGACATCTTTGATTCGTCTCTATCGACGTCGAGTAGCAATGATCTCGAAGACGACGACAGCGATAATAAGTTCAGCACAATCAAGAGATCGCCGCACAGCAAAAATAATATCTCTGACGGGTCGGGAGACGGCAGCACCAAGGAACACGGAGACCTCAGCAGGCAGAACACTGTGATAGAGAATGCCAATTATAAGATTGAAGGGAACGGACACACCAATGGATCTAGCACACCCGATGGTAACATTTATGACGGTATCAGAATGCTTTTAAGATTTAACATTTTTTAAATTTATTTATTTTATTTATTTACATACCAAATAATTTATTGTATTAATAATAATTATTACTTTTATTTTGGCATTGATTCTGTATTTTTATGCTTTGAGCAAAATTTACTTTGTATTTTAGTAGACTTTACTTTATTGAGCATGGAATTGTAATTAAATTATCCACATAATTACTACCTTAAAATATAATACTAATTAAATGTAGTAATTATGTGGAATAATAGAGTATTTTATATTAATCTGATCACTTTAATTGCATGATGAATTGCCAAACAACAATTTAATAATTTTACTCATATTTTAATTGCCTTTTAAAATACGTCAATATTCCTTTACTAACTTTTTAACATTTGTTGTGGTGAAATAACATACTTTCCTTAATCTTGTTTTAATTGTTTTTACATGAACTTTATAAATAATCTTATTAGGTATATTAGTTTGTGTTTGATGTATTTCTTCTTTTATAACTAATTTGACCGAAATATTTTAGTATGTCAAACAATTATTTTACATCTGCGTTGTATGATTTTTCAGACGTATCTCCAGAGGCCTTGGAAGATGATGGAATTTATCAGGATGTGGATGCTGATCCTGGTCTCACAGCCAGAGCACTGTACGACTATCAAGCTGGTAAGTCATGTAACAGTTATAATAACATATAATATACACATAAGTCAATACTCTTGTATATTAAATGTTCGGAAGTGGATCATAAAATTTACGACACCTTTAATTTCCTCCATCTGTCTGCATTAGATATAGAATGCTGCCACAGATTTCAAAAGCCATCAAAAGCAATAGAAATGTATTGTTTCGAAAAAAAAAAACATGTGAAGTGTCGAGCCATACATAAAAATGGCTGGGAAGAAAGAGATTTGAAACCTATTTTGAGGACCTAGACATATTTTTATACTCATTTGGGAGGGATCGGGAATTTTGAGAAACGACGGACTGAGCTTATTGGGTTAAAAAGTAAACAATGTTGAAAAATAAATAAATCTCATTGACATGAAAATATGTTACATTTAAAAAGCCGGAACTGGAACACTGTCAAAGTGTAATTGCATAGAAAACACCAAAGTTTTCTAAGAAATGAAATTCATATATAACCGGTAGAAGTATTGTTAAAATCATTCATATCACAGCATTTTTTATTATTTAAAATAATAATATAATATTGTTCAACAATATTTTTTTTATACAGATTCTGTTGAAATTTCTAGTTTGTAAAAGTGCAATAATGTATAAAAATTATCTTGTGCTGTGTGCAGTGAATATATTATATTAAGTTTAATGATAACATAGTTCCGGGTGCACGTTTGAAGTCCAACTGTTATCAGTTATGATTACTCTGCATTTGTCGCAATACAATAATATAAATTGATGTCCTGTTTCAGCCGATGAAACTGAAATAACGTTCGATCCCGGTGACATTATCACTCACATTGATCAGATCGACGAGGGCTGGTGGCAGGGTCTGTGCCCCCAGGGAGTCTTCGGCCTATTTCCCGCCAATTACGTGGAGCTGCTGCCCTGCAAACCCAAGCAATGAGACGAAAAACCTATCACCTTTCACCTACCACTCGCTGTAGAATAATAGGGAGATTATTTTACATTTAATTTTTGCGATTAGATCCAACTGATCCTGATGAAACTTAACATTCACTGTAACTATTGACTTTGGAAAATAAACTGAATTTACTAAAACATTTATTATTGTAAATTTTCATCAATGATTGGACGAGTTCTGTACGTTTCTGTGCTGAGTGCATGGCTTTGAAAATTTCAGAAAACATCAAGGCTTTACCGTACAAACCATAAGTAATCAACCAATCTTTTATAGTAATAAAACTGATTATTACATGTTTTATACTTCAATGGACATTTTTACATAATATTTTTTATAAATATTACATTTCATAATGTGTACATTATCTTTTGATTGATCATAATTTGATAATAAATTTAGATTGTTTTTGCATTGGTTCCTGCATTATATCAGGCATCGATTTATAAAAATAAATGTAACATGTCTCCTTAATAATTCCTATTCTAAAATACATAAGATTCTTGCAAAGTATTACTCAAGATTACTACACTCATGTGTGAAACATAACCTAAAGAAAAATGCATTAATTTTGTATCGATCATTTATCATTTGAATTTTAACTTTACTAGTAGGTATTGTATGAAATTAACTTTCATAAAAGTCTATGGTTTTTATCTAACATTTTATTTTAATGCCCATAAATAGTTATTACTTTTTCTTTGACAATAATTGTTGATGTAATGCACAGATTGTACTCTTTCATATCATATTTCATCTGATACTATTGGTATTCCATCGATTCAATTAAAGATAATATTTACTTACGGAGTTGATAGCTAGTCTACAATATATATTATTTGTATGCAATATTTAAGTCGGTTTGTTTGAAAAAAGACAAATCGATGGGTTGACTGGAGTCATTGGCATTAGACAGATGAATGTATTGTACTGTGTTTGATATCGTCAAAAAATCTGAACCCTTACCACCTAAATTCATCATAGCAAAACTAACAAAATCGTTGCTCAATATATTAATGATTAATATACATTATATTATCTTTCACTATGTTTTCTGCTGCTAATTGAATAATGTGAATAAAAATTGATGCCTAAAAATGGTGGTAAGGGTGATCAGTTGTATTACCTCCACGGTTGACATATTTAAATTGGCAATACTGAAATAATTTGAGGTTACGCACAAATTATTTTGATTACTGTAAACACTGCTTCAATGATTGGTGGTGTGCTTCTTTTTGGCCATTATTTAGCCAGTATCTTTGCTTGTAAAACTTTAGCCAGTATTATTTTTGCTAATTCACCATTTTATACCTAATACACATAAACTTTTTGTGTTATATATTTATTTCTCCCATCACTATGAAAATGTAAGACTTCATTTTTATGAAGCGTGTTGAATATACTGAAAATTGTATAATTTAATCCGAGCATTTATTCTACGCATGTTTCTGCAAGGCACATACAAGAAATTAACATGTTTCATGCATTTTTGACTCTTCCATCCATTTGAGCTGATCAATGGATTGTCAAACGACCAATAAATTAAGAAAGCGAGCGATAGAGTCAATTTTGAGTAGCAAGCTTGTTTAATTCGACTATGTGCCATCGTACACCGTTGCTATTATAGTATGAATAAATAAGAAATGTTAGCGAGTGAAGTTTTAATATTGAAATTCTATATTCAGTATTTGTCTATGAAATAATTATTTGTATGTATTTACGTGCTAAGGAATATATTATGTGGAGTTTGTATATGTGAAGTTCACAACTATTTAAAAGTACCTAACGATAATATTATTATGTAGACTTTTCCAATTTTTATATTGAGTAAATATAGCAAAAAATAAACACCAATCTTAACATAGAATTAATTATTTTGCCGCTTTACTAATCGATAATTCTATGATTTGAATTGATGCAGTTTTATTGTTTAAATTGGAGACTTGTTGAATTTTGTGATGATGCATTTTTAAGAGTTTTATTTGCTCTATTAAATGATATGTAATTAAATATAAAAAATAGTTTTTTTGAACGCTCTTGAAAGAGATTTATCAAATTTTGTCACAATTTTATTTAGCATAAAGTAGAAAAAAATATTTTAGAGTGAAATTATATGTAGTGTTAAAAGTTCTTAAGAAAATTTCAATAAATCAATATAATATCATGTTTTACAGTTTTGTGATGCAGTGATTTTGTACATTTATGTTTTTAAATAAATGTGCTTTGATGAAGGTGTCATAAGTGAAATAATGGTGTGGATTTTTATATATTGCCAGTTTGAAAACAACTAGTTAAAAAAGCAGTAAGAATGATTAATACAGAAATGATTGGCATAATATATGATTTATATAGAAGAACTTATATAGAAATTGATGATCATTACAATACAACTTATATTATCCATGAAAATCATTTCAAGATGTATTTCATGTTTTCAACGCAGATCTATGTAATATATATAAATGTACTTGTAACAAATGCATAAAAATAAACATGTTATATACATACACAAGCCCAGTTTAATATCTTGATGCAAATAATATCTATAGAGCAAGTTTCCTCAATATTTTTTGTGACATAGAATTAAAACATAAATTAAAAGAGGAAATCATCCTTAAAAAAGGAAAAAAAACAATAAATTTAAGGTCATTTATTTGTGGTGAATTCTGGAATGACACTTGAAAAAATTAGATAACTGCCAGTAATTCAACCTTCATCACTAGTATTTTTATCAAATTTAATAAATATTTCATCACCAGCAATGTGATGATTAGATGACTTATCCATTTATGTAATGGCGGTCCTTAACTGTATTATTTTTTTAGACATCAATAACGAAAGCTATTAGAATGCATGCCATTGTTTGATTTATTAACATATTATTTAGAATAGTATTATTATTGGTGCTTTAGATAAAATAATTATATTTTTTCCTTTGCATATTGATTACTACACCAAGCAAATTTATAATTACAGTAATGATGTAAGCTACTGTTGTCTGTACACTAATTTACATACATTTACTTTTACTGATTCACACATATTGAGAATTAATTTTTTATTTAAAACCAAGCATCCAAATACTTACAAATCACTACTTAGGCGGAAATACACTAATTTCAAAAATATTAAGTAACTCTTGCATGAATGGAGATAGTGTAAATTTAGAAAATTAACAGATCAATTATTGTCTTAATTTAGTTTAGCTATACTAGCTCAAAAATATTATGAGTAATATTATTGGGTTTCCTTTTTGACAATTTGGTGCAATATTTTAACTATTTTGTTGGTAGCTTCTTATTGGAAATCAACTATTATAGGGCATAGAAAATTGAGGCTAAATTAATAAATAATTACAATTGGAATCAGCGAGAAGTTTATTGTCGCTATTCAGGAATTGGTGTTTAAATAAATATTGTAGGAATAAGAAATTATGTAATTGTGGAACATTCCTTCTAAAACTTGTAGAAGTGATGTAATGTATCAGTCACTTACAAAGTGGTGTTTTTTTTTTCTCCATAGTAGATTAAAATAATGTGTCAAAACTGTTAGTCTTTCCATGAATTACAGCCATCTGTTTATAAATGAGGACTAATTCAATTCTTTACAGCCTATCAAATATCTGTTTTGCTAATTTTCGCACTTAAAATAATTGCGTCTTACGTTTTTTTACTGATTTGTTTATTTCGTAGGCATACAAATATAGTATAGATATATAATCGTGTCGGAAACATCAGGGTCAGATCTGTCTGCTTAGAAGTGGGCGGCGTCCATGTTTTTACTCCCGGCCATCATCAGGTCTTCCCGGGTGCAGCTACTCGAATACAGCGCACACTCCAGAAGGTGTGATAGGGTCTGCTCCACGCAGTCACATTCAGTTGGTCCGCTGTAAAACTGCCAGGCTTTCATTTGTGTCCTTGTCTTGCATACTCCGGTCCGAAGTCTGTTAAGGGACCTCCATAGTATAGATATGAAAAGATTAGATAAACATACTCAATGCACCTTTTTAATTTAATTCATAGATGTTGCAGAACAAGAAATTTGATTTTTTTATTTTTCGATGTTGACATTTATAAACGGATGGCTTATTTAGATAATTTAATCTACATCAATATAAATGAAAGAACCTACTGAATCGTTGAATAGTCTTCTTTAGTCTTAAGTCTTCTCATAGTTATCACTGTATCTAGAAAGCATCAAAAGACATATTGAAAGATAAGTTATCGTATGAGATGTGAAATCCTATTTTCTGAAGATTGTTATATCATTCTTATTAAATGACTATATCGTATTTTGTCAAGATTTTATTTTTATCCTACCTAACCTAAATTATTAATAATCGATTGTTTAAATTATTTGAATAACTTAGTCTTGCACAGATCACAAGCATAATATTATAAATATTTTTTTATTTACTAGTCTTTCTTTTATTATATTCCTTTAAATTTAATTCAATGTGTTCACAGTAAATAAGTTGATAGTTGTAAGTATTATTTGAGACGATAGTTTGTGCCGAAGTCACTCTTGAAAAGAAAATTATTAAGAAAATAAATAATATTGATCGTAATACATAACCTTTAAATAAGTGATTATAAATTGAACTAGGCTTAAAAAATATTTTGGTTTTGTGAAGTGATGATAACTTTCGACCTAACTTTTGTTGTTGTATATTTAATGAAGAGTTCTCAAGCCATTCTGAATGTGATTTGACATGAATTGTGAGCATCATAAGCTGACGAGAGATTGCTTGGCTAACATATTATTATATATTGGCATGTATTTCAAAGGACCAACTACTATTTTTATCTTGTAGTAATGTTTTTCTGTAAAAAGTAAGTTGTTGAATTTTATAATTTCTAGTATTTGAAATTTTATTTGATTCATCCAAATCTTGTCACAATATTATACATAAACTATACTATCATAATTCTGGCATGACCCTCAAAAAAATTTGTATTCATTAGTGAATAGGTATTATGAATAATATTTGATTCTGTGTTTATTTTTGGGGTTATGTTGTTTTTATTTTTACTATTTACAATTACGTGGATCAATAGTAGACAAATTATATTGGTAATCATATAGCAACTTATTATCATATATCCCAAGAAATGGTAAAAATTGAAGTATTAAAAACCACTATCAAATTGTAACTATTTTATTTGATCTATTGTGCGGTTTTAACTGTACTTATTTGTACCCGTTTTTATATTTTTACCTTTATATAAATAACTTAGTACAGTATATGTCATATTTATATTGTTTAGATAAAGAAATAAAAAAATGGAAAATATTATCTGCCTTTATTTACAACTCGCGTATAGTTTAATTACATATATTTAAAATGATTAAAAAATAAACTAAGAAAACATAAAATTAATGGAAAAAATAACATTTCAAATTAAAGAAAAGAAAAAAAAACACAAATATACTAGAAAATTCCAAAGCTCTAAAATACTTTTTTTTATGTAAAGGTGATCGACCCTTCACCAGTAAAATACCACTATGGCCTATTAATCAAAATTGGTGGTAGACGAAAGTTGTCCTGTGAACACTACCCATTCATAGTAAATTCCTTTAATAATTGGATGATGCATTAATGTCAGGCTGTGGTCTAGACGTTGGCGGATCAAGACTCCTCATATAGCGCTTAACCATATGTAACATGGTAAGCATCATAGAATTCACAGATGATTGAGACTTCAGCATCACTATCACCATCTGTCGGTATTCTCCTGTATGTGTTTACATACAAAGAACCAAGACAGAATTATTTCTATAAACATATTTGTGCAGCTCGTGTGTGAACTGGGCTTCCCTGGCGTGGAATATATCAATAATTGAGGCAGTGTGATTGAACAGTCTGATCACTCTCCCAAGTAGCATAGTCTCTGACAGGTTAGTATTACTTCTAGGAAGAACGAACAATGTGTCCTCAGATAAATGTCAGGGACAAACAAAGCAAATTCTATCCATGATCCCAATTTTTGAAGTTTTTTGCACATTGGTGCAATTCGAGAAAAGTCCTTCGCATGCAGTCCTTGTGAATAAAAAAAAAATAAGGCTTAAATCAGTATGCTGCAGTGCTTTCTGATATATTAAGATATTTAATGTAGTAATTGTGATTTATTTATGAATATTGAAATACTCATACCAATTTTACTAGATTCATAATATTTAATTACGTATTGAATCAATATTAATATTAATATCTGAATAGAAATTACAAAGGAAAGTGAAGAATGGAAGAACTTTGATAGGTTTTCATTCAGTAAGTACCTACCAAATAGACAATGGCTGATCACGGATAATAATCATTTTACGTTTCGGCACAGGATAACTATTTCAATTTATTTGTTCAACAGAAATAGGTTGTTTCAATGATCATTGACGTAGAAAGATCATCTTCTTTGTCTGTTATATTCATAATTTGGAAAACTAAATCATGATATTTGTCATAATATGAAATTGGTAAAAGGGCGCTGTGTTTTATTCAGCGTTTGATATTATTATATGATAATGTATTTTACTTTATAAACTGTAAAATTGATAAAGTAAAATACCTAACAGTATAAATTTTGCAGTATCTGTTAAGTTGTATTTTTTCACATGGTAATACTGATTGAATGATTTGCCAAAATTACGAGTAATAAATTGAAAATATTGATGACTTTCTTCGTAGTATCAATCCGGTTGATTGGTTTGCAGCAACAAAATCTTGCATCTCAATCATTGATGACTGAAGTTTATTATTTGTGTAGTTCCTAAAGTAAG
Source organism: Glossosoma conforme (assembly GCA_022606575.1). Taxonomy (NCBI): domain Eukaryota; kingdom Metazoa; phylum Arthropoda; class Insecta; order Trichoptera; family Glossosomatidae; genus Glossosoma; species Glossosoma conforme. Next base: position 28,780 of record JAGTXR010000048.1, read on the forward strand.
TATTTCCAGCGGCTTATTGTACAATATATGATTGGATGTTGTTTTATCATGATGAGACTAGTTATATCCGGATTTACGTATAAAAGTAAAGATAATGATAAAGTTTTTGAAAGTAATATTACGATCAATATATAAAAAAAAAATTGATGTGCTCTTATTGTAAGGCGTAACAGTCTGTAAAATAATAGTCATAGATGGATACAATAAATCACGAAAATTAAATAAAAAATATGAGTAGGCGCTTATTCCGATGCCTTTCTAGGTCAATAATTTGATTATTTCCGATGAATCGGCATTTTACGAATTGGGTTTTTTATTTTCACATCAAGTCAGATATATAGAGCTGTACAATTCCATCAGGGCCATTCAATATTTCATGGGGGGTTCGGAAACCGATGACATGTGCGGAATTTTCAGCGTTTATTATAATATTATTATTTAAAAGGCTACTCGATCCTCTTTTACAATAATTGAAGGGCCTATAGATGCTAAATCTGTTGCATCTGCAATCGAGTATTCAAAGCCTATCGTATTTGATTTAAAATACATGATTAAAATTTGTACTACATATTTATCTTTTGCCATATGGTTATTATTTTGTAGTGACCTAATATCATTAAAATTAAAATTTTGCCGGCGGGTATAGCTCAGTGGTTAAGGCGTTTGCTTTCCAAATCAAAGGATATATGTTCGATCCTTGAAGGAGTTTTCTAAGCTATATAAATACCCTTTGGTTAGTGTAAATTTGATCACTTACCCGTAAAATGCCAGTCATAGCCTATTGATCAAAATTGGTGATTATCGGAAATCAGATCAGAGTGAATTCCTTTAATAATTGGATGATACGTGAATGTCGAGTTGTAGTCTATGACGTTGGCAGATCAACACTCCACAAGCAGCGCCTTGCCATATTCGGCATTGTAAGCGTCATATAATCCATAGATGAGACTTCAGAATCACCATCACTATTTGTCGGTATTCTCCTGTATGTGTTTCCATAAAAAAATGACATGAAGATACCGATGATATCGAAAATGCTGATTAAGAAAATTATGAATTTGTATTTAACAGAAAAAAGTTGTATTACAAAATGTAATGCTTCAGAGTGCATTGTGTTACATTACACAATTGATATTTAATCTATTATTATATGCATTACACCATTGACCGATGCCTTGAAACGGAAAATGTTTAAGTGCAGTAAAAAATAACCTGAGGTACGTTTAAAAACTTACTTATTTTTTTCTGCACGTCTTCTCTAGTAAGTATGTAGTTGAACGCCAGACAGAACGTGCTTTTAGCAAGACGATAGCTGGAGTCTCAGCCAACGGGCTTGCTGCCAAACCGATATCTTCTGAACCCGCATTCATACACTTGTGAATCCCACTCATGGCCGACTGGAAAGTAGTTTTGCTGAATAGTTGAAGAAAAATTAACCCCGGCCGCATGCCACAGACACAGAGCAAAAAAAGTATAAATTAATATTTAAAACTAAAAACTATATACTTTTGGTTAATATTGCGTTATTAGATTTTTTATACACGATCCTTGATTATTTGTTATGTAAGTTTCGAATCCCGAAATTCTGCAGAATATATCACATTAAAATACCTTCAGAACAAATATCTAGGATGCTGAAATAGGCCTGTATTTATTTGTTTAGTAACTAATTCAAAATTTTGGCAATAAAATCAAATAAATTGGCTGTAAATTAAATCAACTGGTAGTAGATTAAAAAAATTGGCAGTATCCACTGTGTCAGTATGAATGTGGTCAGTTATAAAAATAATATGTATTTAATATATTTAATACTGTCAATAGTTAATGTAAAATGATCGATATTTAAATTAAATACGTTTTTAAAAATAAATAGTTAGTTTTAACTCGGCAGCTAGTGAGTAGATGGTCTTAACATGCAAATAAATATCGAGGAATATTAATAATTAGTGTATAAAATGGAAACCTTACCTAACCTATTATTAATTACCATTCATTTATTATATACTGCCAATTTATTATTTTTGTACTGCCAATTTATATTTTTCGTTTGCCATTTTTTTACTGGCCTTTTTTGATTTAGACCACAGGCAACCTGGACTTCAAATATAGACAAGGATCTCAAAACTCTAGACTTGACCGAGAATGCAGCGCAAAAAAGGCAGACATGGCGAACGTGCTCAAGGAGAGCCGACCCCAGATGATGAGAAATGGCGAGGCTAAATAGGAGAGCCTTTTTATGTATTTATTACTGACCATTAATTGAATATTTACTGGCAATTACTGAATTAAATAATGTCAAAAAGTTTTCGCTAAAATACGCAGTTTTCCTTCAGCAACCTCATCCTAGATGTTGTTGTAAATCAGGAAAACATATTTTGCAAATTATCTCCATACAATTTGACGCTATTGTGATTGAGAACATTTTTGTGTATTTACTTACGAAAGCTTTTGATGATCCCTGTGGTACAAATTAAAGGGAGCAGCATTAATTAAACGCAGCGATTTTGTTTTGAAACATCACTTTATGAAATATACTAAGAAAATGAATATACTACTCGTAATTTGGAATTAAAATGTGCATTGCTAAGCAAGATAGTAGACTGTGTGCACAACGAGCATTTTGAACCGTGAAAAAAGTAAATTTGCATTTTTTTCCGCCCCGTTAAACACCTCGTTAGTTTTCATTCGTCTCTGCGTTGTTGACTTGCCAAAAGATATGAATGGTAGCATTATGCGAAAGCGAAAAAAAGAATTCCGCTGTGTTTAAAAAACTTCAGTGTAGGTTAATGCGAGCGAAATAATTTGTCATTATAAAACGTTCTTTTATGCACCTTATGGTAGCTTCAATGAAATAATTTTAACGTTGTATTGTTTAATAACATACAATTAAATGCATTTTTTTACAGACTAGAAAAGTAAATAGTTTTTATTTCTTCATAAAATGACATTCAGTTTTTAATATACGCTATGCTTGTGACGAAAATCTGGGTGACAATAATATATTTATGTTTAAATTTTTAAAATATTTTCTCCGTATTAGGAGCATATAGACACCGAAAATTTCCATTTCATAGTTCTGTAAGCTCAGGTTGTCTATGGGTTGTCTCAGAACACCTGTATCCCGGAGGTCCAGATGGATCCTCCAGGGCAAGAGCCCACGAACTTGCATATACTGCGGTTATAGTAGAGAAACGTTTAAGTGTTTTTTTAAAGGAGATTAGATGATTAACTCTACGTTCACAATAATATACTCACAGTTATAGTTGACAGCTTATTTGTTACGTTAATCACATGAGTAGTTAATGGTAACATTTCAAATTATTTTTGAGTTGCTCTGACGACTGTCAAAGGTTATATATATATAAAACTACTTATAAATAAAGTAATGATGTCTAAAAAAATGTATATTAAACTGCAATTTATTCACTATTATAAACTCTACGTGGTTTTCATGAACGTTGTAATAAATACAAATTGTACAAAAAATTTGTGTTTTATTTTAATCAAATAAAAAAGTGCTGCATTCAGTAAAAAAATATATGACAAATGAAAAAGCAATAACGAATGAGCCGATAACAAGCGTAATCCTGGCATTTTGGTACTAAGAAGTATGTTATTGTTTCGGAAGAAAAGCTTACAAAATAATATAAGCATGTTTATGACACAGCACTAAGGAATTTTCCTTCTCGAAGTTTCCACTGCGGATAACACGGAGAACATTTGCCCGTCACTTAGAACTTTTCCTTATAGAGCTCCCATGTCATCCCTTTCATTTCCATACTCATTCATATTAATAAAATAACTTGGTAAGACTCGGCTGAATTAATTTCAAACTTTTCAATAGCTGCGAGACTTTGAAACATTTCTAATTCGCAAATAATATAACAAATGCTGCTACTATTTCAGACGTAATAACATAATAAAATAAAATATCAATTATTATGGTAATTTAATTCAAGAATCATTATTATTCAGACATATTATACTAAATAAGTATTTCGTATCGTTTCTTAAGTATTGTTGCTTTCTATACTTGAGAAAATATATCACAGTTCCTGAGTGATATAACATAATTTATACTATTAAATTTATTTTTAATTGGCCTGTATTTCTTTGTTAAGTAACTAATTAAATATTTTAACAGTGAATTAAATTAATTGGGAGTTAATAAAATTAATCGGTAGTACAGTAAATAGAATGGCAGAATCCACTGTATGAATGTGGTCAGTTATAAAATTAAAAAGGCCGCATTATATTCAAAATTGGTAAAAATGACTGTAAAATGAATGAATAATTAACCCATAAAATGGAAATCTAACCTAACCTATTATTAATTAATTATTAATACCTATTATTAATTATTCATTAATTATTTCCAGCAAATTTATTATTTTTCTACTGCCGATTGATATTTTTCTACTGAATATGATTTTTTAAAATTAAATTTTTAAGGTATTTATTACTGACAGATTGTTAAATAATTACTGCCCATTAATCAAATTATAATAAAAACTGCAAAAAAAATGTTGCCATGTTTATTTATTATTTGTAATTTGACGTTAATTATATTTATTTATTACTTGTGTTATTTAAGATCAGTAATTTCAAGCATTATAACATTTTTGAGCCCGCATTCCAGTAACTATATTTAAAATATATTGATAAATTTCCTTGAGTATAAGAAGTGTCTTACTTGAGATAATTTTTCTATTCATAATATTTAGACAAAATAAATCGCTGATAATTTCTAAATTTACTATTGTATTTGATGTATTTTTTATGATAAAAATAGCTGATGTCGTTTATGCCGGCAATATAGTCTAATTAGGAACGGATTTGGTATAAGAAGATAGAGCTGTTGAATGTTTTTCTACGACAGATAAACCCATGTTACAGTTATAATAATGAAAATATTCTTAAAGTATTAAAAATATCGATATATTGTTTTCTATTAAATTTAAGTACGAAACCGTTATAAAAAATAATAATCCACTCAATTGCTCACCTTTTTATTTATTTAAAATATTCACGGAATAGTAGTGAAGTGAGTATTTTCTTCTGGAGAAAATCCAACAAAAATGTTACATGAATTTCTCCTCGTTTCCACAAAAATAAGTAATATAAGTCTACTACATGGCGGGTTATATTGGCCGTCTCACTCCGTAGCGCAGAATGGTCATCCAAGCAAACATCATTATGTTGCATACTCACATATTATTATTCAAATATAACCGAGTCGCTGAAAGGGTTTGTTCTTTATTTCTTTATTTTCAGGGCGAGAGTCGCGTTCCCGCTTGTATTTTCAGCATTTCAAAAATAAGATATGCCCTTTACTGCGCAGTAACTTTTTTTTTACTTTGATAGTTTCCCGATACATGGAACGATCATGTTCAGAATAACTCCATTTCCGGAAAACTGTTTTTTTAACTCACAGTACTGTGTTTTTAACATTTACTGATTCTGAAGAAATGTTTTTTTATTGACATTCCTCTAAAACCAAAATTTGGTTTTAAATATGACAAACTTGTGGTTATGACAAAATTGTCATAACCACAAGCGCTAGAAGGCAGGGTTAACTTTGGCTGCTTGTAAAATTTGGTAATTATTGCATCAGCATAGCCTATTGAGTTGATATAATCCATCCACGTAACGCTAAATACTTTTCATTCGCCAACATCTCGAATCGATTTGTGTGTTGAATCGTCATGTGCACAAACGTGCAAAATCACATATTGGAACTGAAGAAGCTTTCATGGATTGCGAAACTGCAGTCTTTCATCAAATAAAACAGTGCTCAATATGATCCACATTGAAACAAGATAAGAAATTATTTTCTATATATTGTTAAAATGGATCTTAAAGTGAATGCTAACTATAAAAATAACCTTAAATCTTGTCTTTTAATTTTTTTCTTCTTTAATTAAACTTATGCGTGAATATAAAATATTGCAAACTGATGATAATGAGAATATGCGTATCATAAAAGAGACTTCATTTATACGCTAGTGAATACGGCATGTGATGTGTAAAAATTTCAGGACAAATGTAAATTTTCTTTTTTTTTAACTTGTGTTTATCTGAGGTTTATTATTCTTTTGATCGTACAGAGTCAGCCTTTCCTCGTATTATTCCCGCCAAAAAAGCCGCGGTGAAAGCAATCACTTCCGTTTGCCGCCGCACGAGGGAAAATTGAATCAGAAAAAACACCGGATGGGGAAAACAGATTCCCTCCTGACGAGCGTTGAGAGGGAATGAGTGAGGGAGAGTGAGACCGGAGGCCGGTCATTCCCGGTAGATACGTTTCAGGCAATTTAGCCACCAGACAGGAATAAAATCCCGAAAAATATACGCATGAAAAATGAAAAAAGAAACCATCGAGCAAATGCCGCTTTACTGCTTACTGTTTGCGCACTGTAGCGATAGAGATTTATTTACTCTTAAACAAAAGTGAAATAACACACATTTATCTGTATAAAATATTCGTTGATATATTTATTTACGTGTTAAATAGTTTGCGTTTCTATTCATCAATTTAGATACAGTGAAACCTCTATCTATCGTTTTTAAAGGGACCTATTGAAATAAACTATGAATGCGGGAAAACAATGAATGCGGGATTAAGAGGATAAAACACAAGGAGATACAATCGAGTAAAGATACCATCCTCCAAATCGGCATAACCATTGGTAGATTAAATTATTAGAAGAAAACAAATTTTAGATGTAAAGAAATGTATGTATATATTTAAAAAAATACAAAGCTAAGCAGAACCAAAAAAATATTAAAGTTTTTTACTTTGTAAATAATCTTTCATCGGCATTTGTTTTTTTACTGTTTTATTTCCGCAAGTCAACAATATATTTTCGACTTTGCAAATGATATTTTTTTCGGCATCAGTTATTGAGTGTGCGTAGTAGAAAGTTTTAAGTCTTTCAAAGAGTGTGCATGCTTCTGAAAATGAAGGTACAGACAGCGGCTCCTCTTCATCAATATCGACCTCTTCTGCTGTCTCCGTCAACCTTGCGTCACACAAGCTTTCGATAGTTTCTATCCCACACGTTGAAATATTGTCCGAGAAAGTAACAAAATTTCTAAAAAATTGTTGTGTTTTCTGCCTGTGCTTGAAAAACGCCCGTAAACCGCCTCCATATGTGCGGGCTCTTATTCTCTCTCGAAAGTTTCGCGCATCGTAACAAGTGCCGTCTGCCACCGTTAAAACACAGACAAAATATAACAAATACATAGCGTAATTCAAACGATGAATGCGGTAAAATGGTGGATAGAGAAACGATCGATGCGCTCTATTTTTGTATGAAATGAATTTGGACTAGAAGAAATAAACGACACATCCGGGAAAACAATTATTCGAGGAACGATAGATAGAGTTTTCACTGTATATTATCATATTAAATAAGAGAAAAAAAACAATTTTCTACGTGTCTATGCGTTTAACTGTCAATGATCTTGTAGAATGATGAAAGCTTATATATTTTGAAGAAAATGCAGTTATATTGTATGCTTTCATATTGATACATAACTCGGTTTGAACATAAATATGATATTGCATTTTTTCCAGGGAGAAAGTTATATGTTTTTACGATTGATCGATACTTTTATTTGTAACAACTGAAAAATACATTTTTTATTCCATACTTTAAATAATCTACGAATAAAGTTTCTTCTAAAAGAACTTATATTATGCTATATAAAATTAATAAAATTATTACTAAAATTTTGTCGATTTTTAGTAAATGAAGACTGATTGAATAATAATAAAAATATACTGAATATATACTATAGCGACATCTATCGTACGAAAATATGTTTCAATCAGTCTAGGCATAACAATGGCGCAGTTTGCCGAGCGGTATCTGGGCATAGTTGGTTTCAAGGTCCGCGGTTCGCATCCCGCTTCTGCCGTTATTTTTGTGCTTGGATTGACGCGTTGAAAAAAGAATTTTATGTATAGTGAAGAAAAGTATGTTTATTAAAACAACATTGCGAATGCTATTTTTGGCGACGACGCGTATGTAATAATATAAGTTTTTAAAATTCTCATTGAAAAAAGTAATTAAAGGGCTTACAAAAGAATCGACTTGTGTAAAAAAAGTTATTTTAGAATCCAATATTAAATCTGTAATCGTGTTTATAACACTTCAAAAATTTTTTTTTTCGCTATCGCACATTATCGAACATATCCATAAAAAACTCCAACGAATTTTCAATTTATTGTAAGCGACAACTTAATCATCATCATCAGCCTGTGTGAATTAACGTAAACATGAGTCTCCATCCTCTTCGATCCTCCGCCTTCCGCATCAGGTCACTCCCGCTATTTTTTCTTATATCGTCAGTCCATCTTGTAGGGGGTCGGCCAATGCTTCGTTTGCCAGTTCTTGGGCGGCATTCCAATACTTTTCTTCCCCATCGACCGTCGTCTCTTCGACAGATATGACCTGCCCATTGCCACTTGAGTGTGCCTATTCGTTGGGTAGCATCCACTACTTGAGTTCTTCTGCGTATTTCCTCGTTTCTTTTAGCGACACTCGAGCATGGATCTCTCCATAGCACGCTGGGTGACTTTATTTTATGGGTAAACGCCTTAGTTTTAAGGCATTGCGGAATTTTTGCTTTAAAAATGTACTTTAGTTTTCAAATGCTGCCCATCCCAGTTGTATGCGCCTGTCGATTTCTTTTGAGAAGTTATTTCGCCCTTTTGAATTAATTGTCCCAGAAAAAGTCGTTTAAATATGAATGGAAATAGGATCAAAGGTCTGTGAAATATGACTATTAATCATGGCTTTTGTTTTATCCATGTTCATTTTCAGACCAATTTTGTTCGACGCTTCATTGAGGTCGTAGAGCATGTCTTGGAGCTTGTTAGGTGATTCGGCTATTAGCACTATGTCATCTGCAAAGTCCAGGATAGCAGTTTAAAAATATCTTCTAGGGCGTTTGTGAAGAGTTTTGGAGATATAACATCTCCTTGTCTAACACCTTTGTTTATAAATATTGTTAGTGCTATTCTGGACCATCATTGTTGCAGATTTGTAAAGAGATTTTATTATTTCTATATACCGATAGTCTATTTTGCAGCGTTGTAGTGAATCTAGCACTGCCCAAGTCTCGATTGAGTCAAATGCCTTTTCATAGTCTACAAAGGCGAGGCAGAGTGGCTGATTATATTCTTCGGTTTTCTGAATGATTTGTCTTAGCGTGTGGATATGATCAATTGTACTAAAGCCTTTCCTAAACCCAGCTTGCTCTCGAGGTTGAAATTCATCAAATCGACCCGTCAGCCTGTTTGTTAAAATTCTGGAGAATACTTTATACACATGGGAAAGAAGGGAAATGGGTCGGTAGTTTTGAGCAGTGATTTATCCCCTTTTTGTGGAACAATATCACAATACTCGTACTCCATGTCGCCGGGGTTTCTCCATGTTCTATTACCTTGTTGAATAGTTTTTTAAGCTCTTTCAACAGAGGGGTTCCTCCTACTTTCAGAAGCTCAGATGTAATTCCGTCTTCTCCAGGGGCTTTGTTGTTCTTAAGTTGTTTTAGGGCCGATTTAATTTCGAATATACTTATATCTGGGATGTCTTCAGACCAGTGCTTTGAGTAGCCCTCTTGTCGTCCGCAGATCTGTCATTAGGACCTGGCATCGTAGATGAATACAATAACCCGTAGAAATGTTCTATTTCCTTCAGTATATCATTAAGATTTGTTGTTATCTTCCCATCGTGTGTCTTTAATTTGGAAAGTTGGGCCTGTCCTATAGAGGTGTGTCTGCTAAATGCATTTGACCCTCGGCCTTGTGCAACAATCTCCATGATATACTCGGTGTTTGAACGACGAATGTCAAATCTCATGGATTTTTTCACTTTTTTGTTCAGGGTATTGTAATCTTGGATGCTTCTGCTTTTACGACGTTCGTCCATAAGAGCTATCGTTTTGTCTGAGAGTTTTGACTCTTTTTTCTTTTTGCACTGCTTTATGACTTTTTTGGCAGTTTCTTTAATGCTATTAATGAAGAAGCTCTATATGACAACTTAATATGAATTAAGAAACGACAATTTTTTTTTAAAAATAGTTTTTTTTTTCAGTTATATATTATATTTGTATAAGTAATACATTTTTTATAATAAAGATACACATTTATTCAAATGAATACAATTTCAAGCCCATAATATCTATAGAAATTCTTTAGAATTAATTAAACAAAAAAAGTTAAATATCAAAAGATAACTTAGTTGACAAAATACAATGAAATATTAATTAACATCCTCCTCTCTTTAAAATGTAGTTACTAATTCGCGGGGGTGGCAGAATGAGGAGCAGATTAACAACATAAAACATTTTTCTGAAGCACATTGACATATATATTTTGATAACTTTACAAACTTCTGGCTCGGAAAGAAAATGATAAAACAGTTGCGGTCAGCACACGACTGCTGTGGTGCCGTGGTCGGTCATACCAGCGCCGTAAGTGGCGATCTATATAAATTTGGACGAAAGGTATAATGTACGACAAGCGAACAGAAATGGTTTTGTACATTGAGGTTTTCGGTACCAGTCAGAAAGGGCTTTATCATCGTTATGTCATAATATATAAAATGTATAAATCTTCATATTTATTGTATTTTTTTGGTACGATGCCGTAAGATATTCGTTTTAAGATATATCTTCTTCGTAGTATCAATCCGGTGGATTGGTTTGCAGCAACAGAATCTTGCATCTCGAACTCCATTCCTCTCGGTCCTCCGCAACCCTTTTCAGCTCAGCATAAGCGCTACAATTCATGTTCTCGAATGCAAAAGTCTTGAAGAAGTTTCTACCCTAAGATATATCACTGGTATGATTCTTACCTAAGATATATCACTGGTATGATTTTGTAAGCTTATCATAAAAATGTACTTCTACAGATCAGTTTGAGAACCCATGACACTGATTAAAAATATGAAAAAATGTATCCTTCACGGATTAAAGGAGTTAATATTGAGTGACATAAAAATCTTTCTTAGACAACCAATTTACTTGAAGACGATTAAGAAAATAAATGGCGATAAATAAAATGATAAAACTGTTGCAGTGATTTCTGGAGTTCATACACTCTAAATTTGGGACCCTTTTTTTTTTTGAGAGAACCGTCTATAAAAGATGAAGTTTTTAAAATAAAATACGATTAAAAATCACTTCATAATACTATAGTAGTATTTCTAATACCAAAGTTAATTTCAAATTTTATAGAACATATGAAATAAAAAATGTATATTTAAAATAGTTTAATTACAAAAAAACTATAAGCCTGTGGTGAACATTATAAAATATTTGAGTATTTTAATATTAATTTTAATTTTTCATTTGTATGAATATCATTGAGGATCGTTTTATTCGCTGAATAAAATAAAATTCTTAAATATATATTTTTCACAAGATAACCTTTAAATTGTCTATTAATTTTCCTATCCTTTAGTAATATATTTAAATTTTATTTAATCATCTTTGTAAAAGCTAATTGATTACGATTAGAAAAACGAGTGTTATATGATAAAAAATGTACTCGGAGGAGCTCTGAGAGACGGATCTGGGTGAACTGGGTGGCAGACGAAAGCTAATAGTAGTAGTTTTTTGGTTATGTAAGAAAAAGAAAAACACTTCATATCATTACATACATACCATTACTATACTCTTACATCTTCCAGCATGTAGTTAAAAAAGCTAATATAAATCTGTTAAATATATGTGAGAAAAGTGATTACTATGGTTTATGTGTGAAACCCCATTTTTCTTTTATATGAATATAATTGTATGTATGATATGTGGGAGTATTGATCCAGGCGTCTTAGAAGTTTTTGTTTTTTCAAAACTTGATAATGGTTTATCGCATCAAATAAAACTGTGGAATAGTTTATTTGTTTCGCTGACGAAATGTAATCCGTTCAAGTTTATCAAAAATTATCGTTCAAAATAATGAAAAATCAAATATAATTCTTTGTTTGGTGTGACATCGGAATAGAGAGTATATTAAATAAAAGTACGAGAATTGACTGTAATAATAGTTTCAAATGATTATTACAGGATATATATGGAAGATAAAAATATTCAACTCATAGACTTTAAATTGTGGAACAAAAACACAAATCAAGATTTATTTAAATTTAGGCCCACATGAATTAAAACTATTTGAAAATGTTTTTTTTTCATTTCCTACAAAACTATGGAAATTGATCTTCAACTTATAGAGCCTACGATGTATATACATGGCTTAGGATATATTATATATTCTAGCCATGTATATATGTACTAATGCCAAATAATAATACATACTTATAATTCATAAGCATAAGATAAATATTACTAATACGAGAGTTATCCGTAAAATAAGGTTTCCACGGCGCTATAGTCCTGAAAAGCGCTGTTAATGGTGGATCCCGCTATTCTATAGTAGAGCTTGGTTCCCCCACTCCAAATCCCTTGCCTAGCGAGCTGCCTGTGGAGCTAAGTCTTGGCTTGGCAGCCGTACGCATTGGATCCGTTCCCTGTATCCAAAAAACGTTGCGCCGGTAGAAATCCATTCCCGGCTATGCGAAATCTACGGAGACAAGTGTATGAGCGTACAACACGTTCGCAAATGGTGCAGAGAGTTCAAGATCGAGCGTACTGACGTCCATGATGAAGAGCGTTTCGGACGGCCATCTCGTAAATTAAAATTACGTATAATTCAAAGCAATATTTATAATCTTCATTTATGTATTATCGTACTAGAGAACTCGTTCCATCAACTGCAAAATATATTCGTGCAATTTCAAAATGCTAAGCTAACTATTTACAATAGAGACAATCTGGTATATTAATTACTACAGATAATTAATGCTGATCATATGCTCCGTTATGGGAACTGATACAGTAAGGAGAAAAAGTCTACATATTTTAAAAATCATTAAGTAAGATATTCTAATTATTTTATGTAAAAGATATTATCAATTTATAAAAAACGTCGAGAAAGATGTCGGAATATATCTTGTACATGATGTTTTATTTTTATTGATTGATTAAAAGCTGAAGTAGCGGTCATTGTTATTGCCAATTATTGTTTTAGCCGTTAGAAAATTGAATGGTTGTCGATATAATATAACAGCACAATAAAGGCAAGTGGGTAATTCTAATAACTACAATAAAAACAAACTGCCTTTGAACGTTTACTACATGAAAACATTACTTACAAAAAAATGTGTGTCGACAAAAAAATATTTTCACTTTTGATGTAGTAATTTGTTGACAACTATTTGTCGATAAAAAAAACGATATAATATAGCTAATTGTGTTTGTGTGATGCAAAAGTATTAAATATTTTTCATTTTTTCATAAACAATGCAACGATACTACTATTAATGTTCGAAAAAGTTTTAAAAAAATGAGATAAGCTCGTATCTTAACACTATCCAGTCCGATTACACAATATGTGTGTAATCGCCAGGCCGAACGTTAAAGGCGAGTCACACAACTTGTGTGCGATCGTTCCGCCAACGCTTAGTGACCGACTATAAGCACCTTGTGGTATGTTGCTTCAAACGATATTGGCCGATAACAAAACATTTAGGTGTTGTTTTTACTTTCGACCTTAGTTCAAAAAACTCTCAAACCTTTTTAGGAGGGTCATATTTAATTTTATTTGAACACATGACGGTAAAAAATTAAACAAGCATTTTTTGTAAAAAAATTAAATAATGTGAGATTAGACTTTATCTCACTTGTTATAATTATTATTTTTAAATTGGGAAAACGTTGATCGTTTTTATCGATAAATACTTCGATTGTATGCATTTAAATTTAAATGTTCGTTAGCAAAATACGTATTTCCCAAAATATAAACTGTTTTATTTTATTTTATTTTATATTCCAATGCAGTATATTTTTTTGTCAGAATTAGTTGACGATATACGTTGATGCTTTGTCTGATATTCCCGATGACGCCGAGGAGATCGAAGACAGCGACGATGATGGGGGATAGATATATGTGCCCATGAATTTGAAAGTGGTGTAAGTCATGTTTTATTCGTTCTGAGATATTTAAAGGTTTGTGTTTCGATGTTGGTTGAAAACCTATGAAAGTGACAACTTCATGTTGCATGTAGTGGCGTATTTAGATTTTTAAAATTAATGTTGGATGATGATTATATTGATTCACAACATTGGGAACTGAAATAAATGAATAACTAATTATTGACAATTTCTTGACTTACGCCACTTTCATAATTATGGGCACATGTCGATCCCTTTCACAAACAAATAAATATATGCGAATTTATTGTAAGCAATTCTTTAAAAAAGCAGTCGGCCTCCAGCGTAAGTTTAATCGCGTAACGCGTGGACTGGATAGTGTTAATATAATGTTACATTTTGACTAGAATATCCCCTCTCATTGTTATCAACCATTAAGGATTCTTTGAATAGTGTTGTAAACTACAAGAGTTCTCAAAGCTCAAGAACCCTATTTTAGTGGTAATAGTAGCACATAAGTACTTCGGTAAGTATCTTGAAGAGAACTAATAAAGAAAACTAGAGAAAAGTAGAGACCGATCCCTTTCATACACAACACCATTTGTGGAACATTTATTTTAGAAATCGTTCAAACGCCGTCACAATATTTTTATGCGAGCAATATGTTATAACATTGTAAACAGATCTACAAAGTTGTGAACGAAACAGATAACCAACATGTCGGATGTCATAAAACCGATATTTTTTTCGAGAAACTTTTGTGATTTGATATTATTCTCTGCGATACAATAAAACCATGTAAACAACAATTATGCAAAAATGTATCAGTGAAAATAAAAATCAATTATTTGAGTAATTCAATAGTGTTTGTCATTTGTAATGTTAGACAAATACAGTCACGAATAAATAATTGAGTCTCACAACTGAGTTTATTTATAACCATGTTTTTATGTAAACAAACACGATAGAATTGTAGGCAAGGTGCAGTATACAACAGTTTTTTTCCGCAAAATAGCTAAACAGCTGTCCAAAGTGATTAATGTAAAAATAAAGTAAAAAATAATAAATTTTAATATTTAAAACAGATGCTAGTTATAATTTTAGCATTCACTTTGAGATCCATTTTAATATTAAATAGAGAAATATTTCATACCCTATTGTAACATGGATCACACTGAGCAATGTTTCACTTGTTGGAAGACTGCACTTTTGCGATCTATGAAGTTCCAACGTGAACAAACTAAACTGCAGTCTTCCAGCAAGTGAAACAGTGCTCAGTGTGATCCATGTAAATACAAGGTAGAATTAATTATCCTTTTAATATTCCACAATTTTATTTAAGACGAGATGTATCATTTTCAGCGAGTAGCCATTTTTCAGTGAATTATTTATACTTGAAAATGGCTAATAAAATATTTTAAATATGGAATATAACTGTGGAAGTAAAAACTATTAAAGTCATTCGTTTTGTTTTGTAGTATGAAAAGAGTAAAAATAATCACAATTATTTTTTGAATACAAAAAATGTTACCTAATTTATTAAAAAACATATGATATAAGTATGTTAATATCTATTATATATCCAAAATCCAAAGCTCGTCTTAAAAAAAAACATATTCAAAGTAAGTAACTTCAAGATGGAATTCAAGCCATGCGTTCTAGACTCTATAGACTCTGGACTTGCACAAACAAGCTAGTTACAGTACTTGCCGCAATCAGTCGAGTGGCGCTGCTGCTTCCGCTCGCGACGGAAGTCGTCGCTGGCGAGGGGGAAGAAGGGGGATGCATTTCCGCCCCTTGGATAGAGTTTGAGAACCGCTGGAGGGAAATGGCGGACAAATCGCATTTATAATAATTGAACCTCGCATCTGCGAATTGCTTTTCCGAGCAAGAAAAACATTATGTTGACGCGAGAGGAGATGTGAAATGAGGATTAATTATCGGCGGTGACAACCCTAAAAGGAAACGAAAAGCAAGTAATTACTTTCCTAATAACCACTGATTTTTTCTAGTCAAGTTTTTGGATTGCTACTATATCGGGTTGTTTTTATTTTGTTATTTTTTCCCTGAGAATTCATATAACGCCATGTTTTATGCAATTCTCTTTACACATAAAATTTCGAATATTCAAAATAGTTCGATTATAACCATTTATTTTGTAATATTACGTTGCAAGACGAATGTGTTATTTCAATATCCACTAATAAATTTTAAAATTTTACTTTTTCCTCATCGTGAATTAGTTTCATATCCCAAAGTAACGCTGAGCTCATTATTTATATTGTTTTAACTTAATATATTGTATATAAAAAGGAAGCATTATTGATGATGTTTGTCTTTAATCGCCTTTTAAAAAATATTATTTCAATGCTTACAGTGATCATGCTACAATACTATAATCAGGTTAATTTTTAACCCGTATCCGTTATTTTTGTATGTTATCAATTAGACCAAATGTTTAACTCAACGCTGCATAATTAAATTTATTCAAACCACCTATCATAATATTATTCAAAAGCACAAACTTCGTTTGATAAGGGTCACTGAATGTCAGAGTATCCAGTGCCTTCTAGATTATGGGCTTTGTTAATATTTAATTTTGTTGCAGAGGATCACGCGCGAAGGTTTTTCTGTTTCCGGTTTAGCCGCCGGAAACAGACAAGTGCCGGAAAGCGCGGCAAATAATTTTAAATGTCTACTTGATTTAGTTTTAAGGTAGATAAAATATAAATAGGTATTTAATTAGTTTTAAGGGTCTACTATATGCTTAAATAATTTAAATTCATTGTTATTACCGGTGATGTTTTTTCAGTTATCAAAAATAATAAAAGTTTTTCTCTATTTTAATATACTCAATTCTGTTTGGCTTAATGATTCAAAGTATATTAAGTAGTTGTATGCTGGCAAATGCAAAAATAAAGTAACGATATTATTTTATTTAAAAATATATAATCTTATAGTCAGTCATAGCCTATCAATTAAAATTGGTGGTAGACGAAAGTCGTCCCGTGAAGAACAAATTAAGAATAATGTAAATTTTACCCGCCAGTTTTTCGAGTATAAATGAGAGTTTTAGCGACCGTTAAATTGAGTAAAAATCACAGGTTTGGTTTGTACACTTACTACAACTATATACAATGATAATTTAAAAATATATTTGACTTAGATAATATGAAAAAATCCAGTCATCATTCCATGAGTGTTTTCCGATTTTGTTCTTTCAAATCTTTGCAAAATTGACGTCACGCGAAGTAATAATTTATATTCAAACTCTTAGCTTTGGTAGTCTTTTCATTAAAGACACTAAAACAATGCATTGAACAAAAGTCTCCACTGAATGTTTGAGTGCCATTTTGCGAATAAATTCGAAAACGGAAAAGTAATGAAAAAATTTATAAAGTGCATCTACAAACGAAAACTAAATTGCTTATCCTATAAAGTAAATCTGAGTGGTAAAAAAAGTTTCACTTAAACCGAGCGAACAAGAGGAAGTTATGGAGCCAGGCCAACAAGTGGTAAGTGCTCGAAGTTTCCAAGCAAAGGTAATAGCTTTCCTTTACCTTTCTTTTTGCTTATTCGAACTACCTATTTGCCTTCTTCTGTATTTGTGTTTATCAAATTTTACTTTGTATTTCAAATATTGCACTTTTACAAAAAATGCAAATGATAATAATGAAAACCTTGTCTAAAATAAATTTAAAATTTAAATGTGGTGTAATAAATAATATCCAATATGTATCTTTTTAAAAATTGAAATGTTTAAGATTTTACATTAACAGATAGAGGCAAAGTAAAATTTCTATGTGTGAAATTACATGTTATTGAATTCTTATGTCACTTTATTATTTTTACTAGATGTATCCGTTCATTATAACACTGCAACGAGAATTTGATGAAAAAGCTATTGATACTCATAAAAACGTCAATAATAGAGCTTCAGGAGTATATGCAAATTTCACTAAATACTATGCATATAGTAAATTGAACTTTGAAATGCAGTGTAGATTAAGAATATGGAGGTTGAATGAAACTACTGAAAGAATTTGTCAACAGCTTTATAGGTAATTTAATTAGATAACACATTCTATATATTTTATGACATGTTGATAACGTTTCATTGAAGTGAACTTTGGAAATAAAGCCACTGGAGCTATTTATCATACTATCATCTAACCTAACACATTCGGTTGACAGCTGGAAGCTCTTCACATTAATGACAGTGTCATAAAATGTTATTTAGTTTTGAAACGCAAGGACATAAAAGATGTTGTTATGCAGTGAACGACGGGAGAAATGCAATTTTGCTCCGAACGCTGCTCCGTTTTCCTCAAAATGAAAATGTTTCGATGGAGAAAATAAATCTGAAAAAGCAGTATGTTATTTAAATAAATATTCATTTTTCGCTTTAGAGATGAGTTTAGCCATAGTATCGTAAATTTATCGTAAGCCACTTGAATGCATGAGATTACTAGCCCAAAACTAAGTATAGAGAAATAATACTCATAAATAAGATTCTCGAAAATATTTTGCAATACTTCTCAAGTTTATAAAAAAAACAATTTGATCGTAGTAAAATGCAGACCAAGATTTTTTTCGACTTATTTAAATAAAAAATATTTTTAGAACTATCCACGAATATGTTTTAACTTAAATTATGCTCCCACATTTAAGCATAAAGCTAAGATAACTAGAGTATCCTACAACTACTTGGATATAGTTTTTGGCTGGTGATTTAAGAAAATCAATTTTATCCAATAATTAAATTAATATTAAACGATTGTTAATGTGAACTAAAATACTGAACGTTTCCCCAAAAAGCTATTGTTTTCTATAGTTTTTGTTCAAAGCTTTTCTGTATGTTTCAAGTTCCGTCGTGGAGATCTCTAGTGACTGCTTCTATTTCCGTCTTGCTTTATATCAAAACCTTTTATTTCAGTGACGTAACTAGCTAAAGCGCCGAATTATTTTACTGCTCAGGAAGTAAATAAGATAATAAATTTGTTTTAAAGGTTCATTTCATATTTAATATATAAAAATTATAAAAACTATTAAAATTAAGTACAGAGAATATTCGTTTTTACTAGAGGTGATTCCGAAAATCTCCATTGTTTTCTGCTCTTTTATTTCTCATGTGTATGAAATGGGTCCATGTTTAATTTCCTCCAAACATTAGGGTGTTCATCGCAAATGGCTGCTGCGTCGACACTGAGCTTACAAGTGATATGCTGTTTGTGCGGCGGGGTGAAGAAAGACTAACAAAAACGAGTGTTGCTATTTTCACATAGCGCTGCGTGCAGCTTTGCTGATCTCACTTTTTGTTTGGCTAAGGTACATAAGTTAATGTTGTGATACGCCTTTGATGTCCATTTTCTTTTCTCGTTTCCTGTAAGTGAAACTCTTCGACTTGGCGTCATTGAAACCATCCGGTCACTTCACTCAAGCTTGGTTTCACTGGACAGAATGCAGCCAGAAACATAGGGAAGGTTTCCTGAATGACGCCAAATAAAGAAAATATCGTAAAATAGAAAGAATAAAATGTTTTTGAAACGATAATTAAAGAGACAAATTACGTGTTTTTATTATTTTGTAGTTATTTAGAATTGTGAGCATCGTTTTCAATTTATTTTTATTTATTTTCACTTGTAAATTACACTACCTTTAATAATATGTCAACTTAATAAAATCATATCCGTTAGTTTTAGATGAGACGTGAGGTTCGATTATATACATGTATCTATTTTACTAGATTTTAATGAATTAATTAATTTATTATATGCCGAAAATATGCTCAGATTTTTAGTATTATTAATGAAAGTTTTCTTTTTATTATTACTAACATTTAGCTCTAAAACTAATAAACATTAATATAATCTAAAATATAATTATATAAATTGGCAGTATATATTCAATTTATATTTTTACACTATTTGATAAACAATTTAAAAAGCCATTATAAGTATAACGATTATTTATTATATTCAAGTTTTTCGACGACGTTCATTAAATTTTATATTTTGTTTTTCATTAGATATTCATGTATTTAAGAGTGTTATAGTTTAATCAAATAATAATATTTTGAAAAGTAAAGGTAAAGTGTAAAAAAACACAATTTATAAAATATGAGAATATTCAAAATAAGGATATCAAAATTCAAGTAACTATTTAAATATATAATTTTTAAGGGTTTCGGGTTATAGTGAGATTAAATAGATCAAAATTTCATTCCTTGTTTTAGTTATTTATAATGAAATTTGTATCTATTTAAGATTAAAATGGATATCAAAGAAAATGCAAAATATATAAATATAATTATATTGAGATTAATTGATTTTTACTTGTAGTACGAGTATCCATAGCCAAGCTATATTAAGATTACCAATGATCCCATGTTTGAATTTATAAGATTCAGCATTTTCAACAAAAGATTTCATAAATCCAAGTAGTTAGAGTAAATTTTCCGTTCATATGTTTGTTCACTCCACATCGTCCTCAGATCTACTCTTTAGTGACCCAATACTGAATAGAGTAACTGACCGTTTGGCGGAGCTTTCAAGCTTTCGAGCTTTCAACGGTTCTCATTTCTATTGACTGACCAAAGCCGAAGTCATAACGACGAACAGTAATGTTCCCTCGATGCATAAAAGAGATGACTGCTGTGAGCGAATGTGGAAAATAACCATTGTTTTCATTGTGAATCGGAAAAATAACGTGAATGACTTACTTTTTCTTCTGCCATATGCACTCCCTAGCTTGATTATATGGTCGCCAAAGATTGCCTCTACACAGTTCCGTTGGCTACTATTTTATACTCGTATTTGGTTATAGCCACGTCATGTGTATAATCTGAGCTCCACTGAGAGTTAGAATGAAAGACGGGAATTCAATGAGAGCCTACTGTAGTATCCGTAATTCATTTGTTAAATATATTTTTTAGAAGAGCGGCTTAATAGCAAAATGCTCTCATAGTCTGGACTATTTTGCCGTATGGAGAGGCTAAGATAAACTAAAAATATGCGGTGTTACTAAACGGTCACTCATCCAAGAAGAATCCACGCATAGTATTGATTAACTTCGATGCCAGGAAGAGATCCGATACTTGAAGATGTTATGAGTCCGATCGAATGATTTAATTACAGAAGTAAATAAATGCTCGTATATAAATGTACTATAACTTACTAGTAGGTTAGTGTGTGCAATCGTTACGTAATTGATTATTTAATCAGAAAAATCAGAATATATAATGATTCGTTTAAAATGAACAATGTTCATCAAGTTTACTAATTTAACTCCCAATATACCTTTCATAGGTTTTTGCGGCCAGATTTGGAATTGTAGTTTTTGGGTTGAGCCGTGTGTGTTGAATTTATTGTAAGATATATTTTGACCGCTATTGCAGGGCTAATCCTCAAGATTGATGATTTTGTCAAGAAGTTAGATCTGAGGATGATAGTTCGATATATCGGCTAGAAGAAATTTACCACACAGACCTTAACCCATAGCCCACAATTCCTAATTTTTCCACCAGTTTGATATCAAGCTGTCCAGTAATATATTATAAACAGTATTCGTCAACTTCCATTTTATGACATACCATCTATAAAAAATAAATTTTGTATCAGTTTATTTATTTTAATCTTCCGCTGTGTAAGCTAATCGTCGTCACAGAAAATCAAATAATAAAATTCATTTAAAAAGTGCATACATAAAAATACAAAATAGTTACATACCACACATTCATTAAATAAATCTCATTGTAAGACGCTATAAGGAGATCAGATATAAATAAAAGATTTGTTAGAATTTATTCCACATATATTTTTTTTGACGACATGTTTCAGCCAGGTTGGATGGCCATTTTCAAGTACAATGACTTGTCAAGTCAATGACTTTCTGTAACAAGTCAATGACTTTCAATGACTTGAAAATGGGCATCCGACCTGGCTGAAACATGTCGTCAAAAAAAAATATGTGGAATAAATTCTAAAAAATCTTTTATTTATATCTGATATAATGGAATTACACCAAGAAATATCGATCGAAAAAATCGAAATAACTATAAGGAGAAGTTACCTTTGATAATTGAAAATTTACTTGTAACAATACTAATAATGTAAATGAAATAATAAACTGAATATGCTTTACAAACAGGTAGATGGAATTTACAGAAAAACAAATATACATTTAAATAAATATAGAAAATGTAAAGTATTTTTAAGTATATATTTAGTAAAACCTTTCCATAGTAAGTGATCATTAAAATTTTTATATTTTTCCTTCATAATTTTATTAATGAGAATTACAAAATTTAAAAATAATTAACGCTGCTGCCGTCAGATTCACTCTTCTCAATATGATATCCTTTTGATTATAATTACGAAATTTGTAATTTTTCGATAATTAATAGTTAAAAAGTAATCTAAGGCAAGCACTCTCGGAAATAACCATCAAATTTTGCCAAAGAGAGTATCGCGTTTTCCGTTCAAAGAAAACATCCTTCATGACAATGTTGTACCAACCTTTTTACAGTTGCTGGCATGTTAGAATAAAAAAAAATATTTCACGAGGCGTCGGGCCACATCAAATTTCCTTAAAAATATAAATTTAAATCACCCAAAATATGCGCCTTGAATACTACGAGTATAGCTGTTGTATAGCCCTAGTCTCAGGGCTACCCCATGTAAGTACGAGTAGTAGAAACCAAATACTCGTATGTTCCTGGGTGGACCTTCGGGTCCAGACATGTATGGGGACGAGGCATGGACAATGGGAACTGACAGAAATAAGTGGTGTAAATTTGTGGTGACTATATGTTCCAGATGTGGAACGGATATAGAAATAATTATGTATTTATTATATTTTAATTGTTTTTTAAGATTAGATGAGTTTCTCCTATTGTAAAAAAATTTCAATTGTAAACTTTGCAACATTATTTTCCCCTCTTTTTCCATAACTCAATTATACTCAATAAAACTAAGCATTATCCCTTTACCAAAATATGAAATACTAATATCTAATTATATCAATTTTATTTACTACAATTCAAGGTTATACGAGCAAAAAAGTCCAAATACTAGAAATCGCTGAAAGTTGGTATAAGCTATAAGTTTTTCAAGACAAAAATGTTAAACATAAAAGAATGTAATAAATATTATTTATTTATTTAAATACTCAGAGATCATGATTTATTTGATCAATTATTGTGTTTTTACCAAATTTATCTATACAGATTGAAGTATGAAAACTAAAATACTTGTAAATATGAAGCTTTCAATATGCAAACTGACTTAACCCATGCAAAACAAATATTGCTTTATTAATAAAATAATTAATGAAAAACATCTAGCCTCGATATTTGTCTTTGATTATTGTGTATAATTTGATTTAAATATCATTCATCCACTTTAAACTGGTGCGATTATTAATCTCCTGGAATTATCTCAAAAGTTTTGATAACCTTAATTCTCAATTACCTTGAAAGGAATATGATAATAATAAATTCCTTTCCTAATTTTGATTTCAAGGTAAACGATCGTATGACTGATTGTTGTTAATCACTGGTCCAGAGTATGGTTAGCTGAAAAATCAATTAACGGCTTGGCTATTTAGAAAGATTTTCTTAAAGCGATAAAATATTATGAATACCTTTAATATAAATTGTGCCTTTTAATAGTCACTTTATGAAACAATGTCAGTCATCTTGTAGCCCGTATTAAATTGAGGATATCTGCATAATAAATTTTGCGAATTACACCGAAGAAGATTGCGAGCAATATCTGAGAAAGAATCACTTTATATTTGATGCATAAATTATTTTTGATAAGCAATTATTTTGGAATAATGCGATAAAATTGCTCGTAAATAGAATAATGTCAAAATAAATGCTTAAATTATGTATTAATTATAAACAAAAATTTATTGCTTTTATTTTGTGTATTTAATAGATTTATTTAGATTTTACATCCAATTACTTACAAAAATAACCTTTATAACTTTCATTTCTCATAATAAATAGGAAAAGCTGTATAATCATTAAAAGCCTGTATCTGTTCACTGCTGAACGTAAGCGTTCCGCATGTGTCTTCATCCTCTTCGATCCTCTGCCTTCCACATATAGGCCACTCCTGCTGTTCTTCATATCTTATCCGTCCATCTTGCAAGGGGTCGGCCAACGCTTCGTTTGCCAGTTCTTGGGCGCCACTCAAATACTTTTTCCCCCCATCGACCGTCGTCTCTTCAAAATATATATCTTGCCCATTGCCACTTGAGTGTGCCTATTCGTTGGGTAGCCTCCACTTCTTGTCTCTGCGGATATCCTTGTTTCGGATTATATCTTTCAGAAACACTCCTCTTATGAATCTCTCCATGGCACGCTGAGTGACCTTTATTTTATGAGTATGAATAGCTGTTAGATTCCACGTCTCTGCGCCATAAGTTTATACAGTGAATATGTATTGGATGAACGCCTTAGCTTTGAGACGTTGCGGAATTTTCGCTTTAAAAATTTACTTTAATTTTCCAAATGCTGCGCATCCCAGTTGTATACGCCTGTCGATTTCTTTTGAGAAGTTACTTCCTCCTAGTTGTATTACTTGTCCCAGATAGGTATATTCATTTACAAGCTGTAATACTGGATGTTTACATACCAATGATATATGTGAACAGTGATATTTAGATATATTCTCACATTCATTGTAGCTAATTTATTTAGTATTTTTTATCTTATTTTTTAACGTCCAACATAATGTTTTTGCATTTATTTAATAAATAATCGTTTTTTTAATTATTGCTAACTGAAATCATAATGTGCGCCTGAAAAAAATAAATGTATAGCAAAATTACATTCAATTCAATTATTTTTTGTAATTAAAAGCAACTTGTGAAAATAAAACAAATACTTTCTATTAAAGTGTACACAAAAATAATACAATACAAATAGAAACAGAATTGAGTTCAAAGAAACAAATATTGGGATAAAGCAGATGGCAGAGTGTATTTTTTTTTCGCAGAAATTAAGAAAAGATATTTGACCTTAGGGACGAGGCTCCTGACCTTTACAGGCTGGAATTGTCCTTTCTTGAGGTCAAGAGGAAGTCTCGCGACCGCATTCTCTGCAGCACATCAACCCAGTCCCCAAACGACGATATTCGCACGTAATTTTCGGTTTTTGTGGAAGTTTTTTGTCCCTTGTACGACCTTAGTATAGGCAAAAAAACGATCACCGCTAAGGGTGTTTTCACAATTGAAATGAATATTAAACAAGTATATTAATTTTTTTTTTCGTCTTAAAAATATAGAATAACTTTGCATAAGTGTTATATTTTTATAATTAATTTAATAAACGACAATAACACAATTGAATGTTTTTGATAAATTAGAGAAAGTTTAGTAATAATAGACACGGACCGAAATTTGTATAGCTTACCCCCTGTAGATTAACTCGTGTCTTTGTAAAGCTAATTTGAGCTGCTACTAGACCAAATGAGCCATATTTCGGGAGCGTTGGGTATTATCCAAGTCGCAATTATCCAATCTACTTAAAAATTACGATACACAGATCTTCAAATACTTTGTTGGCAGCTGCCGTCTCTTTAAGTCTTCGGGCTTTTGGTTTGAAGGTCATCGAAAACTATTTATTTCCCCCGGGTGTAGAGATGACTTTAGACATAGTGTATAAAGTGGCAACTTACAAACTGAAAGAATGTACACATGTTCCAGATATGTTACGAACATCGAAATAAAAAAATAGTCCAAATCTGATGTAAAGCTTTTTTAAATTAGTTTTTCAAGAGAATGCTGGTAAATAAATTTCAATTAAAAATACTCATTTCTGCAAAAAGTGCAGCTTTTAATAGATCAATGTAGTGTCTCTTAAATTTGAATAGAATATACTACGTTAAAAGTAAACGATGCCTGAAAAGTGTGAGTAAAATACTGAAACAAATATGACCTAACTAGAAAAATGTCTCTTTATACCCTTTTAACAAAACTACATATATGGGGGTACTAAATGAGGGTTCGCCCTTTCAGTAGAGTTTATGGTGCTCAGATATTGGATATAATATTCCTCTACTTCCTAATCACAATTGTCGAAATGGATAAAATACGTGTGTGATAACAAAAACCTTGTTTGACAACCAACCAGAGGACACAATATTAACTGTTCACTGCTTTTGTGAAAATCCCCAATCTTCTTTCTCGTTGCAAACCATTTTCTCTTTCCTCGATTGATTTCATCTGGAGCTCTCGTCGTTCTTCTTTCTTTACGTTTTCTCACCTTATGCCCCGATTGCCCAATGCTCTGAACATCGCGGTAGATACCAGCTTTACACCGTAGCCCCGCTCACGACCCGCCATCTTTTTCCATTTTTCGGTTATAGATTCTTTCACTTGATTTCGTTTATTATATTTAACCCCCGACCAAACAAACCGTGTATTTTGTTCTTTTTTTGTGCAAAAGATAACAACGGTGTGTATTTTTAATCAAAATGATGCGATTTTTATAATTTGAATAACAAACAAGGTTATGATGATATTTAAAATATATATGTTGCAATTTAAAAATATATTATACTTGTATTTAGTATAATTAATTTAAAAAAAAAATGGTGTGACAAAACCTAATGATATCACCAACAAAAAAAAAATATGAATTTTTAATTTTTATTAGAATATTATTTTATTATTTCAATATTCTAATCTACTTTTATAGATCATTGACTATATTACAATATTATTATTACTTAAATATACATATACTATACATAAAATTCTTTTTTCAACGCGTCAATCCAAGCACAAAAATAACGGCAGAAGCGGGATGCGAACCGCGGACCTTGGAAACCAACTATGCCCAGGTATTCATACCGCTCGGCGAACTGCGCCATTGCCCTGCCTAGGCAGGTAGTATATGTATATTTAAGTAATAAAAAAAAATATGTTTGAAATAAATTGATTAAAAATAAATATACATATATGTAAGATATATAAGCTGGAAATTCGCGTTTTGGAACTCATTTGAAACGAAACGAAGATTTTACGTACATATGAAGTAATAGGATTATAATTTTTTGATATACATGGGTTAACATTTTGTAATCAGGATACAGTATCAGTTGATTGTATGAATATTTTTTGACATCATACGAAAAGCATCGCAATCAGATTTTTTTCTTCTTGTTTTTCCTTTTTGTAGTGAATTCAATCTAAATTTAAGGCTTTACAATATACCTAAGTAAAAGCAAGTTAAGTCTAAATTTGATTCCCCTGACACGGATCTAAATGGAATTGGATTTTGCAACCAGTTTTCACCAAATTGGTGATCTTCGATTATTTGGATATTTTTATTGTACTTGTCGACACATTTGCAAAGGTTACACGAAATTACAACATTTTGTTTTGTCGACTTTCTTACTTAATTTTTAATAAAATCAATTCAATCGTCCATGTTTACTGTTTCTGAACTAAAGATACTCTTTAAAAATAAACATACTAGGAAACACAAGCATTGAAATAAGCAAATATATAAGTAACAAATAACTTCTTAGGTTTTCACAGCCAGATTTAACATTGTGGCTTTTGGGTTTAACCGTGTATGAGGAATTATCTTGTTCCAATATTTCGACCGCCAATGTAGGGGTCTTCAAACAGGGCACAAAGTCATCAACCCTGAAGAAGAACCCTGAAATGGCGGTCGAAATATTGGAACGAGATAATTCGCTACACACGGCTAAATCCAAAAGTCACAAAACCATATAAGTAACAACATTTTGCGAAGTTAATTTTTCATTAAATGAAAATTCTAATATTCGTATTTTAAATACGAGAATGATGATCGAAGACGCCACCAACGAGCTCATCGCAAAATTTGGATGGGGTATTGTCAAACACCCACCCTCTAGCTCGGACTTGGCCCCAAGTGACTACCATCTCTTCCCTGACATGAAGAAACACCTGGGTGGAACGCATTTCGGCGGCAGAAAAGAGCTGGAAGAAGCGGTTCTCAGGTATCTGCGTGGCTTGGCGGCAGATTTTTTTACTCGGGCATTCAAAAGCTCGTATACCGCATGCTAAAATGCATTGATCTTAGTGGCGATTATGTAGAAAAACAAGTAAAAGTCAGAACATTGCAAAAATCTACGCATTCATGGAATTAAACATGTTTTACACTGTAAAAAATCACTGGGAATCTTATATTACGGATAATACTCGTATATACTATTTTCCTCCTTCTCATCACACAGTCCGTAAAAAGTTTGCTGAAATGTGTTTCTATAAATAAAAACTTCGTTAGATTAATGTCGTATTAAACTATATCAATTATAAATATAATAAAATAATCAAATATAAATATATTTTACCTTGTTAAACGTGGATTAGTTTTGTGCACTCCGCGCACTTCAACAGTTCACTCATAACAATAACTGATACAATAAAATATGAAAATAATATATTGAGTGCTTAGAAAAAGAAGATAGAGCAGTAATGAGTAAAAAATGTGTTATTTAATATATAAGAAAATGAAAAATCCATCTCTATTTAAAATATAGAATTCGCACAAATCATTTAAGCGGAAACTGAAATTTTTATGTAAATTTCAATTTTTATTTCTATGTTTATTTACATAATATCCGATTTACTTGAATACTAACTGAATGTGTGAATTATAAAAAAATCGTAATAATTTATTGTAAAATTATGTATGTTATAATCTTTAGTAATTACGTAATTTGAAGAATTCTATTATTTTCTCAGTTATTTAAATAAATCTCTTTAAACAACCTTATTCTTCGCAGCGATCTAATATCAGATGAGACCTGAAAATTACAGTAAAATTAAGCTCTGTATACAAAATTGCAATTTCCTCTTTGTGAATCTATACCAAATTGGAATTACCTCGTTTCGAATTCGAGCTGGACTTGCCTGTACTCTTAGACCATTGGTTGTTAACTGGTGGCTCAAGATCAGTATAGTACTAATTTTTTTTCATCACACGTAATTATTAATAAAAGTGTATATAATTTATGCGTTATCTTAAAGGTTGAAATAATTTTTCTATCCTTACCATCTTAAATAATAAATAATATTGTAAATAAAATATTAAACGCACAGTAATGTCTTTTTCTGCCGAGGAATTCCCCACCGGTCGAGGTTGTCTATTGTTCTACCAACTCCAGTTCTTAATCTGTTCAGTGATTTCCAAGTCCGCCAGCCAAGGTTCTTGCCAGTTTGGAGGCCTTTTTTGGAGTAACGAAATCCTCTGGTGTGACTTGTCGCCAGAGCGACAAGTCACACCAGAGAAAGACCTGCAGACCGCCTCACACCTAAAATCCTGCTCTATGTGGCCAACTAGCTGCACACGTCAAGACCTAATGCTAGGCAACACACGGGCTATCAATGTTGCCAGATACTGGGAAGAAATAATTTGACGTCACTGACACGCAGAGCCGGCGGTCATAGCTCAATGGTCAAAGCGTTTGCTTTGCAAGCCAAAGGTCGTGGGTTCGATCCCAACGGAGATTAAAAAAAAAAAGATTTTTAATCGATTTCTGATCTCTAAAATACCACCGGTTGGTGTGAATTTGATCACCCGTAAAATGTCAGTCACAGCCTATTAATTAAAATTGATGGTAGTCGATAGTCGTCCCGTGAAGACCACCCATTCATAGTAAATTCCTGTAATAATAAAGAATGATGCGTGAATCTCGGACTGTAGTCTATGACGTTGGCAAATCAACACTCCACATGCAGCATTTAGCCATATACACCATGGTAAGCGTCATAGAATTCCACAGGTGAGACTTCAGAATTACTATCACCATCTGTCAGTATTCTCCTGTATGCGCTTACATAAAAAAAATAAAAAAGAAGAAGAAGATCAACTGTTGGTTATAAATATACCTAATGAGTTTCATACCGATTTTCACCTTTCACCTGCATCTTATGTTATACTCTAACGAGTATTTATTTGATGGAAGGTTTACAATCAATGTTATAGTAGTATAGTGGAATAGGGCCGTGAGTCTGCCCTTAATGGGGGTCGGTCGCTAGTATTCCGTATCGGAGGTGAGGGCGCCAATAATGCTAAAATCAATTCATTAGCATATCTGAGAGCGATATTGCGAAACTAATCGAGATGCGGACCTGTATGGGGCTGCCAGCTCAGTTGATAATTAATTTAATTTTATTTATTTAACAGAACCGCAGTTCCAAGGTACAAAGAATAAGAAACCTAGAGTATACATAAACAGAAAATGCATACAAAAGAGAAAAAAGAAGAAGAAGAAGATGACACGTGTCAAACATCACAGAGATCTAGGAGATCAATACCATCGACAAAAGAGGAAAAGGATGTAAGAAAATGATCGACGTGTGCTGGTAGGCCACTTAGGAGCGCCATTGCCGTTGTACTAAATTGAGAGCTCGAAACTCCACAAGTATGAACTGGGATCAAAAACAATGAATGGCTACGAGCACGGGTGTACTTATCTGGAACGTAAAAGTAAAAAGACAAGAATCCCATGGTTTTGAATTGCACCGCGAAGAAGAAGGAATGAATGTTTGAGAGCAGCAGTTTTCCTCCGGGACTCGAATGGAAAGAAAGCATCCCTAGAAAAAAAAGAGTTGGGTAATGTTCGGAATTGATTAAATTGAATGGATAGTTATAATAAAAAAAAATCCACTGCAGGTGACATCTATAGCCGTCATGAATTTTATTTAGATTTTTAGACGCTATAATACTCTAAAAATCATCAAATTAACATAGATCAATATATATTATCTAGTAGCTTCCGAATGCATCAAATTGAGTATAAATTTAGCTCATCTTCAATATTATAAAATTAGAATACCTTAAATAATTGTTATATTTTTATTTTGTAATGTTCAAGATTAGCTTAATACATAATCGATTAGATTTCAGACGAAAGATCTAAGTGACAATTGATAAAGATTACTGAAAAATACAGCATACAACACTGCAGGTAAAATTTGAAGATGTTATAGTCGGTCAAGAAACAAATGGATGTGATATAAATGTTTTCCAGGTGCCATATGAGAGTATAAATATGATTTGCCTACTTTTCAACTCTCTAAACTTACTCTGCCTTGAAAGACGGTCGGAAACTATTTATAAAATACGAAACTTCAATTCCAGAGTTAATTAGAACAAAATATAGATCATCATCATCAGCCTGTATCCGTCCACTGTTGAATGTAAGCCTCCCGCATAAGTCTCCATCCTCTTCGATCCTCCGCCTTCCGCATCCAGGTCACTCCCACTATTCTTATTATGTCGTCAGTCCATCTTGTAGGGGGTCGGCCAATGCTTCGTTTACCAGTTCTTGGGCGCCGTTGTCTCTTCGACAGATATGTCCTGCCCATTGCCACTTGAGTCTGCCTATTCGTTGGGTAGCATCCATTACTTGAATTCTTCTGCGTATTTCCTCGTTTCGGATTCTATCTTTTAGCGACACTCCGATCATGGATCGCTCCATAGCGCGCTGGGTGACCTTCATTTCACGGAGAAGACTTGCTGTTAGATTCCACGTCTCTACGCCATAAGTTAATACAAGGAGTATGCATTGGTTAAACGCCTTAGTTGTAAGACATTGTGGAATTTTCACTTTGAAAAACAAAGATTATGGCACGTGATAAAAAAATAAGGCGGTTATTTGTGATGACTCTAATATATCGAGTGAATATGAAAAAATTAATCTTGATATTGATTTAAAATTAAGTCTAAAAATACTCTAATTGTAATCTTTCACGTTCTCTAGCGCCTTGTCCGTTCATATGTCTGAGAGAACTGATGCTGCATAAGTCGAATAGTAAATTTGTTCCTGCTATGAAAATGGCAGACAACCATTACGAAATATTCCCAGGTAGAACTCCGGCTGCAGAGAAGTCTCTGAGTGAACAGAGCATGGACAATAACAACTGATAGATGCTCACTGTGGCAATATTAGGAACCAATTTTTTTCAGACACGGACGAAAGGAAGAAAAAAATATATTAACATCCTCCTCTCTCTCAAAAAGATGTTATCTAGTCGCGTGATAGCAGGATTAGGAGCAGATTGATAACACAGATTTTTTTAGAAGAACATCGACATATATTTACGATAAAACTTTACAAATTTAGGGCTCAACCTAGTCACAGCATTAGGCCGAGCCACAATACAATGTGCTCTCGCCGACGGGCGGGGCACAACTGATGAGCTCGTGATGGCTCTCGCTCAGCGCCACAATCGGCGGTCTATATAACTAGTCCCCTAAATGCCAATATGGCGGACACATTCATGTACGACAAGCGAACATAAATAAGAGACGAATGATTGTATATCGAGGTTTTCGGTACCAGTCAGAAAGGGCTCTATCATGCTGATGTCAATATATGCAACTAAAAATAAAAAATGTCAACTAAAAATGTTTTCCTACATTTTTTTTTAGTTTTGGATAATAATAATAATAATAAGCTTTTTATTCCAGCAGGATTGGGTGGGTTGTGCAATACCCAATCTGCCATATTTTGAGATACATAGATACATTTTAGATACAAAATAATAATTATATATAAATATAATAATTCATTCATGGTGGTCGATGCAACATCTCCATCCAGCGATGGCTTAGGGAGGATTTGAGCCATTCAGAAGCAGCCAGGATGACGGTGTTGTTGGACCTCCTTATCCTGCTTCCAGAAGCCGGCAACACGGTGTCGCAATAATGCTGCGAATGAATGGACTCCGCCCTCCGCAAACATGTCAGATGCGCTACAATATCTAGGGAGTTGCATAAGTTGGCGATATGAATTATTATACGCAACTTTGAGCTTCTCCCACTGTCGTTTAGGATAGCTAGACCAGAGTTCTGATGTTTATAATGCCATACAGTGTGCTTTGAATAGCACTTTCCTGACAGCATTACTACAATGGTAGAACCTCCGAGAAAGCATACCGCTCCGAACGCTTATTGCTCTGAACATGTGCATTTTTTTTCGCTTATTCTAATATTAAAATACTAGCTGGCAACATCGTCCAGGGGTGTCCATAGGCAGGGTGGCAACCCGCGCTAGGAACGATTTATTTATAAAGCTTTTGTCGAGTGCCTCATTAATTATACAAAAGTATCATCGCCCAAGGCGTAGAACGGAAAATGGCATTACCAGCATCACAAGGGGAATTGATTCGATAATAATAAATTGTCTTTTGCCAGTGCTTAAATATGAAATGTATTTATAAACAACCGAAAAAAAAAACAATATTCCATACAATCTATTTTTTTATAATTACATGTTTAATTAAGCGAAAAATAGAATTTTAAAATTTCTCGATTTTGCCCACTTGCAAAGTGAGTCGACTTGAAAATATTTTTTTACGATGGCTAAGCAATGTATGAAAAGCGTAATACGCCAAAACCATCAGAATTCAGACTTTTATCCACAAATCGTTCATTCTTAAGGGGGCTTATAGTAAATGGATGATGTAAGTGGACTTTTATATACCACAATTCAGGAAAATGTCCTTTTATTAAGTGATCTTCAATTAAAAAACCTCTAATTCATAATGAATAGCTCAAATTTAATGTTTTTTACCACCAAAAAAAAACATTGTTTTGATGAAAAAACATGAAATACTCGTTCATAAAGAATAGTAAAAATGAATATGTTTATTTTAGTTTTTGTGCGTTTTTCTATAAATGAGGAAATATTTTTTTTAGTTACCAGTATTTATTTTTATTTTGAAAACAGTTGATATCAGCATGTTATAGCCCTTGCTGACTGGTCCCAAAAACCTCGATGCACAATCTTTCGTCTCTTGTTTCTGTTTGCTTGTCAGACATGACTGTGTGGCGTTAGTTATATATATGGCGGCACGGAGTTGTGTGTTGACGGCCGAGAAAGTCGTAGTACGTCCTAGTATGTCATTCCACCTTGGCAGGAATCTTGTAAAGTTTATCATAAATATATGTCAATGTGCCTCTGAAAAAGTCTTTGTTTTGATGACCTGCTCCTCATCATGTATATAATCGAGTCGGAAACAACAGGGTCAGATCCTGTCTGCCCAGAAGTGGGTGACGTCGATGGCGTTACTTCTGGCCATCATCAGGTCTTCCTGGGTGCAGCTATTCGGGCACAGCGCACACTCCAGAAGGTGTGACAGGGTCTGCTCCACGCCGCAGTTACATTCAGTCGGTCCGCTGTAAAACTGCCAGGCCCTCATTTGTGTCCTCGTCTTGCATACTCCGGTCCGAAGTCTGTTAAGGGACCTCCATATATTCCATCCTTGGTCATGTCCAGGGGCTAGGTCCTCATCATGCCCGCACGCGACGGAATAACACCCTTTTGAGAGAGAGGAGGATGTTACTATTTTTCATTATTTTAATTTATATTTCCCTACAGCTAAGGCATATGATCACTACAAATTACTACCAAGCAGGAGGATGTTACAATAAATATATATATATATATATATATATATATATATATATATATATATATATATATATATATATATATATATAAAATATTTACGAAAAAAAAATCATTAACAAAAGAGAAGAACACATACATCGATTACGATTTAACAATAGTTGATTTTGATTTAAAATTAACGGCTTACTGTCGAGAGAATATCAAGCCCTTTTTCCAATTATATCCAAGACCACTTT
Organism: Glossosoma conforme; assembly: GCA_022606575.1. NCBI lineage: Eukaryota > Metazoa > Arthropoda > Insecta > Trichoptera > Glossosomatidae > Glossosoma > Glossosoma conforme. The sequence goes on from JAGTXR010000048.1 coordinate 63,446, forward strand.
CATATGAAAGTACTTCACTTTTTACTATTCTTTATGAAAATTACTCTATTTGCAAAGAACGTGTTAATAATGTTATTAATAACTCATAATAAATTCTCTGACATAAAATTGTATGTCATTTTTTATACTAAAAAGGAATAATAAATTTTGTTGAATAATCAATGGATGAAAACCGAGTGAAAAACTATCACTTTAACGCTCGAACAACATGTTGACTAGAAATTCGTCCGAGGCTCAAAGACAGTCAAATATTTTTCAATTTCTCGTTTGTTTTCTCTTCTTACCAATTTGCATTACAATCGATTCGTAATTAAACTTGGGACGAGGAACCGTCCACAAGACGCCAGTCAGAACTAGAGCCATTGAAATATTCTGGACCCAAATGTATAAATAGTAAAACAGGGATTAACAATATGTTTATTTCAAGATAAGCCGATACTAAATAAACTAACATTTATCATTTTTTAAAGATCATATGGGATTAAGATATATTAGAGAGATAAGTGATCATTATATCCCTTTGAATTAAAAATTAAACTGTTATTTAGTGATTGTTTACATGTAAATGACAAAGGAAGTGTATAGAATACATGAAATTATGGTTTTATAAATGTGATGTATTTTAAAACACGATCAAATACAATATTTTCATTAAATATTTAATATTTCACATTCAACGTCAAACATATAAATTTTTTATTTGACTGTTTCATTTCATATATAGAAGTCGTAACCCTCATATTCTTTTCTTTATCTGCTGTAAAACTGATGAATATGGTTACCACAAATAGCTACTTTAAAGTTTTATCGCCTGATTTTACGTCGACAGCTGTGCATTCTGAAGTTTCGCTGAATATAGTCTATATTCTTATAATAATAGGGGAGATGCGTGATTGTCGGGCTGTAGTCTTTGACGTTCCAGAATCAACACCCCACATGCAACGCATATCCATTTGTAGAATGGCAAGTGTCAGAATCAAATCAAATCCACAGATGAAAACATTATAATCACAATATGACGGTATTTTCCTGTATGTATTTACATAACGAATATGGTTCTGACATTAGCATGATGAGGCCCTTGCTAACCGGTACCAAAAACCTCGATGTACAATGTTTCGTCTCTTATTTATGTTCGCTTGTTTATTATGTATTGGCCTTTTGGACTAGTTACGGAGATCATCACTTGTGGCGCTGTGCGACAGCCCATCACGGGCGCGCCAGTCTTGTGCCGACGTCGGCAGGAGTATATTGTATTTTGGCCCGGCCTGAATGCTGTGACTAGGTTCGGGCCATAAGTTTGTAAAGCTATCGAAATATATATCTCAATGTGCTTCAGAAAAAGTCTCTGTGTTCTGAACCTGCCCCTCATCCTGCCACTGCGCAATTAAATAACAACCTTTTAGAGAGATGAGGATGTTAGTTCCTAACGTAATTCTATAACGATGAGACTAAGAGATGCTTGAAAAATAGGTAGATCTCGTGTACGAGGCACAATTTGATAAATAAATATTTATAATTATTTTTATACAATTTATTGTGTGAATAACGTATACATAAGAAATCTTTCTTACATCAATATAAGGGTTTAATAAATTAATATCATTTATAATATTATCATATTTATTATTAATTACGGTTGATATAAATTCTGAAAAGTTTGATATCTACACAAAATTGAATTATTTCTACATGATTCCATTATCAATAATATGACTATATTCATACATCGGATCGTGATTAATTATAAGTATAGTATCAGTGCAAAGATACGACCATTATGTTATGTTTTCAGCCAATGGGTCTTCTGGGATGTTTAATCTCAATGATTGGGTAGGATAACATGTCATCATCTTGCTTCACTAAACATACTTGTTAACCGAATACCCACTTAATAATATCTTGTTAGCCCCTGTACTCGGGGAACTTTAACGCTTAAGTTATTCAGTTAAACATGAATTGATAGAGGGAGTGATCTCCTTACAATTTAGACGTTTTATTCATCAAAATCTAAACTTAACCAATTGAACAATCTTGAACTTTAAGAACAGTGTTCATCCTAACATGCCGATTGATAAAAATATATAACTTGTTACATGCATCGATTTTTGTGTCTGTTTAAAGCTAGTTAATGCGAGAAGGTATTTTTTTAGCTTTTGATATCATTTGTCACATTTTGATTCGTAAAATTCTTAACTAAAAACCCATTTCACTTCATTTATTGTCATCTTGCGATGTTTGTACATCAACATTTGGTAGATTAAATGATATGTTTTTTTTAAGTAATCGCATTTAAGAGAGCACAACCAGTCTAGATCAGCGTACTCAGCCAGGACAGCTGGACGCTGCATGCGAAAGTCTTCTGTTATGCTTGTGTTTATGTGTGGGTTGGAAAGATAACAAGTTAAAAATTTCTGTTTTTTGAAAAGATCCAGTTTGCATGAAGCAAAAAACATAGACACTGGAAGATCATACTATAACAGCTGAGTTTTGAGGCAGCAGCTTGTTACGACCATATGCTTAATTTAAAAATAATTATTAAAGGCAGGTTTACGATGTTGAATCTTTTTGAAGAAGATTGATTAACTCTATTCGAAAAATCTACTTAATTTATAAGAATTGATTAATTTTACACTTCACACGTTTTCCGTGTATTGAGATATTGATATTCAAAGCAGACTCTATAAACACAGGTACAAAATGTCGCCCTAATGACGTATTATATTCGCATCTTTGAAGCCTTGTTTTAAAAATAATGATAATGATGTCTTATAGCCCGGGACACATGGCGATATTACTATATACTCGTAGTTGGAAATTCTCGTACTCATGACAGGGACTAATTAAATCGCGCCTCATTGAAACTTATCAAGAGGATTATATTTCACTTAACCTGTGGGCTCCTGGCATCCACGGAAGACGGCAAAGGTGTTTACCGACCTTCGGAAATTCTCTTCCCAAGGTTTCTGATGGTTAACGCGTTAGTATATCGACATTATACTATTTTAAAACTTTTAAAAGTGAACGTAGTGGAAATTATCGTAAATATTAGGTAAACCGGAAAGAAATTACATTTTTACTGGCGCGTCACTTTACAATCAGTTTGTCATTGGTTGCCGTTAAGTTAGCACGTCGTTGTTGAGGATATGTATCTACTCGTTCCTTTTCAATATATTAAAAATTGCGCTATTTTATGCTATTTTTCATAAAAATGTCAGGTGTTAAACCCAAAGCTCTAGAAACAAGAATTAATGCATAATATGATGTCGACCTATTCAAAACCTTCTCTGTATTCTTGTATAAATCTAGGCAATTAACTAAGAGTGAATAGGATTGCTATTTCATGTTCGCATTGAATTTTGAATGTTAGTTTGACTTTGTAAGGAATGGTAAGATAAGAATGCGGATTAGATTAGCAGTCACTTTTGCCTACATCATCTCCTAGGCATCTAACACAAAACAATACAGCCTGTTAGTGGGATTTTAATAGAAAAAGAACTTGCGGAAAAATATAAGAGGTACGGTGGAAAATATTTTGCAATAAGTTTGGGCATTTTAATACTAGGTTGCAATATTTTAAGGAAGTAAGGAAACAATGACGGCAGTCTTTTATCCTACATCAGTCATGAAATGAAAGGAGATCTGACTGGGACTTGTTCTAAAGATGCTAGATGAGAGCATAAACAAATCAAAAAATAGAAAAAAAATACGGAAGAGTTGCTTATCTTCAAGCTCACAGCTTACTTTGTCCTGAAAAGTTGTCACGAATTATGTTTTGTATGACCTCTTCAAAGATACAAGGATTAGAAATAAAACGAGACAGAGCAAGGACTATATTCAATAATCATATAAAATAAAGATTGTTTCCTCTAAAGCTAAGGAGCGAATATGGAAAATTAAGAAACAATAACGAAAATGTCTAGAATTTATTCTACGATTTTATTTACATTCTCGCAAGACAAGAAAAATATTTCTACTTAGGCTTTCAAGTTTGGAATTAAAAAACAAATATTCATTTTGTGTACCAATGAAAAAGTAACGGTATCGTATTATTTATATCAGAACATATGTTCCAAGATTAATTTTTTTATGGTACTTCTTCTCTTCTTCTTCGTGTCAGCGACGTCAAATTATTTTTTCCCAATATCTGGCAACATCGATAGCTCGTGTGTTGCCCAGCATTAGGTCCTGAGATGTGCAACTTGTTGGGCACATGGAGCAGCATCGTAGGTGTGAGGCGGTCTGCAGGTCTCCACAGTCGCACAATAGTGTCTCTCCCTGCCGAAGCATTCCCCACCGCTCGAGGTTGTCCTTTGTTCTACCAACTCCGGTTCTTAATCTGTTTAGGGATTTCCAGGTCGGCCAGTCAAGGCTCTTGCCAGTTGGGAGGCCTTCCTTTGGAGTAATGAAATCCTCTGGTGCGATTTGTTGCCAGAGTTGGAGTCTCTCATTTTCAGGGCCGGATGTGAGAGGTTGTGTGGATTTCAGAAAGCTGCTTCGAGACTTCGATCTTGGTGTTGGGGGTATCTGATTATACAAGCAGTGGGACGGTTGGTTGATTGCCTTACGCATTTCTTCGGCGCATATGACTTTGCGTCTTATGTTCGGTGGTGCGATACCAGCCAAGGGGTATAGTTTAGAAATGGGTGTTGGTTTGAGGCAGCCTGTGACGACTCAGCATGCATCATTCAGGGCAGTATCCACTTGATTACAGTGGGCTGATCGACCCCACACTGGTGCCGCATATTCTCCGGCTGAGAAACAAAGTGCTAAAGCTGAGGTACGAAGAAGGGGTGGCTGGGCTCCCCAGTGAGTGTTGGTCAGTTTGCGGATGAGGTTGTTCCTTGTTGCAACTTTCTGTTTGGTGTTGCTGCAATGACGCCTGAAGGTGAGGGTGCGATCTAGAGTGACTCCGAGGTATTTTGGATGGTCGCTATGTTCCAGTACTCTACCTTCCCACGTGACACGAAGCTTTCTGTTAGCTTCCCTGTTCCTAAGGTGGAAACAGCAGACTTGTGTCTTTGATGGGTTAGGTTTGAGATGGTTGGTTTCGTAGTAATGGGACATCTCGTTGAGTCCCTGGCTTAGGATGTCCTCAACTTCTTCAAACGTTACTGCTTGTGCTGCCAAACCTAAGTCATCCGCATATATGAAAGATTTTGTGTCTTTGGGGGTGGGTTGGTCGTTTGTATATATATTAAATAGTATAGGAGCAAGTACACTGCCTTGTGGTAAGCCGTTCTTTTGGTTACGCCATCGGCTGGTTTTCCCTGAAAATCCACAGCGAATCTCCTGTTATGCAGCATAGCCGCGATCATCTGCACTAGCGAGAAGTCACCTGTCATTCTGTACAATTAACTGAGGGTGTGCTGTGCGACACTGTATCGTATGCAGCGGTTAGGTCGACGAATACCACTCGGTCACTTTCCTTAGTTCGAAACCGTTTTCGATATGTTGGGTCAGGTTTAGTACTTGCCCAGTGCATGACTTTCCGGGTCGGAAGCCCGCCTGCTGGGGTATAATTTTAGGTTTGATAAAGGGGGTGAGTCGGTTGAGTAGTATCCGTTCGAAGATTTTAAATATATGGCATAGTAAAGATATTGGGCGGTAGCTTTTAGCATCATCAGGGTTTTTCCCTGGCTTTAAAACGGCTATGACCTTGGACTTTCTCCATATTTTTGGGATTTGACTGCCGATCATGCAGGCATCAAACATTTCAAGGAGCCATTGTTTAGCCTGGGGGCCAAAGTGTTTTATCTGTTCTACGCATATATCATCCAATCCAGCCGCTTTTTTGTCTTTAGCGGCTTTGATAGCACACTCCAGTTCAGCCATTGAGAAGGGTTTTGACAGATCGCTGTGTTCAATTAGAGGGTCTCTGTCCAATTTTTGCTTTTTTTCGTTTTATTGTTCAGCTTCCCGTTGAGGAGGAGCTGATGAGCAATTCTCATTGGCAGTTGTGGCCGCGTGCTTAACAGGAGCTGCTGGATCGTTATCCATTTTTCGCAGGAGTCTCCAGGCCTTGTGGCTATTTGTGGTAAGGTCAAGGCTTTCCACCATCGAGATCCAGCGTTCCCGTCTGCTCTGCTCCACTGCAGCTGACACCTTTTGCCCAGCTGCATAGTTTCCTCTGCAAATGGACTGGTATCAAAGCAGTAGGTGTATTTTTCGAGCAGGGCTACAGTGTCAGGTTGTAAACCGGGAATAAATTTTGTTCGACATCCTCTGGGGATGTGGGCTCTGGACACTTTTTTGATGATGTTTGTAAAAGTGTCGTAGTTCTCCGGTGTTGGCTTGACATGTCCGACGGATTCTTCTAGGGCATTTGTGTATGCATCCCAGTCCGATTTCATGAAATTATATCTTCTACGGAATGGCGTATCTTTTGGCCTGATAGCTGCCATTACGTGGAGAATGAGAGGTCTGTGTTGGGAGTGTGGAATTGGCGTGCCCATTATTTTGGTGCATTGTTGGCTAATTTGGCTGCTGGTAGAGATGAGATCCGGGTTGTATCCCCTCCTCCATCTGCCGCTGTTAAAAGATGCCGGTTGTTTAGCATCATGCACCAAAGATAATCAGTTAGCCTCAAACCACTCTTCAAGGGCTTCTCCATTGGGGTCAGTGTTGTTGTATCCCCAGAGAATGTTGTGGCTGTTGAAGTCGCCCAGGATAAGTTTTATATCTTTATTTCGGAAATTTGCTGGTTCATGGAAGTGGAAATCTTCATTTGGGGGCTTATAATACGATGTAACGGTGCAATGGTCCAACTCGACCGTAAGGGTTTCGATGTTATTAACCTCTGTGTGGTCAGTCGAGGTAACCGTCAGGCCATCCCGTACAAAAATTGCACTTCCATATTGCTCGTGAGGTCTTTCCGAGACCAGGCGCATTCCCTCAATGGATGGTCTTTTGCTTTGCATGCCGCGATGGGTCTCCTGCATGCAAAGAACATCACATTGTATTTGTTTCGTCATGTGGCAAAGTAGTTCTTCTTTGCAGGAAGATAGTCCTTCTATGTTGATGACATGGTGGTGAGAGCTGGTTTGCTGCTTCTCATTTTGTTTTTGTTGTCGCTGGGTTGAAAAGATTGGCCGGAAGAGGAAGTCCGAGATTCCGTTTCCAGGGGGCACCGCGTGGAGGTTCTTTTCATGCTCCCCTTTCTTTATGGTACTGGCAGAACTACTCTTTATGGTACTGGCAGAACTACTCTTTATGGTACTGGCAGAACGTAAGACCGTGACATTACGTTTATAAGCGTTACCATATATATATGTAATGATATTTATAATACTAAAATTATGATTTTAACCATATTAGTTTATAAACATGATGTGAGAATTATAAGAGAATCTTATAAAATTCTATTCGATAATCAAAAATTATCTTTTTTCTGTCGTGGATTAAAAATAAAGTGTAAATAGTTCGTCTCAAGTACAAAGTTGATTAACGAATAAAATAATCCTGGTATTTTATCTCATTATGTATACATACAGTACTATTTTCTTGGCTAGAATAGTGTATATCTATATTATTAATTTATATCCATGAGAAGCAGCGCTTACAGAGGCTTTTAAATTTCAAAGATCATGTTGATCTCTCATAACTTGCCTATGACAGTTTTCTTAATTACTATCGAAGTTCAAGCTTTAAGATCAAAAGATTAAAATATGAAATTATATATTAGAAGGACATCGTATTTAACAGTGACAAACGCGTCAAAGCGAAATAATTTTAATGAGTTTATCGAGTCATTTACAAGTTTTTTATTAAAACTTACCTGCTACATGAACGTATACGCATATGTAATGTTTATTAAAGTTTAAAACTTATGATTGAATTTACTTATAGCCACATATTGAAGTGAGGATAAAAGTAAGAAATTATTTTCAAATAATTTGTATCAATATTTTACGGAATGTAGTTAAATTAAAGGTACTGGGTTGATTATGATGTAAAAGAAACTATATCATATATTAGATACTGATAGTTTTAAATAACATGGATGGTAGCACAATTGATCTCTGCGAAATTGGACTGTCTTGAAATAGGTGGATCAATTCGACGTGGAAAAGAACTGAAACTGATGCGATGGTTTCAGTTTCTCTGTTGTAGAATGAATTTCTACACTATAAGGACACAGTATTGGATCAGACAGTATTAAATAGGAGTATGAATAATTTATTTTATTTTAAGAACATAAATAAATATTTAATTCAAATAATGAATCTCTTTTTATATAATATGTACTCCAACGGATCGATGCCAAAAATTAATACACACACATTTTTTCTCAGTAGGCATTATTATATTTGAAACTTTTCGTTTTATTATTTGAAATATATTTTCATATGATTTTTCAGGAGTTAGGTGCTGAAATTTGTATTTCACGGGAAAGTAAATACTCAAACACGATTTGATACGAGAATGTAAAAATCGTATTTGATTTTCATTAATATTTATTTATAGAGCACACGTGCCTTTTGGCCTGGGTTTGGGGAGCAATGAGCAAAGGGCTAACTTTTGAAATGAAACACATTTGATTTTCAGCGATATAACAAAAACATAATAATAATATAAATAATCTTATTAAATAGGCTAAAGGGGAGGATAGTATGATCATGTCAGCTTCAGATATTACTGCTTCTATCTCTTGAAGTATCCGAGCGCCTGCCCTGAATATAGTCGGGAACCATAATGTTAAATCCTGAATGTAAAATAGTCGTGAAAAAAAGCATGAATAATAGTAAGGCGGCAATTTGTGGTGACCATATATTTCAAATATGAAAAGAAATAATAATTTAAGGCTCCGCAAGCAACTTGCCAAAACATTTGTTTGGAGCATCTTGATGTACGGCTGTGAGATATGGTGCTTATCTGAAAGTGATAAAAAAAGACTAGAGGCCTTTGAGATGTGGTCACGCAGAAGAATTCTCGGAATTTCTTGGAGAAACCAAGTCACGAACAACGAGGTTCTCAGGATACAGGAGTATTTGCAGCAAGCGTTCGAGGACATGAATTGTAGCTCTTATGCTGAGCTGAAGAGGGTTGCGGAGGACCGAGAGGAATGGAGATCGAGATGCAAGATTCTATTGCTGCAAACCAATCCACCGGATTGATACTACGAAGAAGATGAAAAGAATATGGGAAAAATAACGTACAATAGAAAATGATAAAATGTATCGTAGTATATATTGTAATATTACGTGGATGACGGATTGCAGTGTAATAAAGCAAGTGAATATTTATTTAAATTATAAATAAAAGTGCTTTATAAAGTACTCGTTTGTATAAAACACATATGAGGCTTTTAATTATAATTTTAAAATATTCCTATAAAGGAATAGTTGAAAATGAGTATATGAGCGTCAAAGTAGTCGATTACATCACTAGTTTGTTTGACCAAATGCTTCAACAATGAAGGAGTGATTGACGTAGGGTCCACTAGCATAATTTTTTCTCTGTCTTAGAACATAGTGAACTTCATATTGTCCTTATACAAATAATTATTAATAGTATAAGCAAGTGACATGGAACGTGGAAATAAATATAATGGCATAAAATAACATTAAGTTAAGAGTTTAACTGAAATTCTAAGTTGAAATTAATCAAACATTTTGTAGGTTAGAGTATCCGTTAGAAGTCTCAACATATATAATATGAAGAACCAGTGCCTGTGAAATATAAAGAAGCTTTGTGAATTAATGCTTTATTTAATAATACACACAGGAAAATATAAATCACGAAAGATAAATGAGCAAAGACTGAAAAAATCTTATTGTAAGCTTTTGATGTATTGCAGACTTTGCGATAAGACCGAATGTTTTTTACATGAATACTCAGAGTAATATTTTGTTCAGAATAATTTCAAAAGATACTAGTATATTTTTTGCTTCTGTTCAATAGTTTTGTAAAAAATAAATTAACTAGGAAGCGTATATGTGTTTTGAGACTCGTTTTGCATAACCAAATGAACATTAAATAATGAATGATTTATTTTCAGAATTAACATTACGACTTAACGAAGTTATGATATCTACGTTAATTGTGTAGAGGCTATATGAATATTTGAAGAACAATACTATATGAATACTCTTTACTCTAAATATGCAAATAGCGAAATTTGGAGTAGGTAAGATTGTTTTTTTTATTATTAAAAACGCTGAAGTCACTTGCAGTTATTGAAAACAGTCGATTATGATGTTGGCGCCGATAGCTTAGGTTAAAAAAGGTAAATGCTAATTGTCATTTTTTTCTAAATTTCGACACTCATAAGCGCAATTGAAATAAAAATTTATAAAAAGTTGGAATTAGGTAATGGAACTTAAATAATAAATATATTGTATAACTTTTATATGGTAACAAATAAATATTCTCATAAAAACGAGTACAATGTACTCGTTTTTATGAGAATGTATGAACGATGTTAATAGCTTCAGTTGCTACATTTTTCAGGCTCTGTAATTTCATCCTGAAAACTGTCAGTAACTATATTTATTCGGCAAAAAAATGATGTAAATTTGATTTAAAAACGGCACAAATGAGCACAGCTTTTGTGAGCCGGTACCTATTATATCCTTCAACTATGTAGTGGATGTGGAAAAAAATACAATTAAGATCTATGAATGCCTGAAAGTCTCATTATATTTCAATCTTAAGCTGCAGATTTTAAACAAAAATATAGGAATCAATCAGCTTCCTTATTTTATTTTAGTTACGATATATGTTTATTCATTAAATGATTTGAGTGTGCAAAAACGGTATCAAAATTGCTCGAACACGTTCGTATTTGCAGTGGAAAAAATATGTTGAATAAAATCCCTTAAATTTCACAGTTCCATGCGAGAAATTCGCCCAAATATTATTTAGGCTCATCCAAAAGTTATAATTGCAAAAAAACTTTTACGCACCCACACATAACAAATGAAAGATAAACAATTTCAAAAACATAATTCAATTCTAGACAATTAATGTTTTTTTTGCTTGTACTACGAGTATAAAATGAATATATTTATTATAGATCCGTATTTTATTGTACTTTCTCTTTTAACTTAGACGGAAAGGCATTTAAATATATTTTTTATACAATAATGAATAATTTATTGTTGAAATAATATGTAAATTCAATTTTTACAAACGTGAAATGAGTACTGTGGTTTCATTCGATTGTTTACTTAGTTAGATTTTTTCAACTATGAATAAAATCATTATTTTCGATTAATTTACTAACTTACAATTAGTTTGATTATAAATGTTTGTGTGTGATGAGTTTCTTCACTCGTTAATATCTGTCACATTATTTTAAAAATAATAAAATACATTTCATTTCAAGCGAATCGATAACTAGTATATGATGTTACTAGACCAAAACCTGTAAAGCTTTAAAAAATATTAATAATTTATTGTTGTCTGGTGCAAAATTTCTGAAACAATACAAATTTAAATACTTAGGGACCATGCTACATTTTTTAAAATTAAATTAAAATAATATTCGATAAACCTTTATAAACAAGGAAAATTTACAAAATCGAAGGCTTTTTTCGAAAATCTTTCGACAAGGCACTATTAATTTCTTATATTTTTATAATAAATATTAGTTTACTTAAATTGAGTTATGAAATATTTCTCATAATTATTGAGTGACTAAAGATAAATGTGTTATAAATTGACAGTTGATAAACATACTGTATTCAATAATCTTAAAGAATGCCTCTCTTTGTAATATATTTATTTTTGTAAATAATATTCTTTTTATTTATTTAATATAGACATACTCAGACAGACGTTTTTATAACTTTATTCAAATAAATGTAGCACAAAAACGAAAAATATTTCACGTTCTTTTCGAAAATAAAATCGGTAATACAAAAATAGAGACGGCAAGATTTTTCAGCGATATTTCAATTTTTTCAAGTACTCACCTTTTCCGACCTATTATTGGAGCTTGAAAAATTCCTTTAGAAAATCCCAGAGCTTTTCCGAGAATCTAACAATGGAACGCAATAAGAGAATTCAGCATATGTCAGAATTTACTTTTTAACCTTGCTTGGATTGCGCAATGTATAATACCTATGTGCACTCGCAAGTGCACTCTACATACTCATAGATTCCAAATTGAAAAGAAAGATTTCACTTAAAAGTTTCACTCAGATATATTGCTATTGAAATTTAAGATCACATATATCATTTGACGTTATCTTGCTATTCCAAATAGGGTACTTAAAATATTTCATTTTTAGTATAATATTAAATGTCGGACTTGCTATATTTTGGCTCATATGAATTAATTACAAACAACTTAATTTGTATGTTTCTTTTAGATAATTTTCGATGAACGTTCAAGTTACTAAATTATAATTATATAACCACTATGTGTTTTGAAATTATTTTATTATAATTGAAAATTGTTTTTAATTTAAAAATTAACAAATTAAAAATATTTAGTTTTGATTCACATTTATTTTAAGCGATTATATGTTTCGACCTCTCTGGAGACCATCTTCAATAATGATTAAATTTAAAACTGGCAGCGGGTTATATAGGTATGTATAAGTATTTGTTTCTACGTTAGTACACACATATTTACAGATTGTATATGTGCGGGTAAAACCATTGAAAAAATACATTATAAAATCAAGGGGTATGTCTTATCTTAATGTATTAAGCCATTATATACTCGTAATATTACATTTTTGTGTTCAATTAAAAAAAAAAAACATTGTACTTTTATCTTTGATCTCCGTCGTAGACGACGGTTAGGTAATGATGTAATAAAACTATAATTATGCAGTTTCACCAAGTATTGTCAGTTGATAACCTTAATGTTATTATGATTTAATGATTTGGCATATTTTTAACTTAAGATCATTGAAGTTGTTTGTTCAAAGTATTCGTAATTCGTATTGAAAAAAGGCAACATTTTTTTTGGCAGTAAATATTAAAATTAATGTGCCGTTATTATTATGCAAACGGTCAATAATAAATGCCTAAAATGGTAAGGAAAAAATAATCTTTTGGCAGTAAAAAAATATCAATCGACAGTAGAAAGAAAAATTTGCAGGCGATGATGTTATTATATAATTATTGTTAACAAGTGCCATCTATGAAAAAATATCTCTTTTAAACATAAAGTATGCATTGTTTTTTTGGCTATATTAGATGATGTAATAGCGCAGAGGGCAGTGTGTTCTTAATGAAGAAAAAGGTAAACTTTAAATATCGCGTCCACTGTTTTATTTTTTAAATTGATGAAAATAATATCATCGAGGAAGGTATTTACTAAAAATCTGTTTGGGTATTAATAATATTCTGTTTGAATTATACTAGCCATAAATGTCAGTAAATGCATGCAGTTTTATGTAGTATAATTGTTATAGAAGCTAATTGGTATGCATAATTGAAAATATATTTTTACGCATGGTTTGCTAAAATTTTCTCAGCTTTTTTTTTTACAAATCGGCATTAGTATTCGCATATTGAAGAAGGTAATTTTAAATTATCTCGGTTAAAATTTTACAGAAAACAATTCCTCTCGGTATTCAAATCCGACTTAACCTTCAAAATATGACGATGTAGGGTTAACCCTTTCCGAACATTGCTTGTAATCATAATCAAGTGTGAGTCAAAACATTGAATTTCAGAGAATATAGTGACCGAAAATCAATTTCAGAAACATTTGACAGCCATTTTATAATTTTTTTTCCATGTGGGTAAGCTGGATATAATGGATGAAAAAAATAGTATACACAACTTCAGGATTGAAGATGTGTATACTATTTTTTTAATGTTTTCAGTGTTCACTTTGAGATCCATTATAAATAATAAATATTTATTTATTTACCTTGATTTTAGATGAATCATGTAGATTATGGCCTCTGTTTAGGAGACTGCAGTTTCCAATAACTCGTAGCCTTTCTCAATTTGTCACTGTCAAGAGACAACTGAGCTGCATGTTCTTTCATAAGTGGTCGAACAGTTTTAATTGAATCAACGTGATCCATTTAAAAACAAGGTAAATAAATAAATATGTATTATGTACAATGTACATTATTATGTACAACGTTCAACAAGGAGAAAACCTTTATATAGTATTTACATTGTACATACTATATAAAGGTTTTCTCCTTGTTCAAATTTGGGTTACGTTGAATAATTGTTAATACACAAAACTGTCTTTAAGCAATCACTGTAGTTTGCAAGCGAAAAACTGACGAAGCATGCAGTATATGCAAAAAGGCTTTCTCATTTACGTGATCGACAACTGTGAATGTTAAAAATATAAATAAAATTACTCAAGATCCTTCAAATACGACATCTAGTTACAATATATGTAAGGAAGTTAATATCAACATCTGCACAAATCTACTTTCTTCACATCATTGCTTAAAATATTTATTATAAACAATACGCATACCTAATTCTATATTTATTTGTAGAATTGAGCCACTATAATTTGTATATGAGTATAAGTACATGAATTAAAATACCACCAGACGTTAATGAAGGAAATTCATAGCTCGTGTTAATGATACTATGTCAAATTATCATACTGCTTTTGATAAATAATATGCAGTCTATTATGAAATTCGTTTTATGAAATTTCCACATCTAAAAATTCCATTTATTACAATAAATATTGTTAAATGTCATCCTACATGACTGGAGCTAAAATATAGCAAATCAAAATTAATTATTGAGATTTTTTTTGCCGAACCCTAATGGAATGGAATGATTGAAAAATTGAGGAATGGATTCTTGTCTCCACCACCAGAGGGTGGAATTAACATAATATCTTGAGAAGAATTATTGTCAAAGGTCACAGATTTTTCGCGACAAGAAGTGAATTATGATTTTGATTTAAAATCAAAATGTATCCAAATGCCAAAAGTTGAAAATGGTAATTGTATTATTTAACATAATTTTTTTTGTCTTACTGAGATTGAAATATTCAATTTATATTTGTGTTTCGTGTAAGCGTAGGGCTAGTCACCTAGTAAAATTGAATAGGTATATTGATAAAGCTTCTTTTAACTTAATAATAATGCGTGGTTTGCGGCTATCAATAAACTTGCAAAGAATTTTGGCCATCTAGTGAATTCTATCAGTTTTTCCTTTGTCGTTACATATCTGGAACATATGATAACTTCAAATAACCAACACTCAGTTTTGTTCATGTTTTTCCTCCACACAAAAGCCCATCGTTGAATATATAAGGTTCCTCTTAAGTAGGAGTTCGAAGGTTTGAAGACATGACTAATGTAGTATTCAAAGCATATTTTAAGTGATTTTTTAACTGAACAATTTAAAAGTATGAGATGTTAAACTTAACGCTTCAAAAATCTAGACTTTTTGGTTGTAAGGAACGGCTCAACTCAACAAACGACAGACAGCAAATAATACTCGTCAGTCCATCCATGTTTTAGTATAAGTATAATTTTGCTTAAATTCAGTGATAGTAACTAGAGCCGCACTTACAATGTGCTATCGTTGTTGATCGAATTCATACCAAAATTGTCATTTAAGCCTCACTGTATTCGCATCGGCATATATTTCTTGTAGTCTTCGCATATTTAAACAATTATCAAGCTCTATCATAAAATCCTTAAGGGCAGCAAGTCATGGTGATGAGACAGAATATTAGATGATATGTGTTCTTAAAGGTCTTGGCAGTCTCATAACAAAGAATTGTTCTATAACACTGCCTATAACAAAATCTGTATTAAAACAGTTACCATAGAAATATGTTACGTGTTAAATGTTGCTTAATTGCGGTGATAGCACGAGAATCGTTGTTACAACATGTTGTGGGTATTATAAGAATAATTCTGTTAAATTCTTAGATGCATGAAAAGGATTTAAAAGCAAACTATATTAATAATATTTCTTGACTTTGAAGAGTTCAATGTCGCAGAGCGAAGTCGTCGACATTTTAGATTAATTTTTGTTTATTAATAAATTTATTCGTTTGACGTATTGACTGTTCGAAACTAAAGTTAGTTTAATCCAATCGGCGGGCTCTTTGACCGCTGTGAAATATTCTAGCAATTATTACGCCTGCAAAACAACAATAAATATAAACTCTCCAGATTTGTATTTAATAACGCACGTACAATGTTCCCAACTAAAATAATATTCTTGAATGAGAAAAGTCGGCGAGAGAACAATGGCCGGGATGTTTTCAAGGTCGGTTCTATAGAAAATATACATTTTCAAATATCTATCATCGTGCCATTTGGGAAGAAAATGGGAAGCTTTACATTTGAATGCCGATTTTTTTTCAACTGTCTGCAGGATTAGATGCTATTTAAAGATATATAAAACCATATCGTACCTTATTTTTAAAATACTGGTAAGAACTTGTCAATCACATTCAGCCACGTATTGTTTACAAAAATTTGACCGATTATACTAATAATTACTAGTAAAAAAAAACCATTTACAATTATAAGCAATTAATTAAATTAATTATGACAAATTAATGTTTAAAAAAAATAAGAATTATTCATTATCATATTCAAGGCACATTCTTTTACAATGTGAAACAAATGGCTATTATAATTTGCCACAGAAAATTCTTAGCTACAAATATGTCATCTAACTCATCTATGTAAGCTTTACAAGGTTATTTTCACGTTCAAAAACAGAAGTTCTGAAAACAACCCTTAATCCTGACCAAATTAAAAAAAAGTTGCAAGACGACTGATATTATTAGTCGCGAGTGATATCTTATATAGCCAAAAGAAAAATGCATGATGCCTCTCCCTTTTGCAGTCGGTACTTTATTATGATTTTTCCGTAAATGACATGCACATGAAAGCGCGAAAAAATACATTTCTCCGACCTTTTCCCAAGCTCCTACACTCTCATCGACTGACTTGTTAAATATACGAGTAAACTTGAATATATAATAGCGTAACATAACATAAATGTCTGAATGTAACATGAATGTATGCCAAGTCTTTGTTTTCGACGTCCGACATATCCATCGATAGTATGGCCAGTTCTTCGCCGTTTAATAGTTTCCGATAGCTATTTGAGCGCTAGAAGATTAGCGATATATGTGATCTCTTTCTCAACAAGTCTTTGGCTTTAGCGAGGAGCAACTTGGAGTCAACATGGCGGGAGATTTGTGGCGGCTTCCGGGGTTTCCTTTCGCACGAGTTAAACTTGCAGAGGTGTTGAAAATACTGAAAAGTTTAACTGTTAAACTTTCAAACATTAGCCATCGTCTTTTTATTGTAGATATTAATATCTTCGATTTGTTTGTAAAGCAAAGTAGTTCAGGTTAACATCGTTAGATAAGATTATTTTGTGTACTTTTTATTAATTATATGAAATATTTGATATCGTTTTTTTGATATAACAACGTAAATGCAGAGTACAAAACCATGGCGTTCACGGATAATATAAGAAACATTGCACAAGTTTCCTTGGATTGAAGTTCTGGTAGTATTCCACTTTAGTGGCCTCGAGGTATGTTTTTCACATTTTAAAAAAGTTAAACATTTTATTGAGTCTAAACCGTAACTTTTACTACAAAACCTAACATCACAAATCATTAAAGCGGTAACTTTTTCTTTTAATTTGCGTTTTTTGACAAAAAACTGGAAAATATTTATGAAGACTTTTTTTTGACTGTTACGTAAGGTTGATCAAATAAACGACTTCGCTTCAGAATACTTTAACTTTATAAAAATTGAAAACAACGCTCAAAGTGTTGGTGATTATACTTGAATTCCTTAATCCTCTGTAAAATATATAATAATTTAATAAAAACATAAAATTTTACGAGTTGTTCATTATTTTTATAAGAATTTAGCGCAAGCATTTTTAAATTTGAAACGTTATTCGTTGTAAATATAAAAAACAATAACAAAAAAGTTGGACGACAATTAAACATGTTGTTTTCTGCGATAATTACGAAAACCCGGTTGCTGTATTTATAGTAAGTTAAGAAATATGTTATTATTTTATAATGTATATATATTTTATAAAAACTATTAGTTAAATATCAGATTTAAGATGCCGTAGGGTAGTGATAGAGTAGAGCGTAGACTATCAAATGGTGATAACGAATGAATTAAAACACATTTTAATTTGGATAATTTTAAATTGGATACTCATAGATATTGGATACTTCAGATGTAAAAATAAACATTGATATTCTCGGCTTGGATGCTGCTGGCGTAGCCTGGATCTCCTCATTGGGAATTTCCTCGATAGCTTCTCGCTCGACTGGGCGTCTCTACGGTGTTAGTGCTTGTGTGTTGCGCAGCGGAGCAAAATTCGCATATTTATTCCGTTGCATTTTCTTGCTTCCAGCGCATTTTGACCAACTTTGACTTCCTGCACAAGAGAGAATAGCTTCGACAGCAATTATTTGCCAACTTTTCGCAGACACTTTTCGTTCATTTTACGATTTGCGAACGCGCTCAGTTATTTAGTAAATGTAACGAAAAGTTTGCACTTGTGTTCCCTTTTTATTTGGAATCGAAAATCGCACTTTATTTTTATATATATTTATAATGTCGCACTTTTAAGTGGTATGTACTCGTATAAAAATATTAATTTGATATCAGATTATTCCTATCACATTACAGACTGTTTTAATTTAATGAATTCATTGAAATGAACCGCAAATATTATAATATTATACAATCACCATTCTTTAAAATAAAGAAGTTGTTTAAATAATATTTTGAATTAAAATTCCAATAATAACGATTTTCTGGAAAAAATGTACGTGTGAAGCATGATTTTATATCAAATTTAAGAATATTAAATTCGATGCTCTAAAGGAGCATAAAAATGATGCATCAAAATATATAACAATTTGTACGAGTATATTATAAAATCAATGTTATAATACTTTTGAATGCCAGTATTAAATATATATATAAATGTAAGAACTCTGGTAAATGCCATTTATATAGTTTTTTTTAAAGCTCTTTTTGGCTATTTTCAGAATGTCATAAAACAACATTAAAATGATACATAAAAATATGTAAAGTTTTGTATAAAATGAAATGGCCACTTTTTTTGACAGTATTTACTTCAATTAATAGGCAGTTATTATAAAGCAAACGTTCAGTAATACAAACCTAAAAAAATAAGTAAAAAAATGTTCATTCGGCAGTTGAAAATTATGAATCGAGAGTAGAAAAATAATAAGTTAGCAGAAAAGAATTAATGGATAGTAATTAATAAAAGGTAAGGTTAGGTTAAGTTTCCATTTTATGGGTTAATTATTAAATTTTTTAAAATTATTTTTTACAAATATTATGTATGTAACTGCCACAATTTTATAACTGATAATATTCATACTGACACAGTGGATGGTGCCCATTTATTTAGTCTACTGACGAATAATTTTATTTAATGCCAATTGATTCTTACTGCCAAAACCGTTGAATTAGTTACCGAACAAAGATTACTTTGTTCATTTACTAATATATGGCCATTTGATACAGGCCATAAGAAATCAATGGTCTTTTGAATGCCAGCAATAAACAAAAAATATGTAAAAATTCAGGTGAATGCCATTTATATAGTTATTTTTATAGATGCTTTAAGTTATTTTCAGGTATAAAGCTTGGAAATATATCATTGATCACATTAATATTTAAATTTTCTGAGCTGCCGTAAAGTGGATGCTACATTGCTAAAGATGAAAGTCGTAAAAGTCATCCATAAAGCTTAAAAGAGCTTCGAAGTGCATTTTTGTTTTCTGTTAGCGAGAAAATTTGAATAATCTATAACGGGTAAGCTGGGAAAATTTAAATTACCTTCTCAGCGTACAAATGTTATTACCTTTAAAGATAAACAGAATGCTATAACGTACAAAGAACAAATAAAATATTTTAGATATTTACTTACTTCGTTGGTACCAGGAATCATGAAAGTACTTTAACTCGACTGAAACACTCTTATCGTAAAGGTTTTCACATATTACTTGTATAAATTGAACTCCTAACTGGTAAATAAAATCTGATATTTCCTTTAACGAATAAATGTTCTGTAAAGAGAAGCCAAAAATATAAATAATGTTGTGCGTAAGACGTAAACAATGAAATGATTTTAGTGTACTAAATTATAACACTTTAAAAGAAATATTCGAGAATGGAGAAATGTTTCATCAACTCTGTGGTTTAAATAGGCTTTTAGAACATTCAGTAATACTAATTTTTCATATAAACTATATAAAGAGTCGAATTTAGTAGTAAAAAAAATGTATTGTATATTTTTTAGTAATACAGACGGTGATATGCATAGATAAATCTTTACCCGTGGATTCTATGATGCTGCGTATTGAAGTGTTGTTTTGCCAACTTTATAGATTACATCTCGGCATTTGCCTTATCGTTTAATTGTACGAATTATAAGTGGAAAAAAATAATGGTGAAAATAAAGAAGTGCATAGGATGATTGTTTATCAATGGAAATAATCGAACTCATCTGACAACTAATATTATAGCATCATGGATTTGATATATAAATTACACATGTTCTTTAAATTTAAAAGCTTTGGTTCCTAAACACAGCACTTAAAATCATTGTCATTATTTCTAGAACTAGGATTTCGCATCTCAAAGTTGGTTTAAAAAACAGGTATTTATTATTCATACTTTTCTGTGGCAACTAATTTTCAAACATATTCTATACAAATCTAAAGAACTAATTTTTAACAAAATCTACGTTTTAGCCAGTATTTAAAAAAAATAAGCTACTTAGAGATTTACTAGGATATTACCTTTCTGTTCTATTTTCAAGCATAAACATAACATATATATAAATATTTAGTAATATTATAATTTAAGTATATTATATGCCTGTATAAAAACTCCAGAGTATCCAATATAACTCTAATTATTTTGTGAAGGTAATTTCTTTTATATAAAAATGTGTTTGGACTTTGTAAGATAGCTGGATTTTTTCATTGAAACAAAAAACATAATTAAAAGTCGAGCAGCCTGTAAATTAATGGTGATTGAATCGACAGCTCCCTGAATTTAGTTACAGGACTCTTTTAGATGAAAACGGAAAAAGAAAGATCTTTCGTTTTTCTGAAGCCAATTCTCTCTCTCCGAAATAAAGACCGTAGAAAATAGCCTCACTCTAAAGTCTGCCATGTGAATATACAAAAAATGATAATACAGACGATTTCTACTTGTTAATAATGTTAGCTTATTATCAAAAAAAAATAAAAATTAGAAATTGTTCTACATTTGCTTTATTATAGAACGACATGGTTCGGCAACTATCATTTTTATTTTGATATTATGGATTTCCAGCAAAAATAATCGATCGAAAAATTCGAAAAAATTAAGCTTATTACAAAATATTAGTTAAACAATGAAAATAATTTTTCTCTCCATCGACCGTCGTCTTTTCGACAGATATATATTTTTTAATTTTTTATTTAAGCAAATATAAAAATATACATTTTTACACAGTAATTTACATTCCAATGTTTTTTTTTCTTTTTTTTAGATTCGCTTACCACACCACTTAATGATGAGATCTTGTGTGTGGCGTATATTTTGCCGATTGCCACTTAAGTGTGCCTATTCGTTGGGTATCCTCCACTACTTGAGTTCTTCTGCGGATATCCTCTTGTACGACTATAGAGACACTCCGAGTATGGATCTCTTCATGGCACGCTGGGTGACCTTTATTTTATAGGTAAGATTTGCTGTTAGATTTTACGTATCTGCACCATAAGTTAATACAGGGAGTATTATGCATTGGTTAAACGCCTCAATTTTATAGCACAACAAAAACATGAATTATTGGATGTACTCGAATTAAATGGCGGAAGGTTTTATGACATATAGATAAATATGACAAAAAAATTAAATGAAAATTTAAATTATTAAAAATAGTTTTTATTTCGTGAATCTAGTGGAAAGAAATATGACCCTGTATATATGTACAGTTAGTTCGTAAGTATGCTACTCTGGCAATAAAATATTACATAACTCTCCGAGGGGTTGAAGGCGGGTTTGGATGAATCAAGCTAGCCGACCTCTGGTTCCGGAAGGCATTTTTTAAACGCTTTTCGCCGTAAAGACGGTAAGTTGCGACGGCGATTTCCGGTTTTTCATTGCTACGTGGCGTAAAGTGTTTTATAAAGCTCATAAAAAAGTTCAACATGCCTTATATAATGTGTGTACAAAAGAAGCAGTGAAAAAAATAAGGCGATTAAAAATATTTTACGTTCCCTTCGCAATTCAACAGAAAAGCAGCTTATAAATAATTTACTGTACAAAATTAATTAAAAAATTTGAAAATTATATATTTCGTTAAAATACAAATATATACGTTGAAAAAAACAAAAATTAAATGTTATGAAATATTTGGTTTTCAAATGTTTCCCAGATATATGAATAAATATAGAATAACATAAAATAATGAATTTTTTTTTTAAAAATATTCATAAGTCAGTTTTCATAAACTAATTTTCATACCATTAAGGTTATCAACTGACAATACTTGGTGAAACTGCATAATTATAACTTTAGATTTTTTTTTATTTTTTATTGAAGATGGTCTTCAGGAAGGCCGAAAAATTTAATCATTAAAATAAATTGTGAATAAAAACTAAGTATTTTAAATTTTCAAATTTTCAAATTTTTTAATTAAAATGAATTCTAAAATTATAATTTTCATACAATAATCGAAAAATATAGTATGGATTTGATTTGTAAATTATGTGTGTGATAATATTAAACACTCTTAAAACATACAAAATATTACTAATTTTGTTTGATTAACTGAAACCAATCTGCCGGCAGGTATAGTTCAATGATAAAAGCATTTGCTTTACAAACCAAAGTTGTAGGTTCGATCCCCGACGGAGATTAAAGAAAAGTATTTTTAATAAATTTTTGAGCTTTAAAATTCCCCAAGTTGGTGTGAAATTGATCCCTCACCCGTGAAATGCAAGTCATAGCCTATTAATTAAAATTAGTGGCAGACGAAAGTCGTCCTGTGAAGACCCCCCATTCTTAGTAAATTCCTGTAATAATAAGGATGATGCGCGAATCTCGGGCTGTAGATCATCATCGGGATCAACATTCCACATGCAGCGCTTAGCCATATCCACCATAGTAAGCGTCATAGAATTCCACAGATGAGACTTCAGAATTACTTTCACCATCTTTTTGTATTCTCCTGTATGTATTTCCATAAAAAAATTTTTTTGTCGTTATTGTAAAAAGAATTATGCAGTTTTATAAGTAATGAAAATAAGTAAAAAGTTCACAGATATTGAATAATATATGTAAGATTGCATGTAAAACCGTTTATTGAAAAATATCCTTTGCATTTCATGTTTCATTTTGAGCGTTCAGCTTGTAAATACTTTGCATTTTCGATTAAAGTCTTCGAATGCCAAGTATCGAACTAAATTTGCAAAACTATAATCTCCAAGCACTCTGGAACACATTTCCATCCGCCGGGGTAACGTGCAGCTTTTCCAATCTTCGGGTAAACTTATGAGTTTTCTCGCCGAGAGTTTTCTTCGCGAGCTAACATAATATTTTATATGAAACGCTCTAAGGGAAATTTCACTCTGCGTTTCAGAAACAAGTTGTCGCAAAATTGAATAACACTTCAAATTTATGCATTAAAAATGCACGCGGTCGGCATCTTTAAGTACAAAAGCAAGCTGTGAAAGATGTTCTCTCTTTTTTACTTCATTTTTTCAAGACGTTAAGAACAAGGATGCTAGGTGAGATAGATATTTACTCGGAGTTTTCTCTTGCAAGCTTTGTGACTTTATTCAAATAATGTTATCTTCTCGTATTCGAAGGTCTTCTAATAGAGTTGACAGATTTTAATCCAATACTGTTGAAACATAAAAATATACAACACTAATGGTTAGATAAAAATGACGAGAAAAACAAAGAAAGTAATCTGAATTGTTGTTAAATTATTATATAAATTACACCACTCCACCATTGAAAGAATAAAAAAATACTGAAAAATAACTCATTTAAAAAAAATTTATTCGGATTATTTTTTAGAATATGTTTCAATACTGTTATAAAAAATAACAATAATGCTGTGAATAAAAGAAATTTGAACGAAATTTAATTATGTAAAAACATGTACTATCAATTTACAACAAAGCGACATCTGTTCTGATACGAATGTATCAATAATATAAATAAATAAAAAAATATCAACACATTACGTGGAAGAGTTGGACTTGGTGGAAACGGCTGTGTTTTGAATAGAACTAAAGTGCATAGTTAATGGTTCCAATCTCAGCTTCTGCTGTTTCTTTTTCTCCAAAATTTACGAAAGAAATGTCATAAAATATGATTTATGATGTAGATTTGTATGCATCAATTTATTAATAAATTCTTATTTAATGGTTTCATATCACAAAAGGTATTTTCAAGTTTCCTAAAAGAGTTCCATATCATCATACTCTGATTAATATATATATATATTTTTGAAATAATCCTATTTCAGAAAACAAATGAAAAATTCCGATTAGTACCGTTAATTGAATTTTCTCACACCTGTAGCCTAGTTGTATTGCTTCGATTGCATGCAGTTTTGGTCAGTTTAAATCCACTTTTCAATTTGAAGTTTTTTATTACAATACAATTTTGTCCAAATATTGTACAAAAGAGAGCGCTTGTAGAAGCGTATATAAATGTGAAACAAATCCTTTCAGAAGGTTCTATGATGCTTGTTAGCTATGATGTTATAATTATTACAGCACGAAATCAAACGACAACAGAAGCCTTATACAAATTTCAGAATATTATGTAGTTAATTAACTGAAGTAATAATAAGTAATAAGTCTCAATTTTAGAGTTCATATAATCTAGGATTGAATTATATTAATTATTGAATTGAATAACGACTTTATTATCAAGAGTCTTAGGATATTGTCTTCTGAATTTCAAATATAGGGTCTGCCATCTAACGATTTTTTTAACTAGTGTTTATTTCGTGAATGGTAACACTTAGCTCATATCTGATTTGACAGATAATCAGTTTTATTTTTCCGCTAAACGAATATGGTTGTGTATACGCTTGAACAACGCTGGGAAATATTGCAACATTACTTTGACAATCATGTTATTGTCCGCCATCTAACGTTTTTTTTTCCAACTGGTACTTATTTCGTGAATGGTAACATTAAGCTCACGTCTAATTTGACAGATAATTAGTTTTATCTTTCCGCTAAACAAATATGGTGGTGTATACGCTTGAGCAACGCTGGGAAATATTGCGACATTACTTTGAAAATCAGGCTATTTTTCTTCGAAAATGAGCAAGGAGTGACTGTTACAGTCAATAGCGATCGTTATCGGGCCATTTTTGTTCACAAAAATTGAAGAGGAGGATATTGGCAACATTTGGTTTCAACAAGACGGCGCTACGTGCTACACAGCCGAAGCTACACTCGATGTTTTACGCCCCATTTTCAAAAAAAAAAAAGTTATTTGGCAGACCCGATACTTACTCTTTTTACTGATATTTTCTTAACTTATGTCATTTTTAGTAAGAACATTTTACTAATATTTTTATTATTTAATAATGAAATAAATATTAATATAAATAATCAACAACTGATACACAATCAAATCCATATAAAATTTCGTAATATTTCTTTCTTAATAAATCATCACAGAAGATTCTAACCGCATATTAGTTCATTGCACAGCAGCCACCTAACCGATATCTCCACTTCATCTATTCGGGAAATTAACACATATTATACTAGTTTGTATTATCATAAGTAATACTTGTTATTTCATGCATATTTTTTTACTTTACTACATATTGCTCCTTTGGTAACGCCCCTAACATGGAATTCAAGTTCATGGAATTTGTAATCTTCTGTGTTGAATGAGCTTACATATGTTATCAAAGGACCCAGGAAAATATAATTCTCCAATTCCATGAAAGAAAAAACTAAAAATTATTATCATGTCAATACTTATAATTCATTTAATTAAATTCCATAGAAAAGTACTCCTACTCTTTATATTATGTTAGCAATGCCTCTGAACTACAGTTGCATTTTAAAGTTTTATAATACGATTTTTTTTTTTAAATTCACGTTCATTCGTTCACTGCTCGTGTTCATTTGTGTATACTGTTAGCTAATTAGATTGCGAGAAGTTCAAATACTTACAGTAAACTAAATTTCAAAGAAAAGCAGAATTGTAGGACTCAACTATAGTGAACGCGTGTTGCCTGAATGATTTATATTGGGTACTAGAGTTGAGGTTATACTTACTTTATTACAATGAGCACAGTTCCACTTGCTGGAAGACTGCAGTTTCGCGAACTATGAAAATTTCGTTAGTTCCAACGTGCGTAAACGTACACAAAGAACGTTTGTGCACGTTGGAACTGATGAAGCATCTGCAGTTTTCCATCAAGTGGAACTGTGCTCAGTGCAATAAAAAAAGTATGAAACTCTTATCTATCTAATTTATTGAAACATCTATTCATATACAGTTCTAATGAATATCTATATTATTTGTACTCGTATTTAACATTTATTTGAAATGCTTTGAAAGAGATAAACATTGCCATGTTTTTTAAAAATATTGTGACCACATAGCTTATCTACGTATGTATCAAATGTATACCGTGTCACCTGTGCATAACACAGTTTATAACATGTGACGATGTGTCATGGAAAGAAATAATGAACCAGCAGGTGGAGCGTGAAGAGCGAGGCTTATCATAGCTGCAGGTGACAAGGGAGGGCTGACACTGGAACTAACCACATGGATAAGCCAGATGGGATGAAAAAATGATTATTCTGCACAATATTTTTCGCTACTTGGAAGAAGTCCTCGTCAGAAAACAGCTACTAAAACCATCACGGGAACCTTAATCAAAGATAATTCGAGAGATGGCCAGGTTAATTAAAACGCTTACCATTTTTTTCGGAATTACTTGTAAATCGATTTCTCTATTCTGACATCCTAAGATTATAAGCAAATGGTAGTTGATAGTATTGAAAGCTAATAGCATGAGATGAGCTGGCAGCAATTAATAAATGTTTTCTAAGATAAGAGTGCATATAAAAATATGTCTTTCCAAAACTTTATCTTTGAAAAAAGATAAATATAATGAAATTACCACAATGTGAACGAGAGGGTCCACAATAATGGCATATTTTTTTATTTTTATGAAATTGCATGCATGAAAGCACAACCTGTCGAAATCAGTGGACTTTATTCCGCTTAGACAAGACGGCTGGACGCTGCTGCTTGTAGGAAACGTGTATTATGTTTGTACTAGCTGACCCGGTGAACTTTGTTTCACCCGAAAGGCAATAAATGAGCAGATTTTGGATTTTATTAAGTTGAATTTTTCGGTACATATGATATCATATATTTGGTCCATTCCATTTTTTTTACAAATATTTAGAAACATATATTCAGTATAATAGTATACATAAATATACAATAAATAGAGAAAATAATAAAAAATAAAAATAACACAATAGAATAAGAAGATGCCTTTCCATTTGCTTTTTGTCATAACATTTTTAACAAATAAAAGATTAAACTGATATTTTCACTAATATTTATTTTGTTTTTGTCTTTTTTTCCTGCCTTTTGTTTTCTTTTTTGTTTCAAAATATTCCGTTCCTTACGTAGGTACCTACTTACAATACCTACTATTGCGTCATTTTTAGTTATGTTGCTGACTATGGCAACACCGTCTTATCTGACAGCTGTCAAGTTACAATAGTCTTGTATGAAAACATGTTTACGTAAATGTTCAATATTTTTTCTTAATCAAATCAATTTTGAGTATACCATGGACGTTTTTAGGTTCTAAGCTACCTTTCCACCAATTTTCAGCCAAGTCGGTTTGGCCGTTCTTGAGTTATAAAAACAAATATAACCCGACTTTATTTTATATATATAGATTTAAATGTGGGTTGGAGAGATTGCGATTGTTCGAGTATATTTATCTGTTTCTTGAAGAGATTCAGATTCTATGAAAGAGTAAATAAGAGATACTGCAAGAACATTTTACAGCTTTCCGGTGGCATTTAGTAGTTAGAATTTAGAATACTGCCAATTCTTGGTTTACATATAATACATTAACCGTGGATGGATCATGAAATGTGAGCTCTGTCAGTTGTGGATAAGAGAGTGCGACACTAATACGACTAACTTTGATCTGTTTATGATGCTTAGTGCAAAATGTTTTGCTTTCATTGAAATGTTTTTGTGGTTTTAATAGAGAATAAAAGGTCTGTTTATTTACATAACATGACAATGAGTTAATATTTTTGTGGTCTCTTCGTAGACATGACAGGACTTGTAGATTGTTGTGAGAATTAGACATAATCCTGTACGAGTACATAATCCTCAAGCCTGGGGCTACGAGTTTTTACTCTAGGATCATTTTACTCCCTAGAGGATGTGGTTAGTTAGCCACATTAATTCAACTTCACTGAAATGTCAACCGTTTGTGGTTGTAAATACATTATTCCCAAAGGTGTATTACACCTTAAATACACAAGTCAACATATCAAAGCCTTTCTAAATTAATAACCTTTTCTCCTACAAGTAATATAATACCACTAGACAACGAAAGTACAATCTAGTTTATATATTAAATATTGTTTACCAATTTAAAGGATGACTGACTTTGTATTATTGAAGCATTAATTTATCAACGTTATTATTATACAGCTAACATTCATAAATAACTGTGAACAACGATAAAAGTAACACATTGTAAGCTCGGTTCTCGTTAGATTATTGGAGTGAAGGACTCGGATCTAAGCCTGAATCTTTGTTGCGTACTACATATTTTTGGTTTTATTGAGCTGCCTGGATTTTGGGCTAGTCATCCAATCTAGTTAAAAAAAACGATTAACAAATCACCAGTAATATAGTTCACTTAATGCAACCGCCGTCTCTTCAAGTGTCTGGGTTGCTGATATGGAAATTTTCAGGAACCGTATGTGTTTTCAGGTGAAAATTTGGCTTCATAAATGTCATGAAACGCATGGACAATGGTAACTAACAGAACTGAGAGGCAGTGATTTGTAATGATCATATGTTCCAGATCTTCTTCGTAGTATCAATCCGGTGGATTGGTTTGCAGCAACAGAATCATGCATCTCGATCTCCATTCCTCTCGGTCCTCCGCAACCCTTTTCAACTCAGCATAAGCGCTACAATTCATGTTCTCGAATACTTGCTGCAAATACTCCCGTCTAGGGCGCCCTCTACAGTTTCTACCCTCAACCATTCCCTCCACAATATCGTGAAAAAGACCATCGCGGCGCATGATGTGACCAATCCAACGGGCTCGCCTCTCTGAGATGGTTCTTATTAGGTGCCTATCTTACTTGATTATCTTGAGAACCTCATTGTTCGTGACGTGGTCTCTCCAGGAAATTCCAAGAATTCTTCTGTACGACCACATCTCAAAGGCCTCTAGTCTTTTTTTATCACTTTCAGATAAGCACCATTCCTTCTTTCCTTCTGTCCTTGATAGAATGGAGATGCCGTGGCTTATTCCAAACCACTGGACTAGTCAATTCATGACTGGGCACGGAAATTTTAAGGCTAAACTCTTCAAGCTTAGCCTCAATGATAGTCCAGACTGCCCATGCGGCAGCCCCTTGCAGGACGCTGAACACGTTCTGTGGCATTGTCCAATATTAGATTTAGCGAGGCAAAGGCTCCTTAGCGTAATCCAACAGAAGTCTGGACCGGTTGGATATATCGATCTCATATCTACGGAGTCCAACTACCATGCATTTTCTGTATTCGCGGCGACCTTCGGCGAAGAAGTCTAAAAGTCCAAATTTTAACATCTGAACTACTAACTTTTACACCTATGTGTGGTGTTGATCACCAAAACCAGTTACTTGTATAACGAGAATGTAATCTGAAAACAATGCCTTGGTAAGTGCTCCCAAGGAGGAAGGTACAAGGCGACCGAAAAAAAAAAAAAAAAAAAAAAAAGATAAGCACCATGTATCACAGCCGTACATTAAGATGCTCCAAACAAGTGTTTTGGTAAGTTGCTTGCGGAGCCTTAAAGTAATTCCAGATAAGAAACGGATATGGTTAGAAAAAAATATTCACTTATAACTGTGAACGAGCGAAGCTTACACAATGATTTATGTCTATAAAATAATTTTAATAACTACGCTATGTCAATCATTTTTATATGTGAAGAATAATTCTCACACCTGTCTGTTTATTTGTAAACAATTTGTTTCTTTATATTATATACATTGTTATTTATGATGTGTTTCTAATTTATTAACTCTTAACTATATGCGTATAGATTCCTTTATTATAAATATATATTTATACCGATCATTATTACAATTGTAATTTATGATCTATTTACAAGTCGTACAACTGTTTAATATGGCTGTTTTTTGCAAGTAATTTATTTATTTAAGTGGTCCGTACAATGGGATACAATTTATTTCAAAGTAAAATTTTGTAAGCTAAAAAAAATAATGGTTGTGTTGACAACCCTTATTTACGTGCACGTCCCGTATGCGACATAACGTTGCAAGTGCGTCACCCGGCAGTACCTCCCTTTTTTCCTCCCGTCAGGCGCGCGTGGCGCTTATTATTTACCTATGACTAGGGCAGGCACAATTACCGATAACTAACTATAAATGTTAATATCAAATGTACAATTATTCTGATCAAGTTAAACTTAACAGCTGTGGCCAACATTACTTTAGAAGCCGCGCTGCAGCTTGAAAAACCCCGTGCACTTGTCATGGGTTAGCGCGCACTATATATATATATTTTTATGTAATCGCATGTGTTGTGTTCGTGTTTGTGTGTGGGTTGGGAAGATTGCAAGTGTATATTTATCTGTTTCTTGAAGAGATCCAGATTGTAGGAAGGAGGAAACACAGACGTTGGAAGAGCATTCCAAAGCTTACCGGTGGCATTAAGGAAGGAACTTTGGAAACTGACAGTTCTTGGTTGACACACATAAACCGTGTATGGATGTTCGGCAAGTGTAAGACGAGTTTGTCGGTTGTGGGTGGGCGCAGGAGCAATTAGTTTTTTAAGTTCCGAACAGGAGCGACCGTGGTAATAACGGTAAAAAAGACTAAGATTAACAATCTTACGCCTGTGTTTCATTGATTGGAGGTTAGACGTAAGAGCATCATTGTTTATCAAACGAAATTCATTTCTTTGAACTGAGTCAATTCAGTTTAGAAGGTATTTTGGGGTTCCAATCCAAAGGTGACTGCCGTATTCTAGGATAGGTCGGATTTGTCCTTTAAATAGAAGAAGAAGTTCTTTATCGTGAAATACCGACGTGATCTATATAATACACCTAGTTTTCTGGAAGCGAGACCGGTTCTATACTTTATTGACTCGTATAATACTCAGATATCGAAACGTTCAGTAAATTACATATCGCAAGGATAAGATATTAAATCCATTTTTATCCTATTTTTATAGTTGACTGTAACATTTGGTAATAAACATAACATATTGACAATTGATCGATTTATTATCAATCAACAATATACGATCGAATTAATAGAACAATTGTCAAAACAATAACATAAGTACTCCTTCTTCTGTTACAAATCATCCCAAGCAACGACACTTGGTAAAGCAACACGCAGTAACCCATTTATTATGTTTTGTTTAGCGTCTAATATTGCTCAATTTCTACTGTTTTTACAAAAAATGTGATTACAATTATTATATTAGTATTTGTATAGTGCTCTTTTATGACCGAATGATCATTCCAAAAGCGCTTCTTTGCCTCTCTGAGTAAAAAGGTGGGTCTTGAGTCTGCTTCTGAAGGATGCCTCCGCTTTAAGCTCTCTTATGCTTTCCGGTAGTGAGTTCCAGGCCATTGGTGCAGCGTAGCTGAAAGCCCGATTGCCAAAGACCGTGCTAGGACTACCTTCCGTCAGCTGCAGGGTGCTTCTATTTGCTCTAGCCGATCTGAGTCTCTCCACGCGCGCTTATTTCTGAAGGCTTGATAAGTTCTGTCAGATAGCCCGGTGCAGTTCCGTTGAGTGCCTTGTAAGCTAAGAGGCATAATTTATACTGGATTCTAGCCGAAACTCTCAACCAGTGCAGTCGGTGTAGTATTGGAGTAATGTGAAGTGTGATAATGTCTTACAATTGTTGGTCAGTTATTATATTTGCCGCTAAACCATCAGTTCGGCCCTGGATTTTGTCGCCTCTGGTTGTAGACCGCTGGTGTTGACAATTTTCACGGCAACTACTGCAGTAATTTAATTTCATTACCCTCAACAACTATCGACAACCTGTTGTCGCTTGTCATAGCTACTTTATGCACAACTTGGCGAGAGCGTCGTGCAATATTGTTGTAGATTTTTTCTTTGAAATTCATGAAGAGATTTTTTTTCTTTAGACGTGACACATATACAACTACCAGCTTGGATTTAAGTGAGTTTGACGCGTCTTTTTTCGAGGCAAAACGCTCACTTTGTTAATATTTTGACGAGGGAGCTTAACAACTCTATGACATTAACCGTAAATATTTTTGAGTTTATTTAAGTAAAATCAAACCTACTGAGCTTGCAAAATATATACCTAATGATTGTTAATAGATGTAAATTATGATACATAATATGCTGTAACGCGTATTTTTTATGTGTACTTTTTTACATACAAGGGAAAGTTTCAGTTTTGGTACTCTATATGGGAAGAAATATATTATAAGAAAGTAGAAAATACAAATTTATATTAGTATTTAAAAGTCTACTTCGCCGGCAGGTATAGCTCAATGGTCAAAGTGTTTGCTTTGCAAGCCTAAGGTCGTGGGTTCGATCTCCGACGGAGATTAAAAAAAACGATTTTTTATCGATTTCTGAGCTCTAAAATATCCCCGGTTGGTGTGAATTTGATCCCTCATCCGTAAAATGCCAGTCAAAGCCTATTAATTAAAATTGGTGGTAGACGAATTTCTGTAATAATAACGATGATGCGTGAATCTCGGGCTGTAGTCTATGACGTTGGCGAATCAACACTCTATATGCAGCGCTTAGCCAATATGCATCATGGTAAGCTTTATAGAATTACACAGATGAGACTTCAAAAATTACTATCACTATCTGTCGGTATGTCCTGTATGTGCTTACATAAAAAAATATGCTGTAGAAAATACAATTTTAGTTTAGTATTTCAAAGTCTTGCGGTGTTTAAAAAAGGAACTAAATAAGTTTCTTGTTCTAAGTCGATATTATTAGTCGTGTATTATACTGATAAATATTGTCAAAAAGTGAATCAATTCCTGTGAGTGATTCATAATAGATTTTTTTCCAAATGATTATTTTCAATTTGACTGTGGATGAATAGGTTGAAAGAAATAATATTATGATGCCCTTTATTAACATTTTGACTGAAGTCGTTCCATTTAAGTTATCATTTTCCTCCATTGTGAAAAGAATTAAACCATAAAGCCATACTTTTTTCTTCGTCACTATTAAATAGAGTGACGTATGTAGCCATTGTTTGGTTTCGTATTAAATTAATGAATATTAGCAAAAATAAAAAATGTGCACTACGTTGGCGATGCTGCACCGGCTAGCCGAAGAATCTCGTGCGTCATAGAATGAATACTTTCAGCAAATATAATTATTTGAATATTTTTTTCATGGATACCAAACTGATATTTGTGGGGAATGAAATAAACGAAACATACGACGTTCATAAGGTGTTATTTGAATGTGCCGTGCTTGACTTGATATACTCATGTCCGCAAAATGTTTTTTAGTTTGTACTTTTGTTTTATGTAAGCACATACAGGATAATACCGACAGATGGTGAAAGTAATGCTGAAGTCTCATCTGTGGAATTCCATGACGCTTACCATGTTACATATGGTTAATCGCTGCACGTGGAGTGTTGATCCGCCAACGTCATAGACTACAGCCCGACATTCACGCGTCATCCTTATTATTACAGGAATTTACTATGAATAAGTGGTCTTAGCGGGACGACTTTCGTCTACCACGAATTTTAATTAATAGGCTACGACTGGCATTTTTACGGGTGAGGGATAATATTCACACCAGCCGAGGGTATTTTACAGCTCAGAAATCGTTTTTTTTTTTTTTTATAATCTCCGTTGGGGATCGAACCTACAACCTTTGGCTTGCAAAGCAAACGCTTTGAACATTGAGCTATACCCGCCGGCAAGAGCTTAAGAAAGCTTAAGAAAAGGAATAAACAGTAAAGCGTGTAAATAGGTTGATTACAATCTATTTTTAATATCTGGTTCTTTAATGTCAATTCAATGACAATTAAATGAATATCATTAATCAAATCGTTAAAATGTGATTAAAAGATATTAGAAAATCTAATTTAGTCGTCAACGTCTCGATCGTAAATGATTAGTACAAAAATCTTAATTTTGTCACAAGGCTTTGAAAAAGCTTTATTCTCGTAATTGGCCTTGTCTTGACATTCAAGCGAAGACAAGATGACTATCTGAATAATGAATTTTTTTGAATCTTCAAGTTAACCTTTATTTCACTAACCATTTTAAAAATGACCTTTCATGTAAACCATTTTTAAAATACCACATATTTATTTATCTACAGAATGACCGAACTTTTGAACTGTTATAACCCAAAGTGCAGTGGGAAAGCTTTGGACTTTTGGCACTTCGTAATATGGTTTGTTTTTATTATAGACGTCGTACAGGTTTAAATGATAACGAGCTCAATCAACAGGTTGAATAAACCCGTAATAGAGAGTATTATTTTACTTATGATTGGGTTGAACCAAATAACTTTATATCAGTTTACAGAGACAAATGAGTACAATGCAGTAAGTTTAGATATATTGTGAGGCACGAATATTAGGGATCCGGGTCTATAAAGTCAGATATAATTAGTTGAGATGTTTTTATTCCCGCTCCATGTGACCACCTATACTACAAGGAACATGTGTATGATATTACTCAAATCCTTCGGGAATTATTACAATGGCTAAAAGTCTAAAAGCTTAAAAGCAAATAACCCGTAGTAAAATTTAGCAGATGCTTTTTTTTTCATTAAAAAAAAATCTAAAAAAATATATATAGTCGCGTGTTGTACTCTATAAGTTACACACAAGGTTAGAATATACGTCTGAGAAATAGTTGAAGAACGTAAGAGCCTATTCCATGTCAGCCTCGTTAACCGCTCGTGTAGCCCCGACGATTTCCCTGATGAAGTTTAACAGCATGGGACCGTCAGAACTATGTAGCAATTCAGGAAAATACTCCCAAGAAATGGTAGAGACTCCCAGGCGACAACACAGATTACGAATTCTGTTCTCATGGATGATGCACTCCACGAGAGAGTGTCTCACCGTCTGTTGCATGCCTGGATCACATGAACATGCGTCGCAAGAAGAGAGGCCAAATATTTTTAGGAATTCTCAGAGTCTAAGCATCTGCTACCATATAAAAAGTAGCAGATGCTTAGACTCTGAGAACTAGATATCTCTAACTTCAATTGACCATGCACTCTTACACATTACGACAAATAAAGGATTGTTGAGAACATATAATTTACTTAAATATGATGCTCTTTTCATATGTCTATACATATTACAGGAATAATAACAATACAGCAATATTTATCATCCTTATTGTTATTTACGGCTGTGAATCTTAAAATCTCACCAAATGGCAATGTAGCTTTGTAATGACTTTCGAAAACAAATGCCTGTGTTAAATACTATGGGTATGATTGTGTGACTATTGAGACATATACTTCGGATGCCGGAAAAGAGAATAAATTGCAGTGCATTTTCTTCAAACTCGCTCGCGCCTCTCTATATGTTATCATAAAATGTATTCGGCGAATTCGCGGGAGGCATAGATGACATGGGTTAAGGCTAGGATCATGGCATCTGATAGAGATTTGTGGCAGCAGATAGTAACGACCATATGTTAATTTCAAGCCTTCTTCGTGAAACTTTAAAGTGATATCAAACCTGGAATTAGGCTAGCTAATATTATTTTTATAAGGTAAAATATGACTTATAAAACAAGGTGAAATATATTTGTGGGGTACTAAATTCACCCCATTTTTCGGCCAAGGGTTAATTTGACAATTAGATGTTTTATTTCCAGGCAATTTTAAAGGGTAAATCCAATCAAAGACGTGATTCTTATATAATTTCGGTTTGTTGATTGTTAAAGTCTTTTACTGTTAATTACATTATTTTTTATGAATTCTTAATGAAAGTTTAATTGCGATCTCGGATAAAATATAAAATAGGGTAATGTTAATGCTAAGAAAGACAAATACTTTTATTACAAAAATATAATGCAAAGAAATATATAACTTCTATTGAACATATAACGTAGATACATAAGATAACTTCGTAATAAAAAAACTGTTTAATATATTTAATTTTTATTTCGTTGATATGCGTGAAAGCTGTGCTATATTTCAATGACTTTGGTGTATTAATACCGGTAACTTTTCTTTGCCGGGTGGCATAGTCCAGTGGTTAAAATGTTTCCTTCTCACTCATACGCCGTCGATTCGCATCCTGATCAAACTTGATTTTCTTCAATCCATTAAATTAAAATCTAAGCTCTTTAAATAAAAATTCCAGGCATCGGGAGCGTCGGGCTGATCATCTGATCTCCTTAAAAACCCTGACCATTGAACGCCCAAATATTTTTCTGAGATATTAGCCCCAGTCTATGCATGTTTGCTGGCTCTTGATCTGGAGGCTCCTTGGAACTATCAATGTTCTTATGTAGACTTCCGGGAATACAGGTGTTCTGGGACAGGCATAGACAAACCTAGCTTACAGACCTGTGAAACGGAAGTTTCCAAATATGGAGCGAAAATGGTAAAAAAACATTTCTTTCAGTTTAATAAGTAACAATGAAATCAATGCTTTGACTAGCAATGTTTTACAAGCAGAGTTGATTAATTATAATTCAGTGAATACAAAAGTTTTTAGATATCATTTAATTTTATAACACCATGTTTGGCAAAGGCTTTCGCAAAAATAATTAACCATCTGATATCGACATTAAAAATATAAAAATATATTTAAAAGTTCTTCTTGAGACCCTGCAAGTAGTTTTCAGGATGTCATTAAATTCAATAGAATCAAATAATATACGTGTTTACGTATAGATTTATTACATTGTTTTTCGTTCTTCCCATAACTTTCTAATTAGAGTAAATTAATACCATCGATTTCAGCCACTCAGTTTTGAAGATTTTTTTAATTTGATGTGATCAACAAAAAAAAAACGATCGAAGAACGTTTTTATTTTAGGTATTAAATTCAATACCAAAAAGTTGTACAGAAATTTCAGTAGGCTCTTGTGTAAGTACCAAATATTGTATCATCTACGTATTTCAACAATTTATTATAATTTTCAAGAACTCTTCAATTATAAATATGAAGTTCGGAGTCTTATAGAATTTTTAACATTATTTATTTTGTGGATTCATTGATACTCGAATCTACAGTTTTTAATAAAAAAAATATCATAAGTTATTTTTGGTCTGGTGAATTGTGAACATCTACTCCGGTACTTCATCTAGGTAGGTACGAGTACTTTATATGTTATGAATGCAAAGTAGTAAACTAACTTAAGTCCATGTAATTCTGAGACAAATTTATTTTCGAAAAGCCTTCAAAAAATTCATTAAAGCGGCATTAAAACTTCAGTGTTGAATTCGGCGTAAAATTAGATCGTAAAAATATCGGGATTGCCTTTTATGATTTCGCTGCGATTCTTTGCCCCTAGACCTTTTTTGTATTAAGGCACTGATAACAGACATTCTCATCTGGATTCTGGATCTTTCGTGGATTTTTATTATTATGATTTGACCCTTCAACTGCTTGGTTCTTGCGAACACGAACAATGTTGAAAAATAAAAAAATCATAATTGAAATAAATAAAAAAACTTTGTTTCAAGTAACATTTAAATTCATTCAGTGGCCATAGATACTATTCATATCGTATAACACACTCCACCCTATGTTTGGGTATCAAAAGATAACCACACGGATCAAATCAAGAAGCAGTTTTCCTACAGTCGACAACGGAACAGGTGATACCTGAGGCTAACCTGCGGCTGAACATGTGGAGAAGAGCAACTGAGGGGAATACTTGGATTGCCCCGAAAGAGGGCAGGGACCTTGTCCCTGGACACAACCAGGTGTGGAATATATGGAGGTCTCTTAACAGACTTCGGACCGGAGTATGCAAGACGAGGACACAAATGAAAGCCTGGCAGTTTTACAGCGAACCGACTGAATGTGACTGCTGCGTGGAGCAGACCTTGTCACACCTTCTGGAGTGTCCGCTCTGTCGGAGTAGCTGCACCCAAGAATACCTGATGATGGCCGGGAGTAACGCCATCGACGTCGCCCACTTCTGGGCAGACAGGATCTGACCCTGTTGTTTCCGATGCGATTTTATATTTTTATTAATAATTTTTTCAATCAATTAAATTTATTGATGGTTTTTGGAGTGAATTTTTATGTACGAATCAATTATTAGTAATTAAATATACACATACTATACATCAAATTCTTTATACGCATTAATTCATTCAGAAAAATATCGGTAGAAGCGGAATGTGAACCGCGGACCTTGGAACCAACCTTTGTCCAGGTCTTTATATACCGCTTAGCCACCTCGGCTATTTCTTTGCGTGAGTTGACA
Organism: Glossosoma conforme; assembly: GCA_022606575.1. Taxonomy (NCBI): domain Eukaryota; kingdom Metazoa; phylum Arthropoda; class Insecta; order Trichoptera; family Glossosomatidae; genus Glossosoma; species Glossosoma conforme. Next base: position 102,134 of record JAGTXR010000048.1, read on the forward strand.
CGCATTAGAACTTGTATTTATATATATATTCAGAGTATGTTTATTATTATTTTTTATTATTCATTTTATTTTTTATTGTTAATTTTATTATTTATTATTCGCATCCCGCTTCTACCGATATTTTTCTGAATGAATTGATGCGTATAAAGAATTTGATGTATAGTATGTGTATATTTAATTACTAATAATATTGCAATATAGTCAATGATCTATAAAAGTAGGTAATAATATTAAAAAAAAAAAATCTAATAAATCTTTAATCCATATGTATCAATTATTAATTTAAAATATTCTTACAATCGCAGATCATTAATTATCTTTATATATTGACATTTATCTTAAAAATCCACAAAAAACATTTTTTTCTATATTTTCTTAAATGTGTGGCGACCAAGTGGTTAAAATTTTGGCTTTTAACAACTTACTCTCCAACTTGATATTCTGCTCGTTTTTCGTTTGAAGTCACGCAGATAACGGCGCAAGTTTACGGTCTTTTTAATTGCCACGCAGCGCTTTATGATTCGGATCATATTAAACTAACTCCCCGGCGTCTGCACTCATAAAACATGACATATTTTCATTTACAGTTAATCCACGACATGACATATCACAAATTTTCAGCGCACCTATCAAACGAATAGAAAAAGCCTTTAAATACCCTTGACTGATTGTTCATATAAGGGATACATGTTTCGTTAAGCCTTATCAATTAAACATCAGGATATATTTTTCAGGAGTCACAGACTGTTCGCTCTCCTAAAGAGTAACACTAACCTGCCAGACACTATGTCTTTTGGGAGAAGGATAAGTGTTTAACCAAATCGTCTTGGATGTTGATATATTTCATGTAAGGGAGACCCAATTCAGACATGAACTCCACGAGTTTCTTTGGAGGAATAAATTGTCGGCGTCGTCTGTTTGATGAGCATTGTGACCTTCTATTGATTGTCTTTATTGATTTGTTCGTAGTACTTTATCATAAGTACCTATATTTGGTTATATTTTTTAATTTTATTTTATCATTAATTCTTATTTTTATTCAGAAACGAATTGAGTTGTTCGAATTTGTAATGTTTGTAAAAGGAAAAAAAGGAATAAATTAAATTGAAAATGATTCTATTTTTACAATTTATTTCAATACTCTAATACTATATAGTTAATTGATCTATTATACATAAAAAAATTAATATAGACGTTTGATCGAATCTTAATAATATAAAATGCATACTTTCAATTTACAATAAAGCGACATCTGTTATAATATGAAAGTATTAATAGTATAAATATATCAAAAATTTTATAGTCTTTGGGTGGAAGAATTGGTCATGGTTGATCGCACTGTGTATAGAAATGAACTCATTTCAGCCGTTTCTTTTTTTCAGTAATTGACGATAAAAATGTCATGAAATATGATTTTTGAGGTAGATTTGTATGTGTACATCAATTTATCACGACATATATTATTTATTAGATGGTATTATTTGTCTTTATTATTTGAATGTATAATATGATTACTAACATATTTCTTTATTCTTCCAATGTTGCTTACTTTTATCAACCTAATACATATCACTAATCTCATAATTGATGTCAGATTTAATTACAAATATATTTCTCCTTATTCTCTGTCTCTCTTATTCTACTCTCCTATTAGGCCTCCCTGGAGACCATCTTCAATAATCATATCCGAATATCAGAGCAATCAAATATCAGGTTATTGAAAATGGTCTTCAGAGAAGTCGAAACATGTAATCGCTTAAAATATGTGAATCAAAACATTTTTATTTTGTAAATTAAAATGAATTTAAAATTAAAATTATACAGCTTTACCAAGTATTGTCAGTTGATAACCTTAACACTATCCAGTCCGCGCGTTACGCGATTAAACCTACGCTGGAGGCCAACTGTTTTTTTAAAGAATTGCTAAATCTATAATATATAAAATTAAACATGACCCTCACTGAAAAGGTTTACGATTTTTGAATTATGGTCGAAAGCAAAAACAACACATCATTTGTGTGATCGGCCGCTAACGTTTGAAAAAACATGACAAACTGTGTATAGTCGGCCACTAAGCGTCGGCGGAACGATCACACACATGTTGTGTGACCCGCCTTTCACGTTCGGCCTGGTGATTACACACATATTGTGTAATCGGACTGGATAGTGTTAAAATGTTAATAATAAAAAACGCTAGTGATTTAATTACTAGCTGCTTATTACCTTTTACACTGACAGTTTTATTTGAAATATTTTTTCTATTTGCACAAGTCTGTTTTGGAATAAACATTATTTTTTAAGCAATGCTGCACACGAATTCCAACGCAAACAGACCCACGTAAAAATTAATTCAGATTTTATTATTTCGCTACATCAGCACAACTGCAGAAATTTGTATGAGCGAAGGTATTTTATGTGGTTTTATCAACATTACGAGTACATTTACCTTCCGCGCGAACCCGTATGTACCAGGTATATTATCGTAAATAAAAGCAAACAAGAAATCTAGAAGCAGACACCGTTACACAAAACATAACCTTTCAAACAGTGATACACGCCACTTTGTTTATTCTCTTAGTCACTCTCTTTTTTTTATTATTTTTTTATTTAAACGCATGCAGGAGAGCACACCCGGTCAAGACCAGTGCACTCTATGACGCTCAGCCAGGGAGGCTGGGCGCTGCATGCAGGAAACGTGGGTTGTGTTCGTATTTGTGTGTGGGTTGGGGAGATTGCAAGTGTATATGTATCTGTTTCTTGAAGAGATCCAGATTGTACGAAGGAGGAAACACAGACGCTGGAAGAGCATTCCATAGCTTATCAGTGGCAATAAGGCAGGAGCATTGGAAACTGCCAGTTCTTGGTCGACATATATTAACCGTTGTTCGTCAAGTGTAAGACGAGTTTGTCGGTTGTGGGTGGGTGCAGGAGGAATTAGTTCTTTAAGTTTTGAAGAGCAGCGACCGTGGTAATAACGGTAGAAAAGACCAGGAGAACCAATCTTACGCCTGTGTTCCATTGATTTCAGGTTAGACGTAAGAGTGTCATTGCTTATCATATATATTGCATACAAAATATAATCTGAATAAACTCAAAACTAAATAAATCATCAATCCTGAAGAAGACCCCTGCAATAGCGGTCGAAATATTGGTTGAAGAAAGTTCGCCACACACGGCTAAACCCAAGAGCCATAATATCAAATCTGGCCGTGAAAACCTAAGAAGTTAGTTTAATAACTTTTAAAAGTGGTAAGAATACGATGGCTTGTGGAATAAAACACTAATTTTATTATCAAATACTTTGTATCTCTTACTTATTGGTAAATATAATGTCACCTCAAGTCTGAAATTGAAAATTGGGTGGAACTTCACTACTTTAGAATGTTTGAAAATGTATTATTTATATATTTTAAGCTCCTACACGGGTTGGCAAATGAGACTTTAGATAAACACATTTTCACGCGTGTGTGCCTGAAGCCAAGGCTGAAAAACACACACGATTTTTATGAAAGGAATCATGACTTTTTGAGAGTTATGAGCATTTTTTTGAGCCCACATCGAATTCGAGCAAATCATTAAAATTGCAAAACAGCAAAAAAAGAGGCTGAAAAACATTAGCAGAAAAGAAATATGAAAATTACGTGTACTAGTATTATATAGGTACGGGTATACTCATATTAAAATCAAGAGTAAGAATATATTTTTGTTCAATATAAATTTTATTTAATTTTCAGGTAGCATGCCATCAAAGAAAAACACCAATAATAACGAATAATTTTATTTAAAGAAAAAAGTTCGTAAATATTAATTTATTTCGTTAGACTTTTACATGAGTTTACTTACTGTCGTAAAATTTCTTTGTTTTCTATTAACGAGTAAAATATTTGGTTGTGAGACACGGATATTCTCATACAAGAGATGAAATCATATGACGAATAGGCACACGTAAGTGGCAATGGGCAGGACATATCTGTCGAAGAGACGACGGGCGATGGAGAAGAAAAGTGTTGTAGTGGCTCCCAAGAACTGGTAAACGAAGTATTGGCTGACCCCCTGCAAGATGGACTGATAACATAAGAAGAATAGCGGGAGTGGCCTGGATGCGGAAGGCAGAGGATCGAAGAGGATGGAGACTCATGCGGGAGGCTTACGTACAGTAGTGGACGGACACAAGCTGATGATGATGAAATATAATTTATATAAGAACATTACATTTTTTATAATAAAATATAAAGTCAATGAATTTCAGTTTATAAAAATTCAATTAAAAACGCTTATTCGCTAAATTAATAGTAATACATTTTGTACAAATAAATAGCTTAACTCAATATTTGGAAATTATTTAAAAATAAAACACTATATTTTTCTTCTTCTTTATAAGTTACGCTTTGAAAGCCATGTTAAAAATACGTGCCCCGGAATTTATTCAGGCATCGATTATCCCTCAAACGCCAGCACCGCGGCAGCAATTAAATTAAATTAAATACCTCTGCTCGGGCGGTAATCCCAGCCCGGCCCTGGTACACGTCGTTGGTAATAAACTGCAGTTGCCGCGCGCTGCAATAAAGGCGAGGTTTCCCTGCATCCATCCCCAGTAATCCCTTCTAATCCTGTGGTAATCGGCGTCTGAGCGTCAAGCGAAATTGGCTCCTATGGAACGCATGCCCATAAAGAAACATCTATAATCGGCTTTTGCATACTAGAAAGCTTACCTTACACCAAAGATAACATATAACCGTTCAGGATTTTCAATATTACTAAAGCCATTATGTTCGATAATTTTTTTTTCAAATTAAATTATTAATGAAATATATGATTTCTGGAACATATGTTAATACTTTCTTAAAATATCTTTTTTATTTGTCGCCGACCGAAGCTCTATACATCCCCCCGATAGGAGTGAGTCACTCCAAACACAAAAAAATGTTCCGGCCTCTAGAGCTTCGGGCTGATCATCCTGTTTTCTTAAAAAAAGCCTAATCATTGAAAACTCAAATATTCCTCTGGTACTACAGCCGCAGTCTGTGCAAGTTTGCGTTTTATTGCCCTGGGGGCTCCTTCTTCTTCGTAGTATCAATCCGGTGGATTGATTTGCAGCAACAGATTCTTGCATTCTTCGATCTCCATTCCTCTCGGTCCTCCGTAACCCTCTTCAGCTAAGCATAAGAGCTACAACTCATGTCCTTGAACACTTGCTGCAAATACTCCCATCTAGGCGCCCTCTACAGTTTCTACCCTCAACCATCCCCTCCACAATGTCGTGAAGAAGACCTTCGTGGCGCATGATGTGACTGATCCATCTTGGTCGCCTCTCTGAGATGGTTCTTATTATAGAGGCTCCTATGTTTTATGTATCTATGTTCCCCTGTGGAAATCCCGGTATACAGATATTCTGGGACAAAGTTTGAGCAATCTGAGCTATAGAACTTTAAAAATGACAAATTTTGGTCTCCATATGCGGCAAATATGAAGCGGATATGTTAAAAAAGGGCAGTGACAGACACATCTACATTTTGATCTGAGTTCAAATTTGCTTTGAACGTTTCAAATCTATGGAGATATTGTCGTTAGTTAAATGCTTCTTCACTATATAATTTATGTTTGTTCAAAACGTTATTTTAAGCATAATTATTTGTATTAAGCCTCCAAAGTAATTGTTATAATCAACTCTCTATCTTAGATGAAATCTGTCAATTCATACAGTCAAGGATCAAAGTCCAAAACAACAAGTATCGAGGAATTTGCGGTGAACGAAATTCTATGTAATAATAATATTAATGAGGAATGCTTACGCATCGATACGGAGCATGGACCATCACAATAATTTGCCACTCTATGTGGATTGAAGGGATCAAGGTCCAAAAACCGTATCGAGGAATGTGCAGTGTATGACATTCAAGTGTATTAATATATTTTTTAATCTTCTTCTTCTTCGTGTCAGCGACGTCAAATTATTTTTCCCAATATCTGGCAACATCGATAGCTCGTGTGTTGCCCAGCATTAGGTCCTGAGATGTGCAACTTGTTGGGCACATGGAGCAGCATCGTAGGTGAGAGGCGGTTTGCAGGTCTCCACAGTCGCACAATAGTGTCTCTCCCTGCCGAAGCATTCCCCACCGCTCGAGGTTGTCCTTTGTTCTACCAACTCCGGTTCTTAATATCTGTGTAGGGATTTCCAGGTCGGCTAGTCAAGGCTCTTGCCAGTTGGGAGGCCTTCCTTTGAAGTAATGAGATCCTCTGGTGCGATTTGTTGCCAGAGTTGGAGTCTCTCATTTTCAGTGCCGGATGTGAGAGGTTGTGTGGATTTCAGAAAGCTGCTTCTAGACTTCAATCTTGGTGTTGGGGGTATCTGATTATACAAGCAGTGGGACGGTTGGTTGATTGCCTTACGCATTTCTTCGGCGCATATGACTTTGCGTCTTACGTTCGGTGGTGCGATACCAGCCAAGGGGTATAGTTTAGAAATGGGTGTTGGTTTGAGGCAGCCTGTGACGACTCTGCATGCATCATTCAGGGCAGTATCCACTTGATTACAGTGGGCTGATCGACCCCACACTGGTGCCGCATATTCTCCGGCTGAGAAACAAAGTGCTAAAGCTGAGGTACGAAGAAGGGGTGGTTGGGCTCCCCCTTTTTTTAATTGCTTACTCATGTTGTAAATTAAGGTATAAAAAGGGGACTCGTATTAAATAAATTAGTATCAACTCATGTCAGGTCTTTGGTCTTATCCTTAGTGCAGGACACTTGGTATTCCGGCATCACCAAATAAGCTGATGCTGTAATTTCGGGACCGCTATCTCGGTACCGGAACAATGTTCATTTTCTTGCTTATTGATTATTGTTTTAATGAATTGTATTGATAAATCATAATTTTTATTTTTATTTAATTTATTATCAAGTTTTCTGCAAAGTGTTATCATTTATAAATATAAAACAATATACTTTGTTTACATAGATTCAATATATTGTATATTTGTTGCATTTACTTTTTGATGATATTCTCCGAGATGTACTTAGATTTTAGACGCTGTAGCATCAATTACATGCATTTCGTTGTAAACAGAATACCACAGAAACTTGGAAATGCATATTCCTAAATGCCCAAAATGGAAGCTGTGAAATTCCTGCTCACCGCAAGAGCATTTCCATTCATACGGTAAAATACATTCCAAACAAAACCACGAAGTCGGCACACTTGCTCATGCAGTTTCTATTACATTTTCAAAGATGCCTTAACGCAGCAAGTATTTAACTATGTTTGCTTATAATGGACATTGAGCTTATTATAATGCAATAGTCGTTAATTAATTAAACTAAAACATATGATTATCTGTTATATAGTTCAAGCACATACGTTCTTCTAAGCAGTTGTGAATTTTTGCATGTCATTAAAAGCCAATGCAGCGTTTAACCCTTTCGTTACGGTTCGGTGGCATACAAATTATACTGTCAATACGGCGTGGATTTTCAAACCCTTTTTTTGCTTTAAACTAGTATTTGAAGCATAAATTTACTTATCTGACATATTTTGTTTATATTACATTGGTTCTTCTATCCTTTAGCTATCCGATGATGCATACAAAACTATTATATTTAACAAAGATCATCATGTAACTCCATAAATGTGGTGGCATTGACACATGTGATTTACGAAAAAAAGGCTCTTGTGACAAAACCTTACGATGTTTATTTACATGCTTTACAGATTCCTGTAAAGAATACATGTAGGTTGATAAAAGGAATGACTGCACTCCCAATTTCCTACTGTAGATGTCGCAATGAGTACTTAAAGTAGCAAAACGATATATCACGTTAACTGATGTCAACGATCGGGGAATCTTTGACGGCATATGCCAACAACCGATGCGAAAGGATTAAAACGTGGTTTGAAAACAGGCGCTTGCGTAGTATACTGGGGTATGATAAATTGACTACGTGAAGAACGACGAGGCAGGAGAGCATAGCCTTACATATAATAGATTGTCTAGTGACAGATGATTCAGGAGAGTATAAGCTACAACTGTGTTTCCTTCAGCGTCTTGCCACCGTGGAAAACCGTCGGAAACTATACAAATTATGTACTTGGCGGAGCTCGAAAAGGAGAAGTGGCGATTATCTTAACGACAGACAATTTTTTTACACTAGAATTATCGGAACGGATATGAAATCAGCTTAACATCTGGGTAAAATGTAAGCTAATTAAGATACAAATAAAATCACACAAACTTAATTATAAAAAATATTTTAATTTTTGTACCTTGTTTGAACATTGATTACGTTAACTGTACATAATCACAGAAACGAAAATCAAAGTTTCGCACTCAAGCTATGTAAGTTCTTAATGCTTAAACAAAATTATTTGAAATCGATCTCGAAATGAAAAAAAAAACACAAAAAATGTTTGAAAGTTTGCGTTTTCTTCACTTGAGATACAATGGGATTTGCGAATTGTTGTAAAGTTCATTAGTTTACGCTCTTGATGATGGGAAAAGTTATTTGTTCCAGTTGTCGTTGAGCAGTTCCTCACACGTGGCACTAACAAAAATCTTTGATGGAACAAATTAGACCTCAGCAACTGTTGTCTCTTGTCAACAGCTCCGAGAAGAACAAAGCTTCACATACAACTTGAGAGACTTAAATATTACACAAAGTAATTTCAGCGCAAACTTAACAATATAGTGAAACCCCGTTATTTCATTCTCGCTTTTATCATTTTCCTCGATTTATCGTCTTAATATTATGATCCCCTCACAAATATTATCTCGATTAACCATTTCATTTTGTGAAATTCTCAATACATAAGTATTTTAAAATGGAAACACGCAGCAGGACGATAAAGTTTGAGTAATGCTATATTATCTATGTAGTTGAGAGGACTCCCGTATGACGTCAGAAATTTTTGTGTATATTATGCGAGTGTGATAGGCTTTGCTTAGATGGCAAAGTGCCACACTGTACACATAAACGCACATTTTTTTTATCAATGAAAATAAATTATATAATTGATAATAATTTTATTTACAGGGAATATTTTTTTTACTAATCACATTGTTTGTCAATTATAACAATGTTTAATTTAATAATATGGTCAAGTTAATTTTATTGTAATATTAAAGTTTTTTTTTCTCAATAAATTAAGCATTAGGTAAAATAAAACATTTTCAAAAAGTTCCTATAATAATAACTTATTTAAAGTAATATGAAAGAACTAACTCAGATACGAGAATCATCAAAATAAATATTTATTTTGTAAATAATTAAGTGAAAAAATATATTATAGACATAGGATTTGTAAGAGTAAAATTCATTACACTTACGTTGACTCGGTTTCAATTCAAAGCTTAATCGAGTGAATAATGAACACTTTACTTTCTTGAAAAGAAAAAAATAAATAATTGCAAGACATGAGAAACAATAATATGAAATAAAACTAAATATTTAAATTTAAATTAATTGATTTAAATAAAAAGTTTTTCTAATAAAAATATCATGATGGCTGAGTCCACAGTCATTATCCCAATGAAAGGTTTGATATTTTTAAATCCTATTACGAGTTAATTAATTTTTTAAATTTTATTAGAATATTATTTTATTATTTCAATATTCTAATCTACTTTTATAGATCATTGACTATATTACAATATTATTATTACTTAAATATACATATACTAAACATAAAATTCTTTTTTCAACGCGTCAATCCAAGCACAAAAATAACGGCAGAAGCGGGATGCGAACCGCGGACTTTGGAAACCAACAATGCCCAGGTATTCATACCGCTCGGCGAATCGCGCCATTGCTATGCCTAGACCGACCCGCGATGAAACTAGTATTTATATCATTGTTATTATCATTCGACAGATGTCGCCATAGTATATATTCAAAGTGTGTATATTTTTATTATTATTCTATCAGTATTCATTTATTCACAAGCTTAATATTATTACTTTCCGGCAGTCTATTTATTTTAGTAAGTACCACTCGGGTCTCGAACCAAACTATAGACTGAATGGATGTGAAACGACTACTTATAGTTCCTTACTTATAGATTGGTTATAAAGTCCGAGTCGGAACTATAAGTAGTCGTTTCACATCCATTCAGTCTATAGTTTGGTTCGAGGTACTACTAAAATAAATAGACTGCCGGTTGGCGACATCTGTCGTATGATAATAACAATGATACTAGTTTCATCGCGGGTCGGTCTAGGCATACTCTGGCATTGTTGGTTTCCAAAGTCCGCGGTTCGCATCCCGCTTCTGCCGTTATTTTTGTGCTTGGATTGACGCGTTGAAAAAAGAATTTTATGTTTAGTATATGTATATTTAACCTATTACGAGTATTTACATTGCTTTAAAGATGCTTTATCTTTGTTGGTATATTCCGGTGCTTAAAAAAGAAAATACGCAAACCCACATTTTTCTAGTGCTTGGAAAACAGCAAATTAACAAAAAAATGGTAATTAAATATTTACTCAGATTATAAAAAAAACGAACCATTTTTAGAGAAAGCATTTAGTCAATTCGATTTTATATAGAATCCGATGGCTTATTTCGCAATTAAGGTTACATTTTACAAGGTGTGATTTCATAATCAAAAATATTTAAACACATACAAATACAAATATACTTACATACAGATCAAACTAATTGAAGCGAGTTTTACGTTGATATTTTTTTTGTGATACGTTTTGTTTAAATACTATTTAACAATAATTTTAACCAATTATATCTTTCGGCCTCCCTGGGGACCATCTTTAATAATGCCGTGAAAGCCTAACAAGTTATTTATCTTTAACAATGATTAAATTAAAATCTGGCAGAGGCTTATATAGGTATGTATGATTATTAGTTTTTACGTTAGTACACAAATAATTACAGATTGTAGATGTGTGCGGGTAAAACCATTATATATATATAATCGTGTCGGAAACAACAGGGTCAGATCCTGTCTGCCCAGAAGTGGGCGACGTCGATGGCGTTACTTCTGGCCATCATCAGGTCTTCCTGGGTGCAGCCACTCGGGCACAGCGCACACTCCAGAAGGTGTGACAGGGTCTGTTCCACGCCGCAGTCACATTCAGTCGGTCCGCTGTAAAACTGCCAGGCCCTCATTTGTGTCCTCGTCTTGCATACTCCGGTCCGAAGTCTGTTAAGGGACCTCCATATATTCCACCCTTGGTCATGTCAATCCAAGTATTCCCCTCAGTTGCGCTTCAAAAAAAAAAAACATTAAAAACCAGTAAAACCATTGAAAAAATGACATTATAAAATCAAGAGGTATGTGTTATTTTAATGTATTAAGATATCACATACGCCTTGTATTTTTGTGTAACATTTTTGTGTTAATTTTTTTTTTAATTGAACACAAAAATGTAATATTATATAATGGCTTAATAAAATGAAAAATTGGTTAGATTATTGCTATGCGAGAGGTTAAAAGTAAATTTAATTATTAGCAGGAACCTAAAGTGCTTAAAAGTAGTTACCGATGAAAGTTTAATTTAGTGCTGGGTTTCATTAATGCGAAACTTTATTCAACTTTTAATCGCTAATTTGAATAAAGCAGTTAACTCTTAAAATGTAGAAAATGAGATTAGAGAAATGTCAGTAATTATCAAATTTATTTACTCAACTTACTGTCATTATAACAATTGTAATCACATAAGTTTTAATGAAATATTATTTCAATTGGCGCAATTAAAAATATCAAGGTAATAAATTGTTAATGATTGTTACAAAATGTTTTTTTCAAACGTAAAGTTATGTTCAAAGTTAGGATATTTCCTGTGATGTAATTAATTCATAAATAAATTATAGAAACGAATAACATAAAGATGATATTGTGGCTTTTGGGTTCAGCCGTGTGTGACGAATTTCTGTCAACCGATATTTCGACCGTCATTGCAGGGGTCTTCTTCAGGATGGATTACTTATTTGTGATTGAGTTGTGTCAGACTTTTTTTTTGAGTTGTTTGAGTGTTAAAAAAAAAACTGACACAAGCTCACAACTCAATCACAAATAAATAATCAATCCTGAAGAAGACCCCTGCAATGGCGGTCGAAATATTGGTTGACAGAAATTCGCCACACACGGCTAAACCAAAAAGCCACAATATCAAATCTGGCCGTGAAAACCTAAGAATTATTTAACGTAGATATGCTTTACAGATCTCATCAGGTATTTGATATTTAGAAAGTGTTTATTATATATTGCTCGATTAAAACAAAATTTAACTTTTTATAATAAACAATTTCTTAGTTATACGATTATGTACTTTTATTCTGAAAATTGTATGATTAAAAGTAAAATATTTTCATATTAGCGTTGTTAGTTTACTGGCTGAGGTAGTCAAATTGCCTACATCCTTCCTCATTCTTGAAAAAAAAAATATAACAGTTTGATAGTTAACTGACCTAATATTATATTATATTTTTTTGTTATGGAAATTTTTAACCCTTTCATTACAGCTCGGTTTGAATACAAATTAAACTGTCAATTATAAAACTAGTATTTGAAGCAAAAATTAACTAATCTGGTCTATTTTCATATATCACACTGGTTCTTGTATCCTTTAGCTATTAGGTGATGCATAAAAAACTATTCTTAGAAAGTAGCAAAACAATATATCACGTCAACCAATGTCAACGGTCGGGGAATCGTTAAAATGATTGAAAATCACCAAAACAAAAGCAGCACAACGTTTAGTTAAAATCAATAAATCTATATTTAACCTATTATTTATTCGATTTTATGAGCTTCATTTTCGAACTCCGTAAATAGTTGTACCCAGGTATGGAGTTAGTTATTTTACCGACACGATTACGAGGCGTTGATGTGCTTGCAAACTATTGAAATATTATATTTATTTATTTACCTTGTTTTCACATGGATCACGTAACAAAAGTTCTCTATTAGGAGACTGCAGTTTCGACTAACTCGACTAACTAAAAGCCTTACATACTGAACTAACATATGAATTACATCGTATCGAATGGGATTTACTTGATGATAAAGCAAGATACTTAGCCAGTACTCAAGCTTTTAGAAAGAAATATATTATGGATAAAAATTGAAAAATTAAAATTAAATAACTTCATACGTAATTACAATAATAATAAAAACGTAACACATACCTATAATGTAAATTTTCATGATAGATTTGTTAATTGCTCTAACGTTTATTTTAATAATGAGGAAGAAAAACTTTTTAAAAAAGGTTTTAAATATAACCTACACCATTCAAATACCCAGTTAACAAATGCTATTGAAAATGTTGCGTTTGATATAGAATCGGCGTTAAAAATACAACATAAAGTTGAGCAATACAAAGTGGCAGAGAATATTAAAAAATACAGTCGTAACCTTAAAGTAAATAACCATGAACATAAAATAGTAAAAAACATATGGAATAAAATCTTAGAAAATGATTTAATAGTTACTTAAGCCGACAAAGGGAATACATCAATAGTCATGAATAAATTAGAATATATTAATAAAGTAGAATCATTTCTAAATACAGATAACGTCACTATATTACCTAAAGACCCAACTAATAAATTCCAAGATAATATAAAAACTACGCTAAAAATTTGTAAAAGTGATATTTTAACAAATACGCATACAAAAAATTTACTGTTACAAAAAAACCCAAAAATACCCAAATTATATGGCACCATTAAAATACACAAAGAAAATAATCCTATTCGACTGGTCGTTGCAAGTTGTTCATCTCCCGCATTCCAGTTATCTACATATTTAACAAAGTTTATTAATAATGCTAATATCTTCTTACCTAAACACACCGTCAAAAATTCGGCCGAACTTATAAAATCATTAGAAGGAATTAATATTCCTGATAATGCATTACTTGTATCCTTTGATGTAGTAAATTTATTTACTAATGTCCCAGTTCAAGGAAGTTCATTAATTATAAAAAAGACCCTGGATAATTCCACATTAGCAAAGGAGTTAAATAAAGTTAACTTAATACAAGTTTCCATGAACCAAAACTACTTTCAATTTAACAATAAATTCTATAAACAAACAGAAGGATTACCAATGGGTAATCCCTCAAGCCCATTAATAGCTGATATCTTCATGAACGATATTGAGGATAAAATACTAAATTCACAAATTAAACTCTCGGACAATATAATATTTTGGAAAAGATATCTAGATGACATTCTTAATAATTAAAATAATTAAATTACTCCCAAATGAGATAAAGCCAGCGTTTTATACAGATGATAAACTAGGATATAACCTTATAAATAACAAAGATACTAATGATAAACGCAATAATTCTGGAATATATAAATAAATTGCCAAGATTGTGAATCTTTTTATATTGGTAGAACGTCAAGAAATTTTAATATTAGAATTAAAGAACATTTAAGGTGCCTAAAAAGCACTAATTTTTTTGAATTCGCAAACCACCTTATAGAAAATAATCATTCGTTCAACTTAGAAAAAGGTATAAACATATTACATGTAGAAAATAAAACCGTTAAATTAAATAATTTAGAATACTTAGAAATTTATAAAGCCATTAATAAGAAAGAAGATATAATTAATAACCTACTAAATACCTTAATTAATTCACCAATTTTAAAATTGTTTCCGTTAAATAAATAAATAAGTATAAAAATTATATGTACTACATATAATAATAATATTAATATAAATAAAAAAATAAAAAAAATAAAAAAATAATAAAAAATAAAAATAAATAAAACTAAATTTATACCTAAACCACTTTTATGTATTTATCTCTTCCTTCATCCTTGCAACACAACCTATCTCCCTCTCCTTTCCTGATAGACACACCCCCACCCCCTCCCCTACAAAAATGGGTTACACCACTTGTTACGTACGTCTCACGCTGAAGACGACAGCTGTTGATAGTTATATGTTATTTGTAATGATATAGGAATTCGATGGTTTATTATACTTTGCATCCCACGAGTATTATCGGGCGGACCTTCAATAAAGAAACAGTCCCTGAGCCCCGACCGATTGTTAGAAAGGGGGCCATAAATATTAAATAAGCCAAAAAGTGTTCCTTTGTTGGCCAGCGTGAGATGCGTCTATTCTCGGGAAAATGTCATAAATATTAAATATTCAGAAAGTGTTCCTTTGTGTAGTAAAGCGTGCGAACGAGCCTGGGATACGTTTCAGTTTTAGCCATAAAAACATAAACCGATGTTATGGCTAGGATTACCTATCTCCAGGAACGTTTCATAATAAAACCCTAAGAAAGGAATACAGACTCGTGCGAACGTGACTATTCTCACGGCCGCAAAAGTAGGTACCAGAAAATTAATGTATAAAAGCACCGACTTGAACGTTAAATAAATCAGTTTAGACTTGAATCTCTTGCGTTTCATTTCTATCTCCCACCCTCCTGTAAAGCCGCGCCGGCTGCCTGAAATCTGGAGAAATGAGGCTGTCCGCCCACTTCAGATTGATGGCGTAACTAGTTACCTTAGAAGTAACTGGGAGAAGATGGTCTAGTGAAGAGCGGAAAACCGATACACGCCCGTAGAGCGGATCGTCAGCGGAACTGGAAGCTGTCGTCTACACCACTTATAAGTACAACGCAGCTCAGTTATCTCTTAACTAGAGAAGGATTGAGAAAGACTACGAGTTAGTCGAAACTGCAGTCTCCTAATAGAGAACTTTTGTTACGTGATCTATGTGAAAACAAGGTAAATAAATAAATAAATATTTATAATTTATTATGGATCTCAAAGTGAATGCTCAAAACATTGAAAATATTGAAATATGTTTATTAAATTTCAGAGGTGACTTTAGCTTAGAAACAATTTGCTATTAATAGATCAAAGATGTACAAAATCTGCTTTCTAAATATAATATACTCATACAATAAGTTTAACAACTATTAGAGAACACATTTATTAAAGTCAGCTTGTAGTAGAAGGATTGGCTAGCATTGTAAATAATCGTTTTCAGGAGGCACCACGCGGAGGTTCCTTCTTTGCTCCGAAAGCCGATTGCCCCGAAAGAGGACCTAGCCCCTGGACATGACCAAGGGTGGAATATATGGAGGTCCCTTAACAGACTTCGGACTGGAGTATGTAAGACGAGGACACAAATGAAAACCTGGCAGTTTTACAGCGGACCGACTGAATGTGACTGCGGCGTAGAGCAGACCCTGTCACACCTTCTGGAGTGTGCGCTGTGCCCGAATAGCTGCACCCAGGAAGACCTGATGATGGCCATAAGTAACGCCATTGACGTCACCTACTTCTGGGCAGACAAGATCTGACCCTGTTGGTTCAAACACGATTATATATCCAAACTCTCTGCCAAATACATGTTCTTATTTCGTCAGAAATATACTCGTAGCCCCCTTTATATTTAGACTTAGATAATATGACCAAAGCTAAGATAAAATGTAAGAATTGATGCTTCTGCATGTAATAATTTGAATCCAATAGTAAAGATAAAATAAATTTAAACATCGTGTATGTAGATAAAGCTATCGAGGTGGGGATGAAATAAATAATTAAAATTATAAAACAATCCTCGTATAAGATAATTAAAGATGAAAACAAATCAGATATAAAATAGATTCCATAGAATTTATTCCACATATATATATTTTTTTGACGACATGTTTCAGCCAGGTCGGATGGCCATTTTCAAGTAAAAAATAAATAAAAAACATGTGGAATAAATTCTAAAGAATCTTTTATTTTATATCTGATATTATGGAATTCGAAGAAATATCGATCGAAAAAATCGAAATAATGAAAACAAATGATTAACAAATTGATACGTACATACAAATTCTTATAAATGTATATACAACTTATATCAAGTGCCGGCTTTAAAATAATACGTATCAATAATACAATACGTGTAAATTTCCCGATTTAGTAAGAGGAGGAAAGTGACAGTGGGCCCACGCTAGTACGATTACAGATTGAAGATTGATTGCAAAGTTTAGTGGGTCGAATCCCAGCGTCCATTTACATTTTCTTCGATTAATTGAAAAGATAAATGACATTTGATTATATTTGCTTTGAATTTGTATAAACGTTTCTAATTATCACTACTACACGCTTAATAAAATATTTTTATTTCAAAAACTGACATCAAAATCAGTATCTAATAAATATAATTATTTTTATCGTACTTGTATTGCCAAGTTTCGCTGTATACATTTGATACAATGGTTTCGGAAAAGTCGCTGCTTCATCTTCAATCATCGTCATTATAAACTGCTCTTGCAGAGAAAGTTTTCACTGAGTTTCCCGCCACAGATCGTATTGTCTGAAACCCTAAGGCAGCTTCCTAGAGAATTTGGAAGTTTCTCCTAGCCTCGAGTTGCAAGAGTCAAACTAGCATTCAGTCGAGATTTAGCTGAAAGTTGGACAAGTTTGACTGCAAGTATACGTTACGAGGGTTATCCTTAAAATAAGATTCCCATGGCGCTGCAGTCTTGAAAAGCGCTTTTATAGTGGATCCCGAGATTCTGTAGTGTACCTTGGTTTCCGCACTCCAAATTCTTTCCCTAGCGAGCTGCCTGCGGAGTTCAGTCTTGGCTTGGCAGCCTCCCCCTCGCTTCGACCGTCAGGTGTGAGCTGCGCTCGGTGATCCGTTTCCTATCTGCAATAGTTCGTTTACCGCGTGGAAAAATGTATTAACCTCAGTGGCGACCATTTAGAAAAATAGGTAGTCTGAACTTTCATTTCACTAAATATGTTTTACATTGTGAAAAATCACTGGGAACCTTTTTTTACGGATAAGCCTTGTATATTATATTCCATGAAACCGGTTATAAAATCAACACAATATAATATACGATCAAAAATGACAGCGGATATGAGAAAATGCAGTATGTTCCAAATACTTTATACTATTTTGTAATATTCGTTCACTATTAGTTTGTGGAAACTACCAACAGTCGGATTCTTTAATGCTTGTTTTAGTGAAATAATTGACTGGCGTGTTACCATATGTGGGTAATTTATTGTACATTTTTATAAATTTCATGAAATAATATTTTTCAAAAAAAATTGTCTGCAAAAATGAACCCTAAAATTTTTATACGAAGTGTTCATCATCATCAGCCTGTATCCGTCCATAGTTGAACGTAATCCTCCCGGATGAGTTTCCATCCTCTTCGATCCTCCACCTTCCGCATCAAGGTCACTCCCGCTATTCTTCTCATGTCGTCAGTTCATCTTGCAGGGGGTCGGCCAATGCTTCGTTTGCCAGTTCTTGGGCGCCATTCACACATGGTAAGCCAATACTTTTCTTCCCCATCGACCGTCGTCTCTTCGACAGATACGTCCTGCCCATTGCCACTTGAGTGTACCTATTTTTTTGGTTTACATCCACTACTTGAAATCTTTTGCGTATTTCCTCGTTTTGGATTCTATCTTTTAGCGACAATCCGAGCATGGATCTCTTCCATAGCACGCTTGGTGACCTTTATTTAACGAAGTGTTATTTGTACGTTATAAATATGTACGTAATGTTATTTGTATTATTTGTACGTAGGTTTGAGTCGAATTTTCTTAAAACGCATTCACTGAAACTATATTTTGAGGGAGCCTACAAATATGCATTCAATAATTTTCCATGACATTCAACAATCAAGAATAGTATTAAAAGATCCATTGATTAAATGCTGATTTCAGTTTTTTTGTAAGTTTTTGAAATAATAATATAATAGTAAGCGTCTAGTTGTAACAAATTGATACGTACATACAAATTCACATCAACACAATTCAATATGACATTTCTCTCGTCCATAAATCGAAAAAAACATTAACATCTAACGCTAGGATAATATTAAATGGCACCCTCTTTGCAAATTTCAATTTCTTAACAGTTTTAAATGTCTACCTCATTCGATAAATATAATAAAATCCTCCTCTCTTGAAAAGGTGTTACTCCGTCGCGTGGTGGCAGAATAAGGAACATATTAATAATACACGACTTTTCTCTGAAGCACATTGACATATATTTACGATAAACATGGCCCAACCTAGTCACAGCATTCAGACCGGGACACAATACAATACACTCTCGCCGACACAGCGCTACAAGTGACGATCTCCGTAAACTATCCCAAAATGCCAGTTATAGAGGACACATGCTTGTCCGACAAGAGAACAGAAATAAGAGACGAAAGATTGTATAACGAGGTTTTTGGTACCAGTCAGCAAGGGCTATATCATGCCGATGTCAATAAATATTAAAAAAATTAATAAAGTGATATTTATCGATCATAAAAAAACAGATCGGCATCCAGAGACATTTTCTCTAGATGCCGCATAAGAGAATACATTTTAGATAGATTTCTTCTAAGATCCATAAAGATTGTTATGGAGTAATATAGAGATACTCGACATCAAAGCAGATAAAAAATATTGCAGTAATTGAAATTAATTATTGTAACTACTAAAGGATGGGGTGTAAAAAGATTAAGGATATACAAGATGTTATAAAATAAATTAACGATTTGTATATTTCTAAGAAAACAGTACAATGTCAATTTTGTTGAGGCACCATTAAGTTTTTCCACGTCTTGCGCTCTCGCCGTTCTGTGTTGACGAAGAAAAAGCACTTGCCTTACATCCGGTTACAACAACTTCCGTTCCCCTTCTTCTGCTATGTCGTCAAACGGCAAACAACGTCTCTAAAGCGTTTTGCCGTTTGAAAGCTCTTCATTTCCATGTCGCAGACAATAATCACTGAAATAACAGCTAAGTGTTTCCCCAGGACTTGTTCTGAGAAAACTGCATTATCAGAATTGTCGGACTTCTCTCTTTTTTGTTCCTTCTTGACAACGAGAGAGGGAGCATTAACGAGTCTTTAAATTTAGTTCATCTTCCACTAATAGTAGATGAACATGCAATCAGTACTTTAAAGTTTTAAGAATATTGAGTGGAAAATATTTTAGCCTAGACTCAAATAAATGTAGTACTATGAAAACATGCGTCATTTAATCTTGTTAATTCGTATACTCATCTTTAAAACAATGTTTTTAATATAGTTTTAAAAATTGATTTAGATTATATAGTCGTTAAAAATATATATATTTTTTAAAGAAATAAAGTAGTTTTTTCAATTTTAAGCACAACTAAAATTCAATGAAAGAACATTTAAAGAGACGTTTAATTCTCCATTAAAATTCACTTAACTTCGATAGTATTGACTAGGAACTTCAGTCGTGGTTGCATCGCGGCCTAAAATTTATTATAATTGTCGTTTTATCAACATGTACAAAACACCTGTACTGGGCGCTTTTAAGAATAATAAAATATTTTAATTTTATATTAAATTTTAATTTAAAATATAACAATTTAAAAATGATTAATTTTGATTTACATTCAGTTTTTAGTGATTACATGTTTCAGACTCCCCGGAGTCCATCTACTGTAAAGGTTTAACTCTAAATATTTGTATTATCTAATATTGATCATTTTAACGATATTAAAAGAATAAGATTGTTGTTGAGGTCACATGGAAATACATTAAATAATTATCTAAATATTAAGTCGAACATTCAATTACATTTATGACTAATTATGGTGTTATTTAATAATCAATTATTACTTGTTTAATACATGTTAATATTATAACACGAAAATGTATTAATTAGGATATTATAGTGTGTTTAAATGGTTAACGATATGGCATCATATTATGAAATGTAGTCCTATCATTTCTACAATATGTAGTGATCCACGAAATAGTCACGTAACAATGATTTACTTTACGTGCCATTGGCAAACGTATGGACTCCATTAATTTCTCTGAACCACAGTTTAAGCTCTGGTGGCGAGGACATTATGTAGTTAATTCAATGACGTCGGAAATAATTGAATTGTAAATTTATTGCGAATCGATGTTCCAAGCGGACATTTCATTATTTAAGTTCACCGGAACTGTGGCTTGCCGCTGGAGTTCATCTCAGCCATTAACAACTGGGATTTTTCTTAGTACCATTTTGTATTGAAAAGCTACCAAATATATTGGTTTTCATATTGCGCTGAAAGATTTTTGGCAACTTCTGTTCCAGTAAGAAAGGTTTAATGGTAAAATTTGCGTACAATACCAACAGCTGTGTGTTTAATCAAATAAAATAAAAAAACATACATTTTGAAGCTCAAAAAATATGTTCTTTTTTACGGTTTTGGTATTTTATCAAGAGCTAATGCATTTGTGGCGTTATCATAATGGGATTTGAAAACAGATCCTTGCGTAGTATACTGGGGGTACGATAGCTTGACTTTGTGAGGAATCGACGAAGTGAAATAGCGGAGAAGGCAGCCTCCAAACAACAATCGATCAAGAGGCAAAGGTGGATCTGGTTGGGACACGTTCTAAGAATGCCGCAGAAAAGGCCCGAGGCAGCCGATTTTCCGACAATCATCGTAGAAGGCTGATGGAAACCTTACACAGAATTCATTCTTCAGAGTTACTGGAGTTGCAGCTGATATGGGATATGAGAAGACTATGGCGGCTGACAGAGCTTTGTGACGGCATTTCATAAATGCCATATGCTCCAGTTACGGGAGCGGATATAGTATGATAATTATGATGATTATGATGATAAATACCCCCGTTGGTGTGAAATGCTCCGTATACGCGTATAATCCCAGTCATAGCATATTCATTAAAATTGGTGGTAAATGAAAGTCATCCCGCAAGTATTGCTGGTTCGTGGTAAATTTAAAATTTGATGAATGCGTGAATGCGTGAATACCGGGTTGTTGTCTATAACGTAGGCAGCACTTAGTCGTATTAAAAAAGGTCAAGTAATTAACGAATAAAAAATATAATCAAATAGCAATCCATGGTGATGTCTACTCGTTGATGATTTATAAACTAGTATTTTTTGATAACAAATTAAAATTATATCGCACATAAGAAGTGATCAAACAAATAATTACATTAATTATATGGCGACCTAAAATCAGTTTAAATATAAGAAGAACCGTTAAGTAAATGTGAATACATACTTCTTGATTCATAAGCAATTGTAAATTCGATGCAACCAGTTATAATAAAGAGTAAAGAAAATCAGTTATAATTGGATATTATGCTAAGAGTAACAATATCTTGGATGAATATGAAACTAAGATTTATCGTTTAAGAAAGGTCATTGAATGGAAAGGTTTATTAAAGCTGCTTTTTATATTGTACATTGTACAGAGTCGGAATGGGGACAAAATTTCATAATTGCGACCGCAAATACAAGAAGAGCTTTTGATTTGATTTCCACGCAAACCCGTCTGCGGTTGTTATTTGTGTTTCAGATAACGATTTTAAATGAACGCCAGGAATTTCAAACTGAAACGCTGTAAAATATACATATTTTAATGAATTATGCCTATACAAATATTTGTATATATTAGTTACAAGGTATTGCATTAAAACAAAGAGTAGTAGTAATTTACACGTATCATTAGAATAGTAATCGCAATGTAAGATCTGCAAAATATGGTGACTGTTTTAAATGCTAAAATATTGCAATAAGTGTTCCAAATAACATAAAATTATCCAAGCTACTAACTATATATAAATAGTGTACGCGGATTTTATATGGTTATCATGAATTTCCGCTCAGTTCTGTCACCTCCCTTGTTTTTACCTCATTTCGAGACATTTGGAGGTTTATCTGGGAATATATATATGAAACCTGATGATCTCCCAGAGCACAAGTGCAAAAGATTATAGAGACGTCAGCTGCAAAATACGAATATATTTTCGGTGATTTGTCAATGTATTCTTGTAAGTATATCGGATAATTAACCGAACACGCTCGAAGCTTGAACCATACCTCTCTAAAAAGCAGCTCAATTTGATTTAAGAATATCAAGATTTTTATTTAAAGTTTAAAGAAGGCATTTTTATGCATTGTTTTTATAGATGTTTGTAATAAATTAGAAATATATACTCTTACATATTGATCTCACGTCATCAAACCCACGACCACTCGCATATAAGTTAAGTGCCTTGTATAAAAGCAAGAAGGCTTAGATGTGAGAAAAAATGAATATCAAAGAATTGTTTTTTAGAATTTATTTGATATCACGAAAAAAACTGTGAGAAAACGTATTCTAATATTACTAATTATTATATGGATTGCATGAAGGTGTTAAAATGTCAATAAATCATATGTTTAATGGTGCAGTGTACAAATATAATTTTTATATTTTATATACGTCTTTCGATTCTTTTTCTTCGAATTGATGAATGAAATTATTAAAGAAAGTGTCAATATTAATGGTTTGGTTAAACTTAATACAACACTTAACATTTTTTTGCTGAAAATAATGCATGTGCTTATCTGTGTGTACTGAACAATTAATTTAATTACTTTAAAATCTCGCTGAAATGGAAGGACGGGAATTTTACATGGATAGCTTTCAGGCATATGCAAATAAAGATGAATGAAAAAGCATTTTTTTGCAGAACACTCCTCCATAATTATGGGAACCCATTAAAATTCATATAACGAGTATTTTATTCCTGTCATGCAGAAAAAATCATTTGAATGAATAAATTTTAATTCTTATTATTCATAAATTATGCAAAAAACTACTTTTTGCCAATGCATTATAATTTATGTATACATTTTTAAATAAACTCATATCATTGAATTATAAATTGTTAAGTGGAAAAATATGTGTATTTCTCTCTGTTCCATGGTTTGATTGACAACAAATTATTAGTATGTAGATATATATACAATTGTAGTAGACTCAGAGTTGGCATTAATTAAAATTAAGATTGTTATGGACTTGTTATGGAAAAAGTTCTTATGATTTTTTTAAATGTGACAAAATATTTTTTTGGAGTTTGTCTGGAACCATATTGTTCCCAAAGGGACCTTTCAGGTGCAGATACGTCCTATAATGAGAAATAAATAGTGGCAAGTGACAGAACAAAGTGACTACCATTTGTGGTGATAATATATTCCAGATATGAAATGAATATTATTATATTTTTTATTATATAAGATGGTAGAACTGGGAAACTCATTAAGCTTAGAGTATTCAAATGATTAATATTTTAATTTAAATGACTCTTCGTTTTAAAAATAATACAATCAAATAGTTGGTCAATTAATAATAAGCCGTGTTATTATTATGTTGAAATAACGGATGAGTTTTTTTTACAGTGTAAGCCTGGTTAGGGCGTAAAACCTTTTATACTTAACCCATTGAGTGCTCAAATAAACCTTCGCAAGTGGAGGGGCATTACTCGGAATATTTATTGAAACTGTCGTAGATTTAATAACCCCGCCGTTAAAAAGCCTTTTGATCCTAAATCCACTAACAAAATAATTGTTGGTGCCCCCCCTTTAGGCGGGTCCGCCCGGGACCCTATCGAGGATCTTTTGTTCCGATGTTTTAATGAATCCACTTTATGGGCACTCTATGCGGCCAGGGGCGTAAAACCTTATGTCCGAGACCTTAAAATATAATAAATCTGCGGCGAAGATTAACATTTTATTCTAAGAAGGCTGATTTCATCATCAGGTGTCGGAAACTGGTTAGTTATGCCAACCTTATCGACTCTTAAAACAAGAAGAGATTATAATACTTTGTGACGTTAAAAATCGTATGAAATTAAATTATTATTTTGTTTTAAGCACTTAAAAATAACTTCGTAGGTTTTCACGGTTAAATTTAGAGTTTTTGCTTTTGCGTTAAGCCGTGTGTGGAGAATTTCTTTCGATCAATATTTTGACAGTCATTGCAGGTTCATCTTCATTATATTCTACCAATCAAAATCGTCAACCCTGGAGATGACCCCTGCAATGGCGGTCGAAATATTGGTCTAAGGAAATTCGCTACACATGGCTCAACCCAAAAGCCACAACTCTTTTCTCATATCTGGAACGTATGATAACTCCAATATGCCACCACTTGGCTCTGTCAGTTATCACTGTATATGGTTTGTTTCACAAAATATCTGTTACTGAAGCTGTACCTAAGATTTATTTTTATTTTTTTATAAAAATGTACAAAACCAGCCGAGATTAGTGGGCTTTATTACGCTCAACTAAAATGGCTGGACGATGTATCCGGGAAATGTGTGTCGTGTTTGTGTGTGGATTTGGTGAGATTGAAAGTCTATATTTTTCTGAAAGATTCAGACTGTATGAAGGAGGAAATAAATATATTGGGTCCATGATATAATTGAAAAGGTCAAATCATGAAATATATTTTTAATTGTTTATATTTAAGAACATATGATACTTAGTAGATGTGCAAAATAAAATAAGATGAAACGTGATAAGTACTTAATTTGAACTTTGTTCTGTGAAAAAAAACACTTTTGTGTCAAAATTTGAAAAGTGTCATTAGTAACGCGTTCATTATTGTAAAATATTTATCCATTTAAAAGTAATTAAATATTGCAATGACTGCTACTTTATGATTCAATTATCGTTAAAAAATTGGTGAAAGGCTGCGGAAAAGCGCTTCCGGGAAAAGGCTGCCGTGATTTCATTAACGGCATTTAATTTAAAGTTAACGAGAAAATTATTAATTGACTTTACGACAGTTTGGCTTATTAGTATATGTACTTTGTATATTAAACAGGTGCATACGTGTCCACTGAACACACAAAACCACTTTTATTATAGAAACATGTATTAGTAGCAATAACGCCGACTTAGACAAAAAATAGCCGTTATGCAAACCATTATTTTTAAAACATATGGAATTGAATAATTGAATAATTTATATTATAATACTAACGCCATAATAAAAATATATTTAGGTAAACACGTACAAGAGAATACCGACAGACGGTGATAGTGATTCTGAAGTCTCATCTGTGGAATTCTACGACGCTAACCATGCCGCACCTGACTGAGCCCTTCATGTGGAGTGTGGAACCGCCAACGTCATAGACTACAGCCTGAGATTCACGCATCATCGTTATTAGTACAGGAATTTACTTTGAATGGGTGGTCTTCACATGACGACTTTCGTCTACAACCAATTTTGATTAATAGGCTATGACTGGAATTTTACGGGGATCAAATGTAGACCAACCAAGGGTATTTTAGAGTTCAGAAATCTATTGAAAATCTTTTTTTTTGTCTCCATCGTGGATCGAACCCATGACCTTCGGCTTGCCAAGCAAACGCTTAAGCCAATGAACTATACTCGCCGGCCAGACGTTTTTTAAATTTAAATTTTATGAATGAAATATTTTGTGTTTTATGTAAATATGTGTACTGTAACATTATATTTCACAAGCTTTATAAAATATATTATATTTTCTGTCTTATATATATATATTTAAATCTATAATCACTATAAAATTAAGTATCATGTAATTTATCATTTCGTGTTGGGCAATTCGAAAAAATTCGAAAGCATTTCAAAATGTTCGAAAACTTTTGAGGATACTTTGAGAACATTCGACAACGTTTGCAAAACTGGGAATGTAGTCGCAAAAATTAATACTGTCTCATTTCAGCAAAATCCTCGGATTTAATTAAAAAATAAAAAGAATTTCACACACTTTTTTTCGCTACTTCTAACTTAAAAAAATTAATTAAAAAATAAATCACTGTAGCCGGAGGACAGAAAAAATTTCTATTTGTTGTCATCAAGATGAAATAAATTACTTTATTCCTCTTCTTCTTCGTGTCAGATTATATATTTTTTATTATCTCCGGAGCCATACACTGAACATCCGTTTCCTGCAATTTTATGCTCATTAATGTACTATAAATGTAAATATTATTACATTGTACACATTTTTTTTAATTTCTGAAAACTCATTGAAAATCACATTTTATAATAAAACACCTTGAGTTATTTTTAACATCAACAAATAGTTCTAAAGCCTTTTACTTTATTCAAGAAAGATTTAAAAAATGACAATTGTCACCATACATAGATAGTGAAAGTTACAAAAACTATACAACTATTCTCGTATATACTTGTATGTGTAACTCGTATATATTAATATATTTGATAAGGGATTTTAATCTCAATAGAAATTCTGATTTGCACCAGGTTAGATGATTATTTTGTAGTGTACGTAAATTTTGTTGAAAATCGGTCTGTCCCCTCCCGATAAATATCTGAGAATAAGTATGCACAGATTATTCACTCCCCCAAAGAGTAACACTAACATGCTAGAGACTATGCTTCTTGGGAGAAAAATTAGACTGTTCAACTAAATCACCTCGGATGTTCATATATTTCACGTAAGGGAGGCCTAATTCAGGCATGAACTCCAGGAGTTTCTTTGGAGAAATGATTTGTTGGCGTCGTCTGTTTGATGAGCATTGGGACCTTCTGTTGCTTGTCTATATTGCTTTGTTTTTAGTTATTAATCATGGGTACCTATATTTGTATATTAATCTTGATTGTACGAGTACTTCAGTAACGATTTGTTTTTTTTTTAATTTGTAATTTTCTGTAGTGAAAAAAATATTAATTAACAAATTGAATAAATTAAACGTATCAATTTATTGATATTATTTTTTAAATAGTAGTGTCTGATATCTGAAATTTGCGTAGGTGGTTGGTGTGCTAGCAATCGTAAAAAAATTAAGTATTGTAATTATTAGTGCGTTTCCGTAAAGTATTCGCACATATTATTTCAAACGCGTATGACGTGGGTGTTTATTTAATAAATATGTGTACTTAAATACGGAGATTGAATGTGTGCGGAAATAATGAAAAAACATTGGAAAGCTTTCCTGTGATATTAAAAATAATAAAATAACGTACGTATTCTGAATCGATATAATTATGTCAACCGTGTGCTGAATTGTATTAGGCAACAAATTTTTTTTTGGCAGTGTTTCATTCAAATCATGGGCATTGATTATTTAGCAAACGGCCAGTAATAAATACCGAAAATCATTTTACATATTATTGAAATGCTCTTGTTACCACTAGTGGTAGAAAATGTACTGAATATTCTGTAGTTACATTATTTAAATTGCAAAAAATAATTTAAGCTCTTTTTTACCGTACAAGCACCATTTTTAACTGTGGAAATAAATTCATAAGCAATATAAAAGGCAACGATTTTCTTGCAGTATTTAATTCAATTAATAGGCAGTAATTATTTAGAAAACAGTCAGTAATAAATACTGATAAAGATTAGTAAAAAATAAACATTTGCTAGTAGAAAAATAACAATCAGCAGAAGAAAAATAATAAATTGACAGGAAATAATTAAGGAATGATAATTAATAATAAGTAAGGTTTCCATTTTATGGGTTAATTATTCATTAAATTTCCAATTAATTTTACCAATATTGAATATATTACTGCCATTTTAATTTTATAACTAACCACATTCATTCTGACACAGTGGATGCCGCCAATTTATTTAGTCTACTGCCGATTAATTTTATTTACTGCCAATTGATTTGACTTAGTACCAAAACCTTGAATTAGTTACTGAACAAAGAAATACAGGCCATCGTATTATTCTATATACAAACTATATGTAAGGACATAAAATCATGCTTATTTACACTGTTTGTTTGTAAACAGTATTTGTTTGTATAATGAATGGTCGTATAAGTATCACCTAAACCAGCAAATTATATTTTAAAATAAATAGTTTATTTTTTAAATTGCACGTAAAATATTATTAATTTCAAGAATATTTGATTTGAATTTAGCATTATTTTAAATATTTAGGCATATTAAAGCTAGGTATATAAAATTCGTTGCAATATGAATGCATAAAAAACTTCCAGTTTGCACTTAACGCAACACCATGTGCCCTTCACCGATAAACTAGAAAATATAAAAATACATGTCATAATTGATGACACAGTTGCACGGCTAAAGTAATTTGATCGGTTGTCACACAGCACGATATCAAACAAAGTCATTCGCAAGTGCATGTCGCGCCGTGGAAACGTGGTCATTATGACAACGATGATTAGAGTTCATTAAGGACTGGCGCCAGTCGCAGGCCTTGCGTTCACAAAACCGCCAAGCAAACAACCTAATAGAGCTTATGTTAATGTTGACTTGCAATCACATTTAACATACTTAACGTAACTCCAAGTTCATTACGGTCGTTCAAGTGAAAAATTTGCGACTTTTTCAATACAAATTGTGGAAAATTTTCCGCGAAAGGTTTTTTTACAGCATCATTGAGCGGTTCACACAAAATATTAACAAGTCTCTTCGCGAGAGCCCGGAGACTTGAAAAACTGCAGATTGTATGTTCTGGTTTAACGTTTTATAGCGAAATTAACCAGTCTTAGTCTTAAGCAGTAAGACAAGGTATTAAGTATTTATCTATTTACAAGGGCCTGTATTTCTTTGTTCAGTAACTACTTCAAGATTTTGGCAGTAAGTTAAATCAATTGTCAAAATGAATGTGGGCAGTTATAAAATTAAAATGGCAGTTTTAAATTCAATTTTTATAAAAAATAATATACACTGAAAGAATTATTAACCCATAAAATGGAAACCTAACCTTTTATTAATTGCCATTCTTTAATTATTTCCAGCCAATTTATTGTTTTATTATTACCGCCTAATATTTTTAACATAACTTTTTATTACAGAACGTTTGCTAAGTAATTACTGCCTTAATTGAATTAAAGACTGCCAACAAATTAGTAATCATTTGAAAGTTTCAGTCCGTTGATATATCCTATTGCGCTCAGAGAAACGTCAAATATTGTATTTTAATACGTTGTCTATAACCTTTTTTGTTAATTAATTGTTCTACTCGAATAAAATTCGCTCTTTTACCTGAAAAAAGAAAATGCTTAAGCCACGTCATAAAATTAACCATTGATTATTGTGTATGTAATAATTGGAGATTAAGAAATCTGATTATTTATTGTCGAACGTGTTTTTCAATACCAATACGTCACGTCGACGATGACATCACTGGCGTTACCCAATATTAAAGTGAATTCCTGTAATAAATAGATCATGTGTAACATGATTAAGCGTTATAGCATCCACAGGTATGATTTCTGCATAGTAAAAACGATAGCTCGTCATTTACTACTTTGTTGTATAAATACTTGTAGCACCAAAATACAATTTGAGTTAATTAAGCGTGTGTTTTATTTGTATTTCCATTTTCCGCAATATAGTATATTTCAGTAGCTGGTATTTTAAGAGTATTTGAATACATCTATTTCTATACTAACTACTTGAGCTTTTTGTTTACTTTAACTACTTGAGTGGCTAAGTACATGAAGTTTGAAGTGATTTCTAATAGATATTTGAAGCCTTCTATAAATAGACGCGGATATATTTATAGACAAAGAAAAGGAAATTTCAATCAAATTTAACACTATTTCATCCACTAACTAAGCCCGTATTTGCCAATAAATTTTCCACTCGCTTTTTGAATCCTTCAAATCTATTATTAATGTTTCTTATTCTCAATTTACGTAGATATGTAAATTAAATTTATTTCTGATGAAAGACACAGATATGACCTTTATTAACGATCTTCACAAAAGGTGTCTAAAGCCTGTATTTCTGGAAATGTTTTTCAGGTGATGCTTTCTTTCGCACTTTGCACGATAGGCTGCTAGAGAGACAAACCAAAAAACAAATCATTATCGCCAAAAACAACAAGAATATATAAATTAGAATGAAAAACGTGTTACCTGTAATTACAATACATACTTATTATAAATTTTAACACCGGAAACAATATTTTAATTAAATTTTAATGAGCCCATAACGTTAAGTAAAATACTCGTGTATAATCCCACGAAAAATACATTCATCGAAAGATGTGTAAGACTTTGACTTATATCCAACATCTCAAGAAAATTGTTACTTCTTAAAAGGTTTTTGTATGCTTTATGAATTTTAAATAATAAATACATTATGAAATAGTTATAATGTACAAACATATAAAATTACAATTAAATGAAGAATAAAATTAAAATATTTTTTGTTGTTGTAAATAACCAGTCATATACAATGGTGAGTGAAAATAGATCCACGAGAGTTGAGCAGGAGACTGTTTGCATGATTGTCTAAATTGGTTACATTACACCCGCACCAGAATCTCTTCAGTGATTATATTTTTAAGCATGAAGTTTGTATTCAAATATAAGTGCTTATTTAAGTTATATTAGAGAGTCGCATTTACCTCTGCGATAGAAAAAATAATTTAATAACGTAAAGGAAGTGGCTCGTAAAACGTAACAGTTCTTTGAACAAACGCTCGCTAGGTGTAATATCTTGTAGGTCGTCCCCACTGTCTGTAACAGCGCAATAAACTTCGTCTCACAAAGCCTCCGTAGGCTTGAATCAAAAGTTCTCCCTCTTCCATTGTAGCAAAAAGCTCATTGTTTCAAATTTCAATGGGCCACTTGTCTTTGGCAACAATCGGCTCACGGTGTACCTGCTTGCAAAAATAGCGCCCGACACTTCAAATTAACTATTTCCCAGGTGAATCGAGATACCTCAACGATTTTATGAAGTCAGCACAGTATGTGTTACAAATTTCACTGCATTAAAAAAATCTCAATTCATACTCACTTACTGCAGGTCAAAAATCCTTTATATATATAAATCTGCATAATTTAAGGCTTTCTTTGTGACCGTTTGAAAACGGAACAGAATGAACCTGGCATACAATGAACGCTATGTTTTAATGGGTTTATTTTTTCTTCTTATATTTTCATAAAACATTGAGTTCTATAAATAAATTTCAAAAACGTCTTAAAGCTTGCAATATAAAAAATATGTATAGATAATCACATTGTTTTCATAATAAAAATATCGACGGAACTTTGGTATACACAACTGTCATGGTACTAAATTAAAGCTGACATTGATGTTGAAAACGAACAACATACTTGTAGAACGCAGTAACTTTGTGATGTCTGAAGAAAGAAAAAAGTAAAAATTTCTAAGAAACCACCATAAAAACTGAGAAAAACTGAACTTCAGTTTGTAGTAAGTAGCTTCTGAGAATGGTGCTGTGGCACCGGTAGAGTGATTGTTAATTAAATCTCAGTGGTTTCGTACAAAATTTTACTTGTTTTATTCTTGAAAATTTACAAACTTAAATTACAAATTCTACTAAAAAATTCTAGTTGTGAGATTAAAAAGGACTGATAGCATGTCAAACACATACTCTTATCGTAATTGTAAGAATTTCTTCCAAAAGTAATATTGTATATAATATACAAATGAAATACTCAAAATAAATCTGAATGAGAATCAAAATTATTTGATTTGATTATTTTAATGTTCAATACTTCAAATTTTATTTATTCGCCAATTTTCCGTGGGTATAGCTCAATGGTCAAAGCGTTTGATTTGCAAGCCAAAGGTCGTGGGTTCGATCCACCGACGGAGTTTAAAAAAAGGATTTTTAATCGACTTCTGAGCTCTGATTGGTGTGAATTTGATCTCTCGACCGTAAAATGCAGTCATAGTCTATTAATAAAAATTGGTGGTAGACGAAAGCCGTACCGTGAAGACCATCCATTCATAGTAAATTCCTGTAATAATAAGGATGATGCGTGAATCTCGGGCTGTAGTCTATGGCGTTGGCAGATCAACACTCCACATGCAGCGCTTAGTGATATGCAGCATGGTAACCGTCAAAGGATTCCACAGGTGAGACATCAGAATTACTATCACCATCTGTCGGTATTCTGCTAAGATTTGTATATTGCATAAACTCGTAATTGGTTACAACTTAACAAAGATTTTATTTAAGCAATCTTTTTTTAGCGTCTTTAATCTTAGAAAGGTATTCACCGTAGAAAACTAAATTTTGTTTATATCAGTAGCATTTCGTCAATCTCATCGTCGTTTTATGTATGCAGAGATATATATTCGAGCTTTTGTCATTGGTGGAAAATAAAAACAGATATGTACATGGAAAGTGCCAAGGCATGGCGTCAAATGCGATTCGACATTTTGCGATATAACATTTATAGTCAGCATAAAATGACGACGAAGCCACCGTTTCTCTTATCAACATGTACAAGTGCTTGCTATATTTTGGTGAAAATTCTTAACGCTGTAGATACAGGTATACGAGTATTTGAGCCATTTATATTGTTCCTCTTTGCAGTACAAAGATCGTTCAGAGTGAACGATGAGCTTATTACATGTAAGCTGATAATTATCTTTTAGGAAACACAGACGCTGGAAGAGCATTCCACGGCTTACCGGTGGCTTTAAGGAAGGAACTTTGAAACTGCCAGTTCTCGGTCGATACACATTAACCGTGTATGACTGTTCGGCAAGTGTAAGACGAGTTTGTCGGTTGTGGGTGGGTGCAGGAGGAATTAGTTCTTTAAGTTCTGAAGAGCAGCGACCGTGGTAATAACTGTAGAAAAGACTAAGAGAACTAATCTTACGCCTGTGTTCCATTGATTGCAGGTTAGACGTAAGAGTGTCATTGTTTATCAAACGAATTGCTTTTCTTTGAACTGAGTCAATTAAGTTTGGAAGGTATTTGGTGGAGCAATACAAAATATTTTTTCTGTTCTCAGCCATGATACACCAAACTTGTTGTATATAAGGTCAAGTATTAAGAGGAAAAGACATGCTGAAAATTGGTCAACAGTCTAGTAAAAAAGAATCATGTATTTGATATTTAACGAACAATAGTTGAAAAAGATCTTTGTGTTTCACTTACTGATAAATACTAAGTTACTTACATTTTACAATTAGAATATATCATTAATATAATAATTACTAAGAAACACTAACAAAACCTTGTTTTAACAAACATTTTGGTTGAAAAGTGCATTATAAAAACTGATTAATAAGTTTTGTACTGCGTTTTACGTTCCATTGGTGAATGGTGTGTAAAATAGCCGAATTGTATTTTTTTCTAATTTTACTACAAAATATATGCAATGTACGAGAATATTAAAAATATATACTGGTATATGCATCAGCCAGTTCTACCACCCTCCTTTAACTAACTGGTTTAATGCTTGCAGAAGTCGATGAAATAAATAATGATTTTATGTCTTGAAAATATCTAAAATATTGGAAAAAAATAATATGATTGTATTTTTTAAGTGGATTGACAATTACCTAGGTTGTTATTGGTAAAATATAATACGCTTGATAAGATATATTGCGACAGATATCAATTTGCAAGCAAAATAATTCTGTATTCAAATAATAACGATACCATTCGTCGAGAGCTTATTATCCTTTCAACGACGAATCAAAAATCAAAGAATGTATGAATAATTTAAAATCAACTTCTTCGAATTAATTTAAATATTTTCATTATGGTAAAGACTATTACAACGATACGGTGATACGTATCAGTGAATACGAAACGTTTTTATAATTTTTTTACATAAATATGTTACTGTAAGACTGTTTTTTTAGTCAAATTTTTCTATTTGTTGCAATGTATGATCATCACCAAAATTATAAGAATATGCAGCACCAGTGTGGGGTCGATCAGCCCATTGTTTTTAAGTGGATACTGCCCTGAATGACGCGTGCAGAGTCGTCACAGGCTGCCTCAAACCAACACCCATTTCAAAACTATACTTTTTGGCTGGTATCGCACCACCAAACATAAGACGCAAAGTCATATGTGCCGAAGAAAAGCGTAAGGCAATCAACCAACCGTCCCACTGCTTGTATAATCAGATACCCCAACACCCAGACTGAAGTCGCGAAGCAGCTTTTTGAGATCCACACAACCTCTCACATTCGGCCATGAAAATGAGAGACTCCAGCTCTGACGACAATTCGCACCAGAGGATTTCATTACTCCAAAGGAAGGCCTCCCAACTGGGAAGAACCTTGACTGGCGGACCTGGAAATCCCTGAACAGATTAAGAACCAGAGTTGGCGGAATAAAGGACAACCTCGAGCGCTGGGGTATTCTTTGGCAGGGAGGGCCACTATTGTGCGACTGCGGAGACCTGCAGACCACCTCACTCCTAAGATCTTGCTCCATGTGCCCAACAAGCTGCACACCTCAAGACCTAATGCTGGGCAACAAACGGGCTATTGAGGTTGCCAGATGCTGGTCAGAAATAATTTGACGTCGCTGACACGAAGAAGAAGACCAATATTATTTGCGTATACTTGTACCATGGTACGCAAAATATCATACAATATATTTTTTATTTTTGCTCGAGTTCATTGAAAGTATACGCTTCATGTTTGTGTTAATACTTGTACGTAGCTTGAAAAGTGAAAAATACAAAACACGTACAAAATCTACTTACCCTAGAAAGGAATATAATGTTTTGATTGATGGCCCGATATATTGTTTTGAGAAATTACTATTCTTATCATACATTCTCTATGAAAACTATAACCATTCAATTAGAAAAATCTTTTTATTATCATGTATTTTTGAAAACTATAATAGAAAGATCTAAGATAAAGAAAAATCAAAGATCTCCAATCTTTGGTACAAAGACGTTTAGTCGGTTCAATAAGCTATTTTTTATCACTGCTTTCGTGAAAACTGATATTCCGATCTTTTTAAACTGATCGTTTCTGCACTTGTTCATTAACACCAAACCCGCTTCATCCATTTCAAACATCCCTTCACGGTCAACACGTGACTACTCGCAAGTAACATCTTCTAGAATCAAGTGATTCTTCTCAACACTTTCTCAACATCTTTCGTTGTCGTTCCGGTGATAGTGATGCTAAAGACTCATCTGTGGATTTTATGACGCTTAGCATGTTACATATCCGCCAAAGTCATACACTACAGCTCGAAATTCACGCATCATCCTTATTATTATAGGAATTCACTATGAATGGGTGGTCTTTACGGGACGACTTTTGTCTACCACCAATTTTGATTAATTGGCTATGACTGGCATTTCACGGGTAAGGGATAAAATTCACATACACCGGGGATATTTTAGAGGTCAGTATGCTCTTATACCGACTTTGTTTCCTCTCATACTCGTATATAAGATATTGATATCAGCTTAATATAGCTCTTTTAGGCCAATGCCAAAAAGCCTCGAAAAACGATCTTTTATCTCTTTTTTTTGTTCGCTCGCCTGACATTCACATCTAATAATGTTAGTTTTGATTATGTATAAAATTACACGGCGTTTGCGTACGCCATTTTATTTGTTATGACAGTTGCTCCATTTCTCGTTGGTTCAACTGTCATCTTTAATTTGTTTTTTTGCCGTGATTATCTTGGGGGCGCTGGATGTCACAGTGTTCCAGGGACGTCAGTTAACTCTCGTCCGGCCGGCGAAACGCCATACCGGTCGGACGGGGAAATTAAATCTTTTGAGTTTCATTACATATTATTTGATCGAAGATCACCAGTTTATACACACTGATTTATTTACTTGTGAGTTTCTTTATGTCGGCATAAAGTCTGGAGTCGTCTTCAGAGATTACAGTCCCATGTTGGTAATAAAAACATTATTATTGCGTCGTCTCATCGATAATATCTTCTGAGAAAATTTCATTAACAAACCATAAGCATGCGTGATTATTAATTTATTATGAAATTTCTCAATATCACATCAACATTGGCAATAACACACGAATTAAGCAGAATTTTTATCACAACAACATAAATAATATCAATTAATTAAATTCTTTTCATTTGAAATATTACAGTATTTTAAAAATATTAAAACGTGTACATCAGAATGATTTATTTCCAAGTATGCATATAATTTTTTTTTTAAATGGAAAAATCGTACTCAAGTAAAAATATATATAGTTTAAAGATACTACGATTTTTTAAAATTATTACATAATATATCATTGAAATGATTTCATCAAGCCCCGTATTTTCATCATCTTGAAAGTTAAGTACATGATGATATCCAAATATTTTTGTTCCATATTCTGGGTTGGTGATAGTAATTTTGAAGTTTCATCTTTGGATTCTATAATCTGCCAACATCGTTGACTACAGACCAACATTCACGCATCATCCTTATTATTACAAGAAATCATTATTAATAGGTGATCTTCACAGGACGACATTCGCCTATCACCAATTTTGATTAATAGGCCATGACTGGCGTTTTACAGGTTGGGGATCAAATTCACACCAACCAGGGGTATTTATAGAGCTTAGAAACATTTTTTTTCATTTCCGTCGGGGATCAATCCCACGACTTTCGATTTGGCAAGCTTTGAAATGTTTTCTTATAAAATACTCGAAATAATGAATCGATTCAATTGCTTAAACCAGGTCTAACAATATTTTTATGAACATAGCACTTAGTAGAGAATTGGGTAATAATGACAGCATCAATGTATACACACAAAAGTATATGCCTTTCAATCTCTTCATAAGAGAAAGAATTCGCACTAAGAAATGTGAGCATATCATTCATCTCTAATAAAAGTTAGATAATATGGCTGTCGCAAATGGCCACCATAATCTTAGACTCGTTCCATGCTAACTCCGCATCGCAAGATAAGGCTTCCATTACGCTACAGTCCTGAAAAGCGCTGTTATGGTGTATTGTTTCGTCAGAAACAGATGGCCGTCCGGAACGCTCCTCATCATGTACGTCAGTACGCCCGTTCTTGAACTCCATGCGCAGCTCACACCTGGCGGGCGAAGCGAGGGAGAGATACATCACGTAGTTCGCTAGCGAAGGATTTGGAGTGGGGACACCAAGGTACAATAGAGAATCGCGGGATGTAATATGACGAAACGAAAAAAAAACATTAATATTTGATTAAATGCTTCGTTCACTTATTTGGATTATATACATATATCTCCTAATTTAAAAATCAGAAAATAATTAAGTATAATGTATTCAAAGGAGACATGTTTTTAATACGCTTAAATTATATTTTTAACAATAAGCTTACAAAATTTTACAAGAAAATTAATATGCATTGTCGGTATAAAGTATTTTTTGCGATGTCTTACATTGTGTATTTGTATTCATTCCAATTTTGATTTCAGCAATGTGGGTGTATTATATCAAACCTTAATATTCTTACATTACATATAAATTTGTGATGCAATCTGCTTCTATACAGTCTATTTTTTATGGTATCAATTGTTATACCATTTCTCGTATTCATACTACAGTATATATTTTGTATTTTTTCGTGATAAATGAGACATTCGGCTTAGAGAGAAAGAATATTTATTGTATTTGTGGCGAACAAAATTACTTTGATAAGTTTGTGTATACCACCAAGCTTTACCCGCCGGCATGCTTGTATATCTTAGTGTTTAAAGCCTCTAACGTTTCACCAAATGAAAGGTTGTGGTTTCGATCCCCGACGGAGATTACAAAAATGTTTTTTTTATCGACTTCTTAGCTCAAAAGATACCCCCGGTTAGTGTGAATTTGCTCCCTCACCCGTAAAATGCTCCCGAGAAGACCACCCATTCATAGTGAATTCCTGTAATAATTGGATATCGAGCTGTATATGATGTTGCCGGATCAACACTCCACATAAAGCGATTAGCTATATATAACATGGTAAGCGTTATAGAAACCACAGATGAGACTTCAATATAACTACCGACATCTGTTGGTATTCTCCTGTATGTAAAAAAAATATTTAGATGTCACTAAATAATTGCTGTACAAACACAAGAATTATACTTTTGAATGGAGACCCTTTCTATTGTAGTATTCTAATGACTGATTACACTTCATATTAGTTTTAGGAATAGTAGGGTGACGTTAATATTAACCGATGTTTACAATGTTGCGGTTAGTAATAATGTTTCTCAATATTGTTGTGGTAAATTACACGGGTATTTTTTTGTA
The DNA here is from genome assembly GCA_022606575.1 of Glossosoma conforme. Classification (NCBI taxonomy): domain Eukaryota; kingdom Metazoa; phylum Arthropoda; class Insecta; order Trichoptera; family Glossosomatidae; genus Glossosoma; species Glossosoma conforme. The sequence continues at coordinate 140,863 of JAGTXR010000048.1, forward strand.
ATTAAGTCGTTTTGTTTCGTTGATGGTTTAAGGAAAAGCTCCTTTGATGTTCCAAGGGGTGGAAAATTTGTTCACAGCCACGCAGCGATAGGTCTTTGAAGTTAAGCTGATAACATTGTATTATCTATTGTAAGCGTGGAGAGACAAAATAACCGGACACAAAGGAACTGATAAAAATAAACTTGCCACTGCAAAGAACTTTTCGGTGGTATGTTTATTTGTGAAGGACTTCAAAACAATGAACGTAAAATGTCTTTAAAATATGTAAGTAGGACACCATAAAGCCTCTTACACTATAATTATCTTAATAATTCGATATTTGTAATGTAAATGAAGCATATGTTTAATACAAGAAACAAGTATAAAGCTTTTTATAACATATTCGCTTCATATTTAAAGCATATATACTCCGAAAATTGCCGTTTCACAGTTCTGTTAGCTCAAATTATCTATGTGAGGTCCACATGGGAGCTGACGTCAGCATGATATAGCCCTTGCTGACTGGTACCGAAAACCTCGATGTACATTCTTTTGTGTCTTATTTCTGTTTGATTGTCGTACATGTATGTGTCACCATATTGGTATTTTGGACAAGTCCGGTCACGGGAGTGACGTTAGTTACAGAGATCGCCGCTTGCGGCGCTGTGTGCTACCGACCACGGCGCGGTGCCGGAGTCAGTAGTTGTCCCCCGACCGTGACGAGAGTCCGATTGAGGTTGGCCTGGCCTGAATGCTGTGAGTAAGTCTGGGCCAGAAGTATGTAAAGTTATCGAAATATCCGTGCTTCAGAAAAAGTCTTTGTGTTGTTAATCTGCTCCTCATCCTGCCACCTGGCGACTGAATAACCACCTTTTTAGAGAGGAGGATGTTAGAGCATATGTGGTTTCCGTGAGCCTCCATGGCAAGAGCCAGCATGTATGACTGCAGCTAGTATAAGAAAATTTGGGTGTTCGATAGTAAGCGTTTTTTAAGGAGATCAAATGATAGCCCCGATGTTCCCGAGGCCCGGATATTTTTTTTGTCCTTAAAAGCTGGATCAACTCTACTGGGGGCATGTACAGAGCTTAGATTCGATGAAATAAATTTTGAAAAATCAAGGTTGCCCGGATTGTGAACCGACTGCGTTCGAATGACGAGTAAATGTTTTACCACTAGACTATGCCACTTAGTTCTGTTAGCCGCCATGATCTACGTTTCATACCGCTTAAGTTTTGGTTTTTTTTGAGCAACGCCGAGTACATTTTACGAATAGATATCTCGACATCATTATAAGAGTAATATTAAGGCCCAAATAAAAGGAAACTATAGTTATTGTTTTTGATGAAATGTGGCATCGTTATAAAATGTATCACCCAAGTATACTTTTATCTCTTAAAATAACATGATGTAAATTCATTCGCTTGCCTTATAATTCCTCAAAAAACTGATCCATCTTGTAAGTAAATATTAAATAAAGATGAATAATGAAACTTAAATCGTTTTCTATTTCAATTCAATTATTTTATTTCCTTCAATAAAATAACAAAATATTTATATTTTAATTAATTATTGAAGTAATTAAATATAAGTGTGGCATTGTAAATGTATTGACACATTTAGTGTCAATGACCTCACACTCAGGAATAGTGTCGGGATGCTCACGCAAACAGTTGGACTTGCAACAACAAAAAACCATGTCATAAGAATATCATGTTTGACACAAAAATAACACGGCATTATTGTTACAAAATCAAACGTCCGAAAACATTTCGTATCACTCAACACCAGCACTGAATCTGAAGCAATATTACAGTAAATATGTCAATTTCTTCTTATCGTTTCAATGTCTTTACAACTCTTATAATGAGTTTGAGTACATTTTTAATTTAATCCTACGCGTGTACTCCACACATATCAGGTGTCAGCGGCAACTTTCAGGGTTCAAAGGGAAAGCTAACTAATTTGTCACCGGCACAACCTGACGAGACGTGTCACATACAAGCCTGCGGAAAATCGAGGAAATACAATTAAAATTGTGCGCTTTGATAACCATCTGTGAAGAAAAAACACATTAATTTGCGACGTTTATAAAGTCAACTATCTTGAGAAAACATATTAATTTAGAATTAAACTGTTGACATGATTTACGACACCAAAATCGTATCATTATATTCATAGCATATACTCGTATTATGCATTTCCATTACAGATATGAATCATTTTTGTTAATATAAACAATTAAAATTGCGACAAACTGTGATCTGAATGATGATTACATATTTTGTTTAAGTTAACACTTTTTTTTCATATTGCACCTTCTTTTAACCACTTTTTATTTTAATAATATTTTTACTTTATAAGAACACGTGGATATAACATGCGCAAATAAATGTGTGTTTATGGAATTTTTTATCCATTGTATCCAGTGAAACGAATCTCAGTTACTTAAGACGATAGGGAGTATAAAATATATTCTAAATACTCGTTTATAAAACGTTATTTTCTTTGTTGTGGGAGAGAGTATTCGAGTATTTGTTTATCGACAGGTCTTCTGTTTGCTCATCCTGTTTTGAATCAAAAATCGGTGAAATGCTCGGAACACGCGAGTGAAGTGACAGGAAAAAAATCGACTCTCATAAATCCAACCGGGAAAGATTTTTCTGTTTTTTTAGAGCTGCCTACAAGGCCGGTCAATGCAAATCGGAAAACAAAGCAATACATCAGAAAGTACACGGCATATGTATGAATTTTATTTAAAGAAATGTTTGTTTTGGTGTACAATAAACTGACATCCCCCGTCTTAAAAAAGACGACAAGTCGCGGGTTTGTCACATGGCAGCATGGAGGAAGGATGCAGGAGCAGATAAACAGCACAAATATCTTGTTTTCAAGCACAATTCGCGTTTATTTTTAATAAAGACTTTATTTCCTCGTCTAACCTGTATGGCGTTTCGCCGGCCAGACGAGAGTTAGCTGACGGAACACTCTGACATGTAGCGCCGCCAAGACGATCACGGCAAAAAAGCAAATTAAAGATGACAGTTGCACCAACATGAAATAGAGCAACTTTCATAATAAATAAAACGGCGTATACAAACGCCGTGTAATTTTATATATAATCAAAACTAACATTATTATATGTGCATTTCACGCGAGCGAACAAAAATAAGAGACAAATGATCGATTTTCGAGGCTTTTTGGCATCAGCAAAAAAAGAGCTTTATCAAGCTGATATCAATAGGTAAAGATTTTTAAAGTTTCACCAGCTATTGATAAATGTATTCTCATTTATATATAACTTATTTAGCGCTTAAACTAATGACAATTACAATAATAACACCTAATGGCTATTCAATACTGATTTTGAAATAATTATGTCGATTTTATGTGTTTTTTTTATAGTTATAACAGGCTGTGTTTGAGAGGCCATGATAGTCCTATTTTTTATGCCCCAACCGCACCTTAAAATAATAATAAGAGAGTACACATTCCGATTCACATTGTTAGAAAGTGGGGGAAAATAAAAAAGTGTTATCAAATATGACCGTTATTATTTTACGACCTACTCATTTTTAATGATTTCATTTTAGTGTTATCACTGCTAATTAGATTGATGATTTCTCTTAATGAATAAGTGATAGTAAATTTTTTATTGGCTCGTAAAATGAAAATGTTTGATCTAGTTTTATTGGATTTTCTTCAAAGGGATTCATTCATTTGATATTTTATAATATGCCTTAAAAAATAAAGTATTTATTATTAGTTTATTGAAATACCTGAAACTATTTCAGTTTTTAATATATTAGTGAAATAATTACTGAAAGCGATAGGATAATTTTAAAATTAAACATTTATTTAAATTTTTTTTATTTTTTTATTTCAATTATTTTATTTATTTGCTTCAATAATATTACAAAATATTTTTCTTAATTCATTATTGAAGAATTTTTACTAATAAGTGTATAAGTGTGGCCCTGTGAATGTATTGACACATTTAGTGTCAATGACCTCACATCCAGAACAAGCGTTAGGAGACTCAATGCAATTAGTTGACTTGTAACAACAAAAACCCTGTCATAAGTATATCATGATTGACACACAAATAAATACTTAAGTAGTTTCCTCATCAAAATTTCTTTGCAATACATCAAATGATTCCATATTTACACGATTGTACATAGATATTTATAATTATCAGATGAAACCAACCCTACTATAAATATACTTTGTTATGAAATATGTACGTGAATGCCAAATTGCAATTCAATCAAAATTTAAGATGTCGGTCTAGTTTAGCTTGTAAAATTTGCACACAGTAATAATGTCATGCTATAAAAATGTAAGAATATTAGTGAAAAAATGGAGGTCCCTTAACAGACTTCGGACCGGAGTATACAAGATGAGGACACAAAATGAAAGCCTGGCAGTTTTACAGCGGACCGACTGAATGTGACCCTGTCACACCTTCTGGAGTGTGCGCTGTGTTAAAGTAGTTGCACCCAGGAAGAATTAATGATGGCTGAGAGTAACGCCATCGACGTCGCCCACTTCTGGACAGACAGGATCTGACCCTGTTGTTTCCGTCATGATTATATATATAGTGAAAAAAAAACATATCTTAAAAAAGCACAAAGCTGGGCGACATAGTCCAGTGGTTAAAACGTTTATTTCTCACTCGGACGCCGTCAGTTCAAATCCCGACAAAGCACGATTTTCTTAATTTGATTTAATTAAATCTAAGCCCTCCGAAGGGTTGAGCCACCCCTTAATGACAAAACAAAAATTTTCCAGGCCTCGGGAGCGTCGGGTTTATCATCCAATCTCCTTAAAAGTACCACGATAATTGAACACCCAAATATTTCTCTACGACAATTTGTGGTGTAAAAAATGTATGTAAAAAATGCATCACTGAAAAACAATTATCTGTCTCAAGGGTTAACTTCGTGAAGTTGAACATATTATGCACAAGCGTGTAACCACTAAACCACTAAACTCGCTGGTGTTTTCAAGGCTTGGTGCGTAATTTTATAAGGGAAATTATACAAAATCTCAAGAGATTGAAACTTTATAATAACTTTCTGTCAGAAAGACGTACCTTCATACATGTTTGGAAAGGATGTGGTGTGATGTTATACATTTGGTTTTGTGGAGCTTACATTCCACCATGAATCAAATATGTCAAACTAGAGAGAACAATTTATCATATCAAATTGAGGTAAATAAACCTAGTGAAACAGGATAATTTCATCAGTTTTTTTTTATTGGCCTGTATTTCTTTGTTCAGTTACTAATTCAAGATTTTCACAGTAAGTTAAAACAATTGGCAGTAAATAAAATAGATCGGCAGTAAACTAAATAGATTGGCGGTATCCACTGTGTGAGCATGAATGTGGTCAGTTATAAAATGTATATTGCAGTAATATATTCAATATTGGTAAAAATTATTGTACAATTAATGAATATGACATCGTAGTATTAATCCGGTGGATTGGTTTGCATCAACAAAAATCTTGCATCTCGATCTCCACTCTTCTTGATCTTTTATTTTTGCTGGTACATAAGATGTCGTTTGAACCTTTGTGGTATATTCCGCTTTATTTCCATACCCTAATGCCGTTGACCATGAAGGTTCATCCACCTTTGGAGAGCATTTACTACTTCCATAACAATGGAGTGCCCTAACCAGCTTGACCTGATAAGGTTAACTGGATGTTGGCTTATTCCGACTAACATTCGGTCCCTGTCTATATTGGCCGACTGATGTTGTCGCTTGTCCCTCGACCACGAGAAGGAGAAAGATTAGGATTTTCCTTTCATCGAACCTGTGACCATAGGGCATTTCGCAGAGTCCTCAATAATAATAAATTTGGTGCAATAAATAATAAACCCATAAAATGAAAACCTAACATAACCTTTTATATATTACATCAATTAATTATTTCCTGCCATTTTTTTTACTCCCGATTGATATTTTCCTACAGCCAAATGATATTTTTTTTCGTACCTTTTTAAGTATTTTTTACCGTCCGTTTGCTTAATAATTACTGCCCATGAATTTATTCAAATACTGTCACAAAAAACTTGCCTTTTTATTGTTAACTTTATGCATTTATTGTCACAGTTAAAAAAATGGTGCTCGTACATTAAGAAATAGCTTAAATTATTTTTTGTAATGAAAATAATGTAACCTCAGAACATTCAGTATATCTTCAACCCCAAATGATATGAAGAGCATTTCAATTATATGTAAAATGATCTCATGATTAGGCCGATGGTATCGGAAGCAATTAATATCACAGGGTTCTAGTATCCAGTGTATCTACAAGACACAACCACATACGATTTTTGTTATTATACTATCAAATGGGACTGGGGGCGTATTGGATATACAGGGGGGCAAGCGATTAATTGATAATCGGCGATGGGATTCACCAACATTATTATTCGATATGATAATATTTGGATACTCGAGAAGTTGGGGGTTTGATGTATTAGCTTATCGTGTTGATACTCGGTGATTTCAAGTAGCCATAACAAGGCATCAGTATTAACTTGAAGCCATTATTATTTGTTATAAGAGGATCATAGCGAAGGCTATTTTGTTTAATTTTTATAGACGTGATATATTCATTGATAACCTATATTATTACAGATATGACTTTGTAAAATTAAAATAAATACACGAAAATACTGGTAAGCCGAATAATAGTTACAGGAAAAGTGGGTTTCATTCAATTCTTGCCAAAGCTGAACTAATGCTTGGAATAACTGTCATGCTATGTATGAGTGTAATCAAGAAATACAAAGTCTTTAAATGTGTGGGTTCCACACGACATTTATAAACTCTTACTATTGAAGTGATGCATATTATTTGCATAAAAAATGCAAAATGTATATACTTTTACAATATATATTCGTTCTTTATCATTATTTTTGCCGGTGGATATAGCTCAATGGTCAAAGCGTTTGCTTTGCAAGACAAAGGTCGTAGGTTCGATCTCTGACGGAGATTAAAATAAAAAAGTATTTTTAATCGATTTATGAGCTCTAAAATACCTCCGGTTGGTGTGAATTTGATCCATTACCCGTAAGATGCCAGTTATAGCCTATCAATTAAAATTGGTGGTACACGAAAGTCATCCCGTGAAGACCATAGTAAATTCCTATAATAATAAGGATGATGCGTGAATCTCGAACTGTAGTCTATGACGTTGGCGGATCAACACTACACATGCAGCGCTTAACCATATGTAACATGGTAAGGGTTATAGAAATCCACAGATGAAACTTCAGAATCACTATCCCTATCTGTCGGTTTTCTCCAGGAGCATATGGTGTTCACAACTGTCGCCACAAAGGTCGCAATATTCTTCCCCGCATCCAATATCAGTTCTGCCTCCCGCAAATCGGTGGAGTACATAATATGCATAGTTCTCGACGGCCTTCCAGTTTATTACGAGTCTTGTCGTAAAAAAATTGGAATAGATATCAAACGATAACCGTAAAAAGGTAACTTACAGCAAAACGCGACGTTCGCAGTTTTTTTTTCGAACCGAATTCACGTAAATGTTGTTCAGAATTGCCCCATTTCCGTTGGAATACCCAGTATTAACCATTTAATGTAGTAAAAAAAAATATCAAACCAAATGTACTAAAAAAATAACTCAATATTAACGTTACGGTAACGTGGAAAATCGGAAATATATGTGCAATAAAGTAGCATTGATGTCGTTTTCCGGTATAGAGGTGAGTTGGTTTTTGATTTTCTTTTAATATTTTCAAACGTCAGATTTGACCTTTTTAAATGTAAGATCGATGAAATAATTTTGAAATTGATTATTCGAATATATAATTATTATTGTTTTGGTTAAACACACTATCATAATGATTCTCATATATCAGTATAATTCATTAAATATATTTTTTTAGTATTTAAGAAACCAGACGTGAAAGATTAAATACGAAAACTAAGTATATAAAAGAATTAAAATTAAATTTATAGAAGCACTACGTTAAATTCTTTTACGTATATGATAATTCAAAGGAAAATACAATTCATGCTTAGTGTATAAGATATTTTTTGAAAATTGGAATTTTCTGTCATATATTAGTTTGTAAATTTGCATCTTTTGTGTTCTTTAATTTTGAATTTTGATGCAGCAGTCTCTAGATGTTGGCAGACTCATTATTTGCAATCTGTAGAAGGCTGATGTACTCATTAATATTAGCACTTTACGTACTGTGAAAGAAAGTATATTTTTGTAGTACGAGGAATAATATTTAAAAATAAATACATTCATATTTTTTTCTTCGTCCACTCACATTAATATTTATTATGATTAATTAAATTGATTTTCTATATGTACATTTAAACCATTCATAATATTAGTTGGCTATGGAGATATCCATGCTCAGAATATTGCTAAAAGATAGAATCCGAAACGAGGATATCCGCAGAAGAACTCAAGTAGTAAAGGCCACCCAATGAATAGGCACAATCAAGTGTCAATGGGCAGGACATATCTGTCGAAAAGACGACTGTCGATAGTGAAAAAAAGTATCGGAATAGCGCCCAAGAAATGGCAAACGAAGTATTGGCTGACCCCCTGTAAGATGGACTTTCTTGTAAGGAATAGCGGGAGTGACCTGGATTCGGAAGGCGGAGGATCGAAGAGGATGGAGACTCATGCGGGAGGCTTACGTTCAACAGTGGACGGATACAGGCTGATGATGATGAACCATTTTTATGACGGTAAACTAGAATGAGTGGCTGCAATGTTTGATAATACTGTGATCCAGATTGCACGAGGAAGGAAACACAGATGTTCGCAGCTTAGTCTAATGCATGTGCCAACGTGCTAACGTGTTATAAGTAATTTTGAATATTATCTGTAACTGGTCGTGAAATAAGTTGAAATTATATCAAACCTTGCTGTTTACTTGGTTACTGTTTGTTTTTATCTAAAAAATCTTCAATAACTGTTTATAAAAATTATTTATGCATTTGAAACAAAAAATATATTTATAAGATCTTAAAAAACAAGTACAAATTTCTTACGCGTTATGAGTTTTTTTCACATAGCTTGGCGCCTGTTTGCGCCGCACTTTTAATACGCTAGCGATCTTTTATAGAGTAATGAAGAATTTTAATTAAAATATTTATATATTCTCTTAAATAAGATAACTTAAGCGTGGAAGCTTATATCTGAAACCCAGAAAATGCAGGAGATTTATTATTAATAATTATATTTCCTAGGTTTGATGTACCTAATAAGCACGTTTGTTTTCATCACATTGACGACTTGTATTACGTTGAACGTTTCAGCCGCGATACTTTGATCCACTTTCAGTCAATCAGTCGTTCTTCAATGACTTTATATTCACTGGTCAATTAAAGTGGAAACAATATTTTCACTTCAAATATTTTCCAGAATAATATTATGTTTGGTTTTGTAAGCTTGTAATATAATATGATTATTTTGTATTGTATGGATTAATGTTCATTCACTGATCTAAGCAATGCTTACAGTATTAGCAAGATCCTTCATCGATCATCCATATTATAAAAAGCTTCGACATAAACAAGGTAGGTTTGACAGATTTTTTTGTTGTACACCAACGTGAAACTAGCTGATATTATTAACGCTAGATAACATTAATGACACACTTAAATAGTATTTAGAACCATCGAATACACTAAACTTGCCAAATATTCACAGACGCAACACTTACAAAAATAAATAAAGACACGTTTCGTGACAGAAAAAGACAATAGCGGAATTTAAAATTAAAATCCGCTTTCAATTATAACATTAAAGTTATGAAATTACCCTCACCATCAATTGATAAAATAAATGAATTAATAACACAATTTTATTCCCATATCCCATCCTTATCTGGAACATATGGTGACAAATGCCGCTTCTATGTTGCATTAGCTGCTACTATCCATTCTTTATCTCACAATATTTTTGCACCTAAAAGTAAAATTAGAAACATTTTTGTATTATTACAACCTCTAGGACAGAAGTTCGAGTACTTGAAGACTTCGCAGCTTTAGCATGCGAGCTATATTTTTAAGTGATTTTTTAATCGAAATTGAATGATTAGCTAGATGCTCCCAAAGCCTGGACCATTTAGTTCAAAGAAACGTCACAACTCCAAAATCGACACGCGGTTAGTAATAAACGGTGACCAATTAATGTTTTTGTGCGCACAATGTTACTTAACTTCGGTTATCCTAAGAGAATCGCATTAATAATGCTACAACTGCAAGCACTGACACAATTAATAAAATTTTCGGAAAGTGTACTGCAGTCGTTGCTTTGTGTGGGTTTTAGGTTTTAAAGTCTGGAATTGCTTCGCGCGTTGCTCCTGCCTTGATCCGTTTATTTTGTACCTGTCGCAGAGTAATGATTACATATATATGCGTTAACAAATACTAAATGAAAAAATACATGTAATATCATAATGAATATAAAGGTTTTTGATTATTTAGTGTACTTTTTTTGATTGAAAATAATTTTGACATGGTATGCGTTTATTAGGCGTCGCATGGTTCCGACGCCTGGCATTGCGCGCTACCGCCTCGGGAAGCCGAACCGACTGTCAGTCGACGTCGAAACACCGCGACGCGAGCACCGCTCGTCCAGGGAACACCTCTGTTCCCAACGAATACAAGTGCGAGCGAATCCGCACAAAAGTTTTAAAAAGTACTAATTCACTGCAATAACAATTACTCACTATACTTAAACGACTTATTTAAGCTTCAAATACTTGTCTCAAAGCATTACAATTTTTCATTATTCACAGAGTGCATTTTAGTACATTTCTTCGATAAAAGTTTTAATACGTACTAAATCACTGCAATATTACGTTTCATATATATTTGAACGATTAGTTTGAACTAAAAGCACTTATGTATAATATATTTGATATATTAACACAGTTTTTTTTATTATAAATATTTAATAAAATTTTAAGAAGTTCTCATATGACTTTATATTTATATATTAAAAGGTCTTATAAAAACTTTTCATTCTAATCTTAATGTATTGTAAAACTCAATTCACATAGTGCATTTTCATGAAATGTTCATTACCGTAGTAAAAGTTTCAAGAAGTACAAATGCCTGAAATAAAAGTTGTATTGTCAAATAGTTTGCTACATTGGTTTATGAGAGTGTGTATTAGAAAATAATCTTTAAAATTGTGCTTTTACAAGTTAACTTGTAAAAAGTTTCATAGACGTAATAAAATATAACGGATTTTCCCCGAGTAATGTTTAGTGAAATAAAAGTTACACATTCATATGTAATTGATTCATTTAGACATATATAATTGAAAGATTACACTGCTTATAAATAAAAATTAACGTAGAAAAGTTATTTGATTTTATAATTTTTTACAACGACCAAAAAATATGTCGTTACGCTGTTGTAATGCATTCTATATGAAAAATAATATACTACAGTGAAAGATAATGATTTTATTTAATTCTTGAATTGGTAACTATGTTGCATATTTGTCTTTGAAAGTAAATCTTTAAATTTTAAATTATTAAGGTTTTCAATATTACTTTAAAGTAGCAATATTATCATGGAAAAAAACATAACTGAAAATATGCCTATTTATTATTTTTTACCTGTTATATTATTATTATTAAAAAATTTAAAATGAAAGTTATGCCGTACTTATGTTATGTTGAATTAAATAGGCTTAAAAACCAATTATTTTTATTTCGGTTCACGAAAAGCGTGGTTTTAGCGCTCACTGACTCACATCAAGACTTTTATAAACAGTAACAACTTTTAGCAATAAGATCAACAGCGTTTCTTAAGTAAATTTATTTTTAGCGGTGATTTTTTTGATGAATAGTTATCGATTGAAAATAGACGAACGTCTCGCTGGCTTTTCCACAATGAACGCTTGAAGTCGCTGAAAGAATTCGGAATTATTTTTAGTATCGGTGAGATAGTATTTATTTTACCGAACCGTCTAACAAGAAACTACGTCGTGATCATCTCCGCTGAGTGTTTTTGACAGGATCCAGCTGTATGCCTCAAAAATTCGAAATATTATCACCGTAGACGTCATAACATATTGACATATGACGTAATACATTATGCGTATGAATCTTGAAATCCTCGGCCTCGAATCTCAATGGGAAAAAAAAACTAAATATTTATTTAATGAATATACGCAAAGCATATGGAGTGTTATGACTCAAATGTCATATAATTAGTATGAAAAGTGCTAACAGACATAAAATAAAAATAAAAGATACATAAATTAAGAGGAAAATAATTGGTGGTATGAGTAGAAAAGAAAAATAAAAGATTTATCTTTTGAAATTTCCTCGATAAATATTTCATATCGATTAGTTTGATACATAGTTTGATGATCAAGAAGATTTTGTACGCAAATAATTCAATTACTTAAGATAAAATATTTAAAAAAAAATCCGCAGCTGCTTTAAATCCGACGATATATTTAAAAGCTTTAGAAAAACTCGACATTTTCGCTGACTTATAGCAAATATTATACCGTGAAATATCAGTATTTACTTTGATAAATATCAAGTGAATTACTGTGTTTTGTAAACTTAATGCATACGAGTATTTTGACTTAATTGTAGTACTGAGATTTGAATTCACGCTTCTCACAAAACACGTAAATAAGTTTATAGTGTATTTTCCTTAATACGTTGTACAAAAATCAAAATAATTGTAAAACCGTCAACTTGACGTAGATGTCTTGCTCTCAGACAAGAGAACATTTATGAGTTGAGTTGTTAAGCAAACATGCAGTACCAATAATGAAGAAGTGCTAATAGATTTGGTCAACTTCAACAAAGCATGCAGGCTGTGTTGACCCGGGACTGGCATGTGACGAGGGACTAATCAGCCTGATAACTGGCATTTTGACGTACAAACTAGTGACCATCTCTAGAGAAGACTTCCAACTAAACATCGAGCCCAAATTGGTGAGTCTTAATATTTATGCTTATTTTATAATTACTTGATTCAACATTTAATTAGTAACTTTGTGAGTTTTAATGTTAAAAGTAAAAACAATAATCTTGTTTTTTTATGTATTACATTTAAAAACAGCTTAACAAGCATTATTATATTGTTTTTGATACAATAAATTATTTTACTAATGAAATGTTATACTTTTCCAAATATTAATTATTGAGGTATGTAATGTTAATGACATAAAAATAATATCAAATATTGTTTTATATACGCAAAATATCAAGTATTTTTTCTATATACTAGTATATATTCTTTAAGTCATATTTTATAACTAAGAAGTAGGAAAGGCATATATAATAAATTATAAATTATTTAGCCATTTTGAAAATCACTTAAATTTTATATTACAAATGTCATTCTTACGAGATCATCGGTGCCACTTAGAAGCAGTAAAAGTAGGGTGTCACGACCTATCGTTCACAGACAACTCGTTCAGCGACTCATCGGTAATGACGTGGGGCATACTGGATATCTAGCTAACCCAAGGATTTGTCCAGTGATCGGAGACTCCAGAGATCCGTATATCTCGCTAAAGAAATAACTAAGGTTAGGTTAGGTTACGTTATCGAGACATCCAGTGCGCCCCACGTCGTTACCAATGTGTCACTGAACGAATTGTCTGTGAACTAAATGCGGCGGAACCGTAAAAGTAAAGATGATGAGCAATCTATTATTTTTCAATAATTCATAGGTATACAAAAATAAGTTTGTCAGTAATCGCTTATCTTGGAAAGTACAAGAGTAATTAAAGCCATATTTGGCTTAGTTATAGCACCCGTTAGTTTTTATTTTGCTTGTGTTGTGCAGCTAGGTAACGCTGGTATGGTAGTAAGTTTGAAATGAACTCGTATTCATAGTCCAATTGAGTCAATTTTCAAATTTAATGTCTTAAATTAGAAAATATATATGAGTAAACAATATACTTACGAGTATATTTAAAAGTGAATCCTGTAGGTTACTAAAAGTCAAATTATTAATTAAAATACGTTAATACTGTTTTAAAAATGTACTTTGGCTTACACATGTTTTTTTAGATTTGGTATGCACCGGTAAAACGGAAATATATAGCGTATGTTAGAAATGTTAGTAAGGCATGTGAAAGTATTTCATGTACATTATCACTTGCTCTCACGAGTTTCAGTGTACGCTTGAGATGAGTATTTGTCATCTACTTTATTCATGGTTCTTTGTCCCGCACAATGAGATCCTTATTGAAAGCCCTGTTATGTGCTTAACTTAAATTGACCACTTCGTAAGGCACCATTCAAATGGTGGCATTGACTTGATAAATAACTAAATACATTAAGTAGTCAATTCTTTATAGGCTGATATATTGATATTTGTATAATATATAAGACTATATTTGTATATTATATTAGACTATTGAGATGTGGTCATAAAGAAGAATTCTCGTTATTTCCTGGACAGACTACGTCACGAACAATGAGGTTCTCAGGATAATCAAGGAGGATCATCATCATCAGCCTGTGTCCGTCCACTGTTGAACGTAGGCCTCCCGCATGAGTCTCCATCCTCTTCGATCCTCCGCCTTCCGCATCCAGGTCACTCCCGCTATTCTTCTCAAGGAGGATAGGCACCTAGTAAGATCCATCTCAGAGAGGCCAGCCCGATGGATTGGTCACATCATGCGCCGCGATGGTGTTTTTCACGACATTGTGAAAGCGATTGTTGAGGATAGGAACTGTAAAAGGCGCCCTAGATGGGAGTATTTGCAGCAAGTGTTCGAGGACATGAGTTGTAGCTCTTATGCTGAGCTGAAGAGGATTGCCGAGGATCTAGAGGAGTGAAGATCGAGATGCAAGATTTTGTTGCTGCAAACCAATCCACCGGATTGATACTACGAAGAATTATAGTATTAGAAATAGATTGTAAAGTATAAAGAATTTTGATATTTTGTAAAATTATTAAAATTAAAAAAAAAGTATTAATTTAAAATACATTTTTTTTAATTTTATTCTCCCATATTTGTTCCATATTTGGAGCATATAGACATCGCAAATAACCGTTTTTACAGTTCTGTAAACACATAGACAATCTGAGCATTGAATACTCATATACGAGTAATTAAGATAGTAACATAATAGGATAATGATCAAATCGATATCGTAGAAATAATTAATAGAAAACGTAATAAGATAAGGTTTAAATCGATAACGTAGAAATATTTTTTTTAGAGTTTTGTGTTATATCATAAAGAAAATATTTAATATTATTAGTATCCAAAAATAATTTCGCCCAAAAATGGAATCAACTGTCCTGTGCATTATACTGTGAAATTGTATTATTCGACTTTCTACGGCTTATTCAATTTGCACTACCTCAACAAGAATAGAAGATGAAGTCATTGTCATATTACATATTGATTTAGTAATATTGTAGTCTGTTATAAATTAACAAAACATCTATTCATATGACTTGTCTATGTAATATGCTGCATTGTACGATACTAGACCGTGTATTTTAGTTTTGAATGCGTTTATTAATTAATTATGTGAGTTATTTTGCAGTAATTATTTAATAAATATAAATTCAATTTAATAATACAAGGAAACACAAAAAAAAATTTCTTGTACAATTTTCAGCTACAACTTCATAATAAAAGTTCTTCAAATTTAATTGAAGGCTTTGAAAACTACTTTTTTGTTGAAAAATTTTGAAGTTCAAATGGACTCTAAGACACTCAGTTAAGGCTGGAAAATTTATGTGAAAAATACGTGTTGTGTGTGAGTGCAGATTGAAGAGATCACAACTTCATTTACTTCTTGTTTGATGAAGCAATATTGATTTGTTGATCTCTTGATAAATTCCAGATTTTATTAAAAACATAGGTGATTAAAATTAATTCTGGAAGTTTATGTGACATATAGGAAAGGATTTTGAATACTGTCGGCTTATAGTAGACAAATATTATCCGCGTATGGAAATTAGATTAATTAAATAGAGAAAAAAAAATTGAGAAACATAATATTCTTTCAGTTTCATACTCAAGATATTATGTAGTATGTCGACGTACTCTATTTTTTTGCTTTACTACATCACGTTTATATTTGATTGCTGGACCCCAAACATCAATTATGTAGAACTCTTGATTTGCGCCAAACAAAGGCACACGTAATAATAAAGAAGCTCTATTATAGTCATTCCGGGTGCCTAAAATATTTACGTTTTCTTTTGAGTCCAGGTAGAGTGGAGCCATCCACCATCTCCAGGTAAAACTTGATGTTTCCTTACAACGTGAACGTGCCGAGTGAACCTCTAGCAGTTCACATAAATAAGTAAACAGCTTTCCCATTCAGCTTCTTATCCACTCAAGTTAATCAGGGGCATTAATAGAATATTTAACTTGGAAACATTCTGATCTGTGCGTGTGAGGGAAAAAATCAGTTTTACAGCGTTGTTCAGTTTTGGCACGTTTTATATTGACTGCCCGTATCGGCGGCGTCGACTGAATTTCTATGGAGCAGGTATATTTTTTATTACTATATTCAATTCCATTAGATAATCTTATCTTTGTTTTGTAGGTCGTAAGTTCTTTGTGCGATAGTGATGGCCCCTTAACTTTTGGACTTCACCTGCGAACAATCGGCGTGAAGGATAGATATTAAACAATCATGAGGTCGGCTGAGGTCTCTTATACAGCCCTTGTATTTCTCCGATTTTCTTCGAACGGATACTACTCAACCGACTCACCCCCTTTATCGAACCTAAAATGATACCCTAGCAGGCGGGCTTCCGACCCGGAAAGTCATGCACTGGACAAGTACTAAACCTGACCCAACATATCGAAAACGGGTTCGAACTAAGGAAAGTGACCGGAGTGGTATTCGTCGACCTAACCGCTGCATACGATACAGTGTCGCACAGCACACTCCTCAGTAAATTTTACAGAATGACAGGTGACTTCTCGCTAGTGCAGATGATCGCGGCTATGCTGCATAACAGGAGATTTGCTGTGGATTTTCAGGGGAAAACCAGCCGATGGCGTAACCAAAGGAACGGCTTACCACAAGGCAGTGTACTTGCTCCTATACTATTTAATATATATTCAAACGACCAACCCACCCCTAAAGACACAAAATCTTTCATATATGCGGATGACTTAGGTTTGGCAGCACAAGCAGTAACGTTTGAAGAAGTTGAGGACATCCTAAGCCAGGGACTCAACGAGATGTCCCATTACTACGAAACCAACCATCTCAAACCTAACCCATCAAAGACACAAGTCTGCTGTTTCCACCTTAGAAACAGGGAAGCTAACAAAAAGCTTCGTGTCACGTGGGAACGTAGAGTACTGGAACATAGCGACCATCCAAAATACCTCGGAGTCACTCTAGATCGCACCCTCACCTTCAGGCGTCATTGCAGCAACACCAAACAGAAAGTTGCAACAAGGAACAACCTCATCCGCAAACTGACCAACACTCACTGGGGAGCCCAACCACCCCTTCTTCGTACCTCAGCTTTAGCACTTTGTTTCTCAGCCGGAGAATATGCGGCACCAGTGTGGGGTCGATCAGCCCACTGTAATCAAGTGGATACTGCCCTGAATGATGCATGCAGAGTCGTCACAGGCTGCCTCAAACCAACACCCATTTCTAAACTATACCCCTTGGCTGGTATCGCACCACCGAACATAAGACGCAAAGTCATATGCGCCGAAGAAATGCGTAAGGCAATCAACCAACCGTCCCACTGCTTGTATAATCAGATACCCCCAACACCAAGATTGAAGTCTCGAAGCAGCTTTCTGAAATCCACACAACCTCTCACATCCGGCCCTGAAAATGAGAGACTCCAACTCTGGCAACAAATCGCACCAGAGGATTTCATTACTCCAAAGGAAGGCCTCCCAACTGGCAAGAGCCTTGACTGGCCGACCTGGAAATCCCTAAACAGATTAAGAACCGGAGTTGGTAGAACAAAGGACAACCTCGAGCGGTGGGGAATGCTTCGGCAGGGAGAGACACTATTGTGCGACTGTGGAGACCTGCAGACCGCCTCACACCTACGATGCTGCTCCATGTGCCCAACAAGTTGCACATCTCAGGACCTAATGCTGGGCAACACACGAGCTATCGATGTTGCCAGATATTGGGAAAAAATAATTTGACGTCGCTGACACGAAGAAGAAGATTTCTCCGATCTCACCAAAAGCCAATACATGAATGAACTTTTAACAGATGCTTGCGTAGGATAATTTGAATATGATAGTTTGATTTTGTGAGAAATGTAGAGGTAAGAGAACGGACAAAGCAACCTTCTACTACTATAGTCGTTTAAGTGACGGAGATGGACCTTGTTCGAACATGTTCTTTGGATATCACAGGAGAAAGCATAAACTGCAGTTGCATTTTCTAGCTCCCAGGATATTTAAATCTTAGATATCCATTAGGAGTTATGTATAAAATGTTCTCGACGGAGCTCCGCGAGGGAGAGCTGACATGTATTGAGGCAAAGCTTTTTAGCAGCAATTTATATTGATCATACTCGTATGCTGCAGTTAAAGATAGTAGTTCTGGAATAATGATCATGATGTTGTCTGAGACTGCGATAAATCATATTTATTCAGCTTCGGATTAAACGTACTCCCTGTAAATAATCCTTCATTATTCTAGTTATTAGTATCTAGAGTTTTTATGCCTCATTTTTCGTTTTATTTTCAGAAGAATTCGGAAGCATACTTGACGAGAGTAAAATATATTTTTTAACGAAAGAAATTGTACAAAATGCTTGCATAGCTATGGAAGCTGTTTTAAGAATGAGATAAAAAAAAATACACACATGTTTAAATATTTGTAATGATGTGCTGCTTTGTGCTAACTAGTAAAAATAAAATATAATATATTAAAATGTGAGAAATAACGAAATTAAATAGCGGACACGGCAGTGCGGACAGACCTTTCATTTTACAGTCGATTTGGAAACAAAATTACAATAGGCGTCAGATGACGCGTTTTTCGAATACTGAATGAATATAATATTTTTATTCATAAACTAAATATAAGTATTTACCTTTTTACAAACCCTCACAGTCTCGTCATCTACTTGGTGAAGATTCAAGATACAGAGTTAACATGGGACAACGTTATAAAATTTATATGATAGAAGTTAGTTGCAATAATTTGCAAAAGCTAACGAATATGGAATAAAAAGCTGATAGCTACTCATTTTTAATGATCGGCTTATGTCCGAAAATATACTTAACTTGATAGTTTACAACGTATTATATGGATAAGTTAGTTTTTATCTCATAATTTATACATAATGATTACTATTATACAATATTAAGGGAATAATGAAATATTTCACAATTATATAGGTAGCAAAAATTTTTTTTAGCAGAGTAATATATTTTTGCGATATCCAAATAGTCTGTGGCATAAAATAAAATATTCCGTTGCGACAGGTTCATTCTATTCCAACAATGTGAAATTAATGAAAGAATTTCAGCACAATAAATCATACGAATAATAATAGTTATGTTGTAGTCTGAAAAATAACTCTGAAAAAACAAAAACTGTGATTAAAGTTCCAGCTAGTTTTAACTTAAAAACCACAATTCATCTATAGACTATTGATAAATGGATAATAGTAACGGAATAATATCCAAAGTTTCCTGTCTGACATCCGGAAAGTCTTGTGATTTATGTGCTTATAAAACTATATCAAAACTAAATTCAAATGGATGGATGTTCGGAGAAAGGTTTAACCCTTGTTGTTTACTTTTATTTCTTCAATGCTAAGTGATCGGATAGCCTTAAAAAAATGTTCATTCAAACGTTTGTAATCTATCATTTTTATTTATCCGATCTGTCCGTTTTTTTTATGTAAGATCGGTAAATAATTGAATTTTGAAAACTAGTTTGCGAGGATATTTGATATAGACGAGTGATCATAAATTATGTACCCGATGCGAATATTTTGTACCATTTTGAGGACTGCGATTTTTAATTTATTACAAGTATGGTAGGTATTTTGGTATGATTTATAAGTAAACGTAAGATATTAAGCCGTAGAGGTTTTTTTTGTAAAAGTAAATAAGTTCAAATATTCAAACCACAGAGTTACACAATGAAACATTCAGTTAGTGAGAGGGTTACCATATTCATAGTACGACTATAATTCATACATCAACCAGCCGACCTACTGAATACAATTGTAGTTCACTGGAGCCCTTTTTTGTACTACTAGTTTGTGTGCACTTTCAAATTGATTTATTTTCAAAATAATCTAAGAATCTTGATTATGAAAATAAAATAATTTAAAAAATATTATATTATACGCTTGGGTTAAACCGTCTCTATAATAAATAAAATAAATAAACTTTTTTATTTAACTGTGTCGATAACTGCTTGTATTATTTACTAGTATTTATATTTTGTATATAAAAGCCAAATAGGCGTATAAATTAATAAATATCAAATGTACAAAAAGCAATATTTACGCATCTTAAACCAATGGACTATTACTGCATAGTGATGGAATGTCAATAAACGTATTTATCAAAGAAGCAGCTATGAAGTGAGGTTCGTACGAGAGAGCGGATATAGTAGAGAGACTATTGAGTCCTTGAACGAGCTATGGCCAGGGACAGACAAATTTGTCAACCCTATAAGGCACGTGCTGCTTGTTTACTTGCCCTAAAAATGTATCTTTGTTTGGTTTTTAGCCGGAAAATAAAATATAAAAGAGGATCTCACCCTTTCGCGCTGCCGGAAAAACGCAAAAAAAACGTATATTTATAACTTCAGAGGGATGTGTTTGTGGTCTCTTATTTTTGTTTTCTTGCTATAAATGTAAAAAAATTGATAGCAACAACCTTATAATTACATATACTAATTGAGTTAAATTTGCTAACCCAAAATTCAACAAATGTATAAATCCGAAGAACGCTCCTTTTTCTGATATTCTATATAGAAAATAATTGTTTCTTTAACTGTAATTATAATGTCATATTTTCTGCAAACTAAATGGTCCATGTCTTCTGTGTGGTATTGGCTACTACAGAGAGTCGTCAAACACGAGCTTTCGCTACCGTGTAATATTCCTATTATAAAATTACGACCGCACAGAGTGAAAGGGTGGACTTTTCCGTGCGGCCTATTGTCGGAGCTTCTGACAAAGGGGTGTCTCGTCATACATGGGCCCGGGAGGATGAAAGCTTCTCCCTGGCTTTGTATGAGAGTCACCATGAAATTTGTTCACACAATACATTTGGGATGAGAGGCCCTTCACAACGACAGACTATTACGTCATTATTCAGATCTCTCACTTGGGCATTGAAGCTTTGAAGATATAATTATTGTAAGTACGAGTACATAGTAATTATCGTTTCCTTAAATATAGATTCCCTTTAATTTCATTATAATTATTATAGCAGTAGTATCTATATACTTGTAAGCTCAGTTCAGTCCACTACATATTAAGAATATCTTTTTATAATAAGAGCCTACGAATGGAAAAAAAACTGTTGTATTGAAAATATTTTTGAGAATATTTTGTATAATTGTATTATATTTCAGTAATGCAATTTATTTTAAAATTTTGTAATGTTATTGAAAAAGAAATAAATTGAAACAATAACTAACCTACATCATGTGTTTATAATTTACGTAAATATTATAAATCAATGGTCGTAATAAATTCATATATCACATTATATTATTATTACTATATCAGTATTTATATAGCGCTTTTTTTGAACAAATAGTCATTTCAAAGGCGTTACTTTGCATTTCTAAGTAAAAATGTGGCTTTTGAGTCGGCCTTTGAAAGATGCCAGCATTATCAGCTCTCTTATACTTTTCGGCAGGGAGTTCCAGGCTATTGATGTCACGAAACTGAAAGCACAATTGCCAAAGATCATACAAGGCTTACTTTTTGTCAGCTGCAGTGTGCCTTCACTTGCTCTGGCTGATGTGTCTCATAATATGAGAGTATTTTTATATACTTTTGTACGGCTGCAAATACTGGCATAAAAGCTAATGACAGTGTAGCTAATAAGTTTTTATGTGTGTAGAATATTAGGGCTATTGTAGTGGGAGGCAAAGCAATGTTCTATATATGGCAACCTTCCATCCAAAAAATCAGGATAAACTGGCTGGGACATGTTACCTAGTTACTGCAGAACAGCGAAAACTATGCTGTTTTGCTGCATCTTATTCAGAATCTAAAGCTTTCGACATCTTAAAAAGCGAGAAAATTCATATAATTTAAGTATCTCTGTGACCTGACCTGGGATTAAGGAAAGACTATAACGAGTGACATAAATTTATCGATCAAAAAACCCGAGTACAGTTATAAATACTACTTGTTTCATCATTCTAAAACACCACAGAGCTTTGCATAGTGAAGGTGGGCTGAGTTGTGTGAATATAGGTAACTAAACATTTTTTTTAATTCTGAAGTAACTATATGTTCCAATTTGTTTTATTTTAAGAAAAAATATCAAACTAAGTTACCACTAGATCATTCATCTTTTAAATACCATAGAGAAGAGCTGGAAGAAGTGGTTTTCAGATATCTGTGTGGCTTGGCATACAAAAGCTTGTATACCGCATGCAAAAATGCATTAACCTCAGTGGAAAAATAGGTAAAAGTCTGAACTTTCTAAAAATATACGCATTAAAGGAATTAAACATGTTTTACACTGTGAAAAATCACTGGGAAATTTATTTTACGGATAACTCTTGTATCTTGAATGAGTATAAAAGTGATAAAATTATCAAAGTTATTCGATTGAAATAACCTCATTTTTATAAATGATAAGTTGATTTTTCGCCATTAAGAAGTTTGTTCAATTTTTTTGTTTGATGTATACCAGAAACTAGTAAGAAAGAGAAGACATTGCCAGGTATCTCACTATATATTGCCGGTGTGATTACTCCATATACAATTGAAATAGAAGCAAACACAAACAATAAGAACGGAATTCGGAAACAAAAATCAACTCGGTAAATAAAATGCGATTGAACATTTTTGCCTGTTATTTATTCATTTTGTATGTTAAGAATATATTTATAGCTCACAATATACGTACATTGAAAAGGTGTGAGACGACATAACGTATTTGAGTATTGAAATGTTTTATTTTTATTTTTACCTGAGGAACGCCGATAGTTTTGTGGATTTGTACATTTAACTTATTCGTTTGTTTAAAGTCATAATATAAAATGTTCTATTTTTAAATGAATCACAGTAGCATTTGAATTGACACATATTAACTTCATGTAGAGGGATATTATCTAAGAGATAGTGTAAAAAATACATTAGTGATTGAATAAATGACAATTTTAATGCAGTCCGACGCTAAGTTTTGTAAAATATATAATACACATAAAACAGGTAATGCAGACGGTCTTGGTTTTCTATGTACTCTATTATGGTCATTAAGATTAGCTTGATGCAGCGCCCATATGATTTGAGGGCATTTAAGCGTGTGTTTTATTAATTATCCTACTTTATGAAGAGATTCAGGTTGTTTGTAAGGAAACACAGTTAGAAGAACATACCGATGCCAGCCTTTGCTGTTAAAAAAGAAACTGGCAAAGCTACCTACTTGTAAAAGCTGAAACAAAAAGCTCAAATTTCACCGGAATTTCTAACGCCTTTAACAGTATCATCAATTAATTATTTATTTACTTAGAATTGTATAGCTTCCCCATCTACTTTTGGATTGTCCACCAAAATATTTTAGCTAAAATTATCTAGAATTCTTACTTAAGTGCATTTTGATGTAATTGTTAAAAATGTTAATTGTTTTTTAATGGCTTTTGTAATTATAAATATTTTGCTGTGACATCAATGAATTCCCTTATACATTAATGATTTCCTTAAACACATAAACCAATCACACAATTCATATCCACCTTTTCACTCACTCTTTGCTTTATATAGAACCAACACACACATTACTAATTCACTGGAAAATAGCCATCCGACCTGGCTGAAAAATGTCACCATAAAAATATATTGTGGAATAAATTCAAAAAATATTTTATTTATATCTGATATTATGGAATTCCACCAAGAAATATCGAACGAAAAAATCGAAATAATATAATTTAGTATTGTAAATATAGTAAATTCACGGGCACATTATTTATAAATAAATAACTATAAAGTAAAGTTTTATGCCAGCGATAATATTTTTTTAATTCAACATTACTTTTGCATTTATATTATTTGGCATATAGCCAAAAAGCAGAATATGCTCTTTGCTAGGTAATAATCACGTTGATTCTGTTTTTTTTTTCAATACGGAATTTGTTAAAATATTGCTAGACTTACGCCATAAAATTTCAGATTGTATACAAAGTAATGATGCTATGTAATTAATTGAAATTTGTGAGCTGAAAGTTTTAAGAACCATAAAACTGTTTCTAAAATACATAAAATTTTATGTACAATGAATAGTTCACACTATTTTTATGGGTTGTGATTTTGTGGCAATTGAAAGAATGTTATATGACCTTTCAAAATGAATTAGATTAGTATGATAGAGTGTATCTTTTTTTCATCTATCTGCAAAATATGGTTCCCATACATTATCGCCACTCATTTCTGCACTGGACTCTACCAACCTCACGCCTGCATAGAGCTGGAGAATAATTAAGTCTCCTTAATGATGCCATGATGCCGATGGTCATAGCTCAATGGTCAAAGCGTTTGTTTTGCAAACCAAAGGTCGTGGGTTCGATGCCCGATAAAGATTAAAAAAAGGATTTTTGATCGATTTATGAGCTCTAAAATACCCCGGTTGGTTTTTTTGATCCATCACCCGTAAAATTTCAGTCATAGCCTATTGATTAAAATTGGTGGTAGACGAAAGTCGACCCGTAAAGACCACCCATTCATAGTAAATTCCTGTAATAATAAAGGATGATGCGTGAATCTCGGGCTGTAGTCTATGACGTTGGCGGATCAACACTCCACATTCACCGTTTAGCCATATACACCATGGTAAGCGTCATAGAATTCCACAGATGAGACTTTAGAATGACTATCACCATCTGTCAGTTTTCTCCTGTATGTGTTTAGATAAAAAAAAAATTCAGTCCTGTCAGTTGTCATTATCTATGCCACGTACTAAGACATATCTGCACCCAAAAGGACCACGGGTTTCCAGCAAGATTCAAGACAGGAGCCTCAAGATACGGCTGTTGTAGTTTGCGAGGCATATTTTATGATTTTAATCGTTTTTGAAAGGAAAAGGTGAAAAGAGCTCGGATGATTATACTGACGCTCCCGTGGCCTGGAATACTTGGTCATAAGTAACCGCTCAATTCAACCGGGGATTTTCAGTAAGCAACCCATCCGTGTTTCGGTCCGCGCCCAATATTGCTTAACTTTGTTGATTTAAAGATAACCGCGCTTATGATGTACTAAGAGTATTATCGCTTGTGTGTGGAGTGTACTTATATATGGTAATAAAAAATTAAAAAAATCTATTGAAAAATAATTTTAATTACAGTATAACGTAAAAAATAAATGCTTCAAATACAAAAAGGAGCGGTATAAATAATTTCAAAGGGTTAGTTCTTTTCATTATATTTCAATGCCACATTAACAAAACACGTAATGTAAGGTTTCTAATTATTTGTACGTAAATTCAAATTAAACCCACCTGTGATAATTACGTACTATCTAGGAGGAGCGTCTGTAATATGTGCTCCAAGTCTTTTTGGAGTATTATAATTTTGGGTGCAATTTCAAGTTGCTTGGAGGCAAAGGATCTCATGAGACGGCAGAGTGAATGTTAATGAAAAAGTTGATGTAGACAAGTTGTGTCGTGAGAAAGTGACTTACCTGGGAAGAAATTCGTAGATGAAGGTGAACGTCTTTATGACAAGGTGAATGTTATAAAATTTAACGTTTGTAAACTCATATAAAATAAGTAGCTATTAACAAACAAACAAATTATTACACATTTTTAAAATTGAATTTCTAGCTAAAACACGAGTAAAAAATGTAGAGCATATTAACCTGTTCGTATCGGTACCTGATATATACCGTGTAAGATTTCCCTACCGTTGACATCGGTAGCCATAATTTATCGCTTAAATGCATCATCTGATAAGTAAAGGATACAAGAACCAATTTGATATAAGAAAATAGACCAGATAAGTACATTTATGCTTCAAATACTAGTTTTATAATTGAGTATAATTCGTATTCCACCGAGCCGTAATGAAAGGGTTAAGGATCAATATTCGGAGAATTGAAAGGCTCAAGTATTTAGAGAAGGTAACTTAATGATCAACCGAAGGAATTTATGTCACCAAATGATCTTTGATTATGTAGGTTTTGTACCATTGAGCATAGTTACAGATAACTATAATAAATATAATATTTAACTTTGCAGTTTCAAACGTTACGATTCGCAGTAATAAGAAAAAATCTGAATAAAAATAACTTTGAATACAAGTAATAAAATATAATTAAGAGGCTTAGCCATACTCTTTAAGGCGCAGTAAGGTTTTGATATGAGTCTCATATTATTTTTTAACAATCTTAAAAACTCATAATATTACGAATATCGTCTTGAATATTTAATCCGAAAAGGTATTCTGTTAAAAGTTATTATATTCATCACTTTCATAGGTAAAATTGAAAATTAATACATTCCAGCACAAAATTTCTCAGAGTTTTATACCATGACAATTCTTATTTTAAATAAATCAAGAATATTAAAGATGAAATTTAATATTTTCTTTAGAAAAATTCTGCGAAAGAATTTATTTCAAAAATATTTTTTATTAGAATTTAAAGAATAAAATAGGTTTCAGTGAGTAAACTTCCAATAATTATTTCTATCAACGTACTCTCTTCTTGGAAAACCGACTGAGAGAATTTTATGAATTTTCAATTGCATCATTCAAATAAAGTGCATCTCTAGCGGTGATAAAAATATTATTTTCAGAATGAGCAAAGTACATTTTTCTTAAACATTACACCTGTACGCATTCCACTGGTTCTCAAAATAAACGCCATTTTCTAAAAATATACATCGCTTAAAAATTTATCTGAGTTATTTCAGGAGAGTAGCGTGACGGGTGTTAAATGATGCTAGAGTACTTATTTTTAAAAGGTTTCTTAAAACGCTCGGACGCTTGTTTACTCGTTAATTGGTGAAACAATATTTACAGATCTGTGTAACATTACCATTTGTTAAAAAAAAACTGGAAAAATTCCGAGAGAATTTCATAACTATATATATTATAGTAATTCACAAAACATATTGTTATGATGTAAAATAAACCAAGCACTGTAATTATGAAAAGAAGTAATTATTGTAAATTATCACTATGATTATTTTTAATTACATATTGATAACGTAAGGGTATGCTATGATATTTCATATCTGTGAATTTTATAATAACACTTGACATAATTTGAGGATAACAAAGCAGTTAATATATATATATATATATATATATATATATATATATATATATATATATATATATATATATATATATATATATAATCGTGTCGGAAACAACAGGGTCAGATCTTTTCTGCCCAGAAGTGGGCGACGTCGATGGCGTTACTTTTGGCCATCATCAAGTCTTCCTGGGTGCAGCTATTCGGGCACAGCGCACTCCAGAAGGTGTGACAGGGTCTGCTCCACGCCGCAGTCATATTCAGTTGGTCCGCTGTAAAATTGCCAGGCTTTCATTTGTGTCCTCGTATTGCATACTCCGGCCTAAAGTCTGTTAAGGGACCTCCATATATTCCACCCTTGGTCATGTCCAGGGGCTAGGTCCTCTTTCGGGGCAATCCAAGTATTCCCCTCAGTTGCGCTTCTCCACATGTTCAGCCACAGGGTGGCCTAAGGTATCACCAGTTCCGTTGTTGACTGTAGGAAAATTCTTGATTTGAGCCGTGTGGTTATCTTTTATACCCAATCATAGGTGCGTCGTGGGTTGCTTTGGTGAGCAGTCAATTTAAAATATTGATTCTACAACATTATAACACTGTTACAAAATAAGACTTGAATCCATAAATATCAAATATTTGAGTAGTTATCCATCTATCAATATATTTTTTGCACTGCACCCGAGATTTCTATAAATCATATAAAATATACGATGTTGTATCATGGAAGGCTGTATTTTTTCGGACTATATTTTTAATCTCTTCCATCCACCGTGAAGCATTATTTTTTAATAAATTAGTTTTACTTTTTTAATAGTGTTGTGACTATGGTAAGATAAAAACGTAAGCAGCTGTTTTAATTTAAAAGACGTATTCCATCAAGTACTCTAAATTCAGAACAGTCTTTATAACTGAAAACCATAATTATAACTTTCTAAGTAGTTTTCAGTTATAATATGTTATAATAAATTGGAATAGCTTCTATTTTATTTCGTTTTCTTCTTTGGCATACTTCAATATTTAAAAAGACGTGTTTTACCTGTTACGTTTCTTATCAAGGTTCTCGTGGTAATTACGTTTCGTAATTATTACCGTTACATTCGCCCAACGAAGGTAATCGCACCATCCACGTTATAATGGAACATTAGATAAAGTGCCTGTAATTTTCGTCATGTGGCAAATTCGCCTTAAGAATACCTCAAATTCTCAGAAAATGCACAATAAAGCTTTCATTCAAATAAAATGAAAACATTTTGTGTTTATTGGCAGATTTTCGCGGCCAAATTTATAAGCACGAAAGTCAAAAATTCTACACTAAAAAAAATTGCGAAAATTATTCAATGCTGTATTATCTGTTCACTAAATATTGTAACTTCTAAGCATTATACCTTTTACTAAGTAATATCTTTTTATTAAATTGAATTTCAAATTTCTATCAAGGTACCGACAGTCGATTTAAAGATAAGTATTATTCCGATTAATTGCTCTTATCAGACTTCTCCTAGCAACAATTTGACAAACAAAATTAATTGATATTTATTAAATCGATCGACAAATGTATTTCTATAGTCTTGTCTAGTAATTATAAAATAATTATTTGATAAGTATCGTCATTATT
Source organism: Glossosoma conforme (assembly GCA_022606575.1). Taxonomy (NCBI): domain Eukaryota; kingdom Metazoa; phylum Arthropoda; class Insecta; order Trichoptera; family Glossosomatidae; genus Glossosoma; species Glossosoma conforme. The sequence goes on from JAGTXR010000048.1 coordinate 169,896, forward strand.
CAAAATGACAATGCTTGTTACGAATTAATTGGCTATTCAATAATACAAAAAATAAAGGTAATTCTTAATTAGAATGAAAAACAAACGTGGGTTAAAAGGATCAATATTTTTATTTATTCGTATTTTTTGCCTGTTTATGTCGTATTATTAATATGTTTATTAGGTTTCAGGGCTCATTATTTGTTGGACTAATTAATGGTTTTACTTCCGTATTTTTACATGCGAGTAAAAAATATCTTGACACTAAAAAAAGGGAGGTTCTATTTATTAAATAAATCAGTATCTCTTGATTATCGAACAAATTATAATACAATTGCTTTAGGAGTTCAAGGATCTATTGAAGTCGTCTTCTTTATCTGAAAACATTTGCAACACAGTGCCTTGTCCGCTCTCAACAACAAAGCAGCCTCCCATACTGCAGTAAATCAAGAGGCGAAGGTGGACATGGCTGGGACATGTCTTGAGAATGCCGCAGGAGGGCATAAATTATAGCTGCCTTTTCTATAAGCCACCGGTCTCGCGCCTTCCTAGAACGCCGTCGGGGACTATACATAGAATGTATTCGGCGGAGCCGTGGGATGTGGAGCTGACTTGGGATGAGGCTAAGAAAATAGCGGCTGACAAAGCTTTGTTTTTTTTTTTATGTAAACGCATGCAGGAGAGCACAACCGGTCAAGACCAGAGCACTCTATGACGCTCAGCCAGGGAGGCTGGACGCTGCATGCGGGAAACGTGTGTTGTGTTCGTGTTTGTGTGTGGGTTGGGGAGATTGCAAGTGTATATTTATCTGTTTCTTGAAGAGATCCAGATTGTAGGAAGGAGGAAACACACACGCTGGAAGAGCATTCCATAGCTTACCGGTGGCATTAAGGAAGGAACTTTGGAAGCTGCTAGTTCTTGGTCGACATATATTAACCGTGTATGGATGTTCGGCAAGTGTAAGACGAGTTTGTCGGCTGTGAGTGGGTGCAGGAGGAATTAGTTCTTTAAGTTCCGAAGAGCAGCGACCGTGGTAATAACGGTAGAAAAGATTAAGAGAACCAACCTTACGTCTGTGTTCCATTGATTGTAGATTAGACGTAAGGGTGTCACTGTTTATCAAACGAATTGCTCTTCTTTGAACTGAGTCAATTAACTTTAGAAGGTATTTTGGGGCTCCAATCCAAAGGTGACTGCCGTATTCAAGGATAGGTCGGATTTGTCCTTTATATGGAAGAAGAAGTTGTTTATCGTTGAAATACCGACGTGATCTATATAATACACCTAGTTTTTTGGAAGCGAGACCGGCTTTACACTTAATTGACTCGTAATATTTGACATTATTCGATATTGATAATCCAAGCATGTTGATGGAGCTTGCTTTCGGAAGAGAACAACCGTTGAAAGATACAGGATCCATAGCAGTCTTCTTGGTGGAGAAAGTACATGATTGGGTTTTTGAAATGTTGAAACTGACGAGGTTGAGGTCGCCCCATCGTAAAACCCTTTCAAGAGACATGTTCATCTTCTCCACCAGAGATTCCCTAGCAGCAGATAGTTCCGAATGTTTCGGAGGTTTATGGAAGGTTATACTCTCATGGACAGCGCTGTCGTCGGCATAGCAGTGAATGTTTGCGCATTGAAGCAAATCATTCACATGCAGAAGGAAAAGAGTGGGCGACAGCACAGAGCCCTGTGGAACTCCTGAGTTGATTTTATGGCAGGAAGAAGAAAAGCCATCTACGACAGTGATGATGCTTCGATCACTCAAGAAGTTTTCAATCGAGGAGCACAGGGAGGGAGTTAGTCCATAAGACGGTAATTTATTCACCAGACCGCGATGCCAGACTCTATCGAACGCCTTGGAGATATCCAGGGCAACAGCTTGCGTTTCTCCATAGCATTCGACGGATTTCCCCCAAACATGTGTGACATATGCCAAGAGATCGCCGCACGATCGACTACGGCGGAAGCCATATTGCCGATCGCACAGAAGATCATTATTCTCTTAGTAGTTTAGAAGTTGGCTGTTAATTAAACGTTCCATCACTTTGGAAAGTAGTGATGTGATGGCTATTGGGCGATAGTTTGTGACCTCACTTCGGTCTCCTTTTTTTGGAACTGGGTGAACAAGTGCTTTTTTCCATCCCTGGGGAACAATACCACATCTAAAGGACAATCTGAAAAGTTTGGTGAGCACAGGACTAAGTTCAGGAGCGCAAGTTTATAATACCACCGCTGGTATGCCATCTGGGCCACTGGCTTTGTTGGTTGCTAATTGGAGAAGTTCTCGACGTACGGCTTTGAGGCTGAATTTTACAGCCCCCATCTGCTTGCCACAGTGAGGAATGGATGGGGGGTTGGCCCTACCATCGTCGAGTGTGGAATTGGAAGCAAACAGCGAACCAAGAAGTTTAGCCTTCTCTTTGGAGGCTAGAGCCAGTGAGCCATCGGCATTAGTCAGCGGTGGAAAAGAAGAAGTGCAAAAGTTGCTGCCAATAGAGTTAGCGAGAGACCAGAATGCTCTACTACCTTCAGGGCAAGCGGACAACTTGTTGCAAATTTGCACATTGAACTTGTTTTTGGAGTCATTAATGGTTTTCTTGCATTCTTTGGAGGCTAAATTGTATGCTGCACGACTTATAGGGTCGTTATTTTTTCGTAGTTTGTTGTATGCGGTATTCCAGCGTTTTACGGCCTCGGCACAGTCACGGTTAAACCAGCTTTTTAAGGTGGTGCCCATAGTTTTCGTGGAGTGAGGAGTAAAACATTCCATTCCTTGGATGATTACATCCTCCACCAGATTGGCACATATTGAAGGGTCCTTATTTTTGAAGCAAATATCTCCCCACGGGTATCCTCCGTAAAATCCACGTAATCCGTTCCAGTCAGCCGACCTGTAGTGCCACACACGTCGTTGTTTTGTTCTTTTGGTGGCAATGGAGCACTGATTGTAGTTGTTTTCACAAGGCAGTGGTCGGAGTTGCCTAGTGGCGCTTCGACCTCCACCAAGTAATCATTTGGCTGAGAATTAAGAAATAGGTCGAGTAGAGCTGGACGATGTGATGCTATGTCAGGTTTACGGGTGGGGTTCTGTACGAGCTGTGCAAGGCCATAGCAAGACGCAAATAATTCAGCACAATTACCAGCGGAGCTTGTCTCTCCCGACCCCAACCATGCAGTGTGGTGCACGTTGAAGTCGCCGAGAACAACAAATTCCGCTTGTGGGTAAGAAAGCAAGAGACCATCAATGGTCTCACCCAGATAGTCGAAGAGTTTAGATGTTTCTGCTTTGGACATGTTAGGGGATCTGTAGAGTCCTGCATAAATCCTAATTCTCTCGGGGTCGTTGACCCTGACCCACAACACTTGGAACTCAGCTCGTTCTACAGAGCGGATTCGGTTGTAGTTGATGTCAGACCTGATAAAGAGGCAAAGACCGGCTTTGTAATGAAAAGCACCTTCCAAAGTATTTGTGGCGGCGGTTCGTGAATACCATATATTACAGTTAGGGGAGCGGACATAGTATGATGATGATGATGGTAACAATCAGTTTACGGTGGAATTCCAAATGCGTAGAAATAAAGTAACGGGTCAAAACTTTCATGTTGAAATAGATCTATAATGATCACTTCTAAGAGTAGGAAAAGCAGTTTATAGAAATTTGGTTTTTCACCACAACCAGGCCAAACTGTCTTAAAATTAACGAGTTTTCACATTAACCTTATCAATAACTGTTTATTTTATCTGTAATGAATCATACAACATTGTTTACTTATTATCCGGCTTTGTTTAATATTATTTTCTATCGTACAGAAATTCAGCTACTTAACAAACACCACACAGTGGATCAAGATTGTTATTTAAACGCTTACAATAAATTACCCAAAAGTTTATGCACCCTAAAGTCCACAGGTACCCACAAGCTGTGCTTGCTTATAAACAAACAAAATGACCTCCGCACTAATTCTGGAGTTAATTACGAATTTAGGTGAAGCAGCCCGGGGTGTGTTGATTTTTACTATTACAGTATATTTTAAAATCACTCATAAATATTCATAAGGGTCTGCAGGTTGGTTATCCCTTCGAGTTCAGCAAACAACCCATATTTTTATCACCGCGAGTTAAAGTTTATTTAATATTGCCAAAAGTCCTGAGTATATATCCATACTACGATATGTAACTACTGCAAAATTTTAAATGAAAACAGTAAAATGATCTGCAAATATCATCACCATCATTATCAACAAACATTTGTATAATTCACTGCTGAAAATATAATTAAATTAAATTTAACGTTAATAATATTTTACTTTATATTTATTTATTACACGTGGCCATTATAAAAACAGCACTGAATTGTCTTCTGTTTCATTAAAAGTGATGATGGTGTCTCTCATTGTTGCTAGCATTTTAAATGATTTTCCTCTCTACGTCTAAAGCGATTTTAAGAACGTTTCAAATGTTTTTGAAAACTATATAATTGTATCTTAATCTACGATAAAAATAAAGTGTTTTATGCATCGTGTGTATAATTGCCAGCTGTGATAAGCTACAACTACAACTGTGTTTTCATTTAACTGATAGTCCTGAAAATCTAATCAGGCAGTATACATTTATTGTACTCAGTGAAGTTTATGCACAAATCTGACTTTTAACGAACTGACAGAATTTTATATCGGCAGTTTTTGGTGAGTATGTCCTCTTAATAGAGAGTGGATATGGAATCATACTAAAAGAAGCCAAATATAATGTATAATGTATGTCAAGAAAAACGGTAAATAAAACGTCATATACGCACACGATACTAAGTACATTATATATTTTGCGTAGGACGGCAGAATTACGGTATCTTAATGTCAAAGAAAGAAAAAAGAATCTTGCTCGATGCATAAATTATTGGCGTGAGGTAATAATTCGCACAGGAGATGGGTCTTTTTTGTCCACAATTTTCATGACTACGTGAGTCGGAGTGAAAGCACGCCTTGCGAAAATTCAGCAAAGATGAGGCAATTTGAGGACAAGCTCTCGGTGAAATTTCTTCAGCGGGCGATGCATATTTTATTGGAGACTCGTCTTAGTACAGTACGCGACACAGACTGACACTGAGCGTTATTATTTAAGCAGGTTCATACGAATTACTTTGCCTGAAAGATGAATCTACGAGTATTTGACTGAGCTTAGTCGCCACTCGTGCAATATGACAAATTGAAAGCGGAAAGTGAATCCACAATCATCTCATACACATCAAAAATACAACTTTTTTTTTGCCATACATATTTTGAAGTAATAACTCGTATAGTTGTAACCTTGCGCACCACGTTGAGAATAGTTCATCCACATACTTCCGCGATCGTGATTTCATTTTTAATTCGTTTCTTAAGTTATCCTTGTATAAAGTACGAGTACGAAGCCTCTTCAGGCTCTCGGTTGTAAATGAAACGGTCTTTAAGTATGTGAATACTATAATCAGTGCTTTTTATTTAAACAAGGTAAAAAGTATATCGCTATTTATATTTTTTGCGATACATTATAACATTTATTATTTTTTCCAATAGTCTTTGCTTTTTTTCTTCGAGACGACCTTTGACTTTAAAATATCTGGATCATTTTTAAGAGCATGGTTCTCTTTCGATTACGAAATTATGCATCATTGTATGCGTAGCATATATGGCAAGTAATGTAAAAACAAATAAGCTATGAATTAATATGTATTCTTAATATATGTTTTTTAATACTCATATTACTTAATTGTCTCAGTTCAAAGAAGAGCGATTCATTGGATAAACAATGACGCCCTTACGTCTAATCTACAATCAATGGAACACAGGCGTAAGATTGGTTCTCTAAAGAACTAATTCCTCCTGCACCACTCACAGCCGACAAACTCGTCTTGCACTTGCCAAACATCCATACACGGTTAATATATGTCGACCAAGAACTGGCAGCTTCCAAAGCTCCTTCCTTAATGCCACCGGTAAGCTATGGAATACTCTTCCAGCGTCTGTGTTTCCTCCTTCCTACAATCTGAATCTCTTCAAGAAACAGATAAATATACACTTGCAATCATCCCAACCCACATTAAGTGCTTGAAGCTCCACATAAACAATGGATGGCTACGAGCACGGGTGTACCTATCTGGGAATGGATGGCATCCCAACACAAACACGAAAACAACATACGTTTCACGCATGCAGCGTCCAGCCTCCCTGGCTGAGCGTCATAGAGTGCACTGGTCTTGACCAGGTGTGCTCTACTGCATGCGTTTACATAAAATAAATATATATATATATTAAAATTGAAAAAAAAATCGTATCTCCGTATTTTTTTCAAATATCGAAATAATGTCCAAACTTAAGAAAATTGTAATAAAAAAAAACAATTTAAAAATATTGTTTATACGAAAATTTCAAATATTTTCCCAATAGTCAAAGGAATATATTTGATCATCCAAATTGACTAATCACAGACCAGCTATGAGCTAAATAAAATATGGCCGCCGTTGGCTTTGTTTGTATGAAACTACAGAATGTTTTGTGTCATATGAGATGTGAAATCTCAAATGTCACATGCAACTGAAATCTACAATAACAAATATTATTTTTGGTTTATTATACATACAATGTATAAACATTATATATAAATAAATGGAACACAAATAATATTTGTGTTATATTTTAATGTGTTTTCATGCACATAAATATATAGCTAACACATTTGAATCCTTTTATTTCCGTTCCATATTTGATTTTTCACATTTTCCTACAATTGTTCCTAGTAGTGTTTTGAAATTTCTCTTTTTAGGCTCTTACACGCAAAATTGAAAGTATGTTTTCATATAAACGAGAAAATTCACATAAACAACAGTAAAATCTGATATACATTCCTTTTTTATTTTAAAAATCTCACCTTAAAATATAACCAGCTTATAAAACATAAGACCTTCAAAACGATTAACATTGTCTGTGTATTTTTTATCGAGAATAAAGTGCATGCTTTAAATTTTTTATAAATTCTTTTGTTTTTTTAGCACAAAAGACATTTAAAATTAATAGAATTATTAATCTAGTAAAACAAAGAAAATTTTAATGCTTAAAAAAAACAAAGAGAATTCTTACTTTGTATACGAATTGTTAGTTTGTTTGTCTTTGGTGTGATTTAAATTTGTTTTCTTTCGGGATTTTTATAATTGAAAATTTCTGTAATCCGTATTTTTTCTTTATCCGGACGCGAGACTCAATTATTTTTATCAAACTGTACAACCTTGAATGAAACATGTCTGTTTTGTGTTAGCAAATACTGCAGAATACTACGTAAAACAAAACTCAATTCTTTTGATTGCATACGGATTTTGATCTGCCTACGTCATTAAAGATCAATATCTATGTGTTAACAACGATTTACTGTTTTTTTATAAAGACATACAGTAGAATAATAACGTTCAGAATATTTTTTGACGCTTTTCATGTATAAGGATGTCTCTAACCTCTATACATAAATATAAATAGTTCTGATTTAACAATATTACTAGATCAATCCCCCTCACCTCATCTAATTTAAAGCGGATTAACTGTACGTAAAAGTCGATGGTGTTCACGGGATGGCTTTTGTTCTACCAATTTTTAAAAATTGTTTTGCAACCATTTTAAATCGATTTGACGCGAAAATTATAGATAAATAAAAGTAAAAAAATCATCAAACTGTTCCATTACTAAAACTAATGGTTACCAAAAATTGTTGTCACTCAGTAAGTTGCTACTATCCATGCTATGTACTATGATACATCTGCACCCAATGATTCTACCGGAAACTATATATGTTACATTTTACATGTATGAACCAAATATCCATTCTAAATCTGGAACAAACGGTCACCAAAAATTGTAGTCACTATGTCAGTTGCTACTGTCCATGCCTCATTCCAAGAAATCTCAGTACCCAAAAGTCCACCTGGGAACATATAAAATTCCTGAAGAACCTGAAAGCAGTAAGCTCGGGAACTGAAAGAAATGGTAGTTGAGTATCCGAGGCATATTTTGGGTTATTTATTTATCGGATATTTTAGCGAGATCGTATGACTAGACTGACGCTTACTTTTTATATAAAAGGAAGCAAACCACAATCCTTGACTATTTAGATAACTAATTTATTTATGTATTTTTTATTTATTTATATCTTCTAAAGAATTCAAGTAGTGAAAATCACTGAAAGTGAAGTCAAGCATTTAAAATTCTAATGAATATATATATTATTTAGATTTTTTCGATCGATATTTCTTAGTGGAATTCCAAAATATCAGATATAAATAAAAGACTTTTAGTATTTATTCCACAACTAGCTGACCCGGTGAACTTTGTTTCACCCGAAAGGCAATAAATGAGCAGATTTTGGATTTTATTAAGTTGAATTTTTCGGTACATATGATGCCTTTCCATTTGCTTTTTGTTATAACATTTTTAACAAATAAAAGATTAAACTGATATTTTCACTAATATTTATTTTGTTTTTGTCTTTTTTTCCTGCCTTTTGTTTTTTTGTTTCAAAATATTCCGTGCCTTACGTAGGTACCTACTTACAATACCTACTATTGCGTCATTTTTGTTATGTTGCTGATTATGGCGATACTTTCTCAACTGACAGCTGTCAAGTTACAATAGTCTTGTATGAAAACATGTTTACGTAAATGTTCAATATTTTTTCTTAATCAAATCAATTTTGAGTATCCCATGGACGTTTTTGGGTTCTAAGCTACCTTTCCACCAATTTTCAGCCAAGTCGGTTAGGCCGTTCTTGAGTTATAAAAACTAAAATAACCCGACTTTTTTTTTATATATATAGATATATTTTTTTGACGACATGTTTCAGCCAGGTCGAGTGGCCATTTTCAAGTCTATTAAGTATTTACTCTAAATATAGATTATTTGAGTAAATACTCAAAGTCCGTAGCTTATTTTTTCAAGTACTATAAATATACTAATATTTTTATATAAAAATGCAATAACCAAGCTTCAAGTTAACCGAGTTAACAATCTGATGAAATATTAATGTTCGTACAGAAAAATCAATTTAGCTGTTAATTGAATAAGCGCACTCGTTAAATATTATTTTAATATCCGATCATTGGAAATAAAAAAGACGGGAAATTTTTCTCTTAATCCATTTTCTGTACATTTATTATTTTCGCCGGCGTTAATATTTACGGAAGTCACGGAAGTTCGAGAAAAATATTATTTTTCTTTCTATTTCCGCTCCGTAGTTGTACACGGGTATAGTCATCGCATTTTTCCGCTATTAATTTGTCAGCCGCCATAGTCTTCGCCACGTACAATTTTAACTATGCCTATTTTAGTTTTGTCGCGTAAATTAAAAGTATATTATAGTTTCAGCGTGAGTCGGTCCAGGCATAGTAATAGCCGAGTCGGCTGAGCGGTATGAATACCTGGGCATATTTTAGTTTCCAAGGTCCGCGGTTCGCATCCCGCTTCTGCCGTTATTTTTGTGTTTTGGATTGACGCGTTGAAAAAAAGAATTTTATGTATAGTATATGTATATTTAATTATTAAAAATATATTATATATGTTTGTGTATCAGCTACATTCTTTTAGCTGCAATTTTATCGTGAATTATCTAATTTATAATATTTTAAAGCATGAAAAAAGCATCTACAAAAACAGTTTTTTTCAACTTAAGTATGAAGTCTTAGGCTTAATTTTAAACTTATTTGTAATAAATCATAAATTCAATGTATTTTGAAAACGGTAATAAACTAATTTTTTATTTGATTTCGTCAAATATTAAAAATAAAATAAACTGAAAGCATTAAGTATTCTTACGTTTTGGTTTGTCGAACTTAAAGAATTAAATTATAAACTTTGCACAACCATTTTTAATTATTTTATAAACAGTTTTAATTATTTGTTTGGTGGTTTTACAAACATCCCTAGACGGGAGTATTTGCAGCAAGTGTTCGAGGACATGAGTTGTAGCTCTTATGCTGAGCTGAAAAGAGATGCGGAAGACCAAGAGGAATGGAGATCGAGATGCAAGATTCTGTTGTTGAAAACCAATCCACCGGATTAATAAAAACGGAAAAAAAACACTTCTCTTTGTCATTCTGAAAATATTGTTTTCATACATTCACACGTAGGAAAAAAAACAAATATCTCTATAACATTGCCTCTATAAGTTTGCAGATCTCTCTGAAGTCGCGGAAATGTTTTGTTTTTCATTTTTATTTCCCCAATAGGCAATATGCTTTTTCATGAAAAACGTCGTAATTCCTTACCTTCTTACCTGAAAAACGGAATGAAAGTTTGGAAAAATAAACATTTACGAAGATGCGAATACAAAATGAAATTGTAGAAGTGGAGAAAAAGAAATATCTGCGTAATTTTGCCAGAGTCATATTTCACATGTAAATACCGAGGCACTAAGTTGCTTTTAATATTATTTATCACTCGTTCGTTAGGCCATTAAGTTTTCCATTAAGAAAATATGAATATTTTTTTTGTAAGGCCTCTAAAGATATCGTTACGCAGCCATTTCAAGTTCGTGTAAAATGATTGTGATATTTTAGTGCCACCAACCATACATAGAATCATATTGTTACGTTATGACATACAATCAGTAACTATAAAGTATTAACAACGAAAATGTATTGTTATAAGCGGTTTCGATGAAACAGCAGCTGTAGTTATTAAATTTACTGTAAACATACAATTGAAGTGCGAGTATACATCAATGGCTTCCAAAGTGTGAGATGCGGATCGTATTGGAGCCGAGAAATACTAAAATAAAATTGTTATATTACAAATATTGATTGACAAATATTAGCGAAATATATTTGAAATTATTCTTTTTCTGTGAGTGAAGCAATGGCCATCAAATATAACGACGCCATCGCTTAAAGGAAATTTCCGAAACATGTAGATAAGTTCCATTTCAAAGATTTTCATACTTCAAGATGATCTTTCATAACTTTCTAATGTGGGATCTTATGAATTTGGAGATTCAATTTATGTTTTTAATTTTTTCTTTCCAAGTTCATTCCATTTCTGGAATAAATAGTCACCATAAGTTGCCGCCAGTTAGTTCTGACATCTGCCACTGTCTATTCCTTGTTATCTACACCTGAAGTGAGTGTCGAGTCAATCATCCGATTTCATTAAAAACCTAAATAATTAATCATCTAATAAATTAATATTATTTTTAATCATGATTTATACATTCACAAAAATAACAGCAAGTGTATGCATAGTTCTTGTTAGATCAGAGAAGTTAGGCAAAATTGGACGCGAAACAAAAGTTGGATGGGTTATCGCATTTTGCTTTACATACCTTTTATTGTGCTGAGTCGCCCCTTAGCGTTGAACGGTTCAGTTTTCAGAAGTGATCTCTTTGATAATTCTTATTAATTAATAATTAATAAATAAACATGACTGATACTAAAATCCATGTCTCGTGGTCCTGCTCTGAAGGTCATCGGTAATCATATATGTTCCCAGGAGTACCTTATTTAATATTATGAAATGCTTATTAACATGGACGAAAAAAGTTTATTACTAAAATAAAATAATCAATGGATAATTCTTCTCATAATTTTATCGGTATTATTTTGAAAATTTTATTGAATACAAAACTGTTGCTTTATTATAAGGAATTTCTCATACGAAATTTTATACTAAAGTGTCACAAATCCTTCGCCGTCCCTTCGTCTATCCAACAATGCGTAGAGAAAAATCAAATTACCGGAGACATTTTATTTCCACTTATGACTAAAGTGACAGAGTAATCGAGTTTGATTTTTTTCGCTGACGTAAAGTGGGCTTCTTTATTAGAAAAGCACCAAAGCTTCGATTTTCGTCCAAACTCCCTTCCATTATAAATTATTGCAGTAAAGTGTTTTCCAAACTTGCTTTTATAGGAATGTTCCTAAAGCGTGTGCGTAATACATGCCTTGCTTGATATATATGTAAGCTACCAGACCGCTTAAATTTAGCAGTTTAAATACTTACAACATCTAAGTTACGTAATATGTTTTTTTTACTTTCAAGTAAGACATACTATAAAATTCATTCCAATTTTTTGAAGTTTAATTTATAATTTAAATAATAAATAAACATTTAAAAATAACTGTTTCAGATCCATATCACTCAAAATGACAGCTATGTCACTTTACAGTATTTGCCGTATTTGCAGTATTTTAGATGCCGGTGGTCATAGCTCAATGGTCAAAGCGTTTGCATTGCAAGCCAAAGGTCGTGGATTCGATCCCCGACGGAGATTAAAAAAAATATTTTTTTAATCGATTTTCTGAGTTCTAAAAATACCCCTGTTGGTGTGAATTTGATCAATCACCCGTAAAATGTCAGTCATAGCCTATTAATTAAAATTGGTGGTAGACGAAAGTCGTCCCGTGAAGACCAGCCATTCATAGTAAATTCCTGTAATAATAAAGGATGATGCGTGAATCTCGGGCAGTAGTTTATGAAGTTAGCGGATCAACACTCCACATGCAGCGTTTAGCCATATACACCATGGTAAGCGTCATAGAATTCCACAGATGAGACTTCAGAATTACTATACCATCTGTCGGTATTCTCCTGTATATGCTTACATAAAATAAAAAGTATTTAAGATTGCCATATTGTCATCTTGCAAAATTATGAAAAAAAAAAATTGAAAAATTCATCAATCTGAAGGATCTTCATCACTATAGCAATTTCATGAAAAAAAAAACAGTTGATTACATGAGTATTTTTCTCTTATTAATTATTAAAGGAAAAATTAATTAAATTATTTTACAAAAATATGAACAAAGAAGTGAAAAAATTTACACTCATCATTTATTCCTTTCTTCATATGCGTTCCACAAATGGAGCATATGAACATCATAAATTTCTGCTACACAGTTTTGACAGCTGTTATTGTCAATGCCATGTTCCAACACATCTCTGCACCTGGAAGACTACCCGAGAACATATACGGTTTTTGATGTCTTTCTGAGCGGAAATCCCGAGACAAATATAAAACAGCTGTTGTTAATTAGATATATTTTGAAGAAGATTTAATGATTAACCTGAGTATTGGACTATTTAGTTGTAAGAAACGGATCAATTGTAATATGTAAGTTGTTCCCTTAACTATGACCTTAGACTCACAATAAATATTTATTTTCTCTAATTTATTGAATTCAAGCGAGTGTAAGGTGAAGTACCATACAAATTGTATACACATGATTTTAAAGCAAATCCTGTTGATTCGATTTTAAGATCTCGTAATTCGAGTCATAAACATATGCATAATGATAACGATAAATTAAAATTTCATTACACAGTACATTATATTTAGCACGTCTTCAATATTGCAAGTATTACATTACATTACTTTCGAAATCAAAACATTTCGGATAAAGCATACCGTTTTCAATTAAATTAATATCAATACGAGTGATAAATTTTCATCGATAATGACCGAGTGACATTGGTTACTGGTTATCATTTCGTAATCAGCGTTTGAAAGTAGGCAAAGCGATCACAGACCCTTTGGCATATGATAATACAATCATTTCCACAGCACCTGGCAATTTCCATGAAGATCAAAGGGAATCCTGCCACGTGACAAAAGTACGAGGGTCAATATTACACGCCACGTTATGTAATCCTAAATGACCAGAAAACATAAATACATTTATAATGATATATATATATATATATGTATTTTATATTTATTCAGATTAGATAAATTGCATGATTATATAAAATATAAAAGAAAAGTGATGGTGAGTATCTGAAGATTGAGATGTTAGTAAATAATTTCAATTGTTTTTTAATGATAATTACATTTTCTGATGATGGAAACACGAATGCTGGATTTTAATGCATTAAGTGTTGCTCACGAATACTCAAATAACAAAGTGCTCTGTATGAAATGCTTGGTAAGTGCCCTGTTTAATATTAAATCCTCTCTACGTGAGAAACGACTTCACGTCGTTGGGATAGTTATCGGATCGCGTGGTGGAAGTATGAGCAGATTACCAACACACAGACTTTTTCGAAGCACATTGACATATATTTTTGATATAGACTTGGTTTACCCGATCGATCGTAACATGGCGTTACTTTCGCGTCGATCGATCGGGACTTAACTCACGACTGAGCGCGCTCGTGATGGATATACGTAACTATTCCTCATAACGACATAACAAAATGACAACACGTACATGTACGACAAGCGAACAGAAATAAGAGACGAATGATTGTACATCGAGGTTTTCGGTACCAGTCAGCAAGGGCTATATCATACTGATATCAATCATCATCATCAGCCTGTGTCCGTCCACTGTTGAACGTAGGCCTCCCGCATGAGTCTCCATCCTCTTCGATCCTCCGCCTTCCGCATCCAGGTCACTCCCGCTATGCTTCTTATATCGTCAGTCCATCTTGTAGGGGGTCGGCCAATGCTTCGTTTGCCAGTTCTTGGGCGTTATTCTTAGCACCCCCCGCCCCGCCGTTACCATGGCCGCTGCCGTGGCCAGGAATAGCGAAGCTGCTGGGAACTAGGGGCCGGATATTTTGTTGTGTTTTCATTCGGGGTTGTTGGCTTAAAACGCCACGCTTGCCAGGCGGCTTGGCGAGTTTATGGCCGGTTTACACCGTGCCTAGTTGAAGCTGGGAGAGTTCTTTTGATAACTCTCTCAGCCCTCCTTTCTCCCGTCAGTTCATCACGTCATATCGCCAAAGGGATTGGTTACCGCAATCTTGATGTGACATGACTATGTAGGGCTCACCACGTACAGGTGGGAGTGGAGTTGGTTGTGAGAGGCTATAAACTGCCGTTTTGATAGCAGTCGGTAGGTGCGCATCACCACCCAAGAGTCCCATATCTGATATCAATATGATACATATATTAAGAACTGATTTATTGTGGATAAGTCAAAGGAACTAGTAAATATTATATTCGTTAATTAAATAAGTCAATATTTTGATTCGATATATTCATATGACTGTTGTGAATTTTATATTGCTTATACTGTTAATTATATTAATTACGGAATATTTTTACTTTTATTGTAGCAGACGATTCGCTAAGACAATGATTCTTAATCGACCATCGTTTATATTTATTCGATTAACTGTAGACAGAACTGTCACATAAGATGGCGTTTGCTTTAAATTTTCATGCGTATCAATTGTTAAATAGAATTTGACTTACTTTAACATACATTTCTAAGTAATATGTATAATAAATTTTACTTACAGAAGTTCCCATTCTAATTGCCTGAATTAATTCTAATCGCCATGTTTATAGTCTTTATTGTGCCATTAGTCTGAGAGAAACTTGACGTGATCAATCACACACAATCTAAACAATTAAACACAAATAATTGCCACTATGTATGAGCGAATGCTCTGAGAAAACCTCAAATCTCAACCGCTAAGCAAACCCGTCGGTGTTATTAATTTCAAATGTGGTAAAATGATGTTGACGGATCGAAATGGCATATGCAGCCTTAAACTATGTATTTTAATACAGCTACTTATTATTTATTTAAAAAATCCAATTGTACTTGTATATATTAACGTAAGCACTTACAGAAATACTGAAAAACAGCAATGGAGAACTTTCAGTCGAAAAATCTATAACTTTTCCGTTTTAAGAATGGAAATAAGTTTATCTTTGACTATATTATATTTTATAGTTTGACAAGAGTCAAAACGAAACATGACTGGTATCTATTTTCCAAATTCCGCAAGAAAACATAAATATAAAGATTATTTGTGTACTAAGCACAAAGGCTGTTTCCGATGTACTGTATTTGGCGGAGCTTTAAGTAGCTGAGATAATTTTATGGAAGTAATTTTTGGCGGCTATATATATATTAGCTGGCGTACATATACTCGTTCAAATATCGCTGAAGTATCTCTTTAAAATTAAGCGGTTTACTGTTATAAAATTACAAGAGATAAAAAAGTAACTTGAGTGATTAATCGGTTGGAATTCTATAATATTAATACTAGAAGTACGTACTTAATGTATATATTTTCGCAATTTGTCTTGCTTGTCACCTTTAGCCCCCGTGCCTACCTGTCGTTCATATGTCAAAACCTCAACGGCCGTAATTGAATGATATTCCAGGAGATTTGTGGTCGTTACATTTGAATCTCACTTGGCGCGAAATAAAATGTTCCCAGAGACGTGGATACGCGTTTTCATTCCAATCTCAATAAAAGATACGTCACTCATCGTGACATCTCATACATTATAAAAGATTTTTCCCTGCCTCTTGCATGCCTAATGTGACAAAAAATGATACCAATTTTTACGCACGTAACATAACAAAAAAATAAGTGAAAACACCTGTACGATGCTTATTCATTCACGCAGTTTTTTGTTCTGCTATGTTTCATCAGAATTATATATTATATTGATGGAAACATACCGACACACAAATATATTCCGCTTCACACTGAAAGCAAATATTTTAAGAAAAATAAATTCACTAACCTCATTATTAAACATATTTTCAGAATTCACTTTGAGATCTATTTCAAATGAATATATACAAATTGCGGGTAAAACTGCTCATGTCTTCCAGCAAGTGATTGAACAGTAAAACGATGTATGATAAACTTAGATTTTTACTTTTATTTTTATTATGTTCTCACCGAGGCTTTTTTAATTTAACAAAAAAAAATGTATTCGAAAATCAGCCATTATATATAATTTTAAACTATTTAAAGAGTTATAAACAAGTTGAATTATAAACAAGTTCACCTCCTGAAATCCATTAAACATCTTTAAAATTATCAAAAGTTATTTATACTTTATTAACTACCAAGAAAACGGTCAAAAATATAATCGTTTTTATATTGAGACTCATTTTAAGGTGATTAAGTTATAAAGGCCATATCTGTTCTATAAATTTAATCTTTCAAAAATGGTGAAAAAAACTGTAATATTATCTAGAAAGGGGCTTCCTAAATTGGGGGCCGTCAAAATAAACAAAAGTGAGCTGTTGTCACACGTGGGGGCTGCGATTTTTTTTAAGGTTTAAGGGTCCGCAACAGGAAAGTACGATAATTGGGATGCACTGATCCAGAAGTGTATGGTAATAGCGGTGAATAAAATGTGCAATTTGTTATTTTTTTATTCAAAATTAGTTCAAGAACTAAGCATAAAAGTATCAAAACAACAAAATTAATTGTACGAGTATATTTGTGAATGTATATTGAGGCAAAGATTTTTTTTTGGATTTCGTCAACATCAAGTGAAAAATCAATGTTTTTTGGAAATTTCGGTCTAGTGAAAATATCTGTCCGTAATTCATTCAAAACAAAACTAGAATTGACATAACTTTTATAATGACATACCTGTAAACAATAATTTAAGCGATTTTATATTTCACATTCTTCCAAACAAAAACGTAAATTAGAGGAAACCTTACTTACAACATGTGTTATTTAAAAATCGAACGCCTCATTTAAACGACCTTATCATACTATAATTTACGTCTACATAATCTAACTGTTGGTAAAAAACTTGTCTTGTACTCTCCTATATGTGTTTAAATAAAATAAAAAATCATGCAACTATGAGACAGAAAAATATTGTTTATCCTGTAAATTTGACATTTATTAGTGAAGTCACAGCTGTCGTTGATTGCGTTAACATACAAGTTTTAATTGGCTTGTTAGCCAAACTTTCTCACCAAAGCAACACGTGTAATCCCTTTAATAACGTGCAATAGTTATATATATTTCAACTAACAACATTAAATTGAGTAGCGGATTCGTCATAAAGGATCCTGAAAATAGTTTTTTCCCCTTATCCGTTCGGAATCTGGAACATATTGTCACAAAAAATTGTAGCCACTTAGTTTTGTCGGTTGCCACTGTCCATTCCCAGACATCTCTACACTCGAATGTCTGCTGGGAACTAATACGGTTCTTAACGACCCTCAACGCAAGAAGCTCGGGGACTTAAGGAGACGGCAGCCGAAGTATCAACATCTTTTTAGAGTGTTTTGTTAATCGAATTTTTATGAAGGTCCTGGATCAGTAACTTCGAGTTGTTCAATGTGGCCTGCGACAAGCGTTTAGCAACATGCGGTGACCCATTCAAACTGTGGTCCGCGTCCAATGTTGCATACTTCGGTGATCTAACGATAATTGCGTTTACGATGAGCCATTGTCGCTGGAAATAGTTTCGTCACCGCAACGGATTTAGATCCCTATATATTTATATCTAGTTTCTTCATAAATATTAATGGTGTAACATTTATCGCAAGGAGAATAATTCTTCCTTTTAGTCATTGCATACGATCTTCTTTGTCGACTAAAATATAAATTACGAAATATATTGTTTAATATTTAGTGTAGTAACATTGTGATGCGAATCCAAGAGTTGGGGTGATTGAACCATCGTAATAAGGTCTCTGGATCAATAAAAAGTGGTCATAGTATGTTCTTCACACTTGTTGATTTTCTTAGTTTCTATTGAGAGCAAAACCGGGGTCCAGAAAGCCTGAGAATAAAAAGCGCTCAAAGTGAACTATATTAACTATTTATCAATTTAATGTGGTAATGGATGATTTTTTCAACGTTTTCAGCATTTTTATCGTTGAAAAATTAGCGACACTCTTTCTCGATAATAATATATTAATACAGCTATTTTTTTCTTTTTCAGCATTTCAATACATACTAATGGAACGAGACTACGTCACGCATGAGTTCTAGCACTCTGTAAGATAATCATTCGGAATGGTTTGAGTGAACAGTAAACATCGCCCGGTATAATTCTTTCTGTTAATTGGAACTGCGTGGGATTGGTATTTATTTTTAATTTGCGGCCGTCGGAGATGGGTTATATTTATTTCTGTGTAAACACACGCTGAAGGTCGTCGACAACGATAGCCAGAACGTATTCTGTGCATCTTCGGGGTGCTGAACTGACCATAGACGATGTAAAACATTGACAGGTTCACCGTGATTTTTATCTAAGAAGCAATGTGCAAAAGATTAAATAAAATGATTATAAAAAATACGCATTCTTCTACAAATTTTCAAATCTTGGCACACCATCAAAAGGAATACAGTTTTATATATTTTTTTAATAGCAGTTGATTGTGTCTTATACTGCGCGTACGTTTTTTTTTTTTATGTTATACTTGATAACTCTGTGATGACTATGTCAATTTAGATACGCATAGACAGTTAGCAACGACACCGTTATAAGCACAATGCTGGAAATTCACTTTATAATAAATTTATAAAAAAACTATTTTTCAGTGACATGACAGTTCATGTTCAGCTATAAAAAATGTGTAATTATATAATAAATAAATAATAATTTATTAAACAATTAAAAAAATTATACAATAACAGTATTCTTATTAGATATATTTGTTTTCGAAATATGTTTACAAATACGGTTGCATTAGCTTTTGAGATTCAGTCATAATGAAAAAAAAACAACATATATAGTATATGTACAACAAAACCTTTAAATTCAATCTATTACTATTAAAATATAAGAAATATATTTTGCTTCCTGAAAGCTTTAACTGAAAAAATTGTCTAACCCTGCATTTTAAAAACAATAAGCTAGCGCATATAATACAGATCGTTAAATGTATAACCATATTATGCAGTGTGTATTTGTGGTACAATTTAGAAAATATATAGTTTTTTTTCCTTCACGCAAATTTAACTGAAAAAGTTGTCTAGCTCTGCAATTTTAAAGACACTTAGCTCGCGCTTATAATACAGATCGTTAAACGTATCACCTCATTATGTAGTGTATAGACAATGCGTCTAAAGAATTTTAAAGAGAGCGAGCCGAGTTCGCTATTTTCCGCGAGCAAAAATGTGTATTTCTTTCGACGCGGTAGTTTGCTGAAAGTAAACTACTTGTACAAATGGATTTATTTCTTGCAAACTGATGCTGAAAGCGCTTATGCAAATTTATTAGTCGATTGGCATTTGTTTTGTGTTTCTATTTCGCGGAATGCTCGAGGCGCAGCATCCACGCAACTGCGGGGGTTGCCTCCGTCATCAACATCGAGACTTTTCGATTGACTGACTTCATGACTTGATTAAGCTTGGATCATCCGACAACGACAATGAGAGATGGTTGTAGTTTGAACGAGATTATGAAAACAAAAAAAAAACAATAGTAACCCCTATAAAAATTATATATACTACATATAATAATAATATTAATA
This sequence comes from Glossosoma conforme, assembly GCA_022606575.1. Taxonomy (NCBI): domain Eukaryota; kingdom Metazoa; phylum Arthropoda; class Insecta; order Trichoptera; family Glossosomatidae; genus Glossosoma; species Glossosoma conforme. Next base: position 190,099 of record JAGTXR010000048.1, read on the forward strand.
CTAATAAAAAATAAAATAAATAAAAATAAATAAAAATAAATTTATGCCTTAACCACTTTTATGTATTTATCTCTTCCTTCATCCTTGCAACACTACCTATCTCCCTCTCCTTTCCTGATAGACACACCCCCACCCCCTCCCCTACAAAAATAGGATACACCACTTATAAGTACAACGCAGCTCAGTTATCTCTTAACTAGAGAAGGATTGAGAAAGACTACGAGTTAGTCGAAACTGCAGTCTCCTAATAGAGAACTTTTGTTACGTGATCCATGTGAAAACAAGGTAAATAAGTAAATAAATATTTATAACCTTTAAACCATTTCATCACGGCTCGGTTTGAATACAAGTTACACTGTCAATTGTATAACTAGTATTTGAAGCATAAATATATTTATATGGTCTATTTTCGTATATCACATTGGTTCTTGTATCGTTTAACTATCAGATGATGCATCAAATACTATTCTTAGAAAGAAGCAAAATGATATATCACGTCAACCGATGTCAACGGTCGGCGAATTTTATGACGGCATATGCCGACAGACGATGTGAAAGGGTTAAGATTAAACATCATGAAAGAACAGTTAAGGAATGGTATGTTTGACATATTTTTTTATAATTTGATAAAAAATAATACAGAGACAACAAGCTCACATCACTTAATAATGTTGTATTAAATACACCTAATTATGTTTCATAAACGATAGTTTTTTTCTTCAATCCTCAGGCTTTATAAAGCTATTCATTATAATATTCCTCTGATGTAGAGGTATAGAGGTGCTATATAGACTAGGATAATAAGAGGTGACTTAAATGCTTGGTAGTAATTTGTAGTGATCAAATGCTTTAGCTGTAGGGAAATATAAATTAAAATAACAAAAAATAGTAACATCCCCTTCTCTCTCCAAAAGGTGTTATTCCGTCGCGAAAGGGCATGATGAGGAGCAGGTCAGCAAAACAAAGACTTTCTTTTAGAAGCACATTGATTATATTTATGATAAACTTAACAAGCTTCCGGCCAGGCGGAATGACATGTCACCGGCCGTAATGCGACTTTCTCGGCTATCCTCACACAACTGCCGCGCTTGTGATCAGGCTCACGCCCGCGCCACAGGCAGCGATGTATATAACTAGTTCCGAATGACAATATGGTGGACACATTCATGTACGTCAAGCGAACATAAATCAGAGACGAAAGATTGTATATCGAGATTTTCAGTACCAGCCAGCAAGGGCTACATCTTGCTGATGTCAATAGTAATATAACTGTGGCGGAAAATAAAGAAGGTTTTGGTTAATACAAGTACGTCCATTAATAGTGATGAAATGTAAGAATGAAGATAAATTAAGGGATGAAAAACCAAAAGTTAATTTACGTATCTTAATAGTGCACTTATCAATTATAGCTCGGAACCACAACTTCTATATTTGCACATAATTTAGGAATAATTAAGAAAAAATAAGGAAAAATTAAGCACCAGTATAGGAATTGAGCCCTAAAGTGCATGTTAGTATTTCATTTAACTTATAAATCGTTAATGAATAATACATTATCTTTATTTATATTATATACTATACATGAATCGCTTGAATATATATATTATTGGATATTTCTGCCTATCTAGTGACAGATACGAGTAATATAGACAAATCAACATCAGCAAGTAGTGTTTAGTAATATAAACACAATCATTTCATTTGAATATTTTGCCATTTTCAAAAAAGTAAACTTGAAAAAAATACAAATAAAACAAAAATATAAAAAGGTTAACGTTTTAATTCAACATGGAAACGTGAATCGTTCACGGGTCAAGTCACGCGATAATTTTAGGAACTTCAAACAAAATAATTATAAACATCTGTTGGTGCCTATTAAGTACATTAAACTTAATCATAAATTAACGAACGGCAAACTTGTAACTTGTTTTTACTTTCAGCCGAATTAATTCACTATTTAATTTCACACCCAGTTAGGAAACTTTATAGAATGAAATATTTATTTTTAATTACAATTACACTCAAATGTACCGAACTGAAACGCCCTTTAGTTGTTATTATTCAAATACTCTTTAAGATATAAAGTTAGATGCTAATTTGGCGCTTGTTTCAATTAATTCATAAATGATCGTTTAACGAAGCAAATTAGAGTACTTAAACCATAAAAACATAAAAAAATATTTTTAAATATAATATCATTGAAATATAAACAATTTAAAAAATGTATTAAGAGGCTATTCAAAATGCTAAATAGTAAAGCGGAAATTATAAAAAACTGACATTACATATTTATTTAAATAATTTTAATAGTGGTGAATTGAGTTTTTAGGAAAATATCAATATAAAACAACTATAACAAATTTTTTTGTCCAATAACGGGTTGTTGGGTCTCCAAAAACAGGACGAATTTCCTTTTACACGTACAGATAGTCACACAAAACAATGGACAAAAATCAATTGTTTGATGTTGTTTGTAAACATAAAGATTTAGAATGGACAAAATAGTTGTATTCTGACATAAGATGAGTCGTTGTCATAGCTGAGAAGGTAAAAAAAGGTATATCATAGATTGAATGTAAGGCGTTCCGCATAGTTGTAATTTTCATTATGATAATAATAATATTAATATATTATCAAATGTCCATACATATTTTTTTCTTTCTGAAGCGTGCTTTTCAGGACTTTATTACCAAAATTTTGAGTTACACAAAATATAAATAAATTGTTTTGTTACGGTTGTTTAATTATTAATTTGAAATTGAAATTAAGCAGAATTTCATCAATTTTCACAATTTCAATCATCCTCACATGACAAATAATTTAAGTTGTGAGCTTATAAATGTGTGTATTGTTGATAATAGTCATAATGCGTACGTATCACTTTAAATAGTATCATTTGAAACGTCAAAATTTAAGACATAAAACGGAATTGAAGTGTTCAATGGTGGGAATTTAATTGTTGTCTGACGTATTTTGTTGTATTGTCGTCACGGATGTACAAGAAAGCTCTTATCAATTTGATGCGAAGGCGGTTGTTTAGGAAGTGTTCATTTTGTATTTGAGGAAGAATATTCTGTGGAAGAATCCTGACAGTGGTCTGTTAGTACAAATATATTTGGGTCCATTTAGAGTGGGCGTAGTCGTCGGTGTAGAGTTTGTAATCAAAGTGGGTGGTGTAGATGAAGTGGACTGTGAGGTATATAGCCCAAGAGACGCTACCCCACCTACCTTACAAGTAGGGCTGGCTATTTGGTTATAACGTCAGGGAGACTTATTTTTTCTAGAGAGCCATTAATGTTCAATAAAATCTTCTTTCATTTACTGCTAAATATAGACTAAAACATGTGCATCTTTTTTTCTCTGTATTTTAAATACCTAAGCTTCCTCTAGTATTAGTAAATCAAAAGTTTAGTGATTTCTTTTTCATATGGTCGTATTTTGACATCTAGTTTATACGTCTATATCTATTTATACACAGCTACATAAAAAACTTTACCTTTATCAGCCGACAGTATCACTATTTTGCTTGTTTTGCCCCGAAAGAGGACCTAGCCCCTGGACACGACAGGGGTGGAATATATAAAGGTCCCTTAACAGACTTTGGACCGGAGTATGTAAGACGAGGACACAAATGAAAGCCTGGCAGTTTTACAGCGGACCAACTGAATGTGACTACGGCGTGGAGCAGACCCTGACACACCTTCTAGAGTTAGCGTTATGTCCGAGTACTTGCACCCACGGAAGACCTGATGATGGTTGGGAGTAACGCCACCGACGTCGCCCACTTCTGGATAGACAGGATCTGACCCTGTTGTTTCCGACACGATTATAAATAAATACATATATATATCACTATTTTATGGCTGAAATTTATTTTATAGAATTTTTTTTAATACCATTAATGTAAAAAAAAAATGCTACATTCCGCGAATATTTCTCGAGTAAATTTTTAATGTAAAATCATTAATTTGACTAGAAAAATTAAATTTATTTGTTTTTATAAAAGAAAAATACGATACGCCATCTAATTTTCAAGGAAATTGAAAAAAAAAATACTTATAAAACTTATCCACAAAAATACACTATGAACAATATTCATGAATATAATATTTATGAAGCTTTATTGAAAATACTTAAAATAACGATTGCTTAAATTTTTCGTAATAATTTTATTAAAATTCATAATAAAATGATAAAATACGTATATCTGAATAACGTTTTACAAATTAGCAAAAATTATCCCTCATTCGCACTGCGGTGGTAGAAAAGCGAGGTGTTAAACCTGTAAAAGGTTTTTTAATATAGTCAATGATATAAAGAATAGATTATCAAATTCTAATAATAAAAAATATTCCAATAAAAATTAACAAATTAATTAATAATGTCTCCTTGAGACAATATCAAGAAGGTAAAATTATCCATCAGTAACACAGGTAAATGATTCGTTATAAAAGTCCGATGCCGGAATTTATGCTAGACCGTTTCACATCCATTCAGTCTATTTTTTGCAAACCAATCCACCGAGTGGTTAAAATAAATAGTCAATGATCTAAAAAAATAATATTAGAATATTGTGAATAAATGAATACTGATAGAATAATAATAAAAATATACATACTTTGAATATATACTATGGCGACATCTATCGTACGATGATAACAATGATATAAATACTAGTTTCATCGCAGGTCGGTCTAGGCATGAGGCAATGGCGCGATTCGCCGAGCGGTATGAATACCTGGGCATTGTTGGTTTCCAAAGTCCGCGGTTCGCATCCCGCTATATGCCGTTATTTTTGACGCGTTGCTTGGATTGGCGCGTTGAAAAAGAATTTATGTTTAGTATATGTATATTTAAGTAATAATAATTTGTAATATAGTCAATGATCTATAAAAAGTAGATTAGAATATTGAAATAATAAAATAATATTCTAATAAAATTGGTTATAAAATCAATTAATAATGTCTCCTTGAGACAATAAAAATAAAATCTGTAAAATAGTCAATCAGTAATAAAGGTAAATGATTGGTTATAAAGTCTATCGTAAAATTAAAAAAATTAATACTAATTTCACATCCATTCAGTCTCGAGCAGTATGAATACCTGGGTTTGGTTTCCAAAAGACCCCAGTGGTACGCGTTGTAAATGATTGGTTATAAAGTATATGATATTTTTAAGTAATAATATAAGTAATATAGTCAATGATCTATATAAAAGTCTTAGAATTTGGTAATAAAATAAAATGGTATTAAAAAACTAAAATATAAAAATTTTGTCTGAATTTACTGAATGATAAAGAATAATAAAATAATAATAAAAATATACATACTTTGAATATATACTATGGCGACATCTGTCGTACGATAAAAACAATGATATAAATACTAGTTTCATCGCAGGTCGGTCTAGGCATAGCAATGGCGCGATTCGCCGAGCGGTATGAATACCTGGGCATTGTTGGTTTCCAAAGTCCGCGGTTCGCATCCCGCTTCTGCCGTTATTTTGTGCTTGGATTGGCGCGTTGAAAAAAGAATTTTATGTTTAGTATATGTATATTTAAGTAATTATAATATTGTAATATAGTCAATGATCTATAAAAGTAGATTAGAATATTGAAATAATAAAATAATATTCTAATAAAAAATTAAAAAATTAATTAAAACATGTGCATCTATTTTTCTCTGTATTTTAAATACCTAAGCTTCCTCTAGTATTAGTAAATCAAAAGTGTAGTTATTTCTTTTTCATATGGTCGTATTTTGACATCTAGTTTATACGTCTATATCTATTTATACACAGCTACATAAAAAACTTTACTTTTATCAGCCGACAGTATCACTATTTTGCTTGTTTTGCCCCGAAAGAGGACCTAGCCCCTGGACACGACAGGGGTGGAATATATAAAGGTCCCTTAACAGACTTTGGACCGGAGTATGTAAGACGAGGACACAAATGAAAGCCTGGCAGTTTTACAGCGGACCAACTGAATGTGACTACGGCGTAGAGCAGACCCTGACACACCTTCTAGAGTTTGCGTTATGTCCGAGTAGCTGCACCCACGGAAGACCTGATGATGGCCGGGAGTAACGCCACCGACGTCGCCCACTTCTGGATAGACAGGATCTGACCCTGTTGTTTCCAACACGATTATAAATATATACATATATATATCACTATTTTATGGCTGAAATTTATTTTATAGAATTTTTTTTAATACCATTAATGTAAAAAAAAATGCTATATTCCGCGAATATTTCTCGAGTAAATTTTTAATGTAAAATCATTAATTTGACTAGAAAAATTAAATTTATTTGTTTTTATAAAAGAAAAATATAATACGCCATCTAATTTTCAAGGAAATTGAAAAAAAAAAATACTTATACAACTTATCCACAAAAATACACTATGAACAATATTCATGAATATAATATTTATGAAGCTTTATTGAAAATACTTAAAATAACGATTGCTTAAATTTTTCGTAATAATTTTATTAAAATTTATAATAAAATGATAAAATACGTATATCTGAATAACGTTTTACAAATTAGCAAAAATTATCCCTCATTCGCACTGCGGTGGTAGAAAAGCGAGGTGTTAAACCTGTAAAAGGTTTTTTAGATTAAATTTCTGAAAGTAGAATAAATTCTCTGAAATTCAAAAACATAAAGAGTGAAAGAAAAAAACACAGACCAGGAATGCATCTAAATAATATATTGAAGACGAAACTCGATTCCAATTTTTTAATTTATTTAAAATTTAGCATTTATCGCATTTCTTATGCTTGTATTGTAGAGACAAAAAAGCTTATATATTAATGAGACTGATATACGGTACTATTAACAAATGATCCACAATTTTCTCCCCGTAACTCAAATTCTTAATATTATACCAATTACTATTTACTAAAAATAAATTATTAATCATACTTATTTAACGTTCCATGTATTAATTATAATTACTACTATTTTGTCTTTTTCATGTTATCTACTTATTTACTGAATTGTTTTATTTTCTCTTCGTGTTTGTAATTCTTCGGTACGCCATTGTTATTATTTAGTCTTTTTTTTATCTAATTTTTCATGTCTGTCACTATACCGTATTGTATAAAATTATTTTCCTCAGATTTGTATAATCTCTACATTATTTTAAATTATTTGTCATGTCATATCTATGTTTTATGTTTTAATGTCTGTACTGTACGTCATAAATTTGGAACATCTGTTCTGTTGAGATAAATAAAAATAAACATAATTATCTTTTATGGTTATGTATAATTTGTGGTAATTTCAATAAATTGAACCTTTGCAAAACCTTCTTAAAATACTTTGCACCCATCGATTTTAATGAACAATTCACTAAACGTCTAGACAAATAAAAAATCTAAATGAAACATATATAACAAACCAATATGACCATTACCCAAATTTTTAGGTATTTTAGACCTTTAGGCTTTTTTCTTATTTCAACAATTTCATTAATTACATTCTTTTGAAATTATCATAAAGAAAAACCTTCGATACAAGGGAAACATTAAGAAGGCCACTTATTTGATATTTTCTTTAGCAAAAACCATTACGTAAAAATATTTTCGAGCAATATTGAAAGCACTTTCACGAAAATTCAGAATTCCGAATATAAGAAAGTATACTTTTACTGTATGTTCAAGGGCGGAAAAATTGTATCAGTGGGTGTTACAAAGTCAATAACAAATAATTTTTGTCAACACGCCATACTTTTGATACTTTTATTAAATAAACTGTGATATATTTAAGATAAAAATACCTTCAATGTAATATTAAAAGAAATATAAAATAATTTGATATGTTGAAGTGATGTAGATATGAATTTACCTTGAATTATTTTTATGGTTTACTGGAATTCACACAAATTTTACATTTACTGATGTAATGTGTATTGAATTATTACGGGTCACTATATATATTGAAGTACTATTTAGTATAAAAATACTTACGATTCTGTGTTAAAAATGAATGATTTTGTGTTAAAATAATTATATTACAAAAATTTCTTACGGATAACTGTAGTTGAAAAATTAAAGTAATTAAAAAATATTTATTAGCCGTGTATTTTTTTCAATGCATCTTTATTTTATATGTTATCCGTCGATTAAATACACATTTACTAAATAAAACATCTTTAAACTTAAAAAGACTTAATAAATCGTTGTAAAATCAATGAATATGTTGAATTGATAAATTGTATTTATAAAAATGTGAAATTTAAACACCTGATATAACAATGTGAGGAAAAACCCAAAATATATTGTATTAAAATGAAAATGAATCGAACTGTCACAATTATGACTGAAATTTCTGAAATTACATAGAAAAACGTAAATTTATATCGTAAAAATAAACACACAATATTTTATTACTGAATGAATTGGATAAATAAGGATAACTTGATTTTAAGTGAAGTGAGAATACTTACTGATCCGAAGCTTTTCGGCTGAGTAATTTTACTGGATCGTTGTTGAACTTTTGCCATTCATGCCTTCATAAATAATAATGTGTGCTTCCTTTATTTGGATTTTTAAATACCTGCGAAAAATAAGGAATATTAAATAAAATAATATATAAGGTTTTATCATGTCAAGAAGAATATATTCGTGTGAAAGAGATATTAATTTATACTATTATAGTATCAATGGAAATTGTTATTTTTTTCTCCATATTTGATCAACCATTGGCGCATAAGGTAGCTTTTTCTCCACCATGTACATGCTATGCATAGTTGCCGACGGGCCTCCATGGTGAAAACTAGAATGATTTAAATAGATATAAGCCGAGTGGTATTTATTAATAGGATGGTAAGACCAACTTTCCCAAAATCTGGTTGATTTTAACTCTAAAGGACGGGTAAAATACGAAAATGATTGGAAACATTCATTAGTTCAGCTTTGTAGTAACTCTTACGATTGGAAAATGAATACACGTGATCAGAATGTTGAGTTTCATTTTAAGCTTGTAAATAATACAGCATTGTTTCCAATGAGTATATTTCATAACTACCTTACACCCTCGTAATAAAGTTCACAGTTCACAGTTAACCTTTATTAATTCAGGTTTTAAAGCGTTAAGCATACACATTTTATCCAAATCTTTGTTTTGTGAATTTTCGTATATTTCATGTTGAATTGTTATTATTTTTGACAAGGATAACATTTTATTGAAATTTATTTAAATTCACCAAAAACCAACAACAATAGCGAATTTTAAGCATGGTTCTCCTGAAATCATCATATTTAACATAATTACATATGGACCAAAACTTTTAATATGACACAGCTATCGATATGAACTCACATATCGATTAAAAACATTTTTTTCAACATTGTTTTTCTTTAGAGAAGATTATAAATTTTAAGTGCCAGGTTTATTTGTATGACAGTAGCAATTACTTATCATCATCTTCAGCATGTGTCCACTGTTGAACGTTGGCCTCCCGCATGAATCTTCATCCTCTTCGATCCTCTGCCTTCCGCATCCAGGCCACTCTCGCTTTTCTTCTAGTGTCTTCAGGACCGTCTTTTGACCGTCGTCTCTTCGACAGATATGTCCTACTCATTGCCACTTAAATATGCCTATTTGTTGGGTAGCCTTCACTACTTGAATTTTTCTTCGGAAATTCTCGTTTCAGATTCTTTATTTTAAAGACACTCCAATCATGGATCTCTCCATAGCATGCTGGATGACCTTTATTTTATGGGTTAGACTTGCTGTGAGATTCCACGTCTCTGTGCCATAAGTTAAAATAGCTAGGATGCATTGATTAAATGCTTTAGTTGTAATACATTGCGGAATTTTCGTTTTAAAAATGTATTTAAGTTTTCCAAATGCTGCCCATCCCAGTCGATTACTTATATCGTGGATCAAAATTAACCAGAATACAGAGATATATTCCATTGCTCAGTACACAAGCATAGATGCTAGAAGTGTTGTCTGTCATCCAAGCAGCCTTGGGTTCGTTTCCGCCCAATGTTCCCGCCGCATTAGGCCTTGTTTACCTGAGGGCGGCGCGGTGGGCGGCCACATGGAATAAGTCTCTCCTTACTTACTACCGACGACATATTATATCACATCGGCCAGGTGTAATATTTATTCTTAGAGCTTAGAGCAGGTACCCACGTGTCTGCTGTGCTAACGATCCGATGAGCAAATATTTTAAAATTATGTTATTTTACTCGTATATATGAAGTTTGTGTAAATAGTGTTAAGCCATAACGTTTGCTGAACTGTATTTTAAAAATAAATACTCTAGTTTTCTTAAAAGATAGAATATACTAAATTATGGATATGTGAAGATCAGAGACAGTTTATCAGAATACATTTAATAGAAATGTTAAGATATTTTAATATTATTGTAAATTTGATGAAATAAAATTTTCGCCATTAATATAATTTCAAATCATCTTTGACAATAGTTCCGTCATTAAGTAAAACAAATGAAGTCTGAATAATTATAGTTAATTAAAAATCAATATAAGAAAACTTTTAATAATGCAGTTTCATCAATAATAGACAGTTACAAATGTAAGTTAATAATTTGTTTTAATTTTACATTAGTATTTGTATTCACTGTAACTTAATGATTTGGAAATAATCTGAACCAAGATGTGCGTAAGACTTTGCATTTGATTATTATGGGCAACCGTTTTTTCAATAACATTTTTTACTTTAATTTATAATAAATAGTTAACGATTTGTATTACAGTTAATTATTTCATTTTCAATTAATATATCAAAAAAATATAACGTCACAAAATTACCATATAGTAACTGTCACATAGCCTGATCTTTACATCATCCTAAGTCAAATAAAAAGGTCGTTATTCTGCTAACTATGTTAAAAGAATACATACACAACATTTTAAAATTACATTAGTAGGTGGCTTGATAAAACTGAAGTTGCAGTCATAGTATGTATTGTGAAAATAACATAACACATAATTCAGTAATACAATGTACTGTAAAAATAAATTGCTTCACATTGATAAAACGGGCTTAATCTAATGAATGTTCGTCTGAAATTGAAGGAATGGTGTTCAGATATTACGACGATATCGTTCAAAGAACATTGCCAAAACACGCAGTAAAGGTAGCTCCATTTCAGAGGTCCTTACTTCAAAATATATATATTACTGTTAGGACCCTCTGCAATGACGTATACTTCCTAGCTTAGTATTTCATAACTTCTCAAAGTGGGATGTCGTGGATTTAGAAGTTAATTTTCTTTCATATTCTAGCCTTTGCTAAAGAATATTTTATTTTTAAATCAAATATGCGTCTTGTTATAATTTTTTCGTTATCTCAAGTAAGTGTCGTTGTATACTAATATTTTATTGATCATTTTTTGTTTCACAAATCTATAATATATGTACGTTTTTAAAGACAAAGAAAAATTATTAATTTACGTCTCTGTCTTAAGAAAATAAAAAAAATACATGAAATAAAATACATACAATATTACAAATAAATTTGTAAATAATTACACAAAATATATTTAAAATGTAAAAAAATAATTAAAATGCTTTTATACAACTTTTTGTGACCTTTCAGTTGCAAAATACAGTCGACTAAATTAAATATTTATAACAGAATTTATGAAAAATAATAAATCTTAAATTGTGCAGTTATTATAAAAAAATACCAATAGTATATGGATCACCATTTAAGTATAATGTGTCAATATCTCAGTAATGAATACCTTTGTTGGATAAATAACTTCTTAGGTTTTCACGGCCAAATTTGATATTGTGGCTTTTGGGCTTAGCAGTGTGTGGCGAACTTCCTTCAATCAATATTTCGACCGCCATTGCAGGGGTCTTCTTCAGGTTTGATATATCCACGATTCTCCGGAATGAAACTTGATTATGTAGTTGCCATGGATACTTAAATGAATAACGCTCGTATAAAAAAGATAATCTGAATAAACCAACTCAAAACTAAATAAATCATAAATTCTGAAGAAGACCTCAGCGTTGGCGGTCGAAATATTGATTGAAGGAAGTTCGCCACACACGGCTAGACCCAAAAGCCACAATACCTTTGTTGGAGGTTAATTTAGAGCAAAAAACCATCAAAATCTATGTCACAAATGTAATAACAATATAACTTGTATGAAATATGATAAACATATATAAGTTGTAAGTGCGTGATTTGAGTGTTTTTTTTTACTAGAAGTAATATCAATCAAACCGTTCTGGAAACTCTGAACTGGTCCATGAAATATTTCCTGAATAATATTGTGTAAGTAGGAATGGTTGATCGTGATATTTCCTCTTATCAATGGTAAGGACCGCAGGCGCAATTTCGCTGAGATGACACGGAATTAAAGCAATTCGACCCCGTGTAATGTTGAATGATGTAATGTTCTGTCCGAAATCACTAAGTTTGTGATCAAAGCTGGGACGTTAACAGCAGTTTCAGTATAGCTGTCATGCTTTAGTAATTGCTTGTTCAAAATAATCATAATAAAAATTCAATGAATTTATTTGATGAAATACGAGTATCATTCAAGGATTTTGTATTAAAGTGAAAATAATATAACTTTCTGTACTTTTTTAAATAGTTTCATATTCAAAAACATAATATGTAAAAGTTAAATTTTTAGAATATTATTATAATTTTTCAATATGTTTAATCTGTTCTATTGAATTGTCCATTAGGACCAAATGGTCTAAGAGCATCCGGCTTAGATAATGTCAGTTTTTGACTACAATAATCGAAAAAAAAGGAAAAAAAAAGGCTACTAGTTTTTTGACAATATTTAATTCTATTAATGAGCATTTATTATTTAGCAAATGGTCAGTATTAAATAACTAAAATTGTAAGTAAAAAATAATTATTTGGTAGGAAATTATTAATTAATGCTAATTAATAATAGGTTAGGTTAGGTTAGGTTTTCATTTTATAAGTTAATCTTCTTTTTCTTCGTGTCAGCGAAGTTAAATTATTTCTGACCATGTTTTAGTCGCTGGGTTGAAAAGATTGGCCGGAGGAGGAAGTCCGAGATTCCGTTTCCAGGGGGCACCGCGTGGAGGTTCTTTTCATGCTCCCCGAAATAATTATTTATTCATTTCATATTATTTTTTACCAATATTGAATATATTACTGACATTTTAAAACTGACCACCATCTTACTGACAAAGTGGATACTGCCAATTTATTTAGTCTACTGCCGATTAAATTTACTTACTGCTAATCAATTTAACTTGCTGTCAAAACCGTGAATTAGTTACTGAACAATGAAATATAGACCCTTTTAAACTTGTAAGATTTATATACATGATTCTGAACGATTTTCAGAATTTGTAAAACAATTTTAAGCCTTAACTATTATCAATTTCATTCACTTGATCAGGCCATCCATGGGGACTGAATGGTCTATGAGCTTGTATAGGACAGCAGTTTGTGACTACATGATACATTTTTGTTATATTATATTTATAAAATATTTTTAAATTATGTATTTGTTAAATGCAATGATATATAACCAAAATATATAAATAAATCAAATAAACGATTATTTGAATTCACAGACAGAAGTTTAGTTTTCAATGTTATCATGCGTAACGTAAAGTCTAATAAATATTTTCGAATGAATAATTTTATCACTTACTGCTCATCTGAATGTGATTTAGTGAATTTAACGAATAAATATATTATATGTGTATACTATAGTCCAAAGTCATAACTTTGGTTGTTAATAAAATAAGTTTAAATTTATCATTACTCTCTGGTTAGTCTATATTAGTGAAGGTCAACCTTTTAGTAATCAAAAGCTACATCTAAGTCCAGTTTTCAATTTATATGACTTTTTCATTTTTAAATATTTTCTACCATATAATTAAAGCCTGTATTTTTTTTTATCAGTAACTAAATTAAGGTTTTGGCAGTAAGTTAAATAAATTGGCAGCAAACAAAATTAATCCGTTGTAGACTTAATAAATTGGCATTATCCACTGTGTCATTAATATATTCAATATTAGTAAAACATGATAAACCTAACCTTACCTATTATTGATTACCATTCATGAATTATTTCCTGAAATTTATTATTTTTTTACTGCCGATTGATATTTTTCTATTGACAAATGATTATATTTTACTTAACTTTTAAGGTATTTATTACTACCCATTAATTTAATTAAATACTGCCAAAAAATGAGTTTCCCTAGTAATCGAAAGCTGCTTTTACGTCAGATATTCTATAATACCTTAGTCTAGTTTTCAACTCATACGTTTTTTTTTCATACTTAAATCTTTTAATTATTTAAATTTAACATATAGTTTTATATATTTTTTGTTAATTTGTCGAGTTTTTCAACACTCAGAAGAAAGAGTATTGAATGACATGTGTATAATGTTTATGGTAAATATCGCACGTTCATTGCTTTTATTTCTTAGGTTAATTGAAAATATGTTCTATGCCACGGTATTTTACTTGAGTATCTAGAATTCAAAGAGTTTTTTATAGTATCTCTTACAATATAGTAATGAGAGATCATTGAATATAGGAACTGGTATTGCTTTATTAAAATTCTACTTTAAATACAGAAAAACATGAAAGAATAACAATCTTTTGGTAAAAAACATCGTTTGAAAATTATTTTGAATTAATGGCGAAAATTTACAGTTAATGCCCATAATTTTAACATCACTGCTCTATAAGATGTTTTGTCTTAACTCAAAAGGATAGCAGAAACTTGGAGGGTATTCAAACGGGAAGACAAACTGAAAATTAATTACTTATTAAAGTTTACTTCAACAAGCAAATAATTGCTCAACCAGTCATAATTAATATTGCAATCCACATAACTAAACATATGACAATAACATTATTATTAAGTTTTTTATGAAAAGGTATGCAAAAAAGCACAATCAATTGATAACAGAGGATTCAATGCCGTTCAGTCAAGATGACTGGACACTTCATGCGGGAAACATGTTTTGTACTCGTAGTTGTCTGATTGATCAGTTTCTTTACAAAATTCATATTGTATGAAGAGGGAAACACAGATACCGTATGAGCATTCCAGAGCTTACCAGTGGTATTTGATGATAGAATGAATTTTGGAAGCCTCCAGCTCTTGATCGATATACATTAACAGTGTATGGATGCTTAGCAAGTGAAAAATACTTGATTGTGGATGGGTGCAAAAATAAAATGAGTTTAGGGGAGCAATTTAACTTAAAAATCTTTCGGTCGTAAAAACCATTTTTGCAAATTGCTTAGCTATTATACGAACTGTATATCTATTCATTGTATTAGACTATAGTTTGGCATTTATGTATTATTTAAAAAAAACGATATCCAAATTACGACTTCGACGAAGTCGTAATTTGGATATCGTTTTTTCAAATTTTCGCCACTAATTCAAAATAACAATTTTCAAACAATGTTTTTAAACAAAAGAATGTTAATCTTTCATGTTTTTCTGTATATAAAGTAGAATTTTAATATAGCAATACTAGTTCCTATATTCAATGCTCTCTCATTACTTTATTGTAAGAGATACTCTAAAAAACTCTTTGAATTCTAGATACTCAAGTAAAATACCATGGCATAGAACATATTTTCAATTAACCTAAGAAATAAAAGCAATGAACGTGCGATATGTACCATAAACATTATACATTATATTATAATATAGTTTTATAAAGTTAGTTGTGTTTTTACGGGATAACTTTCGTTTACTACCAATAAACCATATTTAGACCTAACGTATTTTTTCACTTTGTACCACCATTTCCCAAAGTGCTTTGCTATCAATGACATAGATGGAACAATACAACACAAATTAAATAATTATAAATATACTGTTTACGGATAAATTTCAAAATAAATATTTACCTTTGTTTTTTTTAAGCAAATTATTATTTTTCCGCGGCCTGTACGTGACAACTTTCAAAGCTTTTCTGAATGAGGAGCGGAAGGAAAGTTTTCCGTCGATGTCAAAATTAAGAAGTTTTCAGACACTAAATACCGAGAAGAGAATGCTTCGCCAACTATTAGAGCCTCCTCTTTTGTCATGTCGTGTACAAATAAGGGATGACGTGCTTAGGACTTCAAGAACAACCCTCAGAACACAGTGGTAATCGCTTAGGGTTGGAAAATATATGTATGATTGCTAGGTTTTAAAGGTAGAATACGATTTAAGCTATGAGCCTTCTTATAAATGGTATCAGATAAAGTAATATTCACACAAAAATATTTTTCAATTGATCCTAGACGAAAGCCGCTTCGTGAACGCCACCCATTCAAAATAAGTCTAAAATTGAACCGCTATTTTTGGACGATGTGTGAATGGTGTACGTTAATTTATATACTGAGCTCAGAAATCATCAAAAATAACAAGCGTCCTAAATTTAAGAGAAAACATCGTTCCTCTACCGTTTGTATTTTGTTTGTCAATATTCGTCTATTTAGTTATATATTTTTTCTATCTTCTTCGTAGTATCAATCTGGTGGATTGGTTTGCGTAAACAAAATCTTGCATCTTGATCTGCACTCCTCTCGATCCTCTGCAGTCCTCTTCAGCTCAGCATAAGAGCTACAACTCATGTCCTCGAACACTTGCTGCAAATACTCCTGTCTAAGGCGCCCTCTATAGTTTCTACCCTCAACCATCCCTTCCACAATGTCGTGAGGAAGACCATCGTGGCGCATGATGTGACATTTTCTATATCCGCTCTTATGTGAAGCATATGGTTATCACAAATTGGTAACGAAAGTTTCTGCCAGTCTTTCGTGACGGCGAGAGACCGAAGTCTGAATAAAACGCAATAGACGTTCCACATTTGATTATTCAACGATTGTAGATGAATTGATGAAAAACAAGATAAAATTAGAGCTGAATTTCGTTCAAGCCGCAATGTCTCTTTTTAACCTAATGAACTTTCTTCTGCACAATAAAATTCTTGTAGTCTTAGTTTAAGAACATTGATAGTATATAGCATAACCGTAGAGCTTTTAGCGTTTTTAGATCATATGGTTTAAATTAAAACAAAAACATGATTTATAATTTGAAATGTTGTGAAGCAAGATATATGTTATTCTCTTATTTAATTTAATTAACGAGGAGATAATTAAAATGAAAGTTGAAGCAAAACATGTCAGATCCATTGTTGTTTTATGAGCAAAAATGTAATGAAAGGGTGGATGTACAGAAAAATTACTCAACTTTATTTCATTTCAGAAGTTAAATAAGTAAGTAAAGGTTTCTGAGATTCAAGTGATGGCCCTAACCCAACATAAGAAAATTAGTTAAATAAGAAGGCGAGAGAAAATTGTTTGTTCCCAGGCCAAAAAGTTTGAACATTGGCTCAGTAAAGGGTGCAATTATTTAAAAAAAAGAATTTTTACAATTAAATTTATTGCTCTATAGTAAATTTTGACAATTTGCAGATATCGTCTTTTCCGTATTATTTATCGTTCAATTATACAAAATTACATGTTACAATGCAGCATTATTAATAGTTTTTAGCTCCACTTGTTTGTTTTGTACTTGCATTCATTAGAAATATTTATTATAGATTTATCACAATATGTAATTTTGGTGAAAAATTCGAAATGTTGGTGAAAAAACAAGTAGGCAGACATTAAAAACATGTTTTATTCGCTAAATGTTATCAAAAATCTAATTTTTTGAATATTTTATTGCTAAAAAACACAAAACTTGCATACTTTCTATCACATTGTCTATTAAATAGTACTTTCTGCACCTGAAAAATCACAATATATAGTGATGAAAAAATTGACGATTTAAAAAAGAAGTCAACCTTTTGTAATAAACTAAAAACGTTAGATATGAATCAAATAATTTTTAGAATTAATCTCACAATATATTTGTAGACGGCATATTTCAGCCACGTAGAATGGCCATTTTCAAGTCAGTTAGTAAAGTGAGTGTTGGCTCTATATACAGCGAAGAGTGAGTGAAAAGGTGGACGTGGCTGAAACATGTCGGCTACAAATGTATTGGGGGATAAATTCTACAAAATATTTTTTTATATCTGAGATTATGGCATTCCACCAAGAATTATCGATCGAAAAATCTACATAAATGTTAAGTTGGTAATAAACTTAAATTCTTATGCGATTTGTTGAAATCTGCTTTGTTAGTCGATAATCCTGAAAAATATTTCATCTCTTACAATGTAAATATTTTAACTCTTATAATGATTTATATTCCACACTTGAACGCGCAAACTAAATACCCATTGTGTTATTTTTTACTGAAGCAGTTACTGTTGAAATTTTCAATATACATAATGTCATTTATGTATTAAAAAACACAATGGATTCTTTGAAATATGACCGTGACATTAACGACACCCTATATAAAGCTCTTGCAGCTATTAAAGAGCTTTTCTTTGTCGTTGAGCGAGTCTGCCAAACTGAGCTTTTAATGGCGTCAGTAAACTGTACCTACGGTGATTAGCGGAAAACTAGGAGCTTAATTAATCAAAGTTCAGCCTTCGATTTTTAATGAAATTTAACTGCGAATTCAGTCTTTGATGTACCTTAATTATAAATAAGAAAAGCATAATATTTTATATGACTTAAGCATAGGTATTTATTTATATAAATAATTAATATTCTCCTTGATAATGATAGCAAAATTAAATGACCTTTATCACTACTCTTCTTTCTTCCCATAAAATAAGAATTACCATATAAATCTGAAATATAAATTAATAAAAAATACGTACGTAAACTCACAGTAATTAAATATAGAATATTACTTAAATAATCTGGTTATAAAAGAAAAGAAAAAATATTCGTTACGTAACTTCAAGTTTCAAGATTTTGCTGCTGAATACCAATCCACTGGATAAGTTTGCTATGCGATACTACGAAGAAAAATGACTTCAAAATATTATTTAATACTAACACTATTTTTAGTGGCACTTTATAGAAAATGTATTCATCACAATTTACTGTAAAATAATATTTAAAAATAAGGAGTTTCATGCAAGATCTATCTAAGACTTATACGTTTTTTTTGCATCTTTATTCATTTGTTTCACACGTAAAAAACTCAAGCAGATATTATTTTTGTATAATAATAAAATAGTTTTATTTAACAAGTTAAACCTTTTGTATTGGCCGCTTTTTCAGTCACAGAAAAGTTTTAATCTGTAACATTTAAAATACAACAACTTCTTAAAGTCAAGTAATTAGCCAAAGATTAAAATGATTAATTGTTTTTGTTAATGAGTTTTGTTCTTGCAAGCTAAGAAATCTGACCTTAAAGGGTTCTTAGAATTTCATAAGCCATTAAAGACGTAATTATTAACAAAAATATTTGCTTTACTAACCTTTCTATATGTTCCATTAAATGACTTGTACTTTAAATGTATTGTTGCGAAATGCATTTCTACAAAATGTGCTGTTATATATTACATTTTAAATAATGTAAGTAAGCAAAGCCATTGATTCCAGCTTTAAATATACTTTATTTCTAAAGTAAATGTAGATTCGATATACTGTTTATTTTGAAGTAAGATTTGTTTATTACATAAAACTTTTGACGTTATAAAATTCATTGTTTTTAATACACACTTAAGTTTATTATGTTAACACATACAGAGAATGCCGACAGATGGCGATAGTCATTCTGAAGTTTCATCTGTGGAATTCAATATTTCATACCAAACTGCATATGGCTAAGCGCAGCATGTGGAGTGTGATCCGCCAACTTCATAAACTGCAGCCCGACATTCACGCATCATCCTTATTATTACATAAATTCACAATGAATGAGTGGTCTTCTCGGGACGACTTTCATTTACCACCAATTTCGATTAATAGGCTATGGCAGGAATTTTACAGGTGAAGGGACAAGTTCATACCATCCGGGGTTAAGATTTTTTTTTTAATCTCTATGAGGGACTCTCGAACTCACGAACATTTCGAATTTCTAAGCAAATGTTTTAACCACTGACGTATACCTGTTGAAGGTTAGCCCTTTGACAGGTATACGTCTCTTTTTCTTATAAGCCACTTTAAATAACTTGAAGCTGACCAAGTTGCTAGATGAAATCAGACTAATGATTATAGTGTGATGGTTTTATAGTGTGATCATATGCTCTGATTAGAGAGAGTAGATTAAGCAAATAATCACAAATAAATATACATTTAACGTTGAAATTTGAAACTGAAAATGGTTTCAAGATTATATAGGCCAAAATATAAAAGTCCGCTTTTAATACGATAATTATTTAAAACTGCCATTGAAGTCGAAAGTTGATGTAAATTTCTTTGTAATACCTCCAATTATTACTTGCTACGTGAAACTTTTATTTTTAATATCAGAGAACGAGACACCGTCAAAAAAGCTCGCAGTGAACTTTTCCCACTTAGCGGCCATGAATAATTTCAGGCATTAACAAAGTTCCAGTGAAACAAAGTTAGAAACAATTTTTAACGTCCAAGACGTGTGATTCTAGTGAGAATAGCGTAAAAAATGCGATTGTATTATGTCTGAAACGAGAATTGTGATGTTAAAATATTATTTTGTTCTTTGAAATTCATATCCACGGCTTGTATTAAACTATAGTTATTTATATTCTTTGGCATAGATATTTAAATATATTTCCTAAAGTGACAAATATTTTACACGTTGTTTTAAAATCACGTTGAGCTCTTTTTAATCAAAAACTTGAGACCGTTGTTTCGCTTTCAATGAGATTTTCATCAGTTTTTCCAAGTGTGTACTTACTGATGGGTTGAAATACTCGTATATCAATATTGTATTATTCAAAATCAGATTACAGGTTGAAATTAACGTCTTATTTAATCTTTATATTAAGTCTTATAAGGACTAAATAAGCGCTTCTTTAATGGCTTTTTTAACCCCTTATTTGATTAATAGCTCATGACAACAATTTACGAGTACAATATCTTTATTACACCAATCAGGATATAAACAGAGCATAAATTTCGATTAAAAATCATTCTTACATTCAAAAAAATTGGGATCAAATTTAACTCTTATAATGTAAATAAGTACCTTAATTCTAAGCCATACAAGCCACAATGTCTATAAATAGCTACAAAAACTTAAATCTGTCCAAAAAAAACAAGTAGATACAACACATCGATTATAAAATCTGATAATATCTTTAATTAACATAAAAGCTTTAAAGAGAAAAACGCCAATTTCAATTAATTATGTTTATGTGTAATTTCCCACGTACGTGCTTTATTCATATGGTTTTTATTTAAAAAGGGGTTTAAGGGTCAGGGAAACTGACCCTTAAATAAACCGGCCATTTTCCGCGTTATTTCCAGCCAGGTGCTAGATTTTCGCAGAAAAAAGGTACAGCTTCCACATAATGTTTTTTATTACCGTTTCATTCATAAATATTAATATGACAGCCGGAAATTCTTGTTCGTTCTTGAACTGTATCTAGTTCATGGGACACGGAATTTCAGCTGTGCCCGTTACCTTTTATGTGGTTTTTCGGAAAAGCGTGTGCACGATGGTAACTTGTCAGCTGCTATGCTCACCATTCGTCAAATAATATGAGAAAAAATTTGAACGTCAGTCTTTATAAATATAGTTTAAATACGAGCGAGTTATTTCTAATGTAAACACAGTGGAATATCGCTAATCGTTGATAGAATTATCTTATATATTAATTGTATAACAGCTGTTATTTTAAGGATGTATAAGCGCTGTGTGTAGATTATAGTGATAATCTGACAATGTCCCAGCATTCACGCATCATATTTTTATAATTATATCAGTGATCGTTTAGCGCTTTTTTATGACCGAATGGTCATTCCAAAAGCGTTTCTTTGCCTCTCTGAGTAAAAACGTGGGTCTTGAATCTGCTTCTGAAGGATGCTTCCATTTTAAGTTCTCTTATGCTTTCCGGCACCAAGTTCCAGGCCATTGGTGCTGCGTAGCTGGAAGCACGATTGCCAAAAACCGTGCTAGGACTACCTCCCGTCAGCTGCAGGGTGCTTCTATTTGCTCTGGCTGATCTGAGTGTCTATGATTGACATAAATTTGTTTATCAAAGCTTATGTTAATTGATAAAAGTAACAGTTTTTTATATGAAAAAATTGGTAAGCGAAAAACTAAGATTTGTATGTACTAATATTATAAGTTTATAGTTTTTTTTGCAGATTCAAAAATTATTTTAATCATTTAAAATAACACAGTCTTCAATTACTTTCATAAAGTATATTCAATCATTTGGTTACAGAAAATAGCTGAAACAACAGCTGAAAAAACACGCCTAATAGTAAAATATTCTAAAATATTTGGCAGATAAGTATGCGCACCGTTTGTTTTGATATTGATATTTTGTAAGAGAAAAAAAACATATACATTTTGTCAGCAGAAATATCCGACCGTTATGTAAATCCCGTGTCTTCTTCAGCGGAAATAAGATCGAATGTATGAAGTGACTGAGCTTATCGACTGTTTTCTTTTGCAAGCCTAGAAGAAATAGTATGACGAAAATTTTCGACACTAAAGTCATAGGCGTCGCGTAAGATTTTTTCAGTTTTTTCATAAAAAAATGTTTTTTTTTGAACTTGGTTATTGAAAATAGTTGTCAAAAGGTTTTGTCAGCTACTTTTATATAATCATTGTCTTATCACAATCCATTTCTGCACCTAGAACGATACTGAGTACATACGTTTAACTCCCGATGACCTCTATGTTGAGATCCTGGGAACTTAAAGAAAAAGGTACTGGTTGTATTAGTGTACAGTTGAACTTTTGTTAATTTGTATTTTTAAAGATATTGAATATTAGACTGTGTACAGGTACTATATACCTGTATATAATTGTAAATGCTTTGATACAAAAAGTTTTAGACCACTTGGTTAGAAAGATACGAAAATGAGATATTTGTTTGTGTCATATTTTGTTGAAATTTTTGAAAATTACATGGCCCAGTAAAAAAGTAAACAAACATTTGGTACATTCTAAATGTCCCAGAAGCTTCAGTGTTTTCAAAAATGTAAAGTAAGTTATCTTGGACATTATTTTATTTCCTATCGTAGAATATTAGAATGATAAATATCATATCAGTGCTCCATTTCAATAGATTTACAACAACTATCATGAGCTTAAATAATTCAACTTTTATACTTTATTTACTTTGGTGCAAATAAATAACCGTATTAAGTAAAAACACATTTAGATTAATTTTACAGGAAGCATTAATATATTTTAACATATATAAAAAATTCTCAGGTATTTCACAAAACTGTCATAATGTAGTGTCTCGATGAATTGTTGAAATATAAACGTAAAACGAAAACGTATTCTCTTAAGCTCTAGCCTCTTCAATTATGACAAAAGTAGCCTTTCTTAATATGAATTGTTAGATTGTTTACTTTAAGTTTACTTTTTGTCTTTGTATCGTGTGCTAGCCGTTTAAAATAGTGAGTAAAATAACGCCTGATTTTTACTTATCGTATTTTTGAGCTGGGCCATCAATATAATCTGCAGACGGGGCTTTCTCCTTTCTTCTGTCAATTTCTCGCGAACAATCGTTTCGGTGTCAGAGTTTGACGATTTTGCGTGCGAATCCAATTTGCTGGGTTCTTCGGTCGCTTGTTATTCATAGAGGTGGGGAAACCTTTGAAGGGGGATTTAATTGAATGCTCAGCACACACGAGCAGCAGAATAAATAAATACCAGCCCCCTCCTTGAATGTGGATCGTGTGCCTATTATATTTTTTCAAAGTCAACATTTTGGTATTTTTGACGTTGATATTAACTTGACATAGGTCTTACAGGCTGGTGCAAAAACCTAAATATGCGATATTTCGTCTCTTTTTATTCGGTCGTCGGACATGTGCGTGTCCGATTACAAGGGTGTCATTAGTATTGGACATGGTTGTCTGTCATTGGTGCGCCATTAGTTTTTGTAGATCGCAACTTGCGGCGCTGAGTGTCACTGACCACGGGCAACGCAAGTGGCGAGTATTCAGTTATCCCCTGACCTGATTGGGCCTGAAGCATGTAAGTTCCGCCCCGGGCCGAAAGTTTTTCAAGTTAATTGAAAATATATGTGATTCTGAAAAAGTCTGTGCGTTGCTCATCGGCTCCTCTTCTGTCCACCACGTGTCTTAATAACGATCTCGGTGACGTGAAGTTAGCTCTTTTTTTTAAGTAAAGAGGATATTAACGTATTAGGATACAAATAATATCATAATTAATACATTTTATTAATTTAAATTTATTAATTTAAATTTATTAATTAAAAAATATATTTTATTATTCATTACCAAGTAATTATTCTTAACTTCATAAATATTCCATTATTATTTAGATTACTTTTGAAAACAAGAAGATAATTGTTATTAAGGATATAGATTCTAGGAACGAGAACCATAGTTTAATTGTATTTCATTACAGTTGCTATTATTTCAGGATTCCATGTCAAAACATCAAATTATGATTTTGAAATGAAATTCTATCCACGAAATCTTGATATGTATCATAGAAGGGGTTTGTTATCCCAAATTTCGGCCACAAAATCCCATCACTTATGCAAATTTTCATATTTTGATAGTGTGGTGTAAAAGGTAATACGTTCATCTAAAGGTGTTCACGTAGGGTGACCAAATAATTAAAATAAACAGATCACACTATGAAAATATCACTGCATTGCACGATACAACAGGTATCATTAACGGTTAATTTATTGATGAATATCAATTAATTTAAAATCGTCCAAATATGCCTCATATAATACAGCAGCCTCTTATGCAAACAGCGCGTTTTTTCACACCCAGTTTCATTCTAAATTCTAAGGTTTCCATCAGTTCCCGGAAAACTGCTATAATTTTTTTATTAGTTAAACAGTGTATGGAATTTAACTGTGCATTTTAAAACTATTTTATTGTAATTTCAACTTTTGAGGCAACAATATTTTTTTATTCTACAATATTTAACCAGAGTGTAAATCATAATTTCTGTTAAAAAAAAATGTCTTCAATATAAAATTAAAATAAATAAATACGCTTATTGAAAACAATAATTTAAGTTCTCCGTAGTTCTGGAATTGGGATAACACCACTTGCCACACTTGAGCACATCACATACACGGATATTGTCAACTTGACCTCTAGAATATGGTACTCTTTGGTAAACAAAATAATCTAATTCAATTGCACATATTAGTTGTTATCTAAAGTCTTCGACTCGAATCTAAAACTATTATATTATTAAAATAAGATAAATATTATATTTATCCAATTTTAAATATTATACCCGTACCTGCAGAAACAAGTTAAATGGGATTATAAAGTCCCCATAAAGTTCGAATCTCTTCTACAGTGAAAGAGTTTATGAAAGTATGCCTATGAAATTATAGATTAAGAAAATTTCTTTTACCTCATATGTTCACCCTACTCGTGATATTTACACGGTGGAAGGCATGACCAGCATTTGTGGAATTTAAATGAAGCTCCAAAGGAAAATAAATACCCTTATTTACTTTGGTCAAATTGAATTAACTTTGGTTTATTTATAATATAATCCGGACGCGTGGGGAAGTTTCGATTAAAGGCAGGGCCGCATGAGAATTAAAGCTCGCCTCGGACTGCTACCGATATTGCCACCCATCTTACATTTCAACATACTTTTAAGTTTTTTTTTTAAACTCTAAAACACTGCCTATTGTATTTCGTAATAATGTTTGAAACCGGATATGCAATCATTACTTTTTATACTTTACTTGTATTGAATTCCAGTGTTTATTACTAATAATATAAAAATATTTATATTTGAATTATTGATGTTTAGTGTTATCAACAATAAAAGAAATTATTAAAAATAAAAAGTTCTTCGTTCGATTTTTCAGTTTAAAATATTAGTAAGTCATATTTTATTTCTATTTCTAGTTTTAGTATAATGAATCGTCTAATAAGAATGTAGAAATCGAAGTTTTCTTAACTGTCTTCATTTCACATGTCAATGCTGGTAAAGAATTGTGATAGTTAATAAAAAAAAACATAATTGTAGTTGTTTTAGAATGACGAAGTTGTTAGTTTATTTATGATACCAACTTAAAAATAAACTAGGTCGACAATTTATCCTTAGTATCTTTTTTGAATATATTATTTTTGAATATGCTCTCATTTTTGAAAAGCAAAGAAGCGCTTTTGGAATGACCGTTTGGTCATAAAATGTGCTTAATAAATATTGATAAACATATTGCTGATAAATAATCTCGGAGAAAAAAATTAAGCCCCTCAAATGTTTAAAAAATATGCAATGAAGCAAACGATTATTTTGCAATACGAGTAGTACGGTAATTTACATCCAACAATGCTTGGCTTGATCCATGTTTAAACAATATAAAAAGTAATTATCCATTTAATAAAAACAATATTGGCATAAGTATCTAGGCCACTGGGTTACTGAGGATCTTAGCGCTGGTATTGAGAGCGAGCGGAGGGCGCTGTCGGTTCGAAGCAATATGTTGATTCGTAGGCTTGCACGTTGTACTAAAAACGTTAAGCTGATGCTTTTTAAAGCCTTCTGTCAATCTTTCTACACGTGCGGCCTATGGGCTGGCTATACTCAGAAGGTCTACAGTGCACTTCGGGTCCAGCACAACAACGCCTTTCGAATGTTGCTGGGTCTGCCGCGATACTGCAGTGCCTCAGGCATGTTGATGGAGGCGTGAGTGGATGGCTTCCATGCCATAATAAGGAAACGTTGCGCTTCTCTGTGGGCACGCGTTCGTGGCAGTCCCCAGACAGTGGTGGGCGGATAGATGGGACTCATGGTTGTAGGGGCACTGGATGCGCCTTCACGTGGCCATCCAGAAGGGATCCGGTGCGCCACTCACTGAGTATTACAATAATAATAATGTGGTGTATGTGTCCATGCCGATTTATATTTTATTTCTATTCTGTTTAATTTTTTTTTCTGTATTTGCTTGGAATTATTGTATGTAAAATTATGATTATGGCACTAGTGGCTAAATAAATATATTTTATAATTATATTTATTATAATGTTATAACCAATATATTTTGTAGAATTTTAATCAATACTAAGCACTTACTATACAATTTTGGTTACGGTTCTCGGTAAAGAACGCAAATTAAAAAAAAAAAATATCTATCTACCTCTCTAGTACGCGATTAAATTGATTACCTCGAAGAGATGTTGAATATTTGTCTTCCTCTTTAGAACTGCGGTTAATGACGTTGTTTAATCGGACTATCAGTCATGGTGTCTTAGATGCCAGCTGGAGACTACCTCTAATGAAGGGTTGAAGGAACAAATGAAAATACGTAGTGAGTATTATAATTAGGTCAAGGAAAATAAAATCGATTCTATATAGGAAAAATGATGTATAAATAATTGATTAACTGTGGCTGTTAAAACATTTATTTAATGATAATTTCTGCAAAAAAAAAATAATCATACAATAATAAAATTAATATACAACTGAAACAAAATACTTTTTTTATATCGCAAAACTTTTCTGATAAAAACAGTACATGGTTACAAAAATCCGCCAAACTGCGTAACTGATATTCAAGAAATTTTAACCAAATTACGTTATACCTATTTTTTCAAAAATCAATATAGTTCTGTACTGGTGCCAATATTAGTGAAAATTCACGCTTTAAAAAGTGCAAATGTATTTTCAACAGCACTATTTTGAATTTTTGTTTTGTTTTTTGAAGATTTGTCGTTGGTGCCCTGAATAAACGTAAGGGTGAAAAATAGACCGCATTCTTATACCTTGAAGACTCCACTTTTCACCAGTTTGGGTACAATTTCGCACAACCGATCACGTAATTTTGCAATGTTTTACCGTATAATTTGACACAAAAATTCAGACAGAAAACGCTTATATAAAAGTTGGAAATATGGTAAATTTTGTTGCTAAAAGTTTTTTTTATAATTTAAAAATATGTGTTCATAATAACTTACATTTAAAAAAAATAGTATTTTGTATTTGAGTTTTATAACGAAGCAAATGCAGAATATAAATCACCATTAACAATTTACTGTCGAGAATACAAGTCTTTAACCCTTTCGCATCGGTTGTTGGCATATGCCGTCAGTAATTCTCCGACTGTTGACATCGGTTGACGTGATATATCGTTTTGCTAGTTTCATTACTCATTGTGACATCAACGGTAGGAAATTCCCTTTATCAACCTA
Organism: Glossosoma conforme; assembly: GCA_022606575.1. Taxonomy (NCBI): domain Eukaryota; kingdom Metazoa; phylum Arthropoda; class Insecta; order Trichoptera; family Glossosomatidae; genus Glossosoma; species Glossosoma conforme. Next base: position 218,293 of record JAGTXR010000048.1, read on the forward strand.
CATGTATTCTTCCGTAATTTTTTTTAAGTTAAAGATTTTTCTGTAAACTACATGTGTCAATGCCATAACATATATGTAGTTACACAATCAACGTTTGTTAAATATGATTGCTACGCACACCTGATAGCTAAAGGAAAGAAGAACCTATGTGATATACGAAAATAGGTCAGATAAGTACATTTATGCTTCAAATACTAGTTTTTAACAAAAAAAAAGGTTTTAAAAATTCACGCCGTATTGACAGTATAATTTGTATTCCACCGAGCCGCAATGAAAGAGTTAAATAATTTTTCAACACAAAATTTTGCTGATCGAGAATAAAATTATAACTAAAAATGTACGGAAATTGATCTGACCGATAGTAAATTTAAATATTCATAAATTAATTTCTAGCTATTGAATTAAAAAAAAAAGATCTTCAGAGCCACAATTATTTACGTTAAATGTTATAATTTTTTTAAGTAATATTCTAGGTATTCCTATAATACAGACATGTATTGTAATTACCCCCCGGGGAAGCATTAATACCGATGTACTAAATGAGATTACGTTTAATTATTTAAGTATAAGTAGTCAGAATCTTGATTATAAATACTAATAATCCTATGAATACCCAACAGGGACAATAGCAACCCATATTTAAATATACAGGGTGCAGTTTAAGTCTTTGTTCCATGCTTTTCTAACCATATATTTTCATATTTGGAGCATATAGTCACTCACACTCAGTTCTGGCAGTTATACCCTCCATGCCATGTCTTATGACATCTTTGCACCCGAAGATTCACCTGGAAACATACGAGGGCGGTTCGATAAATACTTAACCTCGTAGTTTTGGTTTGATCGCGTGTGGAAGCAGGCCTGCCTGTGGATTGTAGAAAAATTGAAAAAGACCAATATCGGTCGGTGATATATCGTTTTCGACAACCTCCATGGAAGAGTACGGAGATTTGAAGAGACGACGTCTGTAGTCGTCCGAGGTATATTTTGGAGAATTTGTTATTCATATAGAATAACAAGATTGGGTGATTAGCCCCACGTTGTCCGGCAGCTCATTGTTATATGACTTTTTAATTATAAACGTATTTATATTAAAAGTTTATAAAATAAGCCAAAATTAAAACTATGATTATTTATATAAAAATTGTAGACATTTAACACTTTTACTGATAGTAATCTAATTTCGTTATGTACTCATAAAATAATCCTAAAAAGTACCTTTATAATGTAATGTTTAAATAAGCAAATGACTTTGTTGGCACCCTATGAAGTGCATAATGAGAATTTTATTCTCAGGACATATACAAGTATATGTAATACACTCATGTAGAATAAGACAGAATAGTGGTAAAATGTGAGTATAATACACAGGATTAATTAGTATAAATATTTATCAAATTATTTCAAATTATTCAAGATTATAATGGTATTAGTGTAAAACAATACTATTTTGCATAATATTTTCGTGCTTAACAGAGCGCCAATTATTATTAATATTAGCCCATAATTACATAGTCTTCTTAGAAACATATTATATTCTAAACATAACAATTTATTTATTTTGCATAACATTATATTCTTAAAATAACACAACAAAGATTGTCTTTTTTGAAGAATGCTTTACGTATTTACTTCACCACATCCATTTTATAGTCCAGTTGCCGCAATAAAATAAACTAAAACATCTACTATTAATTAGATAAAAATTTCATACCTTGTTTTAATATGGATAACATTGATCACTGTTTCACTTGATGGAAGTTTGCAGTTTTGCTTTCTATGAAAGCTTCTTCCATCAAGTGAAACAGTGCTCAATATGATCCATATTAAAACGAGGCATGAAATTCTTTTCTATTCAATATTAAAATGGATTTCAAAGTGAATGTGAAAAATATAAATATTAAAAAACTGTTATTTTTTAAGCCTTTGAGCTTTTATCATTGGGAAAGATCGTACGTATTAAAATATATTCGGTGAAATTTTATTATTAGGAATTACTTAAGAATGTTATTTAACCAGCGGTATGGTGGCAAAATGGCCTTAATTAAGAATACATGCAAAATAAGATTATGGAATGTGTTAATAAATTATGGAAGGAAGAGTAATGGGAAATATGTAACTAACAAGAATGCTATTCTATTAATATTTCTAAAATTCAAATGTTTTAGTTGTTTTAAATATCAAGTACATAATAATATATTACATTGCTTAAATATATATTTTTAAGTAACTTGGTAGTATTTGCAATTAATTTCTTTATAAAAATATTTTTTACATGATTGTTTATTCATACGATTGTATGCACGAAACTGTGATTTTATTTCTCAGATTAACAGTAACCTTAAGTGATCCGTGTTTAAACAAGGTTAAATATTATTGTATAATATTTATTTAACATAATAAAATATATGTTTTATTGGAGTATAAATTATTCTAATAAATATCTTGGCTGCTTTAGGTCTAACGTCATTGTCTACATAAATATGCGTCACTCATCTTGATTACAATTAAAAATAAATTATTACAATTGTAGACTGGAAAACATTTCAAATTAAAAAAATGATATTTTGAAAGTGCAAATAAATTTGTCACGTAACGAGCAAACAACGCTTTAACCTTTGAAACGCTTTCGAAATTAAATTAATTTTACTTAACCCTCCGTTACAAAGTATGATAATTTCAGAATTATCGTTCTGAAAAATGTTGTTCGTTATTCTTTCAGTCAACACTTGTCATGCTCCGACAGTAATAATGTATTCCCTCGATACTTTTTCCCTACCCTCTAATTCTTTGTATGTACAAGTAGACACAGTAGACCAGGGATAACCATTTATCATCTATATATATAAAAATCAATGTCTGTCTGTCTGTCTGTGTGTATTTGATGCATTCCGACACCATTAACTCGATATCGATAATACTTTGTCGAATTATTGCTGATACTAAAAGGAAAAAGATAGGATACTCAAAATTTGATTTAATTACAAAAATTAATTGAATATTTACGTAAAACATGTTTTCATACAAGACTATTGTAATACAGAACGGCCAATTTAGAACATTGTGTTTCCTTGGCAACGCCGTAAAACAATTCACTCACCTGAAGTTATTATAAGTAGGTACTAACGTAAGGTACTGAATATTTAGAAACAAAATTCGATTTTCGAATAAACTATTTCAATATTTGAATTTTTGACGACTTTTTTGTTTTATCGAATTAAAATAAATATAACGTAATAATTGTGTGTGATATACAGTAGAAAGAGTTAATTTTGGAATCCCAATTGCTGGTCGGCTTCGGATAGTATTATATTATAATTTTTAAATTAATTTTAAGTAAAAAAATAATTAATTAAAAATATTTTGTTTTGATTCACAATTTATTTTATTGCTAACATGTTTCGGCCTTCCTGAAGACCATCTTCAATAATGAAAAAATAAAAACAGGCCGTGGCTTATATAGGTATGGACAATATCCTATATTAGTACACACATATTTACAGGTTTTAAATTTTTTAAAATTTATTGATATGTGATTAGTTTTAATGTATTAAGACATTATACAATAATAATTTTTTTGCTTTCAATATAAAAAGATATTATGAAATACTAGGTATTATATTTTTTTAATTAAAATTAATTCTAAAACTATAATTAGTTCACCAAGTATTGTCAGTTGATAACCTTAATGTTAGTATTATATCAATCAATTTATTTTTATTTTTCAAAAGTGAATTTCAAAACGTAAAATTCACTGTGATATCAATTATGCCACCCAAACGAAAAGCAATAGGTCAAGAGTACAACTCAAGCACGAATGAAAAGGGCATCTCGAGCTTCAGAAACAGTCGAGCAAAGGAGAGCAAGATTGGAAACAGATCGAGTACACGCTGCTCAAACCCGTTCATCTGGACAGATGAGCAACGGGAAGCAAGATTGGAAACAGTTAGAGTACACACTGCTTAAACCCGTTCATCTGAAACAGATGAGCAACGGGAAGCAGGATTGGAAACAGTTAGAGTACACACTGCTCACACCGGTTTATCTGAAACAGATGAGCAACGGGAAGCAAGATTGGAAAAAGATCGAGTACGTGTAGATCATACCAGACGTACTCTGCATGCTGATTTAAATCATAGTGCTTTCCATTACGATCCTAATTATGAATACAGTCTGCACCCAAGTATTGTTATTGGAAAAATTGATAAATTATGCGTGTATTGTAGTGCCTTTAAATTTAAAAATGAAACACTAGGAATGTGTTGCACGAGTGGAAAATTGAAATTGCCAGAATTACATTCACCACTCGAACTTTTATTAACGTTGGTATCGGGTGATACAAGAAGGGTATATTCATTTACGCGATGCAGCTGTAAATGATGGCTGAAAAACAAAAAAACATTGTGTATCCAAAAGCACTCCAATAAATAAAAACACATACGGGCGCCACTGTCAAATTTAGGTAAGAACAAGATAACCTAAGTTGATTGTTTCTAATTGGCTCCGGTCACGCCTCAAGTCCAACGTATCCAATCGGAAGACGAGAGGCTCCCGACGAGGCGCTTCCATAAAAACTCGCGGTTTATTTTTTTTAAGTGGCATTGCAACGCATGCCAGGTACACGCTAGTATTTTATAAATTTTCGATTTGCAAAAAGAGCAGTACCTTTATTTTACCCATGAAATAGTTGCATAAATATATTAACCTTGATGCAATCCTTTCCTTTTGACTAATTTTCATCGCCCGGTCATACTGCTCCAAAAGCTTAATTAAGCGTCCATATATAAAATTTACTCAGTCCAGAAGCTTTTTGTTCTGGAAACTTTATGGTGCGATTCACGCTTTGACTATGCAGTCCACCAAGCTCTAAATAAGTTTATGGGATTTTTCCAACTAAACATGTATTTATAATGTAATTTTTGTGTTAAATTTATTTCACAATATATTTATTTCACAATATATTTATTTTCTCCGCATATCTGCACATCATAAATTACCGCCACTCAGTTATGTTACTTGCTACTGTCCATACGCTATAAAAGCTTTGCACTTGAAGGTCCTTCTGGGAACAAACGTTGTTCCCGGAGGATGATTATATGAACGGGAGCCCGAGTGTTTGAAGAGATAATAGTTTCTAGTATCCGACGCATATTTTAGGTACTTTCTTAGGGATTTTTAAAAATAATTAGATCGAAATATTAGCAAAGAACTTTTTTTAAATGAAAATGTAGTTTTGTGAAACTAATTAATTGATATAAACTATACACATTAAATACATTATACAGGTACATACAAAATAATACGCAAAAAACTACTTTTTGGTAAAAATAATACATTAAGCTTTTATAATAGTTGAATATTTTTAACATTATCACACTGAAAACTATTCACCACTAAAAATACCTTCTTAGGTCTTCACGGCCAGATTTGATATTGTGGCTTTTGGGTTTATTTGGCCACACACAGCTAAACCCAAAAGCCACAATATTCATCACTAGCAGAAAGACCGCAGTTTAGGTTTCAATGAAAGTTGTATCAGTTTCCAACGTGTTTAACATACTATATAGTAGCTTATTTTGATCTATGTTAAAACAACATACTTTTTAATACTGAAATGGATCTCAAACTGAATGATAAAAATATATATAATTATTGCCATGATCAATATAGTTTTTCACTCCTTTTAGTGCTTCGAAAGACCATCGTTCAAACGAAAATTTACGAATTTCTTTCATTTATTAATTATTTTTACATCCCCGTCATTACTTTCTCTTTAAGCCCTTCGGTATTCAGCCGCCGCCCACTAAACAAGAGAAAAGGTCTCCTCTGCTTATTTCCTGTTTCATGTAAATAGTAATAATTTTCTCATCACTGTAACATCTGGACAATCAAATAAATACCTGTCCACGGTAACCATAATTATCAGCTTAACGAGTACACTTTTACTTACCCTTGTACAATACTTATTTTTAATGGTTATGTGTAATAGTGAAATCATTATTTTATAAATAAATAATTTTATTCGTGATATATGCTTTCATTTATTACGTTTTTTATCGTTATTTTAATCACAGAATACATTCATTTGCATCGCATAAATCCGTAGCCCAATTTTTATATTAAAACGCTTTTTAATTCATTTATATAAAGCTACGTAACATGATTCATATTAAATGAAAGCATATGGAACTGAAATTTAAATTGTTAAATATATCGCAGTAATATAATAAATTTAAAACAATGCAGTTGCATTAATTTATATGAAACAAACAACGTTTTGTAAATATTTAATGACTTAATATAATTCAAATTTAATTGGTTACATTTGTTCATTTACTGTAAATGTTTATATCACTATTCCATATCAGGTCCTTAGATAGAGTATATGGTCGTTTTCACCACAAAGGTCTTTCAGCCGTGTCTATTACCTTTTATGTATACGTAGCTTACGGTAGACTTATACGATGGCTAGAGCCCTAGAGTTGAAGAAAAGAGGACGATTTTAACTATAAGAATCGTTTTCTCAACTCAATATTCTTAACAAAGTTATCGTTTATCTTAAAGTTTTCAAAGCTTTATTGCACTTTAAAGCAAGATTTTATAATGAGATTATTAAATAGACAAGGATTTCATACCATGTTTTAATATGGATCACATTGAGCACTGTTTCACTTCATGGAAAACTGCAGTTCCGCAACCTACGAAAGCTTCGTCAGTTCCAATACGCACAAACGTAATGACGTGTAAATGAACATATACTGATTAAGAAAACGTTTCACTAGAGAATCATTAAGTGATGTGTAGAAGTGGGGATAAATAGGTAGGATATATGTAAGTAAATAAAGAAAATGTTTCAGTAGACATCAGGTAGGGAGTTAATAAGTAGGGGTAGTGGGTGTGGTCTATATGTGTTCATCGAAGTTGCAACAAAAGAAATGAGTTTATTTTCATGGAATTAATGGCAGGTTGGCAACTTTTACATCAAGATTTCAGACAGTTGAAATTTCACGTTTATTTTTGTCCGGGGTATTTTTTTTTGGTTTTGTTTTAAAAGCGACAGAACTCGGTAACCCAATAACAATCGCCATGGAAGTTTTTAAGGTCTAATGAACTGGGATAATCAGTTTGTTAGCCGGCCATTGTGATTTCATTACAAGAGCTATTCAATTATGTTATTGACAAACAAAATAAACAATGCGTGACCAATTTATGCCACAGATTACTCATTTGAAAATTTATTTTTGTTATTTCAACAGCTAAATGTTTTGAATGTGCATTATAATATATTTTAAGATAAAACCAAATCAACAATACGTGACCAATTTAAGCCAAAATGACTTATTTTTCAATGTTTATTTTTATTTCAACAGTAAAAAGTTTTAAATATGCAGTTTGATATGTTTGAAACCCATTTGTATAAATGCAAGATTTCATGAAAGTTTTGGCTAGCAGTTTAAAGGTTTCAAAGCTATCGTTTTTTATAACTTTTTTATGGAAATGCATGCAGGAGAGTACAATCAGTCAAAACCAGTGGGCTCTATCACGCTTAATCAGAATAACTGATCGCTGCGTGTGGGAAACGTGTGTTGTGTTTATGTGTGGATTGATGAAATTACAAGGTTGTATTGATTTGTTATTTTTTAAGAGATTCAAATTATGTGAAGGAAGAAACACTCATACTGGAATAATTAATTCAATTATAGTGTGTAAAAAAATGCTTCTTAAAATACTGTAAGAATGCTATACAAGACACATGATGCTTATGTGAAAATGAAATAAAAGTATTGTTAAAATAAAGATTTTTTTATTTATTTGTAAAGTGTGAATTCTGTGAAATTGGTTGTATTTAAACAGTATTTTGGGAAGATTTTTTTACGCATATATATTTAACCATATTTATATTAAATTGGCATACTTATAAATAAATGTATTGGTAATGATTATGTAGTTAGAATGATATAATATCAATAAATACTTCACTTCACGCTTAACACAATTATTGTTCGATATAGTTTTGTACTTAAATTTTTCTTTCTTTGAACATAGTTGTGTTGCCTGATGTTTCATACCTGTTATTTATTAAATATGAGAATTCTCATTTTTCTTGTCTGCAAACGTAATAGATGACGTGAAAATAACTGTATTTCTCGCTCGAGATTTGAATGTAAAATTCTTTGAGTTCGCAGCTCTCTGCCTGTCTCCTTTGATGATTTCATTGTTGACTGAATAACAATATTGAAAAATGTAAAATATTCAAGAAAACGTAAACATTTCGCTAGAGCCTCTTAGCGAACAGTCAATATTATTTCTGGCATTTATTGTTTATTTTACAACAAACCTGCGTCTATTTAAATGTTGTAAAATATCATTTCTTTTTTAATTTGAAATACACAACTCTAGAAACTATTTGATTAGATAAATATTTTAATGCCTAATAACCTTCCATACTGCTGAATCAAGAAACGAAGGTGGACCACGCTGGGACATATTCTAAGACTGCGGAAGGAGATCATTAGTTATAGCTGCCATTTTTTCAAGCCCCCGACTCGCGCCGTTCTGGAAGCCATATATAAAATGTACTCGATGGAGCTGCGGTAGGCGGAGCTGACATGGAATGAAGCGAAGACCAGGTTGGCAAGCAATTCTTTGTGGCGACAGTTCGTGAATGTCATATGCTCCAGATAGGGAGCGGATACGGCATGATGATGATGACTATCGACCCATGAAATTTTTATCCAATGATAATCAATGCTGATTATGTGAAGATATTTCTATCCATACTATTGCGTCTCGATTGGTTTTATACTATGCCTCTTTCTGTATGAGTAAATAGCCTCGGCCATATCGAGCAAGCAGATTTTGTGGCCACTTAAAAAAAAACACACACACTTACCATTTTCGCTCCATCTCCATTCAACCCGTAAATATGATTCTATCTCTTTCACGGGTTCTTTTTCTTTAACACTTCTGTGCAGTGATTACAATTGTTTAGAGGGGACTCCCGCTGGACATCAGTTACTAACCGATTATAATCTGAATGAACGCATTAAGGAGATTAACCTCTTCTCCGGTGTAATGCAGGTGTGAGATGGGTAAAGTCCAGTCTAGCTTTTTACCCGAATGCGATATTTTGACCTACGAAAGTTAATCATGATATTCTTTAAAAAAATAAAAGACAATTTTTATTTTTACAATATCTATTCCGTACTTGTAGCATATGTAACCGCGAATTTCCGTTTCACAGTTCTGTTAGCTTAGATTGTCTATGCTTTCTCCCAGAAGACCTGTATACCCGTATGTCCACATGGGAACATAAATATTATTAATAATTAAATATACATATACTATACATAAAATTCTTTTTTCAACGCGTCAATCCAAACACAAAAATAACGGCAGAAGCGGGATGCGAACCGCGGACCTTGGAAACCAACTATGCCCAGGTATTCATACCGCTCAGCCGACTGGGCTATTACTGTGCCTAGACCGACTCGCGTTAAAACTAGTATTCATGTCATTGTTATCATCGTATGATAGATGTCGCTATAGTATATATTCAAAGTATGTATATTTTTATTTTTATTATTCAATCAGTTTTCATTTATTATTACTTTCCGACAGTCTATTTATTTTAGTAAGTACCACTCGGCTCTCGAACCAAACTATAGACTGAATGGATGAGAAACGACTACTTATAGTTCCGACTTGGACTTTATAACCAATCATTTACCTGTGTTACTGATTAATAATTTTACCTTCTTGATATTGTCTCAAGGAGACATTATTATATGGATTTTTTTTTTTAAATTATTAGAATATTATTTTATTATTTCAATATTCTAATCTAGATTAGAATATTGAAATAATAAAATAATATTCTAATAATTCAAAAAAAAAAAATCCATATGGAACATAAATAGTTTCCGGGAGCCTTCACCAGGGTAAAAACCCGCAAACTACGGCTGTAGTACCAGAAAAATATTTGGGACTAGATATAATACTCTACATTGTATATATTCAGTTGTATCCGTGTTGCAAGTGCTATGAATATTTAATTAAAAAAAGGTGATTACGAAATCATTCATGAAATTAAAAATATAAATAAGATTTTTTTTTTTCAAGGATTGAGAAAGACTACGAGTTAGTCAAAACTGCAGTCTCTTAATAGAGAACTTTTGTTACGTGATCCATGTGAAAACAAGGTAAATAAATAAATAAATATTTATAATATAAATAAGATATATAATTGCTTTTTCGATGTCTTAGACATCGAAAGACGGAAGATCGAAGAGGATGGAGACTCATGCGGGAGGCCTACGTTCAACAGTGGACGGACACAGGCTAATGATAATGATATAATAGCTTTAAATCAATAAAAGGGCAATGGTGTATCGATGACGCACCGAATTTATGTTTACGAGCATTTTCGCTAGTCACTTCACCGGCCCCATCGCCGGCTAACGATCAATCATTTTTTCGGGCACTTTGTCAAGTGGTATGCTGAAAACGCGCTTCAGTACGTACTTTAGCGTGCGGCGTTCAAGTACAGAGGATTATGGGACAAATATTGTCTCTCCTTGCGTCGCTGAAGCCTCTTTAACATAGGCATCCTTCAACTGAGTTGTTTATTATGCCGATATAACGTGAATTATCTTCACCCCCTTATCTCGTAAAGGGTGCTTACATACAAATTACCAATTATTCAAAAGATTTATTTTGCTCAAGAGCTGTTAAGATTAACAATTTTCAATATTCGACAAAAGAGAAACTGTTTGATGCCACATTAATATGAAAATTCAAATGCGCAATTTTATATATTACGCGTCATACGAGTATATTATAGGGATATTTTAGGTTTGATCTAGTAAAGAAATATTTTAAAAAACCAAACAAGAAAGCCGCTTTTTAGGAATGGCATAAACGAAAATATATATAATTGTCGAATAATTGGAAGACTTAACACCATATCACACACCAAATCGTCAATTTGTTTCAAATCTATAACTAAATATTAAGTTATATAATATTTGTAAAAAAAAAACCCTGATCATTGAACAATAAATATATATTTCTCTGGTACTACAGACGCTGTCTATGCAAGTTCGCGGGCTCATGCTCTGGAGACTTCCGGGAACCAAAATATTCCCACATGGACCTCCGGGTTCAAAAATATTCTGAGAAAATTTATAGATAATCCGAGCTTGAAAAACTGTAAAAACGGCAATTTGAAATGTTCATGTGCTCAAAATATAGAACGGATATGGTAAAAATAAAAAAATAAAATTTGAGGCTTTATAGATTTCAATAAAGAGCGTGCATCTACTACTTTTGGTCACTTTTTTTATCAGTTAGATTGAATAGATTGATTAATATCGTGCAATTATGGGCAATATTATTCACATTGATTTTAATAATATTACATGATTATAAAGCTTCGCTTTTGTATTACATAAATAATATTGTAACCGTCATAATTATAAAATTTGTCATCATTACAATTTATCTTTTACTGTGTCATTAGGATAATAAATAAATTCATAATGCTGTGTTTTATTACATGTATGAAATGAAAAGAATAAAATGAATGTAATGATATTAATATTGGCTTTCAATAACACACGAGACAAAGAACATTATTATTTAGAATAATTCCAAACGAATCACATTTAATTTACGTAATAACGTAATAATACAAAAATCCAACATTTATTCATAAAATTGAATGGTAATATCAGTTCTGTAATAATACCATTTTAATGATTCAGCGCAGTAATAAATAATTTCTGTATTATACTTTTTTTAAATTGTACAATATAAAGTAAGATTATCTTTTTATGTAAAATAGATTGCGCGTTTGTTAATAAAAGTTTAATCTCGCAAACTAAAAAAAACACACAAATCATATTCACAACTCGGTCAGGTGAAACTATTGCCTTTGTGATTTAGTTTGACTTATGTTAACAAGTTATATACATTTTATGCAAATATGTCCAGAAAGGCGACACAGTAAATTTCACTGTCATATATAGAATATGTTTAGATTGAATTATATACTTTTAAGTATTGAGTAAACGAAAAAAAATATTTATTTAATATAATATAATATGGATAATATTTTAATAAACCATTTACTCTGCTTACACGCACTGCAAATCATGGTAAGTATTTCAACAGTTATATTAATATAACTAATACTTTACTAAAACTCATTACTACGGTTCTAATCAGTCAAATTCTTACTAATTATTCAAGCAGTATCCTATACGTTGCCAATAGAGTTACATATTTAAAGTACAACTTACAGAATATCAAGCAACACTCTGGTCCAAAATGTTACATTTTATTCAAGTAGTCCCTAACTTTACATTTTTCACATAAGCCTGAGCTCTATTTTGCTACTTAGATCCGTACCTGAACTTACTGAAAGCTTAGTGAAAGGAATACACCGGTCAGCAACAGGTGGTATGACGTCCTCTCTGTTTGGCTAGATAGCTCTGTTTCTCTCTCGCACTTATAAAAGAGGCAATACTGAATAGCGACCTGAGAGCACTGAAGAAATCTTCACGAAAAATGAACTCAACTTTCAGTAAAAAGTGAACAACTTCAAAATGCCACATTTAAACCATTTTTATAATATCGATACGATATAATACGTCATATATTTTTTTAGTAAACTCATACTAACAAATAGATGCGAGATGTATAGGGTTTACATACCGCTAAAGTTTGCTTTTTAATAATATTTGTTTCTGTTGCAAAATGTAAAAACACAAAATTGCCATGAAAACATGTATTTATGTATTTTATAATAAAATACAAATATAAGAACGAACATATTAAAATAAAGGACATATTTTATTTGCTCCATATATAAGCTTAATCTCAAATGATAGTCCAGAAAATTTGTTATTGATTATTTTAAACATCTTTTAACATATTTATGATGACATAAAATTAAAATTATGAGGTAAAATGTTAAGAAAGAGATTGTAACTATCATTAAGAAATCTCACATATCAAATAGTTCATATATTTTGCTTCTTAAATGTTTCACAATGCATTAATTACCAATTATTATTTTTTGTATTTGTAAAACTATACGTACAGAATTATTAATATTTTTTAATTAAATTAATTTGATAAATTATGACATAAAAACATTAAGCTTAGTTTTATTTAAAATAAATTAACGAGCGTGTTTTATGACTAATAATATATAAGGTTAATAAAATACTATATATACCGGAAATGAAAATAGGAATAAAATGATATGACGCCCAATATATGATTTAAAAATCAATAAAATTTTGTAAATAAAGCATACCAATATAATATACAGAAATGGTGCAGGGAGTTCTAGAACGGGCGTACTGACGTCCACGATGAGGCGCGTTCCGGCGATCTGTTTCTGACGAAACAATCGCAAAAATGGAGGCAACGATGCTCTCAGATCGAAGAGTGACGGTTCGTTAGCTCTCCGAAATGATCCCTGATGTTAGCAAAACCTCTATTGACAAGATTTTGACGTAGCATCTGGGTATGCAGAGGCTTGCGCGAGGTGGGTGCCAAGAATGTTGACCGTACGATAAATTTGGATGGGGTATTATCAAACACACACCCTACAGCTCGGACTTAGCCCCAAGTGACTACCATCTCTTTCGTGACATGAAGAAACACCTGGGTGGAACGCCTTTTGGCGATCGAGAAGAGCTGGAAGAAGCGGTTCTCAGATATCTGCGTGATTTGACGGCAGATTTTTTGACTCGAGCATTCAAAAGCTCATACACCACATGCAAAAATGCATTGAACTCAGTGGCAACTATGTAAAAAAATAGGTAAAAGTCTGAACTTCCCAAAAATTTACGCTTTAATGGAATTAAACATGTTTTACACTGTGAAAAATCAGTAGGAAACTTATTTTACGAATAACCGTATATGATAGTATGAAATCAAGAATTCTTCTTTTTTTAAGTATGACAAAACATAAAATAGTTTCTTGTTTTTTTCTAACAGAATTACATTTAAAGGAGGTAGGTTTTTTATATCCACCAATTGCTACTCATTTAACTGTTTGCCAGCCACAGTATTTCGCATAGATTTCCGTAATTTGCTTGTCATTCAAGTTGTTTGTACGCGGGTTAATATATTATATTGAAATGTTTATTTTATTAAGATTCAGGGCGTATAGGACCTGTGTAGCTGAGTAGGTCTACGTTGTTAGGAGAAATTTGAGAGTGCCAGGCGCATATCAAATTCTGAATAATTTATGTAAAATATCGTCGGTACCAACTAATACGTTTGTCAACGGATTTATGGTTCGTATAATATCATATTTCCATTTTAATAATAAGTTTCATCGGGTAAATTATCACTAATAACATCCCAGTCAACTGAAAAATTGTGGCATGGGTTTATCAACGTAAATCATAAAAATATCTCACTTTTACTTGCTTTGATCAAATTATATCTTTTTTTTAAGATGACACATACAGGAAAACTCTGACTGACTGTGGCATTGTGGCTGTTGAGTGAAGCCGTGTGCGGCAAATTTCTTCTGACGAATATTTCGACTGCCTTTGCAAGGGTCGCTTGGTGAAAACCCTCCCTGTCCCGTCCTGTTTTTGGAGACCTAGATGGGGACCCGTTAATGGACGCACGCAAAAAACTTCTTGTTAGGGAGTGGCTGAAGGCCTTCCCGTGGTTCTAAGTGCATCAGTTAGATGTCAAATAGACCTCAGTCTAAGGCTGCAAAGTTAGTATACAGCTAGTCTCGAATTGCCTTCTTTGGTAACACGTTGCTAACCACGAAACACGTGGGAATGGATAAGGAAATGGTGAGGTTGGGAAATGGATTCTGCAAATGGCAGACATAAGTAAGGAGTCATTACTTGCGTCTGCACTCATGCAGACGGACGCGCAGAAGCGCTCAATAGCAGCGTAATTTCGTTTGTTAGCAACGAAGTCCTGGTATCTGATCGCTTTGCAAGGGTCATCTTTAGTGTTGACGACCATAAAATCGTTAACCTTGAAGATGACCTCTGCAACGCGCTTGAATTATTGGTCAGCAGAAATTCGCCGCACACGTTTAACCCAAAAACTACAATGTCAAATCTAGCCGTGAAAACCTACGAAATTATTTAACCAACTAATGGTGACGATAGTTATTCAGAAATGTTATATTTGAAATATATAACGCTTACCATGTTACATATTGTTAAGCGCTGCATGATAGACATTACAGCCCGTCATTCACGCATCATCCATTTATTACAGAAATTCACTATGAAGAATAAATTAAAAATCATTTTTTTCCAAGCCCTCGGGTTCTCGTCAAGCTAGATGTTTTTCTATACTGACTTGTGATAAGGTGTAAAATCTAGGAGATGTTTTTGTCGGCTATATATTTTTATTTTTTAGGTCAAGTTTAGTTTAAATTAAGAAAAAAAATTAAGCAATCATACAGAATCTAAGAATCTTTTGATATTTTTTTGACTAATAGAAATAAAAATGCCATTGAAATTATTTTAATGTAGTGCAATACAATAAAAAACGTGCGGTTTCATCAAAAATTTCGATGAATAATAACAACATTACAAGTATATTTACAATATCCATTGTTTTTGATCCCAGTCGATGCTTGTGGAGCTTCAAGCACTCAATTTGGTACAACGGCAATGTCGCTCCTCAATGGCCTACCAGCACACCTCGATCCTTTTCTTACATCCTTTTCCTCTTTTGTCGATGGTATTGTTCTACTCGATCTCTGTGATCTTTGACACGTGTCATCTTCTTATTCTTTTGTGTTGTTTTTATTTTTTATTATTTTCTCTATTTATTGCATATTTATGTATACTCTATGTTTCTAAATATTTGTAAAAATAAATTGGAATTTCGATTCTGTATATAAATAAATAAATAAATAAATATAAAATAATGTCAGTGATAAATACTGTTGAATCAATTTCATATAGTGACACAAATTTATTGGATCGAAATGGTGATAAGATTAGAATTATTGAAATACTCAGTTTTTTATTTGTTTGTTTCAGATAGTATGGCGGCAGTGTTCTACATTAAAAGATCGATTTTATCGCGCTAAGTGACTTTCACCGTACATTCTGATTGCACGGGTGAAGCCGTTCGGCAAATGAGCAGACAAAAAGAACATAAAAAAACGTGAGTCGTGATTCGTCACTAAGTACTGTGCATCAAGGCTATATATGTATTCATAACTCTTATGAGAACACTTCCATACGATCGCTTAACAAGAGCATACGTACATTCAAAGAAAAAGATGTAATAGCAAAAAAATGGTGTAACAAACATTTGATATAGTTTTTGTAAATAGTTAAATTGTGTAATTATAAACAAGTATGTTAAAAATGAATTTAAAAATAAATCGCTTAAAAAAATATTTAATTATTTGTAATGAAGCAGTGTTTAATAATAAAATGGTGTTAAAGTTATAAGCTGTTTTAAAAACATGTTTCAAATTTGTGTTTCCGAAATGATCGATACAACGTGAAGTTTTTTTCAAGTTTATCAAGATGACCAACGACACTCCTGGTTGGAGTCTGGTCTCCACAGAAGACAATCTCAATATAACGATATCGCCGCAAATTATAGAACATAACTCAGCCAACAGTACAAACTTGATAGAATACAAGTTTGTACAAGCGATCTTCTGCGTTCTATACACAGCTATATTCGTTTTGGGTGTCTTCGGGAACGTTTTAGTTTGCTACGTCGTGTTCAGGAATCGAGCCATGCAAACGGTGACAAATCTCTTCATAACGAATCTCGCGTTATCTGACATACTTTTGTGTTTGTTCGCTGTGCCCTTTACTCCTCTCTACACGTTCCTCGGCAAGTGGATCTTTGGGAAGTTGTTATGTCACGTGATGCCGTACGCTCAAGGTTGCAGCGTTTACATCTCAACGCTGACTTTGACTTCAATAGCTATAGATAGGTTCTTCGTAATAATTTACCCTTTTCATCCTCGCATGAAACTTGCGACGTGCATCTGGATCATAATTTCGATTTGGAGCTTTTCGCTGATAGTCACTTTTCCATACGGTCTTTACATGGGTATCGTTGGAAGCGGCAACGATACTTTTTGCGAGGAGTCGTGGCCTT
This sequence comes from Glossosoma conforme, assembly GCA_022606575.1. Lineage (NCBI taxonomy): Eukaryota > Metazoa > Arthropoda > Insecta > Trichoptera > Glossosomatidae > Glossosoma > Glossosoma conforme. The sequence continues at coordinate 235,429 of JAGTXR010000048.1, forward strand.
CTGAAGACTCTAGAAAGTTTTACGGAGCATTGACCACAACAATGCAATTCCTGCTGCCTTTCTTAATCATAGCTTTCTGTTACACTTGCGTAAGTTGCAAGCTGAACGACCGCGCAAAAGCGAAGCCTGGTAGTAAGAATACAAGAAGAGAGGAGGCTGATCGTGACAGGAAGCGTCGAACAAACAGAATGCTTATTGCGATGGTGACTATCTTTGGAGTGTCTTGGCTGCCTTTGAACTTGATTAATCTATTTTCTGATTTTTACATACCGACGAGCCACTGGAAGTTTTATTTTTTGAGCTTTTTCTTGGCTCATTGGGTTGCGATGTCTTCGACGTGCTACAATCCTTTTTTGTACGCTTGGTTGAATGAAAACTTCAGAAAGGAGTTTAAGCAAGTTTTGCCTTGTTTTGATCCGACTGCCGGGGGAAGATGTTCAGGTCAATCTGGAAGATTAGGAGGGTATAGGTCTGAGAAGACTTGTAATGGGAACAACGAGACGATTCAAGAGAGTTTGCTGCCTTCGTCGGTGCAGCGGGTGCCTTCCATCAGGGCTGATGAACGCAAGGAGAGCCGCGTGGAGGTGGAACAAGTGGTGTTGGGTGCGAGCTACAGTCCCCACGGAGAGTCCGTGAGGCTGCATCTCATTTGCGAGGAATCCAGCGGAGGACCTTTCTCTGCGGCGAGGTCACCACCGCCCGGCGTTTGAAAGGTGAGAGCATCATTTAGATGTAATATTATAAAATAATCAACATCACAGCATTTTCTGAACCATTAAACACTTTATATTACTTTATAGTACCTCGTCTTAGCAAGACATTTTCTAAAGTTAACTCTATTGATAATATCATCAGGATTTCTGTCCATAAGTGTTTTTTTTTTATTTCCCAAATAACACATTACTTGTTTCAGTCTTCATCTTCCACGTAGTTTGAAATATGTTTTTTTTTGAAGTAGCAGTTACTAATGATTTTAAACTATAACTTTACGTAACTTTCACATTTCGTAAATTCAGTTTTCTATAAATTAAGTCTTTCTCATTATAAATAATATTTTTGAAACGAAAAATGAATGAACAAAAAAATTAAATAATTTCAAAATGAAGTTAATTGTTTTGAATAATTACATTGTCACCCTGCAAAAAGTTTAACTGATTTAATCCCGTTGCATTTATTCCAAAGATTTCATAATGATTTCCTGGAATGAGTCTTCCAAAATGACTTTTCGTTATTATGCCAAGAAAAAAACCTTTTTTAAATTTCATTATAGTTTTTTATCCAAAGGAAATACGTCCACATTTTTCTTACCCGTGAACATATAGTAACTCTGCGATCAATATGACAAATGTATTGTCATGTATTGTTTGATTAAATAACTTTTTATGATCGAAATAGAAATGGAAGGACACGAATTATATTTATCACGCTACTTAATGTTTTATTATTCATAGGAGAACTAGCAAGAAATGTCAAATGTTTTATTTTTTCTATTAATATATACAAGTATACCACAATTACAAAACATAACTTGTAACAACCATACTTCCCCGTAGGTGAGTTAATGACTAATATTAAAAATTTCAGGAAATTCAGGAATTAAATGAAAAAAAAAGTAAGAGAATTTTAATATCAAATTTGCATTTTTCACTATCCACATAAATACAACGCTATATATAAATATTACTCATATGTCAACAATAATCATTATAAGCATCTACGATAGCAATAATTCTAGATAAAATTTAACGTCCATAAGTTTGAACACTCATAGTATATGATAATAACATTGAGGTTATCAACCGACTATACTTGGTGAAACTGCATAATTATAATTTTAGAATTAATTTTAATTAAAAAAATATTATTTTTTATTATTTTTATTTCATTACTTTTTATTATTAATATTTTTTATTTTTAATTAAAATTAATTGTAAAATTATATATGATAATAGTTAAAAATTTATGTTAGGTTAAGTGATACAAATTTAATTTAATTGGAACTTGCATATTAACAATGGCCTATATTTTATTGTTCAGTTACTAATTCAAGGTTTTGACAGTAAATTAAATAAATTGGTATTAAATCAAATTAATCGGTAGTAGGCTAAATAAATTGGCAGTGTCCACAGTGTCGGAATGAATGTGGTCAGCTATAAAATTAAAATGGCATTAATTTATTCAAGATAAAAAATTATGTAAATTTAATGAATAATTATATATATACTCTAAAAATTTTATAAATTTTAATGATATTGTTTTATATTCTAAAAAAAAAAATGTTATTATGTAAAAAATAATAATATAAATTATACAACACTTAAATCAAAGATGAATCCCACGCCACACACAAGATCTACCTTTAAGTCGCGTGGAAAGCAAATTTCCAAAAAAAAAAAAAAAAATGTTATACTGTCAATAAAATCTTAAATGTATCCTATTATATTTCATTAAATAATAAAAAAAAAAAAAAAATTAACCCATAAAATGGGTTACCCAACCTAACCTAACCTAACCTCCTGCCAATTTATTAATTTTCTACTGCCGACTAATATTTTTCCACTCCCAAATGATTATTTTTTACTTACCTGCTTAGGTATTTATTACTGAGCGTTTGCTTAATAATTACTGCCAATTAATTGAAATAAATATTGCCAAATAAAATAGTTGCCATTTACAATAGGTTATACATTAATAACCTGTATTGATAAAAATTTTAGTCATTAAATTATGAACAATACGTGAAATTATTTTTTTGGATTTCAAGAATCGTATTGCAATATATGTATTAAAAGTCCAAAAACCAGGCTATATAAATAAATTATTAAGTACTAAAATATACAAATGGCATACTTCAAACTTTACACTCGGTTGATAAGTACGCTTTAAAACGTTTTCATCGCGTGCTGAAATAACAAATAGTTGACGATCCACAAATTCGTAATAATTTAATTACTTTCCAAAATAAACCGAAAACAAAAATACTCTGAAAATAATGTTATTGCAAGTTGTGCGTCAACAGCTCGTGTTTATTTAATTAGCCTCAGCAATATACAGAGCGGTATTAAAATTCATGAAGCACGCACTGTATTATTACAGTAGTGTATTGTGCGTCGAAATGTTCATTACTGGATAGATGGCGAGTACAGCATACTGGAGTATTACCCAGCAGGCATTCGCAGAAAGCCCGCGGAAATTTATAAATTCTCTGGCTTTGATCGAGGCGCGAAATCTCTGGATGGGGAAGATTAAGACACCGGCTTTTAACCCTGAAGCAACTGTGAGAAGTAGTTTTCAATACAAGTTAATATAAGTGCCAGAATGTTTGATCGAATAGTCGGCGATTAAAACTAGGTTAAAAGCGTTTGGTCAACATTGAAAAAAAAATGATTTTTATCATGATACCATTTTCGCTCTCTAACTAGATCATATGTAATTCACGAACTGTCGCACACAAAGATCTGCTAGTTGCCAAAGTCATCGCCTCATTCGATTTCAGCTCCGCCTCCGGCAGTTCCACCGAATACATTCTATGTACAGTTCCCGATGGTTTTCCAGAATGGCGTAAGCCTGGAGGCTTGAAAAAAACGCAGCTATACCTCTTCATTGATTTTTGTGATGTATAAATATTCAAGATTGGTGTGAGCTTATTTCTCCACACGTACAATGCAAATCTTATTTTTAAGAAAAATATTGAAAGACAAAAGTTGTCCCAAGAAGGCCATACCCATTCATAGTGAGCCTCATGGAAAATGGGTGATGTGTGAATGCTGGGCTGTAGTGTAATACGTTATGGAAAACAGTCTACTGAAATGCAGTGCAAGCCGTATATAAATGGCAAGCATCATAGAATCCACAAGTTACATTTCCCCATTATCTACTTATTGGTAATATCCTGTACGTTTTAACATTATTTTAGTAACATTACCATGTTGATAGATGAGAAATCATAAAAAACTGAGTTGTGAAAATAAACTTTAACCATTTTTAAACTGCATACAAAAACTTGATAAACAATGATAACGAATAAACAGAAGATTTTAAATGTCATGTGCCAAAGAAACAATTTTCCTTAAAAAAAAATACTTCTTGTAAAATTTTATACGTTTTGTATTCCAATTTTTGGTGTATCCCATGATATATATTATATAAATTATATAATAAAAGGCAAAATTACACCTTAAACGTTTCATGCAAGTAAAATTATATTTGACTTTAGTATTATATTACTTCATTAAAATCACAAAGATAAAAAATGTATATAATATTTATGTGTACAATTGTTACCAAAAAACTTGAAATATTTTAATTATTTGCGATAGTACTCATGTTATTATAAGTGGTACAAGTAGACCTTAATTAAATTAAAATTTACTTAATCATGGTTTTGAAAAATTTCAAGCATTTAGGGTTGCCATAATAATGTTCGTATACCTGTAAGTATTAATCTATTGTGGGTATGAAATTCATAACGCTAAGTTGTGTTGTGCGCCGTAAGCCGCTGGGATTCGGATGAATTTAAATTAGAGAGTGCTGAAGTGGCGGCTCAACCAAGCGAGAGATGATTAGTTGGTCTGAAGTTGTAACCTTACACAACCTACAGGATAGTACAAGACTTAACATAGTGCCCACATGCGCCGATAATGATTTTTTTATGCCTTACTTACATAACAGCACATAAAATAAAAGAGTGTTAAAAGGTTCTTCGGCTTGAGCCATCTCTAAGTAACAAAATGGCCTAGGCCTCGGGAGTGTCAGGCTTTTCATTCGATTTCCTTAAAATATACATAGTAGCAAAACACCTAAAATTATGCTTCGGGTACACAGCTACGCCTTCTTTAAGTAACCGTACTTCTGCTCTGAAGGCTGTAGGGAATCATATATATATACTCGTATTATGTTCCCAAGTGGATCTTTACGTGCATATATGTCTTGGAACAAGGAATGGACAGTGGTAGCTGACAGCACTAAGTGGAAGCAATTTTTGATGACCAATGAGCATATGTTCATATGTTCCAGATATGGAACGGAAATGGGAATAATATATTAGCGTCCAACTGTCTTCTTCGTAGTATCAATCCGGTGGATTGGCTTGCAGCAACAGAATCTTGCATCTCGATCTCCATTCTTCTCGATCCTCCGCAACCCTTTTCAGCTCCAGAATAAGCGCTACAATTCATGTCTTTGAATACTTGCTGCAAATACTCCCGTCTAGGGCGCCCTCTACAGTTTCTACCCTCAACCATCCCCTCCACAATATCGTGAAGAAGACCAAAGTGGCGCATGATGTGACCAATCCATCGGGCTCGCCTCTCTGAGATGGTTCTTATTAGGTGCCTATCTTCCTTGATTGTCCAGCTGTAGCGGAATATAATAAGCGCGTTTCTCGTTAGATCCTTAAAGTAAAGCAACATGGGACGAGGAACAAATCTTGGAAACTCAAAGTCACCAAAAAGCCTGTTGCTAATTGCTTGTCGCTAGTCCAGTTAAGCCGTATTTTCAGAACAAATGGTTAAGATCACTGAAGCGTCGGGTTTATCATCCGACCTTCTAAAAAAATTAGATTCAAAAATCACCCAAATATACCTCAGATAACTACGAATCGTGTATCTTCAAGCTCCGGGCTCCTGTCCCGGAGGTTTTCGGAAAAAATATATGTTTCCTAGTAGACTTTCAGGTTTAGAGGTGTCTTGGGACGAAGAATGGATCTGACAGAATCGAATGGCCGAAGAAAACACTTCATAAAAGAAAAAGTATTTCCAGAAAATTGAATTACATTTATTTTAGAGGGGTGAAAACGCGTGAAATTTTCTTTCGCTGAGCTTTTTTGCCGTGAAAAATTAGTGTTTGCTGGAAGAATAAATAAATCTGACACTTTTGACCTACATAGAGGAGGCAGGAAATATTGTTACCTGAATGGATATTTATTTATGAATGAAATGTACATAATACTCGTAAACAGTTTGTTTTTTATTCACATTTAAAATTTAGTAGAAATGATATAGCGGCTTTTGAGTGTAGCTGTGTGTGGAGAATTTCTTATTTCCATTATTTCGACTGCCATTGCAGGGGTCTTCTTCAGGGTTGATGACTTAGTTATGAGTTGGTGTCAGGAGGTTATCAACCTTGAAGAAGACCCCTGCAATGGCGGTCGAAATGTTGGAAAGATAAAATTCGCCACACACGGCTAAGCCTAAAATCCGCAAAATCAAATCTGGCCGTGAGCACCTAAGAAGTTGTTTATGCAGTAGAAATAATTGTAGAATTTTAATTACAAAGTTAAGGATAAATTAACTTCGTAAATGATTGCTCTGAATGTGTAATGTTAGCTTAAAAGCAATATTCAATTTATTGCTTACAACTTAAAAAAAATTTAGAAAAATATCTTCATGAATATAAAAAAACGGATTTAAAAATGAAGAAGTTGGTGAAATAATTTTTGAAAAGCCGAAGGATCTAAAAATTGTTGATACAGGAACTTGAAACTGAAAAACAATCCATCTTTTTCAGACAGAAAAGACTTTCGGTAGTTATACGTGATTGTAAAAGACAGCGTGTCTGGATTCAAAGTATTGTGGACAAAAAACCGTACGTGTTGTATTAATGAAATACGAGTACTTCCCAATATTGTGTAGAGTGATTGCATTAAAAATTCAAATATCCACAATGTTTCCAATTTTCAGTAAGAATAGGTTTTGTTTGCAGTCAAGAAACCAATTTAATGGAAATTTAAGTTTAATATTAAATAAAACAACTGCTTAAAACAAGAGTTGTGAATTTTTAAAATTTGATTCATGAAGTTAAGCACGGTAAAAGTGTGTAAAAACGAACGTTTAAATGCTCAACTAAAATCAAATATATGGTGAATTATCTAATTTGGCATTGATTTATAAAATTTAAATAACCATCATCATACCGTGTTAAAATTTAAAAATAAATCTAGCGTGCAAACCAATTATCTGGGATTATCTGGAATCTATTTAAAATGGAATTTGCTGTTTTTTTAATATGTGTTTTAACAATTTTCTCTAAATGTACACATTTAATTGTTTTTAATGAATACAAAAAATCTATTTTCCTCTTTTTTCAGTTGTTCTACAGATAAATTTAAATTTGTATGTTTATACTAAGTCATCAACAACAAAGACAGAATTCCACATTTAAATATTTTTTAAATTAAGTGTTCACTTAAGTGTTCAGATAAATAGTTAACGCGTTTGAAAACGTTGAACTTTTACAAAAAAAAAAAAAAAAAATTAAAACCACTAGAATAGGAAATTGTCTTAACATCAGCACACTTTTCCGTAAAAAGCAGTGACTAAAAAAAGTGGAATAGAACCTGATAATATTTTTCACTCATAAGAGATATTAATAACGCTTCTGGCTAACATAAATTTCCCATTCCTCTCCGCGGGGTTAGATTTATTTTTTAATAACATGGTGAGTTCTCAATACGGATAATGTCGGGGTATAATAAGTCACATATCATCACTTTCACAATTTCACAAAAAAATTACTCTGAGGTAGAGTAAAGGACATGCGAACAGTTGCTGGTTTGAATTCTTGGACATTTAGAAATAAATCTAGGTGGTTGGTTAAAGTCATCAGGAGAACACCACCATTTACAGTGAGTTAATAATTTATAGATGATGTAATAATCTGGTATGATGATGCTAGTGAGTTAAAATATCACTATCAGCGTTAAGTTATTCTTTAAAAGATTGAATATTATAGAATCTGATAACTTAATCGATGATTTTCCTTGCCATCTAACAATATTCACTTGTGTATTTGTAAAAATAAATAGTTTTTGATACATACTTTCGAGAGAAATGAAATACTACAAATGTGTTGTTTTTTTTTAAATAAAATCGTTTTTTATAATAATTGAATTTTTCTTAAAATTTTGTTATTCAGAGGGGATATCTGCGTTCTAAGGAGAAAATTCTTGACAAGGGTTCCCATACTTTGCGCCCACAAAAGATATCCATCCCATGTAAATTGTTATATGGCCGAGTACTGGAACGACCGAACCGGTACCGCCCGACTGACATTACATGATATGGACCCTTATGTGCCAGTCCCAAACATGCTCTAGTCAAATTAATTATTTTTTTGAATTACATTAGCTTTCGTTTGTGGTGAAGGAATGATCTTTTGTTAATTCACAATGGCATTCAAATTAAGTGTTTAAAAAGGGGCTCGAACTGTTTCTATAACAATGCATAGATACCGGTATGGTTTTTTTATGGGTAAATCATATGCTTGGAAATCCAAAAGTCGTCTGTTTACTCTTTGGTGAATATCAAAATTAAAAATATTTCCAACCAATTTCTTAGCTCTATAGGTATCATTTTTTTACCATATCCGCTCCATATTTGAAGCATATGAACACCGCAAATTGCCGTTTTTACAGTTTCGTAAGCTCAGATTGTCTATAACTTGTCCCAGAACACTTGTATAACCAGAGGTCTACATGGGATGAACGTGATGGTTCCCGGGAGCCTCCAGGGTAAGAGGACGCAAACTTGCATAGACTGCGGCTGTATTAACAGAGAAATATTTGGGTGTTCAATGAAAATATTCTTTTTGGCCATAAGGGGTAGCTCAACACTACTGGGGGCATGTACAGAGATTAGATTTAATTTAAAAAGTTCATAGTTGATAAATGTAATACGTTGCTCATAAAATATCAGTCATAGCCTATTAATTGCATTTGGAAGTTGATTAAAGGCGTTCTGCGAACACCACCTATACATAGTGAGTGCAAGTGAAAAAGATGTATCGCGAATGACCGCTACAGTCTATGACGTTGGAAAATCAATTTCCACACGCAGCACTATACTAAAAAATGGCAATATACTCGTACGAAGCAATTCACGTTTATTATGTTAAAATCTACATTATATATTTGTGTTCATTCAGTAAATTAATGAACTATTCTACTACATTGAGTAAAAATAAACCACTACGAAAAATATTAATAAAATTTTGGCATACAGGATTTGCTATTCAAATACGATACGAGCAATATGTTCGCGACTTGTACTACTTCTTTGTGAGTAAGTACCTGCCTTTTTTGATATTTTCACGTTCTCGGGATTTTTTTTTTTTTCAAATTACGTCTTATCCTTCAGATAACAGACAAGACATGCCGTACACGTAAATACAATCCGCTAGGATATTTTTTAATCTTCCAGGGCAGGTCAGATTAATTGTATTACTTTCAATAGAAAAAATAAATTTGGTTGATATATTATTAGATTAAATCTGCATTTTATTTTCAACATGTCAATCATCAAAAAGTAGACATTTTTGTAGTAAAAAAATACGGTTTAAAATTATAACCGAATATAATACTGGTTTTATATTTTTTCAACTAGTGCTTATTTCGTGAATGGTATCACTTAACTCATGTCTGATTTAACAGATAATTAGTTTTATCCTTCCGCTAAGCAAATATGGTTTTGTATACGCTTAAACAACGCTGGGAAATATTGCGACATTACTTTGAAAATCTTGTTATTGCCCGCCATCTAACGTTTTTTTTGTCAACTAGTGCTTATTTCATTAAAAATAACATTTAACTCATGTCTGATTCGACAAATAATTAGTTTTATCCTTCCGCTAAACGAATATGGTTGTGTGTACGCTTGAACAGTGCTGAGAAATATTGCGACATTACTTTGAAAATCAGGCCATTTTTCTTCAAAAATGAGCAAGGAGTGGCCGTTACGGTCAATGGCGATCGTTACCGGGCCATTTTTGTTCACAAAAATTGAAGAGGAGGATATTGGCAACATTTGGTTTCAACAGGACGGCGCTACGTGCCACACAACCGAAGCTACACTCGATGTTTTGCGCCCCATTTTCAAAAAAAAAAAAGTTATTTGGCGGACCCTTTTTATTCATACAACGATTTGTTTGGTAGTGAAACTATATTTGTATATGATTGGCAAACCTAGGTATCTAGATTTATATCCCATAACCACTTCTGTCACCATATCATATGATTGTATTTATTTTTTGTTTTTATGTAAGCACATACAGGATAATACCAACAGATGGTGATAATAATCCTGGAGTCTCATCTGTGGAATTCTATGACGCTTACCATGCTGCATATGGCTAAGCGCTGCATGCAAAGAGTTGATCCGCCAACGTCATAGACTACAGCTCGAGATTCACGCATTATTCTTATTATTACAGTAATTTACTATGAATGGGTGTTCTTCACGGGACGACTTTCGTCTGAGATTTTACATGATTTTACGGGTGAGGGATCAAATTCACACCAATCGGGGGTATTTTAGAGCTCAGAAATCGATTAAAAATGCTTGCTGGTTAAATCTTCGTCGGTAATCGAGCCCATGACCTTTGACTTGCAAAGCAAACGCTTTGTACTATTAAGCTATACCTTATATTTTTATATATTAATATAAGAATTTACTATGAATGGGTGGTCTTCACGGGACGACCTCTGTCTACCATCAATTTTGATTAATAGGCTATGACTGGAATTTTACGGGTGAGGGATCAAATTCACAACACTGGAGAGTATTTTAGAGATCATAAATTGATTAACATTTTTTTTTAAATATTAAATTATTATATATATATTTTTTATATTAATATTTTTTTTTTTTTTTTGCGATTCTCGAAAGCTTTTCAGAATAGCGATAGCCTGAAAACCTAAAGAAAAGGTATATCTAGATTTTGCTCTCCTGTGGCATTAATAGTACATCCAAGCCCATGTTCATATTTCTCACTTAACTTGTAGTAGTATGGGAAGCAGCCTTTCTTTACAGAAGTCAAGGAATAGTTCAGTTTCATTTCTGATTATTTCTGTACACCCAAAAAACAGCTTTTTGATGTTTATCAAATATGGCAAACCTCATATAAAGTTTTTTTATTATCGAATGAATTATACTTATTTCCTTTAAGTGCTGATCAAGTATATGTATGCAATGCATACAAAATCACAATTCCCGTGATAAAAGCCACTTTACCTATATTTAGCCAAGATAATTCAATTCAAATGTCTCGCAACTTTCTAATCTTATAAACAGGAATTTCTTCAATTTATGTTCTCACTATACTATAAAATCGATAAAGAATATTGATCTCATTCTAAGCTTTGAAAATGTTTTTCATATACGAGTACAATATAGTTAACAGTACTAACTAATTGACTGCTGGACAAAATCCTCCAGGATTTTTCTAAGAATCAATAATTTTATTTATTCTTTTGTTTTCTCACTCACCTTGTTATTTTACATAAAGTAAAACTATTAAAGGATCTTCTAGTAATATACACAAATATGTGAAATCTTAAAGGCAACTATTTTTTTGTCAGTATTTAATTCAATTAATGAGCAGTAACTATTTACCAATAAATATCTAAAAAGGTAAGTAAAAATAATCATTTGGGAGTAAAAAAATATCAATCGGTTTTAGAAAAATAATAAATTATAGGAAATAATTGGTAATTAATAAGAGGTTAGGTTAGGTTTCCATTTTATAAGTTTATTATTCATTAACTTAGCATTAATTTTGTACCAATATTTAATGTATTCCTGCCATTTTAATTTTGTAAGTAAACACATTCATACTGACACAGTGGATGCTGCCAATTTATTTAGTTTACTGCTGATTAAATTTATTTACTGACAATCGATTTAAATTACTGCAAAAACCTGGAATTAGTTACTGAACGAAGAAATACAGGCCCATCTCAAATTACTCCGTTAAGATTCATTAAAAAAACAACTTAAAAAACCATACAATGGAAGCATTATTACAAGAATAAAAAGGTTTGTATTTAAGAAATTTGCACTACAGCCTTCAGAAATTGATGGTAAATGTCATCATCATTTGTTAGACAAGCGTATCACGGATCTAATCATTTTCTTCAGACCATTAATACGGCAGCAAACAAAGGCGTTCGTAAAATACACCGGTTACTTTATTGAACGCCAGACGGGTACTTTATAGGGGACCTTTGGCAACAAGCAGCCTGTGATAACCTCCCAAGAACAGCCGGGAACCTTTTCGGATGTATTAATGTGTGTGCGTTAAGGCGGTTGACTGGATATCCATTCTTCTAGAAGGTGATTAAGGAACCAGCCCGAGGTCTTCCCTTCTTACTCCGCTAAACGTAGCATACTCCCCGTATCAATTTTCCGCGATATTATATGCTACAGTAATATCGGATAAGAATATTGTTCCAGGCAATAAACATACAAATCGTTGGTTAATTTTCATATATATGAATACTTATTTCCAGAAATGCTTTTATTGATATATGTGCTCAAAATTATGAAAGTGGTGCAAATCATCGTCTTGAGATATTTAATGGCTTTCATTTTAATAACTATTTTGTATACCCACTTCACAATCTTTCACAACATTCAACAATTCATTCGTTTTCGCTTAAAAGGACACAAAACAATAATATAATAATGTAAGTGATTTTTCTTACTTCACCAGAGTTAGGCATTATTAGACGCTGATTTTACGTGGATGGGTCACCGTCGATTGGGTTGAGCCGCCTTTTAGGACTAAATAATCTCGGTTTTTTAAACAATAATGGAAAAAATATCAATAAATCGAAACATATACCCTTATTACAAAAAATGAGACTTGAGAATGAACAAATAATTTTCTAAAACGAAATAAATTTTAAATATAACTGATTGTGTTATAAAACATAATAAACATCAAACAAAAGTAGCAAAACTGATTAGAATCAATAGAAAAAAAACATCATAGGCTAAAAAAATGTTTTTAAAGTATAAAACCTATACAATTTTCGCACGATTAAATTTACTGGCTTGATTCAACAGTGGCCATGTAAATCATTATGACTTAGTAGTAATGGTTGTATTTTACAGAAATTTGATTGCTGAAACAGTTACGTTACCTTCGGAAAAATCTCGATAATATTTAATCAAATCCGCAAAAATGCGCTATCGAAGAAAGAAGGTAAAAATTAACCTCGACACGCGATCGCTGAAAAATCAAACGAAACATTAAAGGGATTATAAAAATACTAGTATTTTTAACCAGCAAAGTATTATAAATTTGTATGTTAATTTTTATAAAATGAAATCATCGAATCGTTAAAATAGAACCTTGATATTAATCGGAATTTTATGAAAAAATTTCAAGCAAACTTTTACACAATCGATCATAGTAAGATAATATAAAGCGTTTCGCATATTTTTGTGTTTTATTCTAAAATGTATATAAAAATACTGCTATTTATTAAAACAGTAATGTGATCTGTGTAATATATCAAGTTGATATTGTGAGAATTACGAAGCGATTTAAAAAAATCAGCGATCGCTTTCGTTATTTTTAATTGTGAATTAATAGTGATATTCAATTATAACTGATCCCTATCATGGCTAAATCTTCTGATTTTTAATTTAGAGCATATTGTATATTAAATATACAGTGGTTTTGTTAATAGATAGCTGACCATGTAACCATGAAAAGGTCTAACGAGCTAGTTCAATGTCAAACAACTGAAGCACCCCACAACCATTGAGTATAAGTGATAGTCTGTCCACAAATAGGTACTCCCTTTGCGATGAAAAGATGTGCCGATTGACGTAGAATAGACGAGAGCTTTCAAAGAGTTGGTAAGCTGAAGATTACTAGTCTATACAGCCTTCAAATACCTTTGACGTCCACCAAATGCTCTAATATATAATACATACTCGTATAACATGCTTGAATACTATTAATATCCAGTAACATAGAAATAAATGAAGTTTTATCTACTACTTGACGGTTATTAATCTTCTTCTTTATAAATATATTTTTTAAATTAATGTAAGTTTGTATTTATATACAAATTTATGGATGCCTTTTTTGCTTATCCATTCACTAGAAAATTTTGTAAATATATTGACTGCGCATCCGGGAAGTTTCTATATCATCAAAATCCTTTAACAACTCCATCAAATAATATTTTAAGATGAAAAAAATCGAGTACTAAGGATTGAAGAATCTGTCGTTTGTTGATTTTAGTCGCCTTATTTTACGCAATCAATTTATAGAACTATTTTGATGTACATTGTATATACACTGTCTAATAAGGAACGATTATATTTTATCCTAAAGAATTTAAATTAATAGAAATTGTAACGATAATAAATAAATGTGCTTAAAAATCAGTGTTTCATTATTTCAATGACATCGCAACACTCACTCACATAAGTCCTAAGGAACGCTTGGTACAGCGCACTAGCTTAAAATATTTTGTAGTCGTAGATGTACATTTTTTATTTTAAAGTGATAATAATGTATTTGAATAAGTGTCAGACATATGCAATGATAAATAAACATTTACAACAAAAGTTGCATTGAATATGTGCTAAGTCAATACATTCACATCTCGTAAAAAAATGAAATTTTAAGCTATTATACAAACTCGTAAATATTCTTTGGATACTACAAGCTGATTTATTTCTAAGTAGAACTGTGTGGCGGTAATCTATGTAGACCAAATGCCTGATTTATAAAATAATGTTTTTTAAGGAAAATATTTTTATTGAATTCAAAACATATTATTTTTATTTAATTACAAACTTGCAACTGCCTATAATAAAACACTGAATTCTGAAAACGATAAAATAATATTCATCTTGTTTTAAAATAGATCAATCAAAGTCGATGTATTACATATAATATAATAACTTGTTAAAATTGGCAAATAACAATTATCTTTATAATAATAACTATAAATTTTTCTACCTAGAGTATATAAATGGTTGTCGCAAACTTCCTTATAAAACACTCTTCGATATTAAATTCATCTAAAAAATAATAAACAAGTAAAAGCTAGTATTTTTATGCAATCAATTCATTCTATCCGTGATGCAATAAAATGCAGGTCTCCAATTCCGAGAAACTGTTACAATGCATTGAACGTAAAATAATTCATTGTGCTCTTAGGTCACTCGTTCGTAAAATGATTCGTCGTCCAAACAATTGGCAGAAATCAATCAGTCGGAAAATGTTTCAATATCTCACTTCAGCCATTGTGTGCGAGATGGGAAAATCTAATTTATTTGTAATCATTTTCCCCTTTCAGTTCTCATTAAGTCCCGGCCCAAGTATTCAGCCTCGCAAACAATCACAAGAGCCTCCTTCCCGGAAACATAACACAAAGACGCCATCTGCTGGGAGAGAGTGGTTTAATGGGTAGTGCTCTTGCTTGCGAAACAAAAAGTTCGAGATTCAGAATTAATAATAATATTTATATAAATATAAAAAACTGAGTTTCCAAATGATAATTGCATTTAAACTGTTGGTAAGAGAACGATAACCTTACAAAATAAAATTACGCCATCTTAACTAATATCACATAGTCATATGTTTCCCAATATATAATAAAGTATAGACCTGTAGATACAAACATTACTAGAAAAGTCATCTGAGTATATATATTTTAAAATAATTTAACAAATATATCTTACATTTGAATAAATGAAACGTAATATATTTGTCAATGAACTAACCAGCTTATTTTAAAAAACCTATTTTTTTTTGTTATTGTACAGACATTGTACTCTTTTTATTCATGGTTCTTTGATCTACGAGATAGAGGGTGTGATTTTTTTTTCTTTAAAAAAATATAATAATTGTGTGATAAATTCAATTATTTACGTACGTAATTCAGTGTTCATCACGAAAATATCTCCAAAATCAATCATTTAAGTATTTTTTGTATTAATTTTAAAAATATAAAGATATTTAGTCAAAAACTGGGCTAAGGGCCATCTCAAAGTTTTTCATGAAAATTTAGCGCTTCTTTTCTTACGAGCCACAAATTAATATTGTTTTTGATCGTATAAATTAATAAGTGTGATAAAACAATTACAATATCTCCCGAAACAGAATAATCGATCAAAATGCTTAGTGAAGAATTTCACAGTATTTCAGATACTGAATTTTCAATTATTTTCACATACTCTGGACCTATGATTTTGAATTTACGATAAAACATTGAATAATTTTTTGTAAATTTTCTCGTCTTTTTGCGATTATCTCCTGCATGTGTTCGGATAATGAAAAAGAAAACAATCGCGGCGGGTTTTCTTCCCGGAAAATAGTAGACAAAGACGCCATTTGCGGGAAATGGGAAGGCTTCGACGCTCTACAGCAGTCATAAAAAAGGGATTTCTCACACTCTGCGTCAGTGCAACGCGCTGATGAGTTTCAACTGAAACTTGAGTCGACTCATTTTTCACACGCCCCTCTTTATTTTCAGTGACTCAGTTGTTTTGATACAGGATGTTGCAGAGTTGAGACATCAGATTAAGGTGCTTGACTTTAAATATTGGCAAAAATAAATAATTTTATAATTCGTACTAGTATTTTTTGTTGGACATATTCTTTCATAATTATTCCATATAACGATGATTGATTTATCCTCTCTTTATAATCGCAGCATATATATTTCCATCTTTATATAATGTAAATATATTAAAAAATAATAATAAAACAACATTTTAAACATTATTACGTTTAATACGTTTAACACTTAATCGATATTCGAATATTTAGTAAAAAAAAACGATTCAAAATTCTTTGACTTTTCATATTAAGAGATAATTAAACAAGTTTATTTATTACAAAATTTCTACTTTTTTATTTGAAACTATTTAACTATTTAAATGGATTATTTCAGGACATTGAACAACAATATTACTTCCTTCTTCGAATCAAATTATTATTTTTGTAATGTATAAATCAATCGTATTTTAGAAAAGTATTTCTTCTTACTTTAAGCCCATACAAAAACATGATCACAATTAGGAAATATTTATGTGAAGTAAAATGAAAAAAAAATATCTTTATACAATATTATCTTGAAAAAAATCCTTCACTCATATAGTTCTTGTCATTCAATGGAAGTTGCTTACTAATATACACTAGTATTAAAAGGTTTTTAACTTATGTACCCAAGAATCTATTGGTTACCTATGTTATTTATTATCACAGTACACGCAGTTCATGCGTATAGAATGATGTAATATAAAATATATTGCATGGGACGGAAAGAGTTGTACTATTTGCCCAATCCCGGCGAATTACCCCTAACGACGCCTAAATAAATTCACATAAAACATACTGAAGCGAGGGCAGGACAGGAAAACATACGATTGTTATAAAGTTATATCAATCGTTATATGATCTTTAGATGAAAAAATTTCATCACCGTTTTCCAGTATTTTCTTGCATGTAAACCATAATCTATTAAACACAATAATACTAAGCGGATGCTGCCACCCTAGATGCAATCTTCTCTTGGAGACGTCGGTTCAATTTTTTCCTCCATTACTTATTTGGTTTTCTTATTGTTAGTTGCGAAACAAGAGCTGTGCAACTTCTTAGAAAAAATTATTTACCAAATAAAAAACGAAGAAGAAAAACGTCATTTCATTGATGCAAACAAGCGAACGAAAGATATGAAAATGGAGTCGAAAGGAAAAAACACATTTTCTAAGAATGAAGAAAACACAACAACTCGCTAAACAACTACTTGGACGTTTTATTAAATAAATTGATTTAGTAATGTTGTGAACGCGGCGCCTTTTTGGTAGATTTTAAATCCATTTTTGGGCAATAGGGGCTGATAGCGTTTGACTAAAAATTCCAAAAATTATATATACAGTTATATAGTATGTTAATTTTGAACATTTCATCATAAGAATGAAGCTGTAATACGATGTTACAAATTTCACGTAAAACTCATGACCACTATTGACGTCATACTCAGTTAATGAATTAATATTTTTTAAACTTATTTGGTAGAACTCTAGTATGTAGACTTTATCAAGAAATGACGAAGAAGATCTTTTCAGCTGGAATAAATTTATGGTCACTATTTGTGAAGTGCATAAGAGGTGAAATAAAAAACGAAGAAAAATCTTTTCAATTGATTTGAAACTAATAATCTTACAGCTGACGTAAATTTGTGATGTTTGTTTTGCTTTTCTATGCTCCAACGACATTGTAAATATGGTAAGAAGTTGGTATTTCGAGTAATTGCATTTGTGTTACTGCAATTAATATCTGTTTTAACTTCGTTAGAAAAATAAACAATCATTTTAAAATGAACATGTTTACGCAGTTAGATCGCTTAGTTGCCTAAATATTTATCAAAGCGTAAAATGCTTTTATTTACAGCAATTACTTAACGATATGAAAATAAATATTTAAATGAAAATAGATTAACGAAATAAAAACAATTCATAATTATTAGGTATTTATTATTTTTGATGATCCACGAAAGAATCCTAAAATAACTCATATACGAAAAATCGTAATATTATCGTTTAATTAATTAATTATATTCATATTAATTATATGGATTTACATGAATTAGCATTTGTTTGGTAAATAAACTAATCCCGTACTTTCGCATTATCTATGATAATTTAAAGTAAACATCTAAAAATAAATGGTGGGCGCTTTATAAATTAAATACTTAAATTAATGTTAATTTATTTAAATAAAAAAAAAATCTCTCACAACATTGATATTGCTAGCATATGACGAGTACTTTTAAAAAAGTATAATACTTAGATATATATCCGCAAGGTGTGTTTCAGCTTGAGATGTAACTTATATCAAATTTTTAAATTTATCAATACATATTGTCCTAATATGGATATAACATTAAGGTTATCAACTGATAATACTTGGTGAAACTGCATTAAATGATAACTTTATAAAGTCGTAGATACTGCTTAGAATTATTCCAGCTATCAAATAAGCTAAAAAAAACATATAAGACATGGACTGGCCGTCGTCTACACCGAAGAATTACAAGGAATTTTTAAATTGAACAAAAAGATGTATTATTATATAGCTTGATACATTAAAATAACATATACCCAGTAATTTTATAATGTCTTTTTAAATTGAAAACAAAAATGTTTTATTATATAATAGCTTAATACATTAAAATAAAAAATACTCAGTAATTTTAAAATGTCTTTTTTAAATTGAAAACAAAAATTTACCATTCATTTTATTGTCTTATGTCTTTTTTCAATTGTTTTACCCGCACACATATTAAACCTGTAAATATGTGTGTTCTAATGTAGGAACTAATTACTTGTCCACACCTCTATAAGCCACTGCCTGTTTTAATTTTTTCATTATTGAAGATGGTCTCCAGGGAGGCCGAAACATGTAATTAGTTAAAATAAATGTGAATCAAAACTAAATATTTTTAATTTATTAATTTTTAATTAAAATTAATTTGAAATTATAACTAATATGGAAACTCATTATTACGTCAGTATTTAATTGAATTAATGGTGAGTTAATAAATAAGAAATGGTTAGTAATAAATACATAAAAATGACAGTAAAAAATAATAAATTAGCAACAGAATATTATGAATTGGCAGTAAATAATTAATGAGTGGTAATTAATACTACGTAAGGTTATTTTTCTCAGTCCTGGTCATAAATATGCATGTTGCGACCATATACTCACTACACCTCAAGCTACAACTAGTCGTTTATTTTATTTCAATATCGACCACTTTACATTAATTACTGGCAGTATTGAAGATATTACTGACATTTTAGTTTTAAAACTGTCCACATTCGCACTTACACAGTGGTTACTACCAATTTATTTAATCTACTTATAAGTTTATTTATTTTACTGTCAATTCATTTAATTTAATGTAGAAATCTTGAATTAGTTGTTGAACAAAAATTCAAACCTTTTGATAAGCTTTATATTATGTTATAAAAATGTTTTTTTTGTTATCTAACTGGAAAAAATCTTGAAATAAATCACCATCAGACAATTCAGATATTAAATTATACATCGTGCACCGAGGTGACAATCTAGCTACCGGAATTGGCTGACAAACGAGCTGATGATGCTTCTCAGAGGATTTTTCCACTTCAACAGTCGACTTCTTCAAATTATCCGACTGCGAGATAAAATGAATTGAGTCGTAGTGAGGTCGTTTGCGAAGGCGTCGGTTGCCGAAACCTCCCGTTAGGAGCTTAAAGCTCCCGTTCGCAGCACTCTCTCGTCGTTAGGCCTAACGTCCTCTAACGGGCTAACGACTCTGCAAGCCTCCCGAAAGCTCGTCGTAAGAGAAATAAATAATATTCCGCTGTGCCGAAGAGGAATATCATATCGCAGTACTCCGAATTACACGCCCCGGCGAAATGTATGCACAAATATTTCTCGTCGCCTTGTCGTATTTTATGTAAAAATAAAATAAAATCTAGTTTATTTGTACAAAACAAAACAAGTTTTTACTTTTATTATAAAAACGTTGTATTTTTGTTCAAATATAATGCGTTTAGATGTTGAGAACATCAAAAATAAGAAATATTTGTAAGAATCATTAAAAGATCATTATGTTATGAGACTGATTCACATTTGTTTACTGAAATTGAGCAATATTTACAGTTTAACTTATTTGAACGGTAACTGTTTAAGTACATTCCGTATAGCTTGTTAGGTTAAACCACCTCTTTGGTACTAAATTATTCAGTTTATGAAAGCATCTGATTAATCACCAGGTTTTCTCAAAAAATTGTTGTTAATAAACGTCCTAATATTAGTTTCCTAACTGTCGGATTTATAATACTAATATTGAACGGATACGAAGAAAAAATATATACAATATTTTTTATTAATATATCAAAATAAAACAAAAATATTATGTAGAAATGTTTATTTAATTATTAAGGCTTGACAGTGGCTACCCGACGTAGCCGAAACATCCTGTAATAAAAAAATGTGGAATATTTTTAGAATAATCATTTATTTTTGATTAACGATAATGGTTATTGTTCAATGATTATCTTATCAATAACATTATAAGAAAACTTTTAACAAGATGAATTCAATTAATATTTAAATTATTGCTATTTTAAAATGTTAACCATTAAATGTGTGACCAACTATGTGCATAAATACTTGTGTTTTGATTTTTAATTGTATTTTTGTATACGAATGGAAGAAATACAATATCAATAAGCTGCACTTAGTTTCCCTGCATTAACGAGATGAAGTCAGCTAAAATGCGCGACGGGTTGTATCAAATGACTGCGTATTGAAAGAAACCTGAGAAGGCTTTTATCCAGCAGTAAACAGAGCACTGTTAATTATAGTGGCACCAGAAAATGTCATAAATTTCAGAATAACGGGACCGATGTACATTTTCAGTCACATAGTACACAAATATACTGTGCAAATCAATATTATTAACATAGAAAACATCTGATTTTTCATGAATTTCGATAGTATTTTCTATGTTTAATATGTATTAAGTGTCATCAATAGGGTCTTAATTGACCAAGACAAGAGTGAATGATGAACTCTGGGTATGAACTTGTGATTCTGTATCGCTTGTTCTGTTTGCGCGTCGCAACGGGAGGTATAGATCAATGGTCAAAGCGTTTGCTTTGAAAGCCAAAAGTCATGGGTTCGATCCCTGACGGAGATTTAAAAAAAAGGCTTTTTAATCGATTCCCGAGCTCTCAAGTTACCCCCGACTGGTGTCAATTTGATCTCTCACCCGTAAAATTCCAGTCAAAGCCTATTAATAATAATTAGTGGTAGAAGAAAGTCGTCCCGTGAAGACCACACATTCAAAGTTAATTCTGTATTTTTTATATAGTATTTTAATGGTAATAAAAATGAAATAATTATTTTTTAACATTATTTAAAATCCACTCCCTGCCTTGTGTATGGTTTATTTATATCCATTCCCTGTTTATCACAAATTACAGCTATGAAATTCAGTCAGCCAGCATTGTTTTTGTTTTATCCCACATCATGCGTAACTCCGCCGATCACGTTCAATGTATAGTTTCCGACAGCTTTCTAAACATACTGAGAGTTTGGAGGCCTGAAGACAGCTGTATTATGCTCTCCTTGGTTTCTTGACCGACCGTCAGAAGAAAAAGTTCCCCGCCACTTTATTCGTCACAAAGTAAAACCATCTACGTAAGCGAATTTTTAAGACCCACTGGCTACATTTTGAAGAGGTGTCAAGATTCTGAACCGTATATGGGTAAGAGAATAAGGTGACACTCGATCCCCCACGCTTGGGCGACAAAGGACACCCCCCGTCTTTAAAAAAAGTACTACAAGTCGCGGGTTCGTCACGTGGCTGCATGGAGGAAGGATGCAGAAGCAGAATACCAAGCAAAAAAACTTGTTTTTGAAGCACAATTCACATTCATTTTCGATAAAGACGATTTCCCCGTTTGACCGTAACACGACGTTAATTCCGCCTCGGTCGAACGGGGCTTGACTGACGACTGCCGGAACACTGTAACATGCAGTGTCGCCAAGAGGATCACGGCAAATAAAAAAAAATAAAGACGACAGTTGAACCAACATGAAATGTTGCAACTGTCATAACAAATAAAATGGCGTATTCAAACGCCGTGTAATTAAATAAAAGAGCTATGTCAAGCTGATATCAAAGAATATATATGTGCTGTATTGGATACATTTTGTTGTGATCGATTATATCTGTGAGTCTCAGATATTGCGCATGCAGTTGAGAGACGCATCAACTTTCCTGAGATGATATATATATAATTACAATTAGATGAATAAAATTTGAAAATAATTTTTGATTTATTTGAAAGCTAAAAAAAAGGTTAAAATATTGATGAGTTACATGATAAATTAAACTATTAGTTTGACACGTGAATCCTTATTAATGCCTAAATAATGAGTAAAATTTAATACTTTCACATTTTTATAATTGTGTTCTGTTATATTTTTATGTAACATGTTGTTATCCTCTTTCCATTAGTTAAAATTATCATCCGCTGGAATTCATTAGCTTGTACTCGATCGCACAATTAATTGGGGTCCAATTAATGTAATTCAAAATTCAATGGCGTTAATACGTCTGCACATAAATTTATCAACCCTTATCATTCTATTATTTGACACAGTCTAACTAAAGTTTTGTTAATTTGATTATCAACTATTCCCATAAACTAGTCGAATAGTTAATAAAACACACCCATAAGATTGATTTATCACAGAATTTTTTTTTTACTAATATATTTCAAGTGTATTTATTTATTAATTAACCGTATATTTTATAACATCATCATCATCAACATTATCAGCCTGTATCCGTCCAGTGTTGAACGTAAGCCTCCCGCATGAGTCTTCATCCTCTTCGATCCTCCGCCTTCCGCATCCAGGTCACTCCCGATATTCTTCTTATGTCGTTAGTTCATCTTGCAGGAGGTCAGCCAATGCTTCGTTTGCCAGTTCTTGGGCGCCATTCCAATACTTTTCTTCCCCATCGACCGTCGCCTCTTCGACAGATAATTTTACAACATACTTCTTTAAAATTAAATAATAAATCTAAATAAAAGCAAAAGTTTATTTAAAAATTATTCACCTTTTTAAATTTAGGATGACATGTTTCAGCTACGTCAGGTAACCATTATCAAGTCAATTAGGCAAGAAAGTGTGCAAGTTTACATAGGGCATACGATAATACCTAAATATGTCGTCCTATAATAAAAAAAAATGTTGAATAATTTTTAAATATTTTTTTATATTTATTTTGATATTATATGGAATTTACCAAGAATTATCAATCTAAATTAAAAAAAAAAAAAATACTTATTGGCCTGACATGAATTGACGATTCAAAAAAATCTTCAAAGCTGAAATATGCATTCAAAATTAAATTGCGGATTTAATACTTATATTTAAGATCCCATTTTATTTAAAAAATATATATTATAATAGTCACTAATTAGTTTTCGTTATATATTTTGTAAAGATTTGAAATAAACTGATTTACAAATCATGATTGGAATATAATAAAATATTTTATCCAAACAAATGTTAAAGATTACTTTATTATTATTTTCCTCTCAAAAGCCACAGTGAAATATGTGAAACATCTGAAATCACTCCACCAGTAGCTGGGCAAAATGGCAATGTGTTCTTTACCACACGTGATATGATCAATCTTATCAGGAACATGCGAATTCGTGATTGATACGGCAAACGTTCAAATGGTTTACGTGATAACATAACCTGTAATCGAACCGTTTGGACTATTTTCATGAAACTATGATATATTTGTTCACGTATAAATTCTGAAACGAAAACCTTAACGATTCATTTGATAAAGGAAAAATAATGCGAAATTCTAAGGAATATTATAGAAAAATGGTTGAAAAACAACAAAATAAAAATATTCAAAAAAGTAAGCAAACTAAGCAAATATTTAAAAATAGAACCAAGCTATACTCGTAAATACATGTTTTTTTTTTTATGTAATCGTATGCAGGAGAGCACACCCGGTCAAGATCAGTGCACTCTATGACGCTCAGCAAGGGAGACTGGACGCTGCATGCAGGAAACGTGTGTTGTGTTCGTGTTTGTGTGTGGGTTGGGGAGATTGCAAGTGTATATTTATCTGTTTCTTGAAGAGATCCAGGTTGTAGGAAGGAAGAAACACAGACGCTGGAAGAGAATTCCATAGCTTACCGGGGGCATTAAGGAAGGAACTTTGAAAGCTGCCAGTTCTTAGTCGAAACATATTAACCGTGTATGGATGTTCGGCAAGTGTAAGACAAGTTTGTCGGTTGTGGGTGGGTGCAGGAGGAATTAGTTCTCTAAGTTTCGAAGAGCAGCGACCGTGGTAATAACGGTAGAAAAGACTAAGAGAACCAACCTTACGCCTGTGTTCCATTGATTGTAGGTTAGACGTAAGAGTGTCATTGTTTATCAAACGAATTGCTCTTCTTTGAACTGAGTTAATTAAGTTTAGAAGGTATTTTGGGGTTCCAATATAAAGGTGACTGCCGTATTCAAGGATAGGTCGGATTTGTCCTTTATATAGAAGAAGAAGTTGTTTATCGTTGAAATACAGACGTGATCTATATATATTTGTTGGCCATCGAATTTAGCGCTTTCTGTTCAAATACTATAAATCATGTCTTTTGTGCATCGATTTCGAATAGACTTCAAATTTCAAAAACAAACATGGTGCTTACTTCGCATTCGCGATATGACATAATATGCATGCCAAATGGCTGACCATTTTAGAATGTGTTTGCATGGCTTTCATTTGGATATGCAAATAGCATAGTTCTGACCACCAATTTAATATAAGCCGGCTAAGCAAATAGAAAGCACGTTTAATTCTATGCTTCTGGGATATTCTCTGTAAGCCAACCGAGGACTTTGTGTAATGAATAACGTGCTTGCTTATGAAGTGAGAAATTAAAAAAATATTTTTCAGCACCCTAGAGCCTTACTCCAAAAACGGGGTAATATAAATGTGGCAAATCACGGATCTCTTAGGTTAATAACTAAATACAACATTTCATAACGTCGTACATTTTACTTATAATTTAATATCGCGTGTTGGCTTAAAAAATATATAAGGAAAGTATAAATATAAGATATTTTATGCAAAATTCAGCCTTCTCTTAGGACCAAATGATTCAAGTTTCGAGAAAGTCAGTCTATTTATTCAATCTTATTAAAAATCGAATTTAAAAAATTCAAAGTACGCAGATACTACAGTGCCGTATTTTTAAGCTCCCGAGTCCTTGCTTTGTCGGGAATCATATATGTTTTCAGGTTTTGGATGCAGATGCCACTGTCTATGCCTTGTTCAGGGCGTGGTCATTTTTTTAACCGTTAATATACATTTTGATCACTAACATTTGATAATTAAAAATCATATACGAGAAACATATCAATACATAACCATACACGTATAACACTGAGTTATAAAGTAAAAAAAACACTATCATTTTATTAAAAAATAATTTTGTTACAATAAATCGAGCTTTCGAGAAAAATTGTGATAACACAATTGTTGCTAGTTATAAATAAACGACAGCTAATAGCCGAATCACCTGATAAGCTCCAAGACATGCTCTACGACCTCAATGAAGCGTCGAACAAAATTGGTCTGAAAATGAACATGGATAAAACAAAAGCCATGATTAATAGTCATATTTCACAGACCTTCGATCCTATTTCCATTGGAGGAACAGAAATAGAGGTTGTAAACGACTATACCTATCTGGGACAAGTAATACAACTAGGGCGAAATAACTTCTCAAAAGAAATCGACAGGCGCATACAACTGGGATGGGCAGCATTTGGAAAACTAAAGTACATTTTTAAAGCGAAAATTCCGCAATGCCTTAAAACTAAGGCGTTTAACCAATGCATCCTCCCTGTATTAACTTATGGCGCAGAGACGTGGAATCTGACAGCAAGTCTTACCCATAAAATAAAAGTCACCCAGCGTGCTATGGAGAGATCCATGCTCGGAGTGTCGCTAAAAGATAGAATCCGAAACGAGGAAATACGCAGAAGAACTCAAGTAGTGGATGCTACCCAACGAATAGGCACACTCAAGTGGCAATGGGCAGGACATATCTGTCGAAGAGACGACGGTCGATGGGGAAGAAAAGTATTGGAATGGCGCCCAAGAACTGGCAAACGAAGCATTGGCCGACCCCCTACAAGATGGACCGACGATATAAGAAGAATAGCGGGAGTGACCTGGATGCGGAAGGCGGAGGATCGAAGAGGATGGAGACTCATGCGGGAGGCCTACGTTCAACAGTGGACGGACACAGGCTGATGATGATAAATAAACGCCCATAAGAAGGTGAGCAGACCAAATATATCTGCTTAATCTGTTTCTTGAAGAGATCCAGATTGTAGGAAGGAGGAAACACAGATGCTGGAAGAGCATTCCATAGCTTACCGGTGGCATTAAGGAAGGAACTTTGGAAGCCGCCAGTTCTTGGTCGACATACATTAACCGTATATGGATGTTCGGCAAGTGCAAGACGAGTTTGTCGGCTGTGTGTGGGTGCAGGAGGAATTGGTTCTTTAAGTTCCGAAGAGCAGCGACTGTGGTAATAACGGTAGAAAAGACTAAGAGAACCAATCTTACGCCTGTGTTCCACTGATTGTAGATAGACGTAAGGGTGTCATTGTTTATCAAACGAATTGCTCTTCTTTGAACTGAGTCAATTAAGTTTAGAAGGTATTTTGGGGCTCCAATCGAAAGGTGACTGCCATATTCAAGGATAGGTCGGATTTGTCGTTGATATTAAAGAAGAAGTTGTTTATCGTTGAAGTACCGACGTGATCTATATAATAAACCTAGTTTTTTGGAAGCGATACCGGCTCTACACTTAGTTGTCTCGTAATATTTGACAGTATTCGAGATTGATAATCCAAGCATGTTGATGGAGCTTGCTTTCGGAAGAGAACAACCGTTGAAAAATACAGGATCCATAGCAGTTTTCTTGGTGGAAAAAGTACCTGATTGGGTTTTGGAAATGTTTGGAAATGGAAATTGATATCTTTGAAGTATATTTGCTAGGGATGTTGAAAATCGCGACTCTTCCTGAAACGTTCATTCTATCTTCGTCCTCCTGAAGCCTTTCAGGAGAGATTGCGATAATCCCATAGCGCAGACCATAAGAGTATTACAGTAAGGCGGACGTGATGTCACATGGGAGCCCATCCGAAAAGTTCACGCGCTGAAGTGTGTTACGTGAGTCACTACTCCACCGAGTTGCATGTGTTTCAGGAAAAACAGCCCAGAGCATTCGGAAATCGAGAAGAAAATTTCAATATCGCGTTTTTCCATCGAAATTGAATATTTCAATGTAAAAATTGTGCAATTGCACTTTTCATGTTATATATATTTTCAGAATTAATTTGAGCTTTTAGTATATGGTGAATATGTTTATGCAAATATTTGATGTGATGATTAATATATCAAAAATAATTATATTACGTGATGTTTTTCGCATTATAAGGCAATAAAAAATTTACTTTTAAGTTTAATAAAAACGTTAATATTTTGGGAGGCTATTAAATTTTAATGTAATCAGTTTAATAACCATTGGCCGACCCCCTACAAGATGGACCGACGATATAAGAAGAATAGCGGGAGTGACCTGGATGCGGAAGGCGGAGGATCGAAGAGGATGGAGACTCATGCGGGAGGCCTACGTTCAACAGTGGACGGACACAAGCTGATGATGATGATGATGAAGTTAAATAATAGTGTAATAAGTGCAGCATAAAATACTTCCATTTTAGTTTTCTTAACTGCCACAACTATCTTCCAAAATGTTATCGTCTTTCATTCTAATTACTATATCCGCTCTCAAATCAGACTTTATTTAAATTTTACATAGTCATGATGATTTTTTGTAGTTATTAAACATATTGCCATCAACTGGGAAATAAGAAAAAAGTTTTCCATAAAGGTCATTTCCATTTATGAGAATAATGTACCTCTAAGTCTAGTCAACGTGTTCTTATCAGTTGAGTGTAATAACTGAAGTTTCACAAGATAGGAGATAACTTAATCCTTTTTATTGAAAGTAAACTTATGATGGAGTAATTATATGCATATTTTTTTGGTCTTAACCTAAGGTCCTTAAGTACCCCGGAGCTCAAAAGTATAATTGACTGATCGGGTAAATATTATAATATTATTTTTCAGAATTCCTTTTTTACAAGTACATTTCCAGTTAAGATTTCCTATTACAGAAAATGTAAGCTTTGTTGAATCTCATTGGTATGAAATTATAATACTAAAAATATGTAAAATACCATGTAATATGCTAAGATCAAATAAACCGACTACATTTTAATATAAACAAATTTCCTTAATGTTAAATATTCTTGTTAAGCCGCTAATTTGAAAACTGGAATTTTCTCTATCAATGTAGCGACCACGAACTAAATATTTAAGAAAGGCACTAATTATATGGTTAAAACTATAAATCATAAAAATTACATATTCATTTGTTTGCTTATGTTATCGTTTATATATAATTTAATTATTAAAAAAAAAACATATTCATTTTATAACATTACATAACATTACTGAAAAAAAACTCGAAAAAACCAGAGATAAGTTTTTTTTAAATATTTTAGTGAGTTTCAGTGATAAAGAATTTTAAGCACTGTAAATAATTTTCACAGAAAACCACTTTCATTACAATTGGCCTTTGGGTCATACGTTTATTAATGAAATACGAACACTTGTATTACAGTCAAACAATTTAACACTTTGACAAACATACATAATCTAATTAATATATATAGTAATATATGATTGTCCATGCATTCAGAGAAACACTGGTACTCATGTATGAAGCCTTTGAAGTAATGAAATGCATTTCATCGAATGCACGTGAATGCCGTGTTGGGTATTAATGACGTTGTCAGATCCACACAAAGACATTCCGTGTAATAATTTTACGAATATATGCAAGAAAGCGTGTACTATTACACATAGTATTTGCCTAAACCACCTCTATAATATTAAATAAATCGTCAAGCTAATCACTGGTCTTGTTTATAAGTAACATTGATCATCTTACACTATACACGTCAATGATGTATTCCTTAATTACGAGGTTTATCCGTAAAATAAGGTTCCCAGTGATTTTTTCACTGTGTAAAACATGTTTAATTTCATGAATGCGTACATTTTTGGAGAGTTCAGACTTTTATATATTTTTATACATAGTCGCCACTGTAGACGAGCTTTTAAATACCCGAGTAAAAAAAATCTGCCGCCAAGCCACGCAGATACGAGTATCATTAAATGCTCTTTATAAAAGTTATTGTCACATGAAAACAATAATTCAAGATGATTTTCGTTGAGAGAAGACTCTTAGCTCTTGTAATTCCAAAAAATTAGTCTACATCAGAAATTATTTGAGAATTTTCAAAAATATATAATTGTGTAAATAAATATTATATTTATTTAAAAATATACTGTTGAGATATAGTATATGTATATAAAAATTAATCATCTGATCAAAAATTGTATTTAAATGAAAAAAATTTATTAGAATATTAGAAAAAGAACCAGATTAATGGAAAGCCCTGAAATAGTTGTTAGGTGTCGCGCTGCTCTGGAGAATGGCGGCCCTGCTTGACGTGTCGGTATTGATGTGAAGCAGTGCGCGTAATCAAATATGTATCGGTTGGAATGCGGAGTAGTACAATAATAATAATGTGGTGTATGTGTATATGCCGATTAATATTTTCCTTCTATTCTGTTTAATATAAATTTAGTTTGTTCTATATTCGCTTGGAATTATTGTATGTAAAATTTTGTTATGGCACTAATGGCTGAATAAATAAAATTAATTATTTTTATTATTAATTCAAAATGTGATAAAGAGATAAAAATATTTGAGAATGAAAGTTATTAAATTAGTATTTTCAATGTTTTGAGCATTCACTTTGAGATCCATAATAAATTATAAATATTTATTTATTTATTTACCTTGTTTTCACATGGATCACGTAACAAAAGTCTCACTGGAGACACACCCCCACCCCCTCCCCTACTAAAATGTGTTACACCACTTACAAGTACAACGCAGCTCAGTTATCTCTTAACTAGAGTAGGATTGAGAAAGACTACGAGTTAGTCGAAACTGCAGTCTCCTAATAGAGAACTTTTGTTACGTGATCCATGTGAAAACAAGGTAAATAAATAAATAAATATTTATAATATTAAATTAGTGCCTAAAAAATATTTAGACTTGTCAGTGATATCGGATGAAAGTACAATTGTAAGTTGAAGGTTTTCAAATGGTTGAGAATTATTCGAAGCGGAAAATGATTATTCCTAATTGTGATGATTATGATTTAAATATCAACTGCTTAGCAACACGAATCTTGGATTCAAATAAATATGTAAACAAATAATTAAAAGGTTGCCAGGGCTCGAAATAATTTATTGTGCTTAGCACAGTATACAACTTCTTTTATTTAACGATAATTTAATTCAAAATATTGCGTGTCGTCGAGAGCCTTTTTATGTTCCCTTTATTTTCGGTACCATCAAAGCACTGACGTACGAAAGCTTTTTATGACTCGTTTTATTACCAGTTTGATCTATTACAAGGACTACGAAGAATTCTAACGACCAATTATCTTTGATGTCTCATTCATGTCGTATGCAGACCCCGAACCAATAACTCCATTTTAATTGATATTACGGGCAACTTAAGTATCGAGAAACCTCCATAATAATAGTTACCTTTATATATATTTCAAGTTTGAGCATAATTCAATCGAAACCTTTTAATAAATTGATTTATTAGAAAATTCAAACGACCAATACAAAAAAAAATCTAGTTTAATTTTTTTTTAAATACTAAAGGATTATTCTACAATGAAAAATTAAGAGTGTTACTTACAAAACGACAATTATGTTAAAAGGTTTTTTTTTCAAATACAAAGTAGTCATAACAACCAAATAACATTTCACATCATACATAGTATTTGCGTGACTTATTCCTTCTATCAATGTTGAGCAATTCGCTTAGCTAAAAAAAACCTTAGTATTACGATTTTAACAAAGTCAATATTCTATTTTTTGTGATAAATGATATTTGAAAGTGTATTTGATGCTTTATTAAATTTTAATTTACCCTTAAGATCTCACCAACCAAAAACCGTATTCATGCCGCATCTAGCCATATTTGCTTAATGCTACTATTACTACTATAATTTTTTGAATTCGTAACTTCCGCGCAAGCGTATATGTTGGAACTGATGAAGCCTTCATTGATAGAAAAACTGCACTCACCCAGCCAGTTAAACAGTGCTCAACGTGATCCACGTTGAAATACGATTTAAAATGTTTATCTATTAAATACTTCAGTGTGTATCAAAGTGGATGCTAAAAATGTATAAAATGCCTAATTTTTTAATCGAAAATGGATAAAAAACAATTTGAAATTATCTCTAAAAAACTAAATAACTTTATAATTATCATGTTAAGAGTATTTTTAAATTGTCATTTACGCGTATGTTATAGTGATACAATAAACAAAAGCAATTTTCGTTGTAATGGCTTATATAAATCACACTCGCGTGTGTTTTCTGCGTGAAATTTTACAGACGTCAATGTGCTTTTACGTCTTCAGTGGAGATCCCTCAGAGGAAGCTTCAGTGAAAGCTCCAGTGAAAGGCTGATAAGAGGCTCTTATGCCGGCTGAGTGGAGGGCAGATAACGCTCCGAGGCCAAATTGAGTCATAGTAAAAGTTTATCGTAATTTATCGCACTGTGCGGCGAGATTCGTATTGCCAGTGAAAGAAGCCAGAGATAAGCAGAGCTTTTTTGAACACTTTAAGCGCTTTTGAAGTTAGTTTGAAAGATTTTTTAATTTAGTATCGGCCCTTGAAAGAAAAAAAGGAGCATTGAGTTGATCTCTAGTTCTTAGTGAATAAATTTTTATATTCCTCTTAAGAGTCAGATATAATGGAAAATGATTTTTACTTTCAATGTCGCAATTTTCACGCAGCCTCCTTAAAAGAGACACTGCTTACCCATCACTGATCACATCACATAATGACATTTCATAGGGGTTAATATGCATTACCAGACTTAGAGCAACATATGTTTGAACCAAAAAGTGATTTCTGCACGAAATAATGTATTATTTCTGACTTTCATTGAAACTACCAAATTTTTATTTTTATTTTTAGCATTCCCTTTGAGATCCATTTTAAATAAATAGAGAAGATAACAATGATATAAATACTAGTTTCAACGCAAGTCAGTCTAGGCATAGCAATGGCGCAGTTCGCCGAGCGGTATGAATACCTGGGCATAGTTGGTTTCCAAGGTCCGCGGTTCGCATCCCGCTTCTGCCGTTATTTTTGTGCTTGGATTGACGCGCTGAAAAAAGAATTTTATGCATAGTATATGTATATTTTAAGTAATAATAATATTGTAATATAGTCAATGATCTATAAAAGTAGATTAGAATATTGAAATAATAAAATAATATTCTAATAAAAATTAAAAAATTCATAAAATAGAGAAGAATTTCATTCCTTGTTTTAATATATAGATCACCTTAAGTTTTATTTGATAGAAGACTGCAGTTTCACTATTTAGGAAAGCTCAGTTCCAATGTGCACAAACGTGTATGTTTGTGAGAATGAGTTATGTAAATACAATATATAAAATTAGTTTATTTTATTTAAAACTATTTTTACAACTGTTCTGGATATTTTAATTGTTTTAGGTGAAGGGATTTATTTTTACTAGGTCAGTTATTTATTAAAAAAACGTTAATCAAAGCTGCTGTTTATAAATTGTGAAGTGCTATAAATGCGGACCTCTTATTTTTAATAAAGTTCAAGTAAAATTAAAGTATAAATTATTGAAAATTACACAGTCAAAATAAAATATGAAGACGCTCTAAGTATATGGGAATGTTTATTGCATAATAATAATATATTTAGAAAACTTATCGGCATTAATAAGCGTCCTTTCGCGCATTTTAACACGTCCATATAAAATTCATTATCTGCCTGCATTAATTAACTGAGGCATTTGAACAACTCAGCAAACAAACGGTTAGTTATCGATCAATTAAATCAGTGATATAATATTTCACTGGCCTTAATATCGAACATGCTATTTGAAGAAATTCCACAACCAGCCTATTGAATTACTCAGATTGTTTAATTGATTTAATGAAATTTCCATCTTAAACTATTATTTATTGAGTAATAGCAAAATTATATATATCTGATATAAGTTCAAACAATAGGACCAAAATGTTTTAAATCTTAGCCTCTAACGATAGAAGGCGTCGGTAACTATGCTCAGTACTGATGGATATGTTTTATGGGAGCTAAAAAAACTGTGTGTCGTAATTTTTTCGTAATAATTTAAAATAAATAATAAATAAAGGTAACTAATTTGTTTGGCAGTATTTAATTCAATTAATGGGCAGTGATTATTTAGCAAACGGTCAGTAATAGATATCTAAAAATTAAGGTAAACCTTTTTCATATGGTAGTTGCAAAATAATAAATTGGCTGGGAATAATTAGTAAATGGTAATTAATAATAAGTTATCTTTTCTTAGGTTAGGTTTCTAGTTTATGGATTATTAATTCATTAATTTTACATTATTTTTTACCAATACTGAATATATTTCTGTCATTTAAATTTTATAACTATCCACATTTATACCGACATAGTGGATACTGCCAACTTATTTAGTCTACAGCCGATTAATTTTATTTACTTCTATTTGATTTTTAACTTACTGACGAAACCATGAATTAGTTACTGAACAAAGAAATACAAGGCATAAACGGAATATTTTTAATTATGTTAACCAAATGATTGGATAAAGAATTTTTATGTTTCGACACTATAATGGTTCATCATATAATGAGTAAGGCTTCATTCATATTCAATTTCTTTATAATGTTGTTTGTAAATAAATCCTTTAAATGAAAATATATATTTAAAATTATATTGCTTAGTTATATTGCGGAATTCTACCGTGAATAATTATAGATCAAAGAAGTCAAAATATCATTCTACGAATAATAATATGATATATAAATAATACGCCATAATGTTTGTCATGTCTGTACTTGATGTTACCAATCAATATCTATACTCGTACTTGCTACAAATACAAAAAATTATACGTTACTAATAAATAATACGAATCGTAATATGAATATTGAAATATCGACGATACAACGGAATTACGTTCATATTACAAAAGAAAATTGAATTTTCTTTTACTAAAGAATCAAATTATGAGAAATATAATAACGTCATTATTGCATGGAAAATGTTGTACAATCTCGGTGGAAAATAAAATACTGGTGTTTGAATAAATTAAATTTTATATGTCTAAATCAGAAAAGAAAAACCTTTTACTAAAAGTTTATAAAATTAATAATATCATTAAAATTGTCGTAATTACTAAGTAGATGTTTAAAAAAGTAATAATCATTTTATTTATTCAGCCACCAGAGCCGTTATTAGAATTTTACGTAGACATGAAAAACTTTAAAATACAAGTTAATAAATGTAACAGTCTTAATTTTAAGCAAATACTGACTGACAGTGAGTGGAACACCGGATCACCGCTGGATGGCTACGTGAAGGCACATCCAGTGCCCCTTTAACCGGGAGTCCCATCTATTGGGCGGATTGAAGGGGGCGAAGAATTCTTAAATATTTTTTGTTTATAATACAATGTAATGATTCTTTATTTAAATAATCGTTAATAATTGATGGTAAATATCATATGTGCGGTTTTTATGGTACAAATTATTTCTTGCATATAGAATACACGTGATTTATGAAACCAGAAATCTTATAAATGCAATAAAATAAATAATTATTTTAATGGCACATTTATGGTTTCTGTGCCTTGGGTTTACCATGTGCTTTACATATCTGAATTGCAATTACAGCCGAGAGAAGTTTTGATTACTTTGCAATTCGTTATTTCTCCACACGGACAATATAGCGACAGTGAGAAGTTTACGATTGGAATAAATTTCTTTTGTTGGAATTGTGCAACGTAAAATAAGTTTTTCAAATTGCTTTGACTGCGGTTTATTTATGTTGAATATAAGAATAATTTATTTGATATATAATACAGTATAATGTTTTCAAATATTAATACATTAAAATTTAGTATGTTGCTCATACCGGATTGATTTGATCAATAACAGTTAAACATATTTTGTGTTTATAGGACAATATTTACAAAATATATAGTTGTTATAGGTTTATACTTATATGTACATACTTAAATATGAATGACTAATCAAGTGCAGAAAGCGACAAAAATACTGACGGTTTTAAATCAAAACAACGACGAAAACTAACTAAAAAAGCAATTAACGTAGTATGTACGTCTCACTACAAAAATAATAATTTACACAAACCTTACAATAATGTAAGCAAATAGAGAGCTGCTAGAAGTTGTGTTTCGTGGTTCTTTTTAAACTCATATAAAAAAAAATACCTAAAACATATTTAAAAAAAGGATTTGTACTAAAATAAGACTTTATTTATGTTTCTATAAGATATTACAACATTAAGATGTCACAGTAAGCGAATATATTTTTCGATAAGAAAATTACAATATATTAAAAATAAGCATCCTGTGTATTTTTCATTTTGTAAAATTTTCATCTATTTATTTTTTTATAAGCATTTGAACACGTAGAGATCTTAATGATGTACAATATTTTTAAAAGCATTGCGATAAAAATATGGTTTTAATTAATAACTTTTAATTATTACAGGCTTTTGGTGAGCTGCGTCAAAAACAAACAATAAAAAGCTATTATCAATGATTATTCATGAAATGATTAAAATAAAAACTATTCTACTTTACAAGAATCTATAATGTCAAGTCATTAAGGTCATATATTTTTTGTTCTATTCAATAATATCTTATGATTTTTACACGATTATTTGTTTTAAAAGCATTTCGATTTTTTTAAACACGAAAGTAGTGTCAGTAAAAAACACCAGAATTAATATTTATTTTTATAAAAAACCAAGTAAAAACTACACAATGTCGAAAAAAGTAATTCAGTTTCTTCGTGAAATAATGAAGATCTATTGAGGACATTTCAAGCGAAATAAAAACACAGACAGCTTTACACAGAAAAGCTCGAGAGATACTTTTTTCAGGTCTCGGTTTTCGGTACTGCCTAATAGAATCAAAGTATCTGATGAATTGATTGAAATGGGGCTTTGTTGTTATTCTTGCGTATGGAAAAAAATACATTTTAATAAATAAAATGCCATGAAAATCTTATAGCGGGATTATATGGAAGATGTTTTTTTTTTCGACTGTTGACTGAAGGTTTTTCAACGGGTATACTTATTATAGTATATTTGATTGTTTGCGGTTACATCCTTGTATTCATGATTTTTTATTTTTACGTTTTTAAAATGAATGAATTGCAACGAGTATGTTTTAAGCTTATAATAATATATAATACGTAAAGTGTATAGGAAACTAAAAATATTCTGATGACTGAACATTATTTAAATAAAACGCATAATATCACAACTACAAAATTTTATTATTGATGATATCATAATAAATAAACTGAGAATAACATTGATACATTTCATTGCGGCGACTTCAATCATTTTCGATTCGATAAGTAGTACTATCACGTTAAAAAGGTTTTTATTTCTAACTCATTTTTACTAGAATAATAAAAATGTTAAACTGAATACTATGTTCCTTTTAATCTACACAAAAATACAGCAAATACAATCAAATTGGGTACAACAAGTGGTGACCCATCCACGTTTTGGTGCGCGATAATTTAGCAGCATAACAAGCATAACTTCGGTGTTCTAACCGCGCTCATAATTTCAAATTGTCATCATAATCATCATCGTTTCTACGTCAACTTCTTTAACTGGAGCATATGGACATCACGAGCCGTCACTACAAAGCTCTAAGAGCCGTCTTCGTCCTCATCACCTCTGCCTTCGAAGGCCTTTCAGGACGACGCGAGCCCAGTGCTTGAAGAAAAGGCAACTGCAGTTAATACTCTCCTGCAAATTCTCAGTACATGTTCTAGACAGGTCCACCTTCGTCTCTTTACAGAATATAGTATGAAAGCCTGCCTTTTCCGCTTTCTTACCTCGTTGTTTCTCACGATATCAAGCCAGCGTACTCGTAGTTTTCTACGCAGATATCTATTATTATTCTAAGCATATCGTTCGGCTGTATTGGCTTTTGCTGACATGCCAATATTTACAGCCATAAAGAAAAATGGGCATGATATAGGCGCTGTATAGCCGGTACTGATACCAACTCGATATAGATTCATTTTGGCGCAGTGACTTTTACTATAGCCGGTTGTCTGACTATCTGCCCAGGCGCCGTCTAGTAAACACCGTTCTTGACGGGCAGAGGACCAAATTTATTCAGTCTTTAAATTTGATGAGTTCTTTGCTTTGGTGACCTGCTTCTTATCCATCCACCACACGTCCATATGACGATCCCAGCGATCTGGAGTCGCATTGATGACCTGTGTAAACAGGAGATCTTAGTACTTTGTAAGCTTCTGAAATTGTCACCGGACAAGAATATCAAGGTAAATTATTACACGATGGTAAAATTAAATTGATCCCGTCTTAAAATAGCACATTGGAAATTTCATTGATGAAGTCTCGGATAGCATTATACGGGAAGGAAGCTAATTCGATAATCGAGTCGCAGCGAGAATCATCGAGGGTTCCAGGGATCCATTCGCTGATACAAGCGAATGCCCCGCGGCTAGGAAAATGCTCTGGCATCACCCTCTACAGTAAACACGGAAAATCGATACGGTTGATAAAACTCTTGACTCACATCACCGGGGAGCGGTTACGTGAACCGGGAGAAGGGTTTCAATCGCTTTAAGCGTATTAAAATTTTCGTGTCTCGAATCGAAAGAACCACTCTTTAAGACTAGTAACTTACTTGTAGTAGTCCCATTGGAATTATGTGCGTATCTTAACGTAGTGACAATGTGTTACACACGTTAAGTTAATTTGATAGAATGAATGTGTTAATTTATTTAATTTAAAAAACTTATAAAAATTGAATGATCATAATATAAATAAACACGCAATTTACAACAAGCCACATCTATAATAATACGTATCAATATTACAAACCTGTCTAAATTCTTCAACTTAGTAGGTGGATATAATTGGAAAATTGGGCTAGCGCTGTGTATATAGTAGAATGGAACAAATATGCAAATTTTGCGGTTCGAATCCAACGTTTCTTTTCTCCGATATTGAAGAAGATATGTATGCGCGTGCTTATGTTAAAACTAAAAAGATCGACAAATGGAAACTCATATCTCATACATTGCAATTTATGTAACAAGATGTAAAAAGTTTACTAGATATTACGAGAATAAAAAAAAATACTTTTTTTCAACGAAATTAGTTTTCATATCTAAGAATATGCTTGTGATAATGCAGACAGATAATAACTGTTTGTAGATACCATTAGGAACTTTAAAAATTAAACTGCGTAAATGAAGATTGTATATTCTTACTGTAATAGCATATCGATTTTAAAGACATCAAGTAAGCAACTCTGGTAGAATATCTATCACTTTTAATCTTCTTTAACCGCACCATTTTTCATCATCTGGAGTCGGCTCTCCTTGTACACATTTGCCATATCTGTCTGTCCTGCATTGCATTCTCGGTCAAGCCCAGAGTTTTCAGGTCCTTGTCTACAGTTGCAGTCCAGGTTGTCTGCGATCTTCCAGGTCTTCTTATCAGCGTGGGTATGTTGAGAGATTTCTTCACACTTTGGTCCTCATCTCTCCGTGTCACATAACCATACCATTTTAGCCGTTTTTCCATTATCTTTTCAGGTATGGGGGCCACCCGAAATAAACCCCGAATATGCTCATTTCGAACTCTGTCCACTCTAGTCACACCGCACATCCACCTCAGAATTTTCATCGCTTTACATTGAATATTTCGTATGACTGGGATAATAAGTTAGGGATGCGAAATTGAGTTAATTCAAACCAAGAATATGCTAATTTCGTGTATTAGTGAACATGTGGTCCATTCGAAATCCAGTATAGACTACAGAGAAAGTAAAGTAAAAGAAAACAATGTCTATTAATATTCATCAACTCGTTATAACGGTATTGTGTCACAATCTTGAAGCCAACCTTCACAGAGTCTGATGCACTTAAGAGATGACTAAGAAGATTTCTCATTTGTATTTTTTATCCATAAAAAACGATATATACATATTTTTTGACCGTCATTAACCTTGGCGCAATCCTTTTACTCTCCGCAAGACAGACAGCATTCTATACGTTAGCCTATAACCTCATTTATTAATTCACTTTTCAGATCGCACTTCTCGCAGCGACGCCCCCTTTTGTTTCGAGGCTCTTGCGCCTCCTTTCCGCAGTAATTCCCTTACGCGGGGCACTTATCCCTCCGCCCCCTGGGCCCCATGGCGCCTCCGCCCCCTGACAGTAATTCTCACGTACTCCTGCATTGTAATGGATGCGTCACATGTAACCTTGCTCTGAAAAAGTCAAGAAGAAGTTTGTCCCATAGGCATAATATATGAGACTTCTTGAAAAGACGATCAAAATTTATAAAAATATATCCAACATTTCTTAAAAAATATTTTCTAACAAAACTACTACACGTAAAATTAATAAGGAGATTATTTTCTTTATTAAACATAAAAAAATTCTTGGCACATATTATGCGCTTCATTTGTTGTAAAATTGAAATCATTTGAAATGTTCTGAAAACACAGCAAACGTTGTTAAAATTTAATGATGGTCTTTTGAGCTGTATGGCAATCTATAGACAATAAACTGAAATTTTTTATGTTGATTTTTTGTATGATGACAATTTGTAGTATTTTTGTAAAACCTACGAATTAACGAAAGGTTTTTGTTCTACCAAAAACGTTATTACTAAGCATTTTTAATTTTTGAAGCAAATATTTTTTATGGCCTTTTTTTTTATCATCATTTACACCCACATATAATGTTTGGTATGATTCATGAAAATATCGCTACTTATATAATAAAAAACACTCACTTTTTGTCAAATGCATATGAGAAGCAAGGCCACAACGGGTATTCCAAGGACAAAGTAGTGAAATTAAAGTGGTTTATTAAGCTTTTTTATCACAAATATCACATACATTGTCCTTCCAAGCTTTCTCAATTGATAGCACTTGCACCTTTACACGGTCGACATACATCGACTGAGAATAAACATTTTCTCTTTATTCAATTTCATATAACACAGTGGCTTTGGAATGCTCTCCCCGCATCTGTTTTTTTATAATCCATACCATCTCAATTTCGTCATCCGTATACGTGGAGAACAAAAACCTTCTCATTATATGTTTTTTTGTATGCGTTCTTATTTTTAAAATATTTGTTGTTTGAAATAATTCATTTACGATAAAATGAATATTCAGCGAAATACTTCATACATTTTATTTATGCTACGTTTGATTCGCAAATCAATTTCGGTCGGCTCACTTTTCACGTTGAATAAAAATAACTCTTCTAGTATTTTTATTTAATATATCAAATTTCGCCCCTTTTTCGTCAGTCAATTGTAATGTACTCCAGGGACAGTTATCTTTTTTACACCGAAAAAGAAATATTACATCATACCTCTTGATTTCATGACGCTTAACGTTTGAAGACTATGTAAAACTACACAGCTTACAAATTTTACTAACTTCATCAATTATAGTTCTTTTACTTAAAATCAGTTGAAATAATTAAGCATAAAGTATGTAATCTTCAATTCCAGTGTCTAAAGAACGGTTCTTTTTTTATTCCCAATAAGATCTACAAGTACTGACAGTGCCTTGTTTGAAGATCTCTTTGCATCTAGAAACACTTATGGTTCCTTTTAAGCCAAGAGCCCAGGGACATAATACAGCATATCTTATATCCAAGGTATATTTTGTTTCATTTATTGAATGGATTTTAAATATATTTATAAAAATCGGATGAAAGCCTGACGATTCCAAGACATGAACTATTTAGTCCTAAGAGATGGCTCAATCCAAGAACACGCGATATGGAACATATGCATATTTTAGTCCGCCTCTAATGTTGCTTAATTTGTAAGATCGTATGAGAATCGCGTTTACTGGGCACTAAATAACTAAAAGATGGAAATCAATTTGCAGATTCATCGCATTACTGGGACTTGCCTTAATATAAATTTATTTCAAAGAGTAAAATAAACGAACCCACTAAGCCACAATATTTTTCTGCGTTAATAATGAATTTTAAAACATATTGTTTTGATTTAGTTTATTAAGACGAAATTGTTTCTATCGCATAACCTATAGCGGACTTATTTGTG
The DNA here is from genome assembly GCA_022606575.1 of Glossosoma conforme. Taxonomy (NCBI): domain Eukaryota; kingdom Metazoa; phylum Arthropoda; class Insecta; order Trichoptera; family Glossosomatidae; genus Glossosoma; species Glossosoma conforme. Next base: position 277,210 of record JAGTXR010000048.1, read on the forward strand.
AAAAATTCGCACATTTAAACTTGAAATATTGTTGTACGTTGATAAATTACCTTAATGGCTAATATAGTTAAACGCTTCGATAAAAAGGTGTTCCGCTTCGTCAATATCATGGCAAGATAAATATTTTTTACGCGGTGCGCCATATTATACGTTACTATTATATGTGAAGATTGAAACATTTTACATTCCCGTTTTGGTACGTAAGTTGGAAATACGTTTTATTTTTAAATGTGTAACAATTAAAATAAAATTCATATACTATGTTATGTTTAATCTAATACTTTAAAAACCAAAAAATTGTCAAAAACACCTGTGTTCACAAACCTGTGACTTTATTGCTAACATATATATAAAAAGTATTCGCGTGTTTTGTTTTCCTCAATTCTGTTGACAGATTTTTTATTAAAAATAATATGAAATATAAAGTTAGAAAACTTCTGCCGCATACTTGCAAGCTTTCTCGATAAGGGTTTTCTAAGTACAGCTTTGTAGGTTCTTGAATATACCCAAAAAGGAAAAAGTAGCATGAAATGACCTACGTAACTTTTGGCATAGCTATGTTCGATATTTTCAGCATATTTTATAAACAAAGTGTACGAGTTTATATATTTAAGCACAGATATTTTTTTGAAAACGTTCAATCTTAGTAGATTTGAAAAACCTATGTTTCAAGGCAAATATTATTTACTGATAGTATGGTGAATGTTTTTGTGACTGGAGAAATTTTATCTTTACGATTACAAGTCTGTGCAATTAGAAGTGTAGTAAGAATGTGTCGTGTGTTATGGGAAATTTCGTTGATAAACAACTCTACAGACGTGAACATTTTTTTATCTGCCCTCAAATACAACACTTGTTTATAAAGTACTTAGAGATCTTTTAGTGGTAGGTAGATATGACCAACTTTATAAAGAAAAAAAAAACATTTTGTCTTATAGATTAAAACACAATAATGATTAATCTTTAATCATTGGAACATATTGGAGACCTGCAGACCGCCTCACACCTAAGATCCTGATCCATGTGCCGAACAAGCTGCACATCTCAAAACTCAATGCTGGGCAACACACGGGCTTACAATGTTGCCAGATACTGGGCAAAAAAAATTGATGTCGCTGACACGAAAAAGATTGGAACACATACAAAAGGGTGATTCTTAATAGTATTTTCAATTGCTACTACTGTTCTTCCTTACTTAAATAATTAATCCTTACGGCAACCAACCATAACCGAAAGAATTATCGCATACTTGATGAACATATATATATAGTTAACGTTATTAACCAAAAATATATGCAGTTTTCAATTCCATTTGTTGAGAAACTTTATAAAAGTATTGATATAAGCGATATAAGACATATGAATAAATCGAAATTTATTTTACTTTAAGAATAATTTTCAAATACAACTTCTTTGGTTTTCATGGCCAAAAAAGTCATCAACCCTAAAGAAGACCCCTGTTAAAATCGGTACGAAAGAATTCACCACACACGGCGAAACCCGAATGTCACGATACGTAATTTTTAAATATTAAAATTATATCTTCTCAATGAAAGTTTCAAAATAACAAATAAACACTGAAAACTTAACCAATTATTAAAATAACAGTTTTTTTAAATGAAAATACTCACTTTAAAAATACATTTTTTTTATTGCAACCATTTCAGGCTGCTTCTCCTTTAAATGGTTTTTCTTTGAAAGACAAAAAAACTACTTTTACATAATTTCCTTCGCTAATTTAATTTTTCATCCACTGCTGAAACTTGTTTTTCCAACGATCATCGGAGCTGAAAAAAGTTTCAACACTTTCCCGAAAGGAATAAACGGGAGTTGGATTAAGCGAAGTTCATGATCTTACTTTCAATGTAAATTATTAAAACCGGAAGTTATTTTCAAGCAACGAGCTCATTTCTAGTAAGTGTTAAGACCTTGTCAAACTTCACGTAATACACGAAGTTAATAAGAAATATTGTAAGTAATGAAACTGAAACATGATGGATTTATAAATAAAATATCTCATTATAAGGTCATTATTTTGTTCTTCATACTTTCGGCATTGTGAATACATAAAAAATAAGGTTTTTACTAAGCACGTGTTACTAAAACAAGTAATATTTTACTTAAAATTTATATCTGTTCGTATTATATGTAGTGAGTTTAAAGAAATGTACAGCCTAGTTCATGGAACATATAAAAAAAAATTCACGCAAAGCTAGACTGATAATGGATTTTTAGAACATTGACTGTTTAGTACGAGTACATAAAATAACTTTCTGTATTTTGAATATGCTATCAAAAAATGGATTGGTCACATCATGCGCCACGATGGTCTTCTTCACGATATTGTGGAGGGGATGATTGAGGGTAGAAATTGTAGAGGGCGGCGTAGACGGGAGTATTTGCAGCAAGTATTCGAGGACATGAATTGTAGTGCTTATGCTGAGCTGAAAAGGGTTGCGGAGGACCGAGAGGAATGGAGATCGAGATGCAAGATTCTGTTGCTGCAAACCAATCCACCGGATTGATACTACGAAGAAGAAGATCAAAAAATTATATTTTATTATTTCAACAGAAATTCATAATTTAACCTTCAATATTTTTGAGCGAAAGAGTTTCAAAATATCATTTTAAAATTCGACCACAAATAAGTCACTTTAAAAATATGTGGAACATTTCACCACTTTGTTAATAAAAATAAAAAAATTGGATGGGTGATGAAGTACTACATATAAATATCTTCACAAGATCAAAAATGATAGTCGTCCATGAAGAAATAATTTTTAAATTTATCTTACTTGGATTAGTGATTGAGTACACATGTTAAAAATAAAAATAATACCATAAACGAATATCCAACTGACAAACACATATATAATCAATGATTTATTTTTACCTTAATATGCTTAAACGTTATTCACAAAAAAGTGACCAAGGCTCACATTGCACTTATATATTGAATAACTACATTTAATATTTTTTTTTATTTATTTCCTTATTTTTACATGGATCAAATTGAGTATGACCTCAGTTTGTGACACTACAGTTTCGACTAACTTGTAGCTTTATCAAAACCGTCACTGTCAAGAGTCAACTGAGCTGCAGGTTTATTTCGTGTGTGTGCCTAAACACATTTATGCAGGAGACCCCCTCTATGTGGCTATCAAAAAATACAAGGAGAGGAAAACGGATAGTGTTGCAAAGATGACGACGAGAATGATATGGGATTTCTTTTTCAATTAACATTGAAAAAATAATTAATGAATGATGATGTGTGTACGAAACTACAGTCTTGTTGATATAATTATCAGTTACTAAACATGATTTACTTTAAAATGAAATAATGTATTAATTTTTTTTTTTAAATACTACAAATATAAGCTAAGGTAAACTGACAATACTTGATGAAACTGCATAATTATAATTAAAAATTAATTTTCATTAAAAAAATAACAAATTAAAATATTTAGTATTGATTCACAACATTTTAATTTAATAATTATTGATGATAGTCTCCGGGCAGGCCAAAACATGTAATCGCTTAAAATAAATGTGAATGAGAACTAAATATTTTTAATTTGTTAATTTTTTAATTTAAATTAATTTAAAATTACAAATATACGCGACATTAAATGAATAAAAGTACATTTTAACGTAAAGTAAGAGGTTAAATAATTCGTTGCCCTACATTTTAAATTCGATGAAAAATATTTATTTCAGAAATTCCATTACGCCTGAACATGCTTAACTTTCATATTTATCAAGTCGTTTTTTCTTTGTTTTTTTCAGACGCTGAAAGCTGAAAAAGTGACTTCCAGATGTTGACGAAAACTTCTCGCAATCTGTCTTCTCTGCCATCGATTGGCTAATGTTGCGGAAGGTATCGAAGGATTATCTCGGCGAAGTTTTTTATACTCGAGTATTATTAAAATACGATACTTTTCTTGTTAGCGAATATAAACAGTAGCCATTATGTATATTGTCGACGAAAAAGTTACCTTTAGGATTAAGACAATCTACTCTTATTAAATATTATTAAATTTTATACAGTTGTGAAAATTAAAATGTTTTATAATAAACATTATTATTATAATCGTAAATAATGTAATGAAAAGATTTATGGAAACGTACACAGTTCATATAATTATTATAAAATAGAATTAGAACATAATTATAATTGTTAAAATAATAATATTACGTACTGTTTTTAGGATTAACAAAGCACATTTTTTATAAAAGTGTGTTTTGCATGTAACTATTTTGTTATCTATACTAGAAATATTTTAATCAATTGTTTAAATTGATAATTTGATTAGATTAATTATTTGTCAAAAATATTTTTTATTTTTATTTTAGACTTAAAGAGTAGAATGGTATAATGGTAATCATATTATTTGCATTCACTTTGAAATACGTTAAATAGATAAGAGTTTCATACCTTGTTTTAATATGGATCACATTGAGCAGTGTTTCACTTGATGTAAGACTGCAGTTTCGCTGTTGTGCACATTGGAACTGAAACAGTGCTCAATGTGATCCATATTAAAACAAGGTATGGAATTTTTATCTATTTAATGAAGTAGAATGATAGTTTTTAAAGTTTTTAAAGTGTACTACAATTTTTAATTTTATTTATAACAGTTATAGTAATTGTGCATATTTTAAAATTTTAGAATTTATTTAAAAAATAATATATATTTTGTTAAAATATATTTTTGATCTTGTTATGAAAGATTGTCTGTAATTTTTTTGAAGTTTTTAAAATTACAGGATACATCAAATATCGCCATATAAATCTGCTATCTTCTTCGTAGTATCAATCCGGAGGATTGGTTTGCAGCAACAGGATCTTGCATCTCGATCTCCATTCCTCTCGGTCCTCCGCAACCCTTTTCAGCTCAGCATAAGCGCTACAGTTCATGTCCTCGAATACTTGCTGCAAATACTCCCGTCTAGGGCGCCGTTCTGCAGTAATGTTCGAACATTCCAGGTGGCATATCTTGTTGGCTGAAGGTTTTTCTTATTTGTCTTGGTTGTTTTGTCTCGAGCAGTCCCCACCCGGAGATCCGATTGGGGGGCTGTTTTATCTCCGGAAAATTTTACTTGAGATGCAATCATTTTTTTTCTGATACGTGGGATGTCTTTAAGACATTTAATGTGGTATTTTCCCCTTTATTTCCCTATCCTAATGCCGTTGACCATAAAGGTTCATCCGCCTTAGGAGGGCATTTACTACCTCCAGGACAATAGAGTGCCCTAACCAGCTTGACCTGATGAGGTTAGCTGGGTGTTAGCTTATTCCGGCCAACATTCGGTCCAAAAAATCTGATCTTTCAAATTATCATCAACCACAACGCAAATTGTTTTTCTGCGTAAAAAAATCTGCTATAGAATCATAAAAATGTCTTTTGATAAATATTTTTTTCCATAATTTATTAAATAAATTCTTAAATAACTTCTTAGGTTTTCACGGCCAGATTTGATATTGTGGCTTTTGGGTTGAGCCGTGTGTGGTGAACTTCCTTCAACCAATTATCCTGAAGAAGACCCCTGCAATGGCGGTCGAAATATTGGTTGAAGGAAGTTCACCACACACGGCTCAACTCAAAAGCCAAAATATCAAATAAATTCTTCTTTGCAAATCCGTTCCATTTCAGAAACATATGGTCTCCATAAATTGACGCCACTATTTCGGTGGGCATAGGTTAGTGGTTAAAGCATTTGCTTGCCAAACCGAAGGTCGTGGGATTAATCCCCGCCAAGTTTTATTTTTTATTTTTTTATTTCAATTACTAAGCTCCATAGTTACATCGGTTGATGTGAATTTGATCCCTCACCCGTAAAATGCCAGTCATAGCCTATTAATCAAAATTGGTGGTAGACGAAAGCTGTTCCGTAAAGACCACCCATTCATAGTAAAATCCTGTAATAATAAGGATGATGCGTGAATGTCTGGCTATAGTATATGACGTTGGCGGATCATCACTCAACATGCAATACTTATCTATATGTGAAATGGTAAGCGTCATGGAATCCACAGATAAAAACTTCATAATCACTTTCACCATCTATTGGTATTCTCTTGTATGTGTTTACGTACAGGTAGTAAGACAACTTAATCACATATTTATTTTAAATAATTGTTTGACGAAATAAAGCTTTATTCACACATTATATTTGCGTAATAATGCAACCGGAATTGAAATAGTTAACATTTCATATGAAATGAAGCGTCCATCAATCATCGCGCACTTCACTCAAATGCCACTTGAAACGTCATACTAAATGTCAAATAAATTAATTATTACTTCCCGGATATGGCAATATGACACCAAAGTCCGGAGTCTGTTTATTCATTCATGACATATCATAATAAACTACTTGTATATAAAACAAGTGTACAAAAACGTTAAATTTCAAAGATGATAAAAAAAACAGTTCTTACAGACTATTATAACAGATTGAGAGTTTTTTTTTTAAATTACGTTTCAGAAAGAATAATTAATGAAACATTTTTAAACCTCTAATTGACCAATTAATACATTTTCTTTAGTTGTATTATTTTCTCGCACCGTAAATATATAAGTTAAGTGGTATAATTAAATTAATATATATATATATTTTAAATAATTTATACAATTTAACCGTATAATCATGAATACCTTAAACTGTTTTTTTTTTCATTTTAAATTAGAATAAATATTTAAATGAATTTCTTTATAGTGCTCAATATAAAAAGTCCTATTATAAATATATTTTCAGAAACTAATATATTGGTTATATTAATTGATTACTATATATTAATTGACCACAAACGTTTTTTTTTTGTTTTTTTTTTTAATATATTTATTAGAGTTCTAATCCTCGTATACGAAATAACTTTTTTATGATCTATTAACATGAAATTTACTAGCCAGATGGTTCTAATCCAAAGAAAACTTATAATATAATTATTTTGAAGATAGTTTTAACTTTTGATAACTATGAAAATGTTATGATTACGTAAAATAGACTCAGTTTATATTAAACAAAGTTGCTTAATTAAGTTTTTGACTAGCGATTATTTACGAAAGATATTTAAAACTTTAAAAAAAATGTTGAGCGATTGAAATATAATAGTGTAATACAACAACGTCAAATTTGGGTTCTTATATTTTATTAACATTGATATCTGAAATTATTTTCTTATATTAACAGTTTATACTGAAAAAAAAGCATCTCGCAAAAAGTGCATACTCACGTTGAATTTATTACTTAACAAATCTCTGACATTTGTGCTTTTATAATATTGGAATAAAATTAAAACCATATACATATTTAGCAATCTATATAATTGCAAGTATCTGATGATAAATAAAACTTGATTACAGTGTTGCTGTGTAATCTTGTAAAAGTTTTCATAAATAAGTAAATTTCAAGTTTTAAAGTTATGATAAAACACTCCAATATGTTTTTGTCATCATTCAACCATTGTAGTTAAAGCATATGGCCATCGCAAAATAATCTCTCTGTTAGTCAACACGTCATTCATTTTGTACCAAGTCTCTTACCCATCCCGAAGGTTTGCCGAATTATCTATGTACATTGATTTTTTTCAAGTATGGAAGCCGGAAGACTTAAAGATAAGATAGCCACACTATATATTATCTTATGCCAACAATATTTTATAGCATACAGGTATATATTTGTATAGATCGAGAAGAAAATTATACATGCAAATCTAAAGTCTTTGAGGCTTATGTTATATACAAAAATAAATTATTAATGAAACCTTGATTTGACGTTAAAAATAACAATAAAGGTGTGTTTAAAGTTAACATAAGTATATATTTAAAACTTTATAAAAAATAGCATGAGATTTTTTGTTCAACGTAAACGTGAATTCATCTTTCCCCGCTGAAAAAATTCACTTCTTAAGTACTTAAGCATCCTTCCGCCGTAACATTTACGCAAATTATGTTTTCACGGGCAACTTACTTTAATCTGATGCTGTTACGTTACACGGCATAACCTTTTTAACGGTACAATGTGCACTGAACTTGTTCTCAGTTTATCACTCGGCAAAAACTGAAAGAACCATCTCCTTCAGAAAATAAATTACATTTTCTTTTACAGCGGTGAAAAACCGACCGCACTTAATAACATGATCCAGTTTAATCTCTTTACCCTTGCCGATAACGATCGTTAAATTCACTTACATATTATTGGTTTTGTTATTAGTTAACTATTATGTTAGATTAACCTACTTAAGATAGATTGTTCAAGTATAAAGTGATAATAAAAATTATGTATCTCTACCGTTTAATGCATAAAAACTTATTGTTTATATCGTCGTAACAATCAAGTAACCGACTACTTGATGTTTTTTTTAATGTACCTTGCTTTATTTTTTTAATGTTAAATTTAAGAGTAAAAAAATAAACCTTTTATGTTTGGTCATTAATTATTTTAATAGCAAACACATAAATGCGGTTCTAAGATTATACTGTTTTCTACTTTAATTATTTCTTATCAATGAACTTTTATGAATAGGTACAAGTGTTTCTTTCACGCCAATTCTCTTCATTGAAGATCACTTTAGAAATAAAATTGTGTTTTTTCTAAATACGATCCTGCTAACATTCTAAAATAAAGAAACGAGTAGAAGTATATTGTGTCCAAATTAATTTTGTCATCGTTTCCTCTCATGCTTATCTTTAGTTAGTTGTATTATTAGAGCAGTAAACATGAAAACCATTCATATTTCGTGGAACCTAATCAACCAATCCAAACATAACTGTAATTCATTTGTCTTATTAAATTAAAAAATATATATATTTAAAAAAAATACTTCCTCTTCCATAACCGCTGTCTAGCCTGAGCATATGCTTTTTACAAACAACCGATAGTAAATTAAAGTTATATGAATTGTCTCATATCCCTCCTTGTCCCAAATTTCAGCAACAGAGTGGTATCCCAAAATCTATACCCGTACTCGTATTACTCAATGCTTTCTATAATTACAAAAGCCCAGTGATTTGTAAAAGAAGCAGTTGTGATATGAATAATTTCAGTTACAATGTGGAATAGTTACAGTTGTATTTGTGCTCTGAGGCAAATTGATTGCTTTCATGGTGGCCATATGCTAAAAAATAGAAGCATTTGTGGTTTGTAATATAAACACTTAGAACTAGAAACATAAATTACTTGAACATCAAAATAATATGTCACTTGTATATGTTAAGATTTATTTAGAAAGCAATTTGTAATTTTTCAAAAAATATTAACTTTCTGAACGAAGTGAAGTATGACGTCGCTCACAGTTAGGAAATGAGACAATTGTCAAAATCAAATGGGACACCCGGGGCTAAATGTAAACACGTTTTTCAATTTTAAATATTTAGTTTCGGTGTTTCTGGAACAGAGACCTTCCAACAGACCTAGCGGCGTAAATGGCAAATTCTGCTTTGGATTTTTTTTTATTTGTTCTCGAATGGAGTAATATTTCATTCGCTCATTCGTGGCGGTGTTGACTAAGAGACCCACGTAAATTATTTGAATATTATATCCAGGACTTGATATTGTATTTCAATATTTTATTCCATTTTAGAGTGAAGAATAACGATGTTGCAAAGACGAGGCAATTAAAAAAGAGGGAGAGAGATTAGCAACAGCGATAAAACTAATATGAAACATTAGAATATTGCTTACTGACCATATCATGTTCACTGGCTCTCGATGACCAAAATTAAGCAACACTGTTTACGGAAGATACTCGAATGGTGAATAATTAAGTACACCATCGCCATACATAATTATCTAGTCCTCGGAAGAGGCAAGCAAATCATCAGATTTCTTTAAAAATTATGATTAATAAACATAAAAATATGCCATGGACACTATTAAAATCATCGAAAACCGTGGATTTTCCAGCTAGACCTCCGATAAGCAATCATGATATGTGCCATTATCTAATTTGTAATGTGAAAAACTAAGTCAAAACATTTTTTTTTACTCTCAAACTAATTGGATGGATGACTTAAATTTATTTGATTATTAGTAACCGAATTCAATCAGTTAATTTTGCCTGCACTTATATAACTATAAATTTGTTTTTGCAACAATTTGCATTCCTTAGTATTCTTATTCTATTTATTAAAGTGCACTCGCTAAATAAGTCATATTTTCTATTATTTCTCTCTTTAAGTAAATTACTTGACAAACAAGACGTTCGCTTATAAAGGTTTCATTATGTTTGCATTCATTGAAATGAGATTAATGTTGATAATGCTAACTGTTTTAATGACATCTCACAAAAAATAATAAGATATACAATGAATCAAAATTATGCTACTAAGAGTGAAAAAACACAATAAACTTTATAAAAATAAACACGTACTGAATGAATAGACAGAGAATCTCGAAGAAATCACAAAAACACCCCAATTAGTAGATTTACAGGCAAAAAATTGTGTTTTTTTTCAGTTAAAATAACAGCCAGTAAACTTATCTTATAATTTTCAAATGATGCGAACCTTCAAAGGTTTATAATCACTCTATTATATCATTTAGATTGAAATCTAATATCTGCATGCAGTTTAAAAACGAAAAATTATTTTAAAATATAAATGAACGACTATGAGGGTTAGGCAACGATTGATCTTTAATAAATGAGTATTATTTAACCAGTTTTCATTTATACTTATTTTTTTTTATATTTACTTTTTTGGTGTTTATTTAATAAAACTGAAACCATTTACTTTTTTATTTAATTTTTATTATTTACATTGCTAAGATATTTGTATACAAAACAATATGCTTCTTTTTAACACATCCTTTATAGACAACAATAAAATAATTTTATTCCAGTTTTAATACTATAAAATATGTATATTATTTATTACACATTTTTATTATTAAATATCATTTTATTGTAAATATGTATAACTTACTTTAATAAATATTATTTTGAAAAAATATTACGTATTAAATTAATACCCTTCGTTAATATTTTATATTTGATCCGTATTTTAAAAGTTGTATCTTCTTAATAGTATATTCATCATTTATTGGAAACAAATTAACATATAATATTTAACGTTATACAATGATATTGTATGTAACGAAGAGTTTTAAATTCTTATATATATTTAAATTGATGTATAAACATTATTCCAATGAAGATATTTGCATGTTACAAGTGTAAATAAAAATACTTAAACATATTTTAAAAATAATTTATGTTTTAAAATAAATAAAATGTGAAGAATATGGACATTTTTAATAATAAACATCGATATAATGTAAAAGCCTAAGATATAGTTTATTCAAAGTAAATATATATTAATTTATTATAGGAGTATATATAGATCATTATATTTCAACAATTTGTACATAATATTAGTGGAAATATAAATATGAGCCCGAATTTAAGCCAAGATGAATTTGATCATTAATAGAACAAAATATTTAAGAATTCTGTGAGATTATTTAAAAAAAAAAAAGATTATTTAATAATAGTTGTGTATCGAATGGTATTATTAATCGATATACAAATTTATTCTGGTTTAAATTTTAAAAATATTTCCACAGATATTATATTTTGAATTGTAATTATTCTTTCAAAACCGAGCCTTAATTTAGTTAAGTAATAAATAAAACTTACTAGATATACAAATATATTTCATTGAATACAATTGTATATAAACATTTATTTGAAAATTTATTCACACGTACATACTTGTATGTAACTTTTATTAAAACTTGTATCTTGCTTATAAAATATAAAAAATATGTTGTGTTCTTAATATACCTAATACATAAATGACACTTAGATAATAATAAGTGAAAATTAATAAAATAAAATTAATAAAATTAATTATATTAAATGTGTCTTGCATAAACTGCTATTTTAATTATTTCTCCTTCATTTTTATCTAAAATAGTTGTTTTTTTTAACTCATTATTAAATGTACTTTTTATTAAATGCACTATAAAAGCTTAACACAAAAAAAAAAGTTATTTTTTTCAGTTTTATGTTTAAAAAATATATCAATTAAACGCACATAAAGCACTCTTATTATTATAAAAAAATAGCTTAAAAATTCATGGATTTCTCACATTTCAATGCGTCATATATTTGTACGAAATTTATTCTCTTTTTGTTTAAATTTACAACATACGTGAATATTCAAGAATAAATTAATTGAATTCTAAAAATATTATAATAGAATGATGCAATTTATTTATTTATATACAGAATTAAAATTCCATTTTTTTTTACAAATATTTTACAAATATTCAATTATATATAAATGGCCTAAAATTGTCCAAGTTGAACTATGAAATGTTTTCATTTGATTACTTAATTTAACGAAAATTGAAATAATAATGTTTTCAAATATACATATGATATTTTTTATTGCTTTTAATAAACGATTTTTAATCATAAATTGTAATATAATATTTCGATATAGATTTAATAATAAATGTAAGTATCATAATAATGAAATGAATTATTCACGCTTTCAAAATATATAATATCGTGTAAAAATAAACTAAATAATGTTTTCTTATTTTACAATAATATGTAGAATTTATTCGTAAGATTTTTTGAAAGCTGAAAAACTCTAAATATTTACGTTGATAAAATTTCTGTGATGTTCTGTAGCATGTAATACTTTTTTTTGTTTATGTATGATAAAAATGTATATAAACTACTTATCTGAGAAATAAATATATAAATTAACATTTAAGTCTTTTCATTCATAAAGATTGTACATAAAAACCATACGATTCAGCGAGATGATAAAATTATCTTATCATTTCTTGAAAGATACACCCCTACCCTCTCTCCGAATCAGCGAGATAGTAAAACTTTTTTTTATGTATTTCATTTGTGCTATAAGTTAGAGACGTGTGTTATACCAAAATGTAAAAATATGAGCGAGTATAAAGTGAAATTATAATAAAAAATATACAAAAAATTAAAATTATCTAAAAAGCTTGTAACAAGACGAAAAGGTTCTATTGTTACTGTTTTCGGACAGAAAATTCTCGTGCTCTATAATATTGAAATGTAATCTCAACTAAATAGATAAAACAATCAGAAAAAATTAAGTTAAGTTCTCATTAATAAATAATTTTTAAGGGTAGTTAATGACGCTATTAATGGTTTTATGAAAAACTCAGCATTTATCCTAAGTAAAATTCATCGAACATAGCAAATTGTATTTCAATACACTCGATGAATCCATAAGATTTGTTTACACCTGGTCTTACAGTAAGATAACGTGCTGTTGATACGATAAAAAAGTATTTAGTTTTTATTCCCAATTACTTATAATTATGCATAACTTATGAAATTTTACGTATCATAAAGTACCTAGAAAATACAGTTTCAACAGTTTGCTTTTCAGGAATATTCTCCTCTCCTCATTTCCAGTCTAGATAAAACACTTTGGTAAGTTTTTCTGATTCTTTTACTCCCCCATATTCTAATGAACTAGATTTCGATTTGATAACATTTTTCTCTGTATTTGTCTTTCAGTTCTTAGTCTTATTGATGAAGTAAAAACGACTGAGCTCGAATACCGTTGTTTGCTATTAAAATACGTTTTCAACTCTGGGAATAAACTTATATTTTTTTTAAATGTGTATTTTAATTGAATAATTTATTAATTTAATATTTAATTTTATTGTTTTTGTAAATCCAAATAAGTGTACGATTAAATGATAGTATTTTATACTATAGTAAATAATGTTTTATAAAAATAAGAAGTCAATTAAATATTTACTTAAATTAATAAAATAACAATAAAGTTTTTTTTAGTAATTGTTCATATTTCCAGCCGTATCAGGTCTATTTTAAATAATAAATCACTTAAAAATAAAAGTGAAATAAAACTAAATATTGTTAAATTATAATTTTTAAATGTTAAATTTATATATAATTATTAGTTTGCAGTTTCATCGTATTACCACAAGTATTCTCAGTTCATAACGTTAACGTTAATATAGAATTGTGGCATTAATTAATCGTAATGACTACACGAGTCAGCTAAGGTTAGCATGTCAAAAAACATTACTTTGTACATTTATTTCGATCGATAATATTAGATGGAATTCCAAAACATTGAATGAAGGTAAAAAGATTTACTTTATATGTCAGATATGCCGAGAAGCATTATCAAGTGAGTTAAAAGGTAAGTGTAAGAGTTTTTAAATTCATAAAAAATGTTATCTTTTAATTGAATGGAAATGTATTATGCTTCGGGTTATTTTGATAAAAAATAATGACATATTTACAAAGATCAATAAATAACAGTAAATAGTAACTCAATAAGTAAGTGAATTGTCACGAAGTTTATTTTCAAAAGAGTCAAAATTTTAATAGATTATCCATAAAAAAAGTATATCCATCTTCTTACAACTAGAATAACATAAATAAGTATTTACCTATTCATTAACTCTATAATGGCTATACTTCTTTGATGTAGCCGAAACATGTCGAACACAAATAAAAATTCTGAATTCATTCCAAAAAAATATTTATTCCTATTAAAATATAAAAGACTCATGATGATTAATGTAAATATTTCTTCAATCAGTAATAAAGCTCAATATCAACAATACTGGTTTTATTAATATACTCAATATGAGAATAAGGCATTACTTTTGGGAAAGTTTTTCAGCGCTGCCCCAGTTTTTGCACAGAGGCCATTCCGAAATTGGCATAAATCAAAAAACTTGTATTTCTAGCGCGTGAAATAATTAATATTTCAGTTGGGAAAATGTCCCATACGCCATGTGCAATATTATTTATTAACAGGGCGGTGTAACTTTAAAAGTGTAAATTATTCGCGAACAAAATTTCCCCACTGAAGGAACTTCTTTCCTTTTTTGAAAAGTTTCAAGAAAAGAATTGGCGCGGGAAAATGGTGCAGGGTATTAAAACAAGTACCAGCGTCTCGGCAGGATAAATCATACATAATCGACCGGCTTAATCGTTTGGATATTGCTGAAGTTGTGGATAATGGAAATACGAATAACTCGTACATTAACCATTTTTTCTATTACAGTGAAATATAGGTGTCATAGAGTTTTACTTTCTTGCCTGCTTAAAAAATACGTATTATATACCAGAGCTACTTTTATAATACATAATACAACAAAATATGAACAAACATTGTTCCGGAACCGAGGTCGCGGTCCTGAAATTACAGCGTCAGTTTAAATGGTGATGCCGGAATACCAAAGTTCCGGCACTGAGGATAAATCCAAAGACCGGAGTTGAATTGATACTAATTTATTTGATAAGAGACCCCTTTTTATTCCTTAGTCTACACTCTACAACATGAGTAAGCATTTATAAAATTATAAATGGCAGATTATTGTGACGGTCAATGTTCCGTATCGATGCGTAAGCATTCTTTATCAATATTAATACATTGAATTTCATACACCGCAAATTCCTCGATACCTGTTGTTTTGGACCTCGATCCCCTCAATTTACATAGAGTGGCAATAATGCTATGTGTCGTACCCGACTGTATGAATTTACAGATCCCATCTAAGAAAGAGAGTTTGATTATAACAATTACTTTAAAGACTTTTGGATGTTTAATACAAAATAATTATGTTCAAAATAACGTTTTGAACAAACATTGATGGATAAATCTCATTTGTAGATTCAATGATGATTGCCATTTTAAGGATAGCTAAGCGCTGTATATGTTGTTTTAATCCGCCAACGATGTTAGACTATGTTAACCATTCGGTAACATATATGGTTGCCGACGACTTCCAGAGCAGAAACTTGAGGCCTTAAAAAAGAAAAAAATCTAGTATCCTAGGCATATTTATGGGAGATTTATCATCGTTTTTTTAAAGATGACAAATGATAAGCATGACTCTCCCGAAGCCTGAATCATTTTGTTCTAAGGATCGGCTCAATCTAATCAGCGACAAGAGGTAAGCAATATACGGTGACCCATCCGTGTTTTGGTTCACGTTTAATGTTTCATAGTTCGGTAATCGAACGAGAATGCGCTAACTTTGAGTTATTGCCGCTATTCCAATTAAAACAATTTAACCGTGTTGAATCTTAAAATAGAACAAGTACTAAATTGACAATTGTAAAAAATCTTTATTTAAAATTTTTAATTAAATTGAAAGCATAATATATAAAAATAATTTGTTATGTAATCGCTAATTTGTCAGAAATTAATTAAATTAATTGGCAGTTATTATGTATGAAATGGTACAATTTTATGTTAACGCATGCAGGAGAGCACAGCCGGTCAAGACCAGTGCACTCTATGACGCTCAGCGAGGGAGGCTGGACGCTGCATGCGGTTAACTCATGTTGTGTTTATTTCTGTGTGTAGGTTGGGGAGATTACAAGTATATTTATGTAAGAGATCCAGAAACACACGCTGGAAGAGCATTCCAAAGCTTACCGATGGCATTTAGGAAGGAACTTTGTAAATTGACAGTTCATGGTCGACACACATTAACCATGTATGGATGTTCGGCAAGTGTAAGACAAGTTTGTCAGTTGTGGGTGGGTGCAGAAGGAATTAGTTCTTTAAGTTACGAAGAGCAGCGACTGTTTATAATAACAGTAGAAAAGACTAAGTTAACCAATCATACGCCTGTGTTTCATTGATTGCAGATTAGACGTAAGAGTGGTATTGTTTATAAAACGAATAAAATTAATCTACATTCAAAGCAATTAAAAAACATTTTTATATGATTATAGCACACGTAAGGTAAACAAAAAAACCTTTATCCAGAACGATCGACCCGTGAGTGGTTTTTTGCTTAATATATGCATAATAATAATTGACCCAGAAATAAGTAATGTATTCCCAGATTGATATCAGTTGAGCTGTTTTTGGTGACCCTTCTTACACTAAGCCGGGTCTCGCTCGTACTGGTGAACATGCGACACTAATTATCACTATCTCATTAACCCTAGAAATGAAGACCACAAGCAAGTGTAAACATTCTAACTCCATTTTTGATATAAAATGATTCAATTACATTTTTGGGAAATATTATTAGCCATAGATTTCTATTTGGTAGTGTTCACATGAGTTGAGTCAAGGACCATGGCGGCTAAGAGAGAGTTATGGCGGCAGTTTGTGACTACCATATGCTCCAGTTAGGGAAGCGGACATTTTTAAATTCCACTTGGGAACATATAAGGTTTAGAGTACTCGAAGGGCTAAGTGTAGTATCTGATGCACATTTTTAAGTAGTTTATTAATTATTATATTTTTATTTGTATAGCGCTTTTTCATGACCGCATCGTCATTCCAAAAGCGCTTCTTTGCCTCTGAGTGAAAAGCTGCGTCTTGAGTCTGCTTTTGAAGTATTCCTCCGCTTTAAGTTCTCTTATGCTTTCCTGCAGCGAGTTCCAAGCTATTGGTGCCGTGTCATGTTTACTCAGTCATCACATCTATTACTTGGTGGTTGCACATCACACAATAATGACAGTACATACAATAAAAGTACTTTAAAAGTCAGATTCAAGGCACCTATCAATTACAATAGTAACATTAATTTTTTTTTTTTTTAATTAATTTTTTAATTTTTATTAGAATATTATTTTATTATTTCAATATTCTAATCTACTTTTATAGATCATTGACTATATTACAATATTATCATTACTTAAATATACATATACTAAACATAAAATTCTTTTTTCAACGCGTCAATCCAAGCACAAAAATAACGGCAGAAGCGGGATGCGAACCGCGGACTTTGGAAACCAACAATGCCCAGGTATTCATACCGCTCGGCGAATCGCGCCATTGCTATGCCTAGACCGACACGAGTGGTACTTACTAAAATAAATAGACTGCCGGAAAGTAATGATATTAAGCTTGTGAATAAATGAATACTGATAGAATAATAATAAAAATATACATACTTTGAATATATACTATGGCGACATCTGTTGTACGATAATAACAATGATATAAATACTAGTTTCATCGCGTGTCGGTCTAGGCATAGCAATGGCGCGATTCGCCGAGCGGTATGAATACCTGGGCATTGTTGATTTCCAAAGTCCGCGGTTCGCATCCCGCTTCTGCCGTTATTTTTGTGCTTGGATTGACGCGTTGAAAAAAGAATTTTATGTTTAGTATATGTATATTTAAGTAATGACAATAGTAACAGTTAACACAGTGAAAGTACTTTCAAAGCCATCACACAGATGGTGTTTTGTCTATGCGCTTTTATTAAGCGCATTTTTAAAGGAAATGTGATGATTAACATGACACTCGCGAGGCCTGAACCATATTGTTCTATGGGGCGGGTATTGACCCGCCCCATAGAACAATGACAAATTGTTGAGAAGTTCATAAAGAATATAAAACATCCAGGAAAAAAGAAAAAGAAAAGATTTCAGTTAGAATGTTATTTCTGTATTCCAATGGACGAAGCATAATATTCCCTAATCTGCCGTAAAATTGTGGGTTTTCTCTTACCTTTCTTAGCGAAATGGAAATCAGTGGACTAAAGCGCTGATATATTTGGTTTTAACAGGGACCGCTATATTATTTAGTTAATTATGAATGGACATATAGCAAAGAAAATTGCTGACACTAAATAAATATTAATAAAGCGTATTCAAGATATTTTAATATAAGAAATAAAAACATTTAAAAGTAACAAATGTTGTTATGACTCATTACTTTATCGAAGGTGAACCTGGCTGGGACATGCATTAAGAATGCCGCACGAGAAAATAAAATATAGCTGCCTTTTCATCAAGCCCTCGGGCTCGCGTCGTTCTAGAAGGTCGTCAGGAACTATGCATATAATGTACTCGGTGGAACTGGAGAGGCGGAGCTGACTTGGGAAGAGGCGAAGAATATGGCAGCTGATTTGTGGCGGCGGCTCATGAATGCCATATGCTCCAGTTAGGGGAGCGGAATATGGTAGAATGATGATACTTTAATAAGTAAAAGAATCGCTATTTCATTTACCCTTTAACTGCCAAAACCGTCTTAAGATGCATAATTTTCTTTGAACGGAGCGCCGCTCATACAAAAATTACGTCTTAAGACGCGCCGTTTTAAATGAACAATCAACAATGCACAATGAACAATTAATTGTATGATTATGGATAAATGACTGGACGACTGGCGCGCTCTTCATTTATTTGGTAAGTTTTATAAATAAACTTTATTACACTTTCAATAACGATATGTTTAGAAGGTTTTATTTTTGTCGTAAAATTCGCGGCGTGCTGGGTACCGCCATACATGTACCGGCAGTTAAAATGTTAAAAAACTGTCATAATCGAACAGAACTTAGGTAGACAAAAAAAAACTGAAATATTTAAGTATTGAAGAGCAAATATTTCACGAAATTCAAAAGTAATGATAAGCGATGCACCGTATCAGTATTTACTTATAACCTATAATGTATTATAACCTATTATAATAAGTAAAACCTAACAGTAGGCTTTACCTAGACAATCATTATAAACCAAATTATATTTCGTTTAAATTTCTGGATTTCCGGAATGTATATTATTAAAAAGAGTTATTTTTTAGTCTCACAATCAGTTACTTGATAAAAGATGTTTTACTTTAAGCGTTAGTATAATTTATTTTTCGCCTATAGTAAATATTTTTTTATTTACAATAATTGATACTCAAACACTACCGTAATAAAACGTGCCAAATAAAAAATATAATTTAGGCAATATTTTAAATATACAAGCAATTAATTTTACTTGTAATAAAGATTATACATATTTACTTAGAAAGTATAGTTGAATAATAACCCATGAAACTGCTCTAATAAATGTCACCGATTATTTTTTCGTAATGATTACTTAATTATATTTTATAAGAAAAGCGCGTGGCAAAAAATTTTTTATTGAATACAGACACGAACTCAAAAGAACAACTTATCAGAAATATACAGCCTGTACAATTATTATAGGTGGAAAAATATAAATCTGACGTTTAATTTATTTTACAAAAAAAAACTTTATTTATTGTTCAATGTCACGAAGAGCACATTATGTGCTTACTATAATTTGAAAGATAGTTAAATCCTGTGTTTGAAACTTAAAATATATATATGTTATTTCTATTTTAATTTTAATTAAATATTTTTCAATATTCTAATCTTATTTTATAGATAATTTACTATATTTCAATTTCATAAGTAATTAAATACACAGATACAATTCTAAATCAAATTTGTACGCATCAGTTCATTCAGAAAAATATCGGCCGACGCGGGATTCGAATCTCGAGCGTTTCACCTTTGCTCTATCCTACACACCGCGCTTAGAGTATTTTATATTACTCTGAATATATACTACAGAGACATCTATCGTTATATGATGTTAAAAATGGTATATATATGCATCAAGTTTCGCGTATCTGTTCAGGCAGATAATGGTAGTGTGGACAGCGAGGCGTGTAGGATAGAGCAAAGGTGCAACGCTCGAGGTTCGAATCCCGCGTCTGCCGATATTTTTCTGAATGAATTGATGCGTAAAAATTTGATGGAGAAATGTACGTGTGTATTTAATTACTAAAAATATATGTAATTTAATACGAGTGCATACCAATATACTACACATTCTTGACGAATACTGGGATTTTATGTGCTTCGTGGATTCAAATTAATGCTTTAAATACACTTTTAGTATCCTGGAAATTATTGAAGGTATGTTATATTTTTGTATCTTGAAAAGGTTGATACATGCTGGTATATATTATCTAACAAATGTGTTATTTCTAGATGTGGATACTATGTGCTAATCTAAAACTATAAAAACCTGATCATTTTAAAAAATTAAGAAAATCAATATTAATGTTGGTGGTGAGTCTTACTAGTTATTTTTCTTAACGAGAGATTTAAGCAATTAGATTTAATCACTTCGCAAGATTTACTTTCAGCAGTATACAGTTGTTATGATTATTAAGAGGCATCACTTGCTAAATGACAAAAAAAGTGCGTCATTCATGATACTTTATTGTGATGCGAACTTTGCAGTAAAGTGCACGTAAACGATTTATGTAAAAACCATAATTCAATCTCATATAATTTATAAGGCGAATGCCTCATTTATGACTCTCCATAACTGCAGATACTTCACCTCTTGCATCAAGTGTCTTCATTCCTACACGTGTAGAGTCTAAAGGCTACAGACTCTGAAATAGTGATTCTTAATCGGTGCTTGGAGAAGCTCCGGTAGTTCATGAGAATCACGAAAATGTCTTTCCCTAAGTGTTGAGCGAAATATACTCGTATTTCAAAAACTGTTAGGGATTTTATAAATATTTTGCATCTATAAAATTGTATTTATAATTTTAATGGTCCTCGGCCCATATCAGCTCTTCCTTATGTAGCTCTGCTGAGTACATTCTATATATATACTCCCAGACGGCCTTTCAGGGTGGCGCGAACTTGAATAAAAGGCTGCTGTAGTTGATATTCTCTTGCAGCATTCGAAGTGAACATCGCAAATAGGTCCACTTTCACCGTTCGACTGATTGTAGCAAGGAAGGTTGTCTTATCCAATATCTCACCTCGTCATTTTTTACAAAGTTAAGCAATTGTATTTCTAGTATTCTACGCAAACATTTGCTTTTGAAAGCCATTATACGGCCACATTGACTTTTGATGAAATGACAAGATTCACAACTGTAAAGAAAAAGGAGACGATACAGGTACTATAAAGTCAACGTTTATCTCCACTGATAATTTTTCATCCCTCAAAAATATGCCTCATATACTACAGCTAACCTCTTCTCAAGTTCTCGGACTATCTTCAGGTAAAGATATTTCCTATGGAACGGATATGGAAGAAAGAAAAAGAGAAAAAAAAATCTGCGCAGACAGTTCGTATCGTGTTTCGGTGAGGTGTTTTGCGTTGCCAAAAAAGGTTTAAAATCACTGCTTTAGAAACTCTATTTACTTAAGAAGGCGCTGTTAATTAGGCTGGGTGGGATGGTTCATCGTCGCTTAGAAGAGCTCATTAAAATTCTGGATCAATTAGAGGTCTACCATTGTTGACACTCAGGCCGCCAGAGAGACCCTCGAATTTATTATCGCCGCTTAGCATCGCCCCGGGAGCAGCTTTCATCCAAACTAGACCTCAACGAGGAGGATGATGTCCTACGGTCCCTGAAAGTATTCTGAACAACTCGAAAATTCCGTTATATGGCGTTAAGAAACCTTAATATGATCACACATGAAAAATCATCATAACATTATTTTTAATTGCATTTTAGCAAGCTAAATAAATTACTTAGAAGAGCGTCTTGTTTTTAATGCATTAAGTGTCCATATTGTGTTTTAATGAAGAAAAATGTTGTTTAAAGGGCCTAAAAAATATATAATGCTTATTTTCATCTGCTGATCATAATGCTGATCAAATTATTGATCTACTTGAGAACGGTACGTTTTCTGTATTGGAAATATCAAAATAAAATATCATTTAATAGCGTATTTTTTCAAAGATAAACTATGCATTTTGAGTGACTTGCGATATTAAAAAATATTTGCAAAAATTAATGTTTGAATCATTTTTTTATAAGAATCCATAAATATTTGCTACGTCTCAAATGTTGAATATGAAAGTAATTATTCATTTTATTATTCAGAAGAACAATATAAGGTAAACGTTCATACCAATTTATTCAAGTTTATTTTATTTAATAATTTGTTTTTAGCATGTTTTTGATACAAAATTTATAATAATTTAAACTTTGTTTTTACGATAGAAGTTTACTTTTTTAACCTAATTCAGTTGCACTTGTTGTACAAGTAATTACTTCCTCGCATTTTCAAAACACATCACGTTTATTTTTCCGTTTTGTTTTTTTGTGCGTTTCGTATTTTGATGTCTTTTATTTTCTCAAGTTAAAAAAATACGCATTTCCAAGTCTTGTGAACAAAATCCGGATTATCTTGTGTCTCACACGGAATGCTTGCGATATCCTCTGATGGCACTCGTGAGTTCTATGGTTCAGAAATAATACGCGCATATCTAATTTTACGGGCACTAGCTTTTAGCCAAAGTGTCGATGTAGCGAGAGATTTTAACAATTTTTTCCAGGAGGCTACGTGTTTCGATTATCCGGACGATTTCAGCAAATTGAATAGTTGCTTTGCACATTTCTGAAAAATTTGGCAGACTCATTTGAATAATATCAAATATCAACAACGCTTATGTTCAATACAAAATAAATGATTAGAAAATAAAACGTGTACAATATATAGTAAAGAGCATTGAACTCATAATATTACTATACACTAGAAAATATAGCATGATACTTGAGTATTTACTTAAATTATTTATATTTATTAGAATTTTAAATGTTTCACATATTTGTTCTTAATAACTAAAAGCTTGTACCTACACTTCACCAATAAAACAATTCATTCTTCTATTTAAAAGACAAATCCGCCTTATCCTTGAATACGGCAGTAACTTTTGGGTTGGAGCCTCAACATATCTTCCAAATTTAATTGACTCAGTTCAAAGAAAAGCGATTCGTTTGATAAACATTCAAACAACACTCTTACATATAACATGCATTCAATAGACCGCAGGTAAAGATTGGTTCAATTAGTATTTTCTACCGTTATTAACATGGTTGATGCTCTTCGGAACCTACACAACTTAGACAACCGATAAACTCGTCTTATTCTTGCCGAATCGATGCATGGCTTATATGTGTCGGTCAAGAATTGGCAGTTTCCAAAGTTCCTTTCTTTAATGCTACCGGTAAGTTTTGGAATGCTCTTCCAGCGTCTGTGTTTCCTTCTTCCTACAATCTGGTTTTCTTCAAGAAACAGATAAATATACAGTTGGAATTTTTACAACACACAAACACAACACACGTAGAGCGTTCATATTTGTAAAAAAAAACATTGAATAAAATACATATTGCCAAGTTTTTACAGGTTACTAAGGAGGCATTGCGGCAGCTGTACGAAATGTCCCCTCAGGAGTTAAGTGTGTGAAAGAATGCTCGAAAGCATTTCCGAATAAATTTAGTGGGTAATGCGGTCGAGACAATTTCATGGTGTCATATAAATCAGGCAGTCTCTAGCGGGTCCAGAACTGCTGGCTGCTCTGGATGCTCAGAGAATCGTGGAAGGAATAACGATGAGATGACTGGCTCAGCGTTCCTGGACTTAAAAACAGAGATGAAGGCAAAAAAAGACAAAAATTTGGACCATTTTCCAAAATGTTACGACACTTAGAAGTAAGAATCTGTGACGCTTATTGTGTAAAATTTTAATGAAATTAATGTAACAAACTGCCTTAATTTTAGATAAAAATAATGATTGATTAGCGATTTTGCTCTCATATATAAACATTAATTTATGGCAGTCTTAAAATGTGTAATTTTTAACTAAATTCAATAAACTTAAAGTGAAGCTAAAAACGCCATACTCGTGTGTGTAGACGTCAGTTTAAATTTAATACTGGTATTCTAAATGAACCGAAATGTTTTTATTAATTAGACTAAAGGCATTCAGGTATTAAGTTATATGTATAAATTCTCCGTCATTTCTACTCGTAAAGTTTTACTTTGTGTGCTGTTAACTACTTTATATTAAAGATTAGTTCCATATTTTTCATTAATGCAAATATTTATAGAAATGTATCACGTTAACTGATAATACTTTTTGGTTTAAATAAACAGCTTAGTTATTTTCATTAATAAAGTGAGATTCTTCTCTCGTTTCAATAGAAATTCTATCCATATTGTCAGAAACCGTTGGGTAATTCAATTAACTATCTACTAAAGTGCATTGTATGGTGGAAGTAGCAACAAGAGAAGGGCTTAAGCTTTCCTCTTTAGAGATAATGAAGTCCCACACTAAATCCCGGTGGGTGAAGCTTTAGCTTAGAGACGACACGAATATGAGTAAACCAGCTTGGCTTATTGTCAAATAACTCATTTTTATGCTCTCTTTTATAAACCAATAGTTAAAATAATAAGCGTTACTTTGATTAATATTTGTATAATTCCTTCCAAAAAATAGGGCGTCGAAAACATCACTGAATTACTTATTTCACAATTTATGTGCAACATTTAAAAAAAAGTCGTAAAAAAAAAATTGACTGATATTCCAAAGAGTTCAGTAATATTTATTTCAGATTGCATAGCTGCTTTAAATATATTTTCTCTTAAACCTTTGGCCATAATGGTATACAATTGTTTTCCTACTGACGGTCGCGAATTCTCGTTATTCCCTGATATTGGGTTCTAATTAACTTTTTATTACCAAGCGCAAGGTGGACTGAAAAGCCTCAGATGCTGAGCTTTTTTGTGCTTTTGAGTTTAATGATATAACACTTGCGACAAGCTTTTTCAGAGCAAAAAATCGAAACACTCGCCTGAACGAATGTGTTTTTTGCTACATCGGTGGAGCTTTACGGTAACGTTGTATTATGCGGGCATAGCAGTCTCGTTGTATTAAATAAAAACACTAAGTCTCGTAAGAAAATAATTTTATTATTATTGCGCCGGAAGAGTTTATGTGGCAGTTTCTATGAAGATTTAATCAAGTCGTTTCTTTGTTTTTTTTTTAAATTAAAGTATTGATTACCAGCGTCTTTTATCTATATCCGTAAAGTTTGTAACTCTCAGAGATACTCCTAAAAAAAATTGATTATACAGTGCTTTTATTATCTCCATCATTCTATGCCGCAGCAAATTTTGACTCCTAAGCCAAAATAAATGCAGCCATAAAATTAGTTAAGAGCGGTGCTTGCATACATTATTGGGGGTACAATGGTGTGACATTGAGAGAAATGTCAATGTAAGGGAGTGAAATTAGACGAAGATTGAACTGGCTCGAATATTTTCTGATTCCACAAGAGACCTACAGTTGCATTCAGTTGAAACCTCAGGGTTCCTGTCGTCTTGGATGGTTATTGTAAACTATGAAAAATGTGAAAGGTTTTATTATTATTATTATATCAGTATTTGTAAAGCGCCTTTTTATGACCGAATGGTTACTCCAAAAGCGCTTCTTTGCCTCTGTGAGTGAAAATGTGGGTCTTGAGTCTGCTTCTGAAGGATGCCTCCACCTTAAGTTCTCTTGTGCCTTCCGGCAGCGAGTTCCAAGCCATTGGTGCCGCGTAGTTGAAAGCGCCACTGCTAAAGATCATGCTAGGACTACCTCCCGTCAGCTGCAGGGTGCTTCTATTTGCTCTGGCTGATCTGAGTGTCTCTCCGCGTGCGCTTATCTCCGAAGGCTTGATCAGTTCTATCAAATAGCCTTGTGCAGTTTCGTTGAGTGCCTTATAAGCTAAGAGGCATAGTTTGTACTAGATTCTAGCCGGAACTCTCAACCAATGTAGTCGGTGTCAATTATATGAATAGAAAAATAATATTAATCAAACAATTTAAATATGATTTGGGACGATTTTTTTCGTCTGTTTTCTTTTACTCTTAAACCCTTTTACTGTTTTTTTATTTATACGCAGATTTATTGCCTATTTTGGTAAGCTAAGTAGTAAAAAACGTAAAAAAATAGTAATTAGATTTGCCAGTGAGACGCCACATATGAAAATTAAATTCTATTTATTTTTTCCTTGTAATAATATAAAAATTGTGAATTATTTATGAAACCACTTTTGCAGATTGTATTGTACATGTCTAGTGTGTGTCTCAGTACCAAAATTGTAAAATATGATTACCCGAATTTGTTCCAAGTCACGTATAAAATGCGTGAGGCAGATTCTTACATTTCTTTTTTCTGTCAACTTTGAATAAATTTAGTGGAGCATCGGGATCTTAAGCAAAGCATAATGCTGGATGACATGAGAGTTATTGAAAACAATATCACAATTACTTGGTTATGTGGAAAAAAAAATATTCAGAGAAACGACTAAATATATATACACTGCATGCGGTACTTTATTTTACTTCATAACAACATTTGAACCTCAAACTTATTTAGTTTTTCATTAAGTGAAACAGTGATCAGTGTGATCCATTTTTAATCAAGGTATGGAATTTTTATCTATTTAATAAGTATTAGAATATTTAAATAAACTTAAAAAAAAATACGAAAGCAATTTAATGTGAATAAATAATACTCATCAATTAATAAACTCGTAAATCGTATGTAATATAATAAATAATATAAGATATTATATATGAGTCGATTCTTATTCTAAATTTTTACATGTTTTATTATACTGATACGTTATTTGACCGTGAAAGCGCATAATAAATTGTACGTATTACGTATTTTAAATGCGATGCGACTTACGAGGGCTTACTCGCCGCTGTACATATTCAAGCAGCCCAGCTTTAAATTGTTCAACTTTAAGGTCGAAGCACTTGAGATGTTTATGAAAAATTCCCGCGGTACGTGGAGATTGTCGGGGGATTTGATGCGTGAATATAAATAACGTGAATGCGACGCTTGTTTACTACGTGTCAAGGCTTCTCGGACGCGTAAATCCACTTGTCTATTTACAGTAACTGAGTTCACATGAAAAATTGCGCTTATGCAGAATGAAAAATCGCATGACAACAGCGACATATGACAATTTACTTTTGTACAATTTTGTATCTATGTTGTGATGTTGTTTAGTTATTGTGCATCAACATCATTACCCTGTTTCGATATATTATTTATTACAAGCTTCATTTTTTTATGTAATCGCATGCAGGAGAGCACAGCTGGACAAGACTAGTGCACTCAATGACGCTCAGTCGGGGAGGCTGGATGCTGCATGTGGGAAACGTGTGTTGTGTTTGTGTGTGGGTTGGGGAGATTGCAAGTGTATATTTATATGTTTCTTGAAGAGATCCAGATTGTAGGAAGGAGGAAACACAAACGCTGGAAGAGCATTCCAAAGTGGCATTAAGGAAGGAACTTTGGAAACTGACAGTTCTTGGTTGACACACATTAACCATGTATGGATGTTTGGCAAGTGTTAGAAGAGTTTGTTGGTTGTGGGCGGGTACAGGAAGAATTAGTTCTTTAGGTTCCGAAGAGCAGCGATCATGTATGAGTCTCATTATTATATATTGTGTACTGATTATATAAAAACTTAATATTCATTGTCATATTATTGACATTCAAAGTTGTTCAATATTAATTTCCTATTTGTGAAATTAATTAATTCAGTAATTAAATATACATATAATACACATCAAATTCTTTTTTTAAACGCGTCAATTCAAGCAGAAAAATAACAGGAGAAGCGGGATGCGAAACGCGGACCTTGGAAACCAACTATGCCCATGTATTCATACCGCTCAGCCACCTTGGCTATTGCTGTGCCTGAGCTGACTCACGTTGGAACTTCTATTTATGTCATTGTTATCATCGTATGATAGATGTCGCTATAGTATATATTCAAAGTATGTTTATTTTTATGTTTTATTATTCAATCAGTCTGCATTTATTCACAAGCTTAATATTATTATTACTTTCCGACAGTCTATTTATTTTAGTAAGTACCACTCGGGTCTCGAACCGAACTATAGATTGAATGGATGAGAAACGACTACTTATAGGTCCGACGTGGACTTTATAACCAATCATTTTACCTGTGTAACTGATGAATCATTTTACCTTCTTGATATTGTCTCAAGGTGACATTATTATATGAATTTTTAATATTAAAGATTAAATAAATGATATGGAAAATCCATATAATTTATTTAGTATTATTAACTGACAATTCTCGGTAAACTGAAAAAAAATGTACGTAAATTTTAATTAAAATTAAGTAATTAAATATGTTTATCTTTAATTTATATTAAATGTTTTTTTTTTTCAAATTCAAGCTTGATAATTTTAATTATAAATTAATATTAACTTACAGTTATACCTTATTGCCTTTTCAAAACTAATTAAATTTTTCATTATTTTTTTATAATTCATAAGATAATTTTTGTAATGGATATCGTATACAAATTAAAAAATGTAAGTAAACTAACAACAAAGCGTTTTTTTTTCAAACAAAGTCAGTATAAAAAGTAAGGAAAATATGACAATAGTTTAGAAAAACTTCTTACAGGAATTATATATTAGATTACACATTTTAAAATAAAACTTCTATTATATATATATAATCGTGTCGGAAACAGCAGGGTCAGATCCTGTCTGCCCAGAAGTGGGCGACGTCGATGGCGTTACTTCTGGCCATCATCAGGTCTTCCTGGGTGCAGCTATTACGGCACAGCGCACACTCCAGAAGATGTGACAGGGTCTGCTCCACGCCGCAGTCACATTCAGTCGGTCCGCTGTAAAACTGCTAGGCTTTCATTTGTATCCTAGTCTTGCATACTCCGGTCCGAAGTCTGTTAAGGGACCTCCATATATTCCACCCTCGGTCATGTCCAGGGGCTATATATACAGGATTAAATATAATTAAAACTAGTGGTAGAAGAAAGTCATCCCGTGAAGATCACCCATTCACAGTGAATTACTGTAATAATAAGGATGTTGCTTGAAATCAGGCTGAAGTCTATGACGTTAGCGGATCAACACTCCACATGCAGCGCTTAGCCATGCCATATGCACTATGGTAAGCGTCATAGAATTCTACATATGAGACTTCAGAATTACTATCACCTTCTGTCGGTATTCTCCTGTATGTGTTTACATAAAAAAAATCTTCTATCTAGATGTAGATAGCCGAGGAATGGAGAAGATAGAGACTCATGCGGGAAGCTTACGTTAAACTGTAGACGGACGCAGGCTGCTGATGATTTTTCAAATCTTTAAAACTAACCCACAACTACGAGCACATAATTTTTAAAATTATATTTAAAAAAATATTTAACCTAATCTCTCAAACTGCATTTTATCTGTACCACTACAGAGTTTTTTTAATAATAATTTAACACTCCCACGAGTGTTAAATTATTATTAAAAAACGTGTTCGATCCGCTGTCATCACTTCAGTAATCTCCTGCAGCCTGCTGTGTACTTCACGCTGCTCGTGGTGTTATTAATCGACGCAACCGTAATATCTCTAGGATTAACCAAATGATTGATGAGCTGGATGCTGCATTATTGATAATGCGGGCTGTGAGGTTTGCAAAAAACAGGCATTCACTGTGATGCCATCATTTGATCTTCGCGCTAATTGTACACCGTTCGGCTTAAGGAATAAAACAAGTAGAACTTAGTATGAAACCACTGAGTTTTAAACGGTTTCAGTAACATGGCACCTTCTTCAGAAGCTACTAACAAACTAGTTCACTATAACTTTTGTAGTAGCATGTCCCGGAAACCAAAGTTGATTATTAATTTTAAAATGATACTTGTTTAATCACTTAATTATAGCAAACCACAAGTTTACTGCCTTCTACGAGTATCGTTCGATTTTTTTTAGTGAATTTCAACAATTTGAAGTATTATGACATTAAAGTTATTTTCAATTAAAAAATTTTCCTCATTTGAATCATAAGGTTATAAACGGGTGTCTGCGGGATGTTGGATGGTTACTTATATACGAGGTCTGTTCAAAAAAAATTTACAAATATTTCGTTCGGACGTGTTTTTTGCTCCACGGTGATTTTTGTCAATCGTAAAAATTCGTCTGTCTTTCATGAGTCTCTTAAGTTTTGAAAACACGAAAAGATCACATTGATCTCAGTGGTATTGATTAAAATGGATATATTTGAAGAAGTTCTTGGGAAGCTTCAACGCGTTGACGTTTGTAGTCTTCGGGCAACATTCTTGGCACCCACCTCGCGCAAACCTTAGCATACCCTAGATGCTCCGTCACATCTTGTCAATATAGGTTTTGCTGACATCAGGGATCATTTCGCTGCCTCCACTTTTGCGATTGTTTCGTCAGAAACAGATGGCCGTCCGGAAAACTCCTCATCACAGACCTCAGTACCTCCGTTCTTGAACTCCCTGCACCATTTGTGCACGTGTTGTATGCTTATACACTTCATCATCATCAGCCTGTGTCCGTCCACTGTTGAACGTAGGCCTCCCGCATGCGTCTCCATCCTCTTCGATCCTCCGCCTTCCGCATCCAGGTCACTCCCGCTATTCTTCTTATATCGTCAGTCCATCTTGTAGGGGGTCGGCCAATGCTTCGTTTGCCAGTTCTTGGGCGCCATTCCAATACTTTTCTTCCCCATCGACCGTCGTCTCTTCGACAGATATGACCTGCCCATTGCCACTTGAGTGTGCCTATTCGTTGGGTAGCATCCACTACTTGAGTTCTTCTGCGTATTTCCTCGTTTCGGATTCTATCTTTTAGCGACACTCCGAGCATGGATCTCTCCATAGCACGCTGGGTGACTTTTATTTTATGGGTAAGACTTGCTGTCAGATTCCACGTCTCTGCGCAATAAGTTAATACAGGGAGGACGCATTGGTTAAACGCCTTAGTTTTAAGGCATTGCGGAATTTTCGCTTTTAAAATGTACTTTAGTTTTCCAAATGCTGCCCATCCCAGTTGTATGCGCCTGTCGATTTCTTTTGAGAAGTTATTTCGCCCTAGTTGTATTACTTGTTCCAGATACCTATCTGTCGCTTACAACCTCTATTTCTGTTCCTCCAATGGAAATAGGATCAAAGGTCTGTGAAATATGACTATTAATCATGGCTTTTGTTTTATCCATGTTCATTTTAAGACCAATTTTGTTCGACGCTTCATTGAGGTCGTAGAGCATGTCTTGGAGCTTGTCAGGTGATTCGGCTATTAGCACTATGTCATCTGCAAATCGGAGGTGAGAAATGTACTCTCCGTTAATATTTATTCCACATTTTGTCCAGGATAGCAGTTTAAAAATATCTTCTAGGGCGTTTGTGAAGAGTTTTGGAGATATAACATCTCCTTGTCTAACACCTTTGTTTATAGAAATATTGTTAGTGCTATCATGGAGCTGGACCATCATTGTTGCAGATTTGTAAAGAGATTTTATTATCTCTATATACCGATAGTCTATTTTGCAGCGTTGTAGTGAATCTAGCACTGCCCAAGTCTCGATTGAGTCAAATGCCTTTTCATAGTCTACAAAGGCGAGGCAGAGTGGCTGATTATATTCTTCGGTTTTCTGAATGATTTGTCTTAGCGTGTGGATATGATCAATTGTACTGAAGCCTTTCCTAAGCCCAGCTTGCTCTCGAGGTTGAAATTCATCAAATAGACCTGTAAGCCTGTTTGTTAAAATTCTGGAGAATACTTTATACACATGGAAAAGAAGGGAAATGGGTCGGTAGTTTTTGAGCAGTGATTTATCCCCTTTTTTGTGGAACAATATCACAATACTCGTACTCCATGTCGCCGGGGTTTCTCCATGTTCTATTACCTTGTTTAATAGTTTTTTAAGCTCTTTCAACAGAGGGGTTCCTCCTACTTTCAGAAGCTCAGATGTAATTCCGTCTTCTTCAGGGGCTTTGTTGTTTTTAAGTTGTTTTAGGGCCGATTTAATTTCGAATATACCTATATCTGGGATGTCTTCAGACCAGTGCTTTGTGAGAGTAGCCCTCTTGTCGTCCGCAGATCTGTCATTAGGACCTGGCATCGTAGATGAATACAATAACCCGTAGAAATGTTCTATTTCCTTCAGTATATCATTAAGATATGTTGTTATCTTCCCATCGTGTGTCTTTAGTTTGGAAAGTTGGGCCTGTCCTATAGAGGTGTGTCTGCTAAATGCATTTGACCCTCGGCCTTGTGCAACAATCTCCATGATATACTCGGTGTTTGAATGACGAATGTCAAATCTCATGGATTTTTTCACTTTTTTGTTCAGGGTATTGTAATCTTGGATGCTTCTGCTTTTACGACGTTCGTTCATAAGAGCTATCGTTTTGTCTGAGAGTTTCGACCCTTTTTTTTTTGCACTGCTTTATGACTTTTTTGGCAGTTTCTTTAATGCTATTAATGATTCTGTCGTTAAGTTTGTTGGCGTTGTCGGTGTCATCACTATCTTCCAGTGCTGCGAATCGATTTTGTAGTTCAAGCTGAAAAGTTTCCTCAAGCTTGCTCCGAAGGAAACTTTTCAGCTTATACACTTGTCACCATATATTTCGCATAGCTGAGAATGGATTTCTACCGGTGTAATGTTTTTTTCAAGCAGGAAACGGATCACCGAGCGCAGCTTATACATGGCGGGCAAAGCGTGGGGGAGATCCATCACGCACGGCTGCTAAGCCATGACTGAGGTCCGCAGGCAGCTCGCTAGTGAAGGGACTGTGAGGGACTTAACAAGCCTAATTAGGTTTTGATATCACCTTGGTATAGTTTTTTTAGGCTGATGTTGAAAAGCCTCTAAAAACGATTAAAAATTAGCGTCTTATTTTTGTTCGCTCGCTTGACATGCACATCTAATAATGTTACTTTTAATTATATAAATTTGCACGGCGTTTGCGTACGCCATTTTATTTGTTATGACAGTTGCTCCAGTGTTCATGTTGGTTCAACTGTCATCTTTAATTTGCTTTTTTGACGTGATTGTCTTGGCGGCGCTGCATGTCACAGTTTTCCGGCAGTCGTCAGTTATTCCTCGTCCCTAAGGTCGGACGAGGAAATCAAGTCTTTAATAAAAACAAATGCAAATTGTGCTTCAAAAACAAGTTCTTTTGCTTTGTGATCTGCTCCTGCCTCTTTCCTCCTCATGGCCACGTGTCGAAGCCACGACTTGTCACCTTTTTAAAGACGTGATACGTCAGTTTTAATGACTACATATTTCATATTACTTCCAAGAGAGATGATTATATTCTTGAAATCGAGATTATAAAGTGTAATAAAAACTTTCAAGATATTCAGAAATAATTTTACACGACTACGAGCGGTGAGGAATGTTTGTGATATATTTCATTCCTATAACTTATCTTCCGTATTCATATTTATTCAATCAAAAAATGTCGTTTCCTTGAGCATTTAATAAAAAATAAACCGGAATGACCTACTTAATGGCTTAATGATCTTGTCCGAGTACATTTTAACATAAGTTAAGCGATAGTTTTTTTTTATGTAAACGCATGCAGGAGAGCACACCCGTTCAAGACCAGTGCACTTTATGACGCTCAGCCTAGGAGGCTGGACGCTGCATTCGGGAAACTTGTGTTGTGTTCGTGTTTGTGTGTGGGATGAGGATATTGCAAGTGTATATTTATCTGTTTCTTGAAGAGATCCAGATTGTAGGAAGGAGGAAACACAGACGCTGGAAGAGCATTCTACAGCTTACCGGTGGTATTAAAGAAGGAGCTTTGAAAACTGCCAGTGCTTGGTCGACATATATATGTATGGATGTGTGTATGGATGTGTGTATGGATATTCGGCAAGTGTAAGACGAGTACCTATATTTGTATATTAATCTTGATTGTACGAGTACTTCAGTAACGATTTGTTTTTTTTTTTATTTGTAATGTTCTGTAGTGAAAATAAATAAATAAATTGAAAATTTAAGTGCTTTGAAGTAAGTAATACACAGATTTATATGCTCTTACACAAAACTATTATTTCGTAAAGAAAAGTATTTTTCCTGTGCGTAATTAATCAAAAATATATAACACAAAACACATCCAATCAATTTAAAAACTTTATGTGGACGTATTACTAATAATAAATAATAAGAAATTCAATTTTACTAGAAATTTTCCAATCAAATAAATATTTGATTCAAAGATACATTTTTGTGTACGAAAACGATATTTTGTTTTAACGTTAATATAAAATTTTGTTCTGCCCGAATGTAGGCAACGTACATTTTGTTGCGAAAGACAAACACTGTGGTAAACTGAGGCGGTTGTGTGTACCTCATAATAAATAATTTCGTATTCAGGATAAAGTATTTTAGGTTATACCTAGCACAGTGGCGTAGCTTAAAACAAAGAATTAATATAACACTTTTTTACTTTATTGTATCGGAATCCCGTATCCCAAAGTCAAACTTCGACCTTCGAGACCTTCATTACTTTTTGTTTATGAGTTTCTTAGATGTTTTAACAAGTTAAGGTGATTGCTTATAAGTGCTTTTCAAAACAAATTGATAATCCAAAAAAATAAAAGGTTTTTAATATATTTTTTCTAGGCTTTTAAGGAAGAGACGACCTGAAAGGAAATAGTTAAACAAACTACTAAGTTTTTTTGGTATGACAATCAACATGGAACACACCATCTGGAGAAACGGAGAAGAAAAGTGTAGATGAAATTATAAAATAATTGAATGCTTAGCGAGTAAGGTGAACGACAAGAAAATACGTACTTAAAAAAACTTTTTATAGACTTTATATAAACAGTACTTAACAATTTTTCCTACATTTAATGCTAGAGAATTCTTACTCATACACAAAGTTCTAAGATTTTATGATTGTTAATTTTTAGATGATGATAAAATAGTAAGTATTCATACGACGTGAAACGTTAAACGTGAGGTATATGTATGTAAAGGGAAGGATGGTTTAAAAAATGATTCGTGAAGAAAGAAGAGGTCAGAGAACGAACACCGCAGCCTTCTTTTCTGTCAAGAGATTTGGTAAACCTGGCTGAGACATTTGTTGCTTATTGTTAGTTTTTGGTTAGTTTAAGAAAGCATAAAAAATACACTTTTTTCAAAACTCCCGAGCTTTCATCGTCTTAAAATGTCGTTGGAAACGTGCAAAATGTACTCGACAGACCTCAAGGACGCAGATGCATTAAAACAGGACTTTATAGCAGTGATATTTGGCAAGCATATTCTTTAGCTAGATAGCGGTTAAACTGGATTTTTAATTAAATTTTAGTTGATTATAAATGGATTTTAAAAAATTTATTACTATATTTTTCAATACTCTAATCTTATTTTATGGATCATTGACTATATTTAAATTTTATTAGTAATTAAATACACACATACAATTATACATCAAATTTTATACGCATCAATTCATACGTAGTATAATAAATAATAATAATATGCATACTCTGAATATATACTAAAGAGACATCTATCGATATACGATGTTAACAATGATATAAATACATAAATTTTCGCGTATCTGCTCAGGCAGAGAATGGTCGTGTGGACTGCGCGGTGTGTAGAATAGAGCAAAGGGTGCTCGTGGTTCGAATCCCGCGTCTGCCGAATTTTTTTCTGAATGAATTGATGGGTATAAAATTTTATGTATAATTGTATGCGTATATTAAATTAATAATAATATTGATTTTAAATGTTCTAATATCAATTTAATGTGATCGTAAGCTTTCAAACATGATATTTCGTATTTCAAAAATAAGTAATTAATTAGAGTAGTACTTACTAAAATAAATAGACTGTCGGAAAGTAATAATATTAAGCTTATGAATAAATGATGACTGATTGAATAATAAAAAATAAAAATATACATACTTTGAATATATACTATAGCGACATCTATCATACGATGATAACAATGACATAAATACTAGTTTCAACGTGAGTCGGTCCAGGCATAGTAATAGCCGAGTCGGCTGAGCGGTATGAATACCTGGGCATAGTTAGTTTCCAAGGTCCGCGGTTCGCATCCCGCTTCTGCCGTTATTTTTGTGTTTGGATTGACGCGTTGAAAAAATAATTTTATACGTGTGTATAAAGTATTCTCCAGAATTTTAACAAACAGGCTGACGGGTCGATTTGATGAATTTCAACCTCGAGAGCAAGCTGGGTTTAGGAAAGGCTTTAGTACAATTGATCATATCCACACGCTAAGACAAATCATTCAGAAAACCGAAGAATATAATCAGCCACTCTGCCTCGCCTTTGTAGACTATGAAAAGGCATTTGACTCAATCGAGACTTGGGCAGTGCTAGATTCACTACAACGCTGCAAAATAGACTATCGGTATATAGAGATAATAAAATCTCTTTACAAATCTGCAACAATGATGGTCCAGCTCCATGATAGCACTAACAATATTTCTATAAACAAAGGTGTTAGACAAGGAGATGTTATATCCCCAAAACTCTTCACAAACGCCCTAGAAGATATTTTTAAACTGCTATCCTGGACAAAATGTGGAATAAATATTAACGGAGAGTACATTTCTCACCTCCGATTTGCAGATGACATAGTGCTAATAGCCGAATCACCTAACAAGCTCCAAGACATGCTCTACGACCTCAATGAAGCGTCGAACAAAATTGGTCTGAAAATGAACATGGATAAAACAAAAGCCATGATTAATAGTCATATTTCACAGACCTTTGATCCTATTTCCATTGGAGGAACAGAAATAGAGGTTGTAAACGACTATACCTATCTGGGACAAGTAATACAACTAGGGCGAAATAACTTCTCAAAAGTAATATATAGTATATGTATATTTAATTATTAATAAGTAATTCGAGTGACTTTTTAGTTGTACAATGAAATTTATCATATTCTGCATAAATTATTATGTCTAAGGTTCCGCCTGAGGCTATATATTGTGCAAGGGAGCTCGTAAGTATGACATGTATTTTAATATAAAGCCAGCCGGGCAAATATCACAGGAGGGTTTATCTTGGCTTTACCTGTAACAACTACAGTAACTGCATACAATAACTTAAGCGATACCACAAACAGCAGAGACATAAATAAAATACGCGCTTAAATAACCTCCCTTTTTATTGACTTAAATAACAATAATAATATACGAGTGTTAATATAAAAATTATATTAATAAGGATTGTCCATATGTAATTAATGTTTTCAAATTAATTTTACACGTAGCAACCAACCAAACAGCTCAACATCATTAAGTCTGGAAGGCAAAAATTGTCGGTCCTTTTCAGCGATTTTATAAAATAATTTTATATCAGAATAATAAAGCCTCTGCTAACTGGACCGAAAACTTCGAAATACAATCTTTCGTCTCTAATTTTCGTTCGCTCATCGGATACGCATGTGTTGTTATTTTGTAATGCCGTTAGGAGGACTAGTTATATAGATCGCCAACTGCGACGCTGGGTGTCACCGACCACGGCGCCCGGCGGCCAGTCAGCTGTGTGCCGACCGCGAGAAGGTTGTATTATGGCAGGCCCGGCATGTTATTCCGTCTGGGCCGGAAGTTTATAGAAGAAAATATATATGTGCTTCTGAAATAGTATGTGTGTTGTTCTTCTGTTCCTCACCCTGTCACCGCGCGACTGAATAACTATCTTTTTTTAAGGGAGATGGGTGTTAAAATGTTTTCCCCGGTTAATTCATAAACAAATAAATTAAACAAAAACAGTTGTCAAAAAAAGTGCAATTCTCATGTTTCATTTTGCGCTAAAGATAACTATTGTAGGGTGTTTTTAAATAAAGTAAAATAACTGTTTTGTTAACATTATTTATCTTTAGTTTGTGCCGGCAAGCATAGTTTAGTTGTTAAAGCATTTGCTTGTCAAACCGAAGTTCGTGGATTCGTTCCCCGACGGAGATAAAAAAAAAGTTTTTTAAACGATTTCTAAGCTATAAATACCCCCGGATGGTGTGAATTTGATTTCTATCCTGTAAAATACAAGTCATATGCAAGCCATATAAATCAAAATTGGTGGTAGATGAAAGGCTTCCCGTAAAAACCACCCATTCATGGTCAATTCCTGTAATAATAAATGTGATGCGTGAATGTCGGGAGTCGGGTCTGTAGTGTAAACATCAGGATCAATATCACCATCTGTCGGTATTCCCCTGTATGTGTTTACATAAAAATTATCACTCTCTAGGATGTCTTATTTTTATATGAAATTGGAAGAAGTAACGGACGTAGTTTGATCTAAAATAACTTTTCTGTAAATAAAGAATCAGATTCTCTCTCAAAAATTATTCTAATCTTTTATAAGAGATTGGAATCATTTTTGAGCAAGTACTTGCCATAGCTTTGAGCTGCGAATGTAAAAATTAGGGATCAGACCAGGGTTGTTTATATATGAATAATTATATAAAGCCTTTTAAAACATGTTTATATTTATTTATTTTTTTATTTAATCAAATATAAAAAGATACATTTTTACATAGTAATTTACATTCCAATCTTTTTTTTTTTTTTTTTTTTTTTTTAGATTCTCTTACCACACCACTTAAAGATAAGATCTTGTGTGTGGCGTGGGATTCATCTATGTTATTTTACAGTTTTATATAGTTATACAGAATTTTACATATACACATTATACATTTACATGATTTTGATATAATACTAACATTATATAAATAAAAATTTAAGACACTATATATAGAATTAAATCTAAAGTATATATCAATTAATAATACATTTTTAGTACATTTCATTATTTCAATTTGTTATGCAGTGACGTCGATTCTGTTCGTAAATCTTTTAAAGTACTGTTTAACCTTTTCAATCAATATTTTAATATCACTGATCGCTTTTTTTTCCCGAGGAAGATTGTTAAAATTAAGTATTCCGGTATATTTGTAACCATTTTTTGCACGTTGTGTGTTAAATTTTGGTATTAATAAGTTGTACATATACCTAGCAGAATGACAAGTGTACCAGTTTTCAATTCTCCTTTCTTTAATAGTCTGTAATATAGTGTATTTTTGGTATAGTGTATCAACCGTTGGCACTTTGAATTTATTGTATAGGCTTCTGTTGGGTAGGTGGGAGCCCTTTTCAATATCACTTTGATGATAAGATTTGTACAGTTCTAATGGGGTTGGTAGTATTTAGGTATGTTCTTCCCCAACCAACAATGCCATATTGCAGTTGAGATTGGACAATGGAGTAGTATACCATTTTTAGGTCTGCTTAAGTTAAGATGTTTCTGAGTCTAATGAATATATAGATGAATTTGCGTACACGTTTTACTAATTTAGCTGTGTGTGATTTCCATTTTAAGTTACTGTCAATAAATATACCCAGGTATTTTATTTTATCAGTAGCTTTGATCAATGTGCAGGTTTTTTCGCAGTTGGTATTATTACATCCAGGGTAATGAATAAATAATTTAGGTATGTGGATCATACTTATTTATTTGTATTAGTACATTTATCACAATACCACACAATAAATATCCGCAAGTAAACCTTTAAATACATCTTTAAATAATCAACAAGTCTACGATTTTTGATAGTTTAGATACACTAGCTCCGTATCAAACCAAGAATGCGTCACACAGAGCTTTACGGGTTCCGGTTTATGGCCGCACACTTGTTATATACCATTAGGATGGGAATAAAAAATCTGGAAAACACAAATTTTACGATACGTAATAAAACATTCGGTTTTCAGTTAAGTACTCCTTTCGGAGGAATGTATACCCCATTATTGTTGTAATAAAATGACAAGGGAACATATTGAAAGGAAAATAATTTGGGTGAGATTTGTGCGGAAGGAATCGGATTTTCGGATCAACGAATGAAACTGCAAACTGTTTATGTACAAACGTAAAAGTTTTGTGATAAATTTTCTTTGACTATAAAATTTCCATAAAATAAATGTAATAATATGAGCCACAATGGAAGATCTTGAAACTTTTCATAAAAAATATATACGGGATTCCAATTATAATATTTTGAATCATTAAAATAATATGTTAAAGGATGCTACAAATTGAAATGCATTATCGTGTAAAAATACCGAAAAAGCTAGTTTGTAAAGCATAAATTGCTTATTTTTTTAATAATATTAGGAGCTTAAATATTTTAGACACTTTTTTTTTCTTCTGCAATGAGTATCTTCCGTTTCAAAAATCTATGATGTCTCAGTATTGAATACGATTTAATTGCAAACTTTTTAAATGAATGCAGTGTGACATGTTATTTATTGTTTTTATAATTCAAATGTCTTTTATTTCGAATGTTTTATTCGTTTTTCCGAAGTCACGCCCTATTTTTGGGTATTTACCTTATTGTGTTAAAACTAAATACAATTTAAAAAAAAAATCTGAAAACCGTATAAAAAGTATTTATTTAGAAAAGTAAATGTCGCATATACTCGTAAAATCCAAAAAAAAAAAAAACATTGTTTTTTATTCCAATACTGATTAAAAATTTAGATATATGTTTTTTTTCTTTATATTACTGTTTTTTTAATTTTATTTTTGATGTCATTTTTTTCTTCGTCGCTTGAAAAAGTTGTACCCTACATACAAATACAAATTTTGGAAATTTAATTAGTCTAGTTTTTCAACGAAGATTGAAAAACTAAGCAGCTGGTGAGTTTGTAGGTAAATGTTTTTTATGAAGAAAATTGGTCCACAAATTGAAATTTAATTTAAGAGTTAAGAACCAAAAAGTTTCAGTTCTCTTTCAGACAAATATTTAGGAACTAAAAGTGTTAATAATTCATATTGTTATGTCGGTGCTTTTTTTTTTCGCCAGGATCGAAATGACATATTTACATTCAAATCGACCCGTGTCAGCATTTCATTTTTTACATTCCGGCAGACAAACATTATTCTGAAAAAAGTTAATTAGTGAACTTAATTACCGGCGGATATTTAACTTTTTGTGGGGACATTTCAAATCCTTCTCGCTCTCGGCTGTAAAAGTTTTGTTTTTATAATTATTAGCGGCAGGAAACAAAATTACCATTATTAACTTTCCGTGTTTTATTTTAATAGGGTTAAAGATGGTTCGCCTTTACTAATACAAAAATTATTACCATAATTTATTTTATCCTCCTGAAAAGCTTTTTCCATTTGAATGAAATATGCATATTTTAATTCATACTAAATCTGTATTTTTTATATTTATACTATGAACTTTTTTATGAATTTTATGGGGCTACAATATGCACTGCAATATTAATATAACAAGAAGGATTTTTTTCATTATTTCGTCTTCGTAGTATCAATCCGGTGGATTGGTTTCCAGCAAAAAAAACTTGCATTTAGATCTCCACTCTTCTCGATCTATTGCAACCCTCCTTCGCTAAGCATAAGAGCTGCAACTCATGTTCTTGAACGCTTGTGCAAATACTCCCTTCTAGAGCGCTCTCTGCAGTTTCTACCTTCAATCAACCCTTCCAAAATGTCGTGAAGAAGAGCATCGGGGCGCATGATGTCACCGATCTATCAGACTCGCCTCTCTAAGATGGTTCTCACTCGGTACCTATCTTACTTGATTATGCTGAGAACCTCATCGTTAGTGAACGAGGTCTCTCTAGTAAATTCCGAGAATTCTTCTGTAAGACCACATCTCAAAGGTACAACCAATCATATTATTTATAAATTTTGTAGTAAGTACGTCATTTTGTATGCAATTTTTTGGAAAAGTGTTTAAAAAGATTTCTCAGCTTAAGCATTTTAATGAGAATTTAACGAATACACACAAATATGTAAGAAAAAAACGGGCATTTTTAAATTATTTATCATACCTTCCTCCAAAATGTCATTCAAAAACTCTGTTCAAAACAAACAATTGTGCTAATATTCCTAAGGTCTTACTGTGAAAATTCACACCATCTCTCTTCAATGGCCTTTCCTTAACATTGCGCTGTATAATTTTATTTCTCTGCGTACATTCGAATATACAGAGAAAATAAACAATACCGATGCCTTACACTGCCATAATCAAAGCGAGATTTAATGAATTCTTACTACAATATTTGGCAGAGACTGCCACCAAAGACTGCCTGAATTCTCTACAGTGTCATTGTTTGCTTCCTTACTCAGATTTGTATCTTAAATGGCTTCTTCAAAAACAGTCGGCCTGCCAAAGTAGCGTAGTGGGACTAGAACATTTATTTGTATAAATTTACAAATAATACCAAAATTGCGTTATATTATCGATTAAATAATTAACATGTGAAAACAAATACATATACTTATAATACGTATATATCAATACTTTAAAACAAAACGGATTTTGAAATGAAAATTCGACAATTTCTGCTTTGTTGTAAAATTATGTTAGTCCGTCATATTAGCGCATAAAATTATAATATGGAAAAACTTTGAGTTGACTTGAAGTTGGCGACAGTTTGTTTTGAAAAAAAATACGAGGAAAATTATTTGTGTTTTTCTTTCGACATTCGTTCAATATCAGGAACATTTGGTCACCACAAATTGTCTCTAAACAGTATATCGTCATCATGAAGGTTCAATTGGGTATATACTTGTATACAAAAACTTTTTTCTTAAATACTAATTACCTGTGTAAAATTTTAAGTTGTAGTAAAAATTAATCCATTTTACTTATCATATTAATATAACAAATGTGATTACAGCTCCTAAAGTGTAGAATTTTAATCACGTGGCTTTTGTATCATTCGATTGATTGTTAGTAAACATTTTTTAATGAAATATTAAAGAATGAAGGCAGATGTGATACAGGTTAAATCAAGAGAACCCTGAATACACTCCGTGCGCAGTCACGTCTTAACTTCAAAAGACAATGCGCAAGAGTAAGTTTAGAGCATTAAAATTTGATATGTTAGATGATTTCAACACTTTTATAGGTAAGTAAGCTATCAGTCAAATTATAATCCGCGACCTCTCTTTGATAGTCTCGTATTCTAGTCAACCGTAATGAACATAGAAATTCTGCGAAACTGAGACGAATCGTGTGGTACTCGTAGTTACACGCAAGTGATGGAGAATTTAGATTATGCAATATCCATGTGCGCGAAGGTTATTAGACTACAGGTACTCATAATCATCATTCGTGACAACCAGTGTACCAGATACTAGGATATGATATAACTGGAAAATGTAAAACAATTATCTAGAGATAATTATGTATGCGATGATTTTCATTTACAAAAAATAACGTTTTGAATTAGCGAATAGCACTTCATTTTATCGTAATTTCGCTAAAGGAATGAATTCAAACTGTGTCATATTATGTTTTTGGGAAACTAAAAGATAATTTTAACTAAATTTCTCTCTTTTCATACTTCGGAACTCCAATATGTCCAGTTTTTTTTATGCCTAATAGTACCTGTGATACAGTAAAGATTCTGTTGTCTTACAGAATTTTATAGCAAAAAATCATGGCGATCATATGCTCTTACTATATATTTTAGTACCAGGAGATAAAAGAAGAAAATATATGTATAATTTGTACTAATAAAGACATATTATTGTTGTAGAATGTATTTTTTTTTACCCATCTGTCAGAAACCAGAATATTCTTCATTGTATACATAAATAATATTTTATTGTAATATTTTTACTGTTACGTATAAGGTATTATTGTGGTTAATAATGTCAGTTGTGAAAAAATGTAGTAATAATATAAGTTAATAATGTGAAACTATGAATATACTCGTATTTAGGTCTTCGCGTTTAAAGCGTCATATAATATTTATCTAAATTAAATTTATTTTACGCAAGCATCTTTGTTGATAATACATTTTGTTATTAAGCAGTACAATTACACAATATGCTAGGATATCATTATAAAGTACTGTAATATGGTATAAAGAGATGGGAGTTTGACAATAATACATCTTTAATATATAGAAGCTCTTCGCACCACATGTTTAATTAAAAAGATCCACAAAGGGCTTGAAGGTAGTTCGAGGTGCTTATGAGATGAGAAGCGTGCTAAATATTACATTAGGAGCAATTAAAACATACTTACCTGTTTATTGCAGGTGATAATTAAATACGAGATTATTAAGGAAAATTACTTCAAAAAGACGTTAAAGTTAATCGCATACGAACCAATTATAATTAAATGAAACCAAGATAACCCATTTAATATTTAATAAGTATTTTATCAACCATAAACATTAATGAAGATAATCAGAGTTTAAATGATTTGATGAAGAATACGTATGCATAGAATCCATTTGGAGAATTTTGAGTTACTGAATTTTTTTATGACGAAATTAAAAATCAAAAAAACTTAAGCAAAGTTGTATTATGTTGAAAAATGTTTCAAATTTACTCATATTTCTTAAGAATATTAAATTATTTATTTAATTATTATTGCAATCACGCAAATTAAGTTGCAGTCGAATTGAAGATTTCAATTTTTAATGCAAATATTTTTCAAATGAATTTTAT
Organism: Glossosoma conforme; assembly: GCA_022606575.1. Classification (NCBI taxonomy): domain Eukaryota; kingdom Metazoa; phylum Arthropoda; class Insecta; order Trichoptera; family Glossosomatidae; genus Glossosoma; species Glossosoma conforme. The sequence continues at coordinate 322,098 of JAGTXR010000048.1, forward strand.
TTTTATCTTTTTGAAAAAAAGTTTTTTTTTTCAGAATTATACGGAAAGAAATTTTCATCTGGCAGTCACTGCAATCAAAGAGAAATATTGATTTTTTGCTAGAAAATTTCATAGAAAAATTTCGCTCGTTTGAGAACGACCGTTTTTGACGTACATTTTTCACAGACAAGCTTGCATCGTTAAAAATATGTCAAAAACGAACGGTCATTTCAGCTTTTGTAAAATTATAATTAAGAAAGACGAAAAATTCGGAACATCACCTGGCATCCTGGGAAAGACATAAGTTTGGTCTATTACCGACCAATATCATAACATAGGGCACTCTATTGTCCTGGAGGGAGTAAATGCTCTCCTAAGGCGGATGAACCTTTATGGTCAACGGCATAAGGATGTGGAAATAAAGGGGAAAATACAACATTAAAGGTCTAAAAGACATCCCATGTATCAGCAAAAAAATGATTGCTTGGAGATCGAGATGCAAGATTCTGTTGCTGCAAACCAATCCACCGGATTGATACTACGAAGAAGATCATAACATAACCCGATAGTTTTTAAAACTAAAATTGATGTAATTCATTCCAAAACATTAACAGTAGTTACTAGTAAAAAGTATTAAAAAAAATTCAGTTTCTACTAATGTAACTATACAAAAAACAATTATAAACAGAATATATGTGATGTATTTTGGGGGTAAAAACCATCCTTTTGATAAGCTAACTTAATTTCTTATGTTTAAAAATGTAACTCTAAATAAGATTATTCCGTACTCAAACTTGGTTGAAAAAAATATAATGAATTTAGATCACATACTTAATCAACACTCAATCATTTAAATTCAAATTTTTTAATATCCTGACCACGCAATACACTTAGTTGAAGTTTAAAATTCTGACTGTTTCAGTAACTGCAAGCTTGTTGTGATGATTTGTGGAGGAAATTTAATCAATTTCAAGAGATATGTTTAAAAAAAAAACTGGAATCAATGTAAGCATACATTCAAATAAAAAATCATAATAACAAAAAAAAATCACATGTTTCTGTTAGTAAATACTCGTAATTAACATGTCGAAATTATCGATAAATTAATGATTTCAATTTTATTCTAAAATTGAACTGTTTAAATAACCCACTTATTGCAATAAAACTAAAAGTATGAAATGTGGTTTTGTAACTGAATGTATCCGATAAAACTCGGTGCCATAAAAAGTTAGCATTCGATGGATCCGATGGTGAAATTTCCATTCAAAGACACGAAGGTGGTTTTTCGATTATTTCCCTGGAAAGAATGAGATGCGATATAGCGTAAAATAAGTGGAGATAGACTTTTCAGTCGAATACGCTTTATTCAACGATAACTACGGATAATATACAGTATGTGGGAATCACAATTTGAATCAAATATAATGGAATAGATAAAATAAAAATGGATGGCTGAAAACTGAATGAAGCCAAATTTCATATATTTCAGTTGCGTAAACATAAATAAGTAATCTACTTACAGGTATATTGAACATATACGAATATATCACCTTTTTTATTTTTATTTAAATAAATATAAATATAAATAAATTGACAGTTACAATTTTAGTGATCATCATCATCATCAGCCTGTGTCCGTCCACTGTTGAACGTAGGCCTCCCGCATGAGTCTCCATCCTCTTCGATCCTCCGCCTTCCGCATCCAGGTCACTTCCGCTATTCTTCTTATATCGTCAGTCCATCTTGTAGGGGGTCGGCCAATGCTTCGTTTGCCTATAGGCATATTTTAACCCATATTTAAATCTGAAGATATATTAATATGATTAATAATAGTTTTATTTCCTTTGGTTATAATATATTTGTTTTGGTTTATCATAACGTCGCGAAACTAATATAAAAATCCTCTCGTAAAATTCGTTAAGCAAAAGGCTAATAATTTCCAGCTATAAATCAAGTCGAGTCTTTTTGCGAAGAAACCTTTCCAGTTCTGTAATATCCATCATAAAAGTGGCGTTCAGTCATTCAGATTTTTATTCGCCGGCTTTACATAATATAAAATATTGAAAAATATACGACGAATCTAAAATCTAACGGTATTTCTGGAGATGTACTCGTATTCAAATATACATGACGCGGAAAAAGTATTTGCGAAATAAAACATAGTTACTTTGTCTTTAAAAAAGATTTGTACATTTATTTTACATAATTTAAGCCAATGATTTACAAGAGGGCGTATTTTTGGATTCGGAGCTGATTTTTTATTTTTTATTTAAACACATACAGGAGAACACCGACAGATGGTGATAGTAATTCTGAAGTCTCATCTGTGGAATTCTATGACGCTTACCATGGTGCATATGGCTAAGCGCTGCATGTGGAGTGTTGATCCACCAACTTTTTTTTTTATGTAAACACATGCAGGATAGCACACCCGGTCAAGACCAGTGCACTCTATGACGCTCAGCCAGGGAGGCTGGACGCTGCATGCGGGAAACGTGTGTTGTGTTCGTATTTGTGTGTGGGTTGGGGAGATTACAAGTGTATATTTATCTGTTTCTTGAAGAGATCCAGATTGTAGGAAGGAGGAAACACAGACGCTGGAAGAGAATTCCATAGCTTACCGGTGGCATAAGGGAAGGAACTTTGGAAGCTGCCAGTTCTTGGTCGACATATATTAACCGTGTATGGATGTTCGGCAAGTGTAAGACGAGTTTGTCGGCTGTGAGTGGGTGCAGGAGGAATTAGTTCTTTAAGTTCCGAAGAGCAGCGACCGTGGTAATAACGGTAGAAAAGACTAAGAGAACCAATCTTACGTCTGTGTTCCATTGATTGTAGATTAGACGTAAGGGTGTCATTGTTTATCAAACGAATTGCTCTTCTTTGAACTGAGTCAATTAAGTTTAGAAGGTATTTTGGGGCTCCAATCCAAAGGTGACTGCCGTATTCAAGGATAGGTCGGATTTGTCCTTTATATAGAAGAAGAAGTTGTTTATTGTTGAAATACCGACGTGATCTATATAATACAACTAGTTTTTTTGGAAGCGAGACCGGCTTTACACTTAATTGAATCGTAATATTTGACATTATTCGATATTGATAATCCAAGCATGTTGATGGAGCTTGCTTTCGGAAGAGAACAACCGTTGAAAGATACAGGATCCATAGCAGTCTTCTTGGTGGAGAAAGTACATGATTGGGTTTTTGAAATGTTGAAACTGACGAGGTTTGACGTCATAGACTTCCCAAGATTCACGCATCATCCTTATTATTACAGGAATTTACTATGAATGGGTGGTCTTCACGGGACGACTTTCGTCTACCACTAATTTTAATAAATAGGTTATGACTGGCATTTTACGGGTGAGCTACGAACATTTTTCGGAGCTCTCTTACGTTTAAAGAATTGCTTCTTTTCGGACTTATTAACACAAGCGTTTTTTTTCCATTGAGTTAAGTTTGTAAGAAAAAAATATATGACAGTATTTTCTTGCCTCCTGTATATCATAATAAAAGTGCATTGCGTATAGTTCTGGTATGGTGTATGTAAATGGTTGATGAATAAATGCAAAGAAAACACTCCTTTCTGCAGTGAGTGCAATGGATAGGAAACAATAAATAAAATAATAATGTGAATCACTGTGAAACACGAGATGCAAATGAACTTATTGACATATTTTAACACAACTGGAAAAGGGATAAATATATATATTTTAAATGTGTTTTCTTTATTGTATTACGTTTTCAATTTTAAGAATATGAAAATTTACAAGCATATATATTCGAAAAAACTACATATTTTAAAAATATTAACGGCATTTTTCTGTTGTTTTTTAAACATATTTACCACGTATTTGGAGCACAAGGACACTTCAAATTACCGTTTCGCAGTTCTGTACGCTTATATTATCTAGGTATTGTGACTTTTGAGTTTAGCCGTGTGTGGCAAATTATCTTCTTCCAATATTTCAACCGCCATTGCAGGAGTCTTCTTCAGGATTGATGACTTTGTGTTCATGACACATATTGTCTATGCCTTTTTCCAAAACACCTGTACCCCGGAGGTTAACATGAAAACATAAATAATTACCGGAAGCCTAAAGGGAAATAGCCTAGAAACTTGGGTAAGCCTTCTTATGTTATACCAAATATTTGGGTGCTCAATTATAAGAGTTTTTTTAAGGAGATTGGATGATAAGCTACCGATTTTACCGGTAGAACAGATAAACATCCCGAGAAGATCAATTGAATAAAATAAAATACAGATCAATGATTAGTACAATTCAAGCAGAAGCCGCACTTCCTACGATAAAAATTACACAACTTTCCTTATTAAAACCAAGTTATGATTGACCTTGTAAAAAAATGAGGTGATGGAGTGGACCAGGCAGCCTGTATCCTACAAACAGAGATGAAGATGAAACCGACTGATTCTTCAGGATGCGTCAACTAGGGAGAGGATGCGGTGTAATACGCTATCACGACCACATAATTTTATGTTTTTTCTGCTTACAAAATAAAACATAATTTTGTACGTTAATATGAAAACTTTTATGGCGCCTGCATTTTTTATCGGAAAAATTTGGAAAAAATATTGGATAACCACCGAAGTTAGTGTAAACAAAAAATATAATATTAGGAAACATACAAAAGTGTACTGTTGGTAAACATTACAATATTTTGTTTGGTAAATATAACGAGATTGTACTTGGAATAATAAAACGAGCCAGAAAAAACAACTTTTAAAATTTGATAATTACGTTTTATTCCAACATACAAAGGTACAAAAATTGTTTTTGATTTTAAAAATGCTGCCGATTTTTAGAATTCCATTAAATATTTGATAAGTTTGAAAAAGTATAAGATATTATTTAATGGATATAATTTTATATTCATAATGATAATAACGTGAATAATAGTAATCATTTAATGGTTAATCTTTAGTCTCCAAAAAGGAAAATTCTATAAGTTAAAAAATTATAAAAAACAATACAAAATACTAACAAAAAAATATTTCATTTCCTAATTAAGCAGTTTTACACAAATAATCAGAAATTTCTAAATAGTTTCAGTGTTGGACAATCTTAACACGGTAATACCGATGCCATTATAAACCCAAAAGTTTCTTAGAAGCAATCCTCAAATATTTTAACAACTACACGGGTTTTTTTTTTTTGTGATATAATTAGATGTAAGCATTGGTAGTCGTTATTTATATAATTATAATTTTACTTCATTGTTATTACGAGAATAAAATTACCAGAATTCCTCGTATGCCGGCGGGTATAGCTCAATGATCAAAGTGTTTGTTTTGCAAGCTAAAGGTCGTGGGTTCGATCCCCACCGAAAAAAAAAACGATTTCTGAACTCTAAAATACCCTCGGTTGGTGTGAATTTGATCCCTTAATGTCCGTCATAGCCTATTTATAAAATTTTGGGGGTAGACGAAAGTCGTCCCGTGAAGACCACCCATTCATAGTAAATTCCTGTAATAATAAGGATGATGCGTGAATCTCGGGCTGTATTTATGCCGTTGGCGAATCACGCCACATGCAACGCTTGGTCGTATGCAGCATGGTAAGTGTCATAGAATTCTACAGATAAGACTTCAGAATTACTATCACCATCTGTCTTCTGTGTTTACAAAAAAAAAAACCGCGTGATTAATTTACTTATTTTGTGATATAATTAGATGTACACATTGGTACTCGTTATTTGTATAATTATAATTTTACTTCATTGTTATTACGAGAATGAAATAACCAGAATTCCTCGTTATAAAAGATATATTTTCATAGAAATCTCCGATCTCGTATGCGGAACATTTTTGAAAAACGTTGCCGACCCAATTATCTTCCATACGCCATCTGGTGGTTCAAGAAGACAATAGCTCGTTTGAATAACATAGTCGGTAGTAAAACCAACGACGTACCAAAAGTTTGTGAGTTTTGTAACATATTGCAATTAACGTAATATCTACAGCGTAACTATCTATTAGTCGAATACATCAAGCAAGGCTAGCTTTCAATAAAAAAGCCAAAATTCTTGAGTCAAGGAATATTTCTTTATGGCTCCGCAAGCAACTTGCCAAAACACTTGTTTGGAGCATCTTAATGTACGACTGTGAGACATGGTGCTTATCTGAAAGTGATAAAAAAAGACTAGAGGCCTTCGAGAAGTGGTCGTATAGAAGAATTCTCGGAATTTCCTGGAGAGACCACGTCACGAACAATGAGGTTCTCAGAATAATCTTTTAATTTTAATAAATCTTTAAATTTATAAAGATAGGCAACTAATAACAACCATCTCAGAGAGGTGAGCCCGATGGATCGGCCACATCATGCGCCACGATGGTCTTCTTCACGATATTGTGGAGGGGATGGTTGAGGGTAGAAACTGTAGACGGGAGTATTTGCAGCAATTATTCGAGGACATGAACTGTAGCGCTTATGCTGAGCTGAAAAGGGTTGCGGAGGACCGAGAGGAATGGAGATCGAGATGCAAGATTCTGTTGCTGCAAACCAATCCACCGGATTGATACTACGAAGAATGAACTATCTATTCCTGATTTTTTGTTAAAGCTATTTGACAATTTATTCATAACGTAAGAAAACGGAAATCTGTGTATATCATATTATTACGAGGGTTATCCGTAAAATAAGTTTCCCAGTGATTTTTCACAGTGTAAAACATGTTTCATTCCAAGAATGCGTACATTTTTGGAAAGTTCAGACTTTTACCAATTTTTCTACATAGGCCCCACTGAGGTCAATGCATTTTTGCATGCGGTATACGAGCTTTTGAATGCCCGAGTCAAAAAATCTGCCGCCAAGTCACGCAGATACCTGAGACCCGCTTCTTCCAGCAGAGTATCCAATGTATCAGTAAGAATGTGGTCAGTTATAAAATGGAAACCTAACCTAACCCTACCTGTTATTAATTACCATTCATTAATTATTTACGACCAATTTTTTTTCCTGCTCCTAATTTACATTTTATTATTTAAACACAATTTTTTAATGTTTATTATTTCTGAACATTTCATAAATAATTACTGCCAATTAAATTAATTTATGACAAAATAATTCGTAGCAATAAAAATGTAAGTAAGTCTTTTTTATATATTCTATGAGCATGACAGATCTTATATATCTCATTGTAGTCACATTGTTAATCTATTAATGAAAATATCCATTATCTGATTTTTTTTTTAATTTTTATTAGAATATTATTTTATTATTTCAATATTCTAATCTACTTTTATAGATCATTGACTATATTACAATATAATTATTAATTAAATAAACATATAGTATACATGAAATTCTTTTTCAACGCGTCAATCCAAGCACAAAAGAACGGCAGAAGCGGGATGCGAACCGCGGACCATGGAAACCAACAACTATGCCCAGGTATTCATACCGCTCAGCCAACTGGGCCATTGCTACGCCTAGACCGACTCGCATTGAAACTAGTATTTATATCATTGTTATCATCGTACGATAGATGTCGCTATAGTATATATTCAAAGTATGTATATTTTTATTTTTTATTATTCAATCAGTCATCATTTATTCACAAGCTTAATATTATTACTTTCCGACAGTCTATTTATTTTAGTAAGTACCACTCGGGTCTCGATTGTAAATGATTGGTTATAAAGTCCTAGTCGGAACTATAAGTAGTCGTTTCTCATCCATTCAGTCTATAGTTTGGTTCGATTTTTAGTTATTTTTCTGCTTGGATTGACGCGTTGAAAAAAGAATTTCATGTATAATATATGTTTATTTAATTAATATACATTATCGTTTTTATTCAAATGTTCCATTTCATTTGAATTTAAAGTATACATTTGGAATATAAAATACGATAGCAAACCTATTTCAATCTTCAAATGTTTTCAGTCTTACAAAACAATGGATCCCATCAAATTTTCTCAGTATAAAATTATATAACGTGATAGACATTAAAACAATGCTATATCAACAAAGCTATATCAACTCTCGGGCATCGCCCCACCAAACATACCGCGAGAAGTCACTACCAAGAAAGAGCTCTCCAAAGCAAACCACGACACACTCCACCCTATGTTTGGGTATCAAAAGATACACGGCTCACATCAAGAAGAAGTTTCTTACAGTCGATAATGGAACTGGTGATACCTGAGGCCACCCTGCGGCTGAACATGTGGAGAAACGCAACAACGAGGGGAATGCTTGGATTGCCCCGAAAGAGGACCTAGCCCCTGGACACAACCAGGGGTGGAATATATGAAGGTCCTATAACAGACTTCAGACCGGAGTATGCAAGACGAGGACACAAACGAAAGCCTGGCAGTTGTACGGCGGACCGAATAAATGTGACTGCGGCGTGGAGCAGACCCTGACATACCTTCTGGAGTGTGCGCTGTGTCCGAGTAGCTGCACCCAGAAAGACCTGCTGATGGCCGGGAGTAACGCCATCGACGTCGTCCACTTCTGGGCAGACAGGATTTGACTCTGGTGTTTTCGACACGATTATATGTATTAAAACAATATATAAAAATTTTGACACTAAGGATTCATATTTATTTTTTATCAATTTGGTGTTTATTTGAAAATAAGTAATACTTAATAGCAATCTTCTCTATATTATATTGAGGCGGAAATTTATGATACTCCATTTAGAGCGGCAGACATCGAATAATTACATATTATAAATAATTAAATTTCGCATAGTTATTTCTTACTTTTCTCCTCTTTGATGTGGTTTTAACCGTTATTTGATGTGCTCTTTGTGCACAGCTACATGCGAGGCTTCTGTGTCACCAGACTTTCAGAGAATTTCACATTTTCCACGTGCTGTTTCATTTCCCGCGAAAAAGATAATTTATATGCACATCACACACATGTTACAGATAGTTTATTTTTATTTATTTTTATGTAAACACATACAGGAGAATACCGACAGATGGTGATATTAATTTTTGAAGTTTCATCTGTGGAATTCTATGACGCTTACCATGGTGTATATCGCTAAACGCTGCATGTGGACAGTGATCCGCCAACGTCATAGACTACAGCCCGAGATTCACGCATCATCCTTTATAATTACAGGAATCTACTATGAATGGGTGGTCTTCACGGGACGACTTTCGTCTACCAACAATTTTAATTGATAGGCTATAACTGGCATTTTACGGGTGATGGATCAAATTCACACCAACCGGAGGTATTTTAGAGCTTATAAATCGATCGAAAATCTTTTTATTTTAATCTCCGTCGGGGATCGAACCCACGACCTTTGTTTTGCAAAGCAAACGCTTTACCATTGAGCTATGACCACCGGCAAATATAGTTATTTCATTCTTTACTGAAATGAAAACTACTTTTATTTATGTCCTTTCGTTTTTGTACTTTATTTACTGCGGGTCCAATAAAACAAAACCTTCATCGATATAAAATCAATTCATATTCAGTTAGTTATGTTTTAGAAAACCAATTATTATAATGTTTTTAATGTCATTGTATGTTTGTCAAATGAAAACTTTTCATATCATTAGTTTACTTACCGTTATTTTGTACCAAATAGTCCAGGCATCAAAGCGTCCGGCTAATAAAACGCTCTTCCGTAAAATATTTTTTACTTCCGTTATTTCTTTAAAATTATTAATAGTCAATTAATATTAATAATTGATTTCTTCTATTTGAGTCTTTTGAGATTCTCTTTCGAAAAACTATCAAGAGTTATATGACGTTGGCGGAGTTTCAAATGCAAAAATAGTTTGGCAAGATAAGAGTAAGGAGCTAAGAGACAATCAGGTAGGCAGTAGTAAGAAGCAATTTGTAGTAATCAAATCTTTTAATAAGAAAATATATAAAAAGGTAAAATACGTAACACTTAACGCAGTATATTAAATGATAATATACATTATTAATGAATGATATAAGAAGAATAAACTTATAAATAAAAATATTTTTTACTTAATACAACACAAAGCTGTGTTGGATACACGTGGATAAAGTCGTAGTTTAAATATCATAACATATTGGATCAATATAAAAAATTATAAATATATTTATGCAAATATAAAATTGTACAATTAATAAAACAGCACGTCTTTATTTGTCCACGTTGCCAAAATAACGATTGAAAATAACCAATTTATTTTTAATTGAATTTTCCACCAAAAACCGGTAAACGTTTTCGAATGTTCGTCATTAATTTTGAAAATGCTACTACTTAACGATTGATAATTACTTTGACCGCAAAGTGGCGCGGCATTCGAACAATCCAATTAATTTCTGACCGCTGACAAATCACCGAGATAACGCTTCCTGGATTTCAGCCAGTTCCACTGAAACTTCACCGAGGTATCGAATTTTCAGGAAACATATATTTTATTTTTATTTTCTTAATTTCAGATATATTTGATAATGATTCAGAAGAGAACATTAATAGGACATTGATTTTTTTATTGATAAATTTTTGGTTGGGTTGAGCTACCTCTAAGTACCAAATGATCACAAAAAGGAAGAAATATACAAAATATGCGTCGAATACTATAGCTGCCATGCTTTCAGGTCCCCAAACTTTTGTCTTGAAGTTTATCAGAACATGTTTTTTCAGGTTTCTGGTGTCATGTACTTATTAAAAAAATGTATGGTACTTTAAAACCAAAGTCATCATATAATTGAAAATATGTTTGTATATAGTTTAATATGATTTTGTAACAATGATCTTCCGAAAGAGTCGAGAAATTTTGTAAAATATATTGCATTCGTAATTATATCTTGATTTAAGTCCAAAATTACAATAATAAAATTAATTGATAGAGGAAGCTTAATAATATGTCACTGAGTATTCATTTTCTTAAATAAAATGCATAAATTAACACAAGAAAACTTGAAGTACATGATTTATTCAGGAACACAATACCATTGTTTAGATGTGGCTCTTAGAAGTTCTGTATCTATGAAACAAGGCAAGAGCTTTGTTGTAATGAGGCTCTATTCGCCAAGAAGGAACTTGGCAAAAGCTTCTGAGAGTAACAAAAAAAAGCTCTTTGATTTGTTGGCCTGCTTTCTTTTTGTTTGGACAATAATTAGGGGCTGATAGTTGTAAACACAAACTATTTACGGAGGAGCTTTCTTTTGCTTTCAGAGACAGCGTAGAAGAATAAAATAAACGGAGTATTAATTATTGTTTGAGCAATGTACACATGCTTAAAATTATAATAATCTTTATCAATTAAATTTGCAAGCAATATAACCACGTGACCTTTAAATTACTTTAAAAGATATATATATTTAATTAATTTAAGTATAAAATGCTTAAAGAAACGCTTAAAAAGTATATGAAATATTAAAATATGTTTATTTTTACAAATATATAAAAATAATATATATAAGCAATACACATCAGATAAAATGTGAAATCGAAAAAAATGTATTGAGTTTAATAAACTGACTAACTATTAGTTTGATTAATTTTGAATTAGTGCTAATAAGTTGAAACAAAATAATTATGATAGCATTAACTCGTTAATGTAATTATCATTAAACATCAATTAACAAGCGTTTCAAAAAATCTTTACAAATATAATATATAATTGCGAAATCACCATAGAAATATGCACTCAATTCAATTAGTCCAGCCATACTAATTTTCGTTACGTACCAAGTTCCCCTAATAACAATAATCACTGCCTGTTAATTTTACGCCTGGGAACACTCGTTTCTAATTTAACATTTCGTTCAAAATTTACAATGACGAATGAATTTGTTTTGTAATTTCAAATTTGTTTCAGATTTGCATTTGACTTGTTAGTAAGGAGAAACTCCCACTGTCCATTTAAATTGGGTCTGATCCTTCTAACACTTTGGTTTTCCTAATTAGAAGCCGTCTGCCGTTTGAAATTCGTTATTTTACTTGTCTCCAGCAGCGAGAGACGAGATTCCACAAGTCTGTTTCTTTTTCTCAAATCCCTTAGTTGGCTCGTCTAATTTCTTTAATAAGAAAATTAACGCCGACGCATTTTCTCGCATTTATTTTCGTCACGAAATTTGAAACAAAACAACTAATTGTTGTCATAATTTTCAACCCGCTGGCTCACAAAAACGTTTTTATTTTATAAATTGCTTACTACGATATCTTTATAGTTTGAATTAAACATTTTATGCTACAAATCCCGTCACATACATCTTTTATTATTCTTTTTAATTCATAGCTAGGTACTTTTGCCAGACGCGTCAGTTGCACATCCTTAAGTTCGGATGACGAAAGTTCAGGAACTAAATTTTACGTTATTGTATAGCAACATCTGGATAATTTAAAGTTAATAAGGTCCATACTTTTTCCATTATTTCTCAAGAAATATTTAATATGTTTTTTTTTTCAGAAATACGAGTATTTAACGCATGCGACGAGATACGAATAATGAATTAATTTTTGAATGTTTTCAATATGTAGATGATTTGTTTTTACTTCACAATGCATATACAAATATTCATTGTGCAGACAAAACGAAATACAAATTTCGTTTTGTCTGAAATATTTGATGGTGGTGATTTAAGGAAATATTTTTAAAAACTTTAATACGCTTTATGATTATATTCAAAGTTTAATTAATTACATTTTTTGTTAATGTGAAAGTAAAATGTCTTAACTATTAGATTATAATATATCGAATAATGATAAACTTATAATTGTAAAGTTATATATTAACAATTTTTATTTTAATAATTCAATATTTATTTTATGTCATTGCATTGAACGCAGAACTACAAAACGTGAAATCACCTCCGATTTATAGTGGTTTTGTAAAGAAAATTACGTTTTTTCTGTCAAATATTCTGCAATATTAATCAGGCTGTTGTCTAATGTTATATATAGATTAACTCTTCTCATAAAGATCTTAAGTAATCCCTTAAATGGAAAACGTCATACAATCAAACGCTATTATCGATTCATTACAATAAGGCAGTATTCTCTTGTATGTATAGCTCAATGGCTAAAGCGTTTACTTTTGCAAACCAAACGTCGTGGGTTCAGTCTCCGTCGGAGATTAAAAATAAATAAAAAATTAATCGATTTCTGAGCTCTAAAATACCCCCGGTTGGTTGTAAATTTAATCCCTCATCCGTAAAATGCCAGTCAAAGCCTATTAATAAAAAATGGTGGTAGATGAAAGTCGTCCAGTGAATACCACCTATTCATAGTTAATTCCTGTAATAATAAGGATAATGCGTGAATCTCGAGCTATAGTCTATGAAATTGGCGGATCAACAATCCAGATGAAGCACTTAGCCATATGCAGCATGGTAAGCGTCATAGAATTCCACAGATGAGACTTCAAAATTACTATCACCATCTGTCGGTATTCTCCTGTACGTGTTTACATAAAAAAATATGTGTTAATATATAAAGTATTCAAAAGTAAATGTTAATGATGATGATAGATGCTGCATAATGACTCGCCATTATCGTCATATCTTATCGTTCCATCTCGTCTGATGAATCGCTACAAATGCGCGAAACTCTAAATAATGGTGCTGACAAAGTGCTTACGGTACGGTATGCATAATTCACGATATAGTTTGACATTTCTAGCGTCATACGAAGAACTTAGTCCATGGCTGTTATCACCGGCTCCATCGAGCACACTAATTGTTTAAGCGTTGCAAACCTATTTCAGTTCCACCGACAGCAGTTTTTACGATCCAAATCGACATGAAAAAAAAATAGAAAATCGATTCATCACAAATTGACGCCACAACGCTCTGTCGCGATTTCTTTGCCTATGTAACTTATGTTTTTCGCAACACCGTTGATTACATTTCATCTTTAATTTTTGACAGCTTTTCAGAAAAACTAGAACCCAGGAATCTGAAGAAAAATAATCTGTTGAAAGAGCATAAACTGTATAGCGGGATAGAAAAAAATATGTCCAAACAAGACCCTTATTCGTGTCTTGACTAAATAAAATTAAAGATACGCATATTTACTACCTAACCTCGTCATTCTTTATTCTGTCATACAATTGTATCTTTAACATTATTCTGAGATATTTGCATTCTTAAAACGTATGGCTGTATTGTTTTTGTTATAATGTTTATTTATACAGTCGATCTAATTATTAGGAATGAGCATTAACACGAATTATTTTACTAGATACGCATTATTCAAATATCTTAACTATAAATAAGTCTTATTAAAAAAATCAAAAGTGTTTATTATCTTTTAAGATATTTCTATGTAAAAAATTAAATTGTTTAGATGCAATCTTCGTTGAACATTTCAATTGCAAACTGAGAGTAATAAATGTTGGTACTTTATCGAAGAAGATATCAAGTTGGAAAAACCCTACACCATAGACTGACCATCGTCTACACTGAAGATACAAAATATTATTACAAGGATTTTTAAAAATTGAACACAAAAATTAAATATTATAAAATGGCTTCATTCATTAAAATTACACATACCCATTAATTTTACAATGTTTTTTTTTCAATCGTTTTACCCGCACACATATACAATCTGTAAATATGTCTGTATTAACGTAGGAACTAATTATTTGTACATACCTATATAAGCCAATGCCAGTTTTTAGTTTAATCATTATTGAAGATGGTCTCCAGGGAGGCCGAAATATGTAATCGTTTAAAATAAATGTGAATCAAAACTAAATATTTTAAATTTATTATTATTTTTAATTAAAAATAATTTAAATTTATCGAAGATATTTCATTTTCCTCTTACTACGTAAATGACATGCATGTTTTATGAATACTCTAGAAAAAATACAGTCCATCGTATATACAAGGATAAGGATTTTCAACATAAATATAACAAAAAAAGGTGTTGAATAATGTGGTCACACCAGAAAAATATTGTAAAGAAAGAAACTATTTCTGGCGAAAAAAAAGGTTGCGCTTTTTTTAAAAAAAGTTACCGAATTAGTCGGGAGGAAATCCCATTTTGGACATTTAATTAAATTTCAAGCGGCGATTAAATTTGAAATAGATTTTTTCTCGAAGCAAATTTCAAAGCCCGCTGTACCTGAATCTTTATTTGATAACCCCGATAAACCTTCGTTTAGTATCAGTTAAATTCCGGTGGGTCTTTTTACTGGGGTGAAAATTGGTATTTTTTTGAGACTCTAAGGTCACAATATTATAAAATGGACGACGCTGAAACACTGAAGGAATAGACTGCAAAATAACTTGCCAAAAATATATGCAGGGAATCACAGTTATAAACGCGAATTACTTACCAAAAATATCGTGAGTATCAGATTCTTGCTTAATTTTTTTCTACATATCTCAGCCTTATATTTCAAGACTAAGTCAATACATTTTTCAATTTAATGAGTGTCGATATTTACAAATTTTAAATTAAAAAGAAAACTGTAATATTGGTAGAACCATTACTTTACGCTTAATTTTTGTCAACAAGTCGTGTAGTAAACACCACCCATGTACATCATCGTAACCAAGTAAAAATGAACAATGCTTGAATACCGGGTACTATCTAAAGACTTTTATTAATCAATTTGTGGAGCATCAATTTAGGTATTTATTTTCACGATAGAGCATAGGATACTGCAAATTGTTGCTATAATTTATCTAAAATTCTCAATACTTTATCCCAAGTTTCACAGAAAACATATTCTATGTATAGTTTCCGACAGCTCTACAAAACAAGATGGCTTACAAAACAGTCTTTACTTTCCAAGACATATTTAGGCGTTCGTTTATCAGCTTTTATAAAATTTTGTCTAATAGAATTGCATGATTAAGCAGACACTCTCGGGGCCTGAAAAACTTCATAAGGAGTGGTTAAGCAATAATTTCTTTTAGCTTTTTTTGAAAAAACAAGCATCAAAGAATACTTATCAATTATTTTTCTATCACATACTTAAGTTTTCTTTGTCCTTAAACAAACAAGTATACGACAAACAAATGGTAAAACTGATTGATTATTTAAAACAATATAAACTAAAAGTTTCTACATCAAAATATTTTATAGTTTATTTAATTAAAAGCTTACTAGTTGAAATGCGAGTAATATAATTCTTTTAGTATTAAAGTTTCAAGTAGTAATTTTTTTTCAGGCGCCAAAATACTTTACTTACGCTGAAAATACTGAATTTTTTTTGCCGATCTTTTGTGCGGAATTTATAGTTTTTCAGTGATGCATTAAGGCCGAACGAAATATTTTAATCAGCTCGAAACGATGTAGTTTTATTTTTATGTCCAATTGAACCTTGGGAGAGTGCGAGAGAAATTGTATTAAAATTAAGTGAACGAACGAATGGTTTGAAATAATTCGCTTCAAAGCCGGCTCGTTACAATTGTGAGTATTTTATTATGCGACTTTGGTTTTAGAATTTAGATTGGTCGTAAAGCAAACTTAATTAATTTTAACATGAAATTTTCTATTTATATTGTTCTAATGAATGATTTTTTTAAAGATTTGCAAGGTTTTGTTATAATTAGTACAAAAGTTCAATAATCATTTTTCAGAAGAGCTCCCACTGGATTATTTAGTTTCTAAGAAATTCCAATCTGAAAATTTTGGTGTAATGCAAGTGTCTAAATGCGGGTGTTCCGGAATCGAGGTTGCGGTTCCGAAATGACGGCATCAGCTTAAATGGTGATGCTGGAATATCAAGGATCCGGCACTGAGAATAAATCCAAAGACCGGATTTGAGTTATTACTAATTTATTTTTTATTTGATGAGACACCTCATTTTATACCCATGAGTAAGCATTTACAAAATTAATATTAAAACATTAAATTTCATACACCACAGATTCCTCGATACCTGTTGTTTTGGACCTTGATCCCTTCAATGAACATAGAGTGGCAGATTATTGGGATGGTCAATGCTCCGTGTCGATGCGACTGTATGAAACGACAGATTCCATAGAGAGTTTGATTATAATTATTATTTTAAAGCCTTTTGGAGGCTTAATACAAAATAAATATGTTCAAAATAACGTTTTGAACAGCGGGTAAAATCCAATCCGATCATGAAATATGACTGTACACTTATAAATACAAAATAAATGCAAACTTAACTTATTAAAATAGTCACATGAAATAACTTTTAACAATAGGGTCTTATTTTTAATGCACATTTCATATGCAAACTGAAAAATTACGTGATCTTACAGCACCACTCTTATTTTATTGGGATAGTTGAGTTTATATGAGTTCGTAGCAAAATTCTAAAGTTACTGCAGAGAACTTAAGCAAAATTGAAAATAATGATTTTTTTTTGGTTTAACATCGTTGCAAAGTAGGAAAGTCTTCAACTAACTAATGTCACTTCTTTAACAAGGACCATTCTACGAAGTGCCTGAAGGTAAACTTAGATACGTACTGTAGTTTAATAGGATTTGAGTTTCGCATCTTTTAAGTAACTTACTAAGTGGCTCTGAACTGCCAAAGTCTTAATTCTAACGGTTTTTGTCTATTATCCATTCAAATATTTAAAAAATTGAAACATAGTTTAAAAATTTTTTTTTAATAAATAACATGTTGAAAATTTTTTTGCATTATGTTTGCAAATGAAATTTGTATTTAAAATATCATCTTAACGTGTTTATTTGCATTTATTTTGAAAGTTAAAGGTCACTTAGCGTGCCATGAAGAGATCCATGCTTGGAGTTTCTCTCAAAGATACAATATAAAACGAGCATATCCGCAGAAGAACTGAAGTAGTGGATGCTACCCAACAAATAGGCACACTTAATGTGCAGGACATATCTGTCAAAGAGACGACGGTCGATGGGTAAAAAAAGTATCGGAGTGGCCCCCAAGAACTGGCAAACAACGCGTTAACTGACCCTTTTTAAAATTTACTGACGATATAAAAAGAATAGCGGGATTGGCCTGGATGTGAAAGGTAAAAAATCGAAGAGCAAAGAGACTCATGCGGTAGGCATACTTTCAACAGTGGAGAGACACAGGCTGATGATGATGATGAAGTTACAGTTGTATGTCATTATTGGATTATATTTTACCCACATTTAGAGACGTGCATTGCACGAAATTTTTCAGACTGTGATTTGTTAGCAAATAAATAATCCAGTGGGAGCTCTTCTGAACAATGATCACTAAACTCTTGTACCTATTTAAAAAAAATAACGAATGGGATTTAAATCACAGTTACGGATAAAAAGAAATGTTTGATAAACATATTTATTGTGAGTATATTTAAATAATTTAATGAGAATATCGACGTGAAGTCATAGAAAAACTATTTTTAAAAATATGTTCTATTTCAAGAGAGTGAAGTTGAGCGATTTTGTATGGTACTAAATATCGATTCTAAGATTTCACGAAAGCCTAAGACATTTACACTAAATACACTCACAAATCAAATCAATTTTACTCAAGTTTTCAAAGCGTGCTTACAGGCCATCAATATTTTGGCCATTGCTTCCGAAGTGTAGATCTTTTTGTGGAGTTGCGCCATTTCAGAAAATGATCGTGTAATTACCCCTGAAGCTTCAGTGCCACTTTGAAAGCTCAAACACAAGAAAGTCACTGAGAAAGGTATAACTCTGAACCCATTAAAACCTGCGTGCAATTCCGTGACTGATAACACAGGAAACAAATTACCGTTTTAATTTAATATTTGGAGCATCATTCAAAGTATTAAATGTGTCCCAAAATGCGACTAAAATAACTCGTAGCTGGAAAATGGTAGTTAGATTATCTAAGACGATAAATTTATGATTTTACTAAAAAACTACTCAAGTAGAGGTAAATTTATAAAAGTATTTTTTTAAATCGCTTAAATTCTTATCATTTCTGAGATCTATCGTTATATATAAATCGGTCTGTGTGTCCCCGATAAATATCTGAGAATAAGGAGGCACAGTTTGTTTGCTCTCCCAAAGAGTAACGCTAACCTGCCAGAGAATTTGCCTCTTAGGAGAGAGGGTTTAGACTGTTCAACCAAATCGCTTTGCATGTTGATATATTTCACGTAAGGGGCATGAACTCCACGAGTTTCTTTGGAGAAATGATTTATTGGTGTCGTCTGTTTGATGAGCATTGGGATCTTCTGTTGCTTGTCTTTATTGCTTTGTTTTTAGTACTTAATCATCAGTACCTATATTTGTATATTAATCTTGGTTGTACATGAGTAAATCAGTATATAGACAGTTTAGATAATTTGTTTAAATTTATAATGTATTGTAGTTAAAAAAAAAATGTACCAGTATGTACAGTGAATCATTGAAATATAAAGAGTTAAGATAGAAGTTCTAACAGCTGACAAAGCTTCATGCGGCAATCCTATGCTCCAAATCAGATATTAATTTTTCCCTTCGTGATTTTCTGATCATATGTTGTATTTATTATAAATATTTTGTTTTGTTATTCAGTTCATATATCTGGAGATTAGCCGCCGCTCCATTATTCTTATCTAACTAATCTTAATAATCTTCTCTAAATATCTCACTTATCTTAAAATTATCAAAAATTACCTAATTATGTGAGAAAAGTGATGATGGTTTCTCTGGAGCCCTTTTTATCTGCAGAATATAAATACTACATTCATATGATTCATATATAGAAGTAGAAATCAAATGATTACTTTTTGTTTGTTCACTGTGACTACTTCTCTGTTGCCTACATTTATACAGTAAAGTAACACATTTTAACTTCAAAGCTTTAAAGTGTAAAATTGTATAAAATCTACACAACATAAAGTATTATTTCACATTTATAAAAATAATACCACTACAGCAAACGTCATTTCTTATCGTGAATTTCAGGATAGGGGCCAGGCACGGGGTTAGTTGCCGCTGAAAACTAACTGTAACAATGTAGGCTCTCATAAACCTGATCCACTCCACCGGCCGTTTCGATACAAAGTTTGCATTTTATATTCTCCGTAGGCTCCGCCAGCCTTATTCGCAAAGCGTTGCCGTGCTTTCGTGTCGTGATTTTTGATATTATTGTCTACTTTAAGTAAACAAACACGTTAGAAATATAAATATTATGTTTCAGTCGCTAGAAGAGAGGAGCATAGTTAGAAACGCTCTTACATAATAATGGCGTATTTAACAGCTCCATTCGACATCTCATTTTGTAAGAAATATATTCCTTACATTTCTTCTTCGTAGTATCAATCCGGAGGATTGGTTTGCAGCAACAGAATCTTGCATCTCGATCTCCATTCCTCTCGGTCCTCCGCAACCCTTTTCAGCTCAGCATAAGCGCTACAGTTCATGTCCTTGAATACTTGCTGCAAATACTCCCGTCTAGGGCGCCGTTCTGCAGTAATGTTCGAACATTCCAGGAGGCATATCTTGATGGCTGAAGGTTTTTCTTATTTGTCTTGGTTGTTTTGTCTCGAGTAGTCCCCACCCGGAGATCCGATTGGGGGACTATTTTATCTCCGGAAAATTTTACTTGAGATGCAATCATTTTTTTGCTGATACGTTATGATTACTTACACTGTGTGAATAATAAAAAAAAAATCTTAATATAATAACAACTTAAGATTTTAAAAGTTTAAAAAAAAATTTTTATTATATGGATATTTATTTTGTCAGTATTTAAATCAAATAATTGTCAGTAAATATTTAAAAAATGTTTAGTAATAAATACATTAAAAAAGTCGGTAAAAATAATAAATTGGCAGAATAAAAATATAAATTTGCCGTAAGAAAATAATGAGTTGGCAGTAAATAAATGAATGAATTAAAATTAATAATAGAATAGGTAATCTAAGTCAGCATTTTATGTGCTAATTATTCATTCATTTTACTTTAATTACTGACGGAGTGGATACTGCCAATTCATTTATCAACTGCCAGTTTATTTAATTAACTGCCAATTAATTTACTTTTCTGCCTTATCCTTGATTGAATTACTGAACAATTAAATACAGGCCTAATAAAACAATTAATTTAAATAACATATAAACAAATTGATGAGTATTGCACGAGTATACTTTTAATATATATTTCGTCAGGTTTTTTTTATCGATAATTCTTGGTGAGATTCCATAATTTAAAGACAAAGAATAAAAAACAATAGGTTTTTTTACTATAAAATTTACAGTATTTTTTATAACTTTTAGTCTAAATTTTAAACTAAATTTTTCAAACAAAATATTTTATTTATTTCATTTTATTTTATTTTATTTTATTTTATTTTATTTTATTTTATTTTATTTTATTTTATTTTATTTTATTTTATTTTATTTTATTTTATTTTATTTTATTTTATTTTATTTTATTTTATTTTATTTTATTTTATTTTATTTTATTTTATTTTATTTTATTTTATTTTATTTTATTTTATTTTATTTTATTTTATTTTATTTTATTTTATTTTATTTTATTTTATTTTATTTTATTTTATTTTATTTTATTTTATTTTATTTTATTAACGGCCTAGGCCAATACATACGGTTTTAAAATAGAAAATACAATAAATGAAATGGTAAAACAGAACAATATAATAGCTTAGACAATACAATTAGACAAAACATGAACATGAGTAAAAAAAACAGATCTAGTACATTAGTAGAGGGATCTGCGAAATGCTGGAAGGTCCACCCCGAAAAAGTCCAAGACACTAGAGGAGTTAACCAGTCTACACATTCTTAACATAGGAGAATAGAATCCGTAGTTGGTTTTGGATGTCCTTACATGTAGCAGGTCACTGCCTCTAGTGAACCGGGAGGGAACATTGAAAATATGTCATGAAAATAAAATTACGCAATTTATACTAAAAATTACTTTTCATTTATAACTTTGTATGAAAGCTCCACAAAACTTAAAGTACTGTTAACAAGTATTCTAGGATCTGAAAAAAAACATTATATTTCATATTTTTTTCAATAATTCTATTAATATTAAATATATATATATATTTTATAATCAGTTATATAATATTTCTTACATTCCATTCACCGTTGTATTGAAATATGTGTGAAAATTCGTTGTCGAATTTTCTGTGGTGAAATGTATTGAAAATAATATCGGATACGAGTAGTAAAACTTAAGTAAAATTCGATAACTTTTCTTTTAAGATTTCAGTAATTCCTGTTCGCACGCAAATTACTCCAAAACGCGGTCCATTATTTTCTCATCATTTGTTGTTAAGCCTCGCCAATGTCAGGCCGAGGTCAGGCTATAGAAAGCCAATATTCAATCGTAACTACAATAATTTGGTAATATTATTTCTGTCTGGAATTTTGTAGGAGAAATTTACTCATTTCTTATGGAATATTGTTCAAATAGATGTAAACCTAACTGTCATTGTATTCAGTTCTCCTTGTTTAAGATGAGAGTGTTAAGAGAATGTTTAGATTAATTTCATTTTAAAAAATATTTATGTACAGTCTAAAAAAATTAAACTTTACTTAACCAACATTGGATTGTGACCAATTAAGAACAACGCTGTTTGGGTAGATAAGTCTCAAAGGATAACATATTAAAGGTAACGTTGAACTAATCATCCTACCTCTCAAAAAATGCTGATTTACTAAGCGCTCAAATTTGCATGATATACTAGATTTGTTTTTTCAACAAGTCTTTGTACTCTCACGATACCCTGAAATTCGTTAAAAGCCGTCTTTTTTATCTTTCAAGCTTTGAGAGCAGATTTTTTTAGAACATTACATGGATAATTGATATAAAATTATTGTGGCTATTTGTGGACTTAGATATGGTGTCAATAAATATTTCTTTTAAAAATTTAATCTACCCAAAAAAATATGAAAATAAATATGAGAAAACCTATCAACACTATAGACTTACTTCTATTAAAGTAATAATAATCATATTTATATTTATAAAATTAGTAACTGAGTAAAAAAATTAATATTTACTCAATGTCACATTTTAAGAAACTTATTATTCAAAAAACGAGTATTTACACTAAATACAATTCCATTTTACAGTGTTACGTGTAACATATTTTCACAAAAGGTTCATTCTTAAGAGTCTTCCACACTACCCAAAGTAATATAACTAGACAGCGGCAGTTGAAACGTTTATTTTATTAGGTCAGTCCAACGCTGTTTAGAGTTCTCTCTTTAGGCCCTTTCTGTTTACACTTTTGTAAGTGTGCACAAGCCTCTAAAATATATCTATAAACTTACCACCAATGTCTGTATATAATAATTATTATTTTTACAATTAAAAATATTTAGTTTAGATTCATATTTATTTTAAACGATTACATGTTTCGGCCTCCCTGGATACAATTATTAATAATGGTTAAATTATAAATTGGCAGTGGCTTACATGAACAAGTGTCATTTCCTACGTTAGTACACACATATTTACAAATTGTATATGTGTACAGGTTAGAATATTGAAAAAAAGACATTATAAAATCAGGGGTATGTGTTATCTTAATGTATTAAGCTATTTTATAATATTATATTTTTGTCTTCAATTTATACAATTCCTTATAATTCTATATTTGATCTTCAGCGTAGACGACGGTTAGTCCATATTACAATAAATAAATTTATTTTTATGGTACATAAATAAAAAATTGACTGCATTATTATGTGAATATTTCAGCATCCGAAAAAGATTTAATATTATCAAGTATCGTGAAAATCATTGTATCGCTTTATAAAGGAAATATGAAAACATGCTTGTAGAACATTATAGCCCACTTTCGATAAAATATATTCTTCGGGGATACATGCTCTTATTGAGGATACAAGATGTGTAAGCCAAAACCAAATGCGAAAACGATTTAGACAAAAGGGTATCGGGAAACACCCTAGAGATGAATAAGATATTATACAGTGAACAAAATCCTTATATCATATTGTTTATAAGACATAAATAAAAATGAATCGAAAAAAAAAAGTTATTCTATTTCAAAAATTCACTTTATTATATTTATTTTTGCGTATATTACTGATATTTTTTCAGTAACGAGAACAACAAGATGGTCCATGATAAACAACAGTTGCACATTGTAAGCGAAGTTCTCATTAAATTAACGAATTCGGACAACATTGAACATGGAATAAAACTTTTATGGGTTACCGCCTATTGCTTAGAGCGTGTACTTGGTTTGTTTGAACCGTTCTTTACTGGGATTTACTCAGGATTATTTTCCAATGTACTTAAAAAATTCGATTACTAAATCACTCAAATAACACTGTTATTTTTCATACACTTTATTGGTTCAATTCAAGACGATATTTAGAATGAAATATTAAAAAATCTGTATAAATACCCCTGGTTGGTGTGAATTTAATTCCTCACCAGTTTAATTCTAGTCATTACCTATTAAAAAATATATGTTAGACAATATTTGTCCCTTAAGCACAGCACATTCATGATGAGTCCCCGTAAAAAATCACGATGCGTAAATGCCGAGGTGTAATCAGTGACGTTGATACATCAACAAACTACATGAAGCGCTCAGATATACAATCATTTATATGGCGTGCTTTGTGACAAGATTTTTTCGTCCACTATCTGTCAATATTAATTTCAAAACTTTATAATGTAAGCACACACACGTTTGCTATTGAGCATTTGACTTTTTTAAAATGTTTTCAGCATTCACTTTGAGATCCATTATAAATTATAAATATTTGTTTATTTACCCTGTTTTTACATGGATAACGTAGGATAAGTTATCTGTTTAGGAGACTGCAGTTTCGACTAACTCGTAACCTTTCTCAATTAGTCGAAACTGCAGTCTCCTAAAGAGAGAATTTATCTGACGTGATCCATGTAAAAACAAGGTAAATAAAAATATTTATAATTTTAAAATCGATTTTCATAAAAAAAGACCGACAAAAAATGTCATATACGTATAATTTCTGTGCATATTATTAATTAAAAAAAAAAATGATTTTTAATAAAACTATATTTTAAAATATATATGATATATTTTTACTGTTCTGAAATCAGCTGCTAGATATTGAATATGATTAAAAAGGTTACATGAAGATTGATTATTTTTTAGAAAATAATAAATACTGAACGTTATTTTCCGCGTTATATTTTCCAAGGCGTGGCAGAACAAAAATGGCGAGTTTATTTGTTGAAGCCTTATTTCTCGGTTATAATAATTAATCTCTATTTATCTTGCCTTGTGATAATGATCTACAGAACTTCAATCTATTCTAGTTACTTTCGGTCTTAGCGGAAATACAGAAGCCTTTAAACGAAATTCTTCGGAAAATATTAAGCAACTCATATTATGGTTTGGGTTTAAATATAAATAAAATATATAAAACAATAAATAAAGTTATTGCTTGTATAAGTTTTTTTTTATATATTTACTTTAACATAAATAATTCAATATATCTTCTATTTCATACCAAGAAAAGAAAAATAATTTAGTAAAACTAGAAAAATAATAATTCTATAGGCTTGCATTCATATAACATGGATCATCAAATGTAAGCTGTCCATAGAAAACCATTATCCTTATTTATATATTACTAAAGGTCCGCCAAATAACTTTTTTTTTTGAAAATGGGGCGCAAAACATCGAGTGTAGCTTCGGCTGTGTGGCACGTAGCGCCGTCTTGTTGAATCCAAATGTTGCCAATATCCTCTTCTTCAGTTTTTGTGAACAAAAATGGCCCGATAACGATCGCCATTGACTGTAACGGCCACTCCTTGCTCATTTTCGAAGAAAAATGGCCTGATTTTCAAAGTAATGTCGCAATATTTTCCAGCATTGTTCAAGCGTATACACAACCATATTCGTTTAGCGGAAAAATAAAACTAATCATTTGTCAAATCAGACATGAGCTAAGTGTTACCATTCACGAAATAAGCACTAGTTGAAAAAAAAAGTTAGATGGCGGACCCTTTACAATGTGTTATGGAACCACTATATTTAAGGTTGATATAATATTATTCACAAATATCGTCACTTAGCTCTATTAAGTATTAAATTTTTGCCTGGATTTTGCTAAAATATTCCATAAAGATGACATATTCTGGAAAAGTAGACATTACGTTGCTTGAAATAGGTAGAAATAACATTCTGAAATTGTTAATTTTGTATATATTTAAAAGGAAAATTTTATAGTATGTTTATTCTAAGAATATGCAAAAATATGTATAATTAACAGGTGTAAATATTCAAACCCTCTTGCAATATTAAATTACTTATGATATTACTTAATTTTATTATATTTATTTAATTACTTGAGTAACCATGCGTCATGCGATAAATTAATAATTTTAACCAATTCATCAAGTTTATTTGATTTTGATAATTTTATAATAAAATTACTATATTTCTACAAAATAAATATAAACAAAAAAGTCCCACGTGAACCCATAAAAACGTTTTTTAGAATGTCCAAAAATGAAAATTTCACAATGATTTCATTTATAAATAAAGTCCCTGAAAATTCAGCAGAGCCTTTGAAATATCCACTGAATAAAATGCGACGAGGAATCGTCCCGAAAGGAAGCTCCTGAAGCGTTACTAAAATGGGGTTTTGTTGACATAGAAGGATTTTGAAAGCAGCAAAAAATGCTACGTTCGCACGTGCAAGTTGTGCGGTTATTAATAAATAATATGTTCGAATGCCACAATGGATGTTGCGAAGAGATTTTGTTTACTTCCAACTTACAAGAAAGCTGTAAAAAAATACAAGACAGGATCTCATATGTATAATTCATGGATTTTCACATTTTTTATTTGATACTCCAAAAATTACATAACAAATGCTTTTTGTGATTTTCAGTATGAGAAATATAGAAACGTTAAACTTGTTATTTTTGAGACAGTCATAAAATGTGATTTAAGATATTTAATAATAGGATATTTAAGATAATGTATTTTTTTCTAATTTTATTAATGTTTGATATGTACTGAAATTATTATTAAAACATATTATTTTCATGACATTTTGATTTGTTAAGCTCTAAAGCTATGTTAAAACTTTGTAACTTATTTAATGCTAATTTGATACGAAAAATAAATTGTCATTTTTTTCTATAGAATGCACTGAAAGGCTTTTGAATGTATTACAGAATAATGTTTTTGTACATAAATATGAATTCGCTTTTCAGATTTTAAAAAAGCTGATGAAATGAATGCTGAATGAGTGAATCTTCCTTCAAAAGTTTTCATTAACTCGGAACTACTAGATCACGTACAAGCTCAATGAACAGGGATGTTTGCAAAAATATTACAAAAACCTTTTAAGGTACCCATCTGCGTAGTGCTTTGTAAAGAGTATTTTTCAATAGACAGGATCGCTATTCAGTCCCATTACACCGCAAGTCTTCCGGGCTGCCTTAGTAAAGACTCTTCGGTCTTTCACTTGTAATGCCGCCTTAACCTTAGGTAATCTTCCTGTGACACGGGGGGAAGCTCTCTCATATAAATTTAATACAAAATCAATTTGCAAATACGCTGTACAGAATGTGATTTTGAAAGGTTATTGAAGTGAATGGAGTGAAAAATGAAGTAAAAATTGACTGCAGTGATTTTATACAAAGCCTTCAATGTTATTTTTTCTTATACAATATATACACTCGTATACCTAATTTCATTATAACGTGATCTAATCTACTAGAAAAAGTGAATTCCGAATACCAGGGGAGACTTTATTACAGTGAATATTTTTTTAATTGCCATAAACATATTTATCATTTAACTCCAATAACGTTGCCCTGTATCTTTGACAGCTGCTAAATTAGTTTTACGTCTAGTTATTTAAATATAACAACATTCACTATCATTATAATAAGCTTGTGCCCATCTACCGATTGACGTAGGCCTCTAGCACGTGTGTCCATGTTTCTAAACCCTTCGCCTTCTGCAAACAGACCCCTCACTTATATTTTTGATGACATCAGTCCATCTTGCAGGTGTTCTATCAACATGTCGTTTGCCAGTTCTTGGGAATCAATCAAATTAAAAGAAAAAAAAACAAAACTTGTATCTCACTCCTGGGGGAGCGGGATTGATTCCCCACCGATTAAAAGCTACAAGTATGTGACATTTATAAGAGCCACAAATATTATTTTACATTAGCAGATTCAAGAAAATATGGTTATTGATATGTGTCTTATACGTCTTCATCATATTGTTTTGAAGATGAATTGTGATAGGAATATTACAATTATTATATATTAAAAAAAATCTATGTTATTTTTGATGAAACTCAATTGAATATGTTCTCGACTGTAGTCAGACATTACAGATTATTCAGGTGAAATTTTTTACATTTTTTTTGTCATCAGGCTACATAAGCAAGCGACTAAAAATAATTTATGTGCAAAAAATTCACGCAGAATTTTTCGTAAGAAATCTGTTTAAAAATATTGCTTTATATTTAGAAGAAATTGTTAAAAAATAATATAAATAAATCCACAGACAAAATCTATTTATAAATCGAAATTAGTTTGCATTCATTTATTGAAAAGAGTAAAGGTGTAAAAAAATATTAAACTTAAATATACGTATTAAATGGAAAAGTGCCTTGTACCAATATTACCAGTATCTTAATATAGCTGTTTTTTTTTTCAATAAAATTAATTACAAAATCTAGTGTGCAAACAAGTGTTAAATAATTGATAATAATAAAGAAGGAATTTTAAATGGTTGTAAGCCTTTTCAGACCAAGATTGTTTGTGTGTCCATGGAGTAACATTTAAAAAAAATTTAAAAAATAGACACATTACAAAAAAATATTTTTTTCATAATTATACGTGTTCAATATAAGGAAAATATTTTATCACAAATTAGCATCAATCTGTTCTGTAAGAAACATTGTCTTAGGCATAATATGTGTGATTTGTAAATCGAATTTTTTAAAGTAATCTTATGATTATCTCAACAATAAGGCTTGGACCAATCAGTTTTAAGGTGAGGCTCAACCAATCCAATGACAAGGGTTTGGCAAATGGTAACCCTTCTAAGCTTAGGTTTGCGTCCAATGTACATTTACTACAGTAACCTAATAATAACTGCACTTGCAATGCACTATTGTCATTGGTTATGGATCAGGTAAGATTAGCGTATTGTAAAGACTTATTTTCACTACTTAGTAAAAATGCTAATTTATTGTCATGAAATTAATTCAACTATAAAGGGGTTAAATTAAACGCGTCACAAGAAATGGCTAAAAAGCGGCAACTCGTTAATTAAACCCATCTTATGAAACGAGTGAAAAAACTGTATGCTCATAACAATTAAGAACGTTTTTCATCACTTTCGACCGAGAATATTCCCAGTGGTTTTGAATAATTGTCCCGGCTAATGAAATTGCTCGTACAGCGTCTCGTCTCGCCAGGGGTGTTTAATCAGTGGACCTCCTTAAAAAAAACTCGAGTCCATACCACAATAGTGATTATTCGATTTAAAAAAAGTTTTCCGGCTTTCTTGTTATCATGATAACGTGCGTCGCCACACAAATAGTAGTATAATAAAGAAATTCGATATTTAGATACTAGCGTAATTAATTTGAAACATATTTGAGTTTTTATAATTCGTTTTTTGAATTAGTTTTTACAATTTCCACATGTAATTATATATGTATTACTTTGGATTATATATTTGTTGTTTTTCAATATCTATAATTATATATGATCGTGTCGTTTGTTTTCACAAAGGGGTCAGATCTTGTCTGCCCAGAAGTGGGCGATGTCGATGGCGTTACTCCCAGCCAACATCAGGTCTTGCTGGGTGCAGCTATTCGGACACATCGCAGACTCCAGAAGGTGTGACAGGGTCTGGTCCACGCCGCAGTCACATTCAGTCGGTCTGCTGTAGAACTGCTAGGCTTTCATTTGTGTCCTCATCTTGCATACTCCGGTCCGAAGTCTGTTAAGGGACCTCCATATATTCCACCCCTGGTCATGTCCAGGGGCTAGGTCCTCTTTCGGGGCAATCTAATTATTCCCCTCAGTTGCGCTTCTCCACATGTTCAGCCGCAGGGTGGCCTCAGATATCACCAGTTCCGTTGTCGACTGTAGGAAACTTCTTCTTGATTTGAGCCGTGTGGTTAGCTTTGATATTGGGGTAGGTTTTAGGCATCCCGTAACCATCCGGCACGTTTCATTCAAAGCAATACCCACTTTCTTGGTATGGGCAGACCTCACCCATACTGGTGCAGCATACTCACCTGTTATTCAATGGATCGGTAAAATTTTTTGTGCTATGGTTTTATTTGCTTTTGAGGCGCGTAGTTGAAAGTGAGGATATTTTTTTTAATAATATTTTTCAAGGCGTAAAATATAAAGTAATGAGTATGGCGGGGCCAGAAATCGACCCCAGACTTTGATTGAACTTCCCGCAACACGTTCATTAAACAAGTAATTAACAAGAAAATGGAAGTCTGATGCACGCACGACCGGACATTGCTTGGACTTGTTAGTTTATGGAACGTGTGGGGCATCCAAACAAGCCTTTTAACTTTGTAATTATGTGTGCTCTATATATTCATATAAAACATAATATAGCATGCATATAGAATGTCACACATGGTTACCATATTATATCACATAAATCACTACTAGGCTACTTCCTTTGCTGCCAGAGTGACACGTATTATTAGTCATAAACAGCATCATAATGTGAGTTGGCTAGAATTCCGGATAATCTTATCGTATGTTGTCTACCATATAAATCAAATTGTCGTATGCGGTCTGACCATATAAATTCAGACCTTGAACCGGAGTATGCAAGACGAGGACACAAATTAAAGCCTGGCAGTTTTACAGCGGACCGGCTGAACGTGACTGCGGCGTGGAGCAGACCCTGTCACACCGTCTAGAGTGTGCGCTGTGCCCGAATAGCTGCACCCAGGAAGACTTGATGATGGCTGGAAGTAACGCCATCGACGTCGCCCAATTCTGGGAAGAAAGGATCTGACCCTGTTGTTTCCGACACGATTATATATAGTATATAAATCAAATTTATTTTATTATTTTTCAATATAATAAATAAATAACCTAACCTAATCTAACCTTAGGTAATTTTAGGTTAGCATTAGTTATTAATAAAGTAAGGTTAGTTATTAATAAAATAAATTTGATTTATATGTTAGACCGCATACAACAATTTGATTTATACGGTAGATAAGAACGACAAGATTACCGAATTCCATTCTGTATGTCAATCGTTTGTGACAAAGTTTATTGTTGCATTAATTTTAAGGTAAAGATGTCTTTAAACGGAATATTTAATGAAAACCTTATATTTCTAGTAGAGCGGCAGACAAAAAAGGGTATACCACAAGATCGATTCAAAGGTCAAAATCTAAAAGTCATAGAAAACAGTTCACCAAATCCAGTCTACACATATAAAACTATGAAAATAAATAGTCTAATCATATTTTAATTTTTAGGTATATTGTTTAAAACTATCTTATCTTCAAATACATCGCTCATCTTCTTGTATCTTCAAATTGCTTATGTTTATAATTATGAGGATGATTAACTTTGATTATAATGCAAACATGATAGTGTATTGATGTTGATTAACGTAAGATATGATTTAATCAAGATATAAATTTTAAAGTATATTTTTATATACTTAACATTTGCTTAAATCAAACTTGATAATTATGTTTAATGCAAACTAAATAAATGAATTGATTGTTGAAATTAACGTCGTGTTAAACATATTAATATAAATAAATTTTTGCTTGTTATAAATTTTAAAGTATATTTTACCAAATTTAACATTTGCTTTATTTCAAATTCTAACATCAAATAAAAAAAAATAAGACAATTTTTTATGTTTGGTATTACATATAAATAAATAAGAACTTGGATTGCCTCGAAAGAGAACCTAGCCCCTGGACACGACCACGGGTGGAATATATGGAGGTCCCTTAAACTTCGGACCGCAGTATGCAAGACGAGGACACATATGAAAGCCTGGCAATTTTACAGCGGTCAGACTGAATGTGGCTGAGGCGCGGAGCAGACCCTGTCATACTTTCTGGAGTGTGCACTGTGTACAAGTCACCCACTTCTGGGCAGACAGGATCTGACCCTGTAACGAAGATAACAAATTATAAAAAAATTATGTTATAGTTCTATAAAGCATTAATAAAGAAAGAAAATGAGTAAATAATTATTGTTTTATATTTTAATTAAGTTGTATTTTTTCTTTTTTCACGCTTCAATGTGTTGTCATAAAAATTGAAATAAGAAAACAACTAGACGGAAGTGAATATTTTTTATTCAATATTCTTGTAGCTAATTAAACCATAACAGCTTACATAACTGACATTTAACTTTTTCAGTTTTTCTTATGAAATTTAAGGAAGAGTCATTACAAGTAAAATTTCTTCATCTAAATTAATTAATTTTCGTGGCAAAAAAAATGTATGAAATTTCGGTCGCGTATGCTGCGGTTATCCCGTAAAACCACTAATTAATTTGCTTAGAGATGGCACAAAGCAAAAAATAAACTGCTCAGTATGGCGAATCACCCCAAATTAAAAAGTATCCGCCTCTACGTAGGCGTTTCCAGTGCTACAACAGTGAATTTAAACTTTGCCTACTTAAATTAAGTTTTTTTTTTCAATTAAATTTTTTATTACTACGAGTTAGAGCAGAAACTTGATCACTTAAAAACTAAAATTACTGGTATTTCGCTTCAAACTTAATTCAGATTGAACTAAAATATATTATTAAGTGTCGAGTAATTGTCATTTTGACAACAGAGCATTTACGAATGGAGTGCATTTACGAGTATTATCAAATATGATTTATTTTTTAATATATTACTCGTATTATATTGAAGCATTAAATTCATGTTTATCTTTAATTAATGACCCTACAGATATTTGATTACAATCGCGCACACATGACATTTCATAAACTGAGTTTTAACTCCTACCAAAGTTTTGAATAAATTCTCCAAAAAAATTCATGTAAAAATAATGTTCATAAATTTAGTTTAACCTTAAATAAATTTGGCCACGAAGTCTTTTGGTTAAATTCATATTTGTTCAATTTTTATTCGGCCAAATGTCCGTCAATTTAATTATCAGTTCGGCTAAATATATTTTAAGCCAAAATTCCATTTGTTGAATTATTTGACGGTAAATTTGTTTTAAAACCATTTTTGGGAGCCAGATGGACCACGAGACTCTCAAATAACAATATTTTTTGGTAAAAAAATAATAATACTATTAATGACTTGATTTTTTCTTAATTTATACAACCTCTATTGTTTTATCAAATATCTGAGCTATTCTTACAACACAGTAATATTTTTCAGTACCTCTGAAGACATTCGTCATCATCATCAGCCTGTTTCCGTCCACTGTTGAATGGAAGCCTCCCGCATGAGTCTCCATCCTCTTCGATCTTCCGCCTTCCGCATCCAGGTCACTCCCGCTATTCTTCTTATGTCGTCAGTCCATCTTGTAAGGGCTCGGCCAATGCTTCGCTTGCCAGTTCACGGGCGCCATTCCAATACTTTTCTTCCCCATCGACCGTCGTCTCTTCGACAGATATGTCCTGCCCATTGCCACTTGAGTGTGCCTATTCGTTGAGAAGCATCCACTACTTGAGTTCTTCTGCGTATTTCCTCGTTTCAGATTCTATCTTTTAGCGACACTCCGAGCATGGATCTCTACATAGCACGCTGGGTGACCTTTATTTTATTGGTAAGACTTGCTGTTAGATTCTACATATCTGCGCCATAAGATAATAAAGGGAGGATGCATTAGTTGAACGCCTTAGTTTTTAGACGTTGCAGAATTTTCGCTTTAAAAATGTACTTTAGTTTTCCAAATGCTGCCCATTCCAGTTGTATACGCCTGTCGATATTCGTCACTTTGATCAAAATAAAAGGTTGCCTGAACTTGTGCTGAAAAAAAGGTAAATACCGGCAATTCCAGTCTTGTTTATGTTTTTTCATAATTTGTTTGTTGTGGAGCAATGCTAGCGGTAAGGCCTCTATTGCATTACCTTCTCCGATAATTAAAAACCCCGGCGGAATATCCCGGCTCCGTTTAATATTATTCCACGCCAAAGCATTCCTTTCCGGCCGAGTAATTTCCGTCTTAAACAAAATGTCCATAATTGAATACCTTGCCCTATTTCATTTTAATAACGTTAAGTTTTCAAAATAGATTTTGGAAAATTTTAGAATCTGAAATCCTGTCAATACTCGGCCACTCTCAGTCTCATGTAAACTTGAGACTCGTTGACGTCATTTCAAGTAATCATTTCGATCAACAATATGAATATTCATGGAAATTAAAACCGGCTTTAAAATATTATGTACAGTATTTTACCTGTATAATACTCGTATCTAAAGTAAACAGTCAATTTCAGTAAATAAAGTTTTTGTGATAAAGAGGTCTTAGGATTGAATGACCACCTTAAGATGAACAAAATGCATGGTTTAAATGGTGAATTACAAGGGAAAAAAAATCCTATTTTTTGTACTGTAAAGAAACTGTATATACTTTAAGAAAACTTATATATTGAGTAAAATAAGTAATCTTTTTCTTTTAATTCATCTTCAATATCTCTATAAATATAATAAATACAAGGTTAAGATCTTAGGTATTCCACCATAATATATTTACGCATTGATTTAAAAAGTAATTTAAATAATAATGAGAATTTATCGGGTACATCGGAGGTATTTTGTGAGATTCGGAAACGAATTCGTGCTGTGAGTGCCTCGACCTTGGGTCTCAACGATGTGCGGTAAGTGCGACACTACATTAATATCTCAATTTTGTATATTTCACTGTGAAGGAAGAGAGTGAGAGTTAGCCACTCCGGCAACAACTACGACTAGCGGCAGTAGATCTCGAGCTTGCAACCTGAGTGGACTCCTTTCCGTGAGTGTTGCCAGATGTTTCAGCCAATAAAACTCATTTATTGTAATTATTTAATTGTTTTGATATCAGTAAAGGGGATTAGCTATGAATGTTCTTATTTTTCCAATTTAAAATCGCTGATTTCTTATTGTGTACCCAACACCTGAGTGAACGTTTTTATTTTAGCACCGTAAAGGAAAGGTTAAGAACTTTAACAATCCAACGTCATTAATCGATCAGATATTGAACTATTGTTTGCTAAAAATATAATAAATTATTTAAATGGATTCCATAGTAAATGATACCATTGATTTAAATATATATGTATTTTTAA
Organism: Glossosoma conforme; assembly: GCA_022606575.1. Taxonomy (NCBI): domain Eukaryota; kingdom Metazoa; phylum Arthropoda; class Insecta; order Trichoptera; family Glossosomatidae; genus Glossosoma; species Glossosoma conforme. The sequence continues at coordinate 357,185 of JAGTXR010000048.1, forward strand.
ATTTCAGCTTGTATTGACGCTCGTTTCAAAAATAATATTATTTCATAATGGCTTCACTTTGAAAGTGTATAACTTAAGAAAGCTTGGATGAGAGGAAAGCGTAGAGGCGTAGGACAAAGCAGCCATAAAAAGTTCTTGTTTTGTGATTTATATGCCATAATACATTTTCCAAACTAGGGAAAAGATGGATAAAGAAAGAAAGTGGCGTTAGAAAGCGATTTGAAAAAAAAACTTTCGCTTTTAATTAGCTAACGTGAGCAGTATTTTGCGAAAACATGAATATAATTCCCATCGGATAGTTTGAACGGCTTTGTCAGGTATTCTCACAGTGTAAACAGCATATAAACAAGGCAAACTACCGTTAAGCCGACGCTTACCCGCCTTTATCTGCTATAAACTATTTCTGGGTGCGTGGATTAATGCCTCGTTTCTATTAAAGGGAACCTACCCAGGTGTAAGTTTTTGCCAGGTAACGTCTGGTGTCTCGGGCGACTTTGGGCGGCGAGACGCCTGACTTGGAAGGTCTAACCGCCCACTTTAGGCGACGGTCTACTTGTTTCACTTACCTGAAGAGAGTTCGTTTAAAACTTTGGTGTATTCGGTTTCAAAATAAAACTTATATATCGTCAAACTTGCAGAGTTAAAATAATATATTTTTATTTTTAAATTTTAGAGTTTTAATAATTAATTTTGGCATCTGACCAATAGCCAATGCAGCCGTATAACAGAATTGAAGAGCAGATGCCTAGGTAGAACAGTGGGGGTACGACAGTTTAACTTTGTGAGGAATCATGATGTGAGTGGGCGGTCAAGGCATCCTTCCATACTACATTATATTAAGAGGCAAAGGTAAACCTGGTTGGGACACGTATTGAGAATGCAGCAGGAGAATTTTAAGTATTCATAGAAAAAAAATGTAATACAAATGATTTATTTGTGAATTTGGGAGAGTAAGCAAAAAATATCTTTGGTCGATTACATGTCGTTATTTATTAAGCATTACCACCATTGGTTTTTGTATACTTCTGTTCTCATTCAATTGCATACACAAATACTATTCAATAAACCTTATTTAATTTCCTTACTGAACACATCGCACGAAAGAAAATCAACTCCTGGATTTTGAGGTAGAAGGGTGGCTCTACCCGCCCACTTCGAGCGACGTAAATCGCCCACCTGTAGGTGAGAAGGGGGGGTTACAACTTTGGACGAAACTTGAGATGAAAAATATTGTTCGACCAGGGGGCGGGGACGTAGAAGAAAATTATAAAATAAAAATAGCAACGCCTTGTTTAGGGTCGTCTTTATGGCGCACCGTAAAGTTTTAACATTATTGGATTTTTTTACTTACATTTTTGCTTACGCACCGACATAATATAGTCGGTAGGCGATGATGCGAAATATAAGTCGAATCTAGCCGATTTTATATAAAAAGAGATTATTTTTTTGAATTAACTACTAGATACAAAACAAATACGTTATTTAAATAACTTCTTTGGTTTTCACGGCCAGATTTGATGTTGTGGCTTTTGGGTTGAGCCGTGTGTGGTGAACTTTTTTCAACGAATATTTCGATCGCCATTGCATGGAGATATTAATCAATAACGCTCATAAAAGAAATATATAATCTGAATAAACCATCTCAAAACTAAATAAATTATTAATCCTGAAGAAGACCCCTGCATTGGCGGTCGAAATATTGGTTGAAAAAAGTTCACCACACACGGCTCAACCCAAAAGCCACAACATTAAATACGTTATTTGTTTGCAGTCAATATACTCGTTCATCACAAAGATTAATTATTTCAAGATACTCCCTAAATAATCAAGATAGACGAGTACCTGCAAAAATAGCCATCATAACAACTTGTCAATTTCATGAAATATTTTAAAAATTTATTTATAATCATAAAATGCTTAAACAAGATTTCATTTCATGTATATTTATGTAAAAATGAATATTATTTATTTATGTCACAGTTTTCCAGACCTCATATACTGAAAATACTCGTAAAATAAATTATTTTTTGAATTGTATATTTAGCATTTTATTTTGTAACAAATTTAAAAATAAAGTGCGGCTTTGACGAAGAAAATTATTTAAAAATGAAAATGTTAATCATACAAATAATATTTTTAAATTTTACACCTTTTTTAAAAAATAATTTTAAGTTTCTTTATTATACCGGATCAGCGAACTTTGGCTTAAAAAAGTGTTTCATAGTATTCATTTTATTTAATGGACGTGATTTAATTTAACATAGAGTGAACTTTTTTCTACGATTATGATAAATAAAACTAATTAAATGACATTATTTTTCCCGCAATTTAGCGAAAACAAAATGTTAAGCAAGATATCTTCTTTCTATAATCTATAATCCTTTTTATGGATCATTTAAGCAAATTAAACGCAAAAATAATTAACATAAAAACAATTAAAAATAAATTTCAATCTCTACAATATCTAAAATAGCAAAAATGTATAAAAAAATCTTCAATATTTATTGAGTAAAAATTATATTTAACATACACTCGTATTTATCCTATTATTTTTTGTAAAATATATCTTCTTTTTTCCATTTAACAAGACAATTAGTTGTAGAATAAAATGTAAAATGAGGAATATGTTCATACAAAACAAGGTTGGATAATTTCAAGTGTGTGCTCATGAAAATTCTTTAATTCACTGCTCATTAATTATCAGCAAAGAGTGTCCATTGCATATTCAAATCTGACATTCGATTCGGTCACGGGATTTTCGAATAAAAATAAATCTAATAGCATTTCGGTCATAAGACTGAGTATAATATTTATATGGCACTCAAAATGCTTAAATTTTCCCAGGACGTACTATTGGACTCTGGCCTCGCCTGAATAATCACATCCCTTGAAAGGACTTTTACCGGAAGTGTCTCCTACCCTAAGCCCTGAACGGAATGTTCTATAGTTAAATCCAAATCTCATCACGCTACTCGATATCTACCTTGTTTTTCGGTGGCTTAGACTAATGTTCTAGGTATGTAAATGTATGAAAAATCCTTAAAATAGTGTATACGACATTTATAAAGCAGTATTTTCAACCTCCTAATTTCGTTTCATTAAAGCTGATTTTACCTGATTATTTCCAGATATTTTAACAAAATAGAAGAGGATTCGCTTTCCGCTTTGAAAACGCTGTTTTTTAATTACATGCGCAATTTCTAAGACTCAAATCACTCTAGAGATAGATTTAAATCGGTTTAAACATTCCAGATCTTACATTTACAGTCAGTAATAATAGAATAACCTTTAAAATCTATTGTAAACCAACTTATACTGACATACTTTTCACAATAAGTTAATTTAAAATCATTACTTTTATGTATAATAAAAATATTTATTGAATTATAACTCCTATTCCTTAATAAATAACATCACCTGGTTATCTATCCCAAGAACAAACGTTGGGAAACAATTAAACACAACTAAAAAAATGGTATTCGTTGAATAAAATTTGAATATTGTTTGAAATTTTTATTTACTTTCAAAGTTATTCAATGTATTTTTTTAATCAACGATTTGCCCGATTTTCTCAAACCTTGGACCATTTGGTTCTAAAAATAGCTCATCACAATCATTATATTGAGAGGTTAAATTAATTAGGTCATTTTTAAATCCTCTAATATTTAATTTATACTATATAAAAAAAAATGACATCTAAAACCATCGTTTGTTGAGTTTTGAGAACAATTTATCTTTTTTTATGTAAGCACATACAGGAGAATACTAACAGATGGTGATAGTAATTCCGAAGTCTCTTCTGTGGAATTTTATGACGCTTACCATGCTCCATATGGCTAAGCGCTGTATGTGAAATGTGGATCCGCCAACGTCATAAACTATAGCCCGAGATTCACGCACCATCCTTAATTATTACAGGAATTTACTATAAATGGGTGGTCTTCACGGGACGACTTTCGTCTAATACTAATTTTGATTAATAGGCTTTGACTGGCATTTAACGGATGAGGGATCAAATTTACACCAACTGGGGTATTTTAAAGCTCAGAAATCGATTAAAAATCCTTTTATTTTTTAATCTCTCTCGGGGATCTAACCCACAACCTTTGGCTTGCAAAGCAAATGCTCTGACCATTGAGCTATACCCGCCGGCTAATAAATGTGTTATCAAACATTAAAGTTAAATAAGCTTCACCACTATAAGTGGAAATTCTAGAGATGATACAATTTTCAGTTTAAAATGTCTCATAGGATTTATTGCGATGTTGTGGCTTTTTTTATTTTATTTACGGGACAACTTTCGTCTACCACCAAATGCTTATGTAGAATACTAATGTTGCGATGGTTAGACTTTGTGCGACTTTGAGAAGTGACATATAAAGGAGCGGACATGACACGGTTCCTAAGCTAGTCGGTCAATAAACGAAGATTAACCTGACTGGGACATGATCTTAGGATACGGCAGAACATTAACTTCGGCTATTATTTTTAGACTGCCGGCCTCTCACCGTCATTCTTCGAAAGGCATCGACAGCTATACATAGAATGTACTTGGGAGAGGGAAATCTGACATGAGATGAGGCGAAGACTCTGGCGGCTGACAGATCTTTGCAGTGGCAGTTTCAAACTACCAAATTATAAAGGTAAGGAACAAATATGTAATAAACGTGATGATGTAGTAAAGTTTGAAATAAAGTGCAGTAATTTTTAGTCAAGATAGTCCAGTACTTAATCGTGTGGGTTTTCATTCTAATTTACTTCTGAATTCAAACAAAAAATTTTTAAATACTTAAATTTGAAAATAATTTCTTCTTCGTACTATCAATCCGGTGGATTGGTTTACAGCAACAAAATCTTGTATCTTGATTCCACTCCTCTCGATCCTCTGCAATCCTCTTCAGCTCAGCCTAAGTGCTACAATTCATGTCCTCGAACACTTGCTGCAAATACTCCCGTCTAGCGCCACTTACAGTTTATACGCTCAACCATCCCCTCCACAATTTCGTGAAGAAGTCCATGGTGGCGCATGATGTGACCGATCCATCGGACTCACCTCTCTGAGATGGTTCTTACTAGGTTCCTATCTTCCTTGATTATGCTGAGAACCTCAATGTTCGTGACGTGTTCTCTCCAGGAAATTCCGAGAATTTTTCTGTATGACCACATCTCAAAGGCAAAGAAAATAACTAGCGAGCATTATTTGTATAAACAATATAATATGAACTATTATTTTAATATAAAGGCATTCGAATTAACAATTCAATTACAAGAATTGGTTAATATAAGCGATTAATCAAACACGGCTTGAATAAAGGGGTTCCGTACATTACAAGACTAATACGATATCCAGAAGCACTTTCGGAATACACGCTTCCGTATATTTGTTCCAAATAGAGGAGGTGAAGTTATTTATTCTGTGATTATTATTATTTGGCTTGAATACTAGTCCCTGAAAGGAAACTCATATAATACACTGGCTCTACACTTCATATAAACCGTTCAGGTAGATTCTTTCAGTACTGAACTAGACTGGCCGGTTGCCATCGGATACGCAGATAATATACGCCTTTTCAGTTTTTTTTTCCTTTTATGTAAACACATATATAATAAAACTGTCAGGTGCAAAAATATGAGTTCTCTGATAGTCAACGGTTGGATAATCCGCATAAATATAGGCTTTCTTCTATTATACAATTTAGTAATATTTCCATGTTCGCTTTCTCAAATGGACATCACAAGCTACCACCATAAAGATCTGTCAACTGCCTTAGTCTTCGCTTCGTCCCATGTATGCTCCACCTCATGTAGCTCCGTCGAGTACATTATGTGTATAGTTCTCGACGACTTTTCTAAACGGCGAGAGCCCGAGGGTTTGAAAAGAAACTCAGCTGTAGTTAATGCTTTCCTTTGGCAATCACCAAAACTTGACAGGTCTACTTCGTTTTTTAACGTACTGTGTATGCAAGGATGTCTTATCCGCTATCTAACTTTGTCATTCCTCAAGAAGTAAAACATCTGTTTTCGAAATCAAATATTCACCTGCATTGACTTTTGGTGAAATTCCAAGATTTATAACCATAAAGGAGAATGGGGTCGATGCAGGCGCTGTATAGCTGGCATTTTGTTTTGATCGACTCAAACTGTGAGTCTCAGATATTGCGCATGGAATGACGCTCCAGTGTTCCCAAGGCGGGAAGCGAGCCCTTCCTGCAGGCCACCGTTCTCTGTGACCTGTACGCCAAGACTATTATACAAACATTTTTTTTAACTAACAGGTTTTTTCACGTGTAAATCGATTCATTTTCTATATTCGTCACATACCTGCAACATATAGTTAGTATTTAAGATTCATGAAATAACATTCATGTATCTAGTTGTCTGAAAAATTTACACTAAAAAGATTTTTCTGTAATAAATCATCCTTAAATTATTTGCAATATGGGTGATACATCAAATAGTGTTTTTAAATATTCAAAAATATGCTTTTTAATTATTTTTTATCTCAATCAAAATTCTAACCCATTATTTCCTGCACTGAGTTTGAGTGCTTTTCCACTAGGCTCTACTCCTTATCAAAGATAGGTGTATTGCCATCGGATACATCATATTAAAATATTTCTCTCTAGGAAATTGTACCAAATTATTATACTGAAAATCAAGTACTTTGGTATCATAAAAATCGATCCATAGAATTCATGTCTTGTATTTCATACCCTTTAATATTTTCAACATAAAATATAAATCATAAGAACATTTTTTTATATAGCCATTATGATTTCTTGTACATTGTATACTGCATCAGTAATTTGAATACAATATTTTACTGATACTATAGGTTTCGTACTTCGCTATGTGATGTAAAAACCATTATTATTTTCTTCTCACATTCAATGATTCTCATAAAATGAAAAAGTAAATATATTCCATAGTAAGGTCAAACTTTATTAAAATTATTATGTTAGTTATTTTTCTTAAATTGTCGAAAACGAACTTTCAGGTGTTTTCGGTCGTCCGAACTGAAAAAAAAAAACTTGTCCTTTCGAGATTTATTATTCAGTTACATAAATTTACTGAATTGTTATTGGTTCATTTAAATTTAATTTATATTTGAAATTATATACTTTTCTGAATAGTACCAGATTTATTATAAGAGTATGTAAGCATTCATATTGCAACAGTATGATCATTATAACAAAATCGGATACAAATTAAAAATATAAACCTTGTGAACGATAGTCAAAAACCTTGCTGTGAAAATAGGATATTTTGAAAATATTACGTTATGAATAGAACATTTATATCTAAGCTATTTCTTAAGAATAAATGGTCCAGGTTTCAAGAGCCTAATATTCACGATTTGGAGTTTGTTTAGAAGTAAAGATAACTTGGGACATAATCAAGAGCAATTGCCTCTGACACAACATGGCATATGCACCAAATAATATGATATGGATCAAAAATAACATTCTTTTGATAAGATGAGACTCTGGCTTAAGCTCTAACATTGCACTCGTACATTATCTTTACAAAGTAAATGTTAAATATGCATTCAATAATATGTATTTTATTTCCTTAAAATGAAAGTAATTGACGTGGTTTAAGGCTAAAAATGAAACCAAAATCCTAATAAGATGATAATTTGCACATAAAATTACATTTAACATTATAATATTATTTCTTAAGCTGTAATACGTCATTTCTTGAAAATATTTATCGCCACTGATTACGTAATTGAGAAGCCAGATATTATGTTATGTATTTTCGGCCTTTGTTACCCAAAAGTTGGAGCTGAACCTCTCGGAAGTATCAATGGAAGTGCCAGCATCCTATTTCCATTACCAAGGCGAACATATCCCGAGATATTGAGAGTAACCCGTACGTGTAATAGGTAATCTAAATATGTATTCTTAAAAGGAAACTAAAATTATTATATATTACGAACAAATATGTATTTATTACATTTCATTTAACACTGTTTGGTTTTTGTAAATCACTTAATTTAAAAATCATTATTTTCTTAAACGAAATATAACCTGCTACGTTCTCGTTTTCATTTTTAAAGTTGTATTTATGCTACACATTCATGGCAATACCGGCACACTTCGTTAAACAAATCTCATTTGTGTTTTCTATCATATTAAGCTTCCCATTTAGATTATACTCGTATCGTCAACTACTCATTAAACTACAGCCTGCAATGCACGCCTCATACGTTTTTTCGAAGGTTTCACTATGAATGTGTAAAAATGTATTTGTGTCACTTTCAGACGAAGCAAAAAAATGTCTGTGTTTGAAACTTGTACTCAATAATGTACGAGTATCTTTATTCAAAATAAGATAAATCAAACTGTACAAGAAAAAAATACATATTAGGGTAACTTGTACAAATTTATGGATATTCTTTATTGATATATTAATTTGGCCTGTATTTATTTGTTCCGTATTAAATTCAAATTTTAACAGTAAATAAAATCAATTAGCAGTAAATTAAATTAATTGGCAGTAGATTAAATAAATTGGCAGTAGATTAAATAAATTGACAGTATCCACTGTGTCAGTATGTATGTGGTTAGTTATACAATTAAAATGGCAGTAATATATTCAACACTACCAAGTTATAAATGTAAAATTAATGATTAATTACCACATGAAATGGAAACCTACCTCATCTAAACTAACCCATTATTTATTATTTACTGTCAATTTATTATTTTCTACAGTTTACTTATATTTTTCTGCTGGCAATTTATTATTTTTAATTTTTCTTAATTTATTATCTTTATATGCAATCATTACTGAACATTTCATAAAGAAAATATTGTCCGTTAATTTAATTAATTACTGACAAAATAATAAGCTGTCTAAAAGAAGGTCTTGCCATTCGCAGCCCTTAATATAACCCATATAATAAATTCGAATAATCCCTGAAACATTTCACTCCACAAATCTACGTTGTCGTGCAACAGTGTTGAATGGTGTCGAACTTTCTAGCAACAAAAAAGTGTTTTCCGACACGAAAATAAAATCCGCCAAGCTAACCGTGAAGCAGCTGACATGCTTCAGCGGAAAACTTTCACCAAAAACATGAAAGCTCTGTGTTTCAGTTGACAAATTACAGCTGGAATGTAACAGGTTTAACTTTCAGAGTCATTTGTAACTTAACCGAATCTCACTAGAAAATTTAAAACTTAATTAAACAATCAAAAATATATCATTTTAATTAACGTCTTGTAATGAAATAATGTATTTTTTTGTATAATATTTACACAATTCAAGTTTTCATTGAAATTTTTTAGTTAGTTAAATTTCATATATGATATTGTTAAACTTTACAAAAAAATAAATAAATTAAATAAAAAAAATCATTTTATTCAATGTTATTTTTTTTATAACTTTCATTGTTTCATTTAAATACGTATATACTCATATTTGTTTATCAGATAGTATTGAATACTGATATTTCTATTTAAATTGAATTAAACTTTATTTATTGTATTATCTTTTATATCTATAATTAAACTTATATTATGTTTAATCATATTTTTAAACCTAGCTGTATTTTAGTAAGATAAAACATGAAATGCGTCGTCATCATCAGCACACTGTTAAAAGTAGGCCTCCCGCATTAGTCTCCACCCTCTTCGATCCTCTGCCTTCCGCATCCAGGTCACTCCCGTTATTCTTCTTATGTCGTCAGTCCATCTTGCAAGGGGTCAGCCAACGTTTCATTTGACAAATCTTGGATGCCACTCTTTTTTCTTCCCTATCGACCGTCGTCTCTTCGACCGATATGTCCTGCCCATTGCCACATGAGTGAGCCTATTCTTTGGGTAGCATCCACTGCTTGAGTTCTTCTGCGTATTTTCTCGTTTCGGATTCTATCTTTTAGCGACACTCCAAGCATGGATCTCTCCATAGCACGCTGGGTGTCCTTTATTTTATGGGTAAGACTTGCTGTCAGATTTCACGTCTCTGCGCCATAAGTTAATACTGAGAGGATGCATTGGTTAAACGCCTTAGTTTTAAGACATTGTGGAATTTTCGCCTTAAAAATTTACTTTAGTTTTCCAAATGCTGCTCATCCCAGTTGTATACGCCTGTCATTTTCTATTGAGAAATTGCTTCCTCCTAGTTGTATTACTTGTCCCAGATAGATATAGTCATTTATAACCTCTCCTGCCCATTGCTACTTGAGTGAGCCTATTCTTTGGGTAGCCTCTAATACTTGAGTTCTTCTTTGAAAAATAAATGAATATTCTATATATATTTATGCTAAATTTCTTTTATGAAAATAAATGAAATAATTATCGATATTCAAACTTGGATTTGCGGTCATTCAAAAAATATTTAATCGTATGGTGACATTGCTAATTTCAAAATGAAATTTTACATTTAATACAAGTAATTATGTTTAATTAAACAGTATAATATCGTGTTTCCTGATATTCGAAACTAATAACGGCAAATATATTCGCAAGAAATAGTGTAGACTGAGCACATAACCCACACCTGCTGCTTACACTTCAACTAAGTAAACCTACAGAAGCTAAACCATCTATTACAGTACTGTGTACCTTTAAGTGCAAATAACCCACCTTGGAAAAATGATATATTCAATAGCGCTACATGTGTTAAGAGCATAACTTCGGGTTAGCAACCGATTCTTTGTTTAATTTTATAATGACATTTTATATACATGGCTACTATTGTTGGCATCATATTAAAACTCAATGCAATCGTATAATAAGATGAAGATCTGATACATGCGTAGTATATTTAGTGTTTAATAATGATTTTAAGTAAAAAATATAATTATGCATTTTCACCAAGTATCGTCAGTTGATAACATTGATGTTATTATAAAATGGTATGACTTTGTGAGGAATGATGAAGGGAGTAAGCATACATGACTGTTTTCCATCATACATTCGGTTAAAAAACCAAAGCTTACATATCTAAAACATATTATTTAGATGCTCTAACAGAATATTAACAACAGTTACTTTTTATGCAAATTTTCAAGGTGTTCCTATTACATACGGGTTCAAGTTTACTCAGAAAATAAAAAAATAAAAAATATACTGTTTCTAACATAGACTGTTGTAATCTTTGCAAGTCTTTGGTGATCATACTAGATTTATATTTTTTTATTGCTAGATTATTAGATTAGAATCAGATACCCCCAACACCAAGATTGAAGTCTCGAAGCAGCTTTCTGAAATCCACACAACCTCTCACATCCGGCCCTGAAAATGAGAGACTCCAACTCTGGCAACAAATCGCACCAGAGGATTTCATTACTCCAAAGGAAGGCCTCCCAACTGGCAAGAGCCTTGACTGGCCGACCTGGAAATCCCTAAACAGATTAAGAACCGGCGTTGGTAGAACAAAGGACAACCTCGAGCGGTGGGGAATGCTTCGGCAGGGAGAGACACTATTGTGCGACTGTGGAGACCTGCAGACCGCCTCACACCTACGATGCTGCTCCATGTGCCCAACAAGTGCACATCTCAGGACCTAATGCTGGGCAACACACGAGCTATCGATGTTGCCAGATATTGGGAAAAAATAATTTGACGTCGCTGACACGAAGAAGAAGAAGAAGATTGCTAGATTATACTCAAGAATAGTGAAAACTAGTTTAGAAGGTAGCTAAGTATAAGATGATCATTTTTTGTTAACTATCTACATATTCTTATATTATCAAAAGTTTATTGTTTTTTTTTAATATTGATTTATATTAAAAATGTTACACAATATGTAGAAAGAAACTTGATTTAAATTTTAATTAACGTTAAACTTGCTTACAAATAAATATGAAAAAATGTGAAATACGAGTTATACGCTGAAGAAAAAGAAGTCTTTCGAAGGAACTAAAATCGGGTTGATTAAATCAATTCATGGATTTTTCATTTTGCAGATAAGTATTTCTGCGTTAAAATATTTCGTCTTACACAAAAATACACGTACACCTGAAAAATCCTGAAACGTGAAATAACACCGAGAATATTTTCAGCTAGGCCTGAAAGCTCCCTCCACTCACTGTCAAGAGAGGGTGAGCTGTTATTAAGGCCAGCCATATCCCTTATTGGAATACCGGTCGTGATTCCCATACTTAATAGGCTCCTAATCTAAAATTGATTCCACGTTATCGGGATTATTATCACCCGTTGCTTTGTTTTTGTATTCGCCTGAAAATATTTTACAACAGTCTTCCCCCGAAGTGAAAAACAGAACTAAATATATTTTATAAGGAAGAGGTTATTTACTTTTGTACGCAAAGGCACGTGAATTTGATTTTCGATGAAATTCTGATCAGATTATTCACATCGTATTATATTTAAAAAAAACGCATGCTGAATAATGATATAATCCTTTGAAGTTCGTTTCCATAAATGAATAAAGATCTTCTATATTACCAGATAGAGCTCATAATATCAAATATTTTCTACATACTTGTATCTACATAAAAAAACCTTGATACGTAGTTTTTCTTTTCTTTCGTAGTTTTATAAAACTTTTATTCATAAATTTGATTTATGTTATCAGAGCAGATTATTAGAGCAGCATTTTCTCACATTTTACTTGTGCAAAAAATGTATTGACTAAGTGAATCTTATTGTATATATTTTAACTAAAATGTTAAACTTTTTTGTACCGTTTTACTAACTTCAAATAAAAAGCAACTTTCTTGTGTAAAATGAAATTATTTTATTTATTTTTCATTTGTTTCGATTATACTTCGAGTACAAGGTAGAAATTTATTTTTTATTTTGAAATTAATTTATAATTACTCAATTTCATGAATAATGAAAGATAAGTCTATTTTTACATGTTTTTGAAATACGAGATCAAGATCATATGCATTGAATACGAACATGTTAGGGACCTTTGCTTTTAGTATAAATGTAAAATAATACCTCATATTTTTTTGCTTAGTTGTATTTAGTCGTTCTCGTAAGGGTCTTTAGAAAAAGTAACCTTGTAAAGGCTCTCACTGTTATAGAAATCGATCTGAAACTGTACTTTATAATGTCGTCAACTGTCAAAACTGTACTAATGCTGACCTAGAATGAGGTTAAAAATCATGACTTTTGGAATAATTTTAAAGTGTCAATTTGTATGGAACACAGTTCAAATAAAATTAAAAAGTGTACGATACAGAAATGATACATTCAATAATAAATCTATATTCAAGTTCATTCTTAGTTTGCATACACCGTACTCCAAAAATAATAATAAAGAATTTGTAAAGACAAAACAAACGGCTCCCTTTTCATATATATAACGGATAACCCACTGCTATTGGACTTATGTTGGCAATTCTAGGTAGAATTCCGTACGAGCTCTGCCTTTTACTTTCTAATGCACTCCGCGGAACTGCACCGAGCAATTTGAGAGAGCTTATCAAGCCATCAGAGATAAGTGCGCGTGGAGAGACACTCATCAGCCAATGCAGCACCCTGCAGCTGAAAAGAGGTAGTCTATAGCAATCGTGCTTTCAGTTTCCTGGCACCAACGGCCTGAAACTTGCTGAAAGTAAGAGGCATTCTTTAGAAGCAGACTCAAGAAAAACTTGTTACCTAGAGAGGCAAAACCCTCTTTATTAATGACAATTTGGTCATAAACATAGCGCTTTATAAATGCTGATATTATAATAATTACAGTATTTTATATTTTTTTGAATTTATTCGTGCTGAAAGAGATGTGTTTGTTTATTTTTCAGCGCGTGGCTAACAATTTAAGTAGCTTATTATCTCGCGGTGACGGATGTTAAACAGTTTTCAGAGCGGATATGAATACATAGAACAGCGTGGTGGATGATGTACGCACATGAGTTATTACAGCCGCGAAATGCGATCCGTCTACATCCAGAGCTCTACAAACAATAGCAGGCAGTCTGCGTATTGTCCTATCTTTGGAGACTATAAGTCACAGAGATGCACGTGATCACGAATTGAACAATAATCAATAACTTTGTTAGTTCCTGCCATTGGCAGCTGGTGTTGGTCCTCGCGGTTGGTCGCACGTCCGTATGGAGATGCCAGACCTCTATGATTTTCTTTTTATTACATTTTTTTTTAATGCCTAAGGTAAGATATTAACAACTTATTTAATTTATTTAATTGATAATTATTGATGGATAAATCTATTTACATAAAAGTAAATTCGAATCTGTATTTTTGTCGTTTATTTTTTTCTTAACCCTTTCGCATCGGTTGTCGGCATATGCAGTCATAAGATTCCCCGACCTGTTGATATCGTTTAACGTATAACATCGTTTTGCTACTTTCTTAGAATAGTTTTTTATGCATCATCTGATAGCTAAAGGATACAAGAACCAATGTGATATATGAAAATAGGCCAGAAAGTACATTAATGCTTCAAATACTAATTTTATAATTGGCAATATAATTTGTATTCAAACCGAGCCGTAATGAAAGTGTTAACCATTTAACTTATTTCGATATAACTTTCAATTATTTTTTTGCACTATAGTTTGATAGTGCAAAAAAAATGCATTAGATTCCCACGTCTAAAAGTATAAATGCTTCGATTAGTTTCAAAATGCCCTAATACGCTAAAGTATGCAAACGCATTTTATTGAATATATTGCATTGAAATACATGAGTTCAGCTGGAATCTAAATAAATTAATTAAGTATATAGACTTGTATATGAATCAATTCTGAAAGCCCACGCAAAGTTTGGGATTCGCAACATTTATAACGAAGTCCATGTCCCGTTGTTCTCAGCGTTTACCGACAATCATTTTTAGTCTAATTTTAAGCTCTTGTATTACCCTCGGTTAGTGTGAATTTGATCCCTCGACCGTAAAATGCAATTCGTAACTTTTTAATCAAAATTCGGGATAAAAAAATTGATCTGAGACCACAAACTATTAAATGTCCTAGTAAAATGATACGTGAAAATCAGCTTGTAGTCTTTGACAACGGAAGAACAAGACTACACACACAAGGCTTAACCATAATTTGATAAAAGACAAAAATTATAGAATTTACAGAATATATCATTCCATCACTAACTGTCACTATGTATGTGCTTTAATAAAC
The DNA here is from genome assembly GCA_022606575.1 of Glossosoma conforme. Lineage (NCBI taxonomy): Eukaryota > Metazoa > Arthropoda > Insecta > Trichoptera > Glossosomatidae > Glossosoma > Glossosoma conforme. The sequence continues at coordinate 372,258 of JAGTXR010000048.1, forward strand.
AATGAAAAAATAAATGTATCACACAAATATTGTAAATACGAGTATCAAAAAGTATTATTACGCAGAAACAAAATTAGATTTCACTAGTTAGCAAATTATTATAATGTTTCTCAGCAAAAAAACCTTAAGCACTTAAGGTATTTATTTGTATTATCGCTTACCATACTTTTTATAAATCGCTGATCTCTATCACATATTACTTGCCTCGTTGATCTTCGCGGTGCGATCAGCCTTACACGATACGCACCCGAGCTCCATTAATAATAACACCACTCGTTTCAAAACCATCCACCGCAGTTTTTATCGTATTGTCTCTCCAGTGTAATTAATTACAGCTTCGAACACGAGCTTCACATTTCAACTGTAAAAAATACAAACAACAAACTCATATCAGTTAATGCAGGTAAATTTATTATTTTTATTTTTGAATTTATAAATTTAAATATAGTTTATATTTTTTTAACAATCAAAAATTAATTAAAATTATATATTTTAGGAATAATTACCTCCGGAGAATATTAGATCTAAGATGGTTTGCCTTTGCGATGAATGAAGGAATAACGAAACAGATTCAACCACCTACTTTTCTACAGTCAGGCAAATGGTTGATAAACATTGACATAAATACATAATTTTTTGCCGCCGGGTATAACTCAATGGTCAAAGCGTTTGCTTTGCAATTCAAAGGTCGTGGATTCGATTACCGACGGAGATAAAAAAAATTAAATATATTTCTTAGCTTTAAAGTACCCCAGTTGGTGTAAATTTGATCTCTCACCCGTAAAATGCCAGTCATAGCCTATTAATTAAAATTGGTGTTAGACGAAAATCGTCCCGTGAAGATCACCCATTCATAGTAAATTCCTGTAATAATAAGGATGGTGCGTGAATCTCGGGCAGTAGCTTATGGCATTGGCGGATCAACACTCCACTTGCAGCGCTTAGCCATATGCACCATGGTAAGCGTCATAGAATTCACGCAGATGACACTTCAGAATTACACTTTGTCACCATTTGTCGGTATTCTTCTGTATGTGTTAATATAAATAAAAAAAACAAAAATGCGAATCTTATACGGCGTTGAAAGATATATCACATATTAAGATAATAAGATTTTCGGTATTTTTGCGGAAAAAGAAGTAGTTTTTTTGGAATACCCACCCATATCTTTGGTGTAGTCAGACATATTGATTGATTGATAGCGTCTTATAAATTGAGTAAAAAGAAACATTATTTAATAAAATATTTTTTTAAAACATAATATATTTAACAAAGAGTGTATATACTAGTACGTGGCATTTTTGTCAGAAGAAAATTTTTTTTTTAACCTGGTAATGTATAAGATGAGTTAGTTTAGGTTAATTTGGGTTAATTTTACTATGTAGAAAATGCTAATTAATGCAAAATACATATTATTTTATTTTACATTCTGACCATAAAAATATTATGACCGGAGAAATAATACCCTATATATAGTATATTCGCTTATCAATAAATAATAAAAAATAAAAATTATCTATGAATAATAGGGTGTATTTAAATATTATAAGAATATTCGTCACTTGTATCGCATTATATAAATAATATTATTTTAATTCAAAATATTGCAACATTTAAATATAAGATAAAATCTTGGGCAAGAAAGCTTGAAGATGTTGAAATGAATATCTAAAAGGGCAAAGAAAGGAAGGAAACGATAGACGTGCTCAGATAAGCGACCACCGGGAAACTTTTTCAGGAAGCTCGCCTGCTGAAATCTGCTTTCAGAACTGTCAAACAAACGAACTTTGCTAAGAACTGTAGTGTATTATTATTAATGTATTTTAAGGCTTCTCTGGCTGAGTAAATTCGACAATGAAGTATATTCGACCGGTTCTTGAATATAGAATTTAGACGGAGAGTTCCTCTTAATAATTGTGGGTCTTCTTTTTTGGTTGTGCTGATAGATAATTGGAGGATTTGTTCATCATAAATTATATTTAAGATTTAATTTTTGTATTATGAATAGAATCAATTATTTTTATACCCCGCTTCATAAACTTTTACGTAATATTCAGTTACTTATAATATTTATATAGCAAGTAAGCACTTTCATAAACTACTTAGATAAAATGCAAATAAAAGCATATGTATTCAGCGTCTAGCCTCCCTTGCTAAATGTCATAGAATGCACTAGACTCGACCAGTTGTGCTCTCCTGCATGCGATAACAAAAAAAAAATTTAAACCAAATGCATCTTTATGAAATTCCTCTCGTAAATATCGGAGAAAAATAAACAACAGTGCTGTGATTCGATTGGCAAACCTTTATAACTCATTATTAAATTCTATAATTAGCTATATATGTCAGAAATATGATAGTTGATTAAGTTTTGGATGTTTCATGTAAATATATATATGTAAATATAATAAATTCGTAAAATCATACAATATTAGTATTTTTTTTTTTATTAAATATAAATAAATAAATATTTTTTAAATTTTTCATGGGATGACATTCATCTACAACCAATTTTAGTTAATAGACTATGATTGACATTTTACAGGCGATAGATCAAATTCCCATAAAGCAAGGTTATGTATGGCCTTTGGAAATCGATTAAGCGGCAATTACCATTTGATAAATTTATGGAATCAATACAGGAAGAAGAAATTGATTTATGTGTAAATTAAACAAAATTATAATAAATACCGAATTCTAAAAAAATACTAAGTAAAAAGAAAACAAAATTAATTGACAAAATATTATTTTCATAAACAAGATTATATTCCTTTTTATCTACTATACACGCTCAGATAATTGCATTATTTTTTATACATTTCATAGAGTAAGTGGACTGGAGTTTCCACAGAACAGAGCTTTTCTCCAGCGTTCCTAGCCACTGTTTGTATTTATTTATATAAGACAGACAAAACTGTGTACACTGTCAGCATGATTATTATGCTTTCTAGCAAAAAGAGTTATTGCATTACACTAGGAAACGACGTTCGTGATAATCTCTTTTTCAGGAGATTGTGAACAAACACTTATTTATTTCAGTCCAGCTTTTCTGCTTTATTTCGAAATGAAACAAACTATTTACTCTGACATTTATCATGCTGGATATAATGCAAAACTATTTATGTTGATGTAAATGAATGGAGATTTTTAGTATAAACATGTTTCGCCTTATCCGAGAAGCCATTTTGATATGTAGAAATATAATATAATGGTATTGTCCATAAGTTATTGTCAACTGTCAAGTATCCAAGGGGTTTCTCAACGAAGCTGACATTTACCGTCATTTTTTTTTTGTTGAATTTCAAACATTGAAAGTATGAAACAATCTAACTAATTATTCATACTGTTTTGTGTAAAGATGCTTCGAATTATGTAAATAGAATTGAATAATATTGCTTTCCTATCCATAATTATAAAATTGATTCGAATATGGACACCGCAAATTGTCCGCAAAACTTTTTACAGTTCTGTTAACTCTCATTATCTATACGTTGATTCAGAACACCTGTATACCCGGAAATCCACACGGGGACATAGATGGTCCTCAGAAGCTTCTAGAGCAAGAACTCGTGAACTTATATAGACTGCGGTTGTAGTACCAAAAAAATACTCGTATTTGGGTGTTAAATAATCAGCGTTTCTTAAGAAGATCGGATTATCAGCCCAACGCTCTTGAGGCCGGGAAAAAAATGTTTTATTCTTAATGGGTGGCTCAACCTTACCAAAGTAATGTATAGAACTTGGATTTGATTATTTTTTTAATTACTTTTTTAAAACAAGCTCGTTTGAGTTATGAACCGACAGCGTCTGAATGACAAACAAACGTTCTTACCACTAGGCTGTTATTTTTTATTTAAACATTATTTATGACAAACTGTTTTTTACTTTATAAATGCTCTAATAATACTGTACTCTCTAATTAACTTAACTTCTATACAAAATGTTGTTTAAAAATGTCCTTGATGCCCACAAAATTAGACTAACTTTAATAGTTACTGCCTGTTGCTTACTCGTATTTTTGGTTGGATCGAGTCCCCTTCTAGAACCAAATCTTTAAGCTTCGGGAACATAGGACTCATCATCCTTTCCCCTTAAATAACGATCAATAAATTACTCAAAGTCAGTGTGTTCCTGCCCTATAAGTCGCTTAAAATCATAAGAGCTACGGGTGCAGAAGTGTCTTGGGACACGGCATATACAATGATAATTGACTAAGAAAAAAGTAACAGCAATTTGTGGTGACAATCTTTTAAAGACATGAATCGAATATGAAATAAAATGTTTGGAACAAATATGGAAAAAAATAGTTTTGTATAAAACTTTCTGTGAGATTAAAATATTCATGAGTAAAATTAAGTCTTTCGAAATTATTAATGTCATATTAAATGTTTCTCTTTAAAAACAAGTGTCGTAAAAAGTATCATTCTTAAAACCCAATTCGGATATAAAAACGTCTCTTTTCGTCTTTAATTATGATAATTTCTTTAGTTTTTTATCCGCGAAGGCGAGTCTAGACAAAAAAATGACACTGTAAATAATAATTATCAGATGAAATGAAATGGAAAAACAAAGTAAGTTTGCCGTAATACTCCTGAAAGAAGACGATAAAATTAAATGTGGCCTTAACGCGTCTTTCACAAAAAAGACATTAGGACATTTTTGGCAGCTTTAATTCCAACTTACAACTGTGTTTCTCTGAATGTCACTAAATATTATCTGAATCTTATTTTACTACCAGCACGCCACATAGAAGTGAATATTTTACATTTATTAAATACTTTTTTTTGCTAGTATGGAGCTTTCTACTCATATATACAAGCAAGTTCACTTACATAACAGAATGCTCAGTAGAAATTGTTTTTTTTTTTCATAACCGTTCCATATGTGGACAAATTCATCACAAATTGACACAATTTAATTCTATCAGCTTCCACTGTGCATATCTACTGTCAAGACTGCTAAGTGCCGAGGGTTCACACATACTTCGTAAATAGTTTTTTGAGCACATCCAGAAAATAAGTCGGGTACTTGAAGGCTGTAGTACTCTAGGCATATTATTTAGTGATTTGTTAAGGGGATCAGATGACTTGCTTGTCGTTCTTGAAGCTTGGACCATTTGGTCGTAGAAAGTGGTTCAGTTCAAAGGAAGGCAATTGCCTATCAAAATAATATTGGCTTATGAAATAAATAACATTTTTGGCAGAAGACGCTACGCATCAGAAAATATTTTTTGTGTGTATGTAATTATATTTCTCTACATACAATTAGTGCATAATAACGTTAGAAAATTAACCAACGTTATTATATAGTCAGTAATGTATGTAGTGATATCAGCTTGATATAGCTCTTTTAGGGTGATGCCGTAAAGCCTCGAAAAACTATCTTTTGTCTCTTATTTTTGTTCGCTCGCCTGACAGGCACATCTAATAATGTTAGTTTTAATTATAGAATACTACGCAGGCGTTTGAACACGCCATTTCATTTGTTGTGATAGTTGCTCCATTTCATGTTGGTGCAACTGTCATCTTCAATTCACTTTTTTGCCGAGATCATTGGCGGCGCGACATGTGACAGTGTTCGGCAGTTGTCAATTAACTGTCGCCCGGCCGGCGACATGCCATAGCGGTCGGGCGTAGAAATCATGTCTTTATTTAAAATAAACGCGAATTGTGCTTAGAAAACAAGTTCTTTGTGTTATTAATCTGCTCCTGCATCCTGTCACCCAGTAATTCGATATCCAATTCAGAGAGGAGGATGTCAGTAGATTAATAATTAATAAGCATTGTACGTGTAATATTGATCAATAATCCACCAACATGTTTTAATAATCCAAAAAACCTTTCTATAATTATATAATCCACCATACAAATTATTTCTTAAAAAGTTGGCCTGTGTGTACAGAAAATACCAAAAACTTAATTTTGGGTAATGTCTCAATAACCCTTTCGCATCGGTTGTCGGCATATGCCGTCATAAGATTCCCCGACCGTTGACATTGTTTGACTTGATATATCGTTTTGCTACTTTCTTAGAATAGTTTTTTATGCATCATCTGATATCTAAAGGATACAAGAACCAATGTGATATATGAAAATAGACCAGATAAGTACATTTATGCTTCAAATACTAGTTTTATAATTTACAGTACAGTTTGTATTCAAACCGAGCCGTAATAAAGGGTCAAAACAATCCTCAAGTGTAGTTTTTGTTTTGGTTTATAAATGTAGCAAAACAGTAATAATAACAATAAATTGTGTCGCCGGATAAACAGTTTATACTAGTGAACGTTAAAGTCTTATTAAAAAGAAAAACTACACTAGAGACCGATATACAACACATTGCGCAATTTCGATTTTTCTGTAACGGCAACGATGACATACTGGTATTATTGATCCACTTTTCCGTCGTCGTGAACGTATTTTCACTCTGAAAAAATCTTGCTTTCGAAGATATGAACTGTGCGTTTTCTAAACTATTTCATGATTTATTCAAATTCGTTGAATCTATATTCAGCGTCGCGTCCCCAGAGGGCGCCGGAGACCAGGGTGACAGCAGACATCCAAACCTGGAATTCGAACCCTTCACCTTTAATAAAGTCACGCGCCATAACATGCGTGACACTGCGCTCATCTCCAAGAGATGCCTTTCGCCGATTATGTCCCGAGCGACCCACTTCAAAGACGAACGCTAAAATTTACCACGAATCATATTTTTTCTTCCTATATACCAGTCACTTCAAACTGCCGCCATTCAGTTCTGTCAGTTGCCACTATCTATATCTCGTTCCATGACATCTCTGCACCCGAAGATTCACCTTAAAGCATATGTGGTCCCTTATGGTTCTTAGAACATACCCACCGTACACGATTACCCAACACGACACTCGTGGAGGTACGTTAGGCTGACGGGCAAACTACCTCCAGACACCAACTCACAACAAAGTCATCAACCCTGAAGAAGACCCCTGCAATGGCGGTCAAAATATCAGATAGAAGAAATTCACCACACACGGCTAAACCCAAAAGCCACAATATCATATGTGGTCCTCTATGACTTTCAGGACAGAAGCCAGATATTGGGAAAAAATAATTTGACGTCGCTGACACGAAGAAGAAGGACAGAAGCCTGAGGACTTGAAGATATGGTAGCTGTAATAACGTAGGTTTTTAAGGCTAGATTTGGCAGTGTAGCTTTAGACTTTATCCGTGTGTGGTGAATTTCTTTTGACCGCCAACTTCTGAGTCCACATAATCGTGAACCGTGAAAATGACTCCTGCAATGTCATATTCATTTTTTTTTCGGCCAAAGGTAGGCAAGAAAATGACATCTTACGTCATATTAGAGCGACTCCAGTTCACAGGTCACCAAAGCAAAGAAAGCCGAGAATTAAATTTGACATTTATTTTAAGTTAAATAAAAAGACTGACTTAATTCGGTCCTCCACACGGGACACAGAATATGCTGTTTATTCACAACTGTTTACTTAACAACACCTGGGCGGAGACTGCCGGTCGGTGGCAGTGACAATTACTGTGCCCGAAAACCACATAGGGGCCATATAGAAAACTATCTTCTCCCGCATGACATGGCGCGAATTTAAGAACCAAATAAACAAAGTAGCGCATGGCAGCGCCGCGCCTTTTAACCACTAAAATATAAAACTAAGACTAACATTTTATAGTATATGTGCGTGTTAGACGAGCGAACAAAAATAAGAGACAAAATATCGCATATCGATGCTTTTCTGCTCCAGTCTGAAAGGGGTTTAACAAGTTAGTATCAACATCAATGATCACGTCCAAGAGTTAGTCACCTCATCTTTTAAAACACCAGTTATTTTAAAAAAACACGGTATTGATGTTTCTCTTTATATTCATGCTATAACAACGCAATACATACAATTTAATACTTTACCAAATATATTCTTTGAATAGCCATTGGAAGCATAAAATAATATATATTCTAAAGCAAAACATTACAAAGCCATTCAAGTTTATTATAGCCGGATTTAAGGTCTTAAGTGATCGGTTTTCTTGTTTTCGTTTTAAAAAACGGTCATAAAAAATCGCTGTTTGAGATATCCAATTATTTTTTGTTCACAAAAGAAATATAATGTCATGCAAACAATAAACAATACTCAAATTGGGCATAATACCTCCTCCGCTGGTGAGAGCTCATTAATTCCTGATTCTGAGAATTTACAGAAGCAATGTTCAACCTGTAATTTGTGTACGCCAGATAAACAACAAAACTTATTATATCTTTCTTCGTGCCAATAATATGCTCCAATTGAGTAATTTTTGTGATGAGTTTATGAAAAATAAAATAATCTAAATATGTATTTTCTGCAAGTCTCGGTCTTTCGTTTTTGTTGACAGTCTTTGACTGCATAAATTATTTTATATAATTTAGTTTTTTTTTTCTGATACAATGTCTTTAAGGTTATGTCACATTATATAGTTACCATCAGTTTCGAGGCATATTATATGGCCTTATCTTCTTCGCAGTATCAATCCGGTGGATTGGTTTGCAGCGACAAAATCTCGCATCTCGATCTCCACTCTTATCGATCCTCTGCAATCCTCTTTAGCTCAGCATAAGAGCTACAACTCATGTCCTCGAACACTTATATGCAAATATTTCTGTCTAGGGCACCCTCTGCAGTTTCTACCCCCAACCATCCATTATACAATGTCGTGAAGAAGACCATCGTGGCGCATGATGTGACCGATCCATCGGGCTCGCCACTCTGAGATGGTTCTTACTATGTGCCTATCTTCCTTGATTAAGCTGTGCGTGACGTGGTCTCTCCAGTAAAATCCGAGAATTATTCTGTGCGAACGCATCTTAAAGGCCTCTAGTATTTTTTTATCACTTTGAGATAAGCAACATGTCTCACAGCCATACATCAAAATGCTCCAGAGAAATGTTTTGTTAGGATAAAGGGTGAAATATACCATATAAGAGATGGACAAGTATTTTTTCTGGCAGTATTTAATTAAATGAATGGGCAGTAATTAATAAGCAAACAGTGAGTAATAAATACATAAAAAGGTAAGTAAAAAATCATCAATCGGCAGTAGAAAAATAATATATTGACTGGAAATAAATAATTAATGGTAATTCATAATAGGTAGGTTAGGTAGGGTTTCCATTTTATGAGTTACTTATTCATTAGTTTTACTTTAATTTTTACTAATATTGAATATATTACTGACATTTTAATTTCATAATTGACCACATTCACAGTGATATTACTGACACAGGGGATACTGCTATTTATTTTAGTCCACTGCCGATTATTTACTTTTTACTTGCAATTGATTTAACTTTCTGCCAATACCTTGAATTAGTTACTGAACAAAGTTACAACAGCCCTTGCTGACTGGGACCTAAAACCTCAATGTTCAATCTTTCGTCTCTTTTGTTCGCTTATCGGACACGCATGTGTTGTCATTTTGTAATGCACTGGGTGGATAAACGGCGCTGGGTGTCACTGACCTCCAGTCAGTTGTGTGCCAACCGCGAGAAGGTATATACGTATTATGGCCGGCCCGGCATGTTATTCCGCTAGGGCCGGGTTGGTAAAGTTTATCATGAAAATACATGTGCTTCTGGAAAAGTATGTGTGTCGTTCTTCTGCTCCTCATCCTGCCATCATGCAATTTAATAACGAACATAGAGAGGAGGATTTAAAATGAAATACAGGCCTAAAACATATCTGCTCCTAAAAGTTTTTGCACCACTTTTCGTATAAATTTGTTTATATATGGGATGAAATCGTAAATTATTTACAATGATTCTGAGACTGCGTATTGAATTTATCGGATAATTTATTATTATGTACTAACAAGCACTTTTGTTTGTGTTATTTAAGCATCTAAAATAAACCGAAAATTAATTCTAATATTGATCCATATTGATATTTTTTTTAGAATTGAGATTTTAGAATTATCGTCTATATATCGTCTGTTAATAAATTTATTATCAAACTTTAAATTTAAATAAGCTTCATCACTATAACTGGAAACTCTAAAGATGTTTCGATTTTCTGTTAAATATGTCCTATAGGATTTATTGATATTTATATGTATTTTAATTAAAAATAGTTTACAAAATAAATAAATATATATTATTTATAGATATGCTAAAAATTTATAATGCCCTGTATTTCATTGTTCGGTAACTAATTCAAGGTTAAGTTAATTCAATGGCCAGTAAATAAAATTAATCGGCAGTAGACTAAATAAATTGGCAGTATCCACTGTATCAGCATGAATTTGGTCAGTTATAAAATTAACTTGACAGTAATATATTAAATATTGATAAAAATAAATGTAAAATTAATGAATACTTACCCATAAAATGGAAACCTAACCTCACCTAAGCTATTATTAATTACCATTCATTAATTAATTCCAGCCAATTTACTATTTATGCTGATTGTATTTTTTTTAAAGACAAATGATTATTTTTTACTAACCTTTTTAGGTATTATTTAGTGACTTTTTTCTAATTAGTGCTCATTAATTGAATAAAATACTGCCAAAAAAAAAAAACCATTTAAAATTTATAATAAATTGATTATGTGTATAAAAATAAGTACATTACATTATATTAAATAACAATAATTCATTAAATATAATAAATTAAATAAAAAACATTGAATTTGATTTGTTTTTAATTGATAGTCTTTTTTATATAAAGCCATTTATTAAAAAAATAAAAAAACAACCATAATAAGTTTGTATTTCACAAAATATTTTTAAAAATGTCATAATGTTTATCTTGTCATTTCAAGTAACGCGGCGAACTTCATTATTTTGTTAATCAAACTTTTTTTGTATATTTTTATGTCGGGAGATTTTTAATTAAGTATGTTCAAAAGTTGGGTCCAAGCTTCAAGGTTTTCAGCTACAGAATACTTTTCAGAAAAAAATATTTTTGATTGAAGTTTCCTCAAATATGAAAGTAAATACGCAGCAACATAGAAAATCACATTATTATTGTGTCAAAAATTTAAAAACCTTCGTTGATTTTTTTACTATAAGGTTATTCATCAGGAAACATGAAGTTTTATAGAATGTTTGTCTTTTAAATTTAAATTCTGTTGAAAATAAAAGACAGTAAATTTTAATGTATATTTATTTATTATAGTAATGGCCATAACTAAACGATTTTATCATTTGAAACATCACCACCTCTCTGTACTATTATTTTCATCCCTCCGTGCCGTCTCATTTGTTAAGTACAGGTATATCTATCGTGTTGCAATCAATCATCTCATTCCTTACAACTGATCACCGTCTTTTTCAAATAACTAATTTTTTGGCATCATGACCAAGAATATGAGAATTTGAAATATAAATTTAACTCTATTTATTTAAATATTTATCAAGATTAGAAATATGAGTGCGACGTGGTATATATAATCGTGTCGGAAACAACAGGGTCAGATCCTGTCTGCCCAGAAGTGGGCGACGTCGATGGCGTTACTTCTGGCCATCATCAGGTCTTCCTGGGTGCAGCCACTCGGGCACAGCGCACACTCCAGAAGGTGTGACAGGGTCTGCTCCACGCCGCAGTCACATTCAGTCGGTCCGCTGTAAAACTGCCAGGCCCTCATTTGTGTCCTCGTCTTGCATACTCCGGTCCGAAGTCTGTTAAGGGACCTCCATATATTCCACCCTTGGTCATGTCCAGGGGCTAGGTCCTCTTTCGGGGCAATCCAAGTATTCCCCTCAGTTGCGCTTCTCCACATGTTCAGCCGCAAGGTGGCCTCAGGTATCTCCAGTTCCGTTGTCGACTGTAGGAAACTTCTTCGACGTGGTGTACATAGGATACGTAGCATTTTTTCAACCAGATATTTAACGTTTTTATTCAATTTAATCTACGTTTACCCGCCGTAAAAAGCTATGAAAAACGTCAATAATATATCAAGGTAGTTCTTTGTTTTGTAAACTTGCATAATAATTCAAACAGTAAGTATTTTAGACTAATCGTATTATCAGTAAGAACTTATTTGACCTATCAATTAAAGTAATCATTTAATAATATCAGTGCATGCATTTTTATGAATCACATTTACGTCTTTTGTAATTCATGAGCAAATGTCTGATCCACATGTGGAGGCTTAACTAAGGTATTGTATACTTAAGTCTTTGCCTGTGGACGTGAAACGCAAATATACTAATTTCAAATATTTATTTTCCACAAATTAGTTCGCACGATAGTTTTTGAGCTAATGAATAGGTGTAAAATAATACAAAAAGTACATCGATGATATTTTTAAATTGGCATAAAAATTCAGACATATTATTATTCAAATATATTATATCATCTAGCTGATGATTTATTTTATTTCATAGTATGCTTTATACGTAGAATGAAACTTTACTGCTAAGAGTGTCTTTTAAGCTACATAGCTTTTCTTCAATATTTTTATTGTTCTCTACAGAAATCTAGTAAGTAACAAATATATTCTGTTTATACAGAAATCTAGTTAGTAACAAATATAATATTTCCTCATAAATATGCAGTATCTGTCTAACTTAAACACACAGTAAAATAGAGTTATGTTACATTATTTCTTGACATCTATTTATTATATAACATAATAATTTATCTCCAATATAATAAATTAATTGAATAGCGTCATGAATATTCATTCATAGCTATTTTCAAATACATAATAGTCGGCTGTCAAATATCTGGTATTCTAGATGCTGGTAAATAGATAGCATTCTGTAAGGCGCACCCCACGCTCTCATCTGCAATACAACTGGCTCCATCTTGTATCCAGAGCTCGTATCTGGGGATGATATGACTAGACCAAACATAATATTAGCAATCTCACGATAAGATGTGATTTCCATTCCCTCGGTGACTTAAATTGGCAATGTTGTAATACAGTAATTGAGACGACTATCTTAAAGACCGCGTGGGCTTGTACAAATGCAAATTTGTCGTGTTATATAATGAAATTGTTAAATATAATATACATCGTAGTATTATTAAGGGCTTGAAGTTCCAAAAAAATGTGTTCCCTTGACACAGGAGGAGATAGGTGAACAAATATTATACATTTTAAAATCTTTATCCCTCTGTAGTCATATTAACCTCTCCTCCCCGGTGATGTCTATCGACTACACATTGCTTGTAATAACTTAAATATCTCTGTAAATATAATACACACAGGGTTCAGATTTTAGTTATTTCTCCTTAATACATTTACGTATTGAAAAAAAAAGTATTTATAATAATAGGCACTCATCGGGAGCAGGAAATATTTTTCTAAAATCCGGAATAAATTCACCACTACAATCAAGACGCGTCAACTGTCATGTATTCATTCGACCTGTCGGGAGTCATACAAAAGCGTATGCAAAAATAAAATAAAAAAATACCTAGATACGTCGGCATCTATACTCCTCACTCTCGCTGACGTACTAATATGAGTGAGCGAGACGGGAAACCTCAGTTGGTCGGCTAGTTCGAAATGATATCGATGCGCGTCGGCTCATCGATATGTCGACAGGCTAAGTAGTGTTAGTAGCTCTCGGAAGTTCACGCGCCAAGGTGCGTCTGGCCGTTTGAGGCTTCGTCTGATGTTTTTCATGTTTTTAGCTATTAAATGTCAATTATTACTGCTTATTGACATCAACTATTATAAAATTAAGCGATATCTTTGAATATTTTATTTTTTTCGAATTTCTACTCATTTTATTCACTTTAAATCAGAATGTGTAGCGAGTACACACCATCGGAACGCGCGGAAGTTTTTAACACAGTAAGGCGAGGGGTAATGACTGATGTTTTTATTTTATCTCATTACAGGAGAGAACTGCCGATTAAAACCAGTAACGACTCTTAGGTCATCTAAACGCTGAGTGCGGAATAAATGGTAAGTGCTTAGTAAGCTCTTATTTAACGTTTTTTTTGTTTATGAAGGAGATTTATCTTTTTGTGCTTTCGGCAATTTTTCATAGAACGTTAATTTTTATTTTATTATTTTGGATATTAGACGTAAATGCTGAGTTATTAATCAAACGGATTGAACTTTTTTATTGGACTAGATTTTAGAACACTTTTCTTCATTTAGAAGAATTATTTTGCAATAAACTTTATAACACAGAATGTGTAGAACGAAATATAAATTATTTCCGAAAAATGGTTAAGAAACTCTCTCAACTATAGATTAGCTATTTGCAGAAGTTACATGTGCAATTAAATGAGCGAAAAACTCATAAAGAAATAAAATAACAAATATTTCTTGTTGAAGGACTCATTGGAGATGTTAATGAAAAGGTGTATAATGATCGTATTGATCCATTTTTTTAAAGTAATTCAAATGTTATGGTATCAAAACAAAGAGTCACATGAAATAAATCAAAATTGAAACAAAGCGCATTGATAAATGAATATGATTGTTTTTAATAATATGTAAGAAGTTTACCTTATATTACCATATATTTTCTTAAGCTCTCCATATACCTCGTGTATGGAGAGCTTAAGTAAATCAGCTGACAGTTTGAAAGGCAATATCCTCTGTGGAGTTTGGAGAAAAGTTAATAACTTCCCTTAGTCCTGTTCTGGAAAATGCAGGTTAAAAGAGACAGAATTTCAATTTACCAGTCAAGTTGACATGATTTTGAAAAATCTAATGCATCTTTATTGTAGGATAAAATAATATGACGTTTGATATCAAACTATTTTTACAATACTACAAATAGCTAAAATATTTGAAATAATTGAGCGTAAGAATATTGCATAAAGCTGCTCAATAGAACGGTTGTTTACAAAAAAAAAATTTCGTCAATTAATTCCAATAAATAAAATAAATAAGTTTAGTTTCTTTTGACTTTTGTAAATATATATTTTTAAATATTAATATAATTAATTCAGTGCAGGCTTAAAAAGAAAAAGACATTGTCAGTAAGAAAATATATATTGGCTTACATTTTAGACGTTTACTTTATCAATTTTTCCAATGGAATATATTTTTTTAAATATTTTAATGACCGTGCAAAGATTTATTTTGGATTCACTCTGTTAATGCAAATACTAGATTTCAAATAGTTACTATTTAATATTCAACGGATTGCCGAACTGTACGCAGGTGCCTTTTTTAGACTATGTATATAAAATATTTTTTTCTACTGAAATTTTCTTCAATCGAATATTTCTCATCAGTTAGGTACTCGTAGATTGAGGGTTCACTATAGTCTGACTATAATTAAAACTTTCAAGATTGATCGCCGAAATTAATTAATATTTTTATTGGCCTCCACTTTTAAACATCGTATATTAGTTGGCAACCTCTGCGTTAGATTTTTTTATTCACAAGATTTAATAAAGAAAATATGCTCAGGCACAACTTGATCGTAAGTTTTCAACTACACCGACCTATGTCATAGACCCACACCACGAAAGATTATGATAAAGTATGTTTAAATATATATATATATATAAAAGAAAATCGTGTTTCGTTATATATATTTTAAGCATTCACTTTGAGATCCATTTTAATATTTAAAAGATAAGAATTTCATATATTTTTAGTTTAATTTATAAGAATGTCCTGATGGTTGCACCTCTTAAAACTCAAGAATGGCTAGGTCGATTTTCATGAAAAAAGAATATTGAATATAAATCACGAGAAAAATTTATGAAATTTTTTTTTAGGTGTCTATGGAACTACTTTACTATCTAGATCTCTATTATAATAATGTAACTTTAATTCTGAAATAAGATTACAGAATATTACCAAAATATTACCAAAATATTACCGAAATTCCAACAAAATACTGCCAAGATACTAGAAAAATATTATCAAACTAATACCTATATACGACTAAAAATTACAAAAACATATTAAGTACTAAAAAAAAATAGCAAAGTACTACAAAAATACTATAAAATACAAATTCAACAAGAATACGATGATAATACTGCGAGTATCAAAATAGTATATATAAAATACTGCCAACATTTTTGATTGTTTTCATATAGCCAAAAAACTGCTAAAATAATGCCAAAATACACTAAAATACAACCAAAAAACTATAAAAATATACGCAAATACTGAAAGAATACTGAAAAATACTACGAAAACGATATAGACATACTTCTAGAATACTACAAAAAATACTAACAAAACACTACCAAAATACTATTAAAATACTAACAAAATACTACCAAAATACTACCATAATACTACGAAAATATTATCAATATATCAAAAAATATTTTTTCTCAAAAGGACTTAGAGGTGCAGATATGTCCTACAACGAGAAATGGATAATGGCATCTGATAGTACTAAGTGGCGACTATTTTTGGTGACCCTTTGTTCCAAATATGGAACGGAAATAGTAATTTTTTATTATTAGTTTTTTATTTCGCTTTTTTTTTATTCTATATATCTTTATTTTTTTTTCATCTTATGATGGTTTAAAGGGTAATCCGGAAAACAGAAAATATTCTGTGATTAGATTACAGCTAAGCTCCAATCCTTTCTTTTCATCCCATAAAATAATCTGAATCTCTTTAAGAAACATATTAGTAAGCGCTTGCAATCTCTTCAATCCCAACAAGTATATAATTACTTAAGATCTCTCTAAAACATTTTAGTGTCATGAGTCCACTTAAGTTCAAGAGTCTGGTATTTTCCTAAATACATAAAAATCTAAAGAATGTATATAAAAGTTAAAGAAATAATGGCCGGCGTTTTTTGCGTATTTTATAGTGACAAATGTACTTTCAATCAAAAGCATATACTCGTTGTAGTATCAATGTGTGTTCTTCACAGGACGACTTTCGTCTACCACCAATTTTGATTAATAGGCTATGTCTGTCGTTTTATTGGTAAGGGATCAAATTCACACCAAGCGGGGGTGATTTAGAGCTCACAAATCGTTTTTTTTTATTCTCCGTCGGGGATCGAACCCACGACCCTCAGCTTGCTAAGTAAACGCTATAAAGAAGAGTAATAGGTTTTTCAAACATAATGTAAATGAAATAATATTAAATCAATTAATTGATAATTATAATAATTAATAAAACTATATTTATTATTAAAAATATTTTTCACATGTTTTGCTAGAGTAAAATGATTATAATTCAAATTAAATTACGTATATGTATTCACCTGTCGATATTATGATTAAATATATTTTTAAAAGCTCGAGCATGATGAATATTTCCGTTAATAAAGCTCACCTTTCCATAATTAATTCCATTAATTCATTCGGCTGATTAATCTCCATAACTTGAATATTGATTGCGCAGAAGACCGCAAAAAACGTTGTTTTGATTACTTAAAGTACTATGCAAATTAGAAAGCTTAAATAAAATGTCTTAAATTTACGGACCACATTAACCTGCAGAACCACGCCAATTCATTTTGCAAAAAACTTGCATTTAAATTATGAAATAAAAAGGTTTTTGATGAAGTTATACATGTTTTAATTACCATTGTTAAATTATAATCATCTGGAGCATCGAGTTTTTTTTAACCATATCTACTACATATCTGTAACTTATGATCAACACAAATTCCCACTTATCATCATTTTTCATGCCATATCCTATTGAAAAAAATGTCTTGATTTTATAATGTGTTTTTTCAGTGGTTTTACCGGTACACTTATACAATCTGTAAATATCTGTGTACTAACGTAGGAACTTATACGTATACATACTTATACATACCTATATAAGGCACTGACAATTTTTAATATCATTATTATTGAAGATGGTCTCCAGGGAGGCCAACAATGTAATCGCCTAAAATAAATGTGAATCAAAACTAAATAATTTTAAGTGCTTTAAATTATAATATTGTAATATAGTCAATGATCTATAAAAAAAGTAGATTTTAATATTGAAATAATAAAAATAATATTCAAATAAATAATTTATAAGAATCCATTTAAATAATTTTAGTTTTTTAATTTTTTAATTAAAATTAATTTAAAAAAATAGTTTTGAAATATATATTAATCTGCTTGTAGAACATACTTAAATAACTAAATATACCTGTAATGCATTTCAGTAGCTTGATGTTAAATTTATGCAAGTTTTTGTTAAACTGCTTGGCATAAATTTACGTACTAGTTGATAAATGTATCCTTTGCAGGTGTGCTTGCAATTTGAATATTTATTAGCTCAATATGCAAACAAGGTGAGGTGGACACAACATGTATGTATAATAAAATCTTCCCAAACTTTTAAATACTGCATGAATCTTATATGAATATAAAATTAATTATGTACGCGAATTTGATGCAGTTGATCTTCAACCTGCAAATTGTTTGTTTTATAATAGACTTCGTAACTGAAATTAAAAAAAAAACAAGTTGTTTTTTCCACTGTATAAAACAACTCGACATTTTAGTAAAAATATTTTGTCAAATGTACGTATTATTAATAATACGGGTATTTTTAACTTCAAAACAAAACACACCCACACTTGGTTACAATTGATGCAGTTGTGCTTAGTGCGCTAGCTAATGTTATATTACATTATAGACTACGAGTATATACACAAAATGCAGAGGCACGACACATGAATAACGCAGCCAAATTCTGTCACATTACCCCGATACTACACTGGCTAGATCCGGCTAGAATCCTTAACATGCTCCGCCTCTAAGCTTATTCAACACTCCACGGAACTTCACTGAGCTTTTTTGAGCTTATGAAGCCATTGCTAGAGCTAAGTGCGTGTGGAGGGATTCGCATATCGGCCAAAAGATGTTAAAGCTCGTTGCAGCTGATGAGAGGTAGTCCTTGCACGGTCAACGGCAATCGTGCTTTCAGCTTCGCGGCACCAACGGATCTCGCTGCTAGAAAGTATTATATACCTGTATCTGAACATGTATGCATCCTTCAGATTACTCAGAGATGCAAAGAGAGGTTTTCTGGTATGACCAATCGTTCATAAAAAACCACTTTATACTCGTTAATACTAATATAATGATAATAATATATTATATATCTAAAACTGGCACGCTACTTGAACTTCAAGTATTAATCCGAACAAAAAAACGACTAAGCGACACATTTTCTCAATTTATCTTGATAAAAATTAGATTTTTTAATTATTTTTGTACCTTGTCTTTCATGATACGGTAATAATTTATTTGTCAATACATCATTTCAGAAGTCTTCAAATGCAAATCGAAATTCTGCTTATGTTCACGAGTTACGTTCACTAATTTTCATGAAAATTACTCGTTGTATTTATTGATCAAAAATCCCTTCAGGCTTTCACTCCTAGGTGTACATTTATGGTGAAAGTGTTTTCTCATTGACTTTCAGACATAAATTAGGAACATGGCCTACTACATTTGTACTCAACCTTTGGAAACGAAAACTGAAATAAATTATTATGCTTACATAATAATATATTATACAAATTTATTTCCTTTTTTTTTAGTTTATTTTGCAATTTAATTAAAAATTCATAATTATTTTAATTTTATTTGAAAAAAAAATCGAAAAGCAACATTTAAATTGGCATACATTGGATGAAAAAACGTGTCTTACGAGTACATTACGATTATAATTAAAACCAAGGTACACGCACTAATAAAAAAAATCCATGCTTCTAAAAAATATTGCAAATGTCCATTTAGAAGCGTTACAATTTGTCTCTATTCGATATGCACAGCCGCACAAGTATCATTTCTCCTAACTAGAGTGTATGGTCGTTACAAACTGTCACCACAAATATTGTCAGACACCATCGTCTGACGATCCCTTGCTGTTAAACTTCTTCAAGGAAATCGTCGAGGCTACATGCGCGTCTACGTTCCTCAACTATTTGGCAGAGGTATAATCTAACCTTGTGTGTAACTTGCAGGGTACAACACGCATCTTTATATTTTTTTCTATATTTTTTTAAGTGAAGAAAAAAATAATAATAAAAAAACGACTGGACTATAGAAAGGTACTTTGTCTATTTCCTCACCACGTCATACCTCACAGATGGCATATAAAAACAAAAGCAATGGATGAATAAAAGAACAAATATATACTCGTTCATGTTTATCAAGAATATTAATGTAAAAAGTAATCATAAAAAAATGTTGTTAGTTGCAATGTTGAGTACGGCTGACCAAGGAGAATGCATCATATTACGTTACGTCACCCCACCCTGAAATAAATTGGCTTTCCATGTCACGTGGCAAGGACTGGCCCGCGCCCCAATAAATCCTTCAGCAGTGCTCGGTCCCGCGTCAACTACATCCTTTGTGTGGTTATCGACATCGCGATCTAATAAGCTCCCCTCCTACATATAGTAGGCACATATTATGTCGCAAGTCTCACAGCCCACGTCTGTACCAACTGTTGATTCAACGTAGCCATGAATCGTAGACTAATTTCAACGTAGTTATCACAGCATGCTGAGTGATTTTATTTTCTTTTTCACGGAAAAAAGACCATTATATTTACTATACGCTGAAACAAGATGAAAAAACAATTTGGAAAACGTTATTTTTTTATTTAAGATAATTTATAGATTCATTTCAAATATCATATTGATTAATTAATATCATTTATTAATTTGCTTTCGGATGATATGTACTTACCACAACCCGACTCTGATAATAAGAATATCCATAAAACATATAATAAAAACTGAACTCAAAAATTTTGTATTTCTTTGAAATATAATTAAGTGTAAAATAAAATTATATGTAGTTATTCAGTTGAAGCGATGAAAATAAATAATTTGTGGAATATTCGAGCTGCGCACAGGTTAATATACAAACTGAATTTGTTAACTGCGGCAGCTATAGCAGTTAATTACGATGTTATTTTCTCTTTTTCAGATACTAACATTACATTAATTGTTACAATACAACATCAACCGTAATCAATCAAAGCAATATTTAGAAATATTTACATTTTTCCGGTTTTTAAATTAAATTTTCATATCATAATATCTCTCGGATGTTGTTAACAAAGTATGGGGAGGATTTAATCTGATTAAGAAAAAAATATCCAGATAAATATGTGAACATGAAAACATTCCATCTAATAGCTGCCTTTTTTAAGACCCCGGGTTTTCACCATCCTAGAAGGCCGGCAGGAACCCAATTGAGGATAAACTCATCAGAACTGCAAGACGCGGAGCTAACTTAAGACATTACTAAGCTACAGCAGCTGACAAAATTGTATGGCTGAAAGTTGTTAGTATTATACTATCATACTAGAGAAGTTTAAAAAAAAAAAAACATGCTTCGTTGTCATATTTTAGATGATATATTAGTTAATAATATTCAAAAACATTTCGTTAGAATAATATGTCTGCTACATTTGCTATATGATGTAAAAATATATTATAGATTTATTATGGTCCATTGTAGACATAGTGTGAAATAGTAACCTTCCTTTGACCCTAACCCGCATCTCGAGCATAAAATTCTTCTTCAGCTTTTGGATCAATATAACCATCATCTGTTGCTTGTAAGGTAAAGCTCACCATTCCCACAAAGTTAATTTAGTATTATTTTGTAATATCTTTTATACAAAAATTTCACCTCAATAATTCAGTCACCCATATATTATAACCCCACCATGAGACTCATTGATAAGATAATAACGATACGTTTTCCAAATTTAAAATTATTTTACATATGCTTTATAGAAATAATATGACATCATTTTACGTAGAGATAATTTCGCAAATAAAATATTTTAAAAGTATTATTGACCTGCTTAAAATGGAATACATTGCCTATGAATTGTCTGGCCAACATAAAGTAACCGGTATTAGCTATGACCATCCTTGTTAAAACATTAGCCATCGGCTATTTCATTATTGTATCTAATTAGAAGTTAAATTTTGTACATGCGTTTATAGTCTCCAAAGTGGACTACTGTAATGCATTGCACTTGGGCCAGCCAGCCAAACAATTAAAGCGATTGTAGTAATTGCAAAACACAGCGGCACGACTAGTGTACAACGCGCCCAAATTCTGTTACATTACTCCGATACTACACCGACTGCATTATTTGACAGTTCCGGCTAGAATCTAGTATAAACTATGCCTCTTAGCTTATAAGGCACTAACGGAACTGCACCGGGTTATTTGACAAACTGATCAAGCCTTCGGAAATAAGCGTGCGTGGAGAGACACTAAGATCAGCCAGAGATAATAGAAGCACCCTGCAGCTGACGGGAGGTAGTCCTAGCACGGTTTTTGGCAATCGTGCTTTCAGCTACGGCACCAATGGCCTGGAACTCGCTACCGGAAAGCATAAGAGAACTTAGAGTGGAGGCATCCTTCAGAAGCAGACTCAAGACCCACCTTTTTACTCAAAGAGGCAAAGAATCGTTTTTGAAATGACCATTCAGTCATAAAAAAGCGCTATACAAATACTGATATAATAATAAATTAATTTAATTTAAGATTATTATTAACTGATAATTCGCGATGAAATTGTAGATTAACCATTAAATTTTAAGAATATTCAAAATATATTATATTTATTTGGAAGTAATGCTGGTTCAAAAACAAATGTCAGTGAATAACTTTTGATATCTGTGATTTCTATTTCATATAATTTGAATGTCTACATAAAGCAAATCAATATACACCTGCAAACTCCGTCACATAAAAAAATCGCATGCAGCGTTCAGCTGCTAAAGCTGGGTAGATATCATAGAACTCTCAACTGGTCGTACTGCACTCCCGTTCTTAACCCTTTCGCATCAGTTGTCGGCATATGCCGTCATAAGATTCCCCGACCGTTGACATCGGTTGACGTGATATATCGTTTTGATACTTCCTTAGAATAGTTTTTTATGCATCATCTGATAGCTAAAGGATACACGAACTAATGGGATACATGAAAAAAGACCAGATAAGTACATTTATGCATCAAATACTAGTTTTATAATTGACAGTTGATGTTGTTGATGTTGTTTCCGTAGTAGAAGGATTGGCCGGCATTGTATATAACCGTTTCCAGGGGGCACCACGCGGAGGTTCCTTCTTTGCTCCCCCTTACTTGGATTGCCCCGAAAGAGGACCTAGCCCCTGGACATGATCAAGGGTGGAATATATGGAGGTCCCTAAACAGACTTCGGACCGGAGTATGCAAGACGAGGACACAAATGAGGGCCTGGCAGTTTTACAGAGGACCGACTGAATGTGACTGCGGCGTGGAGCAGACCCTGTCACACCTTATGGAGTGTGCGCTGTGCCCGAATAGCTGCACCCAGGAAGACCTGATGATGGCCAGAAGTAACGCCATCGACGTCGCCCACTTCTGGGCAGACAGGATCTGACCCTGTTGTTTCCGACACGATTATATATATATATATAATTGACAGAAT
This sequence comes from Glossosoma conforme, assembly GCA_022606575.1. Classification (NCBI taxonomy): domain Eukaryota; kingdom Metazoa; phylum Arthropoda; class Insecta; order Trichoptera; family Glossosomatidae; genus Glossosoma; species Glossosoma conforme. Next base: position 395,609 of record JAGTXR010000048.1, read on the forward strand.
AATTTGTATTCAAACCGAGCCGTAACGAACGGATAAAAAACCTTAAATTTCATATATATTAAAAAAACCATTGATATTATTCCCTAAAGTTGGATAACCTTTTGTAGGTATGTCTAAAAATGCTGAAAACGTAAAAAAGGAAAAAAAAGGTCATTCAAAGACTTTCTCAACCATCCGTGGTTTCTCTGCCCTTATCATTTGTCGATAGTCAGAACGTGAGGGATCCAACTCAAGTTCTAACTTTACGCTGACGTTGCACTTTCTCCCGGGCTTTTTCAATAAAAAGAGATATCGTGTCCATTTCTCAGTTCTTGGTTTTTTCCCGTCTCAGTGGAGAAGATCCTTTAAAGTCATTGCAACATATCTTTTATTAAATAGGTCAAAGTGAATGCTGAAAATATAAAGAACGTATTTATTTTTATCAATAATTTTATGTAATTGTACAATATTTCAGTCATACATTTTTTTTAGAAAAATATATCACTCAAACAAGTTTTGAAAGCTTGTAGAACTAACCATATCAGTTACCGACACACAAAATTTTTAAAACGCATACAAGAAAAAACTGTTTAAGCGTGTTACTATATAAATCAAAAGAATAATTATATATTTTTTGTATATGCTTACATAACACAGTGCCATGTTAATCACTGTGTGATATGCTTATTAAATTACAGTAAGGGGTTTAATTTTCAATTCCAAAATTAAGAAAAATAATAGTAAATTTAAGAGAAATAATAAAATTCTTTTCTTTTCTAATAAATATAACCTTATACTCATTAAATAGTAGTAGAAAGATAATATTTTTATTTTAAAGTGGCTGGTTATTTTAACGTCAAGAAATTTCGAGGCGTAAAAATACACCCAGGAATATTGGATAAATAAACTAAGCTCAAGTTTTGTCGTTCTGCAAAAATGGAGTTTAATTTTACAAGAAATTCTTACGAATAGGATAAACTTTCGAGACAAAATATTATTTTCCACCCAATTGCTCAAAGTGGCCATTTCTTTGAAAGAAGCACTACCAAGGGCAGCAGCCTGAATTAATCTAACTCACAATTTTGGTGTTTTTCATAAGAACGACATACATAAAAATGTATCGAAAATAGGTATTTTGTATTATCATGTAGGTACGAGTACAACACGCTTAGAAAGCATTCGATTTAATAAATGTGTTTAATCAATCAGCATGCTTGTCAATGGGATATGCCTTCAGAAATTATATAGTCGTATATACATTTAATTATTAATAATATTACACAGTTGTTATAAGAGAACAAAATCATACAATTCCGTATTACTGAAATCCAATATATGAAACTCGTACGTTTTCTGATTAGGAGAATATGACCAACATATGCTTCTAACTACATTTAGCGATTGGCAGATTCTGTTTTATTAACATATACATAATCGTGTCGGAAACAACAGGGTCATGTCCTGTCTGCCCAGAAGTGGGTGACGTCTATGGCGTTACACCCGGCCATCATCAGGTCTTCCTGGGTGCTGGTACTCGGACACAGTGTACACTTCAGAAGGTGTGACAGGGTCTGCTCCTCGCCGCAGTCACATTCAGTCAGTCCGCTGTAAGACTGCCAGGCTTTCATTTGTGTCCTCGTCTTGCATACTCCAGTCCGAATACTGTAAAGGGATATAAGTATAGCGCTCTTTTATGACCGAATTATCATTCCAAAAGCGCTTCTTTGCCTCCATGAGTAAAAAGGTGGGTCTTGAGTCTGCTTCTGAAGGATGCCTCCGCTTTAAGCTCTCTTATGCTTTCCGGTAGCGAGTTCCATGCCATTGGTGCCGCGTAGCTGAAAGCCCGATTGCCAAAGACCGTGCTAGGACTACCTCCCGTCAGCTGCAGGGTGCTTCTATTTGCTCTAGTCGATCTGAGTGTCTCTCCACGCGCGCTTATTTCTGAAGGCTTGATAAGTTCTGTCAAATAGCCCGGTGCAGTTCCGTTGAGTGCCTTGTAAGCTAAGAGGCATAAAGGGACCTCCATATATTCAACCCCTGGTCATGTTCAGGGGCTAGGTCCTCTTTCGGGGTAATCCAAGCATTCCCCTCAGTTGCGCTTCTCCACATGTTCGGCCGCAGGGTGGCCTCAGGTATCACCACTTCCGTTGTCGACTGTAGGAAACTTCTTCTTGATTTGAGACTTTTGATTTGCTTACACTTTTAATTAAATAATCATGTTATGGAGGTTGGTTTTCAAGAATGACAAAAGTTGGATCAATTGAAAAAAAAACAGTATTTTTTCACGTTTCACCAAGAATTTTATGTAAAACTTTAAGTAGTTTTTAATTTTCCGACCTCTTGCTTTTAAATTCAAAAACATAAGCTGATTTTTTTACGTGATACATTACTTAAATAGTTTTTAAATATTCTTAAAGACGACATGAAAATCAAACATTCCTTGAAAAATTAGAAACGAGCCAAATATTTATTATAATTCCAATAAACATTTTTACTTTGAATTCAACGATATCAGCAAAAAAATCGTAGTGGTGAGTCTAACACTTCATTAAAAATATTCAAAAGTGATTTTTAATATCGAGCGCTAACATCCAAACTGAATACCGAATAGATGCTTTCTTTTTTCTACGCCATTGCTAAAAATAATACTTTATTTTTTTGCACGTATTTTGTTTTGAAAGCTATTTCCACGGGGAAAAGAGTGAGTATCTTTTCTGCTGTTATTAAAATTCTTTGTTTATTTGTTCTAGAAGCTGTCTAGGGAATTTAAAACGCGTTTTAAGACCCTGGGATCGTCTCTCTCACTCCACAGTTTACCTTGCAGGGTACGACAATATGCAAACCGCAATGCGAGTGAATTATACCCATCATTATGGACCGTTCTACTTTCTGCTGCATTTAGGTGAAGGTCTGAAAAATGCATAGCGCACAATGAAAATATGAGACAAAAATTGTCTTATCGTTGTCGTATAATGCAATAATAGTTGCATTAATGTGAATCTATGGCATGTGTAGTTATTCTTGAGTAATTTTATTCATTTGCATTTTACATTATGATGAAAGAATCCGAAGGAAAATATTACGATACCGTATTCCTATCTGATAATATAACCTTGCTCGTCTTACAACAAGACTACAATCTAGAAAAATAGTCTGAGTAGTCAACTTTATTGGTCTCAGTACTAGTGAATTACAAATTTAAAGCATGACGCATAAGCTGTCGTAATCGATAGCAATGATGAACAGCAATATAATAAATATATATGTACATTAAAAGAATTTTTTATTGTACATACTCGTATAGAACATAGTCTGATCGAGTTATTTTTGTAAGCACATACAGGAGAAGGCAAAAAAAATATGATTTATATAATCTTATTGTGCTTGTCATTTATTAGAATATAATTAGAATGAATGAAGAAAGAACTTGAATATTTATTAGAATATTATTTTATTATTTCAATATTCTAATCTACTTTTATAGATCATTGACTATATTACAATATTATAAGTAATTAAATATACACAATTCTTTATAAGCATCAGTTCGTTCAAAAAAAAAAAAACGGTTCGGGCAGAAGATGGTCGAGTGGTCTATGGTAATGAACTTGAGCAATGGTTGGTTCCAAGGCTCGCTGCTTCGCATCCCGCTTCTGCTGATATTTTTTCTGAACGAACTGATGCGTATAAAGAATTTGTTGTATGGTATGTGTATATTTAATTACTAATCTTAATTTTATGCAATCTATGATTGAAGTTGTCACTTTCATCGGTTTTCATAAAAGAGACATGACCTTCACCACTTTCATAATCATACCTACATACGAGTATTGTGGATGGTATAATAATTCGCTTTAACTAAGGTGTGAATATTAATTTTATAAAACACAAATTTTCTTCGATAAAAAAGATTATTTGATTATATTGCGTCATATTTATAGCGAAAAAAGTAATATCCTATTAAAAAATACTTGATGTAATTTTATATTTTCATGAAGGAAGCTTTCCTTTGAGAAACTAACAAAGTTTTTCTACCACTTTTTACTTTTGTTATTACTTAATAACTCGCTATAAGGTAAAGTTTACAATTTAATTTGTCACTCCCGTGGTTAATACCTTGCGTCAAGACGTTGCAAAAGAAAATCATAATGTCATAAAGCAACCTGACTAGGTGAGATTAAATGTTTTTACATAAAAAAAGTTTTTCTTTCACATTATTTATTTGACATGTGAAAAGACCTGTATTCTAAAAGCAATGGCTTAGTACATTTATCATTAAAGACGTAACAAAAGAGAAAAAAAATTAACACCCGCATTGATAATGAAAGCAAAAAAGCAAACATACTGAAAAAGGCACTTTATTGATATATTACATTGTAGATTTTCCATTCGTCAAAATAAAACATTTCGTTTCAGACTGAAAAGAATTCGCTGTTAATTGGCGCTAATCGAACATTCTTGATTTTAATTCTCAATTTCAAAGATCCGACATGAAAGAATAATCCGAGCACAAAGATCTTGGGACTCTTTGTCTGACAGACCTTGCGAAATTTCTGTGCGTAAATTAATAAAAAAGGTCTAAGTAGCTTATTTATTTTAAAATATCGACGGTTCAAAGCATCGCCGGCATACCAGGGCAGCAGGACGGAACAAACTCTTTAAAACACGACTCTAAACTGGACCGGACTTTGAAATTCATCAATTTCAAAAATATTTTATTTTATTTTATCGCATATCTTTTGTTTTCAGTATAAGCTATTAAAATTTTCAAATCAAAATAAAATTTACTTCCATAATATATGTACGTAGGAGAGCACCAATAGTAGGTATTTAAAACCTCAACGGAGTCTATGACGATTAACAGGGTCAGATAGGTCCTGCATGTGGGAATCATATAAAGTTGTTATGTACGTGTTTATATTATAAGTGATTAAGCTGTTTCTTGAAAATATAAATATTGCATTTGAGAAGAAACACAGATACAGGGACAAGATTTCAAAGCTTTCTTGTTGTATTAAAAAGAGAACTGAAGATGATGTACGTCTTATGTTAATATTTATTAAATATTTTACAATTATTGCTGAACTTTTAGAACTTATTTTTCATAGGTTTTTTAAATTTGTACAATATATATGCTTAGATCCGGAGTAATTAGTAAACTTGCTTCAGATTTATTTAGTTATTGTCGCCATCTTAAACATTAAAACGAAATTTTAGTATATTTTGTGAAACTGTGGGGAGTAACAGTTGGTTTCGTAATAGTAAGTTTCATAATCCAACAGAAGCCTGGACCGGTTGGATATGTCGACCTCATCGCTACGGAGTCCAACTACCATGCCTTTTCTGAATATACACGGTGACGTTCGGCGAAGAATAAAAAAGTCCAAATTTTAACGTCTGAACTACTAACTTTTACACCCACGTTAGGTGTTGCTCAACAAAGCTCGTTTCTTGTTTATATTTTTATTTAATTATTTAATAACTTTTTTATTATAACAATTCAATAAACTACATTTGGCCATTCTTCCAGACTCAGACTCTATAAATCTTAAATAATGCTAGGTAAAGTATCAGAATACAAAGGCAACATGGAATTAGGTGAAAATCCTTGCAAATTAAAAATAAATAATATAAACTAAAAACAAACTATATACAAACAAAAAAACCTTTACTTTTGGAATAAAAACATTTGTGTAGTCACGATTCAAGTGATTACTTACACCGTAGTACTATTGGCATAAAATTGTTCATGAAGGAGATGAACGTCGTGATTCGTGAGTGCTTCGTGCAGGACATTGCGTCTCGGAGTCCGGAGCGTGACTACCGTCCTTTGGCGGCGCTGCGTTGGCGCGCTCTGTCAGCGTAGTATTACCACGACACTATAAATTAAAAATAAATAATATATTTTTTTTGTATAAATTATTATTTCAGCCCTGCTTTAGTGAAAGAGAGAGCGCCTTAAAACCTTTTCTATGGCCCGACAAGACCTTTTTACCGTTGAGATATTTTCGCCTTTTCCTCCTCATTTTATTTCTAATGAATTTTCATGGCGTCAAATGAATGCAAAACCAGGCCATGTTTCTCGAATAACATTGTATGTATTTCTTGGGGCAAACTTAATTGCTGTGTTCACTAAAGGTTTCTCAATGCACTAATTATTTCTGACACAGAAAATATTGTATTATTTTCCTTCTACAAAAGCCTCAGTCAATGAAAATGTTTTAGAAATGGTAATTAATGAAAGTGTGAATTTGATCCATCACCCGTAAAATGTCAGTCATAGCCTATTAAATAAAATTGGTGGTAGACGAAAGTCGTCCCGTGAAGACCACCTATTCATAGTAAATTCCTATAATAATAAAGGATGATGCGTGAATTTTGGGCTGTAGTCTATGACGTTGGCGGATCAAAACTCCACATGCAGCGTTTAGCCATATGCACCATGGTAAGCGTCATAGAATTCCACAGTTGAAACATCAGAATTACTATCACCGTATGTCGGTATTCTCCTATATGTGTTTACAAAAAAAATAAGAATGAACCCGTGAAAAAGATTAGAATCGCAATGAAATGATATATAGCTTTTGGGCTTAGCCGCGTGTGGCGAATGTCTTCTATCCAATATTTTGACCGCCATTGCAGGGGTCTTCTTTAAGGTTGATGACTTTGTTTATGACAAAGTCATCAACCCTGAAAGAGACCCTGCAACGGCGGTCGAAATATATGATAGAAGAAATTCACCACACACGGCTAAACCTAAAAGCCACAATATCAATATATATATATATATATATATTATTGACAAAATAATATATTCAGATTGCGATCAATAAATATAACATGCTTACTCATATTACATTATTTATATTATTTTACATTTATATCATATTATAATCCAATATTTACAAATAACAGAGAACGTTCCTGAAAATGTGTTCCTGAATGTTCATGAAATCTCATGAACATTTGGTGTTCACAAAAATAAATATTTTGTCTACAATCTAGTAAAATTTTTCAACACGTATATTTTTTTGAATATAATTAATCACGTCATAACTGTAAATTTACTTATGTTTTAAATTTTAATATTCGTCTGTTAGGGCACATATATATCCTATTTAAAATAATAAGATTTGTATACGGTAATCGTATAAAAATAAAATATAAAAACCTTATATATTCGTACGACTATTTTGAATGCAATAAGCTTTCATAGAACATAAATTAAAGATATATTATGTGGTTTTGTTGGCGTTTTGTTGGTGAAATGGTAATACCAAACGTTAGACAAAAGCTAAAATGATAAATCCCAATGTGAATTACGCAAATGGTTATTTCATTAATATAAATGTTCATATAAACGTGTATCTCACATATTAAATGTGGTTTTGCGCGATATACCCATATGCCTAAACATTATTTGATAAAATATGTCTTTTTCTTTCACTGTACATTAATTAAGATTTATTTTTATGACTATGAAGAAATGTATTATTGTTTTCTCACCCGGAAACCCAAATTTCTACTCCAACTTATGAAAAATATATTATTACGATAAAAATACTTCAATATTAATTTCTGATACAACAAAAAGCGCAAAACGATAAGTTATATCAGGTTCACATTTGTCGAAAAACTCCTGTGTAAAAATTATTAAAATAAATTCCAAGAAATCTGAAACGAACTACAGTAGAAGAATTTCAGGAAGTTTCAGGAACTTAGTAACAGTGAACGCATATCGACGCTGAAAATTCTTACATTATTAAAATTTGATCAACAAGGAATATAAAATAATCTTCAATAACATTAAGGTATCAACTGACACTAATCAGTGAAACTGCATAATTATAAATTTAAATAAATAATAATTAATAAATTAACAAATCAAAAATATTTATTCTTTTAAGTGTTTCGGACTCCCTGGCGACCATCTTCAATAATGGCTAAACTGGCAGTGGCTTATATAGATAAAAGTATCAGTTCCTATGTTAGTACACACATATTTACAAATTGTATATGGGTGCAGGTTAAGCTATTGAAAAGAGATATTATATAATCAATGTTAATTTTTTAGTTAAAATTAATTTAAAAATGATTCAATTTGTCTTCAATTTAAATTAATATTTTTTATTAATTAATTTAAAAAAATGCTTTTGATAACCTTTTGTGATTAAGTTCAGCATTAAAATGAAGCGGTTTTTATATATTTTGTATTAATTTGTGTTTTAATTTGTGCAAAAATATAACAATTTAAATTTAACAAATTTATAATGACAATATTACCATTTTTTACAAAACACTTGAAATTTAAATACTGTCATGAAATGAATTAAAATAAAATGTTTTAAATTAAAGAAAGTATTTGAATGAAGTAGACATTTCATCAGGTAAAATTATACGAGTTTCGTCGTAGGGCTGTCAGGTGAGAGTTGTATTGAAGAGATTGATGGACCAAGCCTTCAGGAGGTTCCGGAAATTCCTCCTCGTATTTGATTGGCCAGAAGACGTTTAATAACGAAGGCTTCCATCAGCAGAACTCGATAATGAATTTCTCCTCGAGAAATGTTTTCTTTGTTGTTTTCTCTTCCCTCCCTGTTTACTTGTAAGGAAATTGTATTGGAAGTAGCAAAAATTTTAGTTTCTGAAACATAGTACTGAAAAACGTATTCATATGAACAATTTTATAAGACACGAGTACAAAAAAAAACGTTTGTTGTGAGATCAAAGTTACTAATTAGGATACTAATAAAAAAATGTGATATATTATTGCAGCTTAATATTTATATTGTATATATATAATCGTGTCGGTAACAACAGGGTCAGATTCAGTCTGATCAGAAGTGGGTGAAGTCGATGGCGTTTCTCCCGGCCATCATCAGGTCTTCCTGGGTGCAGCTACTCGGACACCAGTTGCACACTCCAGAAGGTGTGACAGGGTTTCCTCTATCTCGCAGTCACATTCAGTCGGTCCGCTATAAAACTGCTATGCTTTCATTTGTGTCCTCGTCTTGCATACTCCGGTCCGAAGTTTGTTAACCTCTCCTCCCCGATGATGTCTATCGACTACACATTGCTTGTAATAACTTAAATATCTCTGTAAATATAATACACACAGGGTTCAGATTTTAGGTATTCCTCCTTAATACATTTACGTATTGAAAAAAAAATATATTTATAATCTTCTTCTTCGTGTCAGCGACGTCAAATTATTTTTTCCCAATATCTGGCAACATCGATAGCTCGTGTGTTGCCCAGCATTAGGTCCTGAGATGTGCAACTTGTTGGGCACATGGAGCAGCATCGTAGGTGTGAGGCGGTCTGCAGGTCTCCACAGTCGCACAATAGTGTCTCTCCCTGCCGAAGCATTCCCCACCGCTCGAGGTTGTCCTTTGTTCTACCAACTCCGGTTCTTAATCTGTTTAGGGATGTCCAGGTCGGCCAGTCAAGGCTCTTGCCAGTTGGGAAGCCTTCCTTTGGAGTAATGAAATCCTCTGGTGCGATTTGTTGCCAGAGTTGGAGTCTCTTATTTTCAGGGCCGGATGTGAGAGGTTGTGTGGATTTCAGAAAGCTGCTTCGAGACTTCAATCTTGGTGTTGGGGGTATCTGATTATACAAGCAGTGGGACGGTTGGTTGATTGCCTTACGCATTTCTTCGGCGCATATGACTTTGCGTCTTATGTTCGGTGGTGCGATACCAGCCAAGGGGTATAGTTTAGAAATAGGTGTTGGTTTGAGGCAGCCTGTGACGACTCTGCATGCATCATTCAGGGCAGTATCCACTTGATTACAGTAGGCTGATCGACCCCACACTGGTGCCGCATATTCTCCGGCTGAGAAACAAAGTGCTAAAGCTGAGGTACGAAGAAGGGGTGGTTGGGCTCCCCAGTGAGTGTTGGTCAGTTTGCGGATGAGGTTGTTCCTTGTTGCAACTTTCTGTTTGGCGTTGCTGCAATGACGCCTGAAGGTGAGGGTGCGATCTAGAGTGACTCCGAGGTATTTTGGATGGTCGCTATGTTCCAGTACTCTACCTTCCCACGTGATACGAAGCTTTCTGTTAGCTTCCCTGTTCCTAAGGTGGAAACAGCAGACTTGTGTCTTTGATGGGTTAGGTTTGAGATGGTTGGTTTCGTAGTAATGGGACATCTCGTTGAGTCCCTGGCTTAGGATGTCCTCAACTTCTTCAAACGTTACTTCTTGTGCTGCCAAACCTAAGTCATCCGCATATATGAAAGATTTTGTGTCTTTGGGGGTGGGTTGGTCGTTTGTTTATATATTAAATAGTATAGGAGCAAGTACACTGCCTTGTGGTAAGCCGTTCTTTTGGTTACGCCATCGGCTGGTTTTCCCCTGAAAATCCACAGCGAATCTTCTGTTATGCAGCATAGCCGCGATCATCTGCACTAGCGAGAAGTCACCTGTCATTCTGTACAATTTACTGAGGAGTGTGCTGTGCGACACTGTATCGTATGCAGCGGTTAGGTCGACGAATACCACTCCGGTCACTTTCCTTAGTTCGAACCCGTTTTCGATATGTTGGGTCAGGTTTAGTACTTGCCCAGTGCATGACTTTCCGGGTCGGAAGCCCGCCTGCTGGGGTATCATTTTAGGTTCGATAAAGGGGGTGAGTCGGTTGAGTAGTATCCGTTCGAAGATTTTAAATATATGGCATAGTCAAGATATTGGGCGGTAGCTTTTAGCATCATCAGGGTTTTTCCCTGGCTTTAAAATGGCTATGACCTTGGACTTTCTCCATATTTTTGGGATTTGACTGCCGATCATGCAGGCATCAAACATTTCAAGGAGCCATTGTTTAGCCTGGGGGCCAAAGTGTTTTATCTGTTCTACGCATATATCATCCAATCCAGCCGCTTTTTTGTCTTTAGCGGCTTTGATAGCACACTCCGGTTCAGTCATTGAGAAGGGTTTTGACAGATCGCTGTGTTCAATTAGAGGGTCTCTGTCCAATTTTTGCTTTTTCGTTTTATTGTTCAGCTTCCCGTTGAGGAGGAGCTGATGAGCAATTTCATTGGCAGTTGTGGCCGCGTGCTTAACAGGAGCTGTTGGATCGTTATCCATTTTTCGCAGGAGTCTCCAGGCCTTGTGGCTATTTGTGGTAAGGTCAAGGCTTTCCACCATCGAGATCCAGCGTTCCCGTCTGCTCTGCTCCACTGCAGCTGACACCTTTTTGCCCAGCTGCATAGTTTCCTCTGCAAATGGACTGGTATCAAAGCAGTCAGTGTATTTCTCGAGCAGGGCTACAGTGTCAGGTTGTAAGCCGGGAATAAATTTTGTTCGACATCCTCTGGGGATGTAGGCTCTGGACACTTTTTTGATGATGTTTGTAAAAGTGTCGTAGTTCTCCGGTGTTGGCTTGACAAGTCTGACGGATTCTTCTAGGGCATTTGTGTATGCATCCCAGTCCGATTTCATGAAATTATATCTTCTACGGAATGGCGTATCTTTTGGCCTGATAGCTGCCATTACGTGGAGAATGAGAGGTCTGTGTTGGGAGTGTGGAATTGGCGTGCCTATTATTTTGGTGCATTGTTGGCTAATTTGGCTGCTGGTAAAGATGAGATCCGGGTTGTATCCCCTCCTCCATCTGCCGCTGTTAAAAGATGCCGGTTGTTTAGCATCATGCACCAAAGATAATCGGTTAGCCTCAAACCACTCTTCAAGGGCTTCTCCATTGGGGTCAGTGTTGTTGTATCCCCAGAGAATGTTGTGGCTGTTGAAGTCGCCCAGGATAAGTTTTATATCTTTATTTCGGAAATTTGCTGGTTTATGGAAGTGGAAATCTTCATTTGGGGGCTTATAATACGATGTGACGGTGCAATGGTCCAACTCGACCGTAAGGGTTTTGATGTTATTAACCTCTGTATGGTCAGTCGGAGTAACCGTCAGGCCATCCCGTACAAAAATTGCACTTCCATATCGCTCGTGAGGTCTTTCCGAGACCAGGCACATTCCCTCAATGGATGGTCTTTTGCTTTGCATGCCGCGATGGGTCTCCTGCATGCAAATAACATCACATTGTATTTGTTTCGTCATGTGGCAAAGTAGTTCTTCTTTGCAGGAAGATAGTCCTTCTATGTTGATGGACATGGTGGTGAGAGCTAGTTTGCTGCTTCTTATTTTGTTTTTGTTGTCGCTGGGTTGAAAAGATTGGCCGGAAGAGGAAGTCCGAGATTCCGTTTCCAGGGGGCACCGCGTGGAGGTTGTTTTCATGCTCCCCAATATTTATAATAATAGGCACTCATCGGGAGCAGGAAATATTTTTCTACAATCCGGAATAAATTCACCACTACAATCAAGACGCGTCAACTGTTATGAATCATTGCACCTGCCGGAAGTGTGTGCGAAAATAAAATTAAAAATACACAGATACAGCGGCATCTATACTCCTCACTCTCGCTGACGTACTAATATGAGTGAGCGAGACGGGAAACCTCAGTTAGTCGCCTAGTTCGAAATGATATCGGCTCATCCATATGTCGACAGGCCAAGTAATGTTAGTATCTCTCGGAAGTTCAAGCGCGAAGGTGCGTCTGGCTGTTTGAGATCTTCGTCTGATGTTTTTCATGTTTTTAGCTATTAAATGTCAATTATTACTGCTTATTGCATCAACTATTGTAAAATTAAGCGATATCTTTGAATATTTTCATTTTTTCGAATTTCTACTCATTTTATTCACTTTAAATCAGAATGTGTAATGAGTTGACACCATCGGAACGCGCGGAAGTTTTTAGCATCGTAAGGCGAGGGTTAAGGGACCTCCATATTGTATTGTTTGTATTGATGTCTGCCATATCATCTTTTTCTTGCAATTATTCATATTCTTTCACATATTTTTGTGAAAAAGATTCTCGCTAGGTATTTTCTCTATTGACTGGTGGTCTTCCAGTAAGTGAATAAGCAGTACTCAGTGTAATCCGTGTTAAAAGAAGTAATGACATATTTATCAATTTAATCTCGATTGACCTACTCCCAAGGCAGTTACGTATAAACACCCCATATTCTTTTGAAAAAGATGATTTCACGTCGCCGGGATCGTTATTAAAACGCGTGGTGGAGGAATGAAGAACAGATGAGCAATATACAGACTTTTACAGCAGCATATTTAGATATATTTAATGAAAGTATTGACAAACTTTTGGTCTACTCAACGCAGACAATAACGTGTTGTTAACGCCTCGAGCAGACACAGACTGATGATCGCGGCCGCTGCGTCAGCGCAGCGCCGTAACTAATCCAGTGGCCATTTAGAGAACTATTAGGGCACCAATGACAGAGCCATTTACAGATTTAATGGTGCACCGATGACAGGACCTAAACATCCAAAATGGCGCCACTTGCGTGTCCGACGAGCGAACAAAAAAAAGAGACGAAAGATCGTTTATCGAGGTTTTCGGCACTAGCCTGCAAGGGCATCCAGCTGAATCAATAAATTATAGTTTCTTTATATATGTTGCTTATACTTTTCTTACAAAATAACGAGAGTTTCAAAACACCTCTTTTAATTAGAGCATATGTTTTTAAGATACACAGCAATCTGTGCTTTATTAGATCAGTTAACTTAATAACTTTTTATTTATGTATTTTCTATGATTACATTTATTTGTCTTAAGTGTCTCCGTTAAGATAAAATAAAACTAATAGGCTCTTCCAGCTATTTCTTAAATTAATTATTTATGTAATAAGCACTCTTTATTAACAAAAAATATATAACCATCTAATAACTAAGCCTGAGAGTATCACAAAATCAATCTTTAAAGGAAGGAAAATTAATATCAAATCAATTATGCCCAGCCTTTGAAAGAAAGGAAAATTCAATATGAATCAATTAGTAATTAAATTATTAATATTGTTTTTTATTACAGTATGTTTGAGTATACATTATTATCCTTAAATATTTCATTATACGTTTATAATTGATATTAAAGCATACCTTTACATGAAATTTATTACTCAAATTTATATAGTTTGACTTATAGAATAATTAAATTTACTAATTTAAGTAAGAATTAGATAAAACAATAAGACGCTCTTTCAAAATTTAATCTTTGAAAAATAATACTTGAAATTTTTTACATAAAACAGTCATCACTATTATGTCTTCTTCTTCTTCGTATCAGCTACGTCAAATTATTTTTGCCCAGTATCTGGCAACATCGATAGCCCGTGTGTTGCCCAGCATTAGGTCTTGAGATGTGCAGCTTGTTGGGCACTTGGAGGGCACATATCTTAGGTGTGAGGTGGTCTGCAGTTCTCCACAGTCGCACAATAGTGACTCTCCCTGCCCTTTCATTTTATTTTTGTTGTCACTGATTGGCCGGAGGAGGAAGTCCGAAATTCCGTTTCCAGGGGGCACCACGTGGAGGTTCTTGTCATGCTCCCAACTGTTATGTAATTTTTATTTTTTTATACTGAGATTTGCTCACATTTTCATTATTAAGAAAAATTTATACGTCTTGAATTTTGTTACAATTAGACTAGTATTTCTTAAATAGTAAACTGTAATACATTATTGATATATTCACATCCCAGCAGCAAAATTCATTGAACCTCACAATATACAATATTATCAACGTCAATAATTTCTATTCTAAGACCCTTTCTAAGCCCACGCAAATCTACACAAACAAATCTTTCCCACGTAAATTCCTTACTGAAAACAGAATTTGAGCCGGAAAAGCAAATTCACTATTAAAATTATCATTTTCTCAACTTTTCCCACGAGTTCAAACTAAAAAGGTATACATAGCTTATAAATAAAAAAAATATTACAGTGCACATTTTCTAAAAGAACGACTGTCAAAGCGGAATAAAAGATATTAGAATGGCGCCGAAGGATTGGCAAAACGAAAGGCGTTTTATCTATAGATGAATAAGTATTAAATAAAACCATCTGATACTATATCTTTAACTGTTTTGATGTTCTTGAATAAATGCTATTAATTCATAGTAATTTCTACATTAAGGCATATAACTATAAAATTATTATTTTTTTAGCTATAAGCTTATCTGACTTTATATAAATTATGAATTTTATTAATAAAAGCATACAAAAAAATTATCGATTTCTGAGCTCTAAAATACATGGATGGTGTAAATTTTATCCCTCACCCGTGAAATGCAAGTCGTACCGTGAAGACCACCCTTTCATATTAAATTCCTGTAATATTAATAGTCTATGACGTTGGCCGATCAACCCTCTACATGCAGCGCTTATCCACATGCACCATGGTAAGCGTCATAGAATTCCACAGATGAGACTTCAGAACTACTTTCACCATCTGTCGGTATTCTTCTGTATGTTTATAAAAATAAAAATAAAACTACATGGTCATGCGTCCGCAATTCTTCCCGCTATACCGAACAACTAAATAAATATTTTATAGCATATTTTCAGAATTTATAAAGTCAAAGGTTCGGCCTTTTTTGGCTGGCGATCTCTTGGGGTGTCACATTTGCGACCCCGTTTTATTTAAAATGCTCTTTCAAAAGGTCAAAGAAAACGGGTGTACAAATGTAGAATAATTTTGTATGCCATAAATGGATCAACGAAGGGTTGAAGATGTATCCGAAAAGAGACTTGTAATGGACTTAGATTGTGGTACACACTTTATATTTTCATTTTATGAAGAAAATGTGTTTTTTACATGACTACGTACCACGTTTCTACCATTCAAAGAGACTTTATGAAGACAACCTATACTTGCTGCGTTGAAATTATTTAAAATAGGTATTTGCGGAAAAATTCTATTATATATATTCCAGTATAATAAAAAAACACATTTATTTGAATGGTTTGAGTTCATTTAAGGTTTTTTGTAACAATTGCATTTGAAAAACAAATCAAAGTCGTAAATTATGATGGCCATTTAAAATCTTCTTCTTATTATAAATCCTGTGGATTCGTTTTCAGCAACAAAATCTTGCATCTCCATCTCCACTCTTCTCGATCATCTGCAATCCTCTTTAGCTCAGCATAAGAGCTACAACTCATGTCCTCAAACACTTCCTGCAAATACTCCCGTCTAGGGCGCCTTCTGCAGTCTCTACCCTCAACCATCCCATCCACAATGTCGCGAAGAAGACTATCGTTGCGCATAATGTGACCGATCCAGCGGGCTCACCTCTCTGAGATGGTTCTTACTTTCATTTACAATATTTATGCTTTAATTTATGTTTTTCATATAGAAGAAAATATATACATAAATTCAGCCTGCTATGTGATACTGCACTTAATTTAATAACGAATATTTGAAAAGTAGTGAAAATAATCATGGATGATTTACATTTGAATCTCCGATTTGGCTCAAATTTAAAAACAATGTGCAAAACAACGTTTCCCTTATCTGCTGATTTAATAAAAAATATGGTCATCTATAACTTTCCATTCAAACATAAATTTAATATATTTACTTTTAAAAACATAAAAAAGAGTTGAATAAGGTTATTATAATTTAACAAATATATAAAAAAAAATAGTTAAAGTTATACTTACTTATAAACGTTTTTTGATCGTAACTACTCGTACAACCTCCGGATAAGACAAATATCAAGTTTAATTAAATTGCTTACAGTACAGACTTAGTTAAATTATAACGTTTCAGTGAGGGCAAGTTTGTCCTGGCAGGTAATATTAATATGTATTGCAATACCTTCAATAACTCCACCGGCTCGTGTTCGCAATGAAACCTCTGGAATATCATAACATGGAACTGAAATCCTCTGAGTAAATATGTGTGCAAGTAGCGTTGAACCCTCAAAAAGCGACTAACCTCAAATGCTGTGTGAAATATTTATAATAAATTTCGGAAAATCATCACTGTAAACTGTTACCAGGAAAACCAAATAGTCAGCTTTTCAAATAAAATTCCAAACGATTTTTTTCCATGGTCGGCAGTTTTTTAAATGATAAGTTCATAGTGGTTTTAATAAAATAATTTTTGGATTTAATGAATATTTTGACATGTAATTTCGCACAGGTATCAGTGACAGTAGTGCCAGCATAAAAATAAAAATATTTATTCGAATCGGTTAGCCCACGGAATAAAAAATAAATAAAAAGGTATATTTTTTGCCCATAGTAGTATGTTCTTTTGCGGAAGCAACTTCTTAGTTGAAGCATATTGTTAACCGATTTTATTTATTTTTTTGAAAATATATCACAAATATATTGAAGGTAGTAAGAACCATCTCAGAGAGGCGAGCCTGATGTATCAGTCACATCATGCGCCACGATGGTCTTTTTCACAACATTTGAAAAGGATGGTTGAGGGGAGAAACTGCAATTTGGAGCAAGTGTTAGAGGACATGAGTTGCAGCGCTTATTTTGAGCTAAAGAAAGTTGCGGAAGATAGAGAATAGTGGAGATCAAGATGCAATATTTTGTTGCGGCAAACCAATCCACCGGATTGATACTATGAAGATAGATCACCAACATGTGTACAGGAAGTACTATATGTAATACGTGCTATCTTATCAATAACTAGACGCTACACTTAAAAGTGTAAAACCACTAAAAAAATTATTTACGTGTTATCCGTTTTGTAAATCTGACATCACTGCAGCTGAATAAAGCTACATGCGAACAAGAATCACATTATAACATTTGCTGGGTCGGATAGTCACAAAATACAAGTTATAAAATACTTAATTAATCTCTCGATGAGTTTGTCAGCACTAAACTCTTTTGACAAACAATTTTAAAATTTGTAACAAAATAAAATATTTTACTTTTGTTCATAATACTAAAACATTAAGTTATTTTCTAAATTTGAACAATAAATAACGATTGCTCAGATTGACAATACTCGTAGCTGTACTGATATTGTACTCATTTGTATCAAACATTATATATTTCGGAACAGGGAAAACTTATATGGATTTTTTATATTTTTATTAGAATATTATTTTATTATTTCAATATTCTAATCTACTTTTATAGATCATTGACTATATCCCAGTTGGCTGAGCGGTATGAATACCCGGGCATAGTTGGTTTCCAAGGTGTACGGTTCGCATCCCGCTTCTGCCGTTATTTCTGTGCTTGAATTGACGCGTTGAAAAAATAATTTTATGTATAGTATATGTATATTTAATTAATAAGGGAAAACTTAGCTTTGAAAAAAGGTACATACATTTTTGTTCGACCTATTGTATATGTGTGTTTAAAGCCAAACATCTCCATAAATGTCACTACCTGAATTGATTCATTTTAAGTATCAACCTTGCAACATGCGATGCTCTACTCCATAAAATGTGATTATAACTGATAATTTCAATTAAATGACATCAAAATAAATTTATAATGTAATATTAGAGAGATGGATCCTTATACTAGATCATACCTTTTTCAAAACACACATCGCCCCACCAAACATACGGCGAGAAGTCACCACAAAGAAGGAGCTCACCAAAGCAACCCACGACGCACTCCACCCTATGTTTGGGTATCAAAAGATAATCACACGGCTCAAATCAAGAAGAAGTCTCCTACAGTTGACAACGGAACTGGTGATACCTGAGGCCACCCTGCGGCTGAACATGTGGAGAACCTCAACTGAGGGAAATACTTGAATTGCCTCAAAGGAGGACCTAGCCCCTGGACATGACCAGGGGTGGAATATATGAAGGTCCCTTAACGAAATTCGGACCGGAGTATGCAAGACGAGGACAAAAATGAAAGCCTGACAGTCTTACAGCGGACCGACTGAATGTGACTGCGGCGTGGAGCAGACCCTGTCACACCTTCTGGAGTGTGCGCTGTGTCCGAATAGCTGCACACAGGACAACCTGATGATGGCCGGGAGTAACGCCATTGACGTCGCCCACTTCTGGGCAGACAGGATCTGACCCTGTGTTTTCCGACACGATTATATAAAACATACATTAAAATAAATAAGTTACATGCACTCCTAACTTAAAGGGTTAAGTCTCATTGGTCGAAACGTAATAATATTATTGCACCGGAAGGAGAAGTTATCCAAAGTTGGTTTTGGTAAATTTGGAACGATGAAGCGTGATACCTATCAGTACTTACTATTGCAACTAGCTACACAGGTGCACTATGTGTGTCGACTATTAAAGTGTATAACGAGAATGTACTCTGAAAACAATGCCTTGGTAAGTGCTCCCAAGGTGCGCAGGTACAAGGCGACCAGCCCGGGGGCCTAAGGCCCCAAAAAAAAAAAAAAAAAATTATGGGTTAAAATGGTTAAAGATTCACAATGTATAAATAAAAATGAGTCTCCAACCTTTTGAAAAGTATCTTTATTTCTTCGTAGTAGTATCTCAACGTAGTAGTATCTCAACAAAATCTTGTATCTCGGTCTCCACTCTTCTAGATCCTTTGCAGTCCTCTTTAGCTCAGCATAAGAGCTACAACTCATGTCCTCGAACACTTGCTGCAAATACTCCCATCTAGGGCGCCCTTTGCACATTCTATCCTCAACCATCCCTTCCTCAATGTCGTTGAGAAAAATATTTTGGCGCATGATGTGACCGATCCATCGGGCTCACCTCTCTGAGATGGTTTTTACTGAAATCTTTATTTAATTAACTAATAAATAATAATGTAACTATAAAACCAAGATCATTCATGCCTTATAGTTTCATTATGTAGTTGCATTACTTTATAGTTTGTAACCTGCAGAACTGTGTGACGACAATGTTTAACCCTAAAATAAATTAAATATATTTATAATTATCTAACAATTTCATATTGCTAGTCACGTATTGTAATCATCGAACTGTTTTTGTGTAAAAAACAGCTTTTGTGTTGGAAAACAAAGAGCATATATTCAATTTAAAAAATGATAAACAAAACAATTTGGTATAGCGAAAACGATTTAGACTAATTTTGCCCGGAGCACAAATATCTTATTCGATGATTCAGTAGCATATCTGACAAGAATTTTCACGTTTTATAGCTAAAAATAAAACGTATAATTTTTAATATTTTTGAGAATATTCATAAAATTATTAATTGAATGCCTTCAACGTTTTTTTAAGAATGTTGATTGAAGCAACGAAGACATCTGATATGGCTACCATCAATCACATCGCAAGCAAACAATCAGAAATGCTGATAATAATGCTTCGTCATACCGAGCAGTGATAAATGAAGTGCTCTCTAAGATATAATGCAACGTAAGTGGAGCGTTTATCCTTTACTAATTATGGCATTTCATGGATTGAAGAAAATATGACTTTGTCTAATGATCTTTTGCAGATTTCGAGGATGATGCACTTTTGGAAGGTACATGTGTAAAATTTACTAATGACGCTTAATTTGATCGGCTTAACACTGCTTGTGGAAGGAACGTGCAGTGGTTGTGTGCGTACTGAGAAAATTTAAGGAGATAAGGCATTATTTAATTCAATCCCTTATATAGAATAGAAGAACTTGCTTATAAATCATTCTAAATCCATGTGCATGTTTGATTAAATAAAAGCTGAATTTAATTGAATTAGAATTATTTTAAAATCTTAATTCAAAATTAAAATGTTAATTTAAATTTTGAGTTAAGATTTTAATCAATTACGTTGTCTTAGTAAAAACTTATTTTCGTGTTAACATCCTCCTCTCTTTAAAAGGTGGTTATTCAGTCGCGTGGTGACACAGGATGAGGAGCAGATTAATAACACAGACTTTTTCTGAAGCACATATATATTCACGATAAACTTTACAAACTTTCGGCCCAGGTGGAATAACATGGCGGGCCGGCCATAATGCGACCTTCTCGGACGTCGGCACACAGCTCCCCGCCGTGCGGCGCCGTGGTCTGTCACACAGTGCCCCAGTGGCGATCTACGTAACTAGTCCAAAATGCCAAATGGCAACACATACATGTTCGACAAGCGAACAGAAATAAGGGACAAAAAATTGTATATCGAAGTTTTCAGTACCATTCAACAAGGGCTATATCATGCTGATGTCAGTGTATTTACTTGAAGCACATGTACGAGTGTACGTTATCCAAAAATATTATATCTTTCATATTAAAACATTAATGAATACTTACGTTGCTAATAAGAAATATAAAATATTATTATACAAAAAACACTTTATTTCTCTTGTAAACATGTAACTAATTAATGTTGTATTTCGTAACAATGTCTAATTATTTATTAATATGTATATATACTACGTATAGAGTATAGACCTTAAGTCGTGTCGAAAATTTCAGCACTTCCGTTGTTACCTGCTTAGAGTTAAATAAATGCAAATTTCGAAGAGATCATGACCGCGTCGCGAAACCACGTAAGTGCCTTATTATTCCTCGAAATAATAAAGGGCGGTTTACGTTTGAAAGCATTATCAGAGAAAGCTACTGTGAATTTACGACTACTTATCTGACACATACCAGGGAGTACTACATTTAATTTAATTCATATTTTAAGTAAATTGAAATGAACAAAATGATTGTTTTATGTTCAAAATCAAAAATCAACTTATTTTTTATATTCACGTAGAGACATTTAGACCGACATAAGTAAAAAAAAAAAATTGTTTAATTTTATTATTTTATTTAAAGATCGCTTATTATAGGTACTGTATGAATGGTATGGGCATATTGAAAGTATACTCCATCAGAGATATTGCCTTTTATTTCGAAAGCAGACTGACGTTCTATGCTCAAATAGAAGCTGTGTGTGATAGGGCACTGAATATCTCCAGCATACATACATTGGTAGTGTACTATAATTCATTGGTCTGTAGCGTACTGGAGAACGAGTCTATTATTTGGGAACTCCACTAGCTGAAGTATAGCCTCGTGTTGGAGAGGGTACTAAGGAATTTTCTAAGGTCTCTCTATATGAGACTGTATAGATATTATCCGTGGCTATACTTATCTTAATTTATACAGAATATACTACAGTAGGTTGAGTCAAGGACTAGATAACATGTGTGCTAGGGTATATTTAATTCTACCATCTAGTATATAAATCAAAATATTGTATAGGTTATCGCAAGTTTGTTTCTAACATCATAATAAAATGAGTCATAGATTGTTTATTTTCTCAAAGAGTATATCCTCACTGCCAAATTTTATTCATTTTAGAAAGGCAATCCGACTGTTCAACCACATCGTCTCAAAAATTAATGTATTCCACGCGAAGGAAGCCCAACTCAGATACGAGCTCCACATATTGATTTGAAGAAATATAATTTTTCAATTTATAGTCTGGATTTTCTGGATTTTGTGTTTAAAGTTCTTTATTTCAAGTTGTTTTTTAATATTTATTATTTACAGTTATTTTTGTTTTGTGTAATTGAAGTCTTTTCTCCGATTTTAAGCACTCATTTTTACAAATATTTATCTTTTACATAGTCATGTATAAAATCAGTACACCTAAAATGTAAGATCTTCTTGTAAATATTTTTTTTATTGTTAAAACATACAGGAGAATACCGACAGATGGTGATAGTAATTCTGAAGTCTTATCTGTGGAATTCTATGATTATTACCATGGTGCATGTGCCATGCCCGAGGTTCACGCATCATCCTTATTATTACAGGAATTTACTATGAATGGGTGGTCTTCACGGAATGACTTTCGTCTACCACCATTTTTTAATTTTTAGGCTATGACTAGCATTTTTTGGGTAAGGGATCAAATTCACACCATCCGGGGTTTTTTAGAGCTCAGAAATGGATTAAAAACTTTTTTTTTTAATCTCCGTCGGGGATCGAAGTCACGACCTTTGGCTTGCAAAGCAAATGCTTTAATCATTGAGCTATACCCGCCGGCAATGAATTGAATTGAAATAAATGGCGGAGTGATAGAACAGTAAATGCGTATTAAAATATGATTGGTAGAAACACATTCAATAGCATACTACATATCTCAGTTATATTTTGATTAAATTTATGTCAAGTCAGGGAGATGAATTTTCAAATTACTAAGCTAAATGACATGTCTATTTTCTGTTTTGCTGCATAGAAATCGCTGCGAATCTGAATGGGATATGGAGAAGCAATATGATACGTCACTTAAAGTATTTATATACATGAACTCTTCGCTGTAATAACGCAGGGTAAACTGATAAGTTACTGGTCTCTGAAACTGTTTTTAATCATAATAATTCTTCTTTCATATCTGATTTATATGGTCACTACGAATCACAACCCCTTACTTATATAAACTACTAATACCCCATTTTTTATTATTTCTCGATATCTTTTAAGTTCAACGAGAGCTTAAAGACTTGAAAGAAGAGATATGTTACAATCTGAGAGCGTATAAAATAAAAATAGCTGACACTAGATTGTTGCAGAAATCAAAATATATAATATCGTATTTAAAATCATCAAAAGCAACATGTGTTCGTCCTCTACAGCAGTGCTCCGTAACCGGTGTGCCGCGGGACACTGGTGTGCCGTAAGCCAAAACAGGTGTGCCGCGATCAAATAAGGCAATATTATAAATAAATAATTTTACAACGGTCCTCAAGCTCCCAGCGCCTATCGCCTATTTATGTAGACATAAAACAAGGTACTTGCTTTATTAAGTTCTAAATGAACTTAAAAAAGTGAAATTGATAAATAAATATCTATTTTTGGCTTTTGGTGTGCCGCGGTATTCAAAGTGAGAACTTTGGTGTACTGTAGAATCCAAAGAAGTACTTTGGTGTGCCGTAGATGAGAAAAGGTTGCGGAGCTCTGCTCTACAGAAGTAGGCTTTCCGCATGACTCTCCATTTCTCTGGTTCTACCGCATTTTACATCCACTACCCCTTGTTTTTCTTTTAATCTCGCCAGAGGGAATTTTGGTATAAATAACAGTATACAACAGCTTCAATTTATTCAAACATATTTTTATTTTTTACATGGTTGTATGTTTTACTTTGATAGTCTATATTCTGTATAAGATATGTTCTAATATAATTCTAAAAGATTTACAGCATCAGATTTTATTCGGTAAAAATTATTACTATTTATTTATTTTTCTTTTTAAAGGCGAATGATCTGGGATATGCGTTTTCGTGATGAAAATAAGCTCGAAAATTGCAGAAAATACCATATATTTGCTACGTTTCCTTACCATATTTAAGTTCGTGGGCTCGAATTTTTGCGATAATTACAAAATAAATTTTTAATACACTCGTATTTCTTAACTGTCTGAATACCCTCAGTTAATTTGAAATTACCTCACCCGTAAAATATCATAGCCTATAGTTAAAAAATAATAATATTCATTAGTGAATCCCTGTAAAAACGGATGATCCACGAATCAATGCAACATGCAGTGCATATCCACATTTAAAATGATAAGTGTCATTTAATCCACAAATTAAATTTTTTCATCACAGTCGCCCGGTATTCTCTTCTATATTTGATTACATACAATTGTATATACATTAGATATAAAAAAAAATGGCTTAGGTGATCAGTTATTAACATGTGTACCCGACTTCTTCAGGAAAGTTGTAACATTATGACAGAAGGGAGCATGAAATAAATATTGTATTCTTGTTCCTTAACCCGAAACATAAGTCATGAGAATACGCTACTTCACTGATTTCAACGTCGTACTGCGTTTCAAGAAATACGATGTACGGGAAACCTTACGGGTTCTATTGTCATTTTACAATATATACAAGTATGTTTTACGTATTTTTGAATTTCTTTAAATTTCAGTAGCATTATTTTGTGATTCGTTTTTTTTTTTTAAATATATTATGTTATAATATAATGGAAAGAGAGAAGGCGTAAACACCAATATATGTTACATCAATTGATTTATTATATAATCGTTAATTCTTGTTGGAATATAATTATTTTAACTTTGTAAGTGAAAAAAGCTTTTGTATAATTTTTGGTCAATAATATTTTTAAAATTGAAATTAAAACATCAAGTTAACGATCCGTCATATTTATTTAAAAAATAATATGTTATATTATGTCTTATCTACTCCCAAGTTAAAGCTTGTTGTATTTACAAAATGCTTCCATTAAATTCTGTCGGGCTTCATTATATAAGTCTCTTTCAATGTCAGCTTTGACACTCAGAACTTTCACTGACTAAATCATGTGTATATATATTATTGTGTGTATATTCCCAAAAGACTCCTGAGGTAGCGAGAGTTTGTCAACTAAAGAAAATGCAACTGTAGTTAATGCTCTCTTTTCTAATGACTGTCAATTATATCGGTTTTTAAATATACACGATTGGAAAAAAATTCAGCAACTTTATTATACTCACATTTTGGAGTTCTCTGTTTGTATATACGAAAAGACTTTTTAAATTTTCAACGGAGTTACATGAAATGCAGTACTACTCCCGTCAACTAACATCTATTAATATACCACTGTACAAGTTTGGGCAAGCTGCGCCATTTGATTAGTGCTTAACATTAATTGAAAACAGACAATCTTGTTAATTTTAACGCAAATGAAAAAAAATGCGTGCTGATTAAGCATTTTTTGCATAAAAAAACTTATTTTTAAAGCCTTAAGAAAATCTTGTATTTGGAAGGAATATAAAATATAAAATTTCTACATGTATCGATCGAAAAGAAGACTAAGTTAAAAAATAAAACGCTTAATTATCGAAAAAAAATATGTATTCAAAAAGTCGCTGACTTATCGAACTACTCTCGAATAAACCGCAATAGTTATGTCGTGCTGCACAGTGTACTTCAATATATTTTATTGGATGTTTTATTTTATATTGTTCAGAATTTGCGGGTGGGTATAGCTCAATAGTCAAAGCGTTTGCTTTGCAAGCCAAAGGTCATGGGTTCGATCCCCGACGGAGATTAAAAAAAAATTAAAAAATAAAACGATTTCCGAGCTCTAAAATACCCTCGGTTGGTGTGAATTTGATCCCTCACCCGTTAAATTTCAGTCATAGCCTATTGATTAAAATTGGTGGTAGACGAAAGTCATCCCGTGAAGACCACCCATTCATAGTGAATTCCTGTAATAATAAGGATTATGCGTGAATCTCGGGCTGTAGTTTATGACGTTGGCGGATCAATCACTCCACATGCAGCGCTTAGCCATATGCTGCATGGTAAGAGTCATAGAATTCAACAGATGAGACTTCAGAATTACTATCAACATCTGTTGGTATTCTCCTGTATGTGTTTACATAAAAAGTTATATAGTGCACGCCACTGGACCGTAGAGAATCACTTGAGCCAATTGACTTTATAAAAGGGCGATTGTAGAAGGAGGAGTTTGGCCAAAAGGCGACTACACGCAAATAACGATTTCCCGGCTGGTTTATGGCTAAGCCCATAATATCGGTCGCGGAGACTTTGCGCCGTAAAAACATTGTTTCAGAGCATTGGCGTAACAAAATATTCATGGGGACGACAAATAAAGCAATAACGCTGGTGGAAAGATTGCCAACGCTGACGAAATTCTTGACTTAATTTTTTATTTGACCAGGACATAACTTATTTAAGATGTGTTTGGTTATAATTTAAAATCGAGCAAAAATGTGTTTTGAAACGATAAAACTCTTTTTTTGGATATATATAATAAGGGTTTCCTCTTTCACCCGTACGCAAAAACATTCTTTGGCTTAAGGAATCTAACTTAAGATCTGTATGCAGAGACAGTTCCATACGTAACCAACCTATAATATTTGCTTTCCTTTAGAATGATTAAATTGAGAAAACCTCAGCCATCGAATCATCTCAAATCTTAAGAAACATCACTGCAGACGGGTGTAAAGTTGGTTACCTTAAGTCAAGGAATGTCTTTGCATGGGGATATCTGGTTTATGATAACCACTTAAAAAACAAACCGTTTAAATGTAAATAACTTGAGAAAAAGAATACATCATCTTCTTAGTTGGGAAGCTTCTCTTTCACGGGTTCTTTCTCTTTAGCACTTTTGTGCAGTAAAAAAATATTCAGAAGGGACTTCCACTGGACTTAATATGACTTAGTGTATTATCAAAGATACTAAGGTTCCTTAACAGAATTCGGACCGGAGTATGCAAGACGAGGACACAAATGAAAGCCTGTCAGTTTTAC
Organism: Glossosoma conforme; assembly: GCA_022606575.1. NCBI lineage: Eukaryota > Metazoa > Arthropoda > Insecta > Trichoptera > Glossosomatidae > Glossosoma > Glossosoma conforme. The sequence continues at coordinate 422,594 of JAGTXR010000048.1, forward strand.
AGTGGACCGACTGAATGTGACTACGGCGTGGAGCAGACCCTGTCACACCTTCTGGAGTGTGCGATGTGTCCGAGTAGCTGCACCCAGGAAGACCTGATGGTGGCCGGGATTAACGCCATCGACATCGCCCACTTCTGGCAGACATGATCTGACCCTATTGTTTCCGACACGATTATATACATATCCAAGATGCTTAATTGTCCTCCGGTGTAATACTAGTGTGAGGCGGGTAAAGTTCAGTTCAGACGGGTAGTTTATGAACAAATCTTTCACTCGTGAATTGACTGTTTTCGTTTCTCAACTTTTTTAATAAATTGAAGTTAATTAACATCATACAGTTTTAAAATATAAAAATTTCTTTAAGTTTAGGAACTACGCCATTGTTTCAAAAAAGTAAAAGATATCCTTTCCCAGCACATTCGTCCGTTTTATGACTCCATACCCTTTGGTCAAACAATCACAATAAATTACTAGGGCCGTAAGACTTTCATTTGCCGCCATCGGGCTCATGCCCGGCCGTCCCCAGAAGATATATCGCCAATGATCGCCGCTTTGATTTGTAGGACCAACTTTGCCTCGCTGCCGCCAGATGGCGTGGGGACAAATTAATTCGCTTGCACCCTATTAGGGGTGACTTCATAAAGCCTAAGCGAGCGGAAGTAATTTGATGAACTTATACTGTAATAAAGAAAGATTTTCTCGGGTGATTTTTTATCCTTTTTTATATCTTTTATAGTGCCTAGTTTTCTTAATTCGTTTATTTTGAAAATCAACATAATTTGAAAATTATAATTCCTTGTCATTGTCTATTAGGGGTGACTTCATAAAGATTAAGCGAGCCGAAGTAATTTGATGAACTTATACTGTAATAAGGAAAGATTTTCTGGGGTGTTTTTCTTTTATTTTTTTACATATTTTATAGCGCATAGAGTGATTCTTTAATTTTGAGAATCAACATAATATAAAAATAATATTTACTTGCCATTGTTAAGCGTAGGATATTTTTTTCTGCATTTCAATAAAATGATGTCCCAAATAGTTAAATTAACTTCTGCCATACACAAACTTTTTATCATATTTTCCAGTCTATTGCACCGATTTCCATTGGAGGAACACAAATAGAGGCTATAAATAAATATAATTATTTGAGAGAAGTGATAATTAAATAACTTATCAAAACAAATCGATAGGCGTAGACAACTGGGATAGGCAACATTTGAAAAACTAAGGTACATTTTTAAAGCGAAAATTCCGTAAATTTTAAAAATCTATGTCATTTAACCAATGCATCCTTCCAGTATTAACTAATGGCGCAGAGGCGTGGAATTTAACAGCAAATCTTACATATTAAATAAATGTCTCAAAATGTGCCATGGAGATATTTATGCTCGGAGTTTAACTAAAAGATAGAATCCGAAACGAGGATATCCGAAAAAGAACTCGAGTGGTTGAGGCTGCCCAAAGAAAAGGCATACTCATGTGCCAATGAGCTGGACATATCTGTCGAAGAGATTATAGTCGATAGGAAAAAATGTGCTAATAATTTATATTAATACTTATTAAATATATTGGTATAGAATTATAGATCAAACTTGTAAAAAAGGGACAAAAATCACCTGATAACACGCACAAATTTATAGTAAACACCATTTTATATGACATTTCTTAAAATAAAAATTAACGAATTAATTAATTAATTAGACGCAGGATTCAAACCACAAACCCTGTACACACCATCTTTATTTTTTAGATAACGTTGACTATAACATTAATATTATCAACTGACAATACTTGGTGAAACTGCATTATTATAATTTTAAATTAATTTTAATTAAAAAATTAACAAATTAAAAATATTTAGTTTGGATTCACGTTTATTTTAAACGATTACATGTTAAATTTTAAACTGTTTGTGACCGATTTAGGTATGTATAAGTATTAGTTCCTACGTTTTACTTACTACTTTATTATATCCAATAAACAAATAACATACCTATGATAGATTCTAGAAATAAAAAATAAAAAACTATCATTATTATATAAACTACTTGTTAACTCCTGTCTTTGTAATTCCAGATATTAAATGATAACAATATAAAAAATTTGATACTGCTAAATATTCTTACAGGTATCAAGCTGGAAAAACCCAAACACCAGGAAATGACCGCCGTCTACGCTGAAGATCAAAGATAGAATTACAAGGAATTTTCTAAATTGAACACAAAAAAAGAATATTATATAATAGCTTAATACATAAGATAACACATACCCCTGATTTTATAATGTCTTTTTTCAGTAGTCTAACCCAGAGCTCCGCAATCTTTTCTCATCTACGGCACACCAAAGTACTTCTTTGGATTCTACGGCACACCAAAGTTCTCACCTTGAATACCGCGGCACACCAAAAGCCAAAAATAGATATTAATTTGATCAATTTCACTTTTTTTTTAATTTCATTTAAAACTTAATAAAGCAAGTACCTCGTTGTATGTCTACATAAATAGGCGATAGGCGCTTGGAGCTTGAAGACCGTTGTAAAATTATTTATTTATAATATTGCCTTATTTGATCGCGGCACACCTGTATCGGCCTTACGGCACAATAGTGTGCCGCGGCACACCGGTTGCGGAGCACTGGTCTAACCCACACATATACAATTTGTAAATATATATGTACTCGTAGGAACTTGTACATACCTATAATATATAAGCCACTGCCAATTTATAATTTAACCATTATTGAAGATGGTCTCCAGGGAGGCCGAAACGTAATCGTTTAAAATAAATGTAAATCAAAACTAAATGTTTTTAATTTGTTATTTTTTTTATTAAAATTAATTTAATATTATAACGTTGACTACTCAACCAATTACAGAAAAGGTTTTATTAAACCGCAACTAACCAAACACTTATAATTAATTTTAAATTCGCGAAATATCTTTCATTAAAATGTACTAATATATTCTAAAATATGTACAACAAAATAATTTGAAAAGGTATTTTTTCGTAGAAAATTGAATTATTTTCACATATGAGTAAAAACTGATTTTAAAATTCATGTTAAATTTATTAGAATAAAGCGTTGTTTATTATTTGACGGCAATAATATCAAACAGATGTCTCGTATTCAGACACAGACGTAAACAAAGTTTAGGAGGATTGTTTGAAGGCCGGCATGAAGACCTCGTCCTTGACCATTGTTACCATTAATGTAATGATTCTCAATCCTATTTGAAAAAATCTTTTGCGTACATTTTAATCCCGAAATTTCATAGAATGATCCAGATAAGTTGCCAACCTTAATTAATATTGAGAGATTATTTATAAATAATAAATATTTATTAATTAACCTTGTTTTTGTATGGATCACGATGGGTATGCCCTCTGCTTAGGAGACTACAGTTTCGACTAACTCGTAGCCTTCCTCAATCCATCACTGTCAAGAGACACCTTTTGAGTTGTCTCTTTATAAGATGTCTCAAAACAAGGTTAATTAATACATTTTTATTATTAATATTAAAAACGTTACAATAAGTAATATTGATGCTGAATAGGAGCATTCTGTGACCACTATACACCACTATTGCCTTTACAACTAAGTGCAGTGTCATTATTTGGCTTAAGCTTTCTAACTTAAGGTCTGTATATAGAAACATTTTTAAGGCAATCAATATAGCTATTTTCCTTAAGAATGATTAAAATGAGGATGCCTTAGCCCTCAACTCACCTCAAATCTTAAAAACATATTTGCAAGCGGGTGTAATGTTTGTTACTTAAATCCAAGGAATATCCCATCATACGGGTGTCAGATTAACTGCCTAAAATTATTTCTTATGAAGACTTGGAAGGGTTGGACTTAGTGATTATAAAAGACCGTGGCTTGAGAATCATTTGTATTTCGTTGGCTTATGCTGTCCTGCAGCAATTCACCCTAGTTGAAGCATAGAGTCAACAGAATTAAGATAATATATTTTAAAAGGTCCGTGATACTGTACGTACTGCAAAGAGAACATGTCAAATGACCACCCTATCGTATATAGACTAATGCGAAATAATATACACATATTTTTCTTTCATATCAGTTTACATGCATTCCGTAGTTACGTATTTACATTATTCATATAAATTTGTAGGTTTTCACGGCCAGATTAGGTATTGTGGCTTTTGGGTTAAGCCGTGTGTCGCGGTTTTCTTTGTACCAATATTAAACTGACAAAATTGTTTACCCCGAAGAAGAACACTCACTTAAAAACGTTCAATATTATTTTTCGTTAAATCTAAATTACTTATTGACCAATCTAATATTCGAATTCAAGCAACACCAAATATATCTGAATAATAAAAAATGTGTTATTCAAATTTACAATTCTACCTACAAACACTATTGGTTTTCTCTAACCTTTGATTTACAAAATACCCATTGTGTTTGTCTAGTATCTAGTTTGATAAAATATCACTAAGCCTTGGGTCAAGTCTATGTTAATTGATATTTCGAATTATTATTATAGAAGGAGACAGTGTTATAATATAACTTACACTAAATCAATACATTACTACAATGTCGTTCGATTATCAGACACCTACTCAAATAACCAGCGTTGTCTGAAAATAATACAAGCTTCATGACTGATAAGTAGAATAATGATGAATCAAATTACGGTTCATAGAAGTTTAGGTAATAGGCTACTTACAAGTAAAAACTATTATAGGATTGGATTTCACATACAATCATAAAAGACGTCATAAAAAATAAATAAACAAACATATCCCAGTTGCAATGGTAGTTGTTGAGATGCAGATAGAGCACTCACCAGCTGCGATCAGACATTTATGAGGGAAAATATTTTATAATATCTTGGCATACAGGTCACTAAAAGCGGTGGCTTGAACAGGGAGAAACTTTTTTATGCATCTACGAATCATGGCTACTCATCAAAAGCTAATCTAGCCATATAATGAGTTTTGCTAATAAACTCCCAGCTTATTAAAATGGGGGTACTTGGGGATAGAGCAGACATGGCAGCGTTCCATCTTACAGTCGATCAAGAAACGAAATTGGAGCTGTAAAATATGTTCTATGGAATCGGCATAAGACCATAAACTTTGAATCTCTTTTATTCAAGTGTCTGAACTCTTGCCTTAATTGGTTAATATCGGAAATGACACAATTACAGTTTCGGGACGCGGAAGTATAAGCACAAGAGATGAAGATGATTAAAACTGATTAATTAGGCATCAATTTGAGACAACTATATAGTCTAAGTAATGAGAAAATATAAACGTGGAAGTAATTAAAACGCATTCTCTTTTAATGAGCCCTCTATCAACTACACTTTTAATCAGCGTAATTTCTTTTCTCATTACAATTGTGAAAAAGCACTCCAGTTTATTATTAAATTTCAATCCGATTTTCCTGAAAAATTTAAATTCTTTACCAGAACATTTATTTTATTCACATTACCATAAAATCAATTCGATATTTCCAGCCGCTTCGGTGTGTATTTTATCGCGACTCTAAAATTGTATGAAGCAAAAAATGGGTACAAGTCCATTCCCTTTGAACTCTCTAACTCAACCGTTTCCCGATTAGATTGTCTCGGTAACTTGCCTATCTTTTTATCTCACCAGACAGCTTAGCCAAGAATTTATTTATCCAAATCCGATCACAGTTTCCGCCCAAATGGTACTCATAGAATTCTTCTTATGCCCTCGCAGCCGAGAGGAATAAGAGACTAAAAAGCACGACTGTCATCCGAGCAAAAACAGTTTTAAGCCTTAAATCAATCACAGACATGTATGTAAATATACTCCGTTGATTCAATCACTCATCATTCGTTAAAATATTTCTATCGTAGCTCTTTAATATAAATTGATCCCAGAAGAAAGTAAACCCATATACACTTCTCTTCTTTCATCGATTCGTTTAAGGAACAAATTACAATGATTTGTAATTGATGCATGTTTATAGAATAAAGTGTAATACTGTACTGTTTATCTTAGCACATAAAGGAGAATACCTTACAATATAAAATGCTTTTTGAAATATAGCTAAGCGCTTAATTACTTAAATGACGTCGCGTTATTACTTTAATTAAAAGCACGGGTCTTAAAGTGATTCATTTCAACGAAACATGAACATAGATGCGAAATATAAAGAATGCGTCCTTGACCTATTCCTCAGTTTTATAAAAAAAAAACTTTAAGCCTAAAGTGAATTTGGCTTACAATGTAAAGAAAACAAAAAATATTTTCTTTATTGTTATATGTTAAGCTGACCTAGCATCTTATCGATGAACTGAGCTTGTATGTGGATTTATAAAAAATCGAATCAACTAAAGATAACGCATTGCAAGTACTGGAATTTCATCACACTTCTTTTCTAAGAATTCACCAATGAAAATGAACAACAAATTAATTGGTGCAACGATACAGTCATGAGTGACACGCCTAGAATAAGACGATGATTTTTGAGCATTTATTGATAGTTTTAAAGAAATTTATATTATTATTAATGTTAATGCGTGGTATTAATAGGGATAATTTTATTCAATCCGATGCATCTCTTAGTCATCTCAAAATTGGCAAGAATTTCTTTCCTTCTACAGTATTCTGTATTCTTCTGCAGTATTCTCTTATTTGTGTTGGCATAAAAAAAACTGCACGAAAGTGGGTTGGTCTTCTGAGGTGTCATAAAAAAGCCGGCTTTTATTGCAATACGTTTTTCATGGCGGTACACGAGAGTCCTCAAGAGAAATATTCTTTTTATTATCCTAACGGACGCGGCGTGACTCTGAACAATTTTTTCTATCGCCTGAAGACTCGTTTTTTTTCTGAATATTTCCAATACACTTTACAGCCAACTGAAGACTGTGTTGCGAGAGCATATTTTCAGATCCTTCAGTGGAATTCAATTCCCTAGCAGTAGTGATGTGTATGGAAATAATCTGAAGAAGCATAATCGTATTTATTTTAAGTAGTGTAGGATAGATGCCCACCCGGTGAATCATTTTCTCATTTTTTGAAAATTACATATATTACCTATTACATTACCGTTTGCCGGTGGGTATAGGTCGATGGTCAAAGTAATTACTTGCCAAGCCGAAGGTCGTGAGTTCGATCCCCAGCGAAAATTTAAGAAAAAACGATATCTGAGCTCTAAAATACCCCGTTGATGTGAATAAAAGTCGTCCCGTGAAGACCGCCCATTCATAAAAAAATTCCTGTAATAATAAGCATGATGCGTGAATTTTGGGCTGTAGTCTATGACGGTGGCGGAACAACGCATATACAGCATCTTAAGCGTCATAGAATTTCACAGATGAGACTTCAGAATCACTATTAACATTTATCGGCATTTTTCTGTATGTGCTTACATAAAAAAAACGTATATTTATTATAGATTACGCGACATTACACTCAAGTTAGAAAAAACTTTGATTTCAGTTTTACAATACTCGTAAATAAGACCGACCTGGCGCCCAGCGGCGACGGTCGCCTCTCGAGTGAGCTACGGGTTTTTTGTTATTAATTTCTTCATTCTCTGGATTGAAAAGTGAAGGAGTTTGTCCAGATGGGATGCGAGGCGAGCGATCTCAACTTGTAGTGCTCTCAGTCTCTGTGCATTGCTTTACGTGTTGTATGGTGTGACAGTGTGTTTTCTGTCAGTGACCGCCGATGTTGTGGAGTCGTTTGAGTGTGACGCTTGGGAGGGAAAGCTGCGGACAGCACCCGTGTTTTTGACTGTACTTAGTTACCAGATAGACTCGTGAATTTTATCTGCTCTTTTACTCAGCAGTTCTAAGCCTCTGTGTGTTGTCTTCAACAAAGACTGACGTTCGACATCGTCCGCCATATATAAAGAATACGTAACAATACTCACAACGAGAGTACCGACCTGGCGCTCCCAACGGCGACGGTCGCCTCTCGAGTGAATATACCTTTATTATTGCATTTGTGATGTGCAACCACCAAGGCTGGCAGCAATAGATGTTATAACTGAATAAACATGACGCGGCACCAATGGCCTAGAGCTCGCTGCTAGAAAGCATAAGATAACTTAAAGCGGAGTCATCCTTCAGAAGCAGACTCAAGACCCACCTTTCTACTCAGAGAGGCAAAGAAGCGCTTTTGGAATGACCATTCGGTTATTAAAAAGCGCTGTACAAATTCTGATATAATAATAATAATAAATAATCAATTGACTATATCCTTAAATAAGACATACTCAAATAAAATAGAAGAGTATAAACTTTTAGAAAAATAATCACACTAGGTATTTGTGTTAAAACATCCAATTTAGTCTATTGTTAAAAAATGTAATTGTAAATAAAATTATTAAAATATTTTCAAGAATAACAAAAATAGTTATATTTTTTTTTCTCGAACATTCGAATGCTAGAAGTAGCCAAGTGAGTCGATGCTTTTCAGACTTTGTTTGTGTTCAAGTTAAGCTCCAAGTAACGTTATAAAATAAACTTTCCATTGAGGTAGATAACTTAAGCGAGTCAATTTGGGAACGGAATGAAAATAAATCAAGTGATTTAATTTCTTGAAAGCATTATAAGGTATTTTGGCGTCTCGTCCAATTCGCCCTACTTAATATTTGTACGAAAATAACTAAAATAGAATAAAATTTTGATATTTTAGAATTATTGATATTTTCTTAAAATATGTTTTTTTTTTGTTTATTTCGTTTGTTTAAAAATGTGTATTTCTCATTACGTATTTCATCACATGCGGTTTAAATGAACTATTTTTGTGATATTCATAGTAATGCAGCTATATAATTGAAAATATATAAAAAATTTTAACCCTTTCATTACGGTTCGGTTTTAATACAAATTATACTGTCAATTATAAAACAAGTATTTGAAGCATAAATGTACTTATCTGGTATATTTTCATATATCACATTGGTTCTTGTATCCTTTAGCTATCGGACGATGCATAAAAAACTATTCTAAGAAAGTAGCAAAACGATATACTACGTCAACCGATGTCAACGATCGGGGAATCTTATGACGGCATATCCCATCAACCGATACGAAAGGGTTAAATTGTATAACTAATGTTATTTTCAAATTGTTTCCCAAACCCAAGCTGGAGCGTGAGGCTGCCACAAATCGCCACCGTAGTTTTCTCAGTTGCCAATATTCATGCCTTGTTCTCATTGCACTACCTGAGTACATAAACAATACATATAGTATACAGTCGAAAGTATCCGAAGCATATTTGAGCGTTTTTCTTTAATTTTTTAAGGATATCGGATAATAACCCCAGCACTACAAGGTCTAGAATTTTTAATTTGGGTGGCTTACTCAAACCAGTGATAATTCATGACTTTGATTCATCAAGAACCGAATTCAGTATACTGACGAGGATCATTTAATATATCATGGAATATTTAATATTTATTTTAATTTTTTAAATATTTTTATATAAAGTTTTATATATATATTGTTGGAATATTTGTTGAGAATGTTTATACATTTTTTTTTGCATTTTTTATAAATTTGCTCTGAATTTACACCATATTATTCTGAACTAACATTAAATGGTCAGAGTACAGAGTGCATATAAAATAAATAAATTATGGTCAAAATTTTAAATGACCAAATTTTTATTATTTACTCTCTAGATTTGTTTTAAGACTAATCATTTTCAATTTACACTAACCTTAATTTTACTTTTATGAATTGATAATTTTTATAGTTACTCAATCGCATCAAAATAATAAAACGTTTCAACGCTCTTTTATGAAAGTGCTTATGCTGAGCTGAAAAGGGTTGCGGAGGACCGAGAGGAATGGAGATCGAGATGCAAGATTCTGTTGCTGCAAACCAATCCACCGGATTGATACTACGAAGAAGATATGAAAGTTCATTATAAGATCTAATATCCAGTTTAAATATAATGTTTACAATAACTGTAAAAAATCATAATTGTTTTACGAAATTATGAATATTTTTTTATTTACCTTGTTTTTACATGGGTCACTTAAGATAAGTTCTCTATTAGGAGACTGCAGTTTCGACTAAATCGTAGCCTTTCTCAATCTTTCTCTTGTTAAGAGATAACTGAGTCGCGATAGTAATTTGCAAGTGGTCTAACCCATTATATGTAGGAGAGCAGGAAATGATAAGAGAGGGAGACAGATAGTGTTGAAAGGATGAAGAAAAAAATAAATATAATGATTTTGGTCTCCTAATAGAGAACTTATCTTACGCGATCTATGTAAAAACAAGGTAAATAAATAATTATTTATAATTAATAACGTATCTCAAAGTGAATGCTGAAAACATTGAAAAAAAATGTTTTACTAAAACCTGAAGAATGTTTTCAGCGATGTTTCTGCAGCGTCTTTTTCAGTTTCAGCCGCAAGTCTTATTTTCAATTGCTGCCACGGGAGACGGGCATTTGTTTCTCGCTGGGTTTATTTCATTTCCTTCTATTAAAAGTAATGGAGTCTGCGATATATAGGACGCAGTCAGTCCCCGTAGTCTCACAGTCTGGCTGGATGTATTAGCCGCGAGGGAGAGAAAAAAAATGCTCCGTTTATCTTAACACTGCAGATTTCTATGGTCTTGATTAAATGTTTGACTTTTGCCGTTGCAAATTTATAAAATTTCTAGTTAAATATCGCGAATTACAAATGGCAAGACGATTAGTTTAAATCTTAAAAGATATTTATTTAGAGTTAAATGATTAATTTTATTAAAAATTACAGTAGTTACAAGTTAGCAAAAATAAAATTAATTTGGCAAAGATTTGCTTTTGAGCTTTGCTCGTTACTTAAGTTTTTATGTAATTGTATTATTTGTAAATTGTTACAAAAATTAAATATTTTCTTTAAAATAATTATGATTGCTTTAATCCAAAAAAACTAGGTGTATTATATAGATCACGTCGGTATTTCAACGAATAAACAACTTCTACATAAAAAACAAATCCAACCTATCCTTGAATACGGCAGCCACCTTTGGAAAGGAGACCCAAAATACCTTCTAAACTTAATTGACTCAGTTCAAAGAAGAGAATTCGTTTGATAAACAATAACATTCTTACGTCTAATCTGCAAAAATGGTACACAGGCGTAAGATTGGTTCACTTAGTCTTTTCTATCGTTATTACCACGGTCGCTGCTCTTCGGAACTCAAAGAACTAATTCCTTCTGCACCCACCCACAACCGACAAACTCGTCTTACACTTGCCGAACATCCATACACGTTTAATGTGTTACGACCAAGAACTGGCAGTTTCCAAAGTTCCTTCCTTAATACCACATACTTATATTTATACCTCAATGGTAATATTCACATTTTATACAAGTACCGAAGTATCTCAAATAGTCAAAAAATTATATTTCACATCTTACTTAAACGGCTTGTAGAACGAAAGTCCAAGGGCATGTTATTAATTGTATATTAATTGACACGGTTAATATATGTCGACCAAGAACTGGCAGCTTCCAAAGTTCCTTCCTTAATGCCACCGGTAAGCTATGGAATGCTCTTCCAGCGTCTGTGTTTCCTCCTTCCTACAATCTGGATATCTTCAAGAAACAGATAAATATACACTTGCAATCTCCCCAACCCACACACAAACACGAACACAACACACGTTTCCCGCATGCAGCGTCCAGCCTCCCTGGCTGAGCGTCATAGAGTGCACTGGTCTTGACCGGTTGTGCTCTCCTGCATGCGTTTACATAAAAAAAAAAATGTTTATCATCAGCCTGTATCCGTCCACTGTTGAACGTAAGCCTCCCGCATGAGTCTCAATCCTCTTCGATCCTCCGCCTTCCGCATCCAGGTCACTCCCATTAGTCTTCTTATGTCGTCACTTCATCTTGCAGGGGGTCGGCTAATGCTTCGTTTGCCAGATCTTGGGCGCCATTCCAATACTTTTCTTTCTCCATCGCCCGTCGTCTCTTCGACAGATGTGTCCTGCCCATTGCCACTTGAGTGCTTATTAGTTGAGTAGCATCCACTATTTGAGTTCTTCTGCGTATTTCCACGTTTCAGATTCTATCTTTTAGCGACACTCCAAGCATGGATCTCTCCATAGCACGCTGGGTGACCTTTATTTTATGGATAAGTCTTGCTGTTAGATTCCACGTCTCTTGCAACATAAGTTAATACTGGGAAGATGCATTGGTTTAAAGGCCTTAGTTTTAAGATATTGCAGAATTTTCGTTTTAAGAATGTACTTTAGTTTTCCAAATACTGCCCATCTCAGTTGTATACGCCTGCGCCTGTCAAATTCAAGTTATTTATGGGATTTTATATTTTTTTAATGGGCATGTTATTTGAACTTATTTATTTAACTCAGATTTTAATGTTGTAGTCATCATAAAATTGCTTTTGAATCTCTAATGAAATTGTTAATAAAATTATTTTAAATTTAAAAATAATTAAATGTATTTTTTTTAAATTGATTATGCAAGCACCTTTTTTAAATGTTACTCTATCTAAAATTTACCTAATTGATTCGCCACTAACAAATTCACTGGTTAAAATTCATAACCTCAAAAGTTTTCCCAGCGTTGAAATTTCATGATTTATGACTGTTAGCTTTCGCCACCCTTGAGATTTCAGCACATTTCCCCCGGCTTCATTTTTGCGATTCGCATTTAAGTTTTGCATAAATTTTCGCCAAAGCCGGTAATTATCGCAGCAAACATTTCACAGCCCGTCGTATTGTATACCGAATTGCCTAATTGAAAGCCAAAATTAATAATTAGATTGATTCAATAATACGCTCTTGACACCAGATTAGTTTTAATTTCAGAGATTATGACCGCCACAAACAGTCACAAAATCTTCTAATGTGTAACATTTATATTCAAATTTTCCCCGTTGTTGTAGCCAATAAAAAAATGCATGCCTGAAAAAACAAGCTTTCGGGCTTCGTTCTGGAAGCCATTGGAATCGAGTGCAAACATATTTTTATTTTATTATTATAAGAAATATAATACTAAGCCAACGGGTATAGATCAGTGATTAAAGCGTTTGCTTGGCAAGCCGAAAGCTGTCGGTTTGATCCTCAACGGATATACAAGAAAAATACATATTTAATCGATATATCAGCTCTAAATACCTCGGTTGGTGTGAACTTGATCCAGTCATAGCATAATAATCAAACTTGGTGGTAGACAAAAGTCGTCCTGTGAAGACCACCCATTCATAGCAGATTCTTGTAAAAATTAGAATGATGCTTGTAGGACCGAGAGGAATTGAAATCGAGATGCAAGATTCTGTTGCTGCAAACCAATCCACCGGATTGGTACTACGAAAAGGAAGCGTGAATGTCGGGATGTATTGTATGACGTTAATGGATCAACACTCTACATGCAGCGCTTAACCACATGTAACATGGTAAGAGTTATAGAATCCACAGACAAAACTTCAGCATCACTATCACTATCTGTCGGTTTTCTGCTGTGTTGACATAAAAAAAAACAGTTGGTTAATTAATCAAACAAACATCTGTAGTCGACCATTCTTTTTAAATAAATTCAAAACTAATACCGATAAATAATTTTCTTACATTATAAATTGCGTATTATCTTGCTCGATTTAAAAAACAATTAACATAATTTACATTTAAACGATATCTACGGAAGTAGTATGAAAAATATTTTATTTATTACATATCCGCAAATAACATCCGTCGTTGACAGAGACAGAATTCAATAAAAAAATATATGGCCGTATTAGCAATCGGCAATTTTCCAAACGAAAAAATGCTTTCCGTCAGATATGTTTCATATCAGTAGTTCGGAAAAGCAGCGCGATACGTTTTAATGTGAGTTCGGATGCGCGGTTTTGTTATTTCCGTTGCTTTGCCGCGTTTTTCGCAAAACATTTTTCCGCCAACAAATCACATATTCAAATGGCCGTTGATTTATGTCCAGGACAAGCCGTCCAAAGTTCCAAACAATACGATACAAACAGACCCTATAATGCGATGTACATTTTTACATGGTATTTTTTTACAGTGACAATACGTAATCAAATTTATTTTTTGGATGATTAGCCAGATGCTCGAGAGTCGTGAACCAATTGATCAAAAGGAAAATTGATGTGTTGCTAAAAAAGGGGAATGTTAAAAAAATATTTTTAATATAAATATTGTATCCTAGGCAGGTTCAGGTGTCTTACTGCTTCAATAAGCAACCTGAAGGATTCAATGGGTTGAGTTTTGTTAAGAATAACAAGGTGATTGAGTAGGCAAAGCAGCTTTACATTTTATAGTCCAACAAGACATGATGATGAAAGATGAACCTGGAGGGGATATGTACTTCGAATGCTCCAGGAAAGCATAAACTACAGCGACTTTTTCTCTAAACCCCGGGATCGTACCATTCTGGAAAGATGTAGGGAACTATACATATAATATACTCGACAAAGTTCTGGAAAACAAAGCTGAAACGTTATGTTTATATGACAATAGTAAAAAAACATATTTACTCTAAATTGATAATCTTTGAGATACAAAACATAAAACCAAACAGAAAAATGATGCTTTGAAAGTAAACATCAGCGATAATTAATTTAAATTGATGTTAAATAATTTAAAATTAACAAACGTTATTGCGCAATAAAATCGTACTATTTCATTTGGTTACTTGATGAAATTTATATTCACATTCCTTTCTCAAATTTCTTTATATATATGTAGGTACGTTTAATACAAAAAAAAACTTATTTATGGTAAATCGGGGTCTTAGTGTACTGGACAATACAATAATAAATGTATCATACGATACTGTGTTGCCAATGTACAAATATACAATGGTATAAAAGCCTCTGTTACCGGCAACATGTTGAATTTCGAAAACAATTGCATTATTTTTTTATGGCGCAGTAAAAAAATACTCCACAAAATGAAGAGCTTACACGGTCATCATAACAATATTATTTTTTCTGTATAACTCAAAATATTTTATTGTATTCTTTACTTTTTGCAATGTGTTTTCAATAAATATTACAAAAATATATTTTTTCTGTTCTGAAAATGTAAGAATAAAATTCAAAATATATACTTTCCAATAAAACTGAGTGTGTATTTTCCAGAGTGCGTTTTTTAATTCATGTATCTAATACAAAGTATTTAAATATATTGTTACAAAACTATGAAAAACACAAGGATTTGTAACAATACAATATCAGCCTACCTTTTAACCATATAATTACTTGAATTATAAATAAAATACACAGTTATAACAGGTGAGCACAAAATAGTTTAAAGTTGTACATTATTGATAATTTCATTTAAAAACGAATGTAAAAATATGGCTTGTATTTATTTGGTTAGTAATTAATTTAAGGTTTTGGAAGTAAATTAAATAAATTGGCGTTAAATTAAATAAACCGGCACAAAATTAACTAATTTGGCAATATTCATTGTAGTCAGTTATAAAATAAAAATTTCAACACTCGATACTCACAGTAATTAATGTAAATGATTGAATAATTAGCACATTAAATGTTAACCTAACCTAACCAAGCCTAGTTATCCATTCATAAATTACATACTGCTAATTTATAATTTTATGTACCGTAATTTTTTTTAACTTACTTTTTTTTGTATTTTATATAAATTCTGACTAAATAATGGGTTGTCTGTATATATTACAAATGAAAAGTCAACGAATACAAATAAAAATGATAATTAGAGAAATTATGGTATTTTTTTGTGGCCACAAGAAAAAAAGCATGTCATTTACATTCAATTCAAAAAGAATTTGGATTCTTTTAGATGGGTTATTAAATATTTGTCTTGGAAAGAAAATATTGGAGTTATTTGTGGGTAATATATTTATTTCATTCAACTTTCAGCAATGTATATTCACTACGCAAATTAAACTCGTATCATTTGTGTTTTTTCAACCTTTTTTTTGTAGTTCAATGGATAAAATTAAGCAAACATATGTTCTTATTTCACGATTTTTCAGTCAATTCAAAACATATCACCCCACAATCAAATCTCAGAATTCAATACTGAACAAACATTTCAAAAAACTTCCAATTAAAAATACTCATTTAATAAATATAAAAAAATAACGATTGAGTCATTTAAGTTGATAGATCGAAAATATTTTTGTAATTTTATTTATTTGTCTTTATATACAAAAAACATAAAATAAACTGAATTACTTTCCTAATTGATGAAAATATGTTACATTAAATCTGCTCTTACTTACACATACAGGAAAACCTGTATTTACGTCCTTTTTGAAGTGCCTTCAGTTCTGAAAACTTGAACCAAACTTTGAAATAGTATTACAGACCCTTGTAAATAAATTATCACTACTGACGATCTGTAATGGAATGACAACATAGGAGCCAATTAACCTTTTTTGGTATTATATTTAAAAGTGCTCTTACAAAAAGAGTATTAAATAATAAAAGCCGTTTTATTTTTTATGGAAAAACGCACGGAAGAAAACCGTTAAACGGCGAAGAGATCTCATATGGTAATTTTTCGTAATTTAGAATATGTATTTTTTAAATTAAGTTTGCTTCCCGTTAGAAGAAGTTTTTCCATTAATTCAGGATCAATCAATGTGCTATGGAAAGATCCATACCTTATAAATCTTAAATACATACTCACAGCTAGATCCCACCAAACTAAACATTCAAATGGCAATATTTGGGATACACGTGCCATAGAGACTACGGTTAGCGAAGAAAAAGTTTTGACCCACGGATTATTGGTTGAATTTTTGCATAAAACATGGAAGGTAGATGTTAAGGGTGGACTGAGACAGTCTGAAGATAATTTTAAAAAATGTACATCAATTAGATGCAATAAGGAAAATTCAGTATCAAATTTAAAAGTAAAATTATATACAATATATACATATCTACAAGGTACTTACAAAAATAACTACAAGAGAAATTCATAATAAATAAATGATACATTTGTTTACTTATTATTGTAGCCTCTAATCTATAAATTTGTAGTTTCATATCATAAACTACATCTTCATAGTAGTGAACGTATTTTAAAACATTGTAAAAATATTTACAACGCACAATTTTAAGGGCACATTTTTTTAAAATCAATATTAGCCTAAGCTGCTAACCTAGAAATCAATTGCGTTTACCACTATTCCATATCTCTTTCTAAATACACTGAATACATAATATGAAAAAAATAAACTATCTGGACTATTATTTGGAGTATGTAACCTTCTTAAAACCCTCGGGTATTTAAAGACCTTGAAAAACATCTACGATGATACATATCATAAAGTATTCAGTCAAATTTCGGGAAAGGGGGGTGAAGTTGTATAAACTGAATATGATATCCACCGAAGTTTTTCATGGCAATTTGTGTGAATCATTTTGCTTTAAATATAATAATTGAATATGTCAAACAAAATTCAAAACCATAAACAAAATAACCATGTTTAAATAATCTACTGTTATGTTTATTCTAAAATTATCTAATATGCTTAATTTACTCGTTCAAGCCTCCATAAAGACCAAATGATCGAAAGTAATGGTTTTGGTTTTCGTGTAAAAGTACGAGTACTTGTCCTAATTAGGTTATGGTTCCACCACTTTTTAGAACCAAATGATCCAAGCTTAGCACTAATGGGTTTAAAAATATATTTGATGCGTTTAAATATGGATATTACAAGTGATTTATTTTCAAGCCTCCAGGCTCTCATTTTCAAGACATCCCAAACTATGTTTAGTATAAAATCGGTGGAGTATCGGCTGAGAGACGACCTTAAAAGAGGCAATATATTGATAGTACACATGACTGTATATCAGCAATCATTAGTAGTTATATATTCATA
Organism: Glossosoma conforme; assembly: GCA_022606575.1. NCBI lineage: Eukaryota > Metazoa > Arthropoda > Insecta > Trichoptera > Glossosomatidae > Glossosoma > Glossosoma conforme. Next base: position 440,408 of record JAGTXR010000048.1, read on the forward strand.
TATACAGAGTATTTGGAAGAATAATCAAATTAAAAATGTAAGAAATTTGAGACTCTCAACCCCAGAGCAAACTGATTCTAAGTCACTCTCATACAATACATAATATTACATTTTTAACAAAGTAATTTTGAATATCTGCAAATTTCATAATATAATTACTAAAATATTCAATCTTTTATCAAATTATGTTAATTTATGATTATTTAGTTATCATGAAAGATCTCCAGATATGTATTTATTTTTAGCTTTTAATGATCATGATTTCTGTTTTATTTTGTGTTGAAAATTATTTTGATATTATAGAATTCCACCAAGAATTATAGATGGCAATCGAAAAATATTCAGTATCTGCTACAATTTTTTGTCGTTCTCTGTAATAATATCTGAAGAATTTTATTCTTCAACAATTTATTTTATGAGAGATAAGAAAATTATTTGAATTCTCTTGATAATACCGTCTCGTCGAATATTATTAAAAAATTTGTTCACTTTTTTCCATTTTCCGGTAAGCACGGAACCCGCACACTTACAGTCAGATAAACTCTACATTCAATTTCTAAAAAGCGTATTTTTATAAATACACACTTTGGTTGTAAGGTATTTTTTCCTGTTAATCATAGTAAGGAGATACAAATTTTATTCCTGCACTCAAAAACTATGTTCCCAGTCAATCTTTCAGAATTTCCGTGTTTCGTGAATTTATTTTAATTTAATGAAGCGTAGATCTTTCTTTGTGCTTTCTGCACCAAGAATGCTGGAATGAATCTTGTATTTTTCAATGATTGTAAACTTCAGAAAGTATTCACCATCAACATAATTGAAGATTGAGTCACTGATAAAGTAAAATATATTGAATCGATCAAGTCATAAGATGGTTTTGCACCTAAAAAGCTAGGTGTGCTTCTGTAGATAACGTCAGTATTTTAATAACATTAAGGTTATCAACTGACAATACTTGGTGAAACTGCATAATTATAATTTGAGAATTAATTTTAAATAAAAAATTAATAAATTAAGTTTTGATAGACCATCTTCAATAATTATTGATATTTTTAATTTATTAATTTTTTTAATTAAAATTAATTCTAAAATAATAATAATTATTGAAGATGGTCTTCAGGAAGGCCGAAACATGTAATCGTCAAAACAAATTGTGAATCAAAACTAAATATTTTTAATTTATTAATTTTTTTAATTAAAATTAATTCTAAAATTATAGTCAAATGATTTGCTTCAATGCGCAAACATTCACTGTTATGCCGACGACAGCAATTATAATCTTCCAAACCTCCGAAACATTCGGAACTATCTGCTGCTAGGGAATCTCTGGTGAAGAAGATGAACATGTCTCTTGAAAGGGTTTCACGATGGGGCGACCTCAACCTCGTCAGTTTCAACATTTCAAAACCCAATCATGTACTTTCTCCACCAAGAATACTGCTATGGATCCTGTATCTTTCAACGGTTGTTCTCAGTGTAAAGCCGGTCTCGCTTCCAAAAACTAGGTGTATTATATAGATCACGTCGGTATTTCAACGATAAAAAACTTCTTCTTCTATATAAAGGACAAATCCGACCTATCCTTGAATACGGCAGTCACCTTTGGATTGGAGCCCCAAAATACCTTCTAAACTTAATTGACTCAGTTCAAAGAAGAGCAATTCGTTTGATAAACAATGACACGCTTTCTAATTCACAATCAATGGAACACAGACGTAAGGTTAATCTTTTCTACCGTTATTACCACGGTCGCTGCTCTTCGGAACTTAAAGAACTAATTCCTCCTGCACCCACTCACAGCCGACAATCTCATCTTACACTTGCCGAACATCCATACACGGTTAATATATGTCGACCAAGAACTGGCAGCTTCCAAAGTTCCTTCCTTAATGCCACCGGTAAGCTATGGAATGCTCTTCCAGCGTCTCTTCAAGAAACAGATAAATATACACTTGCAATCTCCCCAACCCACACACAAACACGAACACAACACACGTTTCAAAATGCATGCGCTTACATAAAAAAAAAAGTCAGTATTGTACACAAAAAACAACCGACAACTTCTACATAAACAAAACTAGTCCACTTTTTCAAAATCACAGCTATCACTTATGATTTACAGTCTCAAAATATCTTCTAAGCTATTATGTTTAGAAGATATTTTGTAGTACTATAATTCAAAATGAGCAGTTTGTCTCATAAATAATGATATACTTACTCATACATCTAACCGTGAAACACATATATGAGGTTGCTTCACTAAGTATTTTTTATCGTTATTATAATGGTTGCTCCTTTGAACTCAATTAATTCCAACCGACAGACTCGTCTTATACTTGGTGAACATCCTAATACTCAACTTAAGGAGTATGCAAGCATTTAATGCATCCATAAGAGTACTAATAGAGGCTTTTTATCCAACGGTGAACTGAATGACGTGTATTGTAATATGTAGTTGCCATGAAGAGTCCTTACTTGCCCTAAATAAAATAAATGTTCCAATAAAAAAAAATCTTAGTAGTTATTTTCTGCACATTTTTTTATTAGAAAGCAGTCATTTATTAAAGATTAAAATAAAGACTTTTTTTGTAAATAACTTTCCTAGTGAGACAAAATGGCTCATATATTATACTAATTATGACACCATTTTTTTATTAATACCATACATATAAAATGTGCCTTGTGTTTTTGTTTAAGTTTACGCCAAATAGTTTACTTTAAAGACAAATTTAAACGACTCTTTAAGATTATTTCTAGTTTATTTTACAATGAACATAAACGAATATGCTCACATATTTTATAAACAGCATGTTGATATCCAGAGAACATGAAAAATTACTGAAAAATTTATTGATATATTATGAACAAGGTGTAACATGAAGCTTATTTCGTTTTTTCTTTGATACGTACAGGATAATACATTTGACTACCATACATTTAAAATTTTGGACGAAGTGATTCACAAACTGAATCTAGAGACTAAGAAAAAGAAGGGAATATAGAATACAATTCTTCTCTCCTTAATGTTCATCGGTTGAAGGAGCTCAATACTCTGTTTTCAGGGAAACGCGCTAATACGAGCAAGCCATGTAGCTGGTGTTGTTTTTATTTCAAATAATTTATGTCAGCTGTCTCTGAAGCATATATGACAAGAAAGCTCGCAAGCTGCATGAGCAACAAATTTGTTATTCGTCAAGAGTTTCTTAGAAATAGTTTCTGAAACAAAGATATACTCGTATGATTACCCGAGTGCATCCTTCTACTGACATGTGAAGCAATAACTTTGAACAAATTTATATGGAAATTTATATAGAAATTTATATAGAAATTTATATAGAAATTTATATAGAAATTTATATAGAAATATATGTTATATTTATAATATTGCTTTAATTATTTTGGTGTTGCAAAATAAAAATAAGTTTGATATGAAAAATCTTCGAATCGTAATTTCGAAATATTTTATATTTTGAATATTTTTGATTTTTGTATTTTGTGAATCATACAAATACCGAAAACCTCGGTATACAATCTTTCATCTCTTATTTCTGTTCGCTTGTCGTACATGTATGTGTCACCATATTGGCATTTTGGACAAGCCTGGTCACAGGTGCGACGTTAGTTATATAGATCGCCACTTGAGGTGCTGGGTGTCACTGATCACGGCCCAGTCAGTTGTGTGCCGACGGCGGCGCGGTGATATTGCATTGTGGCCAGGCCTGAATGCTGTGGTCCGGGCCAGAATATATGTCAAGGTGCTTCAGAAAAAGTATGTGTGTTGTTAATCTGCTTCTCATCCTGCCAACACGCAATTCAATAACGAACTTAAAGAGATGTTAAAATAAATATATTTAAAAAATATCATGAAATATGTAAGTTTCTAAGTTTGTCTTCAAATACACTTTGTAGTTAATAGGAATGCATAAATGATAGATTTATGGACCACAAACAATAACAACATCACCTTGTCTCAAGTCAAATCTGCATCACGAAGCTTTGTTAAATAACAAACTCCGTGACTAAAGTTAATATTTCTTCTTTCAGAATATTCAACTCTTTTCAAGCGGTTTCCCTTATATAGAACATAAATTAGGTCCGTTTTCTTGTCCACTAATTGAAAAGGGTCTTTCAAAACGTAATTCCAATAAATTGCAATTTCCTAGTTCCTCGTTACGGCTAATGAATAGATTTAAAACACCAGCAAGTTTATTGGGCGAGTAATTAATTAGTCAACAAAATAAGCTGAAACATCCGTTTCAGTTACTTGTTTTGTAACACATTTTGCTTTAAATAGACAGTTAATTAAACAAATACAAGGCAAATTGTCCCCTCCTTGATTATGAAAAATGATAAATAATTCTGAAGGCAATACTTTTATTCGTTAATACGTTTCATTACTATTTAAAATCAGTGATTAACTATTTATTTAAACAAAGAATAAAACTTTTTAATTAATCAACAATACCCGCTATTAAAGGTCTGAAAACTAAATTAACTGGCTTAGAGTGACTAAAGAACAAAACTAGTAATAAATAATTACTCGACTCTTCCGACAATTTCAGACGACATTTTTTTTAAATACATATATAGGTGCACGAGACTTGAACTATGATACAATACGCTCTAGATATCGAACGATAATTTAAGAAAATACATGCTTTACTAAAATTACAAAGATAATGTCATAAATGTCTATATTTAAGAACATGACAAATGTAAACTAGGGTGAACATTGTTTGATTCATTAATGAAAAAAAATGTGTGTAAATTCATTGCGTGTGAAAAATATAAGAAATAGATCTTTCAGCCGATTTTTCGGAAATACGAGTATGCATTTCTTATCACATTTTCACAACAGTAAATGGAAAACTCATTTAATCTCTAACAATCCAAAAATAAAGCTCACCGAAACAATGCACCCTTTTTAGGGTTTTATTCAAGAGCGAACACTAGATTTAAGGATAAAGTTTTTACAGTTTTTTATGTATATAAACGACCCTAACACGTTGGAACAGTATACAGGTATGTAAGATTACCGACGCAAAGAAACAATTTGATTGTGTTGACTTACTATAAGGACCAATTGGTCTTAGTGTTGAGTTCGTCGGGTTATTCGTGTTATCCCATTAAATATTCTGTCTAACAAACGCCCAAATATAGCTCACATACGTAATCTTTAGAGCTCCTATTATGGCATGAAAAAAATTAAGAATAATGACATATAATCAGACTACGTGGTAGTAATTTATGGCAATCATGTTATTGATCTCATTAGATGATATTACAGAAATAATTGACTTTTTCCTATTGTATTTGTATTATAATGTAATAATGGTTTCATATTTGCTCCCCTGACTAAGACATACGGTTAAAAGCTGCTGCTTATATATCAAAGATCAAAACATAATTAGGCTTAGTAATTTGTAATGAAATTTTTATATTGCTCAAAGTGTGAGGTGTCAATTCTAGTGAATATGCAATATTTTTGTAAGAGTAATTCAATTAAATAACTACTTGGTTTTTTTTTCCAACTTGATCTCCTATAATAAAAAATCCTAATAATAACTTAAAACTCTTATATTTATAAAATAATATTTACTCATATTATTTTCCAACGTAATGTAAAAGTATTAAATCTGAATTCATATTTTATCATAAATTTTGAAGGTAGTAAAAAATTATCAACTAAATTTAACTAAAACAAAAAATCTGACATGTATTTGTGCTACGGAACGATGTATCTTATATCAATACCTTATCATGACCCCTTTATCCATTTTTCATGTACTTCAAATAAAATAAACTTTTGTGGCAACCTTGAGAGCCTCCCGCTTATCGGATCGGAGCTTTTGTGAGGGAAAAAAAATCGGTCGGGCCTAAGCAAATAAATCAAAACATTCGTGAAATACTCTGTGTATGTGATGACATTCAATATTCTGAAAGCAAACACTGCTGTATGGGTTCTGAAAAAGGCTCCATTGCTACTGACCCGCCCCCTTCCGGTAGTAATCTTTCAGGACGTAACATTGTTTGATAAAGGAAAACCTTTCAGTTTTTTGAATGCGTGAAAAAACATGGTTATTACTTAAACTCTTACTGCCTCACAGGTAAGTGCGTAAAAAATATGCCTTGTTATTATTTAAAAATGGATTATAAGCTTTCCCTTTTCAATAAATATTTACAGAAAATCAGAAAAAAAAATTTTTATTTGTTTTCAGAAAGCATATTAAATAACTTCCAAATAATTTGCTGACAACTGTATTTCGATCGATATTTGATTGATTTCAAATGATGAAATTATAAATACATTACTGTAGAGTCACTTCAAATGAGTTATAATTTGATGAGTATACTGATCATGTACTCATACTAAGTAGTGATTCCTCAGAGGAACATATGAACTTCCCACGCCCATTTATATGTTTACCATTTACGTCGAGATCCACTTTGAAATAACTTTATACATTATATGCCATAACTTTAACTTTTTTAAATATAATGTATATATAGATGCTTGTGTAAGAATAGCGGGAGAATACGTTCAACAGTGGACGGACACAGGCTGATGATGATGATGATAGATGCTTGTGTATTTGTACTTGATTTAATTTATTACAATATATGTTTTTTCTAATTATCAATTATGAGCAAGGTAAAATTATATTATTACTATAAAAATAAAAACTTTTAATAATGACTCACACAAAGCTAAGCAAGTCAACAAGTCTGTAATAAAATTAAAATATTTAAAATGTTAGTTAACATCCTTACATAAAACATTCTTATGTATGTTAATGTTTGTGGCATTTATAGATTTGAATCTAAATAAACATTTCTGATTTCTATAATTATATCAAATACCAGAGATCTAGTTCAAGTAAAGTGTTTAAAATAAACGCAAACATGACGAAAATTCCTAAAGATAGTTTTTTATTAAGTGTTTATTTCGGTAAAAATAGTAACATAAAAAGTAATTCATTACAGATTTCAGGAATTAAAAGATAAAATCTTTCCTTCCTTACACAGACTAGCATCAATTAATTAAGCACCACTCGTCGCACTCTAAAAAAGAAAATAATTAACCCATCGATCACTCTGGTTTCCTCTAGCGGCCACTTTTAATCCTGCCTCAAGGAAAAAAATAACTGTACATTTTAGATGCCTGCACAAAAGATATCAAGTTACCGAGAAACGCGACCAAGTGACAAAGTACCCGACTGTCATGAAAGCAATCTCATCCTCTGAACTTAAAGGAATTTAATCATATTTATAGATTGTAAGTATGGAACTCTACTCACTGATCAAAATATACAAATTAAAATGGAATTTATCGAGCCTCTTTGCGCAAAAAAATATTGTGCATCTTTTTTCTTGTTCTTTTTTTTGCTTGACAAAGATGTGGACCAATTTTGTATTCCATCTTACATGTTTTGGTTACTGCTCAAGGCTTAGTTTTCGTGGCAATGAGAGATAGAGAGATAATGTTCTGCCATAAACAAGCCCTTGATGACACGTTTAACACCTTTCTTTTTGCATACATGCTTGAGTTAGATAAGGAATAATAATATCTAAAAATATAGTGATGATTTTTCGTTTATCTAAATAGATACGAGGATATTCTAATAAAAACAATAACCAGTCGTTACTAAAAAACAGAATGCTTAATAGTTAAATTACAAATGAATTTGTTTGAATATTACTTATTTAATTATTCACAAAGATTTATATTCGTACAAACAAAATATTAATCAAAACAAGATTTTGAAAATAATAATGCTTTTGTGATACGATTTTTATTTGTTGTTTGAAAATGTTGAGAATTGAGATAGTGTAGTTAGTGGCAACACTAACGATTGGCGGCCATGCCCAAAGGACGCCAGAACAAGTGGCTGAACGAACAAGCGAGTGAACATTTTATTAATTTTTATTTAAACACATTCAGGAGAATACCGACAGATGGTGATAGTAATTCTGAAGTCTCATCTGTGGAATTCTATGACGCTTACCATGGTGGGTATGACTAAACGCTGCATGTGCAGTGTTTATCCGCCAACGTCATAGATAACAGCTCGAGATTCACGCATCATCCTTTATTATTACAGGAATTTACTATGAATGGGTTGTCTCCGCGGGACGACTTTCGTCTACCACCAATTTTCATTGATAGGCTATGACTGACATTTTACGGGTGATGGATAAAATTCACGCCAACCGGGGGTATTTTAGAGCTCAGAAATCAATTAAAAATCCCTTTTAATCGATTTCTGAGCTCTAAAATACTCCCGGTTGGTGTGAATTTGATCCATCAAAGTGAGGCGGTAAATACGGGCAAGAAAAGTGATGTGACGAGACTATCAGACCACAGATAGGTATGGATTCGTGTTAGAAATTATAATAATTCCATATCCTTTCATTATAGATGTTCGCCAGCCAACTCTAACTTTGTATCTTGACCGAATGGACTCGTATGATAGGAGGCTGCAGTTTCACTCCCTCATCTCATTAATTCTAACATTCAAACTATCATCCACCAATATTCAAGAATCTGTTCTGAAAACTCATTTAAATTCGGAAGAAGGCTTTTGGTAAGATGTCAAGCATGATGGGGGCGCTACAAGCGTTGTATTGCAAAGGATAATAAATCATATATAAGTCTTTTAATTGATACTGATATAAGATATTTTACCCTCTACCGTTTTGTAGCGTTGCTCTCGTAAGTGTTTACATAAAAATATGGTCTTCTTCACCTTGGCTAGTCTCTGTGCGGCAGTTTATCAGAGGTCGTGTGGGCGACTCGCACCTCCGATACATCACGACCATCCAGATTATTGGCTCCCACGAGATTAATGTCTTCATTATTTCTCGCGAGGGTTAGTCGCCTCTTGTCCTTGCGGGCAGTGACTACCCCAACGGATAATAAATTTATGCCTTCGTGTACTGAGAAAACCAACGCAAAATCATCATTCAAAAATCCATAGTCACTCTCGATTTCTAAATTTGCACATAATCAAAATACCTATCGAATCGCCATCAATAAAGCTGTAAAAAAGGTAACTAAAAGTGCTTAGAGAACCTCTTTAAAAAAAACGAATTGAACAGGCTTCGTGAGTGTGAGGTACCAGTAGTCATCAGATCTTCTGTAAAAAACCCTGATTATAAAACATGCCAATATTTCTCTGGTACTACAGCTGCAGTCTATGCAAGTTTGCGAACTCTTGACCTTGATTGTCCAGGAAAATCATCTATGTTACCATATGTATAAAATATAACCCCACAAAATCAGTCGTTTGTGTCTTCAAACACAATAATGAACCACTGATCATACCCACAGTGAGTCTTGAAGGTAGGGTTCTAGCGACAGTGTCTTCAATAAAATACTTGGGCCACATCCTCACAGATGACCTACGTGACATTGAAGACATAGAGCGGCAAAGAAGAGCAATAAGCGTTCGGAGCGGTATGCTTTCTCGGAGGTTCTACCATTGTAGTAATGCTGTCAGGAAAGTGCTATTCAAAGCACACTGTATGGCACTATATACCTCAGAACTCTGGTCTAATTATCCTAAACGAGAGTGGGAGAAGCTCAAAGTTGCGTATAATAACTCATACCGCCAACTTATGCAACTCCCTAGATTTTGTAGCGCATCTGACATGTTTGTGGAGGGCGGAGTCCATTCATTTCCAGCATTATTGCGACACCGTGTTGCTGGCTTCTGGAGCAGGATAAGGAGGTCCAACAACATCATCATCCTGGCTGCTTCTGAATGGCTCAACTCCTCCCTGAGCCATCGATGGATGGAGATGGTGCAGCAACCACCATGAAATACTATTTTATTTTATTTTATTTTAATTTTTATTTTATCTTCACTTAATTAAAACTTTGTTCAATGCTGTGTATTTAAAAATATGGCAGATTGGGTACTGCACAACCCACCCAATCCTGCTGGAATAAAAACTTTATTATTATTATTATATGTAGACCTACGAGATACAGGTGTTCTTAGACAAAGCATATTATAATCTGAGTATGAACAACTTTGAAACGGTAATTTGCAATGTTCATATACTCCAAATGTGAAACAAATATGTTAATAAACATGATATGCGTAACTTCAAAATAACGCATGTTATCGACTATAATAAGCATATTTTTTTATTCCTTCTTCATCCATATCCAATGTCTATCTTGTTTAATGATCGTCACACATTTCTTCCGCAAGTTTTTGCATAATTTTTTTCTTTGTCATATATTCATCTACAGCAACAACTTGTACCGATAAATTTCCCAAAGGTTCTAAAAAACAAGAACCCGGCAGCATAAAAATAATGTGATTAATTTGCATATTTAATCGTTTGTAAAGCATTTTTTTACAAATAAAATCAGACAAAGATTTTAAACGTTTGTTCAAATAAAAACTATAAATACTCTTAATTTAAATGTGCCTTAGTATTTAAAATCCATTATGGTTAAGTTAATGGCAGTTGTAAAAGTCTGTAGCAATGAGAATTAAAGTGCATCCAGTTGAATCCCGTGTTCTTTATCTGTTATATGAGGTGGAAATCTGAACCCCGGTTGGGTGAAGGAAATGACCTGGACGCTCCGATTTACATCATGCAATTCTCATCTCTTGAAACACAATGAACTGGATATTTTATTTACCAACCCATGAAAATAAGTCAAGCTTTTTATGTAAGCTCATAAAAGAGAAAACGATATTTCAGATATTCTTAAATCATTTTCCCGCATATATTCATCTAATTCTCTCAATCAATCTGTGGGTGAAATGTGGGCTTATCCATTAAATAGAGCTTTTGTCTGAAAATCGAGTTCAATACAAGGCTTTCCGTGTAACTTGATCCGATCTTGAATTAAATCAGAAGAAAACTCCGCCATTCAAAAGTTCGTGGAAACTGACTAATTATTCAACTAAATATTCCAAGAAATACAAATTAGTTGAAGCTCTGAAAGCCTATTAATGATATATGCTATATACTATTATTTGTAAATACAGGTATTTGAAATAGAACGGATAGCAGAATATAATATTAAAAATATACATATTATATACAAAATGCATTTATGTATGTAATGCATGATACCTGGTATGTAACTTGAAAAGCGAGTTTGAAGTTGTTTTATTCTATTTATGCAACATATGATCATCACTAAAGTTAAAGCAAAATTAGACATTTACAAAAACGTGGATGGGGGATCTTGCTAAACAATTGTCATTTGTTGGGTGGAGCCGCTTCTTAAAACCAAATGGTCAGACCTCAAAAGTGATTGTAACTGACTAAAGTGAGTGGCTGCAATTTATGCAACCATATTTTGGAAAAATGGAAGCAAAATGATAATTTTCTTTGTCTCAAGCCTCGCGCAGTATCTTTTTTAAGTAAACCTATGAGCACTGAAATAGGATCTAAATCTAGTATAGAGTTTTTTGACGCTTAAGTTAGACCATTTGGATAATATGTGTGATGATTGTGTAACATTTTGAAAAATTATAACGATTACTTTCTTGAAAAAAATAAAAAACACCGAGGCTGGAAGATTATTCTTACACTAACCGAAGTTTTTTTTGAAAATATAATTTTAATGTCTGAGTTTAATAAGAACAAGGTTGATTTATTTGGAGGACTTTTTTTCACACACAATAAAATAACTGTCATTAACTCTAGGCTCTATAAAGGTAATGTAAAGAAATTACTACGTTAATTCGTTTCAGGTCTCACTAAATTTCACCGCTTCGTACGTGACTTAAATAAACAAATAGACCGATTTCCAATCTGTCGACAAATCATAATGTTTATTCGAAAATTTTTGTCTTGCTCAAATTGTACAATTTTTTTTTAAAAAATCAGAGACGATGTATGATTACTTTGAAATCTAGTTAAAAAAACACATCAGACCAATAGAAGGTTTTTTTTTTCTTTTTTAAGACGCCAGGTCATATAAAAGTTTCCGTCAACAATTTATTACGCAAATAAATTTTGAAAACCATAAAGAAGTTTGTTTGTAAGCTAACACATCCAAAAAAGTATCAATGCCAAAAAAAAACTAATTTATATGGAACCAATGTTCTAGTAAAAAATATTTGAAAAAATTGGTTTTATGATATTGACTAAATAAATCTGAGTTATATGATTCGTGGCGTATTAGGAATACGTGAATGTTGTTTTTAGTGAACAACCATCGATGTTGTAAAAATTGATCAAAACAGAAATGAAAGTTTGTTATTATACTCGTATATAAACACACACAGAATAAGTACATGCAAAAGATAGAGATGGTCAGGTCATCCAAGGACTCTGTAACGCTTAAACGTGTCAACAGAATGCTCCAAAAAACTCTAAATGATTCAACTGGTACTACTTTTAATTATTCAAAGAAAAGATGCGCGAATATAAAAGTACATATTATGACAATATTGAGCATTAAAAAAAATTAAAGAAGATTCACACAAATTCATTGCTGGTACCCGAAAAATTGATAAAATTTCTACACAAACTAAGTCTAATTTTGGTGTAATGAAAGTGCCACTGGTATCACCCAAAGCGTTTCTATATTCAATAATACGTTTATACAAGTAGCGCAAAATATCGCATAAAACTAAAATGTATTGTTTATATACTTGTCAAAATTTGCGCTTTGAGTCCTTTGTTTATATTTGAAAAGGTTTATTTCACGTCGAGAATAGATTTAATTAAAGGTAGCACAGCGCAGCGTTAATATCGCGCTGAAAGACCGACGCGTAACGTTTCAGGAGATCGACGCTTCGGACGCCTGGGAAACGGTCGGCCGGTCTGTCGCCTTCACAAAGGTCACCAAGGTAACTCAACTACTCGTAATAGAACCTCGTATGTAGCGAAAACATATTGACGTAATAGACTGACCTTTTAAGTCCCCGATGCGACGGGTTAACAACTCGACTACCTTGAAAATATACATACACTATAGAGTAGTCATCTACGTCATTGATATGACGAGTGCATCAATATTTCTTTTAGATAAAGCTACCACGTAGCATGTTCAGATATACGAACATTTTGTCAATAATCGGTTTGTTTGTCTTTGACAATTATCTTAGAATAAGGAGGCGCAGATTGTTCGTTCTCCCTCTTTACTCTATACCCTCATGTTGAAGAGGGTATAGAAGAAATTTCTGAGGTCTCTTTACATTAAAGTGTATGAATACTCTTCGTGGCTTTATCCATATTACTTCATACAAGGTATGTTGGGGTACATTGAATTGAAATGAAGAGACAAGTGCTTAGGTATGCATTTCTTTCTACTGTTGCGTGGCGTGTTCTGCAATCATGAAACCTAGTTGGAAATCTGTTTGTTTATCTCTTACAATTATTTGATAGCTCGTTCTCAATAGGAGTAATATTAAACTACTAGAGACTGCACCTCTTGGGAGAGTGTCAGACTGTTCAACCACATCGCCTCGAAAGTTATGTATATTTCACGCGATAAAAATCCAGTTCAGACATGAGCTCCACGATTTTTTTTTGTAGAAACAATTTTGTGGAGACTCCTGCTTAACGAGCTTTAGGACTTTTAGTTTGTTTCTAGTATTTTTCTGTGCATTGTTTCTTCCTTATTTTTTTAATTTAATGTATTATTCTTAAATAAATTATGTAAAAAGGGATTCAGTAAAAATAAAATAATATTCTTTTTGCATCAATAATTATCTCAGAGTAACAAAAAAAAAGTAATAAAAAAGAGTACACATGTTTTTATCAAACAAAAAAAAAATGTTTTTTTAATAAATTTTTACAGATCGTTTATTTCAGGCCATTCATTTAAATAAATTATTGTTTTTTTTCAGACTAAATAAAACAAAAACGTTTTCAAATAATAAAAGGGTTGGCTTATAGGTGGTCCAAAATAAAAATAAATACGTTCAAGGCACCCTTAAAAGGATAATGGGGTCAATCGAAACAAATACAAATCCTTGATTTATTCATTGAAGAAAAACTCCCACTTTTCTATATAAACGAATCTTTTTTGGTATTCAAATGCTTTTGAATCATTAGTAAACGCCATAAATTTATTTTAAAAGTCTCAAAACAATGCTTTAAGGGTTTATTTTAAATTAATTTTATCTCTAAAAAAAAATTATATAATCCTCGTGAGTTTTTTGAGACCTAAAATCGATGATAAATATGTTTATTGTGGCGAAAAAAAAAACAGTAAAACTGAATAAGTAAAAAAGAAACCTTGTTACCAGCCAATATTTTTTTCTATAAAAGGAGAATAACTAATTATCCAATTGTAAATAAACATACATAAATAAATAAATAACTTCATATAAATATTGATGGCATGAGTTGGAAAACATGGTCCTGACCACGGGTGGATCAAACTAATCAACCTATCACCTTTAAAAAAAGATTGATCACCCAAATTATGGCTATACATGTATTTTTATAATTTTTAAATTAATTTAAATTAAAAAATTAATCAATTGAAAATATTTAGTTTTGTTTCACAATTTATTTTAATGATTACATGTTTCGGCCTTCCCGAAGACCATTTTCAATGCTCTTTATTGAAGCATTATTGAAGATGGTCTTCAGGAAGGCTGAAACATGAAATCATTCAAATAAATTGTGAATCAAAACTAAATATTTTTAATTTATTAATTTATTAATTTTTTAATTAAAATTAATATTAAAATTAAAATTATGCAGTTTCACCAAGTGATGTCAGTTGATAACCTTAATTTTACATGTATTCGTATCAAAAAAATACTTACACAACGTTGAAGTATTTAATTTTAAAAAATACTTTAAAGAGGAATTCTATAATACTTCAGTTAGAAATCTGTTATAAGTAATAAGTATTTATTTACGAGTATTTAACCTTGTTCTTACATGGATCACGTTGAGTATGACCTCTGTTTAGGAGAATACAGTTTCACCAAACACGATGCCTTCTTCAATCCGTCACTTTCAAGAGACAAATGTTGTCTCTTGACACTGAGGGATTGAGGAAAGCAACTACAGTCTCCTAAACAGATCAGTCATACTCAACGCGATCAACGTAAAAACAAGACAAATAAATAAAAATGTATTATTTAGATAGCTGAGATTTATTTGTTAAGCTGCGTATTTACTCATTTCCAATGATAGCGGACCCCTAAACTACGCATTATGTTTGACATTACCTTCAACAGTACGTATTTGTGCCGTTAATCGGGTAATGTCTTGTCGAATTTAAATTGAGATAATTTCCGAGATCAAAATAATAACCTTCAAAGTGATTACATCCCTTCCAACTCAATTTACATTACGTCTTCACCCGCCGTGATAAACGAGTATTATTATGTTATATATCTGTCGCTATTTACCGACAGTCGTTCCATCCGCTATGTAAATCGATACGAAAACTGAATTTCAAACGAAGTTTCTTGTATAACCTTACGATTTGTCACGACTGCCGTGTCCTGGTACTAGATGTTATTATTTTTATCCAATACATACCTTTGTACAGTAACACATTGTGTACATAAATCTTCAATGTTTTATTAACTTTATATCTATTCAGTCTCTACTAACAAGATGCTTCATGTTCGATCTATAATTATCTAAGAATTTACTTGTATATCAAAACTGTTTTAACAAGTGATATCAGCTTGATATAGAAGCTCTTTTAGGCTGATGCCGTTAAGCCTCGAAAAACGATCATTTGTGTCTTATTTTTGTTCGTTCGCCTGACATGCACATCTTATAATTTTAGTTTTAATTATATAATATTACACGGCGTTTGCATACGCCATTTTATTTGTTATATCATGCCATTTCATGTCGGCGCAACTGTCATCTTTAATTTGCTTTTTTGCCGCGATTGTTTTGGCGGCGCTGGATGTCACAGTGTTCCGGAGTTGTTAGTTAACTTTTCGTCCGGCCGGAGAACGCCATACCGGTCGGACGAAAGATCAAGTCTTTAATAAAAGTAAATGCGAATTGTGCTTCAAAAACAAGTAATTGTGTTGTTAATCTGCTCCTGCATCCTTTCTCCACGCGGCCACGTGGCTAACCCGTGACTTGTCGTCTTTTTAAAAAATGGGGATGTCAAAACTTTAGAATTACGAAAACGAGAATTAATAAAGTAATTATAGAAATTATGTGAGATTAACTGAAAAAAAATGTACATGAATATTGTGATGGTAGTATTTAAATAAATCATAAAGAGGCAGTAATTATTAAGGAAACGATCAGTAATAAATACTTAAAAAGATAAGTAAAAAATAATCATCTGACATTAGAAAAATATCATTCGGCAGTAGGAAAGTAATATATTGGCATAAAATAATTAATGAATGGAAATTAATAACAGGTTAGGTTATTTATTATTGAATACGATTAGGTTAGGTTAGGTTAAGGTTTTATGGGTTAATTATTCATTCATTCTACATTTATTTTTACCAATATTGAATATATTACTGCCATTTTAATTTTATAACAGACCACATTCATACTGACACAGTGGATACTGGCAATTTATTTAGTCTACTGTCGATGAATTTTATTCACTGCCAAATGATTTAACCTACTGCCAATATCTTGAATTAGTTACTGAACAAAGAAATACCAGCCATATTTATATAAAAATAACAATATATTGTATTTTATACGCATATTATGTAGTGTAGGAGTAAGTAGACATATTCAAAAAATTTCGAATAATAAGTTTTAATCAGAATCTTCTGGAGTGCCGAATTGTGACATGGACTCGAAGTAGATTTATATCATTTCTAATAAAATATTTTAATATATGTCAACCCGAATTCTTTGCCTGTGGAGTAGTATAGTTTGAGAAATCGAGTGATAAATGGATAAGCTGTGCATAACCATACTTTTGTTAAAAAGAAACGCAATCGATACGTTCATATAAATTCACAACAAACATCATGTTACGGAATTTCTCTCATCAATATCGGAGAAAAATAAACAACATTAAAGAGAATTCAAAGCACTTACTTTTGCAACCATTATTTACTTTTTATGACGCTGGTCCATTGCCATTTTCTTGAGAAAAATGTAAAAAAAATATTTTCTTTAAATTTGTATGTAAGAGTAAATATCAAATGGTCTCATAAGTAACTAGATATAAATGTGAATCAAAATTTTACATGAATAAATCTAGAAATATATCTTATATTCGTAGTTTTCTGCATATTTTAAAAATAATATAAAGAAATTGTAAAACGTTTGGAAGCAAAGAGTTTGACAAGAATACGAACGGTACAATAAAATAGAAAATCAAGTTGTTATTAAATCAGTTTTCTGACTCGTTTTGTCTTGGTTGTTCCATAACGCAGTGAACCAGAGTGAAAGCATTCTCTCAAATAGAATTCTTTCAGAGAAAGGCTTCAAGAAAGTTCTGATGAAAGGTGCACTGACAACTGCATCGAACTGAAAATAAATTATTCATTCAAGCCAGTCAAGTTTAACGTACCAATTTAAACTTGTGTTTTCAAGCGTATTTAAACAATCACTGTGAGAACATCACGTATGGAGTATTTTTTTATTTTCTTTTCGTTTCCAAATGGAAGCTTTCTTTTTTTGATCTAACGCACTTTTATAAAATGATTTAACATTTATTTTTGTCTATATACTCATATTTTGTTTTATTATACACGAAAATATACAAAACTTTGCGTCTTTAATTTTGTTTGTATTTCGTTAAAAACACTTTTTAATATTCACATATTATACTTTATTAAAAAAAAGTTGCATTATCGTTACTCAAAATAAAAATTATATGCCAACACTACACTTATAAATACTCGTATGAATTCCTATTTACTGCTATTTAGTGCTCATAATTATGGAAGTGCCATGAATTCTTTCATTTATATATATTTAAAGGTTTTCGTCTTGATGTTGTTTGAAAATCGACAAAAGTGACAGAAACATGTTGAATTAAAGTAATAAACAAAATTGTAATAAATACGTATTTTTTTTTACATTTCTGTTCGGTGAAGGTTATATTATTTGCCGACGGGTAAAGTTCAATGGTCAAAGCGTTTGCTTTGCAAGCCAAAGGTCGGGAGTTCGATCCCCGATGGAGATTAAAAAAATAAAAGATTTTCAATCGAATTCTGAGCTCTAAAATACTCCCGGTTGGTGTGAATATGATCCCTCGACCGTAAAATGCCAGTCATAGCCTATTAATGAAAATTGGTGGTAGACGTAAGTCGTCCCGTGAAGACCACACATTCATAGTAAATTTCTGTAATAATAAGGATGATGCGTGAATCTCGGGCTGTAGTATATGACTTTGGCGGATCAACACTACACATGTAGCGCTTAGCCATATGCACCATGGTAAGTGTCATAGAATTCCACGGATCAGACTTCAGAAGTACATCACCATTTATCGGTATTCTCCTGTACGTGTTTACATAAAAAAAACAACGATATGGAACCGAAATAAATGAATAACTATTTTTTCAATTTTATGACTTATATTATACTTTTATATTTTTTATAATGGGTACATATAATAATAAAAAACCATGACAAATATGTAGAAAATAAAAAATGGCATACTTAAAATAAGGTTTTAAAAATTGGTCCTAAATTTTATATAATTATCTTATAAGATATCATCAACAATAAACACCTGTCCAAATTTTAATCGATAGTAAACTTACTTTCTTGTACAAAAACATTGTAAAAAACAATGTATTACAAGATAGCAAATATTTCACGAGAATAAAAAATGATGTACCCTAATACAGCATAAAATTATAACCAAGAGGAAAAGAAAGTCATTGATACCGTTTAGTTTTAACAAAAAAGAGTTTACCTCTATCTCTTCAGGCGACTGAAGAGATAGACTGAAAGATTGATATATTCATACAAAATGTATTGAGCAGTTTCTTCATGCTCGGATCGTAAGAAGCGCGTTTGGAACAAATCAAAAATGATGTATTCAGTTTCCACGCTCGTTAAAATGCATCACGTTGCATATAAAAAGTCACGTAATGACAGTACTTCGAAATTGAAGCTTTTTTGCAACCTTGATTTTATAGTGATGGGAAGAACATCAATAAAAATGAAAACTAATAGCAATATGTTTTTATTTTTTTATAAGACGTAGAGTCTTGTCTTAGAAACAAACCATAATTTTGTGATAAAAAATATTTTTCTTGATAATAAGACAAAAATATTTCAATGAATATGAATTATTCGAGCCAATCTTGTAACCCTTTTGCATCGGTTGTCGGCATATGCCGTCATAAGATTCCCCGATCGTTGACATCGGTTGACGTGATTTATGGTTTTGCTACTTTCTTAGAATAGTTTTTTATGCATCACCTGATAGCTAAAGGATACAAGAACCAATGCGATATATGAAAATAAGTCAGATAAGTACATTTATGCTTCAAATACTAGTTTTGTAATTGACAGTATAATTTGTATTCAAACCGAGCCGTAATGAAAGGGTAAAAATACTATTGTATACTATTGTATTTATATTACTCTTAATATTATTGCTCCTAGGTGACACCAAATAATTCAGTCGCTGTAATCCTAGTATCGTCCCAAGTCATTTTTGCACCCAAAGGTCGTTAGGTATTTTTTCACCATATTTCCAAGCAACCCTCATAAAAAAAACAACCTAAATAGAATTCAGCTTTATTATCAGATGTATATGAAAAAAATATATATATTTTTTTAATATTATTTTTAGGAAAGGTATTATATTATCAGATTTTTTAATGAGGTCGGACGATTGTCCCGACGCTCGCAGGTCATGGATTATTTTATCATTAAAAAGGACTAAGCGCAAGGCGGTTTGATTTTGTGAAGAATGACGATCTGAGAGAGTGGACAAGGGCAGCCTGGCTGGGAGATATATTATGGATGCTTTTTTTCAAGCCCCCGGGCTTGCACTGTCCTACAAGGCCGTAGGGAACTAAACATTGAATTTAGTGGAGCTGAGGCAGAGCTGACATTAGATGAGACAAGGATAAAGGCGGCTGACAGAACTTTGTGGTGGCAACTCGTGATGTCTATATGCTTCAGTTGGGGGAGCGGACGTGGAAACGATGAAGCCCAAGATGGTGGAATTAGTAATATACTATTAAAAGCTGGGCTTCTTCCTATGTTCTATATTTGGAGCATATGGATAGCACGAATTTCCATTTCACTTGTCCAGAACACGTATATACCCGAAGGCCCACATGGAAACATACTAGTAGATGGTTTTTGGGAGCCTCCGGGGCAAGAGAGTTTGCATAGGCTGCGGATGTACTCTTAGTATCAGTGTAATACTCGTATTTGGGTGTTCAATGATCACGGTTATTAAAAGAGATTGGTTGATCAGCCTTACGCTTTCAAAGCCTGAAATATTTTTGTTTTGTCCTTAAAGGGTGGTTCAATCTTACCGGAGGCACGTATAGATCTTTTTTTTAAATCATTTTTGGTTGGCATTTGAATCGAGAGTGTCTGAATAACAAACTAACGCTTTTACAACTGGACTATTCCAACTTATATCAATACATAGTATACATATTTTTTTAATAATAAGCAGTGATACAATCGTATTAAAAATGTTGTACAAGCTCCTTGAAAATAATGGAATAACTTGAGAATAACTTAGCACATCTCTAACGTCTGATTTATTTATAAGGTGCGCTCGCTCATTGTTCGAGAATATTGCACCGCTGCACTGGGCGGTTCATGAACTTCATCTCCCACTCATTTATCCCCCGCTCTTTTTCAGAAAAATCAAACACCTGAAGAGCTCCAACAATGACGCACTTGAGTCTAGCTTCGCATCGGATGGCTCGGCCCTTGACTCTCAAATTACGTAATGTTTTTCTCGAAGATTCTAATATTAAGATGAAAATCTCGCATCATATAAATAGACATTCGCTTTATACAAATTTATAAAACTTAGTTCTTATAAATACATTTTTCCATGTACTTTCATTAAACGAGAAATCCGTGAAATGTAAAAGCGTTTCAATATACGAGTACTTTATTTTATTTAGTAGATTAACATTTCATCATTATCATCAGCCTGTGTCCGTCGACTGTAAAACGTAGGCCTCCCGCATGAGTGTCCATCCTCTTTAATCTTCCTCTTTCCGAATTCAAGCTACTTTTGTAACTCTTCTGATATCTTCAGTACATCTTGCGAGGCCAACACTCCGGTTGCTAGTTCTTGGACGCCACTCAAGCACTTCTCTTCCCCATCGACCATCATATCTTTAACAGATATGTCCTGCCTATTGCCGATTGATTGTGCCTATTTGT
Source organism: Glossosoma conforme (assembly GCA_022606575.1). Classification (NCBI taxonomy): domain Eukaryota; kingdom Metazoa; phylum Arthropoda; class Insecta; order Trichoptera; family Glossosomatidae; genus Glossosoma; species Glossosoma conforme. The sequence goes on from JAGTXR010000048.1 coordinate 461,690, forward strand.
TGGGTAGCCTCCACAACTTGAGTACTAACTCCTTTATTTTACGGGTAAGACTTGCTGTTAAATACCACGTTTCTGCGCCATAAGTTAATACAGGTAGGATGCAAAGGTTTAATTAACATTTAATCACAAAGATCATAAAATTCTAATCATAAATCTACGATTTGTTACTCGCAATAAAAAATAATTTTCAACATATTTTGGTAAACGATATCATTCTTATTTTGTGTGAGAGTATTAGACCAACATATTCAAAGTAACCTAAGAATGTGTAGTTTTAAAAGACGAAGTTTATAACGTGGTGGCTTACATATATAGGCGCTTATAGTGACTTTATGCTACAAAGATAAAAATATTGACGATAATATTGGTTTACAATATTAATGACAATATAAGAAAAATCTTGTGCTTCACTTCTCCCAAAAAAAATATCGTATTAATTTAGTATCCTCTTGCGACACTCATTTCTTAATGGGTTTATTTTTCGATTTCACTTTTAATACATAGATTAATAACCTTAACCTTCCAGTCAACGATATTTATAACCTGTTGTAAAAACTATACATCACACGTATACATTGAGTGAAGCTTTTGCAAAACAAACTATTTAATTTTAGTCCGTTGTCAAACATAAATCTCCAATTTAAATTTAATTTCAAAAACTCTTGGATCGTTGGATTTGACAATTTGCATTCATGAAATAATTACTTGAAAATTAAACAAGCAGAAATGTTGGCTTAGCTTCTAGAAAATTCGACATCGAAAAGTCTGTATTCGTTTCGGTTGTAAAAAGTAAAATACAAACTTCTACTTTAAAAATCATACAACTCAAAAAGCTTTCAATCATGAGTGGATATTATTATTAAACAATGTAGACGAGATTTTGTTTGTTTTTGTATATTATAAATGTATGCCAAAAGGTAGCATCAGAGAGTTTTGACCCTGCTATGGACTTTATGGCATCCAATGAGGTTAAATAGACGCCACCATGTGCAAATAATGTGCAGTGGTTATATGATGGCGCTGATATTGAGAGGGAGCGTAAGGCGCTGTCGGTTCGATGCCATATGTTGATTCGTTGGTTTGCACGTTGTACTACAAACGTTATGCTGACGCTTTTTAAAGCCTTCTGTCAATCATTCTACACGTAAGGCCTATGGGTTGACTATACTCCGAAGGTCTACAGTGCACTCCGGGTCCAGTATAACAACGCCTTCCGAATGTTGTTGGGTCTGTCGCGATACTGCAGTGCCTCAGGCATGTTGACGGAGGAGCGAGTGGATGGCTTCCATGCCATAATAAGGAAGTGTTGCGCTTATATGTGGGCGCGCGTTCGCGGCAGTCCCAACGTAATGGTCGCTGTGTGGGCGGATAGGTGGGACTCACGGTTGGATGGGCACTGATGCGCCTTCACGTGGCCATCCAAAGGGGATCCGATGCTCCACTCACTGAGTAGTACAAAGATAATAATGTGGTGTATGTGTACATGCCAATTTTTATTTTTATTTATATTTTCTTTCTATTCTGTTTAATTTAAATTTGATTTTTTTAACATTATCTCAATACATCATTTAACTAATAACTTATAAGATATAGTATTACTTGGGCTACAATTTGGCATTCAATAAGTATTATTGGATATAAATGAAAGTGTTAGTACATTATAAACACATTCATGAAAGTACCATTAAGACTGACGACTAAGCGCGCTCGTAATGGGCTATCGCCGAGCGCCGCAAGTGGCGATCTGAAGAATCAATGGCGTACCAATTACAGCAGCCATGTACATACTGACGTCACACCCGGACCAAACAGAAAAAGACAATATAGCTACACATATATATACGACAAGCGAACGGAAATAAGAGGCGAAAGATTGTATATCAAAGTTTACGGTACCAGTCAGCAATGGCTATATCATGCTGATGTCAATAAGTATAAACAATATACATTTTTAAAAATATTTACACTATTAATTATTCAACAATCTTGCCAGTAATATACTCGTAGTACGTCTTCAAATATAAAAAAAAATCTACAATGGAATCACTAATCTTGATCTTTAAAAACCGACTGATTTGTGATTGCAAAGTTCTCTAGGATGCACATTGCAATTTGCTGAGTAAAGCTTCGAGATTCCTCTCACCGCGAATGCATTTCATTAACGAGATTCTGCAGAGAAAACTCCGCTGAGGTGAGAAGACCGTCGCAGAGACGGAAGTGCTCGAGTTGCGGCACTCCGGTGAACATTTCAAGAATTTCAATTAACTCGACTACTCGTCCATGTCATCTATAGGAACGGATCAAGTCAAACACACGTCTACTTTACAATTAAGACATATCAAACAAATGATAATTATATCAAGATCCTTTTCTATCAAGTATGCTACTTTGCTAGAATACTAGACGAATAGAAGACTATCTTAAAAAGTTGTAAAAATAATCCAACCCCATCAAAAGTTAATTTGTTTAGTTTTGTGTAGGAGTGAATACCGCCAATTTGTGATGGAAAAATCTCTTATGTTGTGGATTATATACCCTTGTTATTTTTAAGTTGGTTAAGCATATTGATCTGTTTATCTTATTAATTATTTTGTCAGTATTTAATTATATCAATGCTCAGTAAATATTTAAGAAACAGTTAAACAGTAATAAATACATAAAAAAAGTCAGTTAACAAAATGGCAGTAAATAATTAATGAATGGAAATTAATAATAGGTTACGTTAGGTTACGTTTATATTTTATTCCCTATTTATTCATTAATTTTTCATTAGTTACTGCCAGTATTGAGTATATTACTGAAATTTTAATTTTATAACATACCACATTCATCCTGAAACAGTTTATTCTGATCATTTATTAAATCTACCGACAGTGTATTCAATTTACTGCCAAAACCTTGATTTAGTTACTGAACAAACAAATATAGGCGTTAGAGTAAAATCGATTAAAATAATTTTATTTTAATCTCCGATGGAGATCGAAACCACGATATTCGGTAAAGTAAGCATTATACCTCTAAACAAGATTTCTTCTTCATAAAGTATCAAGTTCAAGGATTTTTTTTCAGAAAAGTTAAAGAAATCTTCTTTATATGCACTCTATTTTATGCAAACCCCTTTAGATTCATATAATATTTTAAAACACATGAGATAAGGGCTCTTGCAGAGAGCTTCTAGTTTGTTTTTTTTTCCAAATTATTATATTTATGTTGCCATAAATTATTGTCATTACATGTTAATTGGCTGATTCATTGAGCTTGCTTCTTTGCCATAATTCTAATTAGATGGCTCTCTCTCCTAACTATATTGATAACTGTCATTTGTGAAGAGTTATTTCATATTTTCATAGTCATATTACGATTTTGTTGTAACTTCTTTCATCATCTCATCGTCATTATATAGTTAAAACTTGCTGTGTCTACTACCTAACCTCCAAAAATAACTAAAGTTACTTTGTTTGAGCCAAATTACAAAGTTAACCAGAGATTAAAAGAAAATGCTTATTTTTTGGTACAGTAGATTCATCCGCGGGCAGTTTAAGATGTCTAGCATCTGTAAAAGACAACCCAACTAACATTTTTTGCGGAAGCTTACAGTTTAATTTATATTTCACTAAAGTAATTAAAAAGTACTCTGCAAAACGTGCATTTTTAAAGCTTTGTGTGCTTTGTTAAATGCAATGTATATTCTCTGAAGTAGTATTTATAAAAGAAAAAGAATAAATCGTGTTTTAGTTTTCATCGTTTATTACACAAACTAGGGATTATTTACTAACATTTCTTAGCAAATCTGCATATTATTATTGTACTTTTAATTAAATTAAATTAATTAACAACATTAAGGTTATCAACTGACAATACTTGGTGAAACTGCATAATTATAATTTTAAAATTAATTTTGATTAAAAAAATAATAAATTCAAAATATTTATTGATTCACAATTTATTTTAATGATTACATCTTTCGGCCTTCCTGAAGACCATCTTCAATAACACGTTCTAACCTAACCTAATCATCTTCAATAACATCTTCCACCTGACCATCTTCAATAACACACTTCTAACCTAACCTAACCTTATTAAAGATGGTCTTTAGGAAGGCCGAAACGTGTAATCATTAAAATAAATTGTGAATCAAAACTCAATATTTTTAATTTATTGTTTTTATAAATAAAATTAATTTTAAAATTAAAATTAATTAACATTTTAATAAACTAATAAATCATGTGTCTTCTTCGTAAGAAACACCCCTTTTTTTAAATGGTGTAAATATTTTATATTTATATATTTAAATGACTATCAAAAGATATTTTTTTTATTGAAACTATAATGATGGTTTTTAAGTCTTAAATTAGTCTTTTAGTTTATAAGTTAATTTGTAATTTGTCGTCAATTTATGTAGTCGTATGTATATTTAATGATAAAAAACGGTTTGGAAAATTTCTACAAAATAATTTTACTTCATATTTAATATTTTTTTGTAACAATGTATCACCAAAAATTCTCTTGCTCTTTAAAATAATTCAAACTCTTCCATTTTATATTATACTAATTAACGAATTGTATTTTATTAATAACGAAATACACACAATGGATATAACTGAAGAAAATCACGTCTCGGTGGATTAAACTCAAAAGTTTTGAGGGCAATCTCGTAAAGGCTTTGAGGCAGTCGCTTTCAAATCACCGTGAAATTATTTCACAACATTATTATTGTGTTAAAGTTTTCAATGAAAAACTGAGGTTAAGTCATCTACACAACAAAATTAACATACAAATTATATATAAGTATTAAAAACTGAAAATAATATAACTATAGAATAGAAAAGAACTCGGAGGAGCTCTGTAATAGGATGAGGCTATGGTGTGATGTTTTTTATGTGAACATAAACAGAAAACTACCGACAAATAGTGATTCTGAAGTGTCATCTGTGGAATTATATGTCGCATATAATACTGCATATGGCTAAAGGCTGCATTTAGAGTATGAATCCGACAACGTCATAGATTACAGCGCGTAATTCTACCATCATCCTTATTGTACAGGAATTCACTGTGAATGGGTGGTCAGTCGCATGGATGATTACAATCTTTACTGTACAATATTATTTTTCGGCAACTATTTTTTTTAGCAGCATTTAATTAAATTATGAGGCAGTAATTATTTAGTAAACGGTCTGTAAAAAATACCTAAAAATTAAGTAAAAAACAATCCTTTGGCAGTCGAAAAATACCAATCGGAATTAGAAAAATAATAAATTGGCAGGAAATAATTAATGATTACGATTAGGATAGGTTAGATTTCTATTTTATGGGTTAGTAATTAATTAAATTTACATTAATTTTTATCAGTATTGAATATGTTACCGCCATTTTAATTCTATCTTTGACCACAATCATAATAACACAGAGGATACTGCCAATTGATTGAACTTACTGCCAAAACCTTGAATTAGTTACAGAACAAAGATATAGAGGCCTTGTTTTTCTGGTGCTGACTGAATCAACATTGGACATCACTGACGCATAGCAGATATATCTTATGTGTAGGATGTATTTTATTAAGGGCAACTTGCGGCTTGAGAACATGTATCGGGTTAAGGGTTCACCCCAGAGGCATAACTCATGTTTTAATCCGGAGATTTATTACAGACCATCGGAAAGGCTTTTTAAGTTCGGCAACCGATTTCCCTAAGACTTGTTCAAGTATATTATCTCATTGATTTGCCGGACTTTTGAGATATAGACGATCCTACAACGGTTTATTAATTACTCGTGTACATTACATACTTGTAATATTATATTTATTCTTAACATAGGTCCGTTGTGGTGGCTTGTGTAGTAAATATGCATGTATACTCCTCTTTAAATTAGATATGGTGTTATAAAGTGAGCTAGTTTCACTACAAATATTGACTTGCAGTTATCAATTTTATTTTACTCATTAATTTAAATAAAGCATTTCGCGGCAGTCCCAACGCAATGGTCGCTGTGTAGGCGGATAGGTGGGACTCACGGTCGGAGGGGCACTGGATGCGCCTTCACGTGGCCATCCAGAGATGATCCAGTGCTCCACTCACTGACTAGTACAATAATAATAATGGGGTGTATGTGTACATGCCGATTTATATTTAAATTTTCTTTCTATTCTGTTTAATTTAATTTTAGATTTTTTCTGTATTTTCTTGGAATTATTGTATGTAAAATTTTGATTATAGCACTAGTGGCTAAATAAATATTTTTTTATAAAAAATTTTTTAATCAAATTTCAAAATAATAATTTGAATATGTTCTTAATAACAGTTTTTTAAGATTACATACAGATGAATCGTGAATTCTTACAATATCATTAATTTTGCGATAATCAGTCGTAAATGGCACAACAATTCAAAACCATAAAAAAATAAAAAAACAATTCTTATATTTGATGATTGCCTTAATGAGAGTGTTACAATATCTAATAATTTTAAAAATAATAATAATTTTGTTTATTCAGCCATCAGATTAGAACTTTACATGGACATACAAAACATAAAATACAAGTTAATGACATTTTACAATTTTAATTTTAAATTTTAACAAATACTGACTATCAGTGAGTGCAGCACCGGATCACCGCTGGATGACTACGTGAAGGCACATCCAGTTCCCCTCCAGCCGGGAGTTCCACCTATTTATTAATAAAAATGCGTAAAAATTAACTGCCATCGATATGAAGTTCATGTGCAAATTTATCACAAAAATGACAGCAAAAACAATATAAGCAATTTAATTAATGAAATCATTTAAAAAGCATGTTTCCATGTTTTCGTCAGAACATTTTAGTCTCACGTTTGTTATATTGTCACTTATCTGGATTTGCACAAGATTGATTGTTCCAAATTCAAAATATTAATTTTACTACTTATTTTTGTAGATTATTCTTGTTGATGAGACCTTTTTTTTTTCAAAAAGTTGTGCTATATTATTAATTTAATTTATTCATAAATCATTGTTTTTTTATTAATTTAAATTACAATAAACTTCAATGGAATAGTTTTAAAAAGTGTTGTATGTTTTCAAAGATTCAATTTACAAAATACTAAATTCTTATTTGACTGTTGAACAAATCTGATTTTTACATAAAGTATTTTCGCAATACAAAACTTTATAGCAACGTGTATTTAGAAATAACCAAAGTTACGACCTCAAACGCTGTTTCCTAGAACATAGTTTGTTTTCATTGTAATATTTATCTGGAAATTTTATCAGCATGGGGGAAAATTCTGTTACAACAAGGATGAAGCAAGTTTAACACTTTGGAGTTGGAGGAAATCTTTCCGCAAAAAGTTATCTCGTTATAAGATTGGAATAAGTATAACAACAGCTTAATTGTTTAACTGGATTAAGAAAACCGAGAGAGATTTGGCATCTCTGATGTACGCTATTGAGAGATTATTTAGTAAGTTTTGTTAAAATCACTACATATTTAACTGATATTGTTTAAACTAATTATCACTGGCGGCATAGATGGAAAAAGCAAAGGAAGTAATTAAAATTGCATAAAATGTACTAAATCAGATACAATGTATAAAACCTAGTACTATATATTCATAGTAAATTCTTGTAATAATAAGGATGATGCGTGAATCTCGGGCTGTAGTCTATAACGTAGGCGGATCAACAATCCACATACAGCGCTTAGCCATATACACCATGGTAAGCGTCATAGAATTCCACAGATGAGATTTCAGAATTACTATCACCATCTGTCGGTACTCTCCTGTATGTGTTTACATTAAAATAAATTTAAAAAATATGACGTTGGTGTCACAATGTCAACAAATATGCCTGACTAAGAAAATTAAGAAATCCTCATTTACTTGTTTTACGTTACCTTACTCGTATTATCGAATTATTTTATCAATTGATTCTGCGCATTTTTGGATGATTAGTTTTTACTTATAATTATTTACTAAATAAAACAGTTTTTAAATATATAAATATATATATATATATATATTATTATTATTTTCCGGTATTCCACTGTTATATTTTTGTCTCTTTTTATCTACCTTTTCATGTCTGATTTGTATAATCAGTATATTATTTTTAATTATCTGCCATGCAGCGTCCAGCCTCCCTGGCTGAGCGTCATAGAGTGCACTGGTCTTGACCGGTTGTGCTCTCCTGCATGCGTTTACATAAAAAAAAATCATAACTATGTTTAATTTTTTAATGTCAGTAATGTAGACGCCATCTGTTCTGTTGAAATAAATAAATAAATTATTTATTGTGGAAAATAGTTTTTTATCTATAACTTCGATGGACTACGATAACATTATTTAGTAGCTCAATATCTTAAGACTTTTAGTTTTCATGCATGCTCTAGTAACTTATATAAAAAAACGCCAAAAACTAAAGGAAATACCAAACGAAAGAATTGTATTTTTTACATTATGATTTGTCTTCTTTTTCACAATGATATATATTGTAAAAAATTCCATTATATTCAACATTATTTGGAATAAATAACTTTTAAAACATTCATAATGTCGGTTATAAATTGTCGCGATATGGATTCAAACACCTCTAGTAAATAAATACTCAACGATGCCAAGGTAAAAACTGTAACCATAAAATATGGAGGCTGAAAATATATTTCAGTCCTGGTATGCTAATAATTTATCAGCCTTTTTTGTTCTTAAAGACCGTCCCAAAGATAAGCTTTAATTTATCATATGAAGCAAAGTATTATTACTTAAGAGATTTTCAGACTCTAACGAAAAAACAAACTGAAATCATTTTTGCTTTTTTACCGTTCAACTCTTTCGAAAAACACCTCCTGAAATTTGGTTATTTATTTGTATAATAAATATTTTTATGACATTTTTCATGAAGAGCGCATTGCTAGAGACAAGCCGGATGGAGGTTTTGATGGAGATGTTCTCTGGACCATTAATCACCTGCAATAACTGTGTCTCATGTCCATCTAAGTAAAGTATAAATCAAAGGGCTGCTAGTTATTAGTTGTCTAAAAATACTTAAAAATAATTTTCTAGCACTCTATTTCTACACTTGGTGATAAATTTGTACCGTTTATATAATTTTCATAATTATGATTTTATGTTAATAATTATTTTTACATATAGATAGTAATAATCTTAATCCATCAAAGTTTAGTAAATCATATATTCAGAACATATTCGTTTGCAAATATATCAATTTACTGACTATCTATTTCTACAACACAGTTTGAAATAACCAATAAATATTTTATAGAAATTATTTTCAATACAATGTTTGACTTCAAATTGAGATAATTTGGTTAAACATTATTAATGTGTAAACATTTTATCAAAGTCATACAAAAGAAAGTACATTAGAAACAAGTAAAAATAAGTATTAAATTCTTATTACAAAACTAAAGAAAATTATTTACACATTTTTCCTTCCTAAAGTGTTCTCGAATTAAACTATTATCATCATCAGCCTGTATCCGTCCACTGTTGAACGTAAACCTCCCGCATGAGTCTTCATACTATTCGATCCTCCGCCTCCCGCATCCAGGTCACTGCCGCTATTCTTCTTATGTCGTCATTCCATCTTGCAGGGGGTCGGCCAATGCTTCGTTATCCAGTTCTTGGACGCCATTCCAATACTTTTCTTCCCCATCGACCGTCGTCTCTTTGACGGATATGTCCTGCCCATTGCCACTTGAGTGTGCCTATTCGTTAGGTAGCATCCACTACTTGTGTTCTTCTGCGTATTTCCTCGTTTCGGATTCTCTTTTAGCGACACTCAGAGCATGGATCTCTACATAGCACACTGGGTGACCTTTATTTTATGGGCAAGACTTGCTGTCAGATTCCACGTCTCTGCGCCATAAGTTAATACAGGGAAGATGCATTGGTTAAACGCCTTAGTTTTAAGACATTGTGAAATTTTCGCTTTGAAAATGTACTTACTTTTCCAAATGCTGCCCATTCCAGTTGTATACGCCTGTCGAGATAACTATAATCATATTTAAATATATGTTATGTATGCAGTTTATATATTTAATATTTATATATATGTAATTATTAACATAGTTAAAAAATTCAAAGTTATATTATTTTCGTTATTTTTTATAAAACGGTTATCATATTATATTTAAAAAAAATCAACTTTGATTTTCCTTTTATTACACAACATATTAAACTTACTTCTATTCTACTCATATCGCTCATTAGCCATTTTTTTATCTTCCAATTTGTAAGCATATTTATATCATCATCAAAAATAGTCAAAATGGGCTGTCCCGACATACTGATAAAAACCAAAAAAACTTTGCACTAAATACTTTTAAGTAAATCCATGAAAAATGACATTAAAAATATAACTATTAACAATATAATCCTGGATCTGTTAATTTAGTAAATAATTGCATAAAATTATATTTAAAAATTCTTTTTCACATAGAAAGCATTCTGTCATAGATTAAACCCCTTTTTCATAACATGCTTTACGTTGTCATACGGAGGCCCTAATATAATAATTTTCTAATTTATAACTGAGTTAAACGGACTTGTGGTCATTTTGACCTCACTTCACGTCACCAAAACTAACCCAAGGCCACGTGACATTTCAGTTAAAATATTATTACTTCCGTAGAGGGACACTTTTGTACGTGGCAGATGTATGAAGCAGAAACAAACAACATTTCACAATTTTTATTTATTTTAATTAAAAATAAAACAACTTAAAAATATTTAGTTATGATTCACATTTATTTTAAGCGATTACATGTTTCGGCCTCCCTGAAGACCATCTTCAATAATGGTTCAATTATTCGGTTTCCTACTTTGTGTACCATACATTAATTTGAAATGCATTGCAACGTTACTTTATTTAATTGCTTATTAGCCTCTGTTATTTGACTATACATAGACTAATTATATAAGTATTTCTTTGCGTTCCATTTAATAGTTAAATTATTAACAATATTTGTAATCAACTCGATATCTCAAGAGTTCATGAAATACTTCTGTCAAAAAATGTATCATTATCGTTTTGTATCAATATATATCTTACTCAGTTTTGTGATGATCTTCTTTGTAGTACCAATCCGGTGGATTGGTTTGCAGCAAAAGAATCTTGCATCTCGATCACTATTCCTCACGGTCCTCCGCAACCCTCTTCAGCTCAGCATAAGAGCTACAACTCATGTCCTTGAACACTTGCTGCAAATATTCCCGTCTAGGGCGCCCTCTACAGTTTATACCCTCAACAATCCCCTCCACAGTGTTGTGAAGAAGACCACCGTGGCGCATGATGTGACCGATCCATCGGGCTCGCCTCTCTGAGATGGTTCTTACTAGGTACCTATCTTCCTTGATTATCTTGAGAACCTCATTGTACGTGACGTGGTCTCTCCAGGAAATTCCGAGAATTCTTCTGTATGACCACATCTCAAAGGCAATGTTTTGATGCAACAATTGTTATGATAGAGGTTGCTATGGTGTAAAAAAAAATTATATGACAAACGTCACTCAATCAAGTACAAAAGAATCGTTTTAAGTATCGATCATTTTCACTTTAAAATACTATTGAAAAAAATATTTTCAACATCACTACCTTCTACATCAGCATTGTTTACTCCTGAATCAGAGGCTTCTCCGTAGACCCACCGTAACGTATGTAAAAAAAATCCTAATTGAGCCATTCCGGAGCTTCCGTCCGGCATCTCTGGTTTTGTTTACGTTACTAAATTAAGCACTCAACTCATTCTGCCTGGCAAAACGGTTTGTGTTTACTTTTAATTATACCCACGGGTTAATTACTGAATACCAACTACGCATTTTGACCTTAAATGTTATATATGTCCTGTTTTTTCGGTTGGTTGCCGGTTCCCTCCCTCGCCGTGATTTTGCCTCAGGAAAGAACCCCAATGTGAAGGAATGAGGATTCATTAATATCCTAAATAAATTGAAGAAAATTCCGACAGGTATATAAATTAATGTAAAAATGGAAACATTAGACATTTTAATGCCAATATTTACAATTTGGAACCAAAATTTTCTGTAATTTATTTACGCAACCATAATATTAAGTTAGATTTTTTATGCCCATTACCTTGAAAATTGTCCGGAGTAAAAAATAAATCTTAACAGAGAAAAATAATTGAATTTTAATTCTTAAGCTAATTAATATAGTTTTTTCAATGTTTTCAGCATTCACTTTGAGATTAATTTTAAATTATAAGTATTTATTTATTTATCTTGTTTTTACATTGATCACGTAAGATAAGTATTCTATTAGGAGACTGCAGTTTCGACTAACTCGTAGCCTTTTTCAATCCATCACTTACCAAGATATAAAATTGATCCTTCGCCAGTAAAATATCAGTCATAGCATATAAATAATGAATGTTGGTATATGAATACATTTTTTCATTTATTGTATATGATAATGAGTTTGTTTAAAATATGGAGAGTTTCAACCCTCGTTGATATTCAAAAGTGCGTGAAAGAGACTCCAGTTTTACTTTAGTAACATCCGCATTATTTAAAATCCGCATTTCGTTTGCCGACGTTAATCCTCCGAAAGTCTAAACTTAAAGCTCGTCTTTAAACCGTCGTGAGCTTTTTATCCCGCTTTCTCTCTCTCTCTGCGAGTGCAATATATCAGAACAAAACCTCTACCTATAGTCTGTTCACTATTAGAATATTGTAAATAATATTCATCTTCGTAGTAGTTTTGATTGGCTTGCAGCAACAAAATCTTGCATCCCGATCTCCACTCTTTTCGATCTTCTGCAATCCTCTTTATCTCAGCATAAGAGCAACAACTTATGCCCTTGAATACTTCCTGCAAATACTTCCTTCTAGGGAACCCTCTATAGTTTCTTAACTCAAACTTTAATTCGTTGAATTCATATTTACTCGTAATTAAATACATGGAAATGTTTTTACAGCATTAACCCTTTCGCATCGGTTGTCGGCATATGCTGTCAAAGATTCCCCGACCGTTGACATCGGTTGACGTAATATATTTTGTTTTTCTACTTTCAGTCCTCATTGTGACATCTACGGTAGGAAATTGGAAGTGCAGTCATTCCCTTTATCAACCTACATGTATTCTTTATAGGAATCTGTAAAGCATGTTAATAAATATATAATGAACGTTTGTTAAATATACTATTTTTTATGCATCATCTGATGTTAAAGGATACATAAACCAATGTGATATATGAAAATAGACCAGATAAGTACATTTATGCTTCAAATACTAGTTTTAAGCAATAAAAAGGTTTGAAAAATTCACGCCGTATTGACAGTATAATTTGTTATCCACCGAGCCGCTACGAAAGGGTTAAATGTGCATATTTTTGCTATTAATCTTTTTATATTAGTATATTTCTATGACCTTATTGACGCTTAAGATTTAATTTCTTAAATTGCCTTTTAGATATTTTATTGTTTGTTTGTGAATAAAATAATCCTCAATATTGAGAAAGTAGTAAAAATACAGAGAAAGAGTTTGTCAAAGATGATAGATAAATATAAGATACGAATGAGTAGTATAGAGAAAGATAGAGAGAGAAAAATATTTTACCAAAAACATATTTTGAATACTATTGCCTTATGAGTATCTATTAGGAAGATCTTTCAATCTCAAAAGAACAAGAACTTTATTGAAAAACTCTTCTCCATATCACTTCTCTTCTTTTACTCTATGTATTAATATTTTTTCTGTATTGGAACAAATTCAGTAATCTAACATTGTTCTCGAGAACAGACTATATTTGGCTTTTCATTTCATACAATATACAGTATGAAATTCGTTCGTAATGAAAAACATTTTCAAAAATAAAAACGTTCTGAAGCGAGGATATCGCCATGGGAAACTTTTAAAAACAATTTTTCCAATAAGTTATAAATTTATTACTGAGCGATACTAAAACTTGGATTGCGGTCGTATTGTGTAACGGCATTATGAAAAGTTTCGACTTACTGGGAATTTTTCAAATATTTGTATTCATGAAGTGATTTAGTGATTATCTTAAATTAAATTTTCATGAGCTTGAAGACGTTTTTACATTATGTCTTATCAAAATTTTGTGTAACTTTTAACCGTCGGGTATAGTATGGTCAAAGCGTTTGATTTGCAAGCCAAATGTCGTGAGTTCGATCCCCGACGGAGATTAAAAAAAAGGGTTTATAAATCAATTTCTGAGCTCTAAAATACCCCTGGTTGGTGTGAATTTGATCCTTCACCCGTAAAATGCCATTCATAGCCTATTAATTAATATTGGTAGTAGACGAAAGTAGTCCCGTGACCCGCACTCATTCATAGTAAATTCCTGTAATATTAAAGGATGATGCGTGAATCTCGGGTTGTAGTCTATGACGTTGGCGGATCAATACTCCACATGCAGCGCTTAGCCATATGCAACATGGTTAGCGGCAAATAATTCCACAAATGAGACTTCAGAATTACTATCACCATCTGTCGGTATTCTCCTGTATGTGTTCACATAAAAAAATATGATCGCACTAGAATTTTATATAATGTTACACAATCTTATGAAAAAGAATCTTTTAATAAAATGAGCTTTAAACTTTACAAATACTTTACAATATAAGCCTAATACATCGAATTTTCATCTTAAAATTTAATATCAAATCCATCAATAAAGCAAATTTAAGAGCATTTCAATATTATTTTATTTTCCAAAAAACTTACGGTATATTTGTATTCATGTAAAACTCATCAATGTGAAATATATAGTTTAACAACATGATTTATCATTAGAATTTGAATGCCGATATAAAAAATATCGGCAGACGCGGGATTCAAACCTTGAGCGTTGCACCTTTGCTCTATCCTACACACCGCGCTGTCCAAACGACCATTCTCTGCCTGGATAGAGACGCGTAACTTGATGTAAATATACCATTGTTAACATCAAAAAACGATAGATGTCTCTGTAGTATATATTCAGAGTATTTATATTTTTATTTTTATGATTCAATCAGCCAACATTTATTCACAAACTTTTTATATTATTAGAAGTTACAGTAATCTGCAGTCACATGACAGGTAGCGGCTACGCGATAGGTCAAATGAAACAAAATGGCGTCTGCAAGCGCCATTTCTCATAACTCCGTTAATTTAGACTAAACCTAACATTTTTATATATACGTGTTAAACTGGCGAACAAAAATTAGAGACGAAATATCGTATATCGAGGCTTTTTGGTACTAGCCTGCAAAGCCTATAACAATTTGGTAGAAATACAAAATGTGACCGTTTAGTGTAATTAAACCGACTGCATTGGTTGAGAGTTTCGGCTAGAATCCAGTAAAAACTATGCCTCTTAGCTTATAAGGCACTCAACGGAACTGCACCGGGCAATTTGGCAGAACTGATCAAGCCTTCAGAAATAAGTGCGCGTGGAGAGACACTTGGATCAGCCAGAGATAATAGAAGCACCTTGCAGCTGACGGGAGGTAGTCCTAGCACGGTCTTTGGCAATCGTGCTTTCAGCTACGCGGCACCAATGGCCTAGAATTCGCTACCGGAAAGCATAAGAGAGCTTAAAGCGGAGTCATCCTTTATAAGCAGACTCAAGACCCACCTTTTTACTCAGGCAAAGAACCGCTTTTGGAATAACCATTCGGTCATAAAAAAGTGTTATACAAATACCAATTTAATAATTATGTAAAGTTTCTATTCTCAACAGCCTTGTATTATGTCAGTATCACGCATTGCTTTGACAGCAAAACACTCACTAAGCATTCAAATTCGTAGCGACAATAAATTGGCTTTATTGGATTCCCAACAAAGGTTCAAGCACACAAGCGTGTTAAGTTATTGTGCCGTTTAATGTTATTGCTTCTTGTAACGCATATAAGCTGTTAATAGCTTCACTGGAAGAGAGGTTGTAAAATTATTATCTAAATCTTACGTAGTAGTTAGATTCACGTTAATAATTATTACTTATGACCTGGTATGTAATAAATTTTCATACAAAATACATCAGCCAAAACAGTTTTTTTGAAAATATTTACTGCGCAAAATAATGCACAACACTTATTATCTTACACTCGTACTTCGTAAACATCCGAACATCATTCTCTCTCTAAAAGGTTGTTATTCAGTTGCGTAATGACAGGATGAAGAGCAGATTAACAACACAAAGACTTTTTCTGAAGCACATTGACATATATTTTCGATAAAGACATGGTTTCCCCGATCGACCGTAACTTGGCGTTACTTTCGCCTCGATCGATCGTGACTTAAAAATGCGATCTCGCCGACGTCGGCACACGAATCAGAGCACCATAGTTGACGATCTACGTAACTAGTCCAAAATGCCAATATGGCGACATATACATGTACGACAAGCGAACAGAAATAAGAGACGAAAGATTGTATATTGAGGTTTTCGGTACCAGTCAGCAAGGGCTATATCATGCTGATGTCAATCCAAAGTAAAATATGACCGAAAAACGTTTCCCAGATTGTTCAAAATTCTTCAGCTGTCTTTTGAACGAGCTTTTTAACTTCTATATTATCAATACCTTTTCAGCAGATACATATTTTTTGTACAATTTTTATTATGTACTGCCAAACGTTCTTTTTTCATTTTTGCCGATAAACTTATATATATTCTTGTTTGTTGGGACTTTTTTTCTAAAACTACTTTAATGAACTGCCATAATCACCACTTTGTATGACTTATAATAGGTCCTAAGAACCCCAGAGGGAGAACAAAAATTACGCTATTAACACCAATTTAGCAAAATTGCACTTTCACCCGAGAAAAACTCGCACAAGAATACTTAAGCTCACTAAGAGCTTATTAATTTACGGGCATGTTTTTATAACTTATAAGTGCGCTTATGAATTATTTATAAAACAGTATTTTCTTACAATATTCTGTGCTTAGTTTTATATTATATTAATGTGTACATTAATACAACTCTCCGAGCATGTAGGTACATAATTTCCTGTAATATTATTCTTAATAATATATACTCATATATATATATATATATTAATTTTGTCAAAAATTATAATGATATTAACATGATAATAACCCATGAAGGTTGGTACCAAAAAGCCTCGATCTACAATCATTCGTCTCTTGTTTTTGTTCGTTCGTCGGACACGCATATATATATAAATATTTTAAATAAGCACGTACAGAATAATACTAATATATAATTGATATTACCATGCTGCATATGGCTAAGCGCTGAATGTGGAGTGTTGATCCGCCAACATCATAGACTACAGCACGAGATTCATACATCATCCTTAATTATTACAGGAATTTACAATTATTGGGTGGACTTCACGGGACGACTTTCGTCTAGCACCAATTTTAATGAATAGGCTTTGACTGTCATTTTATGGGTGAAGGATCGAATTCCCACCAACTATTTTAGAGCTCAAAAATCGATTAAAAAACATATTTTTTTATCTCCGTCGGGGATCAAACCCACGACTTTTGGGTTGCAAAACAAACGCTTTAACCATTGAGCTATACCCGCCAGTGAGATAATGATAATGGATAAGGCTGATAATGGTATCAACTCGATATAACCCATAAAGGCTGGTGCCGAAAAGCCTCGATCTACAATATTTCGTCTCTTATTTTTGTTCGCTCGTCGGATGCGCATATATATAAAAATGTTATTAATATAAGAAGGCATTGCATCGCCATTTTGCTTGTTTCGACAGAAGATAATTCGTTAAAGGGTCGACAGGTGATAGAAGGGCGCTGCGGTGTTACGAAGCGCTCCGATTTACTTCGGATCGGGTCTTGACGGAGGTCAATCTTTCATTGTTTGAGCCAAATACCGAATTTTTCAATCTATTGTCTTTAATAGATAACAATTTTATTCCATAAATATTTATGTTGTTTGTTAATTGCTCCGCATCCCTCCTCACGCGTTGCAATGACTATCCCAGTGACGTGAAGTCGTTTCTTTTAGTAACGGAGGATGCTAATAATTATATAAATACATTCAGTCATATATATTCCAGCATACGAGTAGTTACTCTTGTGAGGAGAAGCTAATTGGATATATGGGTTAAGATTTTTTTTTTTTCAATTTTTTACTCCTTTTCCTTCAATGACATTACAAAATATACAATTTTATTTCGTTATACTGAAGTACAGACTCAAATGTGATGATGTAAATGTATTGACATATTTGGTGTCAATGACCTCACACTCAGAACATGTGTCGGAATATGCAGCGCAAATATAGGGTCCACTATCTAACGTTTTTGTTTTCCACTAGTGTTTACTTCGTGAATGGTAACATTTAGCTCATGTTTGATTTGACAGACAATTAGTTTTATCCTTCCGCTAAACAAATATTGTTGTGTATACGCTTGAACAACGCCGGGAAATATTGCGACATTACTTTGAAAATCATGGTAATGTTGCACAGAATTTCTGCGAAAATTGCGTACGGATTTTGGAAGAAGAGAATCACCGTCAGCTCCGTATGTTTGTTTTCTTGTGAAAAAACGTGAAAGAAACTGGCATCCTCATCGATAAACCAAAGCGTGAAAAGCCAAAAAAAAGTGCGTACAACCGAGAATATTGCTGCTGTGGCAGAAAGTGTGCGTGAAGCGCCATCAATGGCGCTTCCATGCGGCGCGGCCATTTTGAACAAATTTTTTTCACAAAAATTGAAGAAGAGGATATTGGCAACATTTGGTTTCAACAGGACGGCGCTACGTGCCACACAGCCGAAGCTACAGTCGATGCTTTGCGCCCTGTTTTAAAAAAAAAAGTTATTTGGCGGACCCTTAGTTAGGATTTGTGACAACAAAAACCATGTCATAAGTATATCATTTTTGACACACAAATAACACGGCATTATTGTCACAAAATCAAACGTCCAACGTTTCGTATCCGTCCACACCAGTACTGAATCTGAAGCAATATTACACTAAATATGTCAATATCTTCACTCAAGTTGTTTTCAACCACATATTCACTGCGATTCTTTCGTCTTACACGTATTCAGGGTTGAACTATGGTCCTTTCAGGCCACACTTCAGGCTCCATGAGATAATCTTAGATGAAACATGGTAATAGAGTTTTTCACAAACAAAATAGGTAAATAACTTATATAATACGTGTTGTAGACGACAGCTTCCAGTTCCGCTGACGATCCGCTCTACGGGCGTGTATCGGTTTTCCGCTCTTCACTAGACCATCTTCTCCCAGTTACTTGTAAGGTAACTAGTTACGCCATCAATCTGAAGTGGGCGGACAGCCTCATTTCTCCAGATTTCAGGCAGTCGGCGCGGCTTCACAGGAGGGTGGGAGATAGAAATGAAACGCAAGAGATTCAAGTCTAAACTGATTTATTTAACGTTCAAGTCGGTGCTTTTATACATTAATTTTCTGGTACCTACTTTTGCGGCCGTGGGAATAGTTTCGGTCGCACGGGTCTGTATTCCTTTCTTAGGGTTTTATTACTATACGAAACGTTCTTGGAGATAGTAATCCTAGCCATAAACATCGGTTTATGTTTTTATGGCTAAAACTGAAACGTATCCTAGGTCCGTTCGCACGCTTTACTAAACAAAGGAACACTTTCTGAATATTGAATATTTATGACATCTTCCCGAGAATAGACGCATCTCACGCTGGCCAACAAAGGGCGACGTTTTTGGCTTATTTAATATTTATGGCCCCCTTTCTAACAATCGGTCGGGGCTCACGGACTGTTTCTTTATTGAAGGTCCGCCCGATAATACTCGTGGGATGCAAAGTATAATAAACCATCGAATTCCTATATCATTACAAATAACACATAACTATCAACAGCTGTCGTCTTCAGCGTGAGACGTACGTAACACGTGTGCTTAAATACAAAAACAGAAATGAAGAAATGAAGTTGTAGTATTAAACTTTAATTTTCACGCATTTATTTACATAAAAATGAACGAGCACAAAAATAAATTACGTGGTTATTTTGATGAAACTTTGTACTCGTAAATTTTTATTTCAGCATTTTAATGAGACCGCAAAGATTATTTTTCGTGCTTAAACTTTTTCGAACTCAACGAAAATGGCATTCATATTACATGTACCAATGTGTACTCATACCATTATTAACCCTTTCGTTACGGCTCGGTGGAATACAAATTATACTGTATTGACAGTGAATTTTTCAAACCATTTTTTTTGCTTACAACTATTATTTTAAGCATAAATGTACTTATCTGACATATTTTCATATATCACATTGGTTCTTCTATCCTTAAGCTATCATATGATGCATAAAAAACTATTTTATTTAATAAACGTTCATTATGTAACTCCAGACATGTAGTGGCATTGACACATATAGTTTATAGAAAAATCGCTCCTGTGACGAAACTTAAGGATATTTATGTACATGCTTTAAGGATTCCTGTAAAGAATACATGTAGGTTGATAAAGGGAATGCACTTCTAATTTCCTACCGTAAATGTCACAATGAGTACTGATAGCAGCAAAGCGATATATCACGTCAACCGATGTCAACGGATCTTTGACGGTATATGCCTACAACTGATACGAAAGGGTTAATGATACTGATTTTAAATATTCTAATCACACAAGCTTAGTACGGTCAGATAATCAGTTATCATTGTACTTTCGCTGTCAAAACATCTAAGATTAATGGCAGTTTGTCGGGTATAGCTCAATGGTCAAAGCGTTTGCTTTGCAAGCCAAAAGTCGAGGGTTCGACCCCAACGGAGAATTTTTTTTTATCAATTTCTGAGTTCCCCGGTTGGTGTGAATTTGATCCCTCACCCGTAAAATGCCAGTCATTGCCTATCAATTAAAATTGTTGGTAAACAAAATTTGTTCCGTGAAGACCACCCATTCATAGTAAATTCCTGTAATAATACGGATAGATGAGACTTCAGCATCACTATGACTATCTGTCGGTATTCTCCTGTATGTGCTTAAATTTTTAAGAAGTGGAGCGTATGGTCGTCACAAAGTTTTGCCAAAGAGCTCCATCAGCCCACATGGTTCTTGCCTCATCCCATGACTTCCACAGCCTTCTGGAATGGCAATATGGCCTGAAGAAAAGGTAGATTTAGTTAGTCACCATTACAAAAAAAAGATTTTTTTAATATTTGTATTACTCATAATTCAAACAAAAATACTCGCTATGATTTAGCTGAAAGAAAACAATCCGCTGATATATTATGTTTCTTTTTCAATGTTTTCAGCATTCACTTTGAGATCCATTATTAATTATTAATACTTATTTATTTACTTTGTTTTTATATGGATCACGTAAAATAAGTTTTCTATTAGGAGACTGCAGTTTCGACCAACTCATAGTCTTTCTCAATCTTTCTCTTATTAAGAGATAACAGATTATAATCAGTATACATACAGAATCTCTTAACAAGAGAAGAATTGAGAAAGGCGACGAGTTAGTCGAAAATCCAGTCTCCTAATAGAGAACTTATCCTACGTGATCCATGTAAAAACAAGGTAAATAAATACACATTTAAAATATATTAAAAGTAACCTCACCTAACAAATTTAACATTTCACATTAAATGATATCACGGTCTGAAGAAATTTAAGCAAATTTGCGTGTTCAAACGTGAAATTTTATTACTTCAAATATAAAGATGTCGAAAAGAAATAATTTGAAAGTCGTGAAAATATCTTATTTGCCCTCTAACTACATAAACCGTTCAAAAATACTTTGAATATAAGTGTATTGTATCATAATAACGTTTCGCATTCACGAAAAAAGCTCTTTCAAAAAAAGTTTCGATAACATAACAAGTCATAACATAATCACACGCGGAAGATTTGTAGCAAAACATGCTTCTTATTTAAAAGTTTTAATGCCAATACGTTTTCCTCATGACGATTACAAGTGGAGTAGACTTTACGTTGAGAACATTCGGCAATGGGTAGGTTGACCACACTTCTGACACACCATTTTTGGACACAACAATTTTTACTAGGTTTTTTCATCTGTTGATCACAGAAACTACAGTTGATTTAGAGGTGAAATTGGACTATGCCAGGATATACAATTCAGATGTCGCAGGAGAGCTTGAACTAGAACTGCGTTTTCTTTAAGCTTCCGGGCTCGCGCCGTACTAGAAGGCCGTCGGGAACTATACATATATAATTATTTTTATGTAATTGAATGCAGGAGAGCACAGCCGGTCAAGACCAGTGCACTCTATGACGCTCAGCCAGGGAGGTTGTACGCTGCATGCGGGAAACGTGTGTTGTGTTCGTGTTTGTATGTGGGTTGGGGAGATTGCGAATTTTATATTTATCTGTTTCTTGAAGAGATCCAGATTGTAGAAAGGAGGAAACACAGACGCTGGAAGAGCATTCCAAAGCTCACCGGTGCCAGTAAGGAAGGAACTTTGAAAACTGCCACACATTAACCGTGTATGGATGTTCGGCAAGTGTAAGACAAGTTTGTCGGTTGCGGGTGGGTGCAGGAGGAATTAGTTATTTAAGTTCCGAAGAGCAGTGACCGTGGTAATAACGGTAGAAAAGACTAAGTGAACCAATCTTTCGCCTGTGTTCTATTGAAATATAATGTACTCGGTGCAGTTTCAGAAGTCAGAGCTGACATGGAATGAAGCGAGAAGTATGTCGGCTGACAAAAAATTGTGGTGGCATTTTGTGACGTCCATATGCTCCAGTTAAGTGAGCTCACAAAGTGATGATGATCACAGTAAAAAAGATCGCGATTTCACCTACGCAAGTATTTCGATGGCAAACAATCATTAAGAAAATTGTAAGTACAGTCTACAAAACAACATCAACAAGCCGTAAATTCAAAATCCTTTTTTTTTATAAACACAGTAAGTAGTCATAAAAAAAAAAAAATCTCCATTTCGTTCTATATACTCGTATGTATTAGAAAACAGTACATTTCAGATTTCACCTAGATTATAACTGGTGAAAAAAAACATAAACCTTAACGGCTTTTATTAAAGAATAAAGCAAGTAAAACCTTATATGGAACCACTGAGTTTTATTAAAAAATCACTTTACCGGTTTCGGTGCCACCGCACCTCCCTCAGAAGCTACCTACCAAGGTTTTTATTAGTACTACTAGGTTTTCATTGAATATGAAAACATGAATCAAAGAATTAATTGTTTAAATGAATTTTTTTAATTTTTATTAGAATATTATTTTATTATTTCAATATTCCAATGTACTTTTATAGATCATTGACTATATTACAATATTATTATTACTTAAATATACATATACTATACATAAAATTATGAATAGTATATGTATAATTAATTGTTTAGTTCACTACAACAGTAGTCATTAAAATTGTGATACTTTAGGGTTTGTTAACAGGGTGAACGTACCGTATGTATTTTAAATGAGACATTAAGAACTCATCATTTACTAGGCGTACAATTTATATTTTACAAGTAATTGTACTTGTATTTACTAGTACCTCTAATACAATAAATATGTAAGCTCTAATTCACACGTGGATTTGAACTTTCCATAGATTAACAATTCCATGTCGGTAAAAAATCGACTAGCTTTCAACAGGACGTCCAGTTTTCAAAACCAAATTAATTTGAAGTATCTATTTAGCTTATACGATGAAGTTTAAAAACTCTTTGAAGTTTCAAGAATGTTTCGAATTACAAAGTATGCAATTGTAAATTGTACAATTAACTGAATTCTCACTAGTTTGAAACGATGTTAAGGATGAATCTATTAGAGATGTTAGCCATTCGCTCCAACTCTTTACCACATATTGCGATAGAGTTTGTCCCAGTTTGCAAGAACCCCGCATGGTTAGCCTATCAATAAGCACTAAAAAGTTTTCGCATTATTGCGTACTTTGAAAGTTTTGCGCAAAAATATCGGCCGAGTGGGGGGGACGCGAGTGCGCTGAAAGAAATTTATTTCAGCGGGTCTCATTATAACAAGACATAAATTATTTTTTACGCGTTAAATTAAATTTCGGCAATGGTTTATTGAGTGTTTAATAGCGTTAAAGTTAGATTATTGATAACTCTTAATGATCAATGAATTATAAAAATTGATACCATAACAATTTTAGTATAATTAAAACAATCAAGTTATGTAATACGTTGGGAGTTAATCAAATTATGTTTTTGTTTTTGAAATGTAAATATTTTAAGCTTCCTTCATCCTTGCAACACTACCTATCTCCCTCTCCTTTCTGATAGACACACCCCACCCCTCCCCTACAAAAGGTGTTACACCACTTATAAAGTACAACGCAGCTCAGTTATCTCTTAACTAGAGAAGGATTGACAAAGACTTTTCGAAACTACAGTTTTAGAGAACTTTTGTTACGTGATCCATGTGAAAACAAGGTAAATAAATAAATAAATATTTACAATTCATTGCAACTAAATTGTACAAATAATAAATAGCCTCTTTAGAACTGTTGATAAACAAATGGCAAAATGTGCGTCAAACAGCAGCCTTCTCTTTAAGCTTCTTCTCTAAGAAGTTGTCACGAACTTTATTGTATTTTGGGGAACTTCGAGTAAATAGATAAAACAAGATATGGTTAAAACAGTATCAGTTGACAGAACTTAACAATGATAATTTATGGTGACCATATTTATATTCAACAAAGTGACCAATGACAATATATCATTGAAAGTGCGCCTTTTATTCCATCACCGAAGTTAAATAAAATCGAAAGACGACCGAAACTTGAATGAATCTAACTTGGGAACAAGTGGTTCAATCTTCGGTAGTGTCGAACTAGTTATCAAAGAGATAAATATATCTCAAACACTACAGCTAACGTCTCTTCAAATCACCTGGTTTTTTCGTCGAAGACCGTTAGAGAACCAAATTTAATATAGCGCCAATTATTCCAGATATGGAACAAATATGAAATGAAATATGATCAATTTATTAAGCAATTATTGACGTATTTTTCATAGTGAATGTTAATTAATAAATGAACAAGATAAATGTAATTAGATCCATGGAGTTTGAGGTTGATTTGATTCAAACATTATTAATGATTTTTACTTTTTCGTAGGCTGGGTGATTCATTCAACACCTAAACTCAATACACAAGTGTGTTATTGGGAGTGGCATATAGATTCGAAGAATTACAGATTTTGACCCTTCGAACCCTTCGGAAAAGTGTGCAAAGTTTGTTACATGGTTTTTCAATTAGTGCCAACAGTATATGTACTCACTTTGATTACATCATATGGTTAAAAGCATTTTAAGTACGGAGTTCATTTATAAAATTTCCGATAGCTATTTTTAAATATATACCTTTAAGATTGATTTTATTTAAAAACAGATTAAAAGTGGAAAAACGATGTTTTGTTTTATTTATTGAATATCAAATGATGTAGTCAGTTTCAACGCGAGTCGGTCTAGCAATAGCCCAGTTGGCTGAGCGGTATGAATACCTGGGCATAGTTGGTTTCCAAGGTCCGCGGTTCGCATCCCGCTTCTGCCGTTGTTTTTGTGCTTGGATTGACGCGTTGAAAAAAGAATTTTATGTATAGTATATGTATATTTAATTAATGATATAGTCAGCCTTTGTCTGATATTCTGCTGCTCGTAGGATTCCCGTTTGAGTCTTCATCCTACGTGTACTGATTTTGCATGGTACACGTGGTATTAACATAAACCTCCGTACAAATAATGTACTCGACAGAGCTCCGGGAGGTAAAACTGACATGAGATGGGAAGAGGACCAATATGGAGCCGACAAATTACTGTGGGGGTAGTTTGTTACGATCAATGCTCCAGTTAAAAATGCGAAACGGCATGATAATAATGATGAACAAACATTTTAATTTTTACCAACTTTTCAAGTTGGTGAAAACATAACGACCTGAACAAAGATAGTTATTTTAGCTTTTGTCCCTCTTTGGCATTTGAAGTTCATTTCTCAGCAATATTTAAATTTTCGTTTAACTGTAGAATGTAAAGCTTCCTAGTTCGTTCCTTTACCTCGCAGTTTTACACAAAGTCAAACCATCTTATATCCATTATATGGCTGCACTAAAAAAAATCAGTTACATAAAATTTACTATCATATACGAGGATGGATTAATACAGTCGCTGCTTTAATGGTACAGTATTTTAATCGAGTATAACTACGAGTCCAAGACATTTCCCATAGAATGGAATTAAGGTCTGTCATTCCCAAAATAGGCAGCAACTGATTAATGCTCTCAGTATAATGTGACTGAAACCAATGTTGTGTGTCAATATGTCTGAAAATTTTGACCATCCCAATAGACTTATTGTTAATGAGTGCCCGATTTTCATCTCAATGTCGACACGCACCATTGCTTAGTAACTGCGTATTTTTGCGTAAATTCTCACGCCCAGTGCGTATGCAAAGTGAAATTTTAAGTGCCATATTATTGAGATAAAATAAATTAAATTAACATGAATATTCTCTTTAGCAATTGCGAAAACTTTGTGGTGATGTTCTAATAAGAGAAATCAATGAACGGTGTTGTTTCCGCACGTGTTTGTGGGTCGAGCTGGTGTTAATGGCCCCCTGCCAAGACTACAGCTCGGCTTGGTCTTAGTATAGTGAGTTCACTTCATGCCACAACTTTAATATCGACACATATTGCGCCCTTTGTGCTACACTGGAGAAGCTCTTTGACACCTCCAAACAATGCAGGGTGTTACAAATAATATTTTTCATTAATTTTCAAACAATATCCTCCTGAAAATTTCAATAAAGATTCAGCTTTTAAGTACATTTTATACACAAAAACTCTTATTTTCGTTTACCACATATTGCTACCACTTAGATCTGTCGAATACTACAGTCTACGCCTTGTTCTAATATATACACAATAATATACTATAATTGTGCCCATGATTATGAAAGTTACGTAAGTCGAGAAATTTAACCAAAAATAGTAATTCATGTTTATCAATTCACATTGTTGTAAATTAATATAATGTTCGTCCAACGTAAATTTACAAATCTGAATAAAGCATTTTATGCAATACGAAGTTGTCGCTTTCATTGATTTTCAACCAACATCAAAACACAAATCTTTAAATATCTCAAAACGAATCATCTTCCTCGTGTCAGCGACGTCAAATTATTTTTTCCCAATATCTGGCAGCATCGATAGCTCGTGTGTTGCCCAGTATTAGGTCCTGAGATGTGCAACTTGTTGGGCACATGGAGCAGCATCTTAGGTGTGAGGCGGTGTGCAGGTCTCCACAGTCGCACAATAGTGTCTCTCCCTGCCGAAGCATTCCCCACCGCTCGAGGTTGTCCTTTGTTCTACCAACTCCGGTTCTTAATCTGTTTAGGGATTTCCAGGTCCGCCAGTCAAGGCTCTTGCCAGTTGGGAGGCCTTCCTTTGGAGTAATGAAATTCTCTGGTGCGATTCGTTGCCAGAGTTGGAGTCTCTCATTTTCAGGGCCGGATGTGAGAGATTGTGTGGATTTCAGAAAGCTGCTTCGAGACTTCAATATTTGTGTTAAGGGTAACAAATGAAACATGACTTACACCATTTTTATAATCGTGAGCTCAGATAACTCTTTATTAGGAGGTCTACCTGGAAAAATATAGTATGTGGTTCCCGCCAACATATAAAGCAAGAGGACTTGAAGAGACCGTAATTGTAGTATTGGAGGCATATTTGTGTGTATCTTTATCAGAATTTATAAGTTTACCGGATAATTGACAAATAATCAAGAGAGCTGAAACATTTGTTCTTAAGTAGCGGCTAAACCCAACCAAGGATATGCCTTAAGCAAAGGGTGATCCATCCATATATATTCCCTCTAACCCTTACCCTATTTCATTTCCGGTATTCTTATCTTTTCACTTCCGTAAATCATGTCACATCCAAGCACATAAATAAACTGTTGTGCTGAATTTAAATAAACTTATTATTTTTGTATGTATATGTATTTTTAACATTACAAGTCTGATATCGTTGAGAGATGTCATCTACAATTTTTAATAAATTGATGATAGCCATCTTCAGTTTTTTTTTTAATTAGTTCATTTTCAATAATCATTGGAAAAATAATGTTTATATTTTTTTAAATAATTTTGAAATACATAAATTAAATAAGAAAATATTCCCCCTGTACTTGCGAAACATAAACAAGAGCTTTCTCAGGTGTCTACGCTGCCTTAACGTTATAAGCTACGCTTTTTCTTGAGCTACATAAAATTGCTTTTCGTGATATAGATTTCTATACTTTGTAAACTATTAAACCTTACATTTTATTTCAAACATATAATAAAACTCAATTTTTCTCAATAAATTAACTAAACTTACTTTATATTGTTCAAAACATCTAAAAATAACATTATATTCTATAATATGCCATTTTTTAACAATATGAAAACATAAAGATAATGACAGTTTTACAAATGTTGTGAAAAAATATACATTCAGTTTTATTTATTTTTAGTTTCGCTTACAACGCTACTTTGCAAATCTTGTGTGTGGCGTAATGATGTTGTAAAAATGTAGAGAAGAATTATTAAAAATTGTAGACAATCCATAAAATAATAGTTTGGATCAGAAGTTTCCAATCCTATTCGGTTTGCGGCTCCCTAAATACATCAGATATTATATAGATTTAAGAAGCAATTACCCATCCAAAAACGAATACTAATTCCTTTGGGATAATATAAAATATCTAATTTAAACTATTTCCACAATATTCATATTAAAACTGGACAATCATCAATGATCTTAGTTGCAGCGGCTAATCGTGTTTATTAATGCATTCAATTAGGGTTTGACATGCAGTTGAAGTGCGTTTATTGTTGGCGCAAAATTTTGCGAATTGTTTAATATTTCACGGCATCCTTATGCAGACACTGCATTTCAAGCATTGATAACCACTGGGTTAGACGTTAAAACACATGAAAAATCATTTCTTAAAATTAAAAATAGTATCATAGCCCGCCAATAACAGCACGCTAAAATTGACAGGTAATTTGCAGTCCAAATATTTATTAGTAAATTCCGGTAGGAGGTTACTAAAAATATGTGAACTCTGCGATGTTAAATAATTGATTTAATGAATTATTGTTTGTTGGCCAACCATGATTTTCGACATCAATTTTATTATTCTTTTAAAATAACAACCACAGGAATAATATTTCATTGTACGGTTTTAAAAAAAGATTTCCCGAATTATATTTAATATGTATAACTTTTTATTTACGTTTGTAACTTTGTTTGCAAATTGTTTTTATTTGTCTGTTATAATGTCTTAATAAAAATTATAATTATTACAAAATCTAAAATTAACCTTTCGAAAAAAGTAAAAAGAAGTCCATTTTCCTCTGTATTTTTTTTTATCTTTTAAAATGCGTTAATTACTCGTTCTTTGGAAAACTTTTTTGTGCTTGAAATTGTTTTGAACACAGAATATATTTTTAAATTTAAAACTTAAGGGTTTCTTTACTCCTTTTAAAAATAAAGTTATACAATAGATATGCTTATATAGAGAAAACCATAATATATTAATTTAAAATTAAATATTACCTCTGGTTAATATTTTCGGAAGTAATATTTTTGACAATTTGAGGATTTTAAATTGTTTAGAATCTTTTATACTATTTTTGTTGACTTTCACTCACAAAAGGCTGTGATGAAAGCGATAAGCTTTAACCAATTGCGAAATGGCATTGTTATTTTGAATCATATTTGTATTCTGTTCTATTATTTTTAATTATACAATTTCTTCTGATGTCACTGGTATTGTAAACGTGAAGCTGAGTGATTGAAACGCTTGTTTATTAACTAAAATTCCCAACTATGTTTATAAAAGGTATGCTTATAAACCTCTCAATGAGCTGTAAGAATGTATCAAAAACTCCAGTTTGTTGTGGGACAAATTTCTCATATATGTATTACAATTTTATATTATAATTGATTAGTCATATACAATAACTAACTACGTTGTACACAAAAATCAACGTTTATAGTGTCAAGATTTCGTCAGTATATTTATCAGCTGTCTGATGATATTTTACAGAAATTTTCGTATTTAAAAAAAACATATTTAACTGTTTTTAAAGTATCCAATCAATTTGATAGATACTACATGTATTTAAAACTATGAACATTGTCCGTGTAAGGGATGGTCAAGTGCATGTAAGGGATGGTCAAGTGATAGTGTTGACTGTATCCATTTAATTCAAGTAGAGGTAAAAAGCTCTGAAAAGCAACTCGACCTAACCGCCAGATAAGTGTAAGTTACAAGGGATAATCACCTTTATTGCGTTAAAGGCAACCCCTATTTTGCAAAGCGTTTTGGTGATTATTGGTAATGGCAAGACATTGGCGAAGGGGTGAACTCAACTTTTTTTTACTTTATTAATACTTAAATTATTAATTATTATTAAGTACAAAATTATTTGAATCCCCTTTAATTTATATTACTTATTTTAGTTTTATTTATGACGTTATATTTCGTATTTAAACGACAAAAGAACAAGTAAATTACAAATTCAAAGTGACTAATTTGTACAGTAATGGCTTTACAATAATATTTTCGTTACGTAGTTTTTCTTATATACGTAGTGGTGAAAGCGTTTCTTTAACAAGCCAATGGTTGTGGGTTTGATCTCCGTTAGATATTTAAAAAATATCGTTTTCTAAGCTCTATGAATCTATTATATGATACTCTTATCACTACCAATCGTTGTGAATTTGGTCCTTGACCTGTAAAATGACAGTCATAGCCTATCAATTAAAATTTATGGAAGACGAAAGTCATCCCGTGAATACATCGCATTCACAATGATTTCCTGTAATAAATGGATGATGCTTAAATAAATGTCGGGCTGTGTCGTTGGCGGATCACCTCTCCACATGCAGTGATTAGCCTTATGTAACAAGGCAAGCGTTATTGAATACACGGATGAGATTTCTGCATTGATATCACCATCTGTCGGTATTCAATTGTATATATTTACGCAAAAATATATAAAGAATAATCTGATTCGGTCCTGTATTATCAGTGCCCTACCGTCTAAAGAGGTTTTGCTGACTCTAGATTAAAGGAGCGCTTCAATTAGAATAACATTTCAGCCATTATGTTTTCTATTAGGGCCATTGGGCGTGGGAAATCAAAGAGGAATAAACACCAAACCAAACACTTGCTTGCAAATCTAAGGTACAAATCACTAAGCCGATGGACTAACCCATAGAAACGTCAACTTAGATAAAATACAGGTCATTTATAATCGAAGTCATTAAACTAGCTCTAGAGGTTGACATTTTATTTATCTTTATATACAAAATAAGTCTTTATCTTTAAAAAATAACGTTTTCAGCTCTCTCGATCAGTAAGTAAAATTATTCTTGTTTTTTATAATAAACGGTTAATGATTTAATATATTTTTATTTTAAAATCGGTGTTAATAAAGTTAAAAATATTTTTTAAAAATTAAAAATTATAAGACGAGAGCCCTAATTTTTTAGCTTTAGAAGCTATCACAACAATTAAAAAATACATAATAATATGATTAGTCATGTTTCGACATGCTTACTTTAATTCAAAGGCAAAACTTTCGTCATTGTCCTTGTGGAAGTTTATGACTGTGTAAATGTTTCCACTAGAAAGCGATTATAATTAAAATATTCATATTTGTACCATTCACATCAAGAATATAATATTTTTTCTTGTTTCAGTATGGAGCATGTTAAATAACTCTGCAAGGTGGCCATATTTTCCTAGACTCTTTACTACTTTCACAACACGATGGGTTATCATGTTGACATCAGCATGATGTAGCCCTTGCTGACTGGTACCGAAAACATCGATATTATTTACAATCTTTCGTCTCTTATTTCCTGTTCGTTTGTCGTACATGAATATGTCAGCCATATTAGCAGTTAGCACTAGTTTTATAGACCGTCGCTTGGCGCCAGTGCGAGAGCGCCGACAAGCGCGATTAGTCGGTCCCCGCTCTTTAGCGAGATAAGGTCGCGTTACAGCCGGCGGCATGTCATTCCGCCTGGCCGGAAGCTTGTAAATTTTTAACGTAAATATATTTCAATGTGCTTCTGAAAATGTCTTTGTTTTCTGACCTGCTCCTCATCCTGTGACTGAATAACACCTTTTATTTTTGAGAGAGGAGTATAGTTTGTATACGGTGAAGTTTAAGATGCAAGTATGACTAAAATCGAGTATGTCTGTATGTTAATTCTGTACGGCGGAAGTCAGTTATTATTAAATGCTACTGATTTAGAGCAGAAATTTAAACAAAAACGTTAAAATTATATGTTTAGTTAAATTCATGATTAACTAACAATATTAAGATATTATATTTAAATAAAAAGTAAAACTTCTGATCGAAAAAACAGAAAAAATATTCCCCACAGAGAAGCATTCCTTAAATATAATAAAAAGTAAACTTTCCTTTAACTTGTTTATTCCGGCTGAAAAATGTACTCGTTCGTGAATAAAAAAAAAGATGACTTCCGAGTCCGGAATTTTTCAATCTTTTAAAATTATTAAAATAAATATTAAATAACAAATCCTTACTTTTTTGACGCGCGTCCAGAGGGCGGGCTTCCGGCGACGCGCTTTATTCAAATTTCAGCATATTTAAAATTCAAATTGATAAAGTTCCCGCTGATTTTTTTTTCCACGCGGAAAAAATTCATAACAAACATTTAACAGCTCTCCATGCATAATACAGGAAGCTTGCAATATTTTTTTCTAGTACTCAACTGTTAACCCCAATTACAGTGTGCCTACCTCAGAAGGATTTATTTTTTAGTTGAAGTAATTTTCAGCTGAAATATTTTGAAAACATGTATGTATAATAATTTTATTAATCCAGAGTATATGCAAAACTATTTTTTTTTTAATATTTATTTTAAAGTGATATAAGCGAAGATAGGGGAGAGCAAGTCAAAAAATATTAATTTAAAGCTCCGCAACCAACTTGCCAAAACATTTGTTAGGAGCATGTTGATGTACGGCTGTGAGGCATGATGCTTTTCTGAAAGTGATAATAAAAGACCAGAGGCCTTTGAGATGTGGTGCCACAGAAGAATTCTCGGAATTTCCTGGAGAGACCACGTCACGAACAATGAGGTTCTCAGGATAATCAAGGAAGATAGACACTTAGTAAGAACGATCTCAGAGAGGCGAGCCCGATGAATCGGTCACATCATGCGCCACGATGATCTTATTCACGACATTATGGAGGAGATGGTTGACGTTAGAAACTGTAGAGGGCGCCCAGACAAGAGAATCTGTAGCAAGTGTTCGAGGACATGAGTTGTAGCTCTTATGCTGAGCTGAAGAGGGTTGCGGAGGACCGAGAGGAGTGGAGATCGAGATGCAAGATTTTGTTGCTGCAAACTAATCCACCGGATTGATACTACGAAGAAAAAGGGGAGAGCAAAATTACATATACGATGGTTTTAAAAAATCCAAGAAAATCTTCCTTGGTACATAAATCAACATAAACTACACGAAAAAATATCTGACACGGACAATTAACTATGAAAATCGTCAATGAGGTAGATATTAAAAATGTACCTTATCCATACATGGTATTGTGGCTTTTGGGTTTAGCCGTATGTGGCGAATCTGACATTGACAAAATCGTCAACCCTGAAAATGATCCCTGTAATGGCGGTCGAAATATTCGTGCAAAGAAATTCACTTAACACGGCTAAATCCAAAAGCTACAATATCAAATCTGGCCGTAAAAACCTACGAAGTTATATAATTCACACACTAATTTTTGAAGGCATAATACTTGCTAGGTTGAGTTACCCATTTAGAACGTAATTAGACTAAACACATGACATCTTAAATAATGTTGATGATGAAAGGCACAATGTACCTAGAATAGTGTTTATCTTCTTTGCAAGCTCCCATAATCTCGCTTTAAAAGTCGATATGTACGTACGAGTGCATCATGAGATGGCTTGGGCGAAGATGGTAAAATTTTGTTGTAATAGAAATATATTTTATTTAATTCGAGGATGCAAGTGTTGATATTGATGAAAACTCACTGTAAATGAGTTATGTATAACTGTACTATGACAGGCATTTTTACGGCTGATAAATCCATCTCTCACTATTAGAGTTTCTTTGATATTTGATATTTAATAAATCATTCATAGTTTAAAATTCGCCAGCATCTAAACATGTGACCATTCGCATGATACTCTTCTCTTTACCATACATTGTTCTTTAGCCTAAACATATGTTAAAAAGTAGGTTTTATTTCACTAAAATATGATAATAATCATACGCTGTTATATATATATTTATTTGGTTGAATAATATATGTATTTTTATTTTATTTTATTTTATGGCATTCAAATTTTTCATCATTGCTATTTTTATAGCCCGGTAGGTAACAAGGTTTCTTCAGAGAAAAAGTCACATACTATGTAAGTTCACAGGCATATATTATTCGCTTTACAAAAATAAAAACATCTCTCCACATTGAAAGTTATTCGAAAAATCAGACGGTGCCCACCTCTTCTTTGAAGTTCTTTTTTGAAAATCTCCATAAATCGAAAAGCTCTGTTTGATGTAATGGCAAGTGAGTCGTGAAATAAATGAATAAAAACATTTTTCGAAGGGTTCGTTTCAATTCAAGAGAAATACCTTTCAATTGTATCGAATGAATGTTTTAAGCTATCTGGTATAGAACTTTCAATACCTCTAATATACAAAACCATCGGCGCATCTAAAAATATTCCCGTATTCAGTGCCGGTTTTAGGGGGTGGCAAAGTGGGTCGGTGTCCCAGGGCGTCAAATAAGCTAGGGACGCCGAATGCAACCAATCTTGCTTAGATTTTTTTTTAAATGTATATAATATGGGGCGCCAGAAAAAAATGCCTTAGGGCGCCGCAGGGTCTAAAGCCGGTACTGCCCTTACTGTTTTCAATTGTTAATTTAATTGAAAAATAAATGCCAAGTTTTATACGCTAACTTTCTAAAGTAACGCCCGAGAAAAGTGCACTTTTATTGTGTAATAATTCAAAACAAAGAACTAAAGTGTATTTACATAATTTTACCAATCAAAAAAGGCCTTAAAAATAAACTATATATAATCGTGTCGGAAACAACAGGGTCAGATCCTATCATATAGGGGGAGCAAAGAAGGAACCTCCGCGTGGTGCCCCCTGGAAACGGTTATTTACAATGCCGGCCAATCCTTCTACTACGGAAACAACATCAACACACGCAAAAGTGCAGAAAAATAAACTGAAACTGATATATGTCTGCATTTACATAAATAAATTATTAAACACATTATCATTACTTGACGAATAATAGATATTAAACTTCCATAATGTTATTTGAGTTTTCGTGAAGTTTTTGATTAAAGCTTAATATTAAGTCCTCGGAAACGTCGAATTTATTACGTGATTGTGTATACTTAATCTGATTTACAGTTTTCAAATATGTCTTGTTTTACCGTCATAAGATTGCTTTTGCCAGATTTTTTATCCTCAATATATTTTTAATGCCAAACCACTTTACGCCACTGTAACAAGCGCCCCGCAAGACTTGTTTTTACTTACTGGGCAACAGTTTTTTGTTGTTGTTTTTTATTCACCTGAATTCATCTGACGACTGACGAAACGGGAAAACTCCGCCATAAAACTTCTGGGCCAAGATGTTTTCTTAATAGGGTTATTTTTTATTAAAAAAAATAAAACTAACTGAATTTTTTACAGGCGGGAAAATATAAGCAGCGCAGCTTTCGAGTTTTTAACAACAAAAAAAAACACGAAAATCTATATCCTTTTTGTCCATTTTAAGCTCACTACTATTTGCAAACAATGTTTTCAGTTATCTATTTTCAAAAAAATTGTTAATTAATAAATTAATAAATTTAACTAATATTCTTTAAAAATCAGTTTCTAAAACCAAATTTTCCGCCAAAAATATTATTTGTAATCAAATGATTTTAAGGTTGAATTTTAGTAAAACTCAGTCATTGTAAATATTTTAAATCGTTGAAACTTCACAGTGCGAAACTCATAAGAGATTGAATAAATGTTGTCAGATACTCGTACCTGATATTAATCATGAGTAAACTACGGCCCACGAACCCTATGCAATCATATTTGAAGTCTAAAATCATAAGATTTTATTATTTTCTATTTGATAGTAAGAAATTTTGTATTTTTATTATGTACTAATTACTAACAACAGTACGTATTATCTACACAGTTTTCAAATAGAGTTTTCTTTATTGAAAACGAAAACCCTTTGACTCCGTTTGATATTTTTATTATCGTTTGTTTTGAAATCAGAAAAAATACTTGTAAACAATTCACCGATTGCGTTGTTATAATTTATGTCAAAAAATGTGAATAACAAAGCAAAAAAGGATAAAAAAAACTTTGAGACGAAGTGTTGGATACGGATATTGACGATCCCAAAAAAACTTGAAAACTAAAGGACAGAAAATCGTCGAATTCCTTATTTTCTGTTCAAGTGTGTTATTTTATACTTTACTGCGTACTGAATTTATAATCCAAGTTGACTATTTTTATATGTCTTATATAATAATAAAATAAAATAAATCATTTTTAAGCAGTTAATATTACACATTTTTAAATGTTACGTAATTATTGTTCTCTTCGTAGTATCAATCCGGTGGATTGGTTTGCAGCAACAGAATCTTGTATCTCGATCTCCATTCCTCTCGGTCCTCAGCAAACCCTTTTCAGCTCAGCATAAGCACTACAATTCATATCCTCAAATACTTGCTGCAAATACTCCCGTCTAGGGCGCCCTCTACAGTTTCTACCCTCAACCATCCCCTCCACAATATCGTGAAGAAGACCATCGTGGCGCATAATGTGACCAATCCATCGGGCTCGCCTCTCTGAGATGGTTCTTATTAGTTGCCTATCTTCTTTGATTATTCTGAGAACCTCATTGTTCAATTAATTGTTAAAGTTGAACCGTTTTCATTTGTTTTCTGAACACTGTAAACATAGACACAACATGAAAGAACAAAAAAAGTTAGCAATTATTTTATGCAAAGAAAGGTTTTTAAATCTTCGTTAATTTTCTTATTGAATATTCAATATATATCATTATAATTAAGTTAATTTTAAGTACCTACTACTTTTTTTATCGATCGATATAAACTTCATAATCTTATACTATTCATACATTATTTCAAATGATTGTATTTTGTACATTACGAGTACTTTTCACATTGGTTTGTGATGCACCGGTGAAACAATTTCTGCTACCATGCTACTATAAAAAATCATCAAATACTCCAACATATACTTTTTTCTATCTCTGTTGTTCAGGAGTTATTTATATAACGAAAAATGCGATATTGGTCATATTACACAGAATATACAAAAAACTGTTATCTTACAAGCTCAAGATCATTTCCCAACAGTGGTAAAGTTTCGTTAGATCCCCGTTAGGACCCCGCTGAAACGTGACTTGGATAGGATTCATGTAGCAGAGATGAAGATGCTGAGGTGGGCGGGCGGTGTGACTAGAGTGGACAGAGTTCGAAATGAGCATATTCGGGGTTCATTTCGGGTGGCCCCCATACCTGAAAAGATAAGAGAAAACCGCCTAAGATGGTATGGGCATGTGACACGGAGAAATGAGGACCACATGGTTAAGAGAGCCTTCAACATATCTACGCTGAGAAGAAGACCTGGAAGACCGCAGGCAACCTGGACTGCAACTGTAAACAAGGATCTGAAAACCCTGGGTTTGACCGAGAATGCAACGCAGGACAGACAGACATGGCGAACGTGCACAAGGAGAGCCGACCCTAGATGATGGGAAATGGCTAGGATAAAGAAGAAGAAGAAGAGGTAAAGTTTCGTTAGATATGCACATTTTGCACTGTCTACTATTACTAACTCCACTTTGTTGTTTCTAAATTTCAACTGACAACGTACATATGCAATGCCTCTGTGGATACTAGAATTAAGAGACATAAGTCAGCTCAATGATAATGCAAAGTTTAATACAACGCGCTTATCTTTATTTCGGACAAAACAATTAATTTAAATGCTATATAATTGCATATTCTAGCAAGCATATTTTATATTTAATAATAGAGGTGTTGGCTTAATCCATAATTTATAAAGAAGATATAAATAAACTGAACTCACTAACTATGCAACGTCTGTATTAATACTCATTTACAGCTGAATGTGAATTTTGTCTGTGAATTTTGGCATCTCACCAAAATCCAATGCAGAAAAATAATGCGTATCGAAATTTTGTCTTTGTGAGGAACCTTCCAACTACAGTCGGTTAAGAGGCGAAGGTAGACTTGGTTCTGATATATACTTCGGATACCGCAGGAGAGCATTAACTATAGCCACATTTTTGTCAAGCCACACCGGAATGGCCCCGTTAGTAACTATACATATAATTTAATCTGTGGAGCTACGGGAGGCAGAGCTAGCATGAGTTGAGGTGAGAACCATGACGGCTGACAAAGCTTTGTATCGGATATTTGTATTGAACGGACATTCTCATGATGTATCTCAAAAGAGAAATGATTTTTATAATTAAAAATTGTTCTCAAAGTTAAAAAAATCTTTATATTATCTTTGTCGTCCCAGGTTTATACTCGTAGTGCACTGAAAAATAAAACTTTCCATAATGCATCTTATGGAAAACGTAATTTTCAGAAAAAAAAAATAAACCTTCCTAGTTTCACATTGCATCATCAATACATAAGTCTACAGTTCCTCTTTAAATATTTGTTATATGCTTTCATCGAACAAATTCTCATCTGCAAAAATTATTTTTCAAAGCAGAAAAAATTCTGAGGAAAGACATTATATTTTGAGCTATTATGTAAGTTTATGCCTTTTATCTTACAATCTTTTGGATTTAAGAAAAAAATAGTAGATATCGCAGAACGTTCGGGATATTATAACTGAATTATATTGATAAATTTTTTAAATCGATTAAGATGGCAAGTGGTAAAACATAAAGACACTGAAAGAGGTTACTAAAGCATACCGGTAACGTTTATAAACAACTTTTATTTACTTATAAAAAGGTACTTTAGCATACAAGGGATTTTTTTTATTCAGAATTGAATTAGTATAAACATAGTTTATGTATATCAATTTTTAATTTTTAAAAAATTAGTTAAATCTCTATAATATAATGTGAATTACACTTAGTAAATTTAAGCAGAATACTCACAATTTTCTTATATTATATTGATTTTTGAATTTCCACTTTAAATTGTTGTCGACACGTATTGGTTAGTGGTTAAAACGTTCACTTACCAAACTGAAGGTCGTGGATTTGATCCCCGATGTAGGTTTAAAAACGATTTCTCAGCTCTTTAAATACCTCAGTTGGTGTGAATTTAATCTTTCATCCATAAAATGCTAGTCAGACATTGATAGTGAATTCCTGTAATAATTGGATAATGCGTGAATTTCAGGTTGTAATATATGAAGCTGGTAAATCAACAAACCACATGCAGCGTTTAGGCATATTAACCATGCTTTAGCAACATATAATCCACAGATGGGAGCATTACTATTACTATTACCATCTGTCGGTATTCTCCTGTATATGTTTATATAAAAATAAGAGAAAATGTGTAATCTAGTGCTTATACGCTATTTTCTTATAGTTGTGCTGTGAAATATAAAGCATTAGCGCTGAGAGTGCATTTGATAATAGTTTTCACAACATTATGTTTATAAATCCGTTTATTTCAAACATAATGAATGCGCTTAAGTGCTCAGCAAAGATACGGATATAAAATATTTCATCTCGCAGCAACACTCGCAAGAGACGGGAATATTTATATAATGCTTGTTTTACGAAAAATGCATAAACAAAGGATGCATTCACGTTCGTAAAATGTTTATTATTTTTCCGCTTTCCGTGGTTTAAAGAATATCGAAAGTGGATAACATAAAAGTCGTTCTACCATTTGCGTTGGAGTTGTGGCAACACTGGTGATTTGTTCTTTTAAAAACAAATAAAACAGTGAAAAAGGAATAAAATATGATTCTTATTAGATCACTCTGCGTACATCAAACCTTTCAAAGGCTAAAACTATTAGCCGCTCAGTCTGTCTATAGTATCTTCCATTTTGAATGTCATCAATTATTTCAAAATTGAAATTAAACGCATCACAAACTGTTTCATATATCTCAACTCAACATCAATGCATCTATACTTGGGAAATTATTGCATAATCTTTGATAAAGTTAAAAAAATCTCGTTTGTTTCCTTGTACGAGAGATGAGAAATTGATTAATAAAGATATGTTTTTTGTGTTCACAAAAAAAAACACCTTACACCGTTTAAACTCTAAATTATCCAAAGTGGTGTCTTTATTTATTTTATTTTTACTTGTTTGCAGCAACAAAATCTTGCATTCGTTCTCCACTCTTCTCGAACTTCTGTAATCCTCTTTAGCTCAGCATAAGAACTGCAACTCATGTCTTCGAACACTTGCTGCAAACTGCGTCTAGGGCGCCCTCTGCAGTTTCTACCTTCAACCATCCCTTCCACAATGTCATGATTTCAATTTTATTTCTTTCAGAAACAGTATAAATATTATATAATACGATCCTAAAATAAGATAATAAAAAATAAACAATTTATAAATGTAGGTATTTATGATCATTAACAACAATTATTAAAAAGTCCCAAAGCTCGTTAAGCAACAGACGAAATTACTTTGATAAATAAATTCGTGGAGCTTATATCGAAACTGGGCTTCTCTCAAGTGAAATAGATCAATATTCGAGGTGATATGGTTGAAAAGTCTGATCACTCTCCCAAGAGACATAGTCTCTGGCAGGTTAGTATTACTCGAAGGAAGAACAAACAATATTTGCCTCATTATCCTTAAATAATTGTCAGGGACAAACAAACCGATTTCCAACAAGAAATCAGGATTTCTGAACACGCCGCTCACGCCGAAAGAAATGCGAATGTTGAGAAAACCATCGTGACGCA
Organism: Glossosoma conforme; assembly: GCA_022606575.1. NCBI lineage: Eukaryota > Metazoa > Arthropoda > Insecta > Trichoptera > Glossosomatidae > Glossosoma > Glossosoma conforme. Next base: position 502,676 of record JAGTXR010000048.1, read on the forward strand.
TGATGTGACTGATCCATCGAGCTCGCCTCTGTAAGATGATTCATACTAGGTGCCTATCTTCTTTGATTACGCTGAGAACCTCATTGTTCGTGACGTGGTCTTTCAGGAAATTCTGAGAATTCTTCTGTAAGACCACATCTCAAAAACCTCTAGTTTTTTTATCACTTTCAGATAAGCACCATGTCTTACAGTTGTACATCAAGATGCTCCATACAAATCTTTTGACAAGTTGCTTGCGGTACACAGGTTTTTCTTTTATTTATAAAAAATACTATTCTTAAGCTTAATACTAGTTCACGATATAATTATATTTATAAATTAAATTATAGAATAAACTGTTTGTATTTAACATAAACATTTTTTAATAAGGCGCCAAAATAAAAATTAGAAACATCCTCGTATTATAATAACAAATGTCATAATTAGAAGACTAAGAAAGTAAAACTCTAACGACTAAAAAAGGATGTACAAAAAATCAGGTCATATAACGATATGTGGAAAAAAATCCCTACATGACAACACCGATAACTTCATATTATCCATTCAAATAATATCTCATATCATCGAATATTCACGTGGGATGGCGGATAGTCATGGGCGTAACCAGAAACATTTAATGACATTCATTATTCATTTTATTCATTTTATAATGAATTTTCAAAATCAACATTAGAAAAAGTAAAAAAAAACAGAATACATACATGTATATAATGTATACCAAAATTAACGCAAGATCAAAATTAAAGGATGGCAAATAAATACACGTGTTAGGAATTATACATATTCAGAAAACAAATGGCATAAGACAAATGTAGAATATGATTTACAAAAAAGATTCGATATGCTCTAGAAAACAACTTTGGAGGGGCATTATATGTACAATAAAAATAATTTAAAATGGAGCATAATAATAATTTAGTTGAAAGTGTTTTTGGATCATATGTTTAAAGGGTAACTATTCCATTTTTTAAAATGGTCAAGCATTATCTCAATTTTATAGCTCATAGACAAAAATAAATAAAGTAATAAATAAATGAATAAAATTAAATATATATATGTCACCCAGCGTGCTATGGAGAGATCCATGCTCAGATTGAAACTAAAAGATAGAATCCGAAACAAGGAAATACGCAGAAGAACGAAGAAGTAGTGGATGCTACCCAACAATAGGCACACTCAAATTAATAATAATAATAAAGTTTTTATTCAACTTAAAGGATGAAAAATAAATACATAGCATTGAACAAAGTTTAATTTTATACGTATTAAAATAAAATAAAATAGTATTTCATGGTTGGACCTCTATCTTGCTCCAGAAGCCGGCAACACGGTGTCGCAATAATGCTGGAAATGAATGGACTCCGCCCTCCACAAACATGTCAGATGCGCTACAAAATCTAGGGAGTTGCATAAGTTGGCGGTATGAGTTATTATACGCAACTTTGAGCTTCTCCCACTCTCGTTTAGGATAGTTAGACCAGAGTTCTGAGGTATACAGTGCCATACAGTGTGCTTTGAATAGCACTTTCTGACAGGCTCCGAACGCTTATTGCTCTTCTTTGCCGCTCTATGTCTTCAATCGGGTCATCTATTCCATTTTTTAAAATGGTCAAGACTCACTGTGGGTATGATCAGTGGTTTGAAGACACAAAATAAATTTTGTAATAAATTTAAATGGGATTTAGCATAGGTTTCCTAAGGTGCATATGCATTTATTGATGGCGATAGAATGACCATGTCATCAGCGTAGCTAATATTGTTAGCACAGTAGCCGCTTATATGACAACCTTTTCTGGAAGCATTTAATACTCAAGTCATCGATATATACATTGAAGAGAATAGGTGACATATACCACCTTGCCGAACTCCGCTCTTCATATATATAGGCGAGGACTCAGCTCCAGCCCATTGTACAAAATTCTTTGGTTGAGCATACAATGGGCAGGACATATCTGTCGAAGAGACGACGGTCGATGGGGAAGAAAAGTATTGGAATGGCGTCCATGAACTGGCAAACGAAGCATTAGCCGACCCCCTACAAAATGCAGTGACGATATAAGAAGAATAGCGGGAGTGACCTGGATGCGGAAGGCGGAGGATCGAAGAGGATGGAGACTCATGTGGGAGGCCTACGTTCAAGAGTGGATGAACACAGGCTGATGATTATGACGGGACAAAAATATTTTGTCTGGCAAGTAGACGTTAATTATAGTCTATTTAATAAAACAACGTCCAAAAATAAATATGTAATTAGTAAGGTTATTGATATAATGATTTATTTTAAGGTTTTCTCAACGCCTCTGTGTGTTCACTAGTGTGAGTGTCAGACGGTGATTATGAGGTTTTCGGCGCCAGTGGTCGTCATTAGAGGTTTCAATCCTCGCCATATAGGCTCTCAGCTAAACTGATCATTAATTACCCACCGGCCGCGGCCCGGTGATTTATGCCCACTTTGACACGCCCCGTTATTAAATATATATCAATCTGAAAAAAGGACATTCATGACTTGTAGAAATTTGTCTCATTTATGTGAAAAATATTCATACGAATAATTTTTCAGCCATGTCTTTACATTTATTTATTCACCTAATTATTTCCATATCATTTTACGTAGAATCCTTCGTTGCTTTTGAAAGACAAACTAAACCTTATAGTAAAATCTGAATAAAAAGCAAGATCACATAATTTTAATTTTTTATTTTTTATTTGTTACATATTTATATTCTACCTTATTTTTATCATCATCAGCTTTTACTTCAAGAAAAAATGAGTGGACGAGATAAAATTTTCAGTCTCAGTCTGTCTCTCTTTGCCATATCCGTTCTCAGTCAGGAGCATATAACTATCGCAAGCAACTGCCTTTTCAAGACCAAAATATGCATCTTAAAGTCCACCTCATAATGTATAATTCAAATAACATTATATAACATATTCTTCAGGATAAGTCTGAGGGTTTGAATAATTAAGAAAATGCATGTATTTGTTTTACTGCACCACTTCTTAAGTCATAAATGATAATAGGTTTTTAAGAAAATCATGTTACTTTTTTTATTGTCTTTAGTCGTAGTGATTGAGAAATACAAATTTAAAATTTTAAGTACAGTATACTAGAAAGCTATGTTTACTGAACATATTTGATGGACTTTCAGGATGCGGAGCGTACAGAAGACCAGACGAAAACCTCACAACTCTTAAACAAAAGTATACTCATAAAATACCAAGGTGACCATTTTTATAATTGAATACACGTTTCCCCTTATAAGAATCGTTTTGAATGTTTGATTATTATAACCCATATAACAATTCGCTACTCTAGAATATTCTGCAACAGGTTACTCTCTAACGATGCCCGTCTACTGATGTCTTATTTATATATTTTTCATAAAATTTTACCACATTTCAAATACTTACGTCAATAATTCAAAGATTGATGAAAATCGATGAAAATGTATGATAATTGTTTAAACTTCTTCGCTTTAAGCTTTTTCCACTTCATCGCCACATGTTTGTAGAAACGGCGCAAAAATCATCTCTTGAATATCTCCCAAGCTATCGGTCCTTTTTGGTTTGTTAATATTTTACAATATTCATAGATGTCCTTGTCAGAAAATCGGAATTAATTTTGAAATACATATTTCGAATATTGCGAAGCGCACACAGCTGCGCCTATGTCGATCGTCTACATAGAGCGCACATGTGTGCTTACGGCGATCCTCGGGTTAAGGGCATAGCTTAGCCTAGCCAAGCCTAGTCTATGCCAGCAGTTTGTTGACAATAAAAACACTATGAAATATTATGAAAATCGATGAAATATTATGTAAATTAATGAAATATTTCATTGTGTTTTCACCGTCAAAAAAGGCTACACTAGACCAGGTAAGGTTAAGCTAGTTATGTCAGGATAGGGAATTTTTTCCGATTTTCATAATTTTTCAATATTTTTTTCATCATTCTTACCATAGCTTAGGCTAGATTTTCTGTGCTTATAAAAACACTACAAAATATAATGGAAAATCGATATAAAAAAAACTACATGTAAACACTTCTGTGCTTTTACGTTACAAGGTATTTTTGTATTTGTAAACTTTTATATCAGTCATTGAAATCTAATTTCATCAAGATTTTTCCCTTCTATTAAACTCGAATGTGATTCCTACTTATCTGCTCTGCCTTAATGAGCATTCACTTATTTCCATTCCGGGCTCAAATTTCTTTTCTCGCTAGATAATTTAATTTTCAAAAAAATCCTGTCTCCCTTTGTCTCGGCCTATAAGAATCGGAAAACTCTCAGCATAATTTTATATGCAATTACCCTAACGAGATAAGGTGAGTGAGATTTAATTGAGGCTGTCGCACTCTCAATATATATTTATCACTCGTTTTTTGACAGCACCTCGACGGAGAAAGTAAATATTTTCTTCGAATCTTTAGTTCCAAAAAGTGAAGATTTTCAGACGACTATAAAATAAACTGTAGAGCACTGGTCCAATAGGAAAAAATCTTGCTCGCTGTATTAATGCTTCAATGGGCACGTTGAGTAATAACTGTTCACTAACGTTGAAAATGTACGTTGCAAAATAATGAAGGTATGTTATTCATATACCGTGTATCGGACAGCTGTTAAATGAAAGCATTATAATTTTGATATTAGTCATCAAAAATGCCACGTACTCGTAATTTAAATTATGTGTCAGCTAAACCTTTGCTTCTACAAATATTTTTCTTTACTTTTTCGTGATCAATAAATAGACTCCTATTTGGCAGCCAATCAAAAGAAAAATCGTGTCTGAATCTTAAAAATTTAACAAATATTTTTACGTATTATATTTTGACTTTTTACATTTATTAAAGTATCTATGTACTGCAAATTTATGTTACTTTTATCTTATGTAAAAAATCATACATCTTATAAAGAAAATATATACACCTTTTATAAGCAAACAAAACATAAACATCATCGAACTAAAATGCTTTTCAGATTTCTATCACTTTCGATAAACGTCAAGCTTGCCTTAAAAGCTGTCGAATGCTCACCGACCAAAATGCTATGAGAATATTTCAAAAACAAAAATAATTGTACCGTTGCATGTTTGCGAGACCAATGACTTGCATGTTTGCAAATAATGTAGCATTCGACGATTAATAACGAAATTTTACTGCACTATCGTCTATCAGACATTAAAGCGATCATTTCTTATACTCAAAATAAGACAGAAATGAGGTTAATGAATTTATTGTCTAAGTCTTAGTGGTATTTACGTTTGCAATCCAAATAATGGAATATTAACATGATAAGATTAAATTCTTGACTAAATTTTAACATATTATAAACACGTATTAATATAAATATGATATTTTGTTCCATTAGAAACAAAATGATTTTACGGTTCACATAATGGTTAAACACATTCAGAAATTAATTCATTTTTTTGTCTGTGTAATGCTGATACGAATTTTAAAAAGTAAAATATGTAAAATCAACAATAAGAAAAGAAAGTGCTTTTTTAAATTATGTTTTGTTTGCTTATTTACAAATATATCCACTTAAAATGTTTGTTATGTAAAGCGTAATGAAGAAAAATATTGATTTTTCATTCACGGTAAACCGGACAAAATATTTACAGTCAGCAAACACGTAATTCAACACAAATATAGCGAAAAAATTACACAGAATGAAAACAGTTGAATAATTTGTTTTGAAATGAGAATGCTTACATTTCAGATTAAAAAAGAAACAATAGCGCCCCACAATAAAATCAACCGACCGATTTTATTTATTTTTTGCTTTTAAGGGCATATTTTTTAAGTCGGAGAGCGCTGTATGGGGTTGAGAGTTATTTATAATAATTCATAAAGATATTTTCCGTCGCGCCCTGTGGCCACATTTCGTGAAATTGGCTCGATAGAAAAAAGTGAGCAGATAAATAAGCTTTGTAAATCTGCGGGTTGGGGGAATCCCTGAGTAACGCTAACTTAGTGTTGCTCTCCCTAACCTAAAAGTTTTAATCGTAAATTTATATTATTAAACAAAATTACAAATATTCCATACTTTTTTGATAGGGAAATTAGCGCCACCTATAGTGTGACTATCAGTTCCTTCATCAATTTACAACGGAAAATTGCGATATTTGTAATTATGAGCCACCTTGTTGAACTGTAGTACTATCGAATATCTTTAATGCTTTTACATATTATAATAAACAATATAAATATTGGTATGTCAGAACTGCAAATATTATAATAAATAAGTAAGCGCTGTTATTGTTAGATCACCGAAATTAAGCAACATTGGACGTGTACTAAATCTTGAGTTGGTCACCGTCAGCCTGTTGCTAACCGCATGGCGTTGGCTGGGTTGAGCAGCTGCTTAGGACTAAATGGTTAAGGCTTCGAAAGCGTCGGCCTTATTAACCGAACTCCTTAAAAAAACGAATAACATATCACTTAAAATATGCCTCGGATACTACAGTTTCAAGAACCTGTTGTTCTTTTTGTTTTTTGTCTCAAGAACATGTTTCCAAATGGACCTTCAGGCGCATGAATCTCTTAGAACAAGGAATGGATAACGTGCAACTGACAGAACTAAATGTGACATTTTGTAGTTACCGCATATTCTAGATGTGAAACGTATATGGAAAAGGGTAATATATTATTTTTACGTTTTAATTTTATTATTTTCATTTATTACAATAATTTTTTTGTATACATTATATTTTTACCCAACCCACTTTTACTGTATTGAGTTCATCTGTTGTGGGGAGCGGTATGAATCTACAAAACTATGCTTGCCAAAGTCGGATAAAAAAATATTGTGGTACCTAACAATTTGATGAATTAATTATTTCACGTTAGGTTGGTAACACTGGCTCGTTGACATAAGGTTTGCCCTTGCCGCCAAAATTCTTCTCCCGGCGGTCGAATTAAAAGCTCCAGCCGCTTCGTTACTTTTTATCGCGCCGTAAAAAACATTTGACTTCAAACATTGCGCGGCAAACGCGCTGCGACCATTTCGCGCCATTACCGGGACCGTCGAGGCCTCCACGGGTAAGCCGCGAGCCGCATTATCAATTATTTCTCGCTTTTTGTGGCTGCGAGAACAATAAAAAATGGACGCCTAGAATACTGCGGCGCGGTAAAATTAGAACGGACCATAGATAAGGAGAAAACTACCGGAAATTGGGTCGCATCGCGAATAAAGCTGCTAGTTATTTTTTATTCCCAGCCGCGTAAAGGGACGGGAATCGTTAATGTATTGCGATATGCCATTGTTTTAATGAAACAGCTTTTAGGAAGATGTAAACAAAATAATTTTATTTTTATTTCAAAATTTACGCGGGGAGTAGGGTTTTTATTATATATTGTATTGTTGACATTTCATAGTCATTATACACATTTTGAAAGGGGCAACAAGCTGTTTGTCATCAGCACTATCCATATGATGGAATAAAGGATAGCAATCGACTCTACGCAGTTAGTCTCTAGTTTGATTATATTTTTCTATGAACGGACATTTCGTCTATGGACACTACCATGAACCTGATTGGAAATTTGAAAAAAGATTTTTATTTTTTTATTTAAAAAAATGGTTTGGGTAAAATACAAAAATGAAAAAATAATAAAGGTGCAGTATTTGACCCAATAGATCAAATGTCTGTATTGCCCAATGTTTGCTTGACCAAATGTGTATCGATCAATTTTCCTGCGGCTAAATGTATTTTGGCCATATGTCATAAAGCTTTTTTTGTCTGATTGGTCTTATGGGCGTCCAAGAATTTTCTGATATATTTATTCGATACTGATGTTTTCAGTAAATGGATGAAATACGAAACAATAATTGTTTTACAAAATAAAGTCAGATAAACAATATTAATTTATGTATAATCCATGTTTTGTGTGAATTATATTAATTGAATGAAAGAATTATGATTGAAATTAAAAGTAAGTAAAGATAATTAAGATATTTTTGTTGACCTAGAGTTTTCAAATAACGTATGCCAATTAAAACAACATAATATGAAGTAGTTATACGAATAATGGATTAATGTTATTATTATATTTAAACAGAATTAAAAAGCGGTGAAATATTAGCTTTTGAAAATGGAACATTATCATTTACTTCTTGACATCTGTCCAATTTGCTGAAAAGTTTTTTATGAAAATCCTCTATGGTCGAAAAAGGTACAAATTTATTTTCTGAATATCAGCTCATAATAAATGTAAAAGTACGAGTTCGTTATCAATTGGGTCATATCTCGTAATTGACATAAAAATCGGCAAATCTCTCGAGATATTAAATCAACAATTAGCAGTTTATATGCCAAACTGGACAAGAATAACAAAAACCAAACAATGAGAAAAGCATTGTTGATCTTCACAGGGTTATTTTCCGTAATTAAAAAAATTAATTACATTTATGTTTAAATGTTTTTTTTTTAGAATACTCAACAAAAGTTACCGTTAATTAACAAGTATAATATAATAAATAAAAACGAAGGCCTCTGTTTACATTTTGCGATAGTATTTCGATAATATAGAAAAAAAATAAAAGCAAAATAATATCATTCCTATTTTTTTAGTCAAAAATATTTTTTATTGTACTAATTATGTTTAAAAAGAGGGTTTTATTGAATGCGGCATTGTTAGACTTTTACAATAATTTAACATTAAATATATATTCGTATTATATCTGTTCAAAGTTAAATTTTTAAACGTTAAAAATATAGAAAGAAATAACGTCAAACTTTAATATTTAACTAATATGTATTTACTTTTACTAGTTGTTTACAATAATATTTCTATAAAATTAATTACGTCATGCTTTTAAAATGATTTAATTATTTCAATGTAAATTACCACTTTCGTGACAAAAAAATCAACGCCACGAATAAATATGGGTATGTACTTATATTTTAATATTTTTTTCGTGCTGATAGGAAAAACAAGGATTTAGTTACATTTATATTAACAACGGAATAATAATAAAATCAAAAACAACATAAGATTGTATGATTTGCGCCCTGTGTTTCGTAAATGTAAATAAAAGCGCGCGTTTTCCTACGCCGCAATGCGCATGCTCATAAAATATGTGTCATGCGCACCACTTTCAAATATGTAAACGGGAAACCCTCTACTCAATTACTAACAATATATACACTATATTATAATACACTGTGCGCACGATGTTCGGTGGATCGATCACCCTAACAAGATTTAACCGCTAATGTCAAACTGACAGCTGCTAAAACAACCCACAATCGAACAATTAAAAAAAACACCAAACCACCTGCATCATTAGTTCACAGCAATCTACCGCGATGCAGGAATACGAGGACGATTTCTTCTTCGAAGAGGACAAAATGTATGTAACAACCAAAGTGTAACTAACATCACCAAGTAATAATGCATTGATAACAATACAGCTATCGTTTCCTGTGTTTTTACAACGCCCAGCAAAAAAAACGTTATCAGCGTTAATTATGAGCACTTCCTTTGTTACCCGCTTCTGTATTAAATATTCCTCCAGTCGCTTTTTACCTTACGGCGTCTAAGCATACACTTTTATTTTGACAGTTGTTGTGTTCTCTCAACGGTTTTATTAATTTAGAATTATTTAAAATGTGGCCTTATTCTCCCGTGTATTACGATTATCCTTATGGAATGTACGAGTATTTACCATGCAGATTGCCGCAGCCCATCCAAGTAGAAGACAAAAAGTACGAACATTCGATTTTTTTGCTTATTTTTCACTAATCCCGGCACTTAACTCTGTACCCAATTGTAAATATTACACATTTATATTAAATCTATTTATAATATATATCTACCCGCATATCTTTACACTATGCTTATAAAATTACAGCTTTCTTATATTGAATTTATGTAACCTTTGAATTACATTATGCCGACCTAGTAAGTGCATTTTTTATTATTATATTTAACATGCTTTAATTACTCCTAAATAATTTATAGTGTATTTTTTAATTTGAATGATTACATGATATATATTTTATGAATAAAAATTTAATTCTCTAAAATAATATTTTCCAGTTTAAATGCAATATAATTAATATTTATATCGAATAAAAAAACCTACTTAAAAAATATTCAAACAAAAACAACTTTAATATAAATTTTATTTAAATCTAATAACAAACTATACTTTTTTAATTACAATTATTATTACATTATTTTATATTAAAACAACTACCTTCTGATTTATTATTTTAACATTTATTTTGTTTAAAAATATTTTTTGTTTATTTTTTGCCCAACAACTAATGTAAATTTATTTGTTTTGTTTTATTTCTCTGGATGAGCAGCACTCAAACATCACTATTGGACATAGACATCCCCCCAATCATTAAACTTGATAACAATTTTTCACCAATAACAAACTCACTCTTAACCTTATCTGTTTCATTTGATTCCAATGCGTAAGTAATTCAATGAACTTAACACATTTAAAAAGACACAAAAAGCCTTAAAAAATATTTTAATAGCAAACCAACTTAATTACTGATTCATATTTAATAATATTAAGTTATAAAAATGAAGGTATAGATATTTTGAATCTAAAATACTCTTTTATACTTGTAGAACAGTATTTGACTAGTAAAGACCCACCCAATGTGTTAAATAGAGAAAATTATTATAAGATTTTACCACAAACCAAAAGTAATATTATAAATAAATAATACATATTATAATTAATTCTGGTGAGAAATATCATCACATTCAAATGTTGAATTTAAATGTTTTAAGAAACGAAAATATGTTTATCACTATCTCTCATAAATTTATAATATTTTCAAACTATTTGTTTTTCATTTTTGCAATTATTGATTTTTACTTAAAACATGACATTCATTTGTATATAATTGTTGTATATATTTTTTTATATAAACACCCAATTTATTATACATGATTAAATATATAAGCTTATATTTAAGTATATTTACAATAATTGTATGTATCATTTATTATATTAAGTTTGATTTTACATAGTGAGAAAACTGATACTAGTGTAGTGGAAAAAAAAAAAACAGTTAATGAAGAAAATACAACGAATAAAAAACCAGATGACAAGTAAGTTCAATTCTTAAAACATTTATTTGTTGGCACTTTTTTAGGTATAATTATTTATGAAATAGTTTTGCATTTTATAGAAAAGAGGATGTTCCTATTGAAATACAAGATCCAGCTACAGAATGTATCATGAACGATTTGAGACAAGAAAGATATCAGCTGATGTATCAAAATCTGCTGTAAGTGACACTTTGTTTATGATTTTGTACATTTTAGTCTATGATATGAGCTTACATTTACAAATTATTTTGTAATAAGAATAAAAATAACATGAAATTGCTGATTAATTGATTACGATCAAGTAAAAAAAACATGTCGTTATTATTTTAAAAAGTAAAATGATTGAGAAAAATAGTTAAACATTAGAATTTTTAAGTATTAAATAGAAATGCAATTTATCTTGAATCACACAATGAGTTTTTGTAGTTTTTGAGTGTTACTAGATTTTTCCAATAAAATTTGAAAGTGCCACCGACAAATAAGATGCTAGAATTTCACATGTGAAAGAGTTCTATTGTTTATGACTTTGAAAATGTTAATTGTTGTATGTATTTCAGATATGTAAATGGCTAGCGAGATTGGACTAGCAACTAGAAGCATGTAAACATGCTCTGGCATAGTGAACAGCTAACACGTAGACGAGACTTATAAATAAATGAACAAATTATTATTTCCTTAGCCTGAAACACCTCTGACAGTCCACCATTTAGAGTTTGCATGACCGCTTTGCACTTATTATGGCTTATGAACAAAATAATGATCGGACCGCTAGTTCTGACATAGACGAAGGATTGGTTTGTTAAGGAAAAGCTACAGGATTTGATAGCTTTTAGGTCGAGTCATGTATATTAAGACATATTATTTGATTTTTGAAATTTATAGTATTTTTAGTTACCGGTATGCTGCACTCACTTATAAATGATTAAACAATAAAGATTGATAGATTGATAATGATTTTAATTTATTACATTTTATAAAAAATAAATTGTTTTTACTGAAATTATTTTTTCCCACACATTTCCTTTTCCCATTGTACATATTGTAAATAAAATATGCCAACACAAACTGTAAATATTTCCAGAAATCTAAGTGTGTTGTACGAGTACTTATATTAGTTTTGTTATGTACCTACCACATTCTATTTGATATAATTTTTATTTGTGCTGTAAATAATAATTAAACAATATTTATGTAATATTACAAATTTAACAATATGTATGATGCATCGGTCTTAATATTACAATATATTTTAACTAATAAGGCACTATACCATTTTTTTTTCATTTACACAATAAATTATTAAAAATTTTGTTGAAACACAATAATTTACTATTGTATCTCAAATTAAATTGTATCTCAAAAAACCTTATATTCATTAGTCTGTACTCAGCGCAGGGCTCACGACCATTTGCTCTCCATGCTGACTCAACAAATTTAGCTTTATTTCCATTTAGTCTATAGTTTAGAAGTGATCCAAAAAATATACTAAATAAATAGATCGTCGGTATGAATTCATTATATTTGTAAATAATATTAATTGATTGAATCTTAAAAATAAATACACATTAAATGTTTAACTAAAATAATGCATATCAATAATATAGTATGCGTTGAAATCTCGAGTCAGCATGCAGAGCAAATGGTCATGATCCCTGCGCTATGTACAGACTGAACATTGGGTTTTGCAAACGGTTCGAGTTTGAATCCCAGAGTCTGCGTTTTTTTTTCTTTGTTTTTCTCTGCATATCAGCACTCAATAAGGCAATAGCTTATAATAAAAATTAAATGTACACAGGAGAGTATTGCAGTTAATATTGTAATATTAAAAACCGAAAATATCTTATGAAATGTGCATTAAATGATTATGATACATTGTTATTTGATTGATACCTTTATAAAAATGTGAATATTACATGAATTATGGATCACAGGGGGATGACAGTCACATCAGGAAATGTATCGATAATGAAGGACGAATCAAACCTTATTGGAATCAGCATTGGGGGCGGAGCTCCACTGTGTCCTTGTCTGTACATTGTTCAGGTAATGAGGTACTATACAAATAATCTTAGGTTATAATAACATTGAGTTGAGCCGCCTTTTAGTACAAAATGGTCCAGGACTCGGGAGTATCGCACTAATCATCCGATTTCCTTAAAATATCCGATTAACGAATCGCTCAAAAATATGCTTCGGATGCTACATTTACTCTTCAAGCACTCGGACTTCTGCTCTGGAGGATGTTGGGTAACATATATGTTTCTAAGTGGACATTCAGGTAAATATATGTTCTACAATGAAGAATGCTTGCAGCTGAGAGAATTAAGTGTGCAATTTTTTATGACTGTATGTTCCATATTCGGAACAGATATGAGAAGAAGAATAATAACATTAAAAAATGCTTTTTTGTCTGTTTTTAGGACTCTACAAATTATTAAAAGTAGCTTTATTAAATTTCCACTATTCTGGCTATGTACTTACCTGTATTTATTGATCAATTGTGCTATTAACAACATCAAATATTCGACTTTTATACTATTTTTCAATTATTTCAATTAATTTATAAAACATATTTTAAGAGAATTATTATTTTAAAATAAATGATATTTTGTATGTATTTTTTACTTCATTATCTTTAAAACAAGTATATTTTACTGTTTTTTTCATTCAGTATTCTTAAAGTGCTAAATCAATTTGATAAATATTTTTTAAATATTGATTTTGCACATTTCCTATAATTCACCTATAAATTTAAGTTCCTCCCTGCGTCAAAAGCATAAGCACCTACTAATTAGACTCCTTGTAAACAATTACATTATCTTTTTGGATTATTAAAAGTTCCTTATAGTAATTAACCCTTGATATAAATGAATATAACTATGATCTCAAGTGTATTTTAATATCATTAGGTATTTGATAACACGCCAGCGTCCAAAGAAGGAACTCTCCAAAGTGGTGATGAGCTCGTTGGTGTAAACGGACAATCGGTTAAAGGGAAAACCAAAGTAGAGGTTGCTAAGATGATCCAGTCAGCAAAAGTAAGTGAAAAAACAACAATTATTTATAGTTGTTCATATTATTAGCAGGAATATTAATGGTGTATGCGAGAATTGAAAGCCTTTATTTGCTTATACCTCCCCCTTACTGTGTTAAAAACATCCGAGAGCTCCGATGATGTGTTTTCTACACCATATGAAAATGTCATTTAAAAACTGGAAAATGTGAATATTCTTACATACTGCTTTGATTAACTATGGATGAAGTCAAATTGTAACAATTTTTTGTAATGCAAGGATCTGAAAAAGTGAAAAAAATTATCGCAATTAGCTGCTTTAGCTGGAGCAGCCAATAAATTCAGCGCACATATTGACCCATGCGCAGCCCAATTCATACCGATGGAACGTTATATTGCCGAGCATGTGCCCGGCTCCAAGTCTGTCTCGTCTGCGCCGCCGCTCACGCTGATTTTTTCAGTATTTATTTCCATCTCTACAAATGAATAACTATACATTATTATAATTTTATTTAATACTTAATAGTTTTACGGATGAATATAATTTTTGTTCACTCAGTATCTATTATATTTTATATGGATATTCTCATTATTAGAGTCGAGTTGTTGTAAATACATATCATCGGAGAGCAAGGGCTAAGATTGAGGATTTGATTAAATTCCAATAAACATTTCATCATTTTATTTATAATATAATGTTCATTTCTAGTTAAGAACATTTTACCATTTGAAACAGGCTCTATAGGCTTTTGTGGATCCTTTGTCTTATTTGGTCGGCTATTACTTATCCAGAAATTCATTAAGTCCATTGAATCCATTAAATTCATTAAAAATATATAAGATGTCACCTATCAGTGTAACATGGCTAAACACTCTATGTGTGATGTTGATCTTTTGGCATTACACTAGTAATAATCTAAAAAATATTTGCTCATTCAGGAGGAGGTTAACATAAACTACAACAAACTGCACGCCGACCCGCAACAAGGCAAGACACTGGACATTGTCTTGAAGAAGGTGAAGCACCGATTTGTGGAAAACATGTCCACGAGCACGGCTGACGCACTCGGCCTATCACGAGCCATCCTCTGTAATGACACTCTCGTGAAGAAACTACAAGAACTGCAGAACACTGAGCAAATGTACCGAGGGCTGGTGGACCATGCAAAAAGGTATCATCATTATTATCCACTGTTGAACGTAGGCCTCCCACATTTCTCTATCCTCTTCGATCCTTCGCCTTCTACATCCAGACCACTACCGCTTATTCTTCTTATGTTGTCAGTCCATATTGCAGGGGATCGGCCAATACTTCGTTTGTTAGTTCTTGGGCGCAACTCCAACACTTTTCTTTCCCATCGACCATCGTCTCTTCGACAGATATGTCCTGCCCATTGCCACTTGAGTGTGCATATTCTTTGGGTAACCTCCACTACTTAAATTTTTCTTTGGATATCCTCGTTTCGGATTATATCATTTACAGACACTCCTAGCATGTATCTCTATATGTCACTTTGGGTGACCTATATCTTACGGGTAAGATTGGCTGCTAAATTCCACGTCTCGGCGCCATAAGTTAGTTCAGGGAGGACATAAATACTAGGGGTATGATGGTTTGACATTGTGAGGAATGATTATGTGAGAGAGCGGACATGGCAGCATTTTATAATACAATCGGTCAAGAAGCAAAGGTGAAGCTGGTTGGGACATTTACTGAAAATGCTGCAAGAGAGCATAAACTACAGTGCCTTTACTTCAAGTCCCTGGACTCACGCCGTCCTGGAAGGCCGTCGGGAATTATACTCGTATATAGGAATATACTCAGCAAAACTGCGAGAGGCACAGCAGACATGGGATGAGGCGAAGACCATGACAGCTGACAGATCTTTTTAGCGGCAGTTTGGGAAAGTCATATGCTCCAATTAAGGGAAAGGATTTGGTAATAATAATGATGATGAAAATATTGTGTTATGAAGACTTCCAAATGTGCTTTATAGTGAAGATAACTTTAATGCACTGCACTGACCAAAGAAAAGAACCATCAACTACCGGACATTGACTGCTGTTTATCTAATAATAAGTAATTATATTTATTTTCAGAATGCTCAAAGCATATTTCGATCTGCTGCAAACATACAAGAGTTTTGGTGATGCGTTTGCAGCAATCGGAGTCAGGGAACCTCAGCCGCGGGCTTCAGAAGCGTTCAGCCAGTTTGGAGGTTATCATCGGCAAATGGAAAAAGACGGCATCAAAATGTTGAAGGCCGTTAAGCCAGTAAGTGTACTTTAGTGATAAAATCCTAAATAGCAATAAAGAGTGTTTTATGCAGAAAACAGCCACATGAAAATAATTCAGAGATTTTGGGACTTGAATAATAATAATATAATCGAAATATACCATTAAATATTCACAACCTAGTATCAACTCGATATATAGCTCTTGCAGGCTAGTCCAAAAAAGCCTCGATATGCGATATTTCGTCTCTTATGATATTCGTCTCTCTGACACGCACATATAAAAAATTTGATCTATTTTAAATTTAAGTAATATAAGCCGCAACGTTTCCAGGCACCATTTTGTTTCTTTTATTGTGACACTTTTTATGACCAACTTAATGACTAGGGATGTCATTAAGTTGCTGCCAGACATTATTGGTGCAGTGTTCCGCAGAAAACATGTATTTATGGCCTAATTTGACTCATTCATCATATATATTTTTTATTTAGAAAATAATTGTGTGAAAAAAATAATCTTGTTACGTAACACCGCAATCAAGTTATTAACAAAAATGAGTATGATCCATACATTGACCGAATTCTATACAAATAATATATAGGCATTGATATTTTGCATTTACTTTTTCAGATATTATCCGACATGGGAACTTACCTGCACAAGGCGATTCCAGACACTAAACTGACTATAAAGAAATACGCCGATACCAAGTTTGAATATCTATCCTACTGTCTCAAAGTCAAGGAAATGGACGATGAAGAATATAGCTACAGCGCTCTGCAGGAGCCTCTGTACAGAGTTGAAACTGGAAATTATGAATATAGGTGTGTAAAAGCTTAGAAATAACTTTAACACTATATTGACAACAACACAAGTATCATGAATTTATACACACTTTTATTGTTTGTGATGTGAGGATTAACCCTTTCGCATCGGTTGTCGGCATATCTGTAACTTTCAACAGTTGTTCTCTTCCAAAAGCAAGCTCCATCAACATGCTTGGATTATCAATGTCGAATTATCAATGTCAAATATTACGAGTCAATTAAGTGTAAAGCCGGTCTCGCTTCTTTGGATTGGAGCCCCAAAATACCTTCTAAACTTAATTGACGGATTGATGAATTAAATATTTTTAATATAATATTATTTTATGATAGCTAAAGGATACAAGAACCAATGTGATATATGAAAATAGACCAGATAAGTACATTTATGCTTCAAATACTAGTTTTATAATTGACAGTATAATTTGTATTCGACCGAGCTGTAGTGAAGGGTTAAAGATCATCCGATTCCCTTTAAAAATCCGATTAATTAATCACCCAAAAATATGGCTCAGATGCTGGCTGCTGGCCTTTCTTCAAGTACTCAGACTTCTACTCTGAAGGTTGTCGTGAACCATAAATGTTTCCAAGTGACCTGCAGGTGCAGACATGTCCTACAACTAGGAATGGACAGTGGTTGACAGGATTAAAAGGCGGCAATTTGTGGTGGCCATATGTTCCAGATATGGAACGGATATGGGAAGAAGACATATAACAAATAATATAATATATAAATAGTCTATGAATGACCAGTGATATATCCATTATTGAGAGATTCTTGTTGAAAACTGTTTTTAGTGCCATTACAAAGACTCATGAGTAAAATGAATATTTTTAAGGAATGTTTTGAAGGGGTGTTTTATTTTAATATCGACTTGTACTTTTTCAGGTTAATTTTACGCTGTCGACAAGACGCAAGAAACAGATTTGCCAGATTAAGGTCAGATGTCCTGGTGAAGATGGAGCTCCTTGACAATAAGCATGTTCAAGATGTGGTTTGGCAACTGCAGAGGTTCATCAATGGTTTGGCCGATTTCCACACGTAAGGAAATATTATCCATAACAAATAACAACTAAATCTAAGCTCTTTACATGCCCCCGGTAGGGTCGAGCCACCAGGACAAAACAAAAATTTTGTACAGGCCTCGGGAGCATCAGGCTGATCATTCTAAAAACCCTGATCACTGAACACCCATATATTTCTCAGATACTACAGCCGCAAGCTTCCTGTGGTTTCAATTAACTGCAACAAACATTTGTAAATCATTTTATTTTGTGTGAATTTATTATATAGAATTATATAGAAATATGTAATTTGTCTTTTTAAACAATAATTATTTCCTTTTAACATATTTTTTTATGTTAAATGTCTTTACGTTTAATGATTTCTGTTGATCTGCAATTCATATAAATTTATATTTTTTTACAGTGATACTTTAGAGGTGCTCAAGACTAACGGAAGCCTGTTCCCAGTGGAGGTAGATTTAAATCAAAATGCATTTATCTATAAATCGACAATGGGCTTTATACAGGTATTAATAATATAAATAATATAATCAATTTTCTAAGTAATGCAATCATCACACTTTACTTGTATTAAAATACTATTAAAAAAATGTATTTATGTTGTTAAATTACATTTTAGGATAATGCTGAAGATGACGATGACGCATTACATGAAATAGGTACAGAAATACAAGAACACTACGATACCAACATCAGAAGAAAGAAGAAAGATCACGGCCGAAATGACGCAGAAAGAGATCCTTCCGCTTCCGCTAGCCTTCTGCCATTCCTGGATGAACCCAACGACAGTTCAACTAATGAAGGGATCTCAGAAAACACCAGCCTTTTAGCTGAACTTGGTCTTTCAGATACTGTATCGAGGCCCTTTGATTCCAGCCTAATTTCTCCTCAATCTCCGCAAGATTGTTCGAATATTGGTGGGAACTCGTTAGATGATTTCTTCAATATCGACTTGAATGATAAACCGAGAGAGAATAATGTACCGGTTCCACCAACTGTTGAGGATCTTTCTTTCACAGAGTTTCTGAGCCATGCAAGCTGCGGACCGAGCCAAGCAGACAATTTAAAGTCGAATGTTCCGAGCGGAAGTTTGATTTCCGGCCTAGATTAAATTTGAAATCAAATAAAAGAAATACAAATACAGTGGTACCTCGACAAACGAGTTTAATTCATTGCGAAACCTTGCAAAATTTAGCTTAGCAAATGTACCAAAGTTACAAAACGCAAACATAACTTATCAAAGATGCTTTGACAGCGAGAGCACACTGATATCTGATTCTTTGACCGTGGTTGGGGGATTCTGTATATATATGTACATATATTTATGTACTGTCGATTCTGCTTAGTTGGGACACATCGGGACTTGGGCATTTTGTCCCAATTAAGCGGCTGTCCCAATTAAGCAAATTTCACATTTTTTAAATTCATTTACTTGGTTTTGGCAACTAAGGCCATTAACCAGTAATACACACATAAAAATAAGCAATGCATATTTTTTTTCAATAATTTTATTTTATAAACTGTTGGAAACTGTAAATTACATAAAATTAATATAAATTATCATATAAATTACAAATATGTAATATAAACTTTTAAGAAAAGAAAAAAATCAATGCAGTTCAAATTCAAAAAGTAAATTTTGGTCCCAACTAGTAAGCCAATTTCGAAAAATTTCAGAAGTCATCCATGCACGTTTGCATGGTTCTCCACTGGTAAACCCTCCATTTTTAACCCCTTAAAGCATCGAGGTCTAGCACTTTTTCCTATGATCAGTAGGTTTCGTTTGTAATAACCTGACATATTTGTACAGCATAACACAGTAATGCGGTTCATCGCCTTTTTATATCAGCTGTGAGACAACGCATCATATCAAATTCTTTGTACATATTTTTTTTGAGAAACTGTGTAACGTAATATGTGCTGTGATCTTAAATTTACTGTCCCAATTAAGCGGAATATTGTCCCAATTAAACATATAAATTTACTATTGGTTTCTTGGTTTGGTTTCCGTTCTTTGAGATTTGTCCCAAATAAGCGTCTGTCCCAATTAAGCGGTGTCCCAATTAAGCGGAATCGACTGTATTTAAAACTAGTAAAATGATTCAGTGCCGGATTTAGGGGGTGGTGCCGTGGGGCCCGCCTCGCTGGGAGCGCTGGGAGCGCTGAGGGCGACTGAACTTGCTTAGATTTTCAAATATTACGCCCTTTTCATATTTAATATTTATGTGATATTAAATTAAATTCTTGGAACAGTTTGTCAGGATACATTTCTTTTTTTTTATAATTTCAAAAATAAATTTGACATCTCATTTTATAAATTACATTTTTTAATATTATCGGTTTCATATTCAAGTGACATTATTTGGATGTGAATGAATATATTTTCAACCCAAAGTACCCTTTTAAATATAATAAACAGTATTTCATAATAAAAAACATAGTATCCACTTATTCGTGATGAAATTTCCACTGTGCGGTCTTACCATGCTAGAGACTCTACTTCGAAGATACTCGTAATCGGCGAACCAAGGATGTTGAATGCCTGGAGTCAATGTGGAGTGTTCAAAATCATTTATAAAACACACATATTTCATTCGTTAACATATTTCGAAATTATGTTATTACACCAAAAATATTAGAGTTCGAAAAAAATATAACACACTACGTAACGAAGTTTACACAGAAACTATCACTAATTCTCACATGTTTTATAACCAATTGATTATTGTTGAAAATCACATGATTATAACGCTTTAATTTAACATACATCTATAATTTATCATTTGATATTTTATTACTAAATTGTATTCGGTTTGCATTGTTTTTATTTTGAATATTCCTTTTTTAATTAACCCTTTCAACTTTAATAATAGGGCTGTCAAAAAAAGATAATGGATGAAAAGGCAAAAAAAGGATTTGAAAAAAATATATATATATAATTATAAATATATATATCAAAAATATATTAATTTACTAAAATATACTATAACATACTTTTATACTGATGTATAAAAATCTTTTGTGGAAATAATATAAAATTAACAGAAAAAACTGAAAAATATAGCATGGAGTAAATGATGCTTATATGGGGGGTCTCGATCGATTCGATCAAATGTGAATTCTGAATGTTCAGCGTCAACACAGGTTTCAAATATATAATAAAAATTAATATTACCCTCTATAATGATGAAAAGAAATAGAGACATGTTTGGCCTCTCTTCCCCCACACCTGCACAATAAATGCGCAGCAAAAAAAGGACTGTATATAATAGACGATGTTGTAAATGCGAGGCGACAAAATTCCACTACCGCGACCAAAGGTAACGTTTTTTACAATCCATGGACTATAGTCGATTACCGCGTTGAAGAGGAATAAAAATTCGGGCGACTATAGTCGCTTTCCGCGTCCAAAGGGTTAATATACCTAAGCAAATAAATGATAAAAACCTTTTTATTTGGTATCATTAATTGTTTTTACATAATTTTTCTTGTCAAATGTAACACAAAATTTGGATAATTATTGAGTTATTTATTTATGAATATTATTCTTAAATTTAATAATTACTATTTAATTTTTATACGAATTACTGTTATTTTTTAACAAAGATTTTCCCCTCGGGGTGCCAGATTTTATTTTGCCCTAGGGCGCCGTAGGGTCCAAAGCCGGAATTGAACTGTTTATAAATACCAAGAAAAATAGGAATAAATCATTATAGGTTTTTTTTATGTTGGTAAAAAAATATTCCTCTTCTGATCTTCAAAAAATATGTAAACAATGTTTTGTGGGCATTTTGGGAAAATTCATGTTTTAAAATCAAATATTTATGGAACAATTACATCATCTTTTGTGCTTTCTTTAACTATACTAATATCTATTAATAAATAAGTGCATTATTTCTATGTTATGTAGTGTTGAAAATTGCATTTTTATATTTTGTAGATAGGAATAAATATTAAATTAAAATATTTTTAAGGCCCTCTTGGAAATTTATTTTTTAAATTAAATAAAAGTAAATAATCAAGCATTTTTTTTTTAATATACTTATAGTGTTTTAAATAAGATACGCTGATATTCAAATTGTTGAAAGACAAACTTTATGTACCGTAACCAATATTTCTATGTTTTGTAGTTTTTTATTTGCAATTAAAAATATATGAAGAAAAAAAATCAACTACGAGACTTTTTTTAAATTCAGAAAGGTATTTTGGAAATAAAACAATTTTTAAAAATATTTTCTAAGGGTAATTATTACAATAAAATGACAATGCCCCTTTTATGCAGGGCCCAGAATTTTCCAGGAGTTCGTGGAGAGCCAGGGGGCTTTGGAAACCTATTATCTATATCAGTTGTCTAAAAATCACTAAACAAAGCCATCAAAAAGGTAACAAGTGTCAAAAGATTGTAAGTGATTCGGAACTATCTGCTGCTAGGGAATCTCTGGTGGAAAAGATGAACATGTCTCTTGAAAGGGTTTCACGATGGGGTGACCTCAACCTCGTCAGTTTCAACATTTCCAAAACCCAATCATGTACTTTCTCCACCAAGAAGACTGCTATGGATCCTGTATCTTTCAACGGTTGTCTCTTCCGAAAGCAAGCTCCATCAACATGCTTGGATTATCAATCTCGAATAATGTCAAATAGTTTTTCTTCGTAGTATCAATCCGGTGGTTTGGTTTGCAGCAACAGAATCTTGCATCTCGATCTCCATTCCTCTCGGTCCTCCGCAACCCTTTTCAGCTCAGGATAAGCGCTACAATTCATGTCCTCGAATACTTGCTGCAAATACTCCCGTCTAGGGCGCCCTCTACAGTTTCTACCCTCAACCATCCCCTCCACAATATCGTGAAGGAGACCATCGTGGCGCATGATGTGACCAATCCATCGGGCTCGCCTCTCTGAGATGGTTCTTATTCAAATAGTACGTGTCAATTAAATGTTAAGCCGGTCTCGCTTTCCAAAAAAACTAGGTGTGTTATATAGATCACGTCGGTATTTCAACGATAAAACAACTTCTTCTTCTATATAAAGGACAAATCCGACCTATCCTTGAATACAGCAGTCACCTTTGAATTGGAGCCCCAAAATACCTTCTAAACTTAATTGACTCACTTCAAAGAAGAGCAATTCGTTTGATAAACAATGACACTCTTACGTCTAACCTACAATCAATGGAACACAGGCGTAAGATTGGTTCTCTTAGTCTTTTCTACCGTTATTACTACGGTCGCTGCTCTTCGGAACTTCAAGAACTAATTCCTCCTGCACCCACTCACAGCCGACAAACTCGCCTTGCACTTGCCGAACATCCATACACGGTTAATGTACGTCGACCAAGAACTAGCAGTTTCCAAAGTGATATAGGTAAATAATTACATAGCAGTCATAGGTGTTCATGTTAGCCTCTAGAAAAAGCTTGTGGAAGAGAGCTGCTGCGGCTGCTATGGTTGCCGGTTGTGCCCCCAACTTGGCTCCGCACTCAAAGATGTAGGGAGCGGCCGCGGCCCGGCGCCCCACAGGCAGGCTGCCTGGCGACCTAACACGGCCTCCATCACAGCGGATATATTCATCAGTCACTGAAAAATAAACATGCTTCTTGTTAACACATTGAGAAGAATAAATACCCCGCATTATTTATTTTTTAATGTGGGTGATTCCTTCTTTCTAATATTTCGACCGCGTTAGTGATTCATCATTTTTTTTTTTTTCTTACTTTTCTTGTCATTTGAATCATCAACCCTGAGGATGACCGCCGCAATGACAGAGATATTATAGAAGAAGACATTCAACACAGACAGGTCAACCTAAAATCCACAATTCCTCATTTATAAGGATTTCATAATTTATATGTATACAGGATAAAGCACTTGTCTTGTTAACAGGTGCCGCTTAGAGGTAAAGCACTCGCTTACTAAGCCAGAGTTTGTGGGTTCAATCCCAGATACTTAAAACAAAAATATAATTTAAAGCTATTGCACACTTTTGTTGATTCGTAACGATGATTATTCCTTTAGTGCTTGTGGCGATTTTCATATATCGATCCTGTCAAAGTTGTTATTACGGGTTGAACCGCCTCTAAGGACTAAATAGTCCAGGGCTCGTGAGCATCAGACTAATTATCCGATCTTTTGAAAACATTGTAGGAGGGTTGACGGTGTACACTTTTGGTTACGGTGAAATTCATCTTTCTGTCATAAAATGACAGGCATTCTGTGTGTCCAACTCGCACACAAACACTACACATGTTTCCAGCATGCAGTGTCCAGCCATCCTGGATGATCGTCATAGATCCTACTGGTTTCAACCGATTGTGCTTTACTGCATGCGTTTTCGTAAAAAAATAAAGCCATTGAACACTTTTGTGGAGACTCACTGTGAATGGGTGATGTTTATGGGACAACTTTCGTCTGTTACTAATATTGATTAATAGGCTACGACATGCATTACAGGTGAAGGAGCACAAACTTTTAGCTGGGCGATATCTCATAACGAATTAAAGCATAATATATTTAAACAACAAAACATTAGACTCACCATGCAGAACAGGAATAATTATTAAATGTTTCTCTTTTATGACTGGTATAATTAAGGGTGGTCTTGAGTGTCAAGATTCATGACAGTGATATCTTATAAGTAATTTATTACAAAAAATGCCAATACATTCGTATATTGCGACCAACCATTGATAAAAACAGACCGTGTCAAAGTTGTTAGAAATACCATGTTAAGACATCGAATAATGGTTACAAAAATAGCTTACGTGTGAAATGACAGTTAAAAAAGTAATGCTTGCCGTTGTGTTAATGAAATTTCATTCGTTTTTTTAACGTAAATAACATTATTTTAATTTATTATTACCTTTGTTGATTCAAATAATTGTAGGTTAACCTCACAACATCGGCCGATCAGTCTGAAGTTTGAGCTACAAGCAACATACCGAAATTTTCTTCATCTTTGACTTTAATGGCCATTACGTCATTTAATTAATATTCATTATTCTCAAAAATAATTGAAATCTTATAAATCTAAATAAAATTATTATAGATAACTTAGCTTTGGCATTGTATTTAATGTTGTATTTGGTTTAATTATTTCTCTTTTACAATGACCGGAAAGAGTTTTTTATTTTTTTGCCAGATTTACTATTAAAAATTACTTTTTTATGATGAATGTGATTTAAATAGTGAAATTGAAAATAAACCGATTGGTAAATTAGTAGAAGATCATACCAAATAAGAAAAAAGCCCACGCTACTTTTTTTTTAGTTATGCTGTTCAGCATCAAATACTTTTAAATTAATCCTTAATTAGTCGCACCAAAAAAAATTACACAACTGCTCGCATAGGGTCACAGGTGACCCCAAATTGTATGATATTTTATTATTATTTATAACATATATAAGTAATTAAAACTTGTTTATTATTAAAGTGCTTTAATAATACTATAATATTTTAAAGAAATAACACTAACTTAATATCTAATTAAACAAATACAAGCTAAATTAAAAGAATTTCGGGAAGCGGCAAGTGCTTAATTTTTTAATTCAATATTTTTTTGACCCTATGCGGCTAATTAAGGATTAAGCAATTAGCATTAAAAAATATACGCTTTAAATATTTTTCAGTAATTCTACATCACGCACGTTACGTAACTTAGATATTATCCTATTAAAAATGTAAATGCCATTTCTAATTATTTTAAGGCGGCAAGCTGGTTATGTTTTTAAGAAAATTATAATTGCTTAAGGGAGGTATTGTAGTATAGCTTTGTGGGGAATAATGAAATGTATATGGCAACATTTGGCAAAGCAAAGTAGGAATTTAATCTAAAAGCACTACGTACTGAAGTATTTAAGTATCTAAGCTACATTATTAAATACAAATAATAAAATAAATTATTTCAATTCGATATATGTTTTATTTATAAAATGAAAGCATCAAATCTTCATATAAACGACTTCATCTAGAAAATAATAAAATTTATAGGTATTTAGCAGTGGCATGCGGCCCATAGAAGCTGTGGAAGCACCGCATCCCTTGAAATTTTACTGAAATACAGGTCATACAAAATAAATCCATTAAAATAATTTTCAACACACCTTTTAGTACTAACATCAAGCACCTCCATACCCAAAATAAAATTTCCACTATCCACCTACATTTTCAAAGACTAAGTGAAATTTTACTGTAACACTAAAACACACACTAATCCCCTGATCAGAAGGTTAAGGGAATCGATGTCTTTGCGCAGTTCTCACCATCAACAGCTCTAAGCGGCTGAACCTATTATGTTAATTTGTATTTTATCTTTTTCACTTTTTAATTGAAATCACGAAATTTTTAGAAATTTCTTTGTTAATTTATTTTTTGAGGATTTTCAACTTCGAAAGTGAATTTTTGGAAATATGGTGTTTGTTAATGAAGTGTTTCTTTTTATTGATTTCCTTTTATTAATTTCATAATTAAATTTATTTTTGTATTTAATCTAAGCAGAATTGTATTTTTAGTTGACTGATTTTAAATCTAATTAATTTTACTATTCGTTACCTTATACATAATATTTGTATACATAGTATGCAATAAATGTATTGGTATCACCTACAAAACAAAAAAAATAGGGGGCGCCGAATTTTTTTTTGCCCCGGGGCGCCGCAGGGTCTGAAGCCGGCACTGGACAGACGCTGGAAGAGCATTCCAATGCTTACCGATGGCATTAAGTAAGAAACTTTGGAAACTGCCAGTTCTTCGTCGACATTCATTAACCGTGTATGGATATTCGGCAAGTGTAAGACGAGTTTGTCGGGTGTAGGAGGAATTAGTTCTTTAAGTTCAAAAGAGCAGCAATTTTACGCCCATGTTCCATTAATTGCAGGTTAAACGTAAGAGTGTTATTGTTTATCAAACGAATTGCTTATTTTTGAGCTGAGTCAATTAAATTTAAAGGATATTTTGGGGCTCCAACCCAAAGGTGACTGCCCTATTCAAGGATAGGGCGGATTTGTCCTTTATATAGAAGAATAAATTGTTTATCGTTGAAATACCGACGTGATCTATATAATACACGTAGTTTTTTGAAAGCGAGACCGGCTTTATACTTGATTGACTCGTAATATTTGACTTTATCCGATATTGATACTCCAAGGATATTGATGAAGCTTGTTTTTAAAAGAGAACAACCATTGAAAGATACAGGGTCCATTGCAGTTTTTTTTTGGTGGAGAAAGTGCATGATTGGGTTTTGTAAATGCTGAAACTGACGAGGTTGAGGTCACTAAAAGCGAGGCAATTAAAAATATTTTAAACCATTTACTAATAAATATAATTTACAATAAAAATATATATATTTTATGAGACTGTTATCACATGGTGTTATGTAAAAACACGATAAACTATATATACTATGTATTACTTTGAGATAAAACAGAGACCTATACTGTTTATAAAGTCACCGCTAGATGACGTATAAATGTTCATAAAATAATGTTTATTTAACAATTTAAATTGTAATCATTTTTCTGAGCTACCTCTTATAAACGAATTTAAATTTTCGTATTACTGATTTATGATTAAAGATACTCGTACCTAATTTATGACAAAGATAAATGTGCTGGACGTTTATTTTTCAATTATGTTACATAAAAAGTAGCGCTTGATATAGGATTCAACTATTTAGATCGAATCAATTTGAGTTTTATATATGTACAATGCTTACACATTCTATTTGATTTTTTAAATTAAAATGATAGTTGATTTAAATTCTCTCTACTCGTCAGATCACCAAAGTTGAGCAAGATTGGAAACGGACCACAATATAGGTTTACTGTCTGTTGCTTACCACGGTATGTTGGTTGTTTATACGAGACAGTGGCTACTGACAGAACTGAATGGTAGCAATTTGTGGTGAATATATGTTCCAAGTATTGAAGGTATAAAATAAAAAGGAAGTGTATTCTATAGATAATACAAAAATATTCATGATAAAATATTACTATATTATTAGATCACGTCGGTATTTCAACGATAAACAATTTATTCTTCTATATAAAGGACAAATTCGACCTATCCTTGAATACGGCAGTCACCTTTGGATTGGAGCCCCAAAATCCCTTCTAAACTTAATTGACTCAGTTCAAAGAAGAGCAATTCGTTTGATAAACAATGACACTTTTACGTCTAACCTGCAATCAATGGAACACAGCCGTAAGATTGGTTCTCTTAGTCCTTTCTACTGTTATTACCACGGTCGCTGCTCTTCTAAGAATAACTAATTCCTCCTGCACCCACCCATAACCGACAACTCGTCTTACACTTGCTGAACATCCATACACAGTTAATATATGTCGACCAAGAACTGGCAGTTTCCAAAGCTCCTTCCTTAATGCGACCGGTAAGCTTTGGAATGCTCTTCCAGCGTCTGTGTTTCCTCCTTCCTACAATCTGGATCTCTTCAAGAAGCAGATAAATATACACGTGCGATCTCCCCAACCCACATAAACACGAACGCAATACACGTTTCCCGCATGAAGCGTCCAGCCTCCGTGGATGAGCGTCATAGAGTTCACTGGTCTTGACTGGGTATACTCTCCTGCATGCGTTTACATAAAAAAAATACATTACTTTTAAAAAAGCGCTAGTAAACGAGCGATATGAATTGAAAGATTGTTTGGTTTTCAAGAGGATCTGCAGCTCGATAAATGTAATAATCTGTGGCCATTTGACAGTAAATCTTCGAAAACTGAATATTTATTTTATTTTATTTACTTTTATTAATTCTAAATTAAATATGCCTATGAATGTACCTATACGTTGGGTAGACTCTACTACTTGAGTTCTTCTGAAGATATCTTCGTTTCGGGTTTTATCTTTTAGCGACACTCCGAACATGGATCTCTCCATAGCACGCTGGGTGACTTTTCACGATTTTCGGGCATTTCATGGGTAAGACTTGCTGTTAGATTACACGTCTCTGCGCCATATGCTAAAACAGGGAGGACATTGCGAAATTTTCGCAATGTACTTTAGTTTTCCAAAAGACATATCTGTCGAAGAGACGACGGTCGATGGAGAAGAAAAGTATTGGAGTGGCACCCAAGAACTGGCAAACGAAGCATTGATCGACCCCTGCAAAAACTGACGACATAAGAAGAGTAGCGGGAGTGACCTGGATGCGGAAGGCGGATCGGTGGATGGACACTCATGCGGGAGGCTTACGTTCAACAGTGGACAGATACAGGATGATGATGAAATTAAATATAGCTTCTTGTATCTACGAGTATACCGATTATTATTGACGATGAAATTTAAACTGCTTTTTCTTTAAAGCAGTTTCTTTTCAAGTAATTTGTATTAATAGTGTCTAGTGTGAGTAGCTTTATACATTAACTGGTGATATTAGTTGGATATAGTTTTTTAGGCTGATGCCGTAAGGCTTCGAAAAACTATCTTTTGTCTCTTATTTTTGTTCGCTCGCCTGACATGCACACCAATAATGTTAGTTTCAATTATATAAAATTACACGGCGTTTGCATACGCCATTTTATTTGTTATGACAGTGCTCCATTTCATTTTGGTGAAACTGTCTTTCTTTAATTTCCTTTCTTGCCGTGATTATCTTGGCGGCACTGGAAGTCACAGTG
The DNA here is from genome assembly GCA_022606575.1 of Glossosoma conforme. Taxonomy (NCBI): domain Eukaryota; kingdom Metazoa; phylum Arthropoda; class Insecta; order Trichoptera; family Glossosomatidae; genus Glossosoma; species Glossosoma conforme. Next base: position 532,495 of record JAGTXR010000048.1, read on the forward strand.
CTCCGGCAGTTGACTCTCGTCTGGCCGGCGAAATGCCATACCGGTCAGACGAGGAAATCGTCTTCATTAAAAATAAATGCGAATTGTGCTTCAAAAACTAGTTCTTTGTGTTGTTGATCTGCTCCTGCATCCTTCTTCCACGCGGCCACGTAACGAACCCGCGACTTGTCGTCTTTTTAATGACGGGGGTTGTCATTGGATATAAAATCAAATCATTTAAATGTAATGTACTCGTACCTATCAATATGTTCGGATAATTATGAAGTATCAGGACATCACATGCTTAAGAAGTCGGAGCAAATTCTTTGGAACTATCAGTTCCTCTTGTTAGAAATGTAGAACCTTTTCGTTTCTATTCAATGAAAGTGCTTCGGACCTATAAGGCATGGTTCCGCCGCATTTCGTCCCCAGACAATTCGATGAACAACTCATCGATAACGACGTGTCGCACTGGACGTCTGGTGAATGGGACATTTGGCGCACGAAGCAACTGGTGCACAATTATTCGGGGATGTCTGCACCAGCTCCAGTGCGCCCTAACCAATGAGTCTGTGAAGGAAAGTTATTTGGGACGGTAACGAGATTTTTTATAAATCTCGAGTTACAGATTCTATAAACACTGGACAAACCTCCTAAAACCTTAAGTAAGGTTAGCGAGACAGCCAGCACAACCGGGGACCAAATGTCCTATACATAAAATTCTTTTTCAACGCGTCAATGCATTTATCAATGAGTCTGTGAAGGAATTGTATTGTTAGGAATTATATATAAGTGGGACGATAGTTTATATCGCCATCAGATTTTTTATAAAAGCCTCGAGTTACAGACTCGTGGTTTCTATAAAAAATCTGCTTTTTAAACCTAGTAAACAGCTGCACAGGCTCTAGGTGAGATGCAAATATTCACAACCGTAAAGAAAAATAGGAATGATATAGGCGCTGTATAGACGGATTAATTCACATTTGTATAGAATATAAAAGCGACTAAAGCCGAACACTGAAGTCACTTAAAACATGATCTCACGCAAATTAATAAATACAGGTGTTAAAGCCGATTTATAATAAACTTAGAATTCGTTTGAGAAAAAAATATTGACTATTAAATTATAGTTAAATTGAAGATATCATTGAAAATACTCCCACAAGCAAACGTAGTACAAACTTTAATCTTTTTTTTTTTATTTAGTACCCACAAAGGCTGCGCTCCCGATATGACCGCTGTACAGGTAAATCAGGTAAACGTTACTTCAAATTTTCCATACTGCGCGCAGAGCTTATCCCTTCCGGTTGGTAAGCGACTCGTTTTCCCGCGCCACAACTGAGCATGCGCGCAACAGCCTGCGCGCTCAACGACAGTCAGTATCAAGTCGCCATGCGCAGGTGAGACTGTGTTCAAGTGCGCAACCGGAAACCGAAAAAGTCTTCCCGCGCGCATGACATAAACGGCCGCGTTTTTGACATTCAAAAACGAATACGAAATACGAATCGAATGAAATACAAAAAATAAACAGTAATATATCTAAACGACGCATTAACAGAGTGCTTAAAAAATAATTTAGTGGATTTATAAGTTTTTGTGTTGTTTTTTACGTTTGACAACTGTGATTTCAGTGTTTGTTGACATAGTATCCAGTGTCTTTTTTGTGTTTTCTAGTTTTCTTGTTGTAATAAAACTGTTAAGAATTGGCAGATGTTTTAAGCTTTTCGATTGTATTCACGGTGAGTTTGTGTATTTTTGTATTAATGTTTTGGGTGTGATGAAATTCTCAATGATTACGGCATGGCATGTGTTAGTTTTTTTTGCTTGCAAAATAATTATTTCACTAAAGTTTCTGTCTGTGTTGATGTGACCATGGCTTGGCAGATTTAAATATTTCTATTTTATATAAACTTACGTGAAATATATATTTTAAATGAATATCCTCAATATTTAACTTTCCCTGACTAATCAATAAATCTAACTTTCCATGTCATCATGTATTTTATTTAATATTTTTATTTTGGCAAGTATTTTTTTTGGCCGTATTAAATTGAATTAATGGGCAAAATTATTTAGCAAACGGTCAGTACTAAATACTTAAAAAGGTAAGTAAAAACTAATCACTTGGCAGTAGAAAAATAAAAATTGGCCGTAAATAATTAATGAATGGAAATTAATAATAGGTTAGGTTAGGTTACTTTAAGTTTCCATTCTATAGGTTTATTATTCAATCATTTTACATTCACTGTAACCAATATTGAATATTACTGGCATTTTAATTTTATAACTGACCGCATTTATACTGACACATTGTTTAATGTCAATTTATTTTGTCTACTGCCGATTAATTTTATTAACTGCCAATTGATTTGACTTACGGCCAAAACCTTGAATTAGTTACTGAACAAAGAAATACAGGCCTTTTAATTTGAAACTGTACGCATATCGATACCTGTTAAAAATCTTACACAAGTTGTATACGTCTAATCTATAACAACATTTAAGAAATGACTTTTAAGAAAATCTTTTTCATGCAAATATTATAAAAAGTTCATGTGACATCAATTTCCTTACCAAGCACAATTATTAGCTTTTTATTACTGTTGCGATATGCTTCTAATAAAGAGTGTTTGCTAAAAGATAAAAAACAATACACCTTTTTTATAAGCTCCAAGACTATCGTAATCCTATATAGAAGCATCCAGTACCTAAAATTTATTATATTTACATTTGAAATCTTGATCTTGAATAAAGAAAATCTAAAAAGTAACAGATTCTAGAGTGACTATTTTTATACCCTAAATTGGAAGCAGTTTTTGTATTACATAAAGTTGTTTTTTTTTTGTTTATACTACAGAATACAAAATATATTATTTATTGTTATAAATGGCATTGATCTTAATGATTTTCAGACAGTTAAAATATTCAGAAATCAATGTCACCCTTTCGACGAGTGTTTGAATTACTTTTTTTTAGCATTTATTAGCCTGCTGTTTTAGAGTGACCATTCGCACTGAATCATAACATCGTTATGTGGGATCGTTAACCCAACTATTAATTTAAGACAACAGCTTTATAGCTAGCTGAACAAGAATGATATTCTTTTAATGATTAATAAATTTAACATAATTTTGTTGTTTAGTACAAATAAATCATCATGTTTTATGATAACGGTTAAAAATTAAATTAAATCGATGAACGGTTATATTTTTCACATAAAATTTGTCTTCGATAATCGGAACTGGCTTACAAATGTAATACATATTATATATTCCTTTTAAATTGATTATACAAGCGTCCTTCTTACCGTATTTTTTATTCAAATTCTATATTTTAGAGATACTCCTAACGTGATCTTTCCACGACACTTGTTTAACCCCTCTAACTTTATACGGGGTATGTTGGGATACAATGAGTTGAGAACTAGAAGAGATGTGTGCTTGAGTATGCATTTCTTTCGGCTAGTGCGCGGCGTGTTCAGAAATCCTGATATTTTGTTGGAAATTGGTTTGTTTTACCTGCCAATTATTTAAGGATAAAGAGGCACATATTGTTTGTTCTTCCTTAGAGGTAATACTAACCTGCCAGAGACTATGCCTCTTGGGAGAGTGATCAGACTGTTCAACCATATCGCCTCTAATAGTGATGTATTCCACTTGAGAGAAGTCCAGTTTCGACATGAGCTTCACGAATTTATTTATCAAAGTAATTCGTGGAGTCTTCTGTTTAGCGAGCTTCGGGAATTTTTAATAATTCTTGTTAATAATCGATTCTCTTGTATTATATCTTATTTCAGGATCGTATAAAATAAAATTTGTAATACTCCTAACAGTTTTTTTTTAAAAACCTTTATTTTAAAGATAAGCTTGCTGTAAGATTCCACGCTTCTGCGTCATAAATTAATTGTATGTTTTGTAGAAACATTGCGGAATTTTTGCTTTAAGAATTTTCATTAATTTAAAAAATCATGCTCATCTCCTGAGTTAAACATATATATAAATTATACACTTAACATTTATTTCGAATCATTATAATTATTCGTAATAAAAGTGAATTAAATATGCATTAAGCACAATCTTCTAAGTGTATGTAAAGCTGTTAAAATATGTACGATACAGAAAACAACAGTAAACGCAATACACATTATAAAAATAATAAAATTTTGTGAAATATAAAAATGGAAATCTTTATGATAACTATTAACGTCAACAGGTGAGTTGTCGATCACTCTTTGTGGGTTCTATCAAGGTTGGTTGTTGTGATTTGCACCTGTATCATTTATCTCAAGCATAAAAGACCCTCTCATCTTACCTCAATCGCTCCGGTATATAACGGACAGATATGTAAAGTAGAATGGGTAAGGAAATGTGGAAATATAACGTTGAATAGAGAAAACCCCGGGTGACATAGTACAGTGGTTAGAGCGTTTGTTTGTCATTCAAACGCTGTCGGATTAAATCCCGGCCAAGCTTGATTTTTTTAAATTATTTAATTAAATCTAAAATGAAAATTAAACACCCAATTATTTTCGCCGTAGTCTATGCAAGTTCGCAGGCTCTTGTTCTTGTACACAGGTGTTCTGGAACAAGGCATATACAATCTTAGCTTACAGAACAGTAAAAACGGAAGTTTGTGGTGTTTATATGCTCCAAATATGGATCGGATATGGTAAAAGAGGGAAAGGTGATTTTCAATTGGCACCTACGAGTATAAACTATCAAACGGGTTATCGTCTGAACTGCAACTAGAAGAATAGCAAGTGGAATCTAAATACGGAATACCGATTATCGACAGGTGAAAAGACTCAAGTAGTAGAAGATATACTTTATCTTTATTATTGAAAATACACTTTTTATGTAAGCATATACAGGAAAATACTAAAAAATAGAAAAATAGATTCTGAAGTTTTTTATCTGTGGATTCTATGGCGCTTACCATGCTGCATATGGCTAACTGCTGCATGTGGAGTGTTAACCCGCCAATGTCATAGCCTACTGCTTGACAAAACGAAGGTTGTGGGAGGTTAAAAAAACGTTTTCTAAACTCTAAAATAATTTGATCCTTCATCCATGACATCCAGTCATAGTCTATTAATCAAAATTACTGATAGACGAAAGTTGTTCCGTGAAGACCACCTATTCATAGTAAATTCCTGTAAAGCATGCTGCGCGAATGTCTGCTGTAGTCTATGACGTTGGCGGATCAACACTCCACACGCAGCGTGTAAGCATACGCAAACTGTTAAGCGGCATGGAATCCGCAGACGAGACTTTAGCATCATTATCACCATCTGTCGGTATTCTTCTGTATGTGCTTAAATAAATATATACATATAAATATTCAAGGTGCATTTAGTTTCATGAATAGACACGATAAATGAACTTGATCGCACACGCCATTATGAATATCGGATGCATTTATATGGTCATGAGATACTGTGTATGATTACTTTGAACAATATGCACATTGCACAAGGTTAATCGCCGGAACATTAGGATGCAGAGTTACTTATCTTTCTTACCATCGAGATGACCTCGTTGACCGTCCTCGTGACCTGGAATGTTATTTTACTTCACATATTTAGATACGACAATTATAATTTATCAAGATACAAAACAAAGTACTAAATAAGATAAGTAAGCGTCATAGAATTTCACAAATTAGACTTTAGAATTACTATCACCATCTGTCGGTATTCTCCTGAATGTTTTTACATAAAAAAAACTTACATAAGTAGATACCAATGTGGGTATGTAGACAAATACTTATAAAAAATAATATATTATGTCATGTATATGTATTTTTTATACATGTACAAAATAAACGATTTAACTCTGCCTCCTGAAGAAACTCTAATAATTAGCTCAACACTCCCAATGCCTATACCATTTGGTTTTAAAATACGGTTCAACCTAACCAACGACATGTGGTAATCACGCTTACAATGTGCTATTATCGTCTCCTTTCCATGCATCTATTTTTCACAACAAATTACGGACAATCGCTCATCTCTTCACAAAGTATTCGGAACATACTCGTCCAGCTAATCACGATCTTAAACTTTGCAACCATACCTGCATTTTTTTTACTTTGGCAAAAAAAACTGTTCTTCTTAGAAAATAAAAAATGATAAATGGCTCCTAAACGTCAACTATCTAAATATTTTCAAACTTAAAAAAAGGAAACTAATGATATAAAAAGCTTGTGAATAAATGTTGACTGATTGAATGATAAAAAAATAAAACCATATACATACATACTTTGAATATATACTATAGAGACATATATCGTTATACGATGGTAACAATGGTATAAATACATCAAATTTCGCATATCTACTCGAGGCGGGGAATAGTCGTGTGGACTGCGTGGTGTAAAAAAATAGAACAAAGATTGCAAGGCTCGTGGTTCGAATCCCGCGTCTGCCGATATTTTTTCTGAATGAATTGATGCGTTTAAAAATTTGATGTATAATTGTATGTGTGTATTTAATTACTAATAAAATAAATTCATGCGAAATTCGCGTCGTAAATTATGTGCAAAACTAGTTTTGTGAAGGCACTTATATAATAATATTTTTTTATTTAGTAATAAACAATCATTATTAATCTTTACCGATTTGCATACTTGTTGACTTTTAATGTTTTTTTTTTACGAATATGTATATATCCTTTGATTCTTGTAACATCCGAATGGATTATATTTTCTTTTAAACCCAACTCATTTGTGGTGTTCAGTAAATCATTTTTAAAAGAACCAGTTTCTGTTTGACATCATAATGGTCAAAGCGTTTGCTTTGCAAGCCAAAGGTCGTGGGTTCGATCCCCGACGGAGATCAAAAAAAGATTTTTATTCGATTTCTGAGCTCTAAAATACGCCCGGCGGGTGTGAATTTAGTCCCTTAACCGTAAAATACCAGACATAGCCTCTCAATCAATATTGACACCCATTCATAGTAAATTCCTGTAATAATAAGGATGATGCGTGAATCTCGGGCTGTAGTTTATAACGTTGGCAGATCAACACGCCACATGCAGCGCTTAGCCATATGCACTACGGCAAGCGTCATATAATTCCACAGATGAGACTTCAGAATTACTATCACCACTGTCGGTATTATCCTGTATGTGCTTACATTAAAAAATCCAATCAAAGTGTGATTATACAATAATTTAATCAAAAGAGAAAACTAATTTAAAGTAGGAGTAATTACATGTATCTGTCTATGTAGATGACTTTTCTCGATGCTACCCTGATCACAAATTGTTATTCATCCAACTCTTATCATGCGTCATAAAACATGGCATTCTCCGGTAGAGGCAGAGACGTACTCTTCAGTTAGCCCGATCGGTGATCTGCGCCAGTTCTTCGACTATTCAAGTTCCTTACACTCCCCCTAATGGATATCTAATTGAATTTAGATCCATTTGTCTGATAAATGACGATGTAAGAGGGCAAGCTTTTGCCAAGCGGACTGGATTTATTTATATAAACAATAATTTAAATTCAGGGCTGCGTGCTAATATGGAATACACTTCTTTGTGGTGTTTGGAGTGGTATTCAGTTCAGAAAGTGACAAGATCTGCTCTACATAAACGAATTACTGTGAGGAATAAATACAGGGAAATTTGAACTTAAATTTTGGGGGTTATTTCTAGTCTTCATCGTAGTATCAATCCGTTGGATTGGGTTGCAGCAACAAAATCTTGCTCCTCGTTCAAGATGCGATCATATTTGCTGATACATGGGATGTCTTTTGGACCTTTGGTGTGGTATTTTTCCCTTTATTTCCACATTGCTAGTATTCGCGGATAAATATAAAAAAAAATTATACATAATTTCGAGTGGTCTTCAGTTTTTTGACCCTACTTTCAAGAGAATTACGTTTTAAAATACGAATCCCGTGACAAAAACGTATTGCTTTTTACTACTTTTTTAACTTTTATTTTTTCATCCCGTAAAAGTAAACGTATTCTATTATTGAAATGTAATAGGCAGGATTAAAACATTTTTTTTGTTTTGCTGCACCTGAACAAATCTAAGAAAATAAATTATTTGAATATCCTCTCCCTTAAATAACTTCCTAGGTTTTCACGGCCTGATTTGATATTGTGGGTTTTACACGGCTAAGCCCAAAAGCCACAATATCATTCTCTCCCTTGTTGACGCACATATTCATCACAATTTGCCATCATAAAGTAGTTCTGTCAACACTCCTATCTTCTACTTTCTTCCATATTAGCTTTTTTAACTAGACACATACAGGAGAATACCAACAGATGGTGATAATGATTCTGAAGTCTCATCTAAGAAGTTCTATCACGCTTACCACGCTAATAGATACCACGCATATAGATAAGCGCTGCATGTGGAGTGTTGATCCTCCAACGCCATAGACTACAGCCCGACATTCACGCATCATATTTATCACTACAGGAATTCACTGTGAATGGGTGGTGTTCACGGGACAACTTTCGTCTTCCACAAATTTTGATTAATAGGCTATGACTGTCATCTTATGAGTGAGGGATCAAATTCAAACCAATCGTGGGTATTTTAGAGCCCATAAATCGTTTTTTTTCTGCCTTTTGTTTTTTCCTGCTTTTGTAACTCTCCTTGTTCATTTCTCATTTGTCTTCTTATAGTATCCTTCATCATCATGACCGTCTGCTTCTTCTGCTACTCATTATCCTTCTTCTTTTTTTTATTCATCATCAGCCATCCATTGTTTTTGATCCCAGTTGATGCTTGCGGAGCTTCAAGCACTCAATTTGGTACAACGGCAATGGCGCTCCTAAATGGCCTACCAGCACACCTCGATCCTTTTCTTGCATCCTTTTCCTCATTTGTCGATGGCATTGTTCTCCTAGATCTTTAGATCTTTGACACGTGTCATCTTGTTCTTCTTTTATGTTATTTTTATATTTTATTATCTTTTGTATGTATTGTTTATTCTATGCTCTGTTTCTTATTATTTTGTAAACTTTTTTCTTGGAACTTCTGTTCTGTAATAAATAAATAAATCATCATCATCCATCGCCTTCTTCTTCTTCATCTTCTTCTTCTTCGTTTTCAACCGCTTCCTACCTGGATACAAAAGTGTGCGATTAAAGCAAAGTAGGCTTCGTCAGTCCCTGCCGAAGCCACTCGCTCTCAGGCACTTGATAGCCGAGAAAAGTTGCCCACAATACGCCTGGGCGGGTCGTCCAATAAATACGGTGGATCCCGCGCTATATCTCGTCCATCTGGCCGCGCCTGCGCAAATCTCCTGCGCAGCATCGCCACTTTGAATCGCAACAATTGCATCGCGGTGGACATTAATATTGACTACATGTCTCCCCCGTAACATCCCCCCGAGGCTGGAGCCACCGACAACTACACACATTCACCGCCGAAGCACTGTCTCGCTCTCTAAGACATAGAATTGCGTAAGTCGTACAGAATAGTTTATTATTTTCATTTTAAGACTGATTTTATCGCTTTTGGGTTTAGCCGTGTGTGGCGAACTTCCTTTAACCAATATTTCGACCGCCATTGCAGGGGTCTTCTTCAGGATTATGATTTATTTAGTTTTGAGTTGGTTTATTCAGATCATCTTTTTAATACGAGCGTTATGGGTTTATATCTCCACGATTCTCCGGAATGAAACTTGATATGTAGTTGCCATGGAGATATAAATCAATAATGCTCGTATTAAAAAGATAATCTGAACGAACCAACTCAAAACTAAATAAATCATAAATACTGAAGAAGACCCCTCCAATGGCGGTCGAAATATTGGTTGAAGGATGTTTGCCACACACGGCTAAATCCAAAAGCCATAATATTAAATCTGTCCTAGAAAACCTAAGAAGTTATTTTAAGACTGCTTTGAAAATGTTAGTTAAGATTAGGTCAGATTGATCAGGGCTCTTGCCCTGGAGGCGCCCGGGAATCATCTATCTTCCCATTTGAACCTCTGGGACTTGTCCTAGTACACCTATAACTCTTTTAAAGAATTTTTCCTTGTCATAGACAACATGAGCTGACAGAACTGTGAAACGGAAATTTTCTGTCTCCACATGCTCCAAATATGGAGCAGATATGGCAAAATAATAGGTTGAGTTAGCTTAGGTTGTGTTTGGTTGATCAAGAGTGATTCTCTTGGACCGCATTTCTTGCCCGTGAAAAATAGCTTTAACAGCATTTTACTAATACGTCGTTGTTTAATTTTATTAAATAAGAGAAGCCTCTGGTTCTATAGCTTCTTTAATTTTACCTATATTAACATCAGAGTCACGACCTATCGTTACCTAACCTAACCTTATCCAAAGGTTTGTCCAGTGATCGTAGAATCCAGAGATCCATATGGCTCGTTAACGAAATAAATTAGGCTAGGACAGGTTAGCGAGACATCCAATCCAACAGTTTTCCCGTGCACCAGACGTCCAGTGCGCCCCACGTCGTTACCGATGAGTCGTTGAACGAATTGCTTGTGAACGAATTGCGGCGGAACCATATTAACCTCATACTATAATATTTATTGCAAGTAAATAATACAACAAGTACTAGCGCGGTCAATATTAAACTAAATGATAACCTTTTTTTGTAAAGCGATTGAAAAAATAAATTAAAATCACAACTCGGATCAGTTGGCGGTCATAGTTCAATGGTCAAAGCGTTTGCTTTACAAGCTAAAGGTCGTGGGTTCATCCCCGACGGAGATTTAGAAAAAAAAAACGATTTCTGAGCTCTAAAAGACTCCCAGTTGGTGTGAATTTGATCCATCACCCGTAAAATGTCAGTCATAGCCTATTAATTAAAATTGGTTGTAGACGAAAGTCTTCCCGTGAAGACCACCCCCATTCATAGTAAATTCCTGTAATAATAAATCTCGGGCTGTAGTCTATGACGTTGGCGGATCAACACTCCACATGCAGCGTGTAACCATATATACCATGGTAAGCGTCATAGAATTCCACAGATAATACTTCAGAATTACTATCACTATCTATCGGTATTCTCCTGTATGTGTTTACATAAAAAAACATTTTCGTGATGTTTTCGCGGGTTATCCAATGCCTCTGATCTCCATTGGTATTTGCTCCAAGGTTGCTAGTCAGGACTTACGGCTCCTAATAATTCAATAATGGTTATTAATGGTCTTATTGCATTGTTGCTCCTATATCCGGATAGGCGAGGGGCCACAACTCAATCCGCCGATCGTGACAAGTGGAACGTTTGTTTCCTTTGATCGCATGGCACGACTTTGCTAGCAATAAAATCAAATCTAAAATACTCCTTAATAAACAAGAAGTAAGACGTAGGCAGCACATATTGTACGCTAACTATGAGTAACTATGAGGATATAAAATTTTCTAATATAGGGTCCGCCATCTAATTTTTTTTTTAAACTAGTGCTTATTTCGTGAATGTTAACACTTAACTCATGTCTGATTTGACAAATAATTAGTTTTATCCTTTCGCTGAACGAATATGGTTGTATATACGCTTGAACAACGCTGAAAAATATTGCGACATTACTTTGAAAATCATGGTAATGTTGCAGAATGTGTGCGAAAATTGCGTACGGATTTTGGAAGAAGAGAATCACCGTCAGCTCCGTATGTTTGTTATCTTGTGAAAAAAGTGAAAGAAACTGGCATCCTCATCGATAAACCAAAGCGTGAAAAGCCAAAAACAGTGCGTACACCCGAGAATATTGCTGCTGTGGCAGAAAGTGTGCGTGAAGCGCCATCAACATCAATTCACCGTCGTTCTCAACAATTGAACGAATTTTCTTTCGCGAAAATTGAAGAAGAGGATATTGACAACATTTGGTTTCAACAGGACGGTGCTACGTGCCACACAGCCGAAACTACACTCGATGTTTTGCGCCCTTTTTCAAAAAAAAAAAAGTTATTTGGCGGACCCTTTATTATGTTTACGTTGATTTGTGGACACAGTACCGGCATTAGACCATGCGGCGCCCTAGTGCAATTTTTTTCCACCACTCCATAGTGTTAGTATTTTATAAAATCTAAGAGAGATTGGTTGCTCTCAGCGCCCCTAGCTTATTCGACGCCCTGGGACACTGACCCACCTCGCCACCCCCTAAAACCGGCACTGTGTGGACACTGGTCTACTTTTGTTAGGCGGACATCATCATCATCAGCCTGTATCTGTCCACTGTTGAACCTAAGCCTCCCGCAAGAGTCTCCGTCCTCTTCGATCCTCCGCCTTCCGCATCCAGGTCACTCCCGCTATTTTTCTTATGTCGTCAGTCCATCTTGCTGGGTTCGGCCAATGCTTCGTTTGCCAGTTTTTGGGTGCCATTTCAATACTTTTCTTCCCCATCGACCGTCGTCTCTTCGACAAATATGTCCTGCCCACTGCCACTTGATTGTGCCTATACGTTGGGTAGCATCCACTACTTGAGTTCTTCTGCGTATTTCCTCGTTTCGGATTCTATCTTTTAGCGACACTCCGAGCATGGATCTCTCCACAGCACGCTGGGTGTCCTTTATTTTATGGGTAAGACTTGCTTGTACATGAAAAATGAAAAAATATATAGTAAATATTTATTTATTTACCTTGTTTTTACATGGATCGCGTTGAGTATGACCTCTGTTTTTGAGACTGCAGTTTCAATTAACACAAAGACTACTTCAAAATATATATTTTATACAAATAAAAGTTAATAAAAATACTGCCTAAAAGCCCTAAATCATTGTCACGTTCATCTTTGCAACACTATCCGTCTCCCTCTCTTATTATTCCCTGACAGACACATACCCCCACCTCGTCTTCTACATAAATGAGTTAGACAACTTACGAAATATACATGCAGCTCAGTAGTCTCTTGACAGTGACGGATTGAAGAAGGTTACTAGTTAGTCGAAACTGCAGTCTCATAAACAGAGGTCATACTCAACGTGATGCTCTAAAAACATGGTAAATAAATAAATATTTAATTTTTATAATGGATCTCTAAGATAGAAGTATTTGCGTTTTTGTTTTGAATCCCGTTTAGTGCATTTAACTGATCCTATTTTTTCTTATTATATCCGTTTCATATCTGTATCATATGGTTACAACATATTTTCGCAAATGTGTTTTGTCAGTTTTGATTGTCCATGCCTTGTTCCAATGTATTCCTTCACTCGAAGGTTAATTTGGAAATATGTGTGTGTATTTTGGAAGTAAAATAAATATTTCTGATCAGTATAAGTTTTATCCTTCGCCTTTAAAATGCCACTTGATGTCATAGCTTAATAATAAAAATAGGTGGTAGACAAAATTCGTACCGCTAACACCACATAATTGAAATCCTGTTTAAAAATGTATGATGCATGAATGCTGGGCTGTAGTCATTGACGTTAGCGGTTCACATTCAAAAATAAAAACTATGCAAAATAGTTAGCAGAATCCATGCATATGGTTTCTACACCATCTTTCAGTATTCTCTTGTACGTATTTAAGTAAAAAAATACATTTTGAATGTGTATTTTTTACTTGTTCCAACTTTAATGCACAACTGTCCCACATTTGTAAAATAATACACAGTTTTCTTGCTTAAACACCCATGAAAACAATATCACAATTACAAAATAAAGAGATTATAACAGTCTGTTTCAATTGCGAGTTATCACAATCATCCATCACACAGAGATTGTTTCGCACAGCTCAATCCACAATCCGATATAAGACGATATTATAAGTGATCCGTTTGTTTCACGAAATAATACAATTGAATCAAATAATGATCATTCCAAGTTTCACCTTGGGGTTTAGACTCGAGGGAACTGGGCCGGGCTGTAAAGCAGATAATCTAATAAAATAATAACAATCAATGTTTGAGATTACCGTTGTTTTACTACCAACTAGTTACCGAGTACCTGATACATTTTAAATGAAAAATGGCATGTGAAATGGCATCTTTCGATTCATACATTTAACTAGCAATATCCCTTAACAGACTTCGGATCCGAGTATGCAAGACGAGAACACAAATGAAAGCCTGGCAGTTTTAGAGCGGACCGACTGAATATGTCTGCGGCGTGGAGCAGACCCTGTCACACATTCTGGAGTGTGCGCTGTGCCCGAATAGCTGCACCCAGGAAGACCTGATGATGGTCAGAAGAAACGCCATCGACGTCGCCCACTTCTGGGCAGACAGGATCTGACCCTGTTGTTTCCGACACGATTATATATATATACTAGCAATCATGGATTTACTGTATGTCAATCAACGACTGTTAACTAAAATAACCATAACTTTTGTACCTAAAAGAGATTCGCAGTTATGTTTAGTAAACGATAAATAGAAGTCTAAGTTTAATATCATCATCATCATCATCAGCCTGTATCCGTCCACTGTTGAACGTAAGCCTCCGCACGAGTCTCCATCCTCTTCGATCATCCGCCTTGCGCATCCAGGTCACTCCCGCTAGTCTTATTATGCCTTGCAGGGGGTCAAAATGTACTTTAGTTTTCCAATTGCTGCCCATCCCAGTTGTATACGCCTATCGATTTCTCTCGAGAAGTTACTTCGTCCTAGTTGTATAACTTGTCCCGGATATGTATAGTCATTTAACACCTCTATTTGTGTTCGTCCAATAGAAATAGGGTCAAAAGTCTAGAAAATATGACTTATTTATCATGGCTTTAGGTTTATCCATGTTCATTTTCAGACCAATTTTGTTCGACGCTTCGTTGAGGTCATTTATGGAATTTTCAACTTGAAAAAGACGTTTAGTTGATTTATGGAGTCTTCTTATTCACCACCATAAACATGATTTATAATGTTCCCTTAGTAGCCATGTTTATTCATAGCTATAATTTCTCTAAAAGCAGAATAATACACGTAAATACTTCAGCAATCCTCTACATCCTTCCGCACGCAGCATTTTACTAACCTGATTAAACTTCATAGAATTCATAATCTATTGAAAACTTTTGTTGATGCGGTCAACCCTTCTATATTTTTTTCATAAGATGGATTAACCCGTTGATTCCGAGGTATGGACCATTTAGTCCTAAGAGGCGGCTTAACTCAAAATAACAACAAAGATGGGACCGTCTTACGAAAAATTGGCGCAAACAGTAGAGAAAAATTTCGTTTTTTTTTTTTTTAAATACTTAAATTTTAGGTGGGTTGCCTTTTTTTATATAAACACATACAAGAGAATACCGACAGATGGTGACAGTAATTCTGAAGTCTCATCTGTGGAATTCTATGACGCTTACCAACATCATGGACTACAGGCCTACATTCACGCATCATCCTTTATTATTGCAGGAATTTACTATGAATGGGTGGTCTTTACGGGACGACTTTCGTTTCCCACCAATTTTGATCAATAGGCTATGACTGGCATTTTAGGGGTGAGGGAATAAATTCACACCCAACGGGTATATTTCAGAGCTCAGAAATCGATTAAAAATCTTTTTTTCTAAATCATCGTCTGCGATCGAACCCACGACCTTTGGCTTGCAAAGCAAACGCTTTGACCATTGAGCTACACCAGCCGCCTGTACTGTATATAAATAACACTTTGTTATACCTCGTACTTGTAGAACAATGTATGTTAGTATATTGCCTTTGCTGTTAATAAAAGTCATTTAATTTATAATCTAAAAATCTTTCTTTATATTCTCTAACAATATGTATGTCATGTATATTTATGCAATGTAAACCTTGTATAGTAATGTAGATCACTTGTCTTCTAACAAACAAAAATAAAGTATTAAGATAGCTTCTTCCTAAAGTAAGACACGTCTTTATCCGAAACATATCAAACACTGTGTTCTGAATTACCATCAACTTCAAATTTTCTCTTTGTTTCACTTTGCATGCAAACACCATCGCCGTTTTCTCCATTCTTCAAGAGACACGCGCATGCGCAGATGACGAGTATAGAATTGGCAATGTGATGAGACAATACAGCAAATAACACACTTCAGAACTACAAGGAACCGATTTTACAAGTTTATTGAACGATACAAATACACCCCAGTTCAAGTTTTTTAAAACAGTCTTTTTCACCGCTGGACATAAAATTTCTTAACTTTTCTGTTTTCTTTTTGACGACTTACGTCTTCTACCAATTTTTATTAATAGGCTATGACTGGTATTTTACGGATGGTAAACAAATTCACACCATCCGGGGGTATTTTAAAGCTCTGATTTTTTTAAATCTCCGTCGGGGATGGAGCCCACGACTTTCGGCTTGCCAAACAAAGACTTTAATCACTGAGCTTTACCCGCCGGTAAGCTCGCCTTGTTCCTACGTGCAACTTCAGGAACACCTATTAACGAATTATTGTCACATCATTTTTTCAACTTGCAAGTAATATATATAATGATTAAGATTTGGCTATTGAATATAATCATGGGAGATAAATGTGTTGCATACATTACATTCATACGATAAATTTCGAATACCCGCCTCTATGTGATCATTTACTAGTGATAGACTGAAGAAGGATACATTTATAACCGCGGTCACATTTATGTGATTTACACTTACTCAACATGATCCATATTAAGTAATGTAAAATAAACAATGACCAACAACAATGGCACATTGTTAGCCGCAGCTCTACGAGTAGATCACCGAAGTTGAGTAACATTGGACGTTGACCGAATCATGGATGGGTTACCTGTTTCTTACCGCGTGTCATTGGTTGGATTAAGCCGTTCCTTGGAAACAAATGCTTCAAGCCTCGAGAATAGATAAGCTAATTATCCTATCATCTTAAATGTTCTGAATAACAAATCTCGAAATTATGACACAAAAACTACAGCTGTCCTTTCTTCAAGACCCCGTGCTCCTGCCCATGAGGTCATCGGGTACTATATAGATATTTCCAGATGGACCTTTGGATGAAAGATATCTCTGGACAATACTTCGATAGTGGCAACTGGCAGAACTCAGTGGCGTCAATTTATTTGGAAAGGGTATGTGAAGAAAAATGTGGAAAATAACAGAACGTATTGATATCAGCTTGATAAAGCTCCTTTAGGCTGATGCCGTAAAGCCTCGAAAAATGATCTTTTGTCTCAAATTTTTGTTCACTCGACTGACATGCACATCTAATGTTAGTTTTAATTGTATAATGTTAAACGGTGTTTGCATACGCCAAAATATTTCTTATGACAGTTTGGGCCATATCCTGTTGGTACCACTGTCATCTTGAATTTGATTTTTCTGAGCGACGATTGGCAGCACCGAGATGTCAGTGCGCCGGCAGTTGACAGTTAAAGTTTGACTCGCGACCGTTATAGCGCGCGCGCGTCTAAGGGCGTTCGCTATATCGGGCGACGTTTTTGACCAAAAACCGTGTTAATATGTGAAACGGAAACAAGTTGTTTGTATTGTGAACCTGATCCTGCATCCTTCATCCAGTAAAAGATATCCAAATAAGAGAGGAGGATATCAGTATTTAAAATGCAAAAATTAGGTACTTACTACTCGTACGTTGTATGTAAACTTTTGATCAAAATACCCTTTTATAATTTTATGAGAAAATAATTTTGAAATGACGCTTACCAAATCTTAAAACAACCTATAGTTTCATGATCCTGCTGGACACAAAAGACATAAATATTATAATTATTTAAGCCATTAAAAACAGGAAAAAGCTACCTCGGTTATCTGCAATATTATTTAGTATATAAAATGTCTGCACGATTTTTGAATGGACCACGGCAGGATATGTACTGGTATACAGCAGATAAAATAGTTCTATTCACGCGCATACAACGGTGGTAATAAATTATAAAGCTAAATAATTTACTATCTATGAACTGTCTGATGTTATAAAACCACAACAGCATTGAGCTAATCCCAGTCTTTGTGAGTTGAAATAGTTTCCATGCTATACCAATTTGTATACTAAATGAAATATTTTTAACCCTGTACGACAAACTCATCTAAACCAGTCTTTAAAATTCGTTTTTCAACGCGTCAAAAATAGCGGGATTTGGAAACCAACTATGCCCAGGTATTCATACCGCTCAGCCAACTGGGCCATTGTTACCTAGACCGACGACGATTAATTTTTATTATTTAATTAATAATAATATTGTAATATAGTCAATGATCTATAAAAAGTAGATTAGAATATTGAAATAATAAAGTAATATTCTAAGAACGTTACACAAAATTGATTAATTTAAAATTAAATATGATGCAAGTTTTTGAGATTGTAGAGATAATCTAACCAGCTATTTATGTATCACAAGATATTAACTTAGTAAAGGTGAAGTAATCATTTTCATCATTAGCCTGTGTCCATTCACTGTTAAACATAGGCCTCCCAAATAAGTCTCTATCTTTCTCGTTCCTCCGCACTCCGCATCCAAGGTACTCCCGCTATTCTTCTGATGTCCTTATTTTAAAGGCACTACTATTCTTCAACACTTTTCTGTCCAAAAGTCTTTTCTACAAATATGTCCTGCCCATTGCCACTTTATTCGTTGGGTAGCCTCCACCATTTGAGTTCTACTTCGTTTCAGATTCTATCTTTTACCGATTCTCAGAGCATGGATCACTTAATGGCACGTTGACTGATTAGACTGGTAAGACTAATTGTTACTTTCCTCGTCTCTACGCTAGTTCATACTGGAAGGATACATTATGCAATTAATGATTCAGACAATGAAAAAATATAAGAACACGAAATGATACATCAATTACTTATATATGTCTTTACGGAAATACAATGATGGCATATTTGTTCTATAATATTTGGGTACAAGGCAAAATTTTCCATTAGTTAGTCAGATACTGGATTTCTCCGTAGTATCAATCTGGTGGATTGGTTTGCAGCAACGAAATCTTGCATCTCGATCTCCAATCTTCTCGATCTTCTGCAACCCTCTTTAGCTCAGCGTAAGAGCTGTAACACATGTTTTTTAAACACTTGCTGCAAATACTCCCGTCTAAATAGTAAATAGTTCATTTTTACACAAATAGTTCTCTTCGGGAAGGGCAAATATGTAACGAAAAACAATACGTTATAAGGGGTTAATAACATCCTATTGATATAAAATACTTCGGGATGAGATTAACCAGCATAAATACCTAATCACATCTCAATGACTAACACAAAACCTTTGTATAAGTTGTGTGATTCATCATTTTTCACGACTGGCAGCCCATAAAGGTGTTACCATCCATTAGTATGCAACCTTGATGATAAATCATAAACAACAAAGTAGGTGGCATTCAAATACTATCTAGATAAACTAAATGCCCACTTACTAGTGGCATTTAAAAATAAATAAAAACAGTATATATATTTCAAAACATCTGTGCTTGATTATCTTTAGGAATCGCCTCTATTTGCAACTATTAACTACATATTTCAACGATTCCTAACCTCGTTTATACGGAAGATTTTATATAAATCATAAAAAATTTGCCTACTTAATGTCATAAATATTTCTCTTTCTGTGTTTAAAATCTACTTAAAATTTAGAAATCAGTTTTATCTTTTGTAAATTGATATTTTAACTACGTGAATGCTATTTGAACGTTTAATTTGTTAATAATTAATTTTTATGTATCATATTTTCTGTTTGAACGTATCTAATGATTAATTAAATAATGTTAAGATAATTAAATTAAATAAAATTATTATTTTTCTTTAATCTTCCTTAAAGATTATTGTTGGTTTCTTCTTCGTAGTATGAATCCGGTGGATTGGTTTGCAGCAACAGAATCTTGCATCTCGATCTCCATTCCTCTCGGTCCTCCGCAACCCTTTTCAGCTCAGTTTTTTTCTTGGTTGTTTTGTCTCGAGCAGTACCCACCCTGAGATCGGATTGGGGGACTATTTTATCTCCGGAAAATTTTACTTGAGATGCAATATTTTTTTTTTCTGATACATGGGATGTCTTTAAGACCTTTAATGTGGTATTTTCCCCTTTATTTCCACATCCTAATGCCGTTGACCATAAAGGTTCATCCGCCTTAGGAGAGCATTTACTACCTCCAGGACAATAGAGTGCCCTAACCAGCTTGACCTGATGAGGTTAGCTGGGTGTTAGCTTATTCCGGCCAACATTCGGTCCCTGTCTATATTGGCCGACTGATGTCACTCACTCCCCACCACGAGAAGGAGATAGATCAGGATTTTTCTTTCATCGAACCTGTGACCTTAAGGCATTTCGCAGAGTCCTCCAGTACTTTTAGGGGGCTAATTTAATCTTATCATGTAAATATTCCATTATTTGGATTGCAAACGTAAATACCACTTAGACTTAGACAATAAATGCATTAACCTCATTTCTGTCTTATTTTGAGTATAAGAAATGATCGCTTTAATGTCTGATAGACGATAGTGCAGTAAAATTTCGTTATTAATCGTCGAATGCTACATTATTTGCAAACATGCAAGTCATTGGTCTCGCAAACATGCAACGGTACAATTAATTTTGTTTTTGAAATATTCTCATAGCATTTTGGTCGGTGAGCATTCGACAGCTTTTAAGGCAAGCTTGACGTTTATCGAAAGTGATAGAAATCTGAAAAGCATTTTTCTCCAGTACTTTTAGGGGGCTAATTTGTTGGTTAAGTACACATTTTTCATGTCTCAAGTATGTTACTAATTTGTAAATTCTCTATAAACTGTAATTAATTTTCTAAGCTAAAGCTTTTCTAATTTCAATTTCAGGATTCAGTTATTAAGTTTTATATTTGTAAATAATATAATAAAGGCATTATATTCTTATATTTTCACACATTCTTAATTAAATAACTTGCACTTTTTGCTCAAGACGTTTCAAACTGAAAATTTATACAATAAAAATGACCGTCATATAAATAATCGCCGCAAATATTAGAAGTATTTTTATAAAAATATACGCTATAGAAACATTGACTGTATGACAATAGACACGTATAATTTTTCCTATGGATTACATATAAATATATTGCATTATAACATATTGGAAATATTTTGAATATATTCAGCTTATCTTCGACATTAAAATATAATATATATAACTGTAATATTAGGTTCATAAATCCGTGTTAAAGTTAATGAAGACTTCGTCTGCGGTGAAAGACTTGGTATTTACTTACTGATGCTAAGCGATCAAAGCTTAAAACCCTTAGCATATTTTATAGATCCTTTATGTCATTTTTCACTGCATTCTTAACACCTGCATTTATTCATTAAAAATATTTGATTCAATTCACATCGTAAGTCGCATAAAAATGATCAGTCGAAGCATAAAAACTAAATTACCGATTGATCAATAGCTGGCAGCAGCAACACCGATTGATATTAAATTGGTGTTAGCGGAAAGTGACACTTTTCTAGTTTTTACCTCCGGCTACCGACGTTGGAACCACTGACAAAGTAGCCATCATTCTTACCTGACTGCAGTCATCGCAAATACAATTTAAAAAAAATAAAAGGAAGAGATACCGGCTTAAAATTGACCCCAGATTAAGTAAACATCTCAAATTCACAGGGTTAAAAAAAAAATCTCCACTTTCTTCTTCTTCTTCGTGTCAGCTACGTCAAATTATTTTTTTCCAGTATCTGGCTACATCGATAGCTCGTGTGTTGCCCAGCATTAGGTCCTGAGATCTGCAGCTTGTTGGGCACATGGAGCAGCATCTTAGGTGTGAGGCGGTCTTCAGGTCTCCACAGTCGCACAACAGTGTCTCTCCCTACCGAAGCATTCCCCACCGCTCGAGGTTGTCCTTTGTTCTACCAACTCCGGTTCTTAATCTGTTCAGGGATTTCCAGGTCCGCCAGTCAAGGTTCTTGCCAGTTGGGAGGCCTTCCTTTGTCGGATGTGAGAGGTTGTGTAGATTTTAAAAAGCTGCTTCGTGACTTCAATCTTGGTGTTGGGGGTGTCTGATTATACAAGCAGTTAGACGGTTGGTTGATTGCCTTACGCATTTCTTCGGCGCATATGACTTTGCGTCTTTGTTAATCTCCACTTTGGTAACACGATACCGGATTTGGGGTTAGGCCGTAAATCGTAGAATGTCGCTATTAAACATTGAAATAATTTTATAGTTTTTTCTCACAATTTTTATCGTTCTGTCGTCACTTTTACGTCGGCTAGCAATTATATTGATTTACGTTGTATGTATGATATAATTTAGAAGACGGAATCTGGTTAAGCTTTTTTAATTTAATTAGCATAAACATGCAAAAGACGACAGTTAGATTAGACGGCGCTATCGGAAGATTATACGCTTTTTTCGTATATCAAACACAGTGTTGGAAAAAACTTCTAAAAACTCCATGCGAATGCTTAAATTAGTGGACACAAAATGACGAAAATCAATTTCAACAGTGTACTATTAGTATGTATATTTTGAATAAAATATTTTTATCTGCGATACTTTCCAACGACAATAGCACATTATAAAAGTGTTTTTTTTTGTTAGATTATCGAAGTTAAGCAACCATTTTAGGAGACTGTTTTTTTTACTTTTTTCCTTTTTTTTTACGAGGAGACGGAATAACAATACAATAGTATTTTATTTATTTTTGTGTATATTACGAACTACAAAATCAAACATTTTAATAAGTTTTTCTCTAATATTGTTCTAGTTATAAGCCGATGTACATTGGTGTTTTGAAATTTAGTTGTTCAATTAACGTGTACGATAGGGTTTGGAATATTAACCTTGAAGCGATATAAAATGTTTAATTACAATGTATTGTAATGTAGTTATTAGTTGAATCTAAGATTTAATAACAAATATGAAAAATTACATGATTTAGAGACATTTGAAAACATAAAACATTTTTTTAACACTTTTTTAAATTGTTTTTCTTACAAAAAATGTTTAAAAATGTATTTGTTTCTAAGTATAATTGAGTTTTAAAAACTTTTCTGCATTTTCTTTTTTTCTTTCAATTTTTAAACAGTTGCGTCCACAGATTTACACTTGTATTGTATGAAGGAATTCGAATATCGCCACGAATTTTTAATAAGTAATAATCATGTGTAAAAAAAAACGTAAAGCACCTAAAACCTGAATTCTCATCCACAGCCTGTCGTTGATAGGGTCAGTCTAAGCGTCGGGCTTATCATTCGATCCCCTTAAAATTCCGGTTGATAAATCACCCAAAATATGCATAAGATACTGCAGCTGGGGTACAGTGTATATATAATCGTGTCGGAAACAACAGGGTCAGATCCTGTCTGCCCAGAAGTGAGAGCGCCGCCGATGGCGTTACTTCCGGCCATCATCAGGTCTTCCTGGGTGCAGCTACTCGGACGCAGCGCACACTCCAGAAGGTGTGACAGGGTCTGCTCCACGCCACAGTCACATTCAGTCGGTCCGCTGTAAAACTGCCTAGCTTTCATTTGTGTCCTCGTCTTGCATACTCCGGTGCAAAGTCTGTTAAGGGACCTCCATATAATCCACCACTGGTTGTGTCCAGGGGCTAGGTGGTTGTGTCCTCTTTGGTGCAGTGATATCTTTTGACATGACGTTACAGTGGAAACAGAATTTCATTGAAAGGCGACAATCGTAGGGACTATGTGCTCTAAATATTGTAAGAAGATAGGGAAAAAAATATATGAAAAAAAATCACTTATTATTGAAAATCTATGGTTTTAAATGGCGGTCGTTCACCAGTTGTTGTTACGGAGACCATTTAAAAAGTACGAAAATTCTAAGATGCCAGAAACATCTGTCTTACAATAAATCGCCGGCGGCCGTTAGGTTTATTGTTCTGCTATCAACTCATTATTGTTTCTGTTACACTGCTTTTTATTTTATTGACCACTTAGGTAGACGCTACACCAGCGTTGGAACGACTCATTCATTCCATGATTCATGCCAAAAGCAGTATAGATCAATGTATTTTTTTATGTAAGCACATACAGGAGAATACCTACAGATGGCTAGAGTCATTCTCAAATCTCATCTGTGGAATCCATAACGCTAATCGCTGCTTGTAGAGTGTTGATCCGCCAACGTAGACTACAGCCCGAGATTCCCGCATCATCCTTATTATTACAGGAATTCACTACAAATGGGTGGTCTCACGGGACGACTTTCGTCTACCACCAATTTTAATTAATAGGCAAATTCACACCAAACAGAGCTCAGAAGCCGTTTACAAATCCTTTTTTTTTTAATCTCCGTCGGGGATCGAGCCCGCGACCTTTTTATCCGTCAGCAAGCGGGTTTTACTGCCGAAACCTTGAATTAGTTACTGAACAGAGAAATACAGGACTTTTTATTTTATTCCTTAATTATATTGCTTAATATGACGCATCTGTATTTTGAAAAATACATTTTTCAAACATGTTTATGAATTCATTAACGCTTGTTCCTTTTATGGTTCACTTCTTAATAAGGAAAATTCAAAAACAATGGACCGGAAATACTTCATTTATTGCCATAGAAAAAAAATAAGGGCCAATTATACAATGCAACATTACGGGTTTTCCTTCACACCTGTTCAAACAATCCAATAGAAGACCGATATCTTTTCGTATTCAATGCCGAGAATTTATTGAACCACGATAGTTTACAATAGATCGCTTGCAATCTGCACTTCGATATTTCTGAGGTATTATTAAGCCATTGTAGTTTTTTTTTTACGAAATTGCGTAATAAAGTATAGATTCGGACAGGTGTAAACGAGAAGTCGAGAATCTTGTATTTCCTCAATTAATTGTTAAACTAAAAGCAATATCAGTAGGAACTTATCGCTGTCTACTAAAATATAAGATTTTCACACAAAATATACAGAAACAACATTTTAAGTTTATCATACTCGTTCATCATATTTATATAATTACATTTTTGTATATATAAACACACATAGCATCAGTAGAAGGTTTTGGTGTTCCACATAATTTATGACGCTCAAACAGAGTCAATTCGCAGTGGTTGTGTGCGTGTACGTACGTTTTTTGAAGATAATTGTCTATATGTGGGAAGAAAACACATATGCTGGAAGAGCATTCCAAATTTTGGTATTAAAAAATGAACTAGAAAATCTGTTCTTCCACAAAAATGTCAACCAAGTAATGATGCTTGGAAAGTGTTTCGAATTTGACGTTGATGAATAGGCACCGAAGGGATCAATTATTGACCTAAATAACTTCTTAGGTTTTCACGGCCAGAATTGATATTGTGACTTTTGGGCTTTGCCGTGTGTGGCGAATTACTAATTTTCAATATTTCGACCGCCATTGCAGGGGTCTTCTTCAAGGTTGATGACTTGATCAACGTCTAACACAGCTAAACCCAAAAGCCACAAAATCAATTATTGACCTTACAACCATCTGTGTTCCAAAAATTTGATGTACAGAAAATCAGACATAAGGGTTCTATTCTTTATTAGAAAAACTGTTTTTTAGGGACTCCAATTCAAAGTTAACTGTCGTATTTGAATACTGGGCGAATTTGGTCTTAATAAAGAAAGTACAAATAAATACTATTAAATAAAAGTACATTTGTATTTTCATATCAGTTTGATAAAAAAAACTTGTTCAGAATGTATAGTTTTTTTAGACATGTTTCTTGTGTGTCTCATATACTGTTTGTACATCGAATAACACATACATCTTTCTTTTTATATGATTGATTGATAAAATAAATATTCAAAATTATGCCTTTTGTTGTAGATTTTCGTGTACATTTTTTTTTTAAATATTTTTTCTGTTTACTCTCAGTGAAAGCATCGCAAAGCCATTCAAACAAATCGAAATGTCACACTTCAAACACTCGAATCTTCCTCAATTGCTGATCAAACATTGCTGGAACTTATTCCTGTCAATCGTGGACAGTTACACCCCACTACACTTGACCTAGTGAAAAAGACAACCTTTGAATCTTTTAAACGGACGATTAGTGATTTGAATAGATCCATCACGGCGAGAGGTGAAACGCTTCGACCGTGAGAGATCTCAGATTCAGATTTCTCTTCGTCGTCGTCGTCACGGTGAGTGTTCACTGATAGATCTATCGTCTGCCCTGCTCCCTGATCGGAACAGTGATTACAATCAGAAGACTTTCAACTCTTTAACAACAGAAGTACTGAATATTTGAACAATGACAGCAGCGTGTGCTGTATCAATGAAAAGCGTTTTACAAGATTTTTTCACAAATTTCATCTTTCATTTACTTTGATATCAGCTTGATATAGCATTTTTAGGCTGATGCGACCAATCCATCGGGCTCGCCTCTCTGAGATGGTTCTTATAAGTTGCCTATCTTCCTTGATTATTCTGAGAACCTCATTGTTCGTGACGTGGTCTCTCCAGGAAATTCCGAGAATTCTTCTGTACGACCACATCTCAAAGGCCTCTAGTCTTTTTTTATCACTTTCAGATAACCACCATGTCTCACAGCCGTACATTAAGATGCTCCAAACAAGTGTTTTGGCAAGTTGCTTACGGAGCCTTAAAGAAATATTCTTTGACTCAAGAATTTTGGCTTTTTTATTGAAAACTAGCCTTGCTTGATGTATTCGACTGTTGACTTCTCTTTTTGTTCTGCCATCCCAGGTGATTGTACTTCCAAGGTATACAAATTCTTTTGCATCTTTTAGGGGTACTCCTAGCATTGATATGTTAATTTTCTGCTGCTCATTGCGGCTTACTTTCATGACTTTGGATTTTGTGCTGTTTATCTTCATATTGTAGTTGGAATTAAATATGTTTTCCATGGATGTCAGCGCTTCCGTGAGTTCATCTTCAGTTTCAGCAATCAGAGCAATGTCGTCAGCAAACCTTATCATATCAATCTTTTGGCCATGTATTTTAACCCCCTCTCTATGGCCCATTTTTTCCCTGATGTTATTAATTGCATTTTGTATGTATACGTTGAAGAGTACAGGCGACAGAGAGCATCCTTGTCTCACCCCCTGGCGTATTTTTGCTTCCTTTTGGATGGTCTCCTTCACGATATTGTGGAGGGGATGGTTGAGGGTAAAAACTGTAGAGGGCGCCCTAGACGGGAGTATTTGCAGCAAGTATTCGAGGACATGAATTGTAGCGCTTATGCTGAGCTGAAAAGGGTTGCGGAGGACCGAGAGGAATGGAGATCGAGATGCAAGATTCTGTTGCTGCAAACCAATCCACCGGATTGATACTACGAAGAAGAAGGCTGCTGCTGAAAAGCCTCGAAAAACAATGTTTCGTTTCTTGTTTTTGTTCGCTCGCCTGACAGGGACATATTATAATAATGTTACTTTTAATTATATAAAATTACACGGCGTTTGCATACGCCATTTTATTTGTGATGAGAGTTGCTCCATTTCATGTTGGTGCATCTGTCATCTTTAATTTGCTTTTTGCCGTGATTGTCTTGGCGGCGCTGGATGTCACAGTGTTCCGGCAGTTGTTAAATAACTTTCATCAGGGTGGCGAACGCCATACCGGTCGGATGAAGAAATCAAGTCTTAAATAAAAATAAATGCGAATTGTGCTTCAAAAACAAGTTCTTTGTGCTGTTAATCTGCTCCTGCATCCTTCTTCCATGCGGCCACGTGACGAACCCGCGACATGTCATCTTTTTAAAGCCAGGGGATGTCAACATTTTTTTTTACATATTACAATTGAACTAATTGAAGCTCACGCGTAACCTGATTCTTATATAAGCTCCAAAATCTTTCAGTATCTCCTTTTTATCTGAAAAAAATGTTATTTGTTCAAAAATTAAATCACCCTAATTATCTTGATTACGATGCACTTATTAAAATGCATTTTTAAATATTCGTATTGCATAAATAACAATGTTCAAAATGTAAATTTATGCCGGTATGCATTGTATTAAATTGCACTTTTACGCAGCCCGTCAAACGGCCGTGACACAGAAATGAAGGGTTTTAAGCAGAAGTACTATAATTATCTCTACCAGACGTAAAAAAAAATGAGAAATAAGGTCGGAATAGCTGAAGAAATTTGTGCGTGCTGTTATTCATTATTATATTTATTTCGTTTTTTAACTAACATTTTACCCTAATTTCACACACGCCAACAAAACGAGTTTTAAAAATACCTGTCTCCCATATTAACTGGGAACAATATCCATTTATCAATCAAGCAAGATAGGCACCTAGTAAAAACCATCTCAGATAAGCGATTAGTCACATCATGCGCCACGATGGTCTTCTTCACGACATTATGGATGGGATGATTGAGGGTAGAAACTGCAGAGAGCGCCCTAGACTGGAGTATTTGTAGCAAGTGTTCGAGGACATTATTCTGAGCTAAAAAGGAAAGCAGAAGATTCAGATTCAAGATTTTGTTGCAAGCCAATCCACCGGATTGATACAACGAAGAAGAATATTCATTATAAATTCAATAACTTTACTTATAATATTTATATACTCTAACCAAAAATTATACATTTTACTTTAATACATTATGTTAAATTATATAATTAGACGGGAGTATTTGCAGCAAGTATTCAAGGACATGAATTGTATCACTTATGCTGAGCTGAAAAGGGTTGCGGAGGACCGAGAGGAATGGAGATCGAGATGCAAGATTCTGTTGCTGCAAACCAATCCACCGGATTGATACTACGAAGAAGATATGCATATAAAGTTAAGATTAATCATCCGGATAGCTTAAGAACATTGATTACATTGTTACTATTAAAAAAGTTAAGGTTCCCAATGCTTCAAGTAAGCAGCTATAATCGAATGAGATCTTATACCTAAGTTTAATTCATATCAAAACTTTTAAGCTTGATATCAAAAGTCCATTAACCAAATTGCATGCAAATTGAACTTTGGGATTACTTAAAACAGAGCAAAGGATCTGTTAGTTGAAAAATATAATTAGCTGACTATGTAGGGTTTGTACAATTCGTTGACCATATGATCAGTTGCTTAGTTGATCATATGATTCGATTTTAGAAGGGTTATAGACTAAATCATTTCAATATAATCCGTAAATTTCTTATATTATAGCTGCGGGTATGGCTTAGTGGTATATATATACCAAAAGTAATAAGTGGAATCTACGAAAATTTAAATTTAAATTATTTGTAATTGATTGACAAGCTCTATAAATACTTTAAGTTGGTGTTAATCTTATCCTTCACCCGTAAAATGGGAGTCATTGCCATTTACTTATAAATGGTTGTAGGCGAAAATCGTCACGTTAACACCACGCATTCAAAAAGTGCATTCCTGTAAAATTAGATGATACGTGCATGCCGGTCTATAATCTATAACGTTGGGGGATCAAAATTCTACATGCAGAGTTTAGTAATATGTAAAAAAAATTGTCGTCATGGAATTCATACATAAAATTTCTTTACCACCATCTGCTGGTATTCTTTTTTATGTATTTACGTATATTTAAAAAAACATATTTAGTTTTCAAGTTATTCCAGAAAGGCAATTTCTATTAGTAAATACTACCTTTTTACAAATAACATATATACATACGTCTCTAAGGGTTTCTCACGTTCTTTTGATATTCTCATTACTGCCCTTATAGTAAAAAAAACATTAAATATGTATGGAGGAAAGTCTCAATTGTTGTTCCAAATATCTGTTATAAAAATTCGGTTGTTTCGATCCATCATGACGATGATGCATCATTTCATCTGTCTTCGGCTTCCAGTTTGATCTTGAGACAATAAGTTCACTTCCAGCGATGTTATTTTTCCTCCATCCAGTCTGCGACTAATCGAAACCTTACCGGCGGTGATTCTCCACGCTGGACCAGTAAAACACCAAAAGAAACACCGGCCTCGCCAGCCTTATGAAATCACAATTATATTTGTCAGCGCCTCCTGAACTTTCAAATGCTACCTAAATTTAAAAGAAAAAAAAATCTTCATAAAAATAGTAAAATCAAGAGACTTGATAATTTAAAATTACTAGAAATAAACAAGCGATTAATAATAATAGGAAAATGCTAAACAATCAATTACTATTAACGTATAGCCCCGGCTCTCAATGTGTATTGAATAAATTCGCTCTGTTCAACTGTTCCGTCTACAAATGTCTCTTTTTGTGGGTTTTGCGTTTAGCCGTGTGGCAAATTCTCTAGTACCAATATTTCGACCGCCATTGCAGCGGTCCTTCAGGGTTGGCAATTTTGTGTTGTGTGACAACCCTGAAAAGGACCCCTGCTATGGCGGTCGAAATATTGGTACTAGAGCATTTGCCACACACTGCTAAACCCAAAAGCCACAATACCATGTCTGGCCGTGAAAACCTAAGTTATACTCGTTTATAAAATACAATTGCTTGTACATTTATCATAAATTGATTGAATGCTTACCAGTTGTAGATTGTCAAAAATTGTCTAAACGTCACTACTAATCTTAGCCGGCGGGTATAGCTCAATGGTCAAAGCTTTTGCTTTGCAAGCCAAAGGTCGTGGGTTCGATCAACGATGGAGATTTTTTTTTTTTCAAATAGATTTCTGAGCTCTCAAATACCCTCGTTTGGTGTGAATTCGATCCCTCTCCCGTAAAAATGCAAGTCAAGGCCTATTAATTAAAATTGGTGGTAGACGAAAGTGGTCCCGTGAAGACCACCCATTCATAGTAAATTCCTGTAATAATAAAGATGATGCGTGAATCTCGCGCTGTAGCTTATGAAGTTGGCGGATCAATCACTCCACATGCAGCGCTTAGCCATATGCAGTATGGTAAGCGTCATAGAATTCCACAGATGAGACTTCAGAATTACTATCACCATCTGTTCGTATTCTCCTGTATGTGTTTACATAAAAAAAACTAACTGAACATTTATTTTTCTTTAAATTGTATCAAATAAACATCCTGAAAATCTATCAAAAACAATTGTTAAGATACGAATACTAGATTTAGCAGAATTCAAATATTGCTTGATAACTCTGCAAACTCTTAAAAAAGACTAGAGGCCTTTGAGATGTAGTCGTACAGAAGAATTCTCGGAATTTCCTGGAGAGACCACGTCACGAACAATGAGGTTCGTAGAATAATCAAGGAAGATAGGCAACTTATAAGAACCATCTCAGAGAGGCGAGCCCGATGGATTGGTCACATCATGCGCCACGATGGTCTCCTTCACGATATTGTGGAGGGGATGGTTGAGGGTAGAAACTGTAGAGGGCGCCCCAGACGGGAGTATTTGCAGCAAGTATTCGAGGACATGAATTGTAGCGCTTATGCTGAGCTGAAGAGAATTGCGGAGGATCGAGAGGAATGGAGATCGAGATGCAAGATTCTGTTGCTGCAAACCAATCCACCGGATTGATACTACGAAGAAGAACTCTGCAAAAAAGAACAATCAGTTGACAAAATAAGTAATGAGAGATAAATTGTAGAGATAATATGATTTAGCTTACATCCCTTTTGCGGCAATAAACAACTTTAATGTCTTAAAAGCAAGGCATTTAACCAATGCATCCTCTCTGTATTAACTTATGGCGCAGAGACGTGGAATCTAACAGCAGGTCTTACACATAAAATAAAAGTCACTCAGCGTGCTATGGGGAGATCCATGCTCGGATTGTCTCTAAAAGATAGAAACCGATCTTTATCGTATGCACACTATTAAAAGCATATTAACAAACAAATCTACATTTGTATATCGAGTGTGCAATAAAAAATATGTTCGAAAATATAAAACTTTGAGAAGTTCTTTGTCGTTTATAATATCATTACATTATGGGATTGGAGCTCAGAATTTATTCTAGAGTTCGTTGTTTGATAAACCACTTGCCCTCAAGTCACGTTCTCTACCGAGTTGATTTCAGAGAGTTTTTTTTTTTTTTTGCCAAAGTCTACTTTGAATAGAGCCTTGGGATTTTGGGGCCGCAATAATTTCAAGCCACCTGTAATGGCCTAAGGTGTATTGACATTTGAATCAATAGATAAACTACAAGCTGATTGCAGTTTGTTATTAGTTTTTGTTTAATCAAGATTGGAATGTTGTTAACTGTACAATTATCTTTGCGAAAATCCCATATGCTCAAATGTCATAGAAGCATAGTTTCACACAAACACTTTTGTAGTATATATTTTTTCCAATGTCTTTAGCATTCATTTTGAGAGCGGTCACTTCTATGTTGTTAATTTTTAGTTGAACTGCTTCTTGGGACTAAATGGTCCATGCTTCAGGAGCATCAGGCCAATCACCCAATCTAATGGAAACGTTACGGGAGGGTGGACTCAAAATAGTGTTTTTGTTTTTGGTCAATGATTTCAGCATTCACTTTGAGATCTATTAAAAATAATAAATATTTATTTACTTACCTTGTTTTTACATGGATCTCGTTGAGTATGGCCTTTGTTTAAGAGACTGCAGTTTCGACTAACTCCTAGTCATCCTCAATCCGTCACTGTCAAGAGACAACTCTTGACAGTTGTTGATTGAGGAAGGCTACAAGTTAGTCAAAACTGCAGTCTCCTAAACAGAGGCCATACTCAAAGTGATCCAGATAAAAACAAGGTAAGTAAATAAATATTTATTACATAAATTTACTTTTATAAAAACTTTTTAGTATCTTAAATTAGATTCTAAAATGTGTATTAAAAAAACCTTTTTTTAGAGCCCATTCTTTTTTTGTTGTACGTATTAATTTAACATCTAAAAACAATGGTTCGCTACTTTGAAGCCTCAACATAATCATCAACAAAATCGTGACGAATTTACCTTTTTTCTGTTGTTTTGAATGGAATAAAAAAAAATCACTCGGACCATCCTGATCGAGGAACGACACCGCGATCATCAAAATTATCGCCATTTATTTCAACTCATGTCTGATGTTTATTATACAAAGATCTACGCTTGTTTTGTTCGAAGAAATAATGTCTATATTGTAGACCAGGGCTTGACTGATCTACCTAATGGTTGTGGTAATAATTTTGACAAGTAAACCAATAAATAGATAATTCTTCCTTAAATATCTTCATATATTCTTTCAGATGTTATTGTATTCTCATAGTTTCACCAATCTTTTGCATCGTTTGACCATAAATTTTCAACATCTTCTACCGTTCTAAGCTATATTTTTTACTAAATAAGCTTAAAATTTATCGGCCAGTATTTATTTGCTCAGTAATTAATTCAAGGTTATATCAGTAAATTAAATCGATTGGCAGTAAATTAAATTAACATGCAGTACATTAAATAAATTGGCAGTACCCGCTGTGTCAGTATGAATGTGGTCAGTTATAAAATTTAAATGCCTGTAATATATTCAATACTGCCAGTAATTAATGTAAATGAATTAATATCATAAATCAGCACATAAAATGGAAACCTAACCCAACCTATTATCAATCATCATTCATTAATTATTTACTTCCAATATAATAGGGTCCGCCATCTAACTTTATTTTTTTCCAACTAGTGCTTATTTCGTGAATGGTAACACTTAGCTCATGTCTGATTTGACAGATAATTAGTTTTATCCTTCCGCTGAACGAATATGGTTGTGTATACGCTTGAACAATGCTGGGAAATATTGCGACATTACTTTGAAAATCATGGTAATGTTGCAGAATGTGTGCGAAAATTGCGTACGGATTTTGGAAGAAGAGAATCACCGTCAGCTCCGTATGTTCGTTATCTTGTGAAAAAAATGAAAGAAACTGGCATCCTCATCGATAAACCAAAGCGTGAAAAGCCAAAAACAGTGCGTACACCCGAGAATATTGCTGCTGTGGCAGAAAGTGTGCGTGAAGCGCCATCAATGGCGCTTCCATGCGGCGCGGCCATTTTGAACGAATTTTTGTTCACAAAAATTGAAGAGGAGGATATTGGCAACGTTTGGTTTCAACAGGACGGCGCTACGTGCCACACAGCCGAAGCTACACTCGATGTTTTCCGCCCTGTTTTGAAAAAAAAAGTTATTTGGCGGAACCTTTATTATTTTTCTAAGGCCGACTTATATTTTTTTACTGTTAATTTAAACACCCAAAAATTGTCGTAGAGACAAATATTTGGGCGTTTAAATATTAAATAATTACTTCCCATTAATTGGATTAATTAATGACAAAATAATTATTTACCAAATTTATCTGATTAAGACCAAGTGAGCATTCGCATATTAAATCCACACACCTAGAATTTTTATTTTATTTTTATTTGCAATCTAGCCGCATTCTAATATTGGGCCGAGTTTGTCGTGCGAGCCGTTGTTTTATTGCACCTGTATTACACGGTACATAGTAAGAATTTAAATTTGATGAAAATCTCCAAACAATGAATATGATGTGCATTGTTCAATGTTATAAGAAATATGTGTGATCATGTTAATATTTACTTTCGGAACGTATTACGTGTATTTATTTTTTAATTTTAATTTTTGAGCGAATTCATAATTACCTATTTAAATTTTACATCCGGCTTTTTATGTTTTGTGAATAACTGTGTGAATTGTTTTCCTCTTAATCGAGTTATTTTTGTGAGTATTAATGTTATCTTTATTTAAAATGTATATTAGCATCATAATTATATAAAAAACTTGCAATATAAAAACAATGTTGATTTTGCTTTATGCTATTCGATGTTATAAGTCGGCAAAATTTTATACAAGAGTATAACGAGTCAGAATCCTTTTTTCACATCCTTTTCTTTTTTATCGATATAATTGTATTTCTAGAACTCTGTGGTCTTTGACGCGCTTAATCTTTTCATCGTTTTTTCATTATTTTATATGGATCAAACTGAGCACAATGTGATCCATTTTAAAAAAAGGTATGAAATTGTTATCTATATATAATTACTTACAAAGTAAAGGTGTTCAAAATAACAGTTCTATCAACTTCATCCTCTTCCCACAGCAAATTCACAGTCATTCAAGTAACAAACTGTGATTAATTGACAGTCTGTGACCGATAGTCAGTAGATCGACTACCAAACGGCCAGACAAATCGGATATCTTCATCGATTTAACCGAAAAAGCAACAGAAAATAACGTGGAAACTGGTTAATTATATTTTTTCAATGTTTTCAGCATTCACTTTGAGATCCAATATAAATAGTAAATATGTATTTATTTACCTTGTTTTTACATGGATCACGTTGAGTATGGCCTCTGCTTAGGAGACTGCAGTTTCGACTAACTAGTAGCCTTACTCAATCCATCTGTAAACAAGGTAAATATTTATTAATTAATTCTTTTAATTTTTATTAGAATATTATTTTATTATTTCAATATTCTAATCTACTTTTATAGATCATTGACTATATTACAATATTATTATTACTTAAATATACATATACTAAACATAAAATTCTTTTTCAACGCGTCAATCCAAGCACAAAAATAACGGCAGGGATGCGAACCGCGGACTTTGAAACAATGCCCAGGTATTCATACCGCTCGGCGAATCGCGCCATTACATGCCCAGACCGACCTGCGATGAAACTAGTATCATTGTCGTACGACAGATGTCGCCATAGTATATTCAAAGTATGTATATTTTTTTATTATTATTCTATCAGTATTCATTTAGCCTTTCGGCAGTCTATTTATTTTAGTAAGTGCCACTCGGGTCTCGAACCAAACTATAGACTACTTATAGTTCCGACTCGGACTTTATAACCAATCATTTACCTGTGTTACTGATGGATAATTTTACCTTCTTGATATTGTCTCAAGGAGACATTATTAATTAATTTTTTAAATTTTTATTAGAATATTATTTTATTATTTCAATATTCTAATCTACTTTTATAGATCATTGACTATATTACAATATTATTATTACTTAAATATACATATACTAAACATAAAATTCTTTTTTCAACGCGTCAATCCAAGTGGTACTTACTAAAATAAATAGACTGCCGGAAAGTAATAATATTAAGCTTGTGAATAAATGAATACTGATAGAATAATAATAAAAAAATATACATACTTTGAATATATACTATGGCGACATCTGTCGTACGATAATAACAATGATATAAATACTAGTTTCATCGCAGGTCGGTCTGGGCATAGCAATGGCGCGATTCGCCGAGCGGTATGAATACCTGGGCATTGTTGGTTTCCAAAGTCCGCGGTTCGCATCCCGCTTCTGCCGTTATTTTTGTGCTTGGATTGACGCGTTGAAAAAAGAATTTTATGTTTAGTATATGTATATTTAAGTAATAAAATATTTATTAGGTTTTTTTTTTTTCGTTTTTTTATCATTCAGATGCCGTCGTTTCAAAATCCGACCAAGCTTCAATTTTTAAATTGATTTGATTAAATTCAAACTCATTACATGCCCTCGGTAGGGATGATCCACCCCTTAAGGACAAAAATAACCTAACCTAACCTAAGGATTTGTCCAGTGATCGTCGAGTCCAGAGATCCATAGGTCTCGTTAACGAAATAACTTAGGTTAGGGTAGGTTAGCGAGAAATTCAGTGTACCAAATGTCCCGCGCACCAGACGTCTGGTGTGACCCACTGCGTTACCGATAAGTCGTTGAACGAAATGTCTGTGAACGAAATGCGGCGGAATTGCTTAAAGTATAATAACGATACCAAAACACAAAATACGTTTTTTTTGGCTTTTTGACGATAGTTAAAAGATCGTAAAGGCTTAATCTCCAAAGACGATTTCGATCTTTTTCCGTTTATTCTGTGTTATCTTTTTAATATTATTTCATTAACTTGACTGATAATGACAGTGAACTATACTATAAGTTATTAAGACAATTGATTATACTTATGAGCACATAATTTAATATTCCACGATTCATTTTACATTACTTTAAAAGTACTTTGTAAAGTTCTGTAGTCTTGCAATCACGTGTAGTTTTCTGTACATAATTACATTACACATTGCAGAGCAAGTGAGGAGTAGTCAGCAGGTGGGGAGTTGAATTTTTTAATTATGTCTTCAAAGCATTGTTCAAATAAAATTACGAGGAATGTGCTAATAAAACGTGCCGTCTGTATTTACGCAAGAGTTTATACCTGGTTAAACAATTATGATCAATTCCATAGAACAATATTATTGAAATTAATATTCTCATCCGTTTTACTTTGAATTTAAAAAAAAATTATAACTGATACTCATATATTTGTACAATAAACACTATCATCATTCATGAGAGAAATGTCATATAGTATAAGAGTTATTATTTATAAATTTTTATCATAAACTTAGTCAACGTGGTCCATCTTAAAGCATAGTGAAATGATTATTTATTGACATCAGCATGTTGTACCCCTTGCTGACTGGTACCGAAAACCTCGATATACAATCTTTAGTCCGGTCACGGGTGTGACGTAAGTTATATAGATCGCCACTTGCGGCGCTGGGTGTCACCGACCACGGCGCCCGGTGCCCAGTCAGTTGTGTTCTGAACGCGACGAGGTCGTATTATATTCCGCTAGGGCCGGAAGTTAGTACAGTTTATCGTAAGAATATACGTGATTCTGGAAAAGTCTGTGTGTTGTTTTCTGCTCCTCACCCTGCATTATTTGTTGAATATTGGTATAAATTTTTAGTGGCTTATAAGTTTTTATAATAATGAAACATATTCTTATCCCTGGTCCACTTGGTAACATATATGG
Organism: Glossosoma conforme; assembly: GCA_022606575.1. Classification (NCBI taxonomy): domain Eukaryota; kingdom Metazoa; phylum Arthropoda; class Insecta; order Trichoptera; family Glossosomatidae; genus Glossosoma; species Glossosoma conforme. Next base: position 569,941 of record JAGTXR010000048.1, read on the forward strand.
TTCCCGACAACCTCTTGAGCAGAAGTAAGAGTCCTTGAAGAAGGAGCATTTGTAGTATCCGAGGCATATTTTTGGGTGATTTGTTAATGGGATTTTTAAAGGTAATCGGATGATAAGTCCGACGCTCCCGGGCCTATACAATTTTGTCCTAAGGGGCGGCTCAACGCTCAGGTGCAAAGATGTCCTAGATCGAGGTATGTACACAGCTGAAAGAACTAAGTGGCGGAAATTTTGGTGACCATATTTTCCAGATATGGAAAGAAAAAACATTCTTAGACCTCAGAATTTATTTAATTATTTTAAAACGAAACATATTATTTTTTGATATTCCATTTTAAGCAAAATTGTTTGAATATGCAGCCTAATGTATTAAAAAAAAATGACATATTTAATGCAAATTGCCGGCGGGTATACCTCAATGGTCAAATCGTTTGCTTTGCAAGTCAAAAGTAGTGGGCTTGATACCCGAAGGAGATTAAAAAAAAATATATTTCTGAGCTCAAAAATACCCCGATTGGTGTGAATATGATCCTTCACCCGTAAAATGCCAGTCATAGCCTATTTATTAAAATCGGTGGTAGACGAAAGTCGTCCCGTGAAGACCACCCATACATAGCAAATTCTTGTAATAATAAGGATGATGCGTGAATCTCGGGCTGTAGTCTATGACGTTAGCGGATCAACAATCCACATGCAGCGCTTAACCATATGCACCATGGTAAGCGTCATAGAACTTCACAGATGAGAATTCAGAATTACTATCACCGTCTGTAGGTATTCTCTTGTATGTATTTACATAAAAATAAAAAATCATAAAAATAAGCATCTCGTCCAGTATCCGTGCAACAGAATAAGGAGCATACGACATCTAAGAGTGCAACAATTACACAATATATTTCAGTCACAAAATTAATCATCATATCGAATGGTTACTTATTGTCCCCGATAAATATCTGAGAATAAGGAGGCATAGATTGTTCGCTCTCCCAAAGAGTAACCTGCCAGAGACTATGCCTCTTGGGAGAGGGATCAGACTGTTTAACCAAATCGCCTCGGATGATGATATATTTCACGTAAGGGAGGCCCAATTCAGACATGAACTCCACGAGTTTCTTTGTAGGAATAATTTGTTGGCGTCGTCTGTTGGATAAGCATTGGGACCTTCTGTTGCTTGTCTTTATTGCTCTGTTTTTAGTACTTAATCATAAGTATATTTGTAGATATTGTATTTTTCTATTTTATGGTTTATATTATAATCCTTACTGTACTTCAGAAACGAATTTAGTTGTCTAAATTTGAAATGTTTCTGTTAGGGAAAAAAATATAAAAAATAAAGCTATAGAACGGTATTCACATGATGTATGATGGAATTTATTCACGTTTATGTATAGTATATCATAATGTTTGAATCATAAAACGAAACTTTATTGAGAAGGAACCTGGGTCCTTATAACATAACGAATATCTAAAAATGCTGCCCGTAAACGGTAGTCCCGTAGTCGACTCACAATGGAATTCACTGGTATAAGGTATCACATATAGAGGCATGCAGGGTATAGTGAGGAGGTAACAGACACCTCAAATACTTTGTCAAACAGCAAGCAAGGCCGGCATGTGACGCACTGTCTATATATAGTCATGCTTCACGAGGCCGTTCTGACAACTCGACAGCCTCAAACTAAAACGACGTATAACCATTAACGCCATACAAAATAATTAAAATTTAGGGTATTTGCATACATCGAAGCTTTAGTGCATCATCGTCATTGCTAGCTGGAAAATATGGTAGCCACTAATGCCGCTCTAAAGTTCCGTCATCCGCCATGGTACTTTCTCATATCAGCTCTACCTCTTGAAGTTTTGCTGAGTGCATTCTATGAGTAGTTGCCTATGGCTAAAACGCTGGTAATAATTGTGAATTTGATCCCTAATCCGTAAAATGCCACTTATAGCCTATTAATCAAAATCGGTGTTAGTCGAAAGCCGTGAAGACCACCCATTAATAGTGAATTACTGTAATGATAAGGAGGATGCGTGAATGTCGGGCTTTAGTCTATGACGTTGGCGGATCGACATTCCACTTGCAGCGCTTAGCCAAATGCACCATGGTAAACGTCATAGAATTCCTCAGATGAGATTTTAGAATTACTATCACCATCTGTCTGTATTCTCCTGTATGTGTTTACATAAAATAACGCTTATTCCATGTCAGCCTCGTTTACTGCGCGAGCAGCCCTGACGATATTCTTGATGAAGCTTAACAGCAAGGGACGGTCAGAACTAAGCAGCTATTCAGGAAGATCCTCCCAAAAAACGACAGAGACTCCCAGGCGACAATATACTCCATCAAAGATGCCTCACTGTCTATTGCATGGATCATGGCCAAGTGAAAGCGTACAACATTGATAACGGATTTTTTTAAAACATCTCAATTCTTTGTATACTTCAATGATAAATCAAATATAATAAAAATAAAGTGGTTCGTAGTATCAAAATGCATGCATCAAAACTAGAGTGTTTTAGGCTTCAGCAAACAACATCGTTGGGACAAACATCGTGGGTAAAGCTGAAGGTGGAACTCAAGATGCCGATGCCTCCCCCTACCATCACAATATTAGCACACCTGGCTGTGAGGCATTATATAATCAAGTGTCTTGATTGAACTAACTATCTGTGCATCACCCACCAACATAAAACACATTGTTATCAATAGATTGTTTTAACAAGAGCGCCTCAAAAGACAACAATGAGTTGTAACCAGTGCCTGTTTTAGGGGGTGGCGCAGTGGGTCGGTGGTCTAGGGCGTTGAATGAGCTAGAGGCGACAAGGGCAATCTGGCTCATGCATTTATATTTTTTAAATACATACAATATGGGGCGCCAGAAAAAAAATGCCCTAGGGCGCCGTAGGGTCTAGAGCTGGGACTGGTTGTAACTCATTGTTGTCTTTTGAGTAATCGTATATCTGTACATATAGTATGATAGCTATGGCTCAAGTTATATACAGAGATGATTGAAAAAAAACATGTGTTTTGTCACCACAACCTGCTAACAGTTTTATCAACTGTTCATACCTAATCCCAAGACATTTTTCAATCAGAGGTCCATCTGGGAGCATGTATGATTATCGATGGCCTCCATGATGAGTGACCAAGAACTAGAAGAACGGCAGTTGTACATTCAAATGCAAATTTTGGGTGTTTACTCATCAGTATTTTTTAAGGGAATTTAAATGATTAACCTGATCATCCAAAGCAATCTTATATAAATGCCTCAACACAAGCAATGATACCCGCTAAGCAAAAGGTGGTGATCCATACATGTTTTGATCCGCATTCAGTTTTGTGCTGAATGACTTTTATAACTCGCTAAAATATCTCTGTAAGATCTTTTCACTTAATCATTTTTTCCTAAATATTTTCAGCTCTTAAAAAACTTGTTTATAAGTATGGACTAGTCAGGGAATAAGGTCAAACTTTGTTTGATTATTTCTCAAGAAGGTTCGTATCATTCAATATATGAAATTTTTCTAGTTCTAAAATATATTGTAAAACACTTTATATTATACTAAAAACATTCATTAATTCGTTATCAAAAGAAAATCACTAACAATTCAAGAGTAGTTAACTTAATTTGGTTATTTTTAGTGTATATATCATGAGAGTCATTGGTTTCTTTCAGCTGATAGGAACTTCGCTTCATTGCCAAGTTAGCTCCGCATTACAAAGTTTTGTCTATTGCATCGGTCTTCACAACCTTCCGGAACGATTTGATAAGATAATAATATTATATTCAGTTAATTACAAAAGTAAATGTTAAAAGTAAGTATCAAATAACAGTGGAAGCAAAAATAAAATGTAAATGATCGTATTTTATATAATACGGATAAACAGTTATACGTAATTGATAGTGAACCGAACATAACTCCACAGCAAGTAAAATGAATTGCATGAATATGCAACTACTTAATTATTCTGTTTAATGGCATGGAAAATTGTAAAGTAAATCATTAATATCTTAAATAAAGTAAAAGTATGGTATATTAATATTACATAAAAATCAATCAAAATATATAAAAGGCTATATATATTGTAATATTTAAATATTTTTTAAATTAATTTAATAAAACTTTCTTAAGCTAATACGAAAATGTTTGTAATAGCGCTTTCCTAAGATTTATAGACTAGAGTTAATACTACATATATTATCTCTTATGGCCTACACATGAAAAACTTCATGAAACTGCTAGGTCCACTAATATAGAACCCAATAGCTCCGAATTCATAATTTACACCGAATATACAATATTTTGTTGTCAATGGTTCTTTAGGATAAGACTGAGTACAGAATTTGTAAAAAAAAATAAATATTAGGTATCAGAGGCTTTTGTTAGGGGATATTTTTTTAAATCGGTGTGATTACCCCTGTGAATATTAAATTAAAGAATCCAAATTATTATTAATCTTAACATTTTACTAAAATAAATTGTGGCCGTTTAGTGAGTTTCGAAAGCAGGTATATGTGTTGAATAATACGGGTACGATGGTTTGAGAGAGCGGATAAGGCAGCTTTCCATACTACAATCAGTCAAGAGGCAAAAAGGAAGACCTTATTTAGACATACATTCTGAATGCCACGGAAGAGCATAAACTACACCTGCCTTTTCTTCAAACCGCCGTCCTGGAAACATATACATGAGGCAGAGCTGATATGATATGAGACAAGGACCATGTCGGCTGGCAGAGATTTGTAGCAGTTGTTCGTGACTAGCATATGCTCCAGTTATGGTGGATACGATGTAGACGATGATGACATTATAGTTTGGACAGGAAAAGGAATGCATCAGAAGATGCTTAAACTATCATCAAACTAGGTGAACAGCAGTCCTCGGTTGGTGTTGGTTTAAGGTGGGCATTGTGCATAAAAGCTACAAAACAAACTGCGTATTAAATTAGTTTTCAAGTTCAATGTCTTTGTGTCGAACATCGATTTTTTATCTTGGCAGCAATTGTTTTAATGATCGCAGTAAGTATTTGTTATTTTTTTACGATTCACAATTGCAATGGATCTGCCGGCCGCTGAACGTTCTCACAGAGATTTCATAAAGCATTTTTTTTTCTAATCTCGATTCTGGGGTTCAATCAAGTCTGACGTGAATTATCATTCCGACCTACGTTCTAACTTTTAACCAACACACAGCATCAAAGGATGTTCAGATTAAGAAACTGTAAGATATAAAAGGGCGGGCGGCATAGTCCAGTGGTCAAAGCGTTTGTCATTCAGACGTGGTCGGTTCAAATCCCGACTAAGCTTGATTTTGTTAAAATCTATTAATCAAAACAAAGCTCCATACATGCACCCGGTAGGGTTGAGCCATCCCTTAAGGACAAATAAAATGGTCCAGGCCTCAAGAGCGTCGGGCTTTATCATCCATCTCATTAAAAACGGTGATTATTGAACACCTAAATAGTTAGCTGGCATTACAGCCACAGTATATGCAATTTAGCAGGCTCTTGCCCTGAAGGATCCCAGGAACCATCTATTTTTTTTTATATATATTTTTATTTTATTAACGGCCTAGGCCAATACGTACGGTTTTAAAGTAGAAAATACAATAAATAAAATGGTAAAACAGAACAAATATTTAAGCTAAGACAATATATTTGGACAAAACATGAACATCAGTAAATAAAACAGATCTCGCACATTAGTAGAGGGATCTGCGAAAAAATATTCCCATGTGAAGATCCGAGTAAAGATATGTTCTAGGGACAAGGCATAGACAATCTGAGCTCACAGAACTGTAAAACGACAATTTGCGGTGTCTATATGCTCCAAATGTGCACCGGATATGGTAAAAAATAAATATATACTTTGCCGGATTGAGCAGCTCTTAGAACCAAATAAGCTGACCTAGGAAACGTTGAGATAATCACTAAAAATTCCTACAAAACTATTTAAACTAAGTAAAAATCAGCTATTCTTAGCTTATGAATTGCAGAATATAGTAATTTTTTCGACAGACGCATACAACTGGGATGGGCAGCATTTGGAAAACTAAAGTACATTTTTAAAGCGAAAATTCCGCAATGCCTTAAAACTAAGGCGTTTAACCAATGCATCCTCTCTGTATTAACTTATGGCGCAGAGACGTGGAATCTGACAGCAAGTCTTACCCATAAAATAAAAGTCACCCAGCGTTCTATGGAGAGATCCATGCTCGGAGTGTCGCTAAAAGATAGAATCCGAAACGAGGAAATACGCAGAAGAACTCAAGTAGTGGATGCTACCCAACGGATAGGCACACTCAAGTGGCAATGGGCAGGACATATCTGTAGAAGAGACGACGGTCGATGGGGAAGAAAAGTATTGGAATGGCGCCCAAGAACTGGCAAACGAAGCATTGGTCGACCCCCTACAAGATGGACCGACGATATAAGAAGAATAGCGGGAGTGACCTGGATGCGGAAGGCGGAGGATCGAAGAGGATGGAGACTCATGCGGGAGGCCTACGTTCAACAGTGGACGGACACAGGCTGATGATGATGATGATGATGAGTAATTTTTTAAGTCGATAATAATATTTGAATATTAAATAAACAATCTGAACTACCTTGCTGTTGCATGAATACAGATTCATCTCCGCTCACAATGTATATAGACTCATTTTCTCCACAATGGTCAGCCCATCCGTTTTAGTTCAACACCTTTCATACAGAACCGACATAATTGGGCAGAGTGAAATAATAATCTCGGCTTCGACACAAATTGAACGCTGACGCAACACGACGCGAGGGCATTATGTCTTATTTAGGAAGAATGTCCACAATTATTATTGTACTTTTTGTCCGACTTGCATGCCACATACTACACCAGTACTCCTCAAACATAATAAATATGAATAATTTTAAACGGTAAAATTTGTAATTGTGGCTTTCTCTTTGAACAGTTCTTATCCCCAATATTTTGAACGCCATTACTGGGGTCATTTTCAGTGTTGACGATTTATGATTAATGTTGTACTTGAAATATATAAACGTACCTCTTCAAACCTCATGTGAGATGATTACGTTCTTCGAAAGCATACCTCCACGAGCGTCATGTTGGATATATTAGATTGTCTTTATTCGTCTATGAAGCTCCTGGGCAGGTGCTCGAGGTGGATTTCATTCTGCTTTAGAGATCAAGCCGTCATTTTTGTTGATGTTAATAGGATGTGTCTTGATTCCAATTGCTTGAAGATGATCCCTGCAATGGGAGTCGAAATAACCGATGGAAGAAGTAATTTGCAACACGCGGCTCAACCCAAACGTTATAATTATTAATAAATATGATTGTTATATTATTCAAAATATACAAATAATACGAACGAAACAACCAGCTTACTTTTTTTATTTTATTCCAAAAACATCTTCGAATATTTTTATTTTAAAAGGTAAATTCGTCTTCTAACGTTGTTCTATTTCATTTTGCTGTTTATTTCAAACAAATTTGTTCTAAACGCCGCAGGTATATCACGTCGAAACCAAACTGTTTACACTTAATTAACATCATGTAAGGTGTTCTAATTCAATTTTAGTTTGGCTTAAATGTATCCAAGAAGAATATCCGCAAAGATTATCGACTGTCTAAAGAAATGAGGCCTTTTTGGCCCGGGCCCGTAGAAATCAAACTATCTACGATAAATGTATGCCTATTTTCGATAAATTGTAAAATGTAGTACAAATCAATATAATATTCTATGACAGAGAGATAAAAACTAGGCTTACGACTGCGTTGCCAGTGCTAAGCTCCAAATATTAACGTTTGATGGTGAAACGATTTTTTTTTAAATCTCTAAAATTCTAATATATGCATGAATGTGGATGCACGAAAAATCACACACTTATATCACGTTTGGATAGCAATATTATTCATGATCTTTATGTAGCTTAGCAACTTAAACTGTAAATTATACATATTTTGAGAACCACTGCTATACAAAGTACAGACAGACGGTAAGCCCGTGACTAAACAATGTACGGGTAATATTTTAAGTGCATCCAAGTCCAGCGTTACATAATTGAATTTAAATTTTGAATAATAATTCGTTTTAACGACTCTTTAAAAGTTTATAAAACACGTGCTTCATTACGGTAAATCAACATGAGATGTAATGAACAAAATTTTCTCACGATCATATACGAGTATTAGTACAAAAAACGGCCTTCATTTAAAAAACACTTCAACATTTCATCCACAAAAACATCAAGTTGTTTGAGAATATGATTTGAATTAATTTTAGTAAGTACGGTTAATTTTAAGTATTTACATCACATTTAACCGTGTGTTGATATTATGCGCATCATTTTAAGATTCTGATATTCATTGAATCAAATAATGATTTACTTTCGCATTTTTACCAAAGTATGGAAAGCTATTGTGTCTGCTCACTTACCTTTCGTAACTTACAATGTAAACCATCGCATCTCCAATATTCTACGTATTCACATACTGTAGTTTTTGCATTCGCATACATTTAAAGAAAGGGGCAAAACAGATGCTGTATTATACTTTATTTTGATCGAGTATGGCTACGACTACAAGTCCTAATTATTGCGCATAGAGTTAAATGTCGATACGAGGCTCGCAAAACGAAAAAATAACAATATTTTCACGTTTTTCAGGCGAGTATAGCTCAGTGGTTAAAGCGCTTGCTTGGCAAGGCGAATTTCATTGGTTTGACCCCCGACGGAGATTAAAATATACATATTTTTAATCGATTTCTGTGCTCTAAAATACCCCCGGTTGGTGTGAATTTGATCCCTCACCCGTATAATGCCTATGAATTAAAAATCGGTGGTAGACGAAAGTTGAACTGTGGAGACCACCCATTCATAGTGAATTCTTTTAATAACAAGGATGATGCGTAAATGTCAAGCTGTAGTCTGTAACGTTGGTACTCCACATGCTGCGCTTAGCCATGTGCAGCATGGTAAGCATCATAGAATTCGACAGATGAGACTTCAGAACCACTATCACCATCTGTCAGTATTCTCTTGTATGTGCTTACATAAAAAAAATTGACAGAGCACTACTCTCAGTGACCTGTACGTCTATACTCGTGTATATGAAATATTTTGACTTTTTCAATATTCTTCGTAGTATCAATCCGGTGGATTGGTTTGCAACAACAGAATCTTGCATCTCGATCTCCATTCCTCTCTGTCCTCCGCAACCCTTTTCAGCTCAGCATAAGCGCTACAATTCATATCTTCGAATACTTGCTGCGAATACTCCCGTCTAGGGCGCCGTCTACAGTTTCTACCCTCCACCATCCCCTCCACAGTATCGTGAAGAAGACCATCGTGGCGTATGGTGTGATCGATCCATCGGACTCGCCTCTCTGAGATGGTTCTTATAAGGTGCCTATCTTCCTTGATTATCCTGAGAACCTCATTGTTCGTGACGTGGTCTCTTCAGGAAATTCCGAGAATTCTTCTGTATGACCACATCTCAAAGGCCTCTAGTCTTTTTTTTATCACTTTCAGATAGGCACCATGTCTCACAGCCGTACATTAAGATGCTCCAAACAAATGTTTTGGCAAGTTGCTTGCGGAGCCTTAAAGTAATATTCTTTGACTCAAGAATTTTTGCTTTTTTATTGAAAGCTAGCCTTGCTTGATGTATGCGACTGTTGACTTCTCTTTTTGTTCTGCCATCCCAGGTGATTGTAGTTCCAAGGGATACAAACTCTTTTGCATCTTTTAGGAATACTCCTAGCATTGATATGTTCATTTTCTGCTGCTCATTGCGGCTTACTCTCATGACTTTGGTTTTTGTAACAAAAAAATCATCATATTGTAGTTGGAATTAAATATGTTTTCCATGCGCTTCAGTAAGTTCATCTTCAGTTTCAGCAATCAGAGCAATGTCGTCAGCAAACCTTATCATATCAATCTTTTGGCCGTGTATTTTGACCCCCTCTCTATGGTCCATTTTTTCCCTGACGTTATCTATTGCATTTTGTAAGTATACGTTGAAGATTACAGGCGACAGAGAGCATCCTTGTCTCACCCCTTGACGTATTTTTGCTTCCTTTTGGACATTTCCAAGTGTTATTATGGCAGCTTCTTCTTTGTAAAGTGAAAATATGAGTCTTCGTTCCATGTATTTGACTCAAATTTATTTCATTACATCGAAGAGCTTCTCCCAATCAACTTTATCAAATGCTTTTTCAATGTCCACGAAGGCAATATATTTATCTTAGTCTACTTTTATCCCCTTTTCCAAGATCATACGCAGGGATAAGATTGCTTCTCTGGTTTCCCATTCTTTTTCTAAATCCATATTGATCGCTAGTGAGAGTCTTTTCGATTTTTGGTTCAATTCTATGTAGGATTATGTTGGTCAGTATTTTGGATGCATGGGATAGAATACTGAGTGTTCAGTGTTGTTCACATTTCGTTGTTCCGGGCTTCTTCGGCAGAGTAACAATTAGACACTTTTTTCAATATGTAGTCCGATTTGCATCTCAAGAGGTGCTGCTGCATAGCAAATATGTCTTGTTTCCATTCATTTTCATGCCCAGTTACAAGAAATTTACTTCCAACCTGTCGATGGTGTCCTTTAAGAATGCAGTGTTCTATGAAGACAGCGTCATCAAAGTATTTCAAACACTCTTTTCGCGTCGAAGATATGGCAAACAGCGCATTGGACGACCCCCTGCAATATGGACAGAAGAAAAGCAGGAGAAGCCTGGATGCTAAAGATGGAAGATCGCGAAAGGTAGAGACTTATGAGAGAGGCCTTCGTTCGACAGTAAACGGATATAAATGATGATGACGATGACTTACCCAATCGTCTATAATCCACGTCACTCAGATCTCATCCCACACGCAAACTTTCGCTTCAGCCATCAGCTGCGCGACCTTGCCTCGCAAATTTTGACCGTGAAATACCAACCAGACTTCACTTCCTTCGGAAAAAAACACAACAGCAAAAAAAACACTCTGACCAACCCACAAAAAGCCAGAACGATTCGGTCAACTGATGACTGTTTTTAAAACATTTTTTTGCGACTCCATCTTTAGTGAACCACTCAGAACAAATGATTGTATCTTTTAAGCTCATTGTCAAATTAATGGCTTCCACTTTGAAAATTAATTAGTGAATTCAATTACGTGATAATTATTTATTTTTAATTTAGTGAGTTTGTAGAATCGTTTATAATTATCGGTGCTGCATATTTATCTCTATTAAAGAGTTGTTTTTTGTGCTTATTTATGTATTACTATAAGTGTTTTTTTATGAATAATACTTTTGGTGCCCCACCTATCGTTCACAGACAATTCGTTCAGTGACACATCATTAATGACGTGGGGCGCACTGGAGGTCTGGTGCACGGGACATTTGGTGGATGAGACAACTGGTGCACTGGTTGTCTCGCTAACCTAAGGATTTTCCCAGTCATCGTAGAATCCAGAGATCCATAGGTCTCCTTAACGAAATAATTTAGATGAGGTTAGGTTAGCGAAGCATTCAGTGCACCAGTTATTTTTTGCGCCAAATGTCCCTTACACCAGACGTTTAGTGCGCCCCACGTCGTTACCGATGAGTCGCTGAACGAATTGTCTGTGAACGAAATGCGGTGGAAGCATATTTTTTCTTGCGCGGAATTAATTTAAATTATTAAAAATATAGATAATTGTCCCACAAATTGTTAAGTTAAATATATAATTGTATATTATATAAATAAATCATTTATAAATTATTTAGCGTGACATTCGTTAATTGTTTCATAAGACTTTAATATGTCAAAGACTGTTATATTTGTAAATAATTAGACCTGGATTAAAAAATAATGTTAAATAAACCTGAATTTTTAATTTTTAATTTAGGAATTTAAATTTTTAATGAATATGAAATTCTTTAGTGACATTATACTACTACAAACGAGTACATTATATAAAAATATTGATCACTATTGTTGTCGCTGGGTTGAAAAGACAGGCCTCCCAACTGGCAAGAACCTTCACTGGCGGACCTGGAAATCCTTAACAGATTACGAACCGGAGTTGGTAGAACGAAGGACAACCTCGAGCGGTGGGGCATGCTTCAGCAGGGATAGTCACTATTGTGTGACTGTGGAGTCCTGCAGACCGCCTCACACCTAAGATCCTGCTCCATGTGCCCAACAAGCTGCACATCTCAAGACCTAATGCTGGGCAACACACGGGCTATCGATGCTCCCAGATACTGGACATAAATAATTTGACATCGCTGACACGAAGAAGAAGCAGATTGATCACTTTAATTTTAACAATTTAAATGTCTAACAGATGCTTTCATAAATTGATTCGTTGCCTTAAAATTGCGTAGGATGATCAAATAACAGCATCTTCACAGTATTAATTCAATTCAATGTATCTAAAATATATACCGAACATGGTCACTTGAATTGACCGTTAGATATCCAAATACACACCATATATTATACGCACAATCTCGTGTTATTTGTAATACAGCTCATTTCCCCATCTGCTTTCGTTTCGATTCACATGCAAATCTCTATGTGCCGCTATCGATGCCGCAATCGAAACACGGCCTTATAAGGCTCTGGTCCAGTGCTGTGATATTTCCAGTTCGCGGAACAGTTTGGTGGCGCCCCATACGGACTGCGCCCCCGCAATCGCCCACGCCCAGCGACTAATGAAATCACGTACAAAATCCCTACCTGCTGATATTAAATACATACGATGAATGAAAACCGATAATATTTTTCCATGTGGACCTATTTTCTGATGATATCGTTTCATCTGGTAGAAATATCTTTGATTTTTGATAACCTTCATTTGATTGATTCAGCGACTCTGGTCATATTTAAACAATTCCGATACCCTTTTAAATTCAGCCAAAGAACGTAAGTATGCGTCTCGTACGAATACTAAAACATTGCTCTCCTCTCATATAAGCTCCCTAACTCTATCCTTTAGTCATTACAAATTTCCGTTAATATTATTAATTATTTTATGTAAACATATACAGGAGAATACCGACAGATGGTGATAGTAATTCTGAGGTCTCATCTGTGGAATTCTATGACGCTTACCATGTTCATATTGGCTTAGCACTGCATGCGGAGTGTTGATCCGCCATCGTCATAAACTACAGCCCGAGATTCACGCATCATCCTTATTATTACAGGAATTTATTATGACTGGGTGGTCTTCACGGGACGACTTTCGTCTACCACCTATTTTAATTAATAGGCTTTGACTGGCATTTTACAGGTAAGGGATAAAACACCAACCGGGGGTATTTTGGAGCTCATAATTCGATTAAAAATCATTTTTTTTTATCTCCGTCGGGGATAGAACCCATGACCTTTAGCTTGTAAAGCAAACGCTTTGACGACTGAGCTATACGCTCCATTTTAATTCTCACTAAAAAGAACATTTGGTATAAACCAATTGTTAATAAAACTGTAAAAGATATTGGGATAAAAATAAGAACCATCTCAGAGAGGCGAGCCCGATGGATTGGTCACATCATGCGCCACGATGGTCTTCTTCACGATATTTTGGAGGGGATGGTTGAGGGTAGAAACTGTAGAGGGCGCCCTAGACGGGAGTATTTACAGCAAGTATTCGAGGACATGAATTGTAGCGCTTATGCTGAGCTGAAAAGGGTTGCGGAGGACCGAGAGGAATGGAGATCGAGATGCAAGATTCTGTTGCTGCAAACCAATCCACCGGATTGATACTACGAAGAAGAAGATATTGGGAAGAGACTGATATGTTTAAGCAAAATTATTTACGAAAGTATCATTAGAAATGGGCAAAATGATAATAAAGAAACTCTTATTCTACATGTAACAAATAAATGATATTTGGCAGCCAAATAAGCAGCTAAAAATTTTGTCCACTTATATCCGAACAGACTTATTTTATGCCTTCTGCTAGGACTATTTCAGCATTTTTAGCCAACCATTAAAAATAACGATGGCATCTATTCTTTCGATGGAAAACCGGTTTAAGCTTGTTCTATGGGATTTTAATCTATCTACCTCTATGTTACCTGATAATACCCAGTTGGCTGTAGTCGATTATGGTTTTTTGTCATTTTAAAAACCATACTATCCGCTGTAGAAAAACAATGTGACTATTTAAAAAAAATAATCTTAAAAATAAAAGAATAAATATTAAGATTTAAACTGAATTGTGACGTAACACTAAAAAATAAACTCATGTTATCAGAATTGTTTATAATCGTTATTGAAATATCGTTTTCGTGGCTACATTTTCAATTATTATACTGATTTGTTTTTCTTAAAACAACGAAACACGTTATTTCACAGCTTTAAAAGTCATCATTTAACATGTTTTTAGATTATAAATGCATACAGGAGGGCACCAAGAGTGGGTTAAGGTCATCCAGTTGGCTCTATGACGTTCCATTCTCAAGTGCAATTAGACTGTGTATACGTCCATACATGCATGACGTTTGTGCTAAGATTAGGCAAATTTAAAATTTAATTAATCTCCTAAAACGCTATTTGTACTAGTTTTATAACAAATCAACAAAAAAAATGGATTACATCTGATTCATAGATGGGATTATTCGTCAACCGTCATAGTTTTAGTCTTATCTCTTATCAGCTTGCCTACCGGAGCTTCGCCGAGTATTCTATGCAATTTCTGACGGCCTTCCAAGGCTTCATATACTCGTAGTCAATGCTATTTTGCGACATTTGAAATATCCCAGCTTTATTCATCTATTAACCAAATGTACGATAGAAAGCCGCCATATCCACTCCCGATTTATCACTAAGTCAAACCATCTTACCTCCAGTGTTCCACGCAGGCAACTGCTTTACTGATACAGTAAAAGAAAAAAATATATGGAATGTTTATGAGACTACAGTTTCAAATAACTGGTAGCCTTCTTCAATATGTCACAGTGTAGAGCAGAATATCACAACTGGAGCAGTTGATTATTAACAGTGACGTATTAAAGAAGGCTACCAGTTAGTCGGAACTGCAGTCTTATTAACAGAGGTCATACTCAACGTGATCCATGTAAAAACAATGCATATGGCATGTTTTGAATAAAATGATTTTTCGCGTCGTATATTACTGTAGCAGTCTAAACAGCGGGTCCATGTAAAAAGAATGCATATGGCATTTTTTGAATTATTCGGGCGTCCAGTGTAGGCGTATGTCGCGTGGGATGCCTCGAAGGTTTCGCTGAACGACAGAAATGCAAGGCGAGCAATCGGACAGGTTTCGAGTCTCGATTTCGCAAATGCTAACTGGTCCGATAACGCGTCGATCCGAACTTTCCTCTTGTCCAATGCAAATTCAATGTTTGCGTGCTAAAAATAAACGTGTCGGACCGTGTGAAACAGACTGCCGTGATATTTGGATTCAAATGTTGATCGCATTAAAATATCATCAACTTCCATACTTCAACTTGATAGATCAATTCATGCACTGTAGTCGCATGCAACAGCAAAACGAATGTAGAAACAGTAACGTGTGGAGTCTAATGAAATATCTCGAATATCTTTTTTTTCAGTTGCGGTCAATTATGATACGATGATAACAATGGTATAAATACAACTTCTAACACGTGTCAGTTCAGACGGAGGAATAGCCGAGAGGGCTGGGCGGTATATAAAGACCTGGGCAAAGATTGGTTCCAAGGCCCACGGCTTGCATCCCGCTTCTGTCGATATTTTTCTGAATGAATTGATGCGTATAAAGAATTTGATGTATATTATGTGTATATTTAATTACTAATTGTAATATATTCAATGATCTATAAAAGAAGATTAGAATATTGAAAAAATAAAATAATATTCTAATAAATGTTTAAAATCCATATATTGTTACTACGTTGTTCTTCTGCTATTTTTCAGTGTGATGTCAACCTTCACAGTAATCATGACCAAATTGGTTCTCTCGGAAAATTCTTCTTGTCTGCGGAATAGAATAAAGGGCATTTTACTATCGCATGTTGTAGTTTTAAGTTACGAGAAATTCTTGATTTTTCTTTAATTTTACCAATAAATAATAGTGACCACTAGTGCTGTGGCTTCTTTTAATTTACCCGTCCATATCAGTGCATACATAATAAATGTAATTGAAAAAATCGTTATAAAACGACAAACAATATTCGTTTCAATAAATATTCCAACAATAATTTTAATTAAATAAATTCTTGTTTCAATTTGAATCACATCTTGGGAACGTGATTTCCATTTGTAAAGAAGGTTAAACAAACTTTATGTTTAAGCAGAAAATAATAAATATTACATGTTTTTAGATTTATTATCACATCGATTGCGATTTCATACTTCATCAAGCATTTAGTCTGAGTCTTTAGAAATGGATGTCAAAGTGACTGATGCTAAGATTGTAAAAGTCATTTGAAGTACTTATTGTTCCATACAACGTTTCACTAGTGTCAACTTCTTAGCGTAATTCATATAATACATTAAATATATGTCCGTGTTACTTCAAACGATTATGATGACGTCAATTGTTTATATTTATGTTTTTTATTTGTAGGTGAGTTCATGATCTACAATTCTACCGGTAAATTGATCTCGAGACCTCCCGAAAAGCTGACCATCAAAAAGGTGATTAATAATTTTTAATGTTTACATTTAAAACTCAACGATAAGCCTTGAAATTTACTTTTGTCAAATAAATGTAATAGACTTATTATGGAGTATATTTGCCATAAGACCGACAATTTGTGTTTTTCATATATAACACACAGATTATATGGGGCTAAACATGGATGGCTTGACTATATTTGTGGGAAAGATGTACTGCGTTTTGTATACTTGTAGGGATTGCATATCATTATCAGTATACTTATTGAAAAGATTCAGCTTGTTTAAAACATTATAAAGCCTTCTAACATTTTTAAAGAAAGTTATAACATCTTAGGGTCGTCAACCTGGTCGGTACCGCCCACAAGTGGGCGATACGGGCTTCCGTGGTGGGCGATTTTTGTAGATTTTTGAATCTCCTACATTCATTCTAGATTTTTTCCACCCATATACTAAAATTGAAATATATCGAGGTTGATGGGCGGTAGGAAATTTTTACCATGAAAAATAGGCAAAAGTGGGCGCTAGGAATAAAAAGGTTGACGACCCCTGATTTAAGACATTAAGATCTACGTTTGGTATTACTCACCAAAGCCCGTTAATCATATAACGAAAAAATGCTCTGAAAACAATACCTTGATAAGTACTCCCAACGAGCGAATACCGGCCCGTGGGACCTAAGCCCCCAAATAAAAGTTTTAGAAAGAGATGTGCAAAAAATTGCACGTCCTGATTATATAATTGTCAACCTTGTGAAAATGCTCAGATAAAGTTAGAGGGATCAGACTGATCAGCTGTTGAGGCAGCAACAATTGAGAGTTTTTTTTTATAAATCTTTATTCAATCTTGAGATACATGCACATAAAATTACAAATTAGGTATTTATACTAAGTTTACAGACTTTTTTTAATCTTTTACTTAAGCTACATTTTTTTTTTTTAGTTAATATTACATGAAATTTTTTTTTTAATACACTGAGATTCTATAGAATCCTTGAAAAGGATTCTATTTTTTCCGAGCAAAATTAAACCTAGTTAACATACTTAACACTAGACAATTCAGACACAAATAAGAAACAAAAAAGAAGCAGTGAAAAATATAAGATAAAATAAAAAGAACACCATAAGTTGTGCCGCTTAGCGCTGATGATGGTGAGAGCTGCGCAAAGACATTGATTCCCCTAACCTTCTGATCAGGGGATTAGTGTGTGTTTTAGACTTGTAATGAAATTTCAGTGTTAGTTTTTGAAAATGTTGGTGGATAGTGGGGATTTTATTTTGGGTATGGAGGTGCTTGAGGTTAGCTCTAAAAGGAGTGTTGAAAATGATTTTAATGGCTTTGTTTTGTATGACCTGTAGTTTAGTAAAGTTAGATTTTGCGTTATCGATCCAGGTCGGTGCAGAGTATGTAATTATGGGTTTGATTAATGAGTTGTAAATTATTGTTTTATTATGACGTGAAAGGAGAGATTTTCGATTGAAAATTGGTGTCAGGGCTCCCAGAGCGGCCAGTCCTTTGCATTTGGCCATTTCTGTCTGTGAACCCCACCGAAGACGTGAATCGAGAATAAGTCCCAAATATTTAACTTCTTTGGACCATTCGATAGATCCAGAATTTGTTATAATATTGGGGGGGAAATTGCTTCGCCTTTTTCTCGTGAATATAATGGCCTCTGTTTTGTTGGAATTTACTTTTAATTTCCATTTTTCAAGGAAAGAAGTTAGTTGACTAAGTCCTTTTTGTAGACATGACCTTATGTGGTCGAGTCTTTTGAAGGAAGTGAGAACGGCCGTGTCATCAGCATACAGCGCCAGTTCACATCGTGGGGGAGTGGGAAGATCATTTATATATAAATTGAATAAATAAGGACCGAGCAAGCTTCCTTGCGGAACACCAGCTGTGACGAGTTTGAGAGACGATTTGGAATCGTTAATGACGGTTGTAAATTTCTCCGCAGCCATTCTCAGCAGATTAGCGAAATTCCATGAAAAAATTATAATTCATGAACAATTTGGATTCAGACCCAAACATTCCACTATCCATCAGCTAACCCGTATCGCCTCTAACATCTCAAATAATCTTAATACTAAAATCTCCACAGGCATGATACTAATCGACCTAGAAAAGGCATTTGATACAGTCTGGCACAATGGTCTGCTTCATAAACTCCTGCTTTTGAATACACCCTCATATTTAATCAATGTATTAAAATCCTACCTCTGTGACCGAAAATTTACAACAATTGAGAGTACTGTCATTATAATTGTAGCGTACAATTCAAACCTTACGTGAGCGTCCGTGATCTATATTATAGCTTAGAGACGTTCGCTATTTTTTTTATCATACGAGCTACTCTTTAAATTGAATCGATTACATCCAAATGTAATTTAGAGCTGCACAAAGAATTCGACGCATTTCCTACACTCCTCGACTCGAAGTATTAAACTTACCTTTGAGAATATTAAAATAGCCTTCATTATAGGCTTTGCAATCGTTGATTTATAGAATCTGGCTGGATATCAAATATCACACAAACGCAACCGTATGTGACCTTTAAAAAAAAATTATAAATTACGTATTCAATATTTTATTTAACGCAATAAAGTTTCATAAGCATTCGTTGGTAACAAATGTTGTCCACCTTTTTTCTCACAACTCGTGTAGGAGGACAGTTTTTTTTATGTATACATACTCGCTATTTGTGGCATCTCGGCCGCAAATCTGCTTATAATTAATTCATAATAATAACACATCAAGAGGCATTCCTCGTGGGCAAAATCTGTTCAGTTCCATCATCCAAGGTCTCGCACCGGTCCGTCCAAGGTCTGATCTCCAGCGTCTTTGTCCCATTCGCTGTCTGTAGTTGATAATATGTACGTCAATGATAATTAGCGGACAATTCAAGAAGGCATAATTAGTGTTGCAAAAGCGGACATATTGTCTGCTCATTTTCATACTTTTTAAGAATCTTGAGTTTGTCGGACAGAACATTTGTGTCACGGGAACTTGCATCATTAGTTGTTTTTGTTTTTGTTTTGTAGTAATATATCTTTCAACTTAAGCACTTTGTTTGTGAATTTGGTAATTTCACTTTAATTTATTTATTTAGCTATGTTCTAGGATGGGAACTCACAGAAAAATGTTCTCTGTCAGAGTCTATTCTATTGATGCCCCCATTTTTTTATAACTAGTATTTTTAAAACGTTTAGTATACATTATTATATAATAGTAATACTAGAGTAAACACTATTCTTCTTTAAGGCTATGAATCTTGGCATCTCACCAATGCAGCCGTACAATGGGATTCAAGAGCAAATGCCTGCGTAGAATACTGTGTGTACGATGAATTGACTTTGTGAGGAATGAATAGGTGGGAGAGCGGACAAGGCAGCCTCCCATACTGCAGTCGATCAAGAGGCAAAGGTGGACCTGGCTGGGACATGTATGTATTAATAACGCCGCAGGAGAGCATAAACTTAACATTTAATTTTCTTTAAATAATTATATTTTTAATACCACTGGTAAGTAATTAAATTAGTCATAAATAGCATCCAAATTCATAATGTAATATAATATCTTAGTTGTAAATCAGTACTAAAAATATAATTAATATAATTCTCAATGTTAAAAATGACGTAACGACCAGGAATGACGACTTTACTTTTTTTCTTCATATTTCAGTAATCCTTATAACTTTCTTGTTTTAAAAAAATACTGCTGCGATCGTATGACTTCACTCTTATTAGTCCTCCCATAAAACATATACCATGTTAAAAACAATACATTCCGCAAATGACAAGACACGCCAAGAACAAATAAGGAAATGTAAAGATTCCAGACACGTCCTAAGGGCATCCACCATCGTGTACAAAGCACGCAGATACATAAAATGTAACACTCAATCGCGACACCGCATTGTGTGTTCATGTTCGATGTTAATACAAACATTACATCTGGCAGTTCGAGTACCAAGCAAAGCGAACCTCCATATATGCGGCGGGCAGATCACTTTCTCTATCGTTCCACGACCAAAAACGTACAGACTCCCAGCTGCTAGAAAACGAAACTTAAAACGACCACGTGCTCGACGTGAAACGTTTTTTTTTTTCATATACTGACGATGGACACACGTAGTCTCGTAGTATCGTATTACAATACTCTCAATACCTGTACTTTGATAAGTAATAATTCAATTGAAATAATAAATTGTCGGATTTCGTAAAGGTTTCGGGCGTGTTGAGACTATTAGATTGTGACACAAGTTGGTTTTGTTTTTTATATATTTTTTATTTGAATGGCAGGTGCGTGTTTTTTATAGTTTTTTTTTATTGTGCAAGTTTGGTGCGTATGAGTACATCAATTACGAAATCAATTTATTGAGCGAAGACGAACGTTTGTTTTTTAATTTATTATGTTGGAACTATTATTTACTTTACCATCTAACAAAAACTACTATTAGTTTAGCATTTTGCAGCTTATATATCATCATCATCATCATCAGCCTGTGTCCGTCCACTGTTGAACGTAGGCCTCCCGCATGAGTCTCCATCCTCTTCGATCAATAAAATAATATTCTAATAAAATTAAAAGTCCATCTTAGCTTATATATTAATACATTATTTAAATATCTATTTATTTTTTATTTTAATCGTGTTTTTGAATTGCTCATTTCAAATATTTTGTTTTTAACCTTTATGCACTAAGACATGTCATTTAATCAACATAAAATGATTACAACTACTACATTCAGCTTATTTCACAATTTTCTATTCCATATAACAAAATGTTTTATTCCATGCCAATTAAAAATCCACATAAGATTCACAGATTGAACGAAAGCTTACATAAGATTTAATTCAAATTTCAATGAAAGTAATGTAATTAATTAAGTTTTAGATAAACCTTACATGAAAACCATTTAATAAAAAAAAACACATTTAAAATTACATCAAAACAAACTATTCCGTCGTTACTACAATGATAATTATTCTATAAAAATCCACTAAATTGAATAATTCATGTAAAATTGTTCAGTTGATTCGTTGTAGTTTAATTGCAATTCATATTATTTCTTTCTTAAAGTTTATATAGTTTATATAGTTTAGTATAGTTTATAGCTGTAAGTTTCACTTATTTCTCTTGCCATATTTGCACCTAATTTAGAGGATATTGTCACCACGATGTAAAACAAACTCATATTGGATGTTGTGATCAGTGCCGGTTCTAGACCTTGTGGCGCCCTAGGGTATTTTATCTTGCGCCCTATATTTATACAATTTTTAATACATTTTTAAAATTTTTTCCTTCAATAACATTACAAAATATTTTACATTTTAATTCGTTATTGAAGTACTAACATAAGTGTGGTGTTGTAAATGTATTACATTTAGTGTCAATGCCCTCACACTCAGAACAAGTGTCGGGATACTCAACGCAAATAGTTGGACTTGTAGCAACAAAAACCATGTCATAAGTATACCATGGTTGACACACAAATAACACGGCATTATTGTTACAAAATCAAACGTCCAACATTTCATATCTGTATATATCTTGTATGTATTATTAATAAATATATGAGATAGATTGCCCTTGGCGCCCCTGAGTCATTCGATGCCCTGGGCCACCACCCCACTGCGCCACCCCCTAAAACCGGCACTGGTTGTGATGGTAATATAATGTACTCGTATGTATTTCCATGGAGGCTATGTGGTTAACCCGATGTTTCCAATAATTATCTAGAAAACTTAGTCCCATATTTGTGAATTTTCCTGTTTTTTTGTAACGTAGCGACTGTCAGGTAAAAATTTTTTCTCGTTAAACCTATTATTCTTATGCTCTTGCTTCTTCCGCCTTTTAATTGACCATTTAATAGCTCTCTAATTCAAAACTATTTACTTTTTCTACCGCATAACAGGATTATACAACATCTAATGGGTGGTTACATACACATTCCACAAACCAGAAGAAAAAACATCGTTACCGATGAGTCGTTGAACGAATTGTCTGTGAACGAAATGCGGTGGAATTTTTTGAATAACGGATCCGTATAATATCGATTGCATATTTAATGTGAGTACCTTTAACATTGTTGCTGATTAAACTAAATGCTTCAAATGAAATGCAATATAAGAAAATAAACATTAACCTGTCCGCATCGGTACACGATATATGCCGTGTAAAATTCCCCTACCGTTGATATCGGTAGCCGTGATAGATCGTTTTGCTACTTTCTTAGAATACTTTTTTACGCATCATTTGATAACTAAATGATACAAGAACCAATGTGATATATGCAAATAGACCAGATAAGTACATTCATGCTTCAAATACTAGCTTTATAATAGACAGTATAATTTGTATTCCACAGAGCCGTAATGAAAGGGTTATGTTTGAATGTTTTTTAATGATTTTTTTTTAATGAACTTATCAGATTTAATCGTCAATTACGCTAGTCAATAATTTTAAATCGCATGTTTTTTCTTAACATGATTTTTACTTTGGTATTTTTGAAGGAATTTTAACCGGTAATTTAAACTGCTTCGGTTATCTGATTTTTCTCTCGTTTTTTTTACCCAATCACCGCAACTGCGGCGGTTGATTGTGTTTGATTACCGATTATTAATGTGTGATATAATCCATCAGTTTCCCATTAGCAATTATTAGTGCGCTGTTTAATGGATCCATTCCCACTGCGGGATACGTGTAAAAACCTTTTAATGATCACAAAGTCATTGACGTAACTGGAAAAGTATTGTAAACATAATACAGGTGAAAAGATGAAAAATAAAGCTTTTGGAGTACTGGTTATCTACTTACTTTCAAATATATATTTCACAGAGGAAAAAGCTGGCAGAAGCTAAATGCATATTTTTTAAGATTACGCGGTTTTCAAATACATTCAGAAGCTTGCATTAATTAGTTAATAGATTCAGACTGATGAATAAATGAAATAGCCTAATTAAAAATATATGACACGTGGTGTCAATTTTTGACACTTTCTTCGAATATTAATAATTGTAAAACAAAATATGTATTGACATCAGCATGATATAGCCCTTGCCAATTGGCACCGAAAACCTCGATACACAATCATTCGTCTCTAATTTCTGTTCGCTTGTCGTACATGTATGTGTCGCCATATTGGCATTTTGGACAAGTCCGGTCACGGGTGTGACGTTAGATATATATATATCCACTTGCGGCGCTGGGTGTCACCGACCACGGCGCCCGGTCAGTTGTGTGCCGGCGGCGGCGAGGTCGTATTGTGTCTGGCCCGGCCTGAATGCTATGCATGGGTTCGGGCCAGAAGTTTGTAAAGTTATCGAAATGTATATGTCAATGTACTTCAGAAAAAATCTTTGTGTTGTTAATCTCCTCCTCATCCTGAAACCACGCGATTCGATACCAAACTCATAGAGAGGAGGATTACCATATATATTTTAAATCAAAATCAGTACCAATGCTTTCATATAATATTACGAGTAATACATAATAGTTATCTTTATATGTTAGGTTAGCGAGACATCCAGTGCAACAGTTGTCCTTTGCAACAAATGTCCCGTGCACCAGACGTCCAGTGTGCCTCACGTCGTTACCGATGACTCGTTGAACGTATTTTCTCTGAACGATAGGTCGTGACGCCATTGTATATATTATTGTATTGGACACATCAAATTTTACCCCTCGGTTATAAACAGTAACGCTACTGTTGCATAGATGCACGTCAGCCTAGTTTATTTTTCCCGCAGCAATTTCTTCATTATTCCACTTTTTTCAATCATAACCATTTTCCTCCTGCCAATGCAATACTGATTAATAAGCATGCAACCGACACTTGCCTAATGACCCAATATTGGCATTCGCACTTATTTCACACGCCTACCTGAGTTTTTACTGGATCTTACACCTCAACAGATCCAATGGTCGCCAATTTAAATTAAATATACAAAATAAAATACTAAAACGCCAATTTTTAGGTTTTGACAGTTTATTCTAGTTGCGATCTAAATGACAAATTTAAACCATATCAAATAAAAAATAATTAAATGTATATTATGTCGCATAAACATTTTTTCCCGGTAAATATTTAGGACTGCCAGCGGTTAGAGCTTAGTGTTTAAATCGTTTAAAACAAGCTGAATGTCAAGGGTTCCATTCCCGACGGATATTTTTATTTTTTATTTTTTATTTTTAATCGATTTCCAAGCTCTAAAATACCAGTCATAGCTTATTAATATAAAACTGCTATTATACGACATCCGTCCCGTGAAGATCACCCATTTATAGTGAATTTCTTTAATAATAAAGATGATGTGTGATTGTCGGGCTGTAGTTTCTGACGTTGGAGGATCAACACTCCATATGCGGCATGAAGCGTCATAGAATTCCACAGATGAGACTTCAGAATCACTGTCAACATCTGTCGGCATCATTTTGTAAGTGCTTACATAAAAAATAATTATTTTTTCAGACGCTATGCCAAGGCGGCTAGACGCTGCACGCCGATAATATGCGTTGTGTTTGTGTGCGTGTTGGAGAGATTTCAAATATTCATTGATATGTTTCTTGAAGAGATCCAGATAATAGAAGATAGTAGAAGAACATTCTAGAGCATTCCATAAATTTGAAATTTCCTGTTCTTGATCGACATACATTAACCATTTATTCAGCAAGTGTTAGACGAGATCGGTTTTCAGTGGGTGCACGAGGAATTACTATTTTGAGTACAGAGAAGCAGCTGCCATGGTAAACTTTGCGTCTGTGTTCATAGGACGGCAGGTTAAACTTTTATTTACGCATTTCCATGGATGATTGTAGTTAAATGAAGTCTCATTTCCAGCTTAATGGCGTCATCAGATACATCGATCTTCAGAGCAGTGTTTTATTTAAACAGGGATTCTTGATGTTTGAATCAGAAATGCATGCAAATTGAATCCATCACTTGATGTGAAGTTGGCATTACAGATCATTAAATGAAATGGCATGAGAAATAAATTTAATGACATTTCTTGTTTTAATTTTTTATGACTTCTCCAGTGTTCAATCGTTTAAATATAATCACCATTTTTTTATGTAAACGCATACACGTAATTCTGAAGTCTCATCTGTGGAATTTTATAACACTTACCATGCTGTGTACGGTTTAGCGCTGCATGTGGAGCGTTGATTCGCCAGTGTCATAGACTATCGTCCATATTATTGCAGGAACTTACTATGAATAGATGGTCAAAACTTAATAGGCTATGACTGGCATTTAACGGCAGAGATTTTTTTTTTTAATCTTCGTCGGGGATTGAACACGCGACCTTTAGCTTGCAAAGCAAACGCTTTGACTATTGAGCTACACCTGTCGGCACGTAATTTTAATCACTAGCAATACGCTTCTCACTTAATATTTTTTTATTTATTTACTTTGTTTTTAAATAGATCACATTGGGCATGGCCTCTGTGTAGGAGACTGCAGTTTCGGCTTACTCGTAGCCTTCCCCAATCCATCACATTGTCCAGAGACATTTTTTTCAACAAATAAAAGCAAAGTTAATAAATACAAATAAAAAATATATAAAACATCTCAAAGTGAATGCTGAAAACATTGAAAAAAGCTTCTCACTTGTATTGAAAATAAATATTGAATTTCTTCATACCAAATGTGCTTTCTAACCGGAATAATGTTCGCACAAAACTGCCGCCACAATGTTATGTTAGATGCCATTGTTTTCGCGTCATTCTGTGTTAGTTCTGTCTCTCTTAAATTTATTGAGTACATTCTGTGTAAAGTTACTGATGGCGTTTCAGGACGGCGAGAACTCGAGGCCCGATAAATTGCAACTGAAGTCAATGCTCTTTTTCGGCTATTATGTGTTATTGTCAGCATAATGACATGTAAAATGTTATTTTTGAGAATCTTTGCGTTGGACAAACCAACATTTGAGAAGCGTTGCATTGCAGTGATGAATCGAAGTTGACTAGGAGGCGTGCATGTGAGACAGTGAGTGATTTGATCCAAGGAAAGTACGTTGAGCTGCCTAGATCAAAGCGAAAATGTACGAGTGAAAAATTACATGTAAAAACCCTTACACGTAGAATATTAACGAAAGCACATCATCTGTAATTAATGCACAGCGGGGTTACTTTGTATGACTTCTAAGATTGAGTACATAATTCATTTATGTATACTCTTTGCTCGGGACTGAATCTTTACTACTCTTATTTGCAAGTTCTCTTATACTCCTGCCGGTGGTCATAGCTCAATGCCGTCAAAGCGTTTGGCTTGCAAGCCAAAGGTCGTGGGCTCGATCCCCAACGGAGATTTAAAAAAAAAAAGACTTTAAATCGATTTTTGAGCTCTAAAATACCCCCGGTTGGTGTGAATTTGATCCATCACCCGTAAAATGTCAGTCATATCCTATTAATTAAAATTAATGGTAGACGAAAGTCAACCCGTGAAGACCACCCATTCATAGTAAATTCCTGTATTAATAAAGGATGATGCGTGAATCTCGGGCTGTAGTCTATAACGTTGGCGGATCAACACTCCACATGCAGCGTTTAGCCATAATGGTAAGCGTCATAGAATTCCACAGATGAGACTTCAGAATTACTATCACTATCTGTCGGTATTCTCCTGTATGTGTTTACATAAAAAATAAAACGTATTCAAATACTGGTTTTACGTTATTTGACAATCAATTTTGCTTGAATTTCCAACAGATGGCCTTATTTTATTTTCGCACATAATTTTCATAATCACAATATATATTTACAACTGATATAGCAAACAAAGTTTAGTAGTGAAAAAATTCTGTGAAAGATTCTACGCCATAGTGGTTTTGTTGATACCCTTTTATATTTGGAAAGTGTGAAGCAGTATTTACAGCATATTTTACTATTCTACAATAAAAATGTCATGGTTATCGCCTCATTACATTTCAGCTATGCCTTTAAAACTCCACGCGAGTACATTCTATGTATAGTTCCCGACGTCATTCCAGAACGGCGAAAGCCAAGGGGGCAAGGAAAAGGCAACAGCTTCACTTTATGCTCTCCTGTGAAACGAATAACATATTTTAGCCAGATCAACATCCGTCTCTTGACTGACTAAGGAGGAAAAGTTGCTATGCCGGCTCCTTCAATTCTTCATTTCTTCTTAAGTTAAGCTATCGTACACTGCATATTTTTTACAAATACCTATTCTTAAATTCGTTTATATAGCTGCATTAGCCCCTGTGGCGCCCCCTTCCAGACCTCAGAGCACATTCTCCGGGACTGTCAGTTCCTCTTATAAGAAAGAGGAGTCCTTTTTGATGCAGTTCAAGGGAATCGCCTCAGCCCTATCTGGCATGTAGACTTTGTGGCCACTAAAATAATTTCCACGCATTTACAATCTTTGCTCGTGTTTTCGGTGAGAGAATCTATCTTCCATCTCCATCTCTTTACAACCCGTGAATGCGATTCTAATCTCTTTCGCGGGTACTTTTTTTCAACTCTTCTGTGCAGTGGCCACAATTGTTCAGAGGGGACTTATCAGTTGCTAACTGATCATAATCTAAATGAGCGCATCATCAAGGAGACTTAACTGTCCTCCGGTATGAGGCGGGTAAGTCCAGCTGCATTGGCTTATTTTTCTTTTATAATAATACACTTTCAAATTATATTTCCTAGAACAAATACTCATAAAGTCTACGAGTAATTTAATACTAGGCTAGAATTATTGCACAGAAAGTAATCGAATAATATCTAGAACTGTAAAAAGATATTTTCATTATCTTTTATGGCCTTTGAAAGCTGTAGGTCTGCGATTTATTTTGACATGGTTTCACATTATATTTTGGCACGTTCATAATAAATTTTATTATTGCGTATCGAGTGCGGTTTGAAATTGCAAAAAATAAATACGTCAATTGTAAAAATTAGGCCACATTTATCATGAATATCAAAAATATAAAAACTATATTCATTTCGTTTATTATCAACTTTGAGTACCGCCTACGATACTAAAGCGAAAACCAAATATATTGTATTGGTTTTGAAAAAATCTATATTTAACCAAATTTTATTTTATTTAAAAACATAAATTTTAAATATTTTTGATAGATATCTTAAACATTGACATCACAAATAAAAATATCGCCTTACAGTTAGCTGCCATTGTAAACATCTCGTTCTAAAACATTCCTAAACTTGGGGATTCGACTAGGAACTTAAATGGTTTCTGACTCCTTGTTGAAAGCCTTTTTTATGTAATCGCATGCAGGACAGAAACAGCCCGTCAAGACCAGTGCACACTTGTGCTCAGCCAGGCTGGACGCTGCATGCGGGAAACGTGTGTTGTGTTCGTCTTGCAAGTATAAAATATAAAAAATATAAAAATACTATTTTCAATTTCATCACTTTATCACTTACATTGGGTTGATCTGATTGTAAGGACTAAATGGTACAGGCGTCGAGAGCGTCGACCTAATCATTAAAAAAAATATATAAACATATCTCCCAAAAAATGCTTCAGATACTACAGCAGGTAAGTCTTCGGACTTCTGTCCTGGAAGTCATCGGGAACCATATATGTTACCAGGTTGACTTTTGACTGCCTATTCGTTGGGTAGCTTCCACTACTGGATTACTTCTTCGGATATCATCGTTTCGGATTCTATCTTTTAAAGATACTTCGAGCATGTATCTTTCCATAGCGCACTGGGTGACCTTTATTTTATGGGATTTCTATAATGTCAAGATGTTTCAAATGGAGTAGAGAATGATGATGATTCTTCCAGATGTAGCCTCTTGTGGTATTTAATTTACTTTTACAATAAATACAGGCGTTGTTCGATATGCAGATTTTCAAATCTCTGTACCTCTCTGTATTTAAATATCTACCCATATAACATATATCTAACATCAGCTACGCTGCACCAATGGCCTGGAACTCACTACCGGAAAGCATAAGAGAGCTTAAAGCGGAGGCATCCTTCAGAAGCAGACTCAAGACCCACCTTTTTACTCAGAGAGGCAAAGAAGCGCTTTTGGAATGATCATTCGGTCATAAAAGAGCGCTATACAAATACTAATATAATAATAATAATAATTAAATATTCTAACGAACGGGTGAAATAACGTCGTCTTATCAACTCTTTCGGACTGGATTTAATTATTTCTCTTCAACGTGAAGGGTGTAGTACTATGTGTAATGCCGGTGGGCGGCTAAGAACTGATTCCCTTCAAAACAGCATTTATTAGGTGTCATAAAACATGTACATTTAAGACAACATTATCCGCTTATATATATCATTTGCACATAAAGAATCAAGCGAGATGCAAACCAAGTACTAGTGTTTTAACTTCAAACACTTACCTTCTCAGTTCTTCACAGTACAGAGACGTACTTTGACTAGTAATCATAATATTCTGAATTATGTATTGTTATTTTTTTCATCCCATATTTATTTCAGACACATGTATATTTTTACATTACTTTTAATTTTGCATTTTGACCCCACACACTCAAACTGCATAGAGTTTATCTGCTGCGAGGCAACATATGATCACCACAAATTTACGCCACACAGTTCTATCAGTTGCCACTATCAATGAGTCATTCACAGATATTTGGGCACCAAAAAGTCCACCTGAGAATGTATATGGTTCCGAACGACCCTCAAAACCCAAATCCGGGGACTTGAAAAGATGACTTATTTAATATCCAAGGCATATGTGAGTGTTTTGTTATCAGTTTTTATATAAGAAGGCCAGATGATTTGCCCAACGCTCCTGAGATCCGAATTATTTGATTCTAAGGAACGGGTCAACTCAACCAGCGACACAAGGTTACCAACAGGCGGTGACCAATTCAAGTTGTGGTCCGCGTCAAATTTTTCTTCACTTCGATGTCCTAACGAGAACTGCGTTAACGATGTGACATTTTCGCTGAACAAGGACTGGAATTATATTTAGTAGTGTGAATTATAAACAAACCACATCTATTAAACAAAAACATCAATGAATGTTCCGTTATAAGCTGTTAAAACGATGATACTGCTTCAAATATAATTATATAATTTAAAATGATCTTTGGAAAATGATTTAGTCATTATTCAATTTCAATTTTTTCAATTTTTATTTATTTCCTTGCAGAAACATTACAAATTTTATCAATTCAATGCATTTCCGAAGTACAATAATTTAAATACAATAATATAATATAAAATAAAAATACAATAGGTAACATAAATGTGGTGATATAAATTTATTGACACATTTAGTATCACTGACCTCACACTCAGAACTAGCGTCAGGAGACTCAAGATAAACAGTTTGACTTGTAACAACAAAAACCCTGTCATAAGTATATCATGATTGACTCACAAATAACAAGGCATTATTGTCACAAAATAAAACGTGTAACATTTCGCCTCCATAAACACCAGTACTGAATTAAAAGCAATATAACACTAAATATGTCAATATCTTCACTCAAGTTGGTTTCAACCACTGTTCACTGCGATTCTTTCGTCTTATGCGTATCCAGGGTTGAACGATGGTCCTTTCAGGCCACACTTGAGGCTCCATGAGAGACTCCAGCGAAGTCGCGATGACCCCGACTTTGAAAGAAGTTGACAGCGTCCGCCTGCTGACAATCCTCCTGATGGTCATCCAAGAAGGATTGAATGCAGCGGTCGCTGCCAAGAAGCTCTGCAAGTCCTCAGCCGATGTATCTGGGTGAAGGCCCTTGGCGTTATAATCATATTTTACACGTGAACAATAAAACAATTATCTAATTTTTCCTAAAAGATATAAGTGGACGAAACAAACTGATATATTGATGAAAAATACTTGTTGTTTTTATAAATTTTAACACAACCACTTTCAGCTAAACGTTAGGAATTTTGCACTTATCATCAAAAAGTACATAAAACTTTTAATCAGTAACTAAAGCAAAAATCGATACTGACATCCTCCTCTCCAAGTAAGTTATCGAATAGCGTGGTGGCAGGATGAGGAACAGATTAACAGCACAAAGACTATTTCTGAAGAATATTGACATATATATTTCGATAAATTTATAAACTTCTGGCCCGGACCACAGCAATATGATCTGGCTTGCCGCCGTCGGCACACGACTGACTGCCGTGCGGCGCCGTGGTCGGTGATACCCAGCACCGCAAGTGGCGATCTATATAACTAACGTCACACCCGTGACCGGACTTGTCCAAAATGCCAATATGACGACACATAAATGTACGACAAGCGAACAGAAATAAGAGACGAATGATTGTATAACGAGGTTTTCGGTACCAGTCATGCTGATGTCAATATTTAAAACAATAAGTGTTATGTACACATTAATGAAACAATTAAAAGCAATATTACGCAAGCAAGTGAAAGCACATTAAAATGTAATGTAATCAACTCTTAATTATGATGTATCAGTCCTGAAGCTGCTGTCACTTTCTCTTTTTGCTCCGTCCTTACTCTTAATATACTTTACGTCGTTGATGGTACAGACCATTAAATTTCAGAGTACACTGCACGACTCCTTTCAAGACACGTTTGTCTTGACCTGAAGACTTATAAAACTGACTGCATCTTCTTACGTATTTTATATACAACATTAAAATAATTTTACTTACATCCTCCTCTCTCTCGAAAAGGGGCGTTAAGACGTCGCGTGAGGGCAGGATGGGGAACAGGTGAGCGGACCTGTCCAAAATGACAATATGGTAGACACATAAATGTATGACAAACGGTCAAAAATACGAGACGAAAGATTGTATATCGAGGTTTTCGGTACCAATTAGCAAGGGCTACATTATGCTGATGTCAACATATTTGTGTACATTACATACCAGGCATAATATTAACATAAATCCTTGTGTTGGATTATAGATTATGTAACTATATGATCTCCTGATCGGCTGCTATTGTTGCAATTTCAAGTTTCGGATGTTCGGTATTTTATTGTGACGTATAGTGCATTTACAATATATAAAAAAATACTTCATTATATATATATACGAGTATGTTTGAATTAAAACAACTTGTAATGTATTAAATTAAATGAAACTTTTAATGATATGATGGGTAAAATAAAAACGAATCAAATCGAAATTAATGATTTAACTCAACGAGTTGGAAATCAAGTATAGAATCAAGAATTTTATTTAAAAAATAACAGTGCTTAATGAGAGCACAGTATTCTTATTTACAACGTCTTCTTTCTTCTAACTTCCTTCTTCAACTTTATTTCAATAATTGCTGTATTTTTAGTGTAATATAATACGGTAAAGAAACGTGGAATACCGCGTTAAGGTTACAAGCATTTCCATATTTATAATTTAGATATTTGCAATTACTATTCACACTCCTCTCAAATAAATAAGATTTATACAGTGAGAATACTGAGAGTACGATGGTTTGAGTTTGTAAGGGATGAAAAGTTGAGGGAACAGACCCGGCAGCCTTTCATTCTTTTAAAAATGTTTGGCCTCTCTTGCGACTCTTGTCCATGTGATCCAAGCATGCAACAGACTGAGAAACATTCTCTGATGGAGTGCATCATCCATGTGACAGGAGATGCGTTGTCGCCTACCATTTCTTGAGAGGACCTTTCTGATTTCCTGCTTATTATTATTATTATTATATTAGTATTTGTATAGCGCTCTTTTATGACCGAATGATCATTCCAAAAGCGCTTCTTTGCCTCTCTGAGTAAAAAGGTGGGTCTTGAGTCTGCTTCTGAAGGATGCCTCTGCTTTAAGCTCTCTTATGCTTTCCGGTAGTGAGTTCCAGGCCATTGGCGCAGCATAGCTGAAAGCCCGATTGCCAAAGACCGTGCTAGGACTACCTCCCGTCAGCTGCAGGGTGCTTCTATTTGCTGTAGCCGATCTGAGTGTCTCTCCACGCGTGCTTATTTCTGAAGGCTTAATAAGTTCTGTCAGATAGCCCGGTGCAGTTCCGTTGAGTGCCTTGTAAGCTAAGAGGCATAATTTATACTGGATTCTAGCCGAAACTCTCAACCAGTGCAGTCGGTGTAGTATTGGAGTAATGTGACAGAATTTGGGCGCGTTGTAGACTAGTCGTGCCGCTGCGTTTTGTAACGACTGCAATCGATTTAATTGTTTGGCTGGCTGGCCTGCGTGCAGTGCGTTGCAGTAGTCCATTTTGGAGACTATAAACGCATTTACCAAACTCTTTGTAGCGTCTCTGGGTAAGCATCTTTTTACCGACCGTATCTGCCGCTTAGTTCTGACACTCCCTTACTGTTGAACTACATCAAAGATATCGTCAAAATTATGCGCGCGGTTAACGGGGCTGACATGAAATAGGCTCGTAAGTTATTTAACTGTTTGTAAGACACATAATCCAACCTTGTGTGTTACTTGCCTGTGGGTATATCTCAGTGGTTAAAGTTTTTGCTCGGCAAACCGAATGTCGTAGGTTCAATTCCAGAAGAAGATCTATACTATAGATATATTTAAATAAACGATTACTAAGTTATAAAATACCCCCGGTCGGTGTGAATTTCATCCCTTACCTGTAAAATGCTAGTCATAGCCCATTTTTTAAAAATTGGTGTTAGACGCGAAAGTCGTCCCATGAAGATCGCCCATTTACAATGGATTCCTGTGATAATAAGGATGATGCGTGAATGTTAGGCTGTACACAACACATGCAGCGCTTATCCATATGTAGAATGATCAGCGTAAAAGGATCCACAGATGAGACTCAGCGTCATTATCACCATCTGTTAGTATTCTCCTCTACGTATTTACATTTAAAAAATGAATAGGCTCACATGGCATGGTGTGAGGACCATGGTGGCTGACTTATCGCAATAGATTGGGTATAGAATATGGTCTATGATGACAATCTACACCTTGTGTTCGGTCCTGCATTTGATAATACCACTGCATTAACAGGTATCGAACATTTATCAAAGCGGTGTTTCGCAGACGACCGTCGACCAGAAACTCTCTTGACGTTATGTGGGCGGAGTATTTATGGACTTAACGTCTCGGACAAGGTTTGATTTGCTCCACGTTTAACCCTCCCCTTACTGTTCTAAAAACATCCGTGAGCTCCGATGATATGTATTTATACACCAAATTGAAATGTCATTTAAAACCCGGAAGTGTGTATTATTCCTAAATATTCTTTTGATTGACTATGCTTGAAGTTCAAATAAATCAATGTTTGTAATGCAAGTATCAAAAAGAGAAAAAACATCACAATTAGCCTACAAATTCAGCGGGCGTATTGGCGAGTGCGGCATAGTGACTGAATGTTCGTGAACCCTCAAGTGCCTGGACAACGTGTCTGTCTGCGCAGCCTTACGCGCAGATGCATGACACGTGTGCATGATTCTATCAACGATAGTTCTACAAATTATTTATTACTATCGCAATTAATGAATAATAAAACATTATTTTAATGTTATTTAATACTTAATAATATTACAGATGAATACAAAAATTGTTCACTCAGTTCAATCTATTATATTTTATATGGATATTCTCATTATTAGAGTCGCGTTGTAGCAAATACAAATGGCAGGCAGAGAAATAGTCGAGAGATTGCCAATTAAAGACCTGAGCAAAGGTTGGTTCTAAGGCTCGTGGTTCGCATCCCGCTTCTGCTGATATTTTTCTGAATGAATTAATGCGTATAAAGAATTTGATGTAAAGTATGTGCATATTTAATTACAAGTAAATACAAATCATCGAAAAGTAAGGGTTAATGATATCTTCACGGTCCGAGATGTGTCTTGAGACCAGTTGTGGTGATAAATAATTAAGGCTGCTTTAGTGGTCTGTTCTTGTTGTGTTCTAACTGATTACCATAATAGTATGTGTACGGAGTGATTGAGCTATGGGACTTGATAGAAATAGATAACGTCGAAAGTATTATCTCATTGACTTAATAATTCGATATACTAAATGATTACATCAGTTCCTAATGATGAACTCATTTAAGCCTTTCCTACTAATGAACTCAAAACAAAAACTTTATAAATAACACATCTCTGCTGTTGCAAGTGCTATATTTATACAATGTTATGGAAATAGCAACTGATTTCAAGAGATTCAGATATTGTGAAAGATGAAAGGGATGCTGAAAAAGAATTCCAGAGCTTACCAGTGGTGTTCAAGAAGGAATTTTGATAATTAATTAGTTTTGGTCAACTTACATTATACATATAAAAAAAACGTGGGACGCGAGAGTTCGGAATATTAAAATTGTCATAAAACATGTATTATTCGTAGAATAAAAC
Source organism: Glossosoma conforme (assembly GCA_022606575.1). Taxonomy (NCBI): domain Eukaryota; kingdom Metazoa; phylum Arthropoda; class Insecta; order Trichoptera; family Glossosomatidae; genus Glossosoma; species Glossosoma conforme. The sequence continues at coordinate 605,810 of JAGTXR010000048.1, forward strand.
AAGTAAAACTTTATATTAAACCATTGAGTGAAATTAATAATCAAAATAATAATAAAATGTGACATAGCACCCTCGTCAGGAGCTGCTTACTAAAACTGCCTGACACTAGTACAGTTCTTAGTACAAACAGTTTGAGTGGTTTTATACAAAGTTTTACTTATTTTATTCTTGGAATGGTAGATGATTTACAATATTGTAATACTCCGAAGACTCTGAAATCTTGCGCCCTGCGGTTTCTTTACTTGTAATGGACTTAGAATATGTGAGGGGATAAGAATTCTTTTTTTTAACCATTATTTCTGTTTATCTTAAGATAGATTTAACTGTTTAAACTGTTAAAAGAAGTATTTTAATAAAAATATATCGATGCTGCAAAGGTTTACGAAGGCATACATTTAGTATTCAAAAGCATCATTTTGAAATAAAGCTAGCAAAACATGAAATAATATCTATAAATGTATTGTTTGTGATTATATAAAGAATATTTAAATAAATGATAGACATTGTCGTCGAATTTCCTACTCAATAAGGCAATGCCTATAAAGTAATATGATATTTAGATAACGATGCACTTTGCAAAAAGTCACAGGCAAAATAAAGCGGGAGGTTCAGATCAAATAGCAGAGTGATATATCCGCTAGTTACGAATAAGAAAGTTTCCAGTTGAAGCAATGGACAGGTATATTAATTACTTCGTGACCGTATTGCGATATATTTTATTCAGTAGCAGTGTGCAGAGGGAATAAAAAAAACGGAAACGCAGCCCATTAGCCGTATGACAAACTAGACTAAATTGAAGTGATTTGAAAAGAAAAAATACACTCTCGTGTTTGAAGACCTGAAATACTTGTAATGACGACATTAACCGTTTATGTCTGCGAACTGGATAAATTGAGAAATCAAGAAAGACAGTTAAGATGGCTAATTTATAGTTCTTCTTGCTTGTACATATGCATACATAAATATATTTCATTATTGCTTATAGTTTATTAGATAAAAGTGCGATTTATCTATTTATACAAAGATGAGTAAGAACAAAAATGCACAATTAAAAAGCAAACAGGTAAAACATGTTATAAACGCAAGATTCAAGAAACCAATGTGTTCGACAAATGTAAAAAAATTATCTAGATGTGTATCAGGCGCCATTTCAGTTGCTCATCGAACGCAGTAACTTTGTGATTTTTCATACAATATTTAAAGAATAAAACAAGTATAACTTTGTTTGAAGCCACTGGTTTTAATAAATCACTTTACCGGTTTCAGTGCCACCGCACCTTCCTCAGAAGCTCCTTGCTAAATTCTGTGATTTCATACAAAGTTTTACTTGTTTTATTTTATTTCAGTAAAACTGAATTGGTTATGCAAATCATCACGGATATCAACTGAAACGGAAAACAATGGACATAATTTTATATTCGTTGGAATGCAATAGTTTGTGGCAGTTAGAGGTGAGATTATTCAGACACCACCCAGGTATGAAAGAGGAAAGCAATATCTTTCGGAAGACTGTCGTATGGTGGTGACCATCGAGCAGAAAGCGCAAGAATCTTTTGAACGCTACGGGTCCGTGGATAATGTCATCACCAGCGAGGCACAGACAATTACCACTGCGAAGGTCCGCCATGCTTCGCTGAATGATGGTCCGAAGGTCTATTAATTGACTTTTTGGCTGGATTGATAAATTATCGACCTGACAAGCGACATCCGGTGGCCGAAGGAATCATTAAGCGCGAGAATTGTGAGTGATTCTCTGACGTATTACAAAGACGACTGATGCGTTTTTACTGACATGATAATTTGTACAGATACAAGGTTAGTAATTAAATATATACATACAATTATACCTCAAATTTTATACGCATCAGTTCATTCAGAAAAAATATCGGCAGAGGCGGGATGCGAACCACGAGCCTTGGAACCAACCTTTGCTCTTGTTCATTACCCTAATCCACTCGACTATCTCCTGCCTGAACTGATGCGCCTGAACAGATACAAGGTTGTTTGTAATGCTATGAAAATCATACGATTTATTAATTTGTTGAGAGTTGGCGTGTTTATCACAAAAATATTATGCACATCGACCATTACGACATTAATAAACTATGATTATTATATGATCACTGTCGTTAAACAGAATTGGAAACGGAATTTACTTGAATGGTGACTGCCTTGCGTCTTTGAATATTGAGTGATGAAATCGTTGATACAATATTTTCATTTTTTTTGCTGGAAAGGCTTTACATTCAATATAACACCTGAGTCAAACAATCTTTAAAACAATACATAAATATCGTTTAATTAGTCTTATTAACACGGTCACTACTCTTCTGAGCTCAAAAAAGTAATCTTCCAGACATAATAGTATCAAACTAGTTGTATACCCATACTAGGTATAATGTATGTTAACCAAAACCAAGCAAATATTAGAATGATCGGTCACATCATGCGCCACGATGGTCTTCTTCACGACATTGTGGAAGGGATGTTTGAGGGTAGAAACTCTTGAGGGCGCCCTAGACGGGAGTATTTGCAGCAAGTATTTGAGGATATGAGTTGTAGCTCTTATGCTGAGCTAAAGAGCATTGCAGAGGATTTAAAAGAGTGGAGGTCGAGATGCAAGATTTTGTTGCTGCAAACCAATCCACCGGATTGATACTACGAAGAAGACTAAATAATTTGAGAATCCAATATACAGTTGCTATTTCCTTAATAAAAACATAGCACATACAAAGGAACAGATATATTATTTCGAAAGGTTTAGCTTTCCTACTGATGAACTCATTTAATATATCCTATGACGAAGTCGGCGAGACTATATTTTCGACATTTTATCTATTTGTATCAAGTCCCATAGCTCAAACGCTCCCCATACAGACCATTATGGTAATCAGTTACAACAATGTACACAAGTACAGGCAACTAAATCGGACTTAATTATTTATCACTCAGCGATGTTGTCAGGCACATCTCGGACCGTGGAGAAATCATTGACCCTTGCTTTTTGATGATAAGTATTGTCCTGCTGACGAAGGTAAACTAAATTGGTTTCATACACAAAAAATCCGCAATGTCTTACAACTAAGGCGTTTAACCAATGCATCTTCTCAGTATTAACTTATGGCGCAGAGACGTGGAATCTAACAGCAAGTCTTACCCACAAAATTAAGGTCACCCAGCGTCCTATGGAGAAATCCATGCTCGGAGTGTCTCTAGAAGATATAATCCGAAACAAGAATATCCGCAGAAGAACTCAAGTTGTGGAGGCTACCCATAGACTAGGCACACTCAAATGGCACTGGGCAGGACATATATGTCAAAAAGACGATGGTGGATGAGGAAGAAAAGTTTGAAGTGGTGCCCAAGAACTAGCAAACGAATCGTTGGCTGACCCCCCTGCAAGATAGATTGACGACATAAAAAACAAAAGCGGGAGTGACCCTGATGCGGAAGGCAGAGGGTCGAAGAGGACGGAGATTCATGCGGCGGGAGGCCTATGTTCAACAGTGCAACAGTGCACAGCAAAACACAAAGCAATAGAAACAAGTATTACGAGTATATTTACCCTAAATAATGTAATAAAAAACATTCTTCCAGAATACCACAATCAGTGATGCGATGAATATTAACGCTCTTTCTCTTCGTGGTGAATGTATCACAATGATGAGGATATTGGATACAGAAACTCAGGAAGCGTGGCAATAGTTATATCAAACTTAGCAAGTCAAAGGTCTGATTGAAGATACTCGTGTATAAATTCATGTTGCTACATTCAAACGTGTTGAGTACCGAGATGTGAGGTGACGAGATCCGCGAGATGCCATGACCCTCACATGCACTTACACAAATAACAAGTCTGACATGTACTACGTAGTAATATAACATGCCTAGTTCAATTCCCGATGAAGCTTTAATATTATTTTCTTAACAGATCACTTTGAGCAACTATTATCACAAACACTTGAGTAACTTTGAAAATGGTTGTTCACCGTTTCTCATATTAAATTGATATCAGCTTGATATAGCAGCCCTTGCAGGCTGGTGCCGAAAAACATCGATATACAATCTTTCGTCTACTATTTTTGTTCGCTCGTCTCACACGCATGTGTCGCCATCTTGTTAATTTGACAGGTCCTATCATTGGCGTGCCATTGATTATATAAATGGTCACTGTATTAATTTCGGCGCTGTAACTGCGTGCGCGGAGCCAGTAGGAGACTGCTCGGGGTGTAAGCCACATCTTTGTTTGTGGCACCGGGCAGAATACCGTTTGTCAATCTTTTGTAGTAAATGTATTTAAATTTTCTCTTTAAAAAGTTATTGTTGTTTGTGATCTGTTCCTCATCCCTCGACCACACGTTCTGATGACTATTTCGGCGAAGTGAAGTCGTTCTTTCAGTGGACGGGGATGTCGAAATGGATACACTCCCTAGGTGATTTAAGTCTTCTCTACTCTCGAAGCTCACCCGATTTGATACACTGTAAGTACAAAAGCTGGGAAACTTGATGTGAACGCTGTTATTATCCATGACCTATTTCATACTCCTCGAGACCAAAATCATTTGGTTCTAATTGGCGGCTCAATCTCTGATATTTTCAGCATTGAAAATGAGATAAATTCTTCAGAGGTGTGTATATTCAGAAGCAAAACAAAAGCTGATACTACTTTATCATTCTTCATTTATTTATATTAGTTATTGTATTCTGTAGTATTATTCATTTTTAATGGTGTACTGATAATCATAGAAATCGGTAATAACCCTTGTTTCCTCTGATGATTATTTTGTTATACAATTGGCTTTGAAGTCTAATTGAAAATTTTCACTTACTGTTTGTGTAATTAGTATGAGTTATGTGTTTTGTATGACGTTTATTTACTCGTACCTGACTCATGTACCTAATCATATTGTAATAGTTCGCAGCCATGTTGCATGAAAGCAAGCTCCATCAACATGCTTGGATTATCAATATCGAATAATGTCAAATATTACGAGTCAATTAAGTGTAAAGCCGGCCTCGATTCAAAAAAACTAGGTGTATTATATAGATCACGTCGGTATTTCAACGATAAACAACTTCTTCTTCTATATAAAGGACAAATCCGACCTGTCCTTGAATACGGCAGTCACCTTTGGATTGGAGCCCCAAAATACCTTCTAAACTTAATTGACTCAGTTCAAAGAAGAGCGATTCGTTTGATAAACAATGACACCCTTACGTCTAATCTACAATCAATGGAACACAGACGTAAGATTGGTTCTCTTAGTCTTTTCTACCGTTATTACCACGGTCGCTGCTCTTCGGAACTTAAAGAACTAATTCCTCCTGCACCCACTCACAGCCGACAAACTCGTCTTACACTTGCCGAACATCCATACGCGGTTAATATATGTCGACCAAGAACTGTCAGCTTCCAAAGTTCCTTCCTTAATGCCACTGGTAAGCTATGGAATGCTCCTCCAGCGTCTGTGTTTCCTCCTTCCTACAATCTGGATCTCTTCAAGAAACAGATAAATATACACTTGCAATCTCCCCAACCCACACACAAATACGAACACAACACACGTTTCCCGCATGCAGCGTCCAGCCTTCCTGGCTGAGCGTCATAGAGTGCACTGGTCTTGACCGGGTGTGCTCTCCTGCATGCGTTTACATATAAAAAAAATGTAAAGTTTGTAATAATGAAAACATATGGTTAAATACTCCATTTTGATCTTTTACAACAGTTTGCATTGGAAAACATGTTAGCCATTTTTGTTAAATGTTCTTTAATACTATAATAACCCTTATTTGATTATTGCTACTATGTCAAGAAATATTTTCATCAATAAATGAATATATTTTCCCTAGTGGTCACCAATACCGCGGTAGATTTTTTTTAGTAAGTGTATGCAGGAGAGCACAAAACTGGTTGAAACCGGCTCTATGTTATTTAAAATATGGAGCTGTGCTGCATCATTGCAAATGACCTAACGCCTGAGTTTGTTTATTGTTTCTGTACGATCATACGAGGACAGTCCGATAAGTACTTAGCCTCACCACCCGATGGCGCCACTACCGCAAGATAAATTTATTATTGTGTAGTACTGTAGTACATTCTTGTAGACGGCTACTGTCGAAAATTTAGCCGAATCGGACTCGTAGCTTAAACACGCGGTCAAATCAAAACTATGCTCGTATGCGAGTATACTTTAATGATTATTTTAATAAAAGTAGCGGAAAGCTGGTTCGAGAAAGGAACAAAAGGTTATCTCCAGAACACGAAAAATCATCTATTGCCAAGGAAATTGCATTGAAAAATAGCTGAATTTTCAAGGTTTCAAACCATGTATATACATTGGCGATGAAAAAAAAATCTTAATGTCTTTTTTTCATATGTCCTCCAATAAATTTGTTTTAACCCTTTCGTTACGGCTCTGTGGAATACAAATTATACTGTCAACACGGCGTGAATTTTTCAAACTATTTTTTTTGCTTAAAACTAGTATTTGAAGCATAAATGTACTTATATGACCTATTTTCATATTTTACATTGGTTTTTCTATCTTTTAGCCATCAGATGATGCATAAAAAATTATTATATTTTACGAACGTTCATTATATAACTCCATACATGTGGTGTCGTTGACACATGTGGTTTACAGAAAAATCGCTCCTGTGACGAAACCTAACGATATTTATTTAAATGCTTTACAGATTCCTGTAAAGAATACATTTAGGTTGATAAAGGGAATGTCTGCACTTCCAATAACCGTAGATGTCACAATGAGTACTGAAAATAGCAAAACTATATTTCACGCCAACCGATGTTAACGATCGGGGAATCTTTGACGACATATGCCGATAACCGATGCGAAAGGGTTCCAATTTCTATGGCATATAGACGTTTAGGAATCAAAGGTATATCATCAATACGATTTAATTTTGTATTAGATTTCCGAGTACAAAGAGCGTCTCTAATAATTGCTACAACTTATTTACTAATCACCGAGCACATTTTCCTGCAGACAACAAAGCTTTTGTTAGAAACATTCTCAATTCAGTTCGTCTGATTTCTTATAATTCCGCATTCAATCGGCTCGCCATTTTGAATTCTGCTCGGCAATGTGTCGGCAATCTTAAAGTATCACCAGAGACGAATTCATAAACAAAAATTACGTAAGCACATTTTTTTTTATGTAAACACATACAGGAGAATACCGACAGATGGTGATACTAATTCTGAAGTCAAATCTGTGGAATTATATGACGCTTGAGATATGCCACCAACTGTAGCAGGACTGTAGCGCTTATGCTGAGCTGAAAAGGGTTGCGGAGGACCGAGAGGAATGGAGATCGAGATGCAAGATTCTGTTGCTGCAAACCAATCCACCGGATTGATACTACGAAGAAGACCATGCTGCATATGGCTAAGCGCTGCATGTGGAGTGTTGATTCGCCAATGTCATAGACCACAACCCGAGATTCACGCATCGTCCTTTTTATTACATGAATTTACTGTGAATGGGTGGTCTTTACGGGACGACTTTCGTCTACCACCAATTTTGATTAATAGGCTATGACTGGCATTTTACATGTGAGGGATCAAATTCACACAAACCGCGGGTATTTTAGAACTCAGATATCGATTAAAAATCTTTTTTTTTTAATCTCCGTCGGGGATCGAACCCACGACCTTTGGATTGCAAAGTAAACGTTTTGACCATTGAGCTACACCCGCCGGCATAGAGGAGAATACCGACAGTTGGTGATAGTGATTCTAAAAATTTTCATCAGTGGATCTTATGACGCTTACCATTCCACATATGGATAAGCGCTGCATGAGAAGTGTTGATCCTCCAACGTTATAGACTACAGACCGACATTCACATCATCCTTATCATTACAGAAATTCACTATAAATGGGCAGATTTCACGGTACGAATTTCGACTACCACCAATTTTGATTTGTAGGCTCGCCACACATTTATGTGTCAGCCACATTGGGACTAGTTGTAGTTTTTGCCATCGACGGCGCTGGTGACTGACCACGGGCCGGACGCGTCAGTTATGTGTTGACGACCGAGAAGGTAGCATACGGCCAGCGGGACATATGTCATCCCGCATGGCCGGAAACTTGTAAAGTTTATATGAATATAATCAATGTGCTTCTAAAATAAAGTGTTTGATTGCTGACCTGCTCCTCAACCTGCCCTCACGGGACGTAATAACTACCTTTTTTTGAGAGAGGAGGATGTTAGTACGATATTTACATTGTTGTTTTGGATTCCCAAGTGCTGTCCTGAACGTCTTGAGGTACTCCAACGCGCGACTTATCGGACCATCTCCGACAATGAAAGAGAAGTAAACTCTATTGTGATTCCGCACAGAGTGTGAAGATGGCCTACTAACGGCACGCACACATCCACCGCTTACGCATCGTCTCATATAAAAGCGAATAACTCCAGAAAACAAGCATTGGTCACAAAAAAAATGTATTTTACCGTTTAAAAAAATATACCAAAATAAAGTATGTACGCAAATAAAAGTCAATAACTACTGAAACTCTCTTTGAAAGCAATAGCACGTCTATGAAAAAACAGTGCACAATATAATGCATATTGAAGTACAAAAAAAAATACAATAAATAATTACACCTTTATTACAAATACATCTTTAACGTTGCGATTTTTAAATATACGATTTTAAAATATAATACAATTCTCTTACTAACATTTTATGTCTCAATAATTAAAAGTAAGTAAAACTTCATTTAAATATTATTCTGAATAAATAACTATACTCTTATTTTTCTTTCATTTACTTAAATAGTTAAATCACTTGGTTTCTGTAGGTTCCACCGCATTTCGTTCACAGATAATTCGTTCAACGACTCATCGGTAACGACATGAGGCGCACTGAACGTTTGGTGCACGAGACATTTAGTACACGGAATAACTGGAGCACTGGATGTGTCGCTAACCTAACCTAACCTAACCTACTTACTTTTTTAATGTTGCGAATATCTAAATATAATACTTGTATTTTGCAATTAAAAACAGGTATAACATTATGGTTATCAACTAACAATACTTAAATTAATTTTTATTAAAAAAATAAAAGAATATTTAGTTTTGGTTCACATTTATTTTTAATTATTACATGCTTGGGACTCTCTGGAGACCATCTACACTAATGGTTGAATTAAAAACTGGCAGTGGCTTATATAGGTATGGACAAGTAATCATTAAAAATAAATGTGAATCAAAACTAAATATTTTGAATTTGTTAATTTTTTAATTAAAATTAATTTTCTATTATAACATTACATATATCAATAATTTATACCCAGGACAATTGTCTTTTATTGATTTATATCTTTTGTTGATAATATTGAGAAAAATAACTTGTCTCTTATTTTACTTTCATTTACTTGGATTTCCTTCTTTAGCCTCGCCATTTCCCTGCATCTGGGGTCGGCTCTCCTTATGCACATTTGCCTTTCATCTACTTAGATAAATAGTTAACCTGTTCGCATCGGTACCCGATATATGCCGTGTAAGATTCCCCTACCGTTGACATCGGTAGCCGTGATATATCGTGTTGCTACTTTCTTAGAATAGTTTTTTATGCATCATCTGATAGCTAAAGGATACAATGTTATATATGAAAATAGACCATATAAATACATTTATGCTTCAAATACTAATTTTATAATTGACAGTATAATTTGTATTCCACCGAGCCGTAATGAAAGGGTTAAATCACTTAGTTTTTGTATGACTAAGCTCTTGCAATTTAGACCTTGTGTGTTTAGATTTCACAGAATTTCACAACATTATTTCATCTAAAAAATGTACCTTAATTAATCAAAGAATTTTACCAAGGTTCGCCTTTTCAATCTGCGAACAATTTATTGTTTAATCTATTGATGATGCAAATTTATCATCAGGATGTGCACTAAGTGCAACCTAACCTAACTTTATACTAATTGCAGCGATACTTCAACGGATATAAATGTCATCATCATCATTAGTAGTTATCTATTAATTCATCTATAATGATTTCCTCGAGCTTCTTCTCGTGGAAAATATTCCATTGTGATATGATCATAAAATACACTATGAGATATAAGAAGTAGAAATTATCCTTCTAAAAACTATTATTCAGTATGTTTTTTTTTCAATTTTTTCAGCTTCACTTTGAGATTTATTATAAATAATAAATATACAATATAATATATATAATGATAATGACCACCCTTCCTCTGTTATCATTCCCTGATAGACAACACCCTCATCCCCTCTCCTATATAAATGTGTTCGGTCACTTACGAAAGTATCATGCAGCTCAGTTGTTGTCTCTTGACAGTGACGAATTGAGGCAGGCTACTTTTTTAACCGAAACTTTAGTTTCCTAAACATAGGCCATACGAACTCAATTCCTGTAATAATAAGGATGATGAGTGAATTTAGGGCTGTAGTTGACGTTGGTGGGTTAACACTCCACATGCAGCGCTTAGACATATGCAGCATGGTAAGTGCCATAGAATCCACAGATAAAAAACTTCAGAATCACTTTTTCTATCTTTCGGTATTTTCCTGTATGTTCTTACATAAAAAAATATATTTTCAAAAATAAATATAAAATACAACTACTACATGAGTATTTTCACCTGTCGATAATCGGCATTCCGTATTTAGATTCCACTTGCTATTATTCTTTTATCGTCAGTTCATCTAGTTGCAGTTCAGACGATAGCCCGTTTGATAGTTTATTCTCGAGAATAAATAGAATAACATAGAATTCCATTGATGAGACTTAAGAATTACTATTTTGTATATTATTATATATTTGTCGGTATTCTCCTGTATGTGCTTACATAAAAAAATAAAGCGATAAAATACATTAAAGATAAACTTTTTCTTACACCAATTGACTGTGTTAAAGTGCCGATTCGCATTGTAGATTTTTGGTACAATATACACGCTTGAACTTTCTCCCCTTTTCTTGACATTGTATACTAGCATGTATTGGTTCACGAGGTCAGTAAATTACTATTTATTATGCGCGACGTTTGAATGGATCAGAATCGGCAATCTTCGTTTTGGATCAAAGAGGCCGGGTCGGGAGGTCCAGAGTATCTAGGGTCACCGTTTGAGATGCTCATCTGACGCATCTACCGGTACTGATATGATCGAATGGAAATTTAATGACTCTCTGTTAGATGTGGCAATATAACGATGCACGATATTGTAAAATAACGTGTATTAGACACTATCATGCATACAAGTACTTTGTATATACAAACATCTTCCTCTCACTCTCAAAAGGGGTGTTATTCCATCAAGTCAGGTCAGCAAACAAATACTTTCTTTTAGAAGCACATTGATTATATTTATGATAAACTTTACAAGCTTCCGGCCAAACGGGAGGACATGCCGCTGGCCGCCATGCAACCTTCTCGATCGTCAACACATAACTGACATCCGTCCGGTCCGTGGTCGGTCACAGCGTCGTCAGTGGCAAAACTATATAATTAGTCCTAATATGGCGGACACATAAATATATGGTAAGCGACAAAAATAAGAGACGAAAGATTGTTTGTCGAGGTTTTTCTGACCAGTCAGCAAGGACTACATCGTGCTGATGTCAATACTTTAAATTAGGAGATATTGAAATATATTCTAAAATCCAAACAGTTTCATTTAATCATAACAAGGCCTATTAAAGTGATACTTAATTAACCGAAAAAAAATATTATAAGCACGTTTTGTTTACACTTTATTGTTCTAAATACATAAATTTTCTTAAAATATATTATATTACCCATTAGGCAGTGCCTTGTTTTAGGGGGTGGCAAAGTTCGTTGGTGCCCCATGGCGTCGAATAAGCTAGGGGCGCCGAGACGAACAAAATTTTCTTCTATTTTTTTAAACATGAACAATATAGAGCGCTATAAAAAAAATACCTGAGTTCACCGCAGGTTCTGCTGTTAGGCTAGTAAAGATTTTTTTTTTTTTATCAAATTAAATGTGTTTTTATTTTTTTATCATTTCTTTTCCATCTTTTGAACTACTTTTATGTCTTTATGAGTAGAAGTAATATCGTTTAATGTTGTGTGGAGTTCTCCAACAGGTAGAGTTCGCGAGCTTCGCAAATGGCTAGAACTACATTCCTCGTTGATTGCTGCTGGCTAGAATTTTTATGTATCAATTTGCGGAGGGTTCTTCTTCTGGGTAAAGGAGGATACAATAATTATTGCCATAATTGAGGGCAAAGCTTTGTTTTTTTTCTCCCGTCAGATGAGCGAGCAAAACAGCAGCCCCCAACATTAGAAAGATTTTTTTTTATGTAATCATATACATGAGAATACCGACAGACGTTAATAGTAAAGTCACAGCTGTGGATTCTATGACGCTTTCCATTCTACATATGGCTTGTGCATGTGGAGTATTGATCCACCAACGTCATAGACTACAGCCAGACATCCATGCATCATCCTTATTATTACAGGGACTTACTATGAATGAGTGATCTACACGGGACATCTTTCTTCTACCAAAAACTTTGATTAATAGGCTATGACTGGCGTTTTACGGGTGAGGGACCTAATTCACACCAACCGACGGTGCTTATAATGCTTAGAATTTTGTTTATTTTTTTATTTATCATCAATTTCTGAATGTTTTTCAATGTTGACAAACACTGCATGAAGGACAATTACCAAGAAGATGAGCATATACTCGTAAGTAAAGGACATTACATTACTGAAGAGATAATTGACACGGTACATGTTGGGAAAACATATCAAAGATCATCGGTAGAGGTTAATTATTATTGTGGTTCAAATACCCAATGTCTGCTTTCTTTCTTCCCATTATTCAAGTATTTTTTTTTAACTTGTTGCAAGTTCAAAGACAAATAACAGATACTATATTCAACGTGATCCATGTAGAAACAAAGTAAATAAATAAATATTTATTATTTATAATTGATCTCAAAATGAATGCTGAAGAATTTTTACCTAATTCGTTTTATCATGGACTAAATTGGAGAGACTTTTTAAATATCACGTGAACCAAAATTGTTTAAAAAAAAATTAAGCTCACTGGGTGTGAAAAATAATATGATAAGCTTAGCACAATTTTTTACATATTATATTTCCACATAGAAGGCCCACCCCAGATAATAAGAAAACTCAAGACTCAATAAGAAGTGTTTCTTGACCGGTCAACACTTTGCCAGTTAAGCAACGTTTGCATGTAATCGCATTCAGTTACATTTTACGATTAACGAGAAAAGGGCAGAGCTTTGCGCGTTGCGAAAGGGAACTTAAACTGGCAAATATGCGAGCTTTGAACTGTATTGTAATGATGCTATATCAGGCAAGTATACCAAGTGCATTGTTGGCAGGGCGTACTTAAAACTGTATTATCTGGGTTATTATTAAATATCAATTTACCTGCGGTGATAGCGTAATTGTTTTCAGGGTGGGAGGTCGATGGATAGTATCCAGTGCTTACGATTTCTTTACGTTAATATTAATAAAGCGAAACACTCGAATCGACTACTTGTAATGCATTTATAAACATCTATTGCATAAATAAATGTAGACGGAACATATTTTGCTTGTAGCTATTAAACAGAGTGATGATATCCAATTAACTTTACGACATCTTTTAGCTGGATTTTCTTAGAAATATTCATTAACTAATAGAATTTCATACCTTGTTTTAATATCGATCACATTGATCACTATCTCACTTGATGGAAGGCTGCAGTTTTGCTCTATGAAAGCTTATCCTTTTTGTGACCACACCCCTCCCTCCACTTATTAACTCAATACCATATTTCTAGTAAAACTCTTCCCTTTTTAGCCATTTACTTACAAAGTACCTACCTATTTATCCCCACTCCTACACACCAACTTATAAACATCTAGTGAAACGTTTTCTTTATTAGTGAATACTTATTAACTTATTAGTACGTTTATGCACAATGGAACTGAAGAAGCTTTCATAGATAGCAAAACTGCAGTCTTCCTTCAAGTGAAACAGTGTTCAATGTGATGCATAATAAAACAAGGTATGAAGTTCGTATCTATTTCATATTAAAATGCATCTCAAAGTGAATGCTCATAAAATTAAGATATCAATAGTTAATATCTTGTAGTATATATAATTTTATAAAGTATCTCTACATTGTATCAAAACCTTGACTGGTCGTCTGTTTTAAGACTATATTCTAATCTCGTTAGGGTCGTAGTTTAATTTTTAGTAGTTCATTCGGTGAAGCGTTGTACGCCCTATTTGTTCCCCACGTATGGCCAAAATGAACGTAATGTATATGACGTTTGTCTTTATTAGTCGGTTTTTTATCATTAATATTAAAAAATAAACAACGGAAATAATTAAAATTCATCATCATCATCATCATCAGCCTGTGTCCGTCCACTGTTGAACGTAGGCCTCCCGCATGACTCTCCATCCTCTTCGATCCTCCGCCTTCCGCATCCAGGTCACTCCCGCTATTCTTCTTATATCGTCAGTCCATCTTGTAGGGGGTCGGCCAATGCTTCGTTTGCCAGTTCTTGGGCGCCATTCCAGTACTTTTCTTCCCCATCGACCGTCGTCTCTTCGACAGATATGTCCTGCCCATTGCCACTTGAGTGTGCCTATTCGTTGGGTAGCATCCACTACTTGAGTTCTTCTGCGTATTTCCTTGTTTCGGATTCTATCTTTTAGCGACACTCCGAGCATGGATCTCTCCATAGCACATAATTAAAATTAATTTATGTAAGTAATTGGCCTAATAAGATTGTATTTTATGAACAAATAAAACAAGTACAATCTTCAACGAAGGTTCGAAGACATGTTTTCACAATATCGTCGTCACAATCATCGACCATAGGCGAATATTCCTCGTTACCAAGTGACTCTCTCTTCAATGCAAAGTTCATATAAAGATGTGATCTTATCCTTGTTTATTTTTCAAGCGTGTAATTACTTTTTCGGTTGTACGAGGCATTGTTCGAAGCCCCTCACCGGAAACGGTAAGCTGCCTTTAACGAGCAAGCAGTAATGAACCATACGCTCATTACTTTAAAGTCTCTTTTACTTTCATTTACACTTTCGATTGCCCAACACTCCATTCCGCACGGCAATTCTTTTGAGAGAATTCGAATGACAAAACTCATACGATTTGTATAATACAATTCTACAATGTAACACCTTACATACAATACATGAAAGTTTTTCACAGAAACACTGTTTCTTTTTTAACGTTTACAGCATTCACTTTGAGATCCATTATAAATAATAAACATTTATTTATTTACCTTGTTTGTACATGGATCACGTTAAGTGATCTCTCTTATCATTCCATGATTGACATACACCACCACCCCCTCTCCAACATAAATCTGTTCGACCATTTACGAAAGTATCATGCAGCTCAGTTGTCTCTTGACAGTGATGGATCGAGCACGGCTACGAGTTAGTCGTAACGGCTGTCTTCTAAACAGACGCCATACTCAACGTGATCCATGTAAAAACAAAGTAAATAAATATTTATTATTAAAAAAAAACATACAGCATGGTAAGCGTCATAGAATTTCACAGATGCGACATCAGAATCAGTGTCAAATCATTATTCTCATGTATGTGTTTATATAAAAAAAGTAGTTACTAAATTAATTTTCCATTAGCCAATCTATATTTTGCATTTTAAAAACTGATTCATAAGATTCAATCCACTTACATAAGTAAACCATGAAACAAATTGTTTGTAATGCATTGAGCAAGTGCAGCATGTCGCAAACTCAATGCTCTTCTTCGCATGAGCTCACACCACAGCACAAGTGTGACAAAAACAAATGGCTGACTAGCATCTCTGGTTCAGAGTTCACACAACACACCTTCCACATCTTCAGCAATATGCTGCTTATCGCATTTTGGCAACATCTCCTCCTCTTCGTCTCCTTCAGCTCAGTGCTGCCAGGTCCATCGCATCAGTTCCACTTTCACTTCCATGTGCTGGCGCCGATGACGTCATAGAGAACGCTCTCAAACAAGGCGATATGTGCACGAAAAGTTGTTATTGCGAAACGTCGCCAAAGGTCACCTGTTGTACTCGTATTTTTATTTATACGAATAGGTATTTTGAAGTCTTTTCTCTCATAACATCTTTGTAGCAATTACTTGGTACGAGTTTTCATTTATTATACTTCAAAACTTACCTATAGGGAAAGCGCACATGTATTTCCTTTCGTTTCACACGATTTAAAAAAACCTATTTATTGTTGTCTGTTGACTTTACTAAAATAGTTTTATATTTGAGCTTGTGCGATCTATTTACTTATGAACGCACGTGTGCGTTGTATTAATCGGATTGTCTCTCTCTCTCTCTAGGAACGTAAATGTGATTGGGCAAGGTAGATGTCAGTGTTTTCGCAATGAGCATAAAACGTAGAACGTAAAAGATGTTGCGCGAGGAAAGTAAAGGTGCATTTATACTTGTATGCATATATATTTTGTAATATATTGGTGGGCAAAAGGATATATTGTATATTATGACAGAAGAGTTTAGCCAAACAATTCGATTTGTAGATTAATATTATCTTCTTCGTAGTAGTATCAATCCGGTGGATTGGTTTGCAGCAACAAAATCTTGTATCTCGATCTCCACTATTCTCGATCTTCTGCAACCCTCTTTAGCTCAGCATAAGAGCTGCAACTCACGTCCACCAACGCTTGATCCAAATACTAGGGCGCCCTCTGCAATTTCTCCCTCCAACCATCCCTTCCACAATGTCGTGAAGAAGACCATCGTGGCGAATGATGTGACTCTCCGAGATGGTTCTTACTAGGTGCCTATCTTCCTTGATTATGCTGAGAACCTCATTGATTGTGACATGTCATACTGCAATATATCTTCTCCGCCATTTCTACCTTTTTTATTTTCAATTTTTTATTAACTGTAGTCTTTTGTTGGTACCCTCTTTTAAATATGGAATATAAAAAGCAGCATTTTCCACATAGTTTACTATTAATAACAAACTAACATTATCTTTGTGGGAAATTGATGTATGCGTACAGCCGAACATTCATTACACATTTTGAGCTAATTCACGAGTTAATAATGTTCCATTTGATTTTTGCTACTAGTTTTTCTTTGTATATTGCATTTGACCATAACTACTAATGCTTATTTTTACTTTTATTATGTATTGATTGAAAAGGTCCGACTTCGACAAACCCATTGATTGACAGATAGATTTGATTACTATATGGTAATCAAATGCTTACAACTTGCTCCCTAATAATAAAATTTTTTTTTTTTTATATAAACGCATACAGAAGAATACCGACAGATGGTGATATTACTTCTGAAGTCTCATCTGTGGAATTCTATGACGCTTACCATAGTGTATATGGCTAAACGCTGCATGTGGAGTGTTGATCCGCCATCGTCAAAGACTATAGCCTGAGATTCACGCATCATCCTTTATTATTACAGGAATTTACTATAAATGGGTGGTCTTCACGAGACGACTTTCGTCTACCACCAATTTTAATTAATAGACTATGACTGGCATTTTACGGGTGATGGATCAAATTCATACCAACGGGCATTTGGGGTATTTTAGAGCTCAGAAATCGATTAAAAATCCTTTTTTCTTTTTAATATCCGTCGGGGATCGAACCCACGACCTTTGGCTTGCAAAGCAAACGCTTTGACCATTGAGCTATGACCACCGGCCTTATTTACTAACTTATATAAAAAATAATCAACCCTAGAAATATAGCACGATCCCTGATTACTAATATAAACGCGCCTTACTTTAGTATAATTATTTATTGTATAAAATAGTCAGGGAGCATGCTAATTTATATATTACATTATGAGTTTTATACTTGGTATTGTAATCTTTTATTCGATGATGAAATCACAACATCTTCTTATAAAAAATTTAAGCCATATTTTGTTTACTAATTATTTACACAATTACGCCTGATATTCCTTATCATTAAAGCATATTTTCTATTTGAACCATCAATGGTAACATCAAACAGCTAATCTTGAAGCGGCGTTTTACTTTTTTTGCTCACAATGGTTTCAAATATTGCGTATTAACTTTAGTACTATATTTTTGTTAAAAACACAAAAAGCACGCGTTCACATAAATCAATAATGGAGATACACAGTTAAAAATGACAGCTTAATAACACTTCCATTACTAAGACACCTCTTTTTTCAAATAACACTTCTTGTTTAAGGCTCGTTTTGTATGCAGCCTTTTTTCGACACGTTCTCTTTTGCATTTAGACAAAGCCATAGACGAAAAAAAAGACACAAGACGAGATCTTGTATGTGCATAATGTGGATACTTTTTGTTTGTACAGACTTTCATTTTTCATCTCAAATCGGTGTGACCAAAGTCTCGGATATTACGCAATGAACGTTTAAAAACTTGACGGAATAAATACAATGTTATTATAATTATTATCAGCGTAAATCTTAAGCTGTGCATATTTTAAAAAAATACATACTTCGATTGCGAGACTCGCTTCTTGTCATCTGTCATTTCCTAATATATTGTACATACCTGTTGATTTTTGACTTTTTTTTTATGTAAGCACATACAGGAGAATACCGACAGATGGTGATAGTAATTCTAAAGTCTCATCTGTGGAATTCTATGACGCTTACCATGGTGTATATGGCTAAGCGCTGCATGTGGAGTGTTGATCCGCCAACGTCATAGACTACAGCTCGAGATTCACGCATCATGCTTTATTATTATTATTACAGGAATTTACTATGAATGGGTGGTCTTCAAGGGTGGATTTTCTTCTACCAAAAATTTTAATTTACAGGCTATGACTGGAATTTTACGGGTGATGGATCAAATTCACACCAACCGGGGGTATTTTAGAGCTCATAAATCGATTAAAAATCCTTTTTTTTATCTCCGTCGGGAATCGCACCCACGACCTTTGGTTTGCAAAGCAAACGCTTTGACCGCTGGCATATTATAAATTATTTAGGAAGGTTTCATAAGATTAAATTATTTTATAAAATTAAAAAGTGGTTAAAACCTAATCACTGGTCTACCCAATTATTAACTGAGCATGGCGCTTTTAATGACAGATTATAATTATTTAATTAAGTTTCGAACCCTAGACTCTGTGCCGTCCTCTTTTGTCCCCCTCAGAGCAAATTCTCTGGGACTGTAAGTTCCTCTTCATAAAAAAAATCTTCTTCTTCCTAAAGATTGTCATTGTAGCTTACATTTTTTTAGTTTAGGTTTATAGTTTGAAATTAAAATAAAAATAAACAATTTAAGGGCTTGATAACGGGTGTTATACTTTTTTAATACATTTAATATTTCGAAACTATGGTTGAGATGCTCCCTAAAACCAAATTTCCCAGGTATCGGAAGCGTAGAACTAATCATCAAATATACTTAAAATTCACATATGTACACCCAAATTTACCTCGAATACTACAACTGCTATGTTTTTAAGAAACTGGGTTTTCACTGGACCTCTACATGAATAGATATCTTCATATATACGTTTATTATAAAAATAGCATCTGACAGAATTAATATATGGGGCTGATGTTTGTAATGAATATATATTTTAATTGTTTATAGAAAATATATACTCCAAATAATATAACATATCAATGTTTTGGTTCGAATCCTAACTTTTTATTATAACCCTTTCGTTACGTCTCAGTGGAATACAAATTATACTGTCAATACGGCGTGAATTTTTCAAACCATTTTGTTTGCTTAAAACTAGTATTTGAAGCATAAATGCACTTATATGACCTGCTTTCATATATCACATTAGTTTGTCTATATCAGAT
This sequence comes from Glossosoma conforme, assembly GCA_022606575.1. Lineage (NCBI taxonomy): Eukaryota > Metazoa > Arthropoda > Insecta > Trichoptera > Glossosomatidae > Glossosoma > Glossosoma conforme. Next base: position 625,670 of record JAGTXR010000048.1, read on the forward strand.
GATGCATAAAAGACTAGTATGTTTATCAAACGTTCATTATGTAACTCCATACATGGTGGCATTGACACATGTGCTTTACTGAAAAATCGCTCCTGTGACGAAACCTAACGATATTTATTTACATGTGTTACAGATTCCTGTAAATTATACATGTAGGTTGATAAAGGGAATGACTGTACTTCCAATTTCCTACCGTAAATGTCACAATGAGTACTGAAAGTAGCAAAACTATATATTACGTAAACCGATGTCAACGGTCGGGGAATCTTTGACGGCATATATCGACAAACTATGCGAAAGGGTTAAAGCAAGCCTCCTATAGACATAATGTATCTTACAGGGCATCAATAAATTGCGTACCCTTCTCATACATTACTATAAATAGCATGCATTGTCCAGGCTTGCATCTCGGTATAGTGAGTGTTCTCCCACTCGGGCGTTTACCCTAATAGCACAGTCCATTTACCCAAAGCGATTTCAGTTTTCCAATCTAAGCAAATCCTTTGTTCAATCAAACATCCCGACCGCCGGCTTATGCAGCCTTTACATAAACATTTAACCGAAGACTCAACCGCGCAGTTTCACTCTCGATGAAACTGAATGGTCACTACTACATTACATACATACTCGTACATATCGCATAGCAAACTTTTCTTTTAGGTTTTTTAAATAAACACATACAGGAGAATACCGACAGATGGCGATAGTGATTCTGAAGTCTCATCTGTGGAATTCTATGACGCTAACCATGCTGCATATGGCTAAGCGCTACACGTGGAGTTTTGATCTGCCTGGAATTCAATATGAATGAGTGGTCTTCTCGGGACGACTTTTGCTTACCACCAATTTTGATTAATAGGCTATGACTTTCATTTTACGGGTGAGGAAACAAATTTACGCCAACCGGTATTTTAGAAGTATTGTAAGTATATAATTCGCCACACACGGATAAACCCAAAAGCAATAATACCGAATCTGGCCGTGAAAACTAAAGAAGCTATTTTCGGTATTTTAAAGTTATGAAATCGATTAAAAAACTTTTTTTTCATCTCTCTCGGGGATCTAACCCTCGACCTTTGGCTTGACCATTGAGCTTTACCCGCCGGCATACATACATATATATATCGCATAACAAACTTTTCTTTTATGTATTATGCTAATATTACGTGGCAGTATGTAAAGATGCTTGCATATGCAATAACCAGCTGTGTAAGATGTCAATTTAGCAATAACATACATAATATATAGCAATACGATTCTCTTATTACCCTAGCATATGATTTAGTAGTAATACACATGTTATCTTGAAGCGACGTCTTTTTTGCGTAGTTTCTTTATGTAACTGTTCGATTACCGCAGGAGAGCATAAATGTTTAACGCATCGATTATTAAATGCGAAATTTTTCAACACACATCTAATCGAAATAATACGAAAGATAAGACATCTAATGGATCTTTTTTGTGAACTGATACGTTACTATTCGCTTAAAATATTATTGGTATTTCTTATAAGCTCCCTAAGTGATCATAAAGTTGCCACATATGGCTACCAAATATGCATAAATAATAACATTAAGGTTATCAACTGACAATACTTGGTGAAACTGCATAATTATAATTTTAAAATTAATTTAAATTAAATAATTTATTAAAAATAATAAAACAATTGAAAAAAGACATTATAAAATTAATAAGTATGTGGTTTTTCTAACGTATTAAGTCATTATATAAAACTGAATTTATGTATTTAATTTTAAAAATACATTATTGAAGATGGTCTCCAGGGAGGCCGAAACATGTAATCATTTAAAATAAATTGTGAATCAAATCTAAATATTTTTAATTTATAAATTTTTTATTTAAAATTAATTTTAAAATTATAATTATGCATAAATAAATTTATTGAGTGACAATTCTTTGAGAAAATACGTCATTTAAATTATAATTGAATTCTTATTATAAAAGCTCACATTAAACAGTGTTGCATCTTCGTAAAGAGATATCGTCAACATTATCTTATATATTTAAATTATCCATAATTATTTACAACTAGGACCTATAAGCTTAAAGAGAATTAGCTGCAGTGTCAAAGTCATATTTGGTCATTTGTAAATCGGTTTTTTCAAAGAGATTAAGTGATTAAGTGACGCTTCCAATGCGTTGATCATTTAGTAATAAATAAAAGCATTGCAAAATATAAATGTAAGCATTTTTAATTAAAACTATATAGATCACGCCAGTATTTCAACGATAAACAACTTATAAAGGACAAATCCGACCTATCCTTGAATTTGGCAGTCACCTTTGGATTTGAGCCCCAAAATACCTTCTTAACTTAATTGACACAGTTCAAAAAAGAGCAATTCGTTTGATAAACAATGACAATCTTACATCTAACCTGCAATAAATGGAACACAGGCGTAAGATTGGTTCACTTAGTCTTTTCCACCGTTATTACCATGGTCGCTGCTCTTTGGAACTTGAAAAACTAATTCCTCCTGCACTCACCCACAACCGACAAACTCATCTTACACTTGCCGAACATCCATACACGGTTAATGTGTGTCGACCAAGAACTAACAGTTTCTAAAGTTTCTTCTTTAATGCCACAGGTAAGCTTTGGAATGCTCTTCCAGCGTCTCTGTTTCCTCCTTCCTAAAATCTGGGTCTCAAGGGAAACAGATAAATATACACTTGCAATCTCCCCAACCCACACACAAACACGAACACAAAACACGTTTCCGGCATGCAGCGTCCAGCCTCCCTGGCTGAGCGTCATAGAGTGCATTGGTCTTGACCGGCTGTGCTCTCCTGCATGCGTTTACATATGAAAAATCATATGATTATTTTCTTAAAAATATTTTTCTGATTACATTATTACAAATATAATAAATGTAAATAATGCCAGAAATATAATACAATATAAAATTAAAATTGTTTGGTATAATATTCCATTTAATTTAACATTTTAAGTAACTAATATTCTTCTTCTTTATCCTAGCCATTTCCCATCATCTGGGATCGGCTCTCCTTGTGCACGTTCGCCATGTCTGTCTGTCCTGCGTTGCATTCTCGATCAAACCCAGGGTTTTCAGATCCTTGCTTACAGTTGCAGTCCAGGTTGCCTGCGGTCTTCCAGGTCTTCTTCTCAGCGTGGGTATGTTGAGGGCTCTCTTCACCATGTGGTCCTCATCTCTCCGTGTCACATGCCGATACCATCTTAGGCGGTTTTCCCTTATCTTTTCAGGTATAGGGGCCACCCGAAATGAACCCCGAATATGCTCATTTCGAACTCTGTCTACTCTAGTCACACCATCCGCCCACCTCAGCATCTTCAGCTCTGCCACATGAATCCTATCCAAGTCACGTTTCAGCGGGGTCCAACACTCCGATCCGTATAGCATAGCTGGCCTTACAGCAGTTTTGTAGATTTTACCTTTGATCCTAACTGGAATCTTGCTGTCACACAAAACCCCAGAGAGAGACCTCCATTTCAGCCATCCTGTATTTATTCTATGCTCCACGTCAGATTCAGTTTTAGCATCTAAGGATATCACAGAGCCGAGATATTTAAAAGTATCAACCTCTTTAAGTAACCAATATTCCATTAAAAATAAAACTTTAGATAAATGATAAAACGCAACATTGTTTATCAACAGTATCCGTACAATCTTGCTCGGTCTTCTTTGTACGGCGAGACGATAAAGTTAATAGGCGGAGCGGGAAAATCTTAAAAGTCAACAATTTCCTCTGCGGATGCTCCGGCAAACTACCCAGAATTTTAACGTAATCCCAGGACATAGGAGCTATGGTAATGTCTTGCAGTCACCTGTAAGCGAAGTGTTTACGTTGCGAACTCAGGTGTGCTTGCCAGCAATTCCAGTCGGTCGCCCAGTCCGCTAATAGCTTCCACAGTAGCGCACCTGGTGACTTTAACCTGCATTATTTATTTTCTTGCAACCGATTCTTATCTCTATCCCTCATTACTTGGAAGGCCACATATCATAAATCAACTTTCGGAGAAATAATAATGATATATAAGTGTTCCTTTCTTTCCATCACATATTGACGTGTAAAAAGAAGAACTCTGTGGATTTTTATCTTCCACAGACTTGATTTCTTCGTAGTATCAATCCGGTGGATTGATTTTCAGCAACAAAATCTTTCACTCGATCCCCACTCTTCTCATTCTCCTGCCACCCTCTTTAGCTCAGCATAAGAACACTTGCTGCAAATACACCCTCTGCAGTTTTTATCCTCAACCATCCTTATTGTTCATGACATGGTCTCTCCTGGAAATTCTGAGAATTCTGGATATGGAATATTAAAAAGGTCTCTCCTTGTGACGCTCGTCCATATGATCCTTGCTTACAATAAACAGTTAGATATTCTCCAATGAAGTGCGTCATCCATGATAACCAGGAAAAGCGTTTTATTTTGTCCTCTGTGAGTCTATGCAATTTTTGGGATAACATTCCTGAACTGCTGCTTGGTTCTGGCTGTCCCTGACTGCTAAACTACATCAATGATATCTTAATACATATATTCAAATTCACCCAATTATATATTTTTTTTATAAATATGCAAGAGTTCAACTGGGGTCAAAAGTAATGAATGGTCGCTGGAGAAATCAATAACAAAAATTCTCATATATTTTATGTGATGATGCTGTTTTGAGTAATTAATAGTCCTAATGAATCAAATAATTATCAGACATCAATTATATAAGTATCATGACATCTTTCGAAATACGCGCTATTCGAAAGTACGCAACTCTTAACGTGTTTATTGGAAACGTAAATTCAGTAAGAGTACAGCTTTTATTTTCTACGTGAATAATATTATTAGAAACATATTTAATGTGAAATACTTCGAGTCAATCAAATGCAAGATAATATTGCGTCTATAACACTGGGCATTGGCTTTGAAACAATTCGTTTTTTCACCGACGTGTAACTATTACCTCTTTACATCACATGTAAGAAATATATATGTTAGCGGTCTGAATGTCTCCACAGTCCTCCTTTTGCCGCCTTCTATGTCAAGGGCGCCACCGCGGTACCATGTTGCTTTCGTCTACCACCAACAAACGGCGCTGCTGAGGCTAGATGCCAGTCGTCGTAAAAATATGACGACGACTGGTGTCAATAGAGAGGGGTCTTACTTGAAATTTTTGGTCACTGCCATGTGCGACAGATTGCGGAGATCGCGGGTAGTACCAGGGTCTCATAAGTAGGCAGCGGCGGCCGGTGCATAGTGGGCAGTGGGCAGATAGATGCCCATTCCTCGCCCGCAGATGAAGATTACAGGTTCGCGAGATCGAGCGGCGGCTTTGCTAGGTAAACCAGTTTCGCTATTTGTTTATCGCCGGCCGGAGTATTGATTTGCCTTATTTCCCCGGCCGCGGGAGTAATTGATAATTTATTCGCGCGGTCTCGTCCCCAAGTGCGGACGCGTGTTGACAACCAAAGGGGGACAAATGGCTGATAAATGAACCATAGGTCACCAGTTCAGATCCGGTTCAAGTAAACACACAATCTGCTGAATAATATAAGATAAACTGGAAGACTTCAGCTTTACTATATTATCAATATCATCCACCCACAACCAGCATAGTCGTTTCACAGTTGCTAAATGTATACTCGTATATGGTTAGTTAATGTATTTTGATCAAGAACATGCAGATTGCAAAGCTTCTTTCTATATGCCACCGGCAAGTTCTAAATTACTCTTCCACTATAAGTGTTTTAAGGGTTTTTGAAAGTTTTTTTTTATGTAAACACATACATGATAATACCGACAGATGGTGATAGTAATTCTGAAGTCTCGTCTATGGAATTCTATGACGCTTACCATGGTGCATATGGCTAAGCGCTGCATGTGGAGTGTTGATCCGCCTACGACTACAGCCCGAAATTTACGTTATCATTCTTATTATTACGTGATATACATGACATACATTACGACAAGCGAACAGAAATATGAGACGAAGGTTGTAAATCGAGGTTTTTGGTACCAGTCAGCAAAGGCTATATCATGATGTCAACTGATATGATTTTAAACTGTATAAGTTACGAAGCAATGAATTATTATGAACTGACCTCAAATTTTTTAATTCAATGTGTCTAGTACAGCATCTTTAATACTTTATATTGTGTTTTCATGATGTATCTCAAAAGTGTGTCAATTTTAATTTATAATACTTTCTTCATTCGTTTCACAATGGATGATTACAGTATTGATGATCACGATCATGTTCTCGCATCATTTGCATATTTAATCCTGATGATAGTATCGCATATGCGATATTAGTCATTCGAATGATATCATCACTAGAATACAGGTATATATGCACATAGAAACTTAACGGAACCTGCAAACGCAAATAATTATAGCCATTATATTTTATGGTAATATATCGGTATATGGAACGACGATCAATAAGGATTGGTTATTATACGTTTGAGTTGACAACATACTCACTAAATATTGAATTAAGAAAATTTCTAATTCAAGGTTTTGGCAGTTAAATCAATTGACAGTTAATAAAATTTATCGGCAGAAGACTAAATAAGTTGGCGGTATCAACTTAGTAACAGACTTCGGACCGGGGTATGGATGACGAGGACACAAATGAAAGCCTTATGAATGAAAGGCAGTTTTACAGCGGACCGACTGAATGTAACTGCGGCGTGGAGCTGACCCTGTCACACCTTCTGGTGTGTGCGCTGTGTCTGAGTAGCTGCACCCAGAAAGACCTGATGATGGCCGGGAGTAACGCCATCGACGTCACCCACTTCTGGCCAGACAGGATCTGACCCTGTTGTTTCCGACACAATTATATATAGTATCCACTGTGTCAGTATGAATGTGGTCAGTTATAAAGTTAAAATGGCAGTAATAAATTAAATATTGGTAAAAATAATTTAAAAAGCATGAATAATTAACGCATAAAATGGAAACATAACCTAACCTAACCTTTTATCTATTACCATTTGCTAATTATTTGCTGCCTATTTATTATTTTCCTACTGCCGATTGATATTTTTTACTTACCTTTTTACGTATTTATTACTGACCGTTTGCTAAATAATTATTGCCCATTGATTGAATTAAATATTGCCAAAAAATAGGTTGCTAAAAAATATTAAATATTTTAAGTCTTAACAATTAACTAAAATAAGTTAAAAACTACCACCTGAAATATTGATTTACGAGTATCACATCCTTATGATAGGCTTGATAAGCTTTTTAATAATTTTCCAGTTTCCCTTTGTTAACTATCTTACGGTAGGTATTGAAGATGAATTTAAGTAAAATTATTTGTGTTTTAATATTTTCAAGATAGTAGGTACAAAATTACATAATAAATGAAAACATATTCAATTTAACATAATTATTTATGTCGACAAATTAATTTAATGTCGAATTTTTGAGTGTCTCATTAGTTTAAAATTATCCAATACGAATGCAGCATTTTTATATATATTATAGATAACTTCTTAGTGATAAGTTGTCATAATTGCGTGTGGGTATTTAGAAGTAGAAGACTCATAAAATAATGTTTTAATTATTGATTTAGTAAATAAATTCTTGCAATATACTCTTATAGGCAGAAGCCCTAGGATTATTATGATCATCTTATATTGTCCACCTAAACTTTTTCAATAATAAGATATATATTTTTTACATAACATAAATATTTTTAGCTGTAGTTTATGCTCTCCTGCAGATTCCAGAGAATATGTCCAAGTTAGGTCCACCTTGTATTTTAACCAACTGTTGGATAGAAAGTTTCGATGTCCGCTTCATTTCCTTTTCATTCCTCACAAAGTCAAACATCGTACCCCCAAATTATATGCCCATTATGAAGTATAAAGTACTACTCCAATACTACACCAACTGCATTGGTTGAGAGTTTCGGCTAGAATCCAGTACAAATTATGCCTCTTAGCTTCCAAGGCACTCAACGGAACTGCACCGGGCTATTTGACAGAACTTATCAAGCCTTCAGAAATAAGCGCGTGTGGAGAGACAGTCAGATCAGCTATAGCAAATAGAAACACCCTGCAGCTGACGGGAGGCAGTCCTAGCACGGTCTTTGGCAATCGGGCTTTCAGCTACACGGCGTCAATGGCCTGGAACTCGCTACCGGAAAGCATAAGAGAGCTTAAAGCGGAGGCATCCTTCAGAAGCAGACTCAAGACCCACCTTTTTACTCAGAGAGGCAAAGAAGCGCTTTTGGAATGATCATTCGGTCATAAAAGAGCTCTATACAAATACTTATATAATAATAATAATAAAGTAATTATACGGCTGCACTGTCTTTTACTAAGATGTCAGTATCGCAGCCATATGCATGAATAATGTATTCTCTCATATATTACCTGCTTGCTACACAAACTTATGTTTAACAATATTTTAAATAATAACTCTCCCACAAATGACCGCAATGAGCCGCCCCTTGAGAGCCAATAGTGCAAATGTCAAATTTTTATATGTTATTTATGACAATAATAAACGATCTTAAGCCGCAATTTACCAAAGGTATGGCAAAAAACGTTTTACCATCTTGTTTTTTTAAAATCGATTCCAGTAAGTACCGCTATTGTGAAAGCTCGAATCGGTGTGCTTTTAAGAAGTCCAAATATGACGCAGAATGTTGTTTTTAATTGGATTTTTTTCCACCACCGGACGACCAACTCGTGTTGTTGTGTTTCGTGTACTAAAGGTCGTGCCGCGGCGTAACTTCATATTTGCGCCACAACTCTTATTTATTTATTTTATATCATATTATATGGATTTATTGAGGAAGCACCTTCCTCAGAGCTTTTTCATTACTTTCCCCATAGCTGATAATCTTCTTCATGGCTTATATTTGTCATGCGAAACAATAAATTTAGAGATTAAATCCATTCACGAAAGAAAAGTTATACTTTATCATGTTGTTCTTTTTTAAAGTAATACTCTGCAAGCTTATTGAGCTTTCATTATTTATTGTTTTTTTTTCTCCATTTTTTTTCTCCATTTTTTTTCTACTGGATATCGGCAGTTTATTGTTTACAAAAAGAAAACAATAAATTATTTCCCAAATCCGTTCTATATTTGTTAGTATAACCAACATAAAATCACTACATATTGCCGCCACTTAGTTTTCTATCAGCTGCCACTGTCCATTCCTCGTTCTACGACATATATGCATTAACATACTCCTCTATAAAAAGGTAGTTATTCAGTCGTGTGGTGGCAGGATGAGGAGCAGATTAACAACACAAAGACATTTTCTGAAGCACATTGACATGTATATTTCGATAACATTACAAACTTCTGCCCCGGACCTACTCATAGCATTCAGGCCGGGCCGACAACAATGCGATCTCGCTGCCGTAGGCTTACGACTGATCGCCGCAAGTGACGATCTCTATAACTATCGTCACTCCCATGACCGGACTTGTTCAAAATGCCAATATGGCGACACATACATGTACGACAAATGAACAGAAATAAGAGACGAATGATTGTACATCGAGGTTTTCGGTAACAGTCAGCAAGGGCTATATCATGCTGATGTCAGCATTTTAAGGTCCACTTGGGAACCTCCAGAGTAGAAGTCCTAGTACTTAATGATAGGGTGCTGTAGTATCTGAGGCATATATTTGGGTGATTTTTTAATCGTTTTTTTAAGGAAATCGGATGATTAACACAACGTTCCCGGGGCCTTTACCATTTTAGCATAAGGGGCGGCTTAGCCCGAGCAATATATAAATACAATATAAGCAGCATTAATATGTTTTAATTTAACAATGTTTAAAAATAAACGGTGTGAATCTTTGCTTTCGCAAAGACATGTTTTCAATATGGTCGCATTCTTTTGCGCCAGAAATATTCCCATTCAAAGAAAGTTCTCGAAAAATGTTGTTAATGCATTGTTGTTGGATCTCTTGGTCTGAATACATGATCCAACTTTCATTGTATTGGTACAGCAATAAAACCATTATCTCATAAGCGATGGCTACAACATGAAATAATATTTATAACTTAATTACTAAACACAAACAATTGAATTATATTAATTGTTTTTTTTTCAATTCTCTTTGTAAAACCTCATGAATGCAAGCTTTAAAACATGATCAAGTATTTTTTTCATTAATATTATTTAAAATGCTTAAACAATAAAATTATTTTTCACCTTAAGCCGAGAGTCATAAATATTTGATTTATATGACAACAAATTTTTGACAAAAAATAACCTTTCAAAAAATGTTTGCAGAGCTTTGAAAATGAATTAATTCATTTTTATTTCAATCGATATGGGGAATCAAACCTACATCTTCGGTATAGAAAGCAAACGCTTTATTATCAAGCCATACCCGCCGCTAAGTTTGTCAACACATTTAATAAGGTTGTCATGTTATGATGGGAAGGAGTTTTGTAACTTTAGGTTAGGTTACGTTACGTTAGGTTAGGTATGGTTACTAGATCGCAATATGAATATTACGACCTTGAGCAAAATTTAACCTTACTTGCGCGCGGACTGGGAAGCGTCATCGAGGGTCGTGATGCTATGGCGAATCAAGAAAGTTGTAATGTAAGGTTGGGTTAGATCTTAGGTTAGGTTCGGCTAGGTCATCTCGGTTGATAATTATTGAGGTTGTCAGGAATGGCTGCATCGGCCTGTGGGCGACCGGGCAATGCGCTACCAATTAAAAAGTTAACCGTATCGTCTAACTCTGCGGAGCTCGCTATCGCACATCGCGCAAATGTCAGCTCCGTAGATAACAATGCCCGATAATGGACTCAAACTATTCAGGCCCAGACCGAGACCCGACGTAGCAGCGCACCAACACACCATGAGACCGAGATACCAGCTAGATTGCTCAGTATAAAGGGCTGGTCGTTTTTGATTGACCAACAGCGCTAGCTTTCAAAGCAAGCAAAAATACTCTACAATTTAATTAAATATACAAAAATACACATTTTGAATAAAAGGAACACGAATAAAGCAAATAATTAGAACAAAAAATGAGTTGTCAAAAAATATTGGGATCCAGAAAACCAGTGCCATCAATAAGAGTGGAAAGAGTATGAAGAATGGATCGAAGTGTGCTGTTAGTCCATTTAGCAACACCATATAATTAAATGAATATTCTTAACTCGATAGTAGTGAAATGGTAAGTATGCAATGGGAAATAAGCAATACTTACAAGGAAACGTATCTGGGAGTGATACTTAAATTCTAGGATCTCATGATTGTGAATAGCGCCACTAAGTAGAAGAAATGTAAGTAAAAGATAAGCCTTATTCCTACAGGATACGGAAAATGACAAGAAAGCATTATTAGAAATATATGAAATAGTGGTAGAAGATGATGAGATGAATGGATAATGCTATCAAATTATTCTAGGCATCATCCAAAAACGATCACATACGGGTAAGTACAGGTATACTAACAGTCTATAAGATTAATGTATTGCCTATATTACGTATATTGTTACAAATTAAGGATAAGTCATTTTTGATTAACCAGCAGCACTATTTCAAATCAGGAAAATATACTAAATGATGGGATTAAACTTTTTAAGGCCTGTACTAAGACCAAACACACCAGCTTACTATGAGGCCAATTTATTAGGTTCAGATAGCTGTTGCTAATTATAATTATTATGTGTAAAAGTTTGTCATTTTTTATTAAACATTACTATTTCAGAACAGTCATCTAAGTCTTAAGCTACTTGGCTGATACCCAGAACATCAAAACATTCATAGATCTTATTTTATATTCTAAAAAAAAAAATGTTATTATGTAAAAAATGTGAAAAAATAATAATGTAAATTATACAACACTTAAATCAAAGATGAATCCCACGCCACACACAAGATCTACCTTTAAGTAGCGTGGAAAGTGAATTTCCAAAAAAAAAACAATACAAAAAAAAAAATGAATGTAATACTGTCAATAAAATCTTAAATGTATCCTATTATATTTGATTAAATAAAAAAAAAAAAATCTTAAGACCAAAATTTTAGCTACATTTGAATGAAAATGTTTTTTTTTCAGTTTTAATTGAACAATTGCACTAATTCAGGGCAGGCTTTTTCAATATTGTGCTCAAACTATTTCAAGCCGAGCAAATCCTGGCCTTTTTCGTAATCGGTATTCCAAACAACTGAAAACTAGTTTCATTTTGCCGATACCGCGTTTTCCCGTGTACGAAATGTCCTCTATTTATATTAAATAACCCAACAAAGCCTTAATTAAAACGATTTTAATCGCACTCTATATATCTAGTATCGTGTGGTCGCTCGAGAGCCGGCAATCTACCTGCGGAAAGATAGATACTAATAGGCTTGGAGATGGAGGAGAACACGTAAGTGTGGTATAAAAGACCGTGGAATACGCACGTTTCATGAGCTGCAAATGTGCAGAGGGCGAGGCGTGACAGTTGCAAATAAAACCCGATTACTAGGCTGATTAAATTAATAACCGCGTATCATGGAGGAGTGGATTGTGAAGTTTATAGAATAGAATGGTGGACTATAGTCGCTCCGAGGAGCACTTGCCTACGGGTCGTCTTCAGCTCGAGAAATTGTTATAAAAGTACAACCGAGATGAATGGTAGGTTAATATATAGGGATGTGAATGTGTTTAATGTAGGTAAATAAATACTGATAATAAATCAAATTTATACATATTGTATAATTTATCATTAGAACTAAATTATTCACTATTTGAGGTTTCACCTATTACAGTTTCAAAGCTTTATATAATCTTAATTGGAAGCTGAAGAATGGACTGCTGAATAAATAATCTAATTAATTCAGTCGATAATTTGGTTTCAAAAAAAATTTATAACTTTTAAAGAAGATGTCTTCATATTAGCACCTACATATGTATATTTATATTCTTTTAAGTTTAACGTAAATACATTTATGGTATATTTTGCATATGTTGTACCTGTTAAACTTTTTATTTACACCAAATACAATACAATAATCTATCAAGTTATTTTGCAAGGAAGAATATTTACAGACAAGAAAAAAAATCATCCTACATCCCTAGCTAGAGCTTAGAAAAGCTTCTAAGCGGCGGCTTTCGAAAGCCTTCATTTCAATACAAAAGTAAGCTTTATGACTTGGCGTGTGGTCGAGAACTTTATTGAGTTCCTTTATTGCAATATGAAGTATAAACACATCAAATCAAACGTAAGAAAAACACATTATTTTCAGCATTTGCGCTAGAAGCATGACGCTGTTAGGCTTTATATTGAGATAGACAAAAGATTTCAATAATATTTTATCGCTACAACTATTATATACTTGCAAAATTGTTCATTAAAAAAGTTTTTTTCACGCGATTTTATAACTTACGTTTTTATTTTATATTTATTATTATTTATTAGGTGGCCACTTGGACGTGGACCAAAACCGCGTATCGCTGGTCGGATTGAGCCATTCCTTAAGACCAAATGGTCGAGGCCTTGAAGCGTGGGGCTAATCATTGTATCTCCTTATATTATAAGAAATCACCCAAAAATTTGCATCGAATACTACAGCGTGCTTTTATGTCGCCGGGACCTTACCATGGAGGTTGTCAGAAACCTTTATATTTACAGGTGAAGATATGTATTGGGACGAGATCAACAGTAATAATTGACTTAAGTATGTGGCGTAAATTTGTGGTGACCACATGTTTCAGATATGGAAGGGATACGTAAGGAAAGAAAAATGAGATTATAATCACTGTAAGAGTTTATAATAAATTTTCCGGTGGGTATAACTCGGTGGTTAAAACGTTTGCTTGGCAAGCCAAAAGTCATGGGTTAGTTCCCCGACGGAGATTAAAAAAATAATTTAAGATCCTGTAATAATGAGGATGGTGCGTGAATGTCGGGCTGTAGTCTATGACGTTGGCGGATCAACACTCCAAATGCAGCGCTTACCCATACGTAACATAATAAGCGTCTTAGAATCCACATATAAAAAAAACTTAGATGATATATGACGTAAAGTTATGTTTGATTAAATCACTTACCAATTTTGAGGATTTTTTTTTAATATCTTCCGTGAATTGATAATTTTCTATAATGTTTTGATATAATTATCATATTTTACAAGTCCATATCAAATACAAGATACATATCAAAAATTAATATAGTACAGTTTACTTGCATTTATTTGTACAATTGACAGTAAACCATTTCAACATTGAGAAAGTCCCGTGAACAGTTAAGTTGTTATGAAGAAATCTCTAATACCAGTCTTAAGTTTTTATTTGATCTCCAACATAATATACCTCGAGATGAATTTAATCAGACTTACGAACTAATCTCGATTTGCTCCCATTTTTTTCAATGTCATCTCCACTAAGTCGCGGTGATTTTATTTTTTGCATTATGCAATTAATTTTCAATTAGAAACTATTACGTGAATATATTTGGAGATCATTAAGATTTTGAGAAGTCAAGGCAAATTATTTTTTATAAGTAACCCGTTCATACTCTACATCAGGGGCCGTCAACCTTTTTATGCCTAGCGCCCACTTTTGCCAATTTTTAATGGTAAAATTTCCCTACCGCCCACCAACCTCACTATATTTCAATTCAGTATATGAGTGGGAAAAATTCTAGAAGGAATGAAGACGATGTGAAAATCTACGAAAATCGCCCACCGCACAACACGGAAGCCCGTATCGCCCACTAGTGGGCGGTACGGACCAGGTTGACGACCCGTTCTCTGCATGAAAAATTATGTTCAAAACTATGCATCTATATTAATAATTCAAAAGTAATATTTGTTTGATTTTGTAAATCAATAATACTTTCATGTATTATTTTTACTTTAAAATTTCTCAATTTTATTTACGACGTGTTTTGACATTTGAATTTTTTTTTCTTTTCACTATTTAGTTTTTTTTATCATGTAATAGTGATGGCTAAGACTGAACATCGTAGCACTTATGATTTCATACGAATAAACTGGTTTCCTTCCCTCTCAACTTCATTTGTGCTCTCTACTAAAAAAATGAGAATTGCATCTTTTGGGACTAAAAATTAATGAAAATAATTATATAATATTTGCAACATTGCAAACATTTAATCATTATGTTTTTCTTTGTTTCAGATTTTCCTAACGTTATGAAAAATATTGCGATAAAGCCGTGCAGAATCAAGATACAAGCACATAATTGGTGAGAACTTTTGGTTGTTTTTTTTAATTTAATTTGTAAGTAATTTTCTAATTAAGTTAATTAGATCATTTGTTGCACCATCTAAGAGCTGAAAATTTCTAAAGAAATATGATTATCGTAAGTAAATTTATTTGAAACATGTTCCTAGTAAACATTTTTGAGTCAAATAATAAGTAAACTAGCATACTCATGTAATGCCTAGACCTTCTGTTGCTTGTCTTTATTGGTTTATTTTTCTTATTACTTAATCATAAGTACCTTTAATGATATATATTTTTCTTGCTATTCTACTTGTATTTCAGTAACGCATTAAATTTGAAACAAATGAAATGTTAATGAAATAAGAAATAAATATAAATTGAAAATTATTTAATTATATGTAGGCAATATATCGTTCTTTTAACATCAAATAAACTGGTTAGGCGAAATAGAAATTATTTTTAATTTTTGAAGGTTATTTAATTAAAGATATATATACTGTCATAATATAAAAGCATATTATATAAATGTGTTTATGACTCATTATTGAACTATGGAAGAAATTTACTTTAATCAATTCACGACATTAATAATTGGACATAGATAGCTTTTTTCTATCATACATCAACAAAGCAACATAAAAATAAATAGTCTCCAACACGAGGTACTTATGTATAATTTTGTCAGTTTGCAACTGCTTAATGAAGCGGAAATCTTATTTGAACAATTTTATCTACTGTACAGAAGGGTTACGAAATCGAGAAATTAAATGTATTATCGCTGATGAAAGGAAGATGTATTAAAGAAGAGTATTTGATGACTTTAATGATTTTACTACAATAGTTTGTCTTTCATACTGTGGACTTGTCTATTTGTGTTGTTTTTTTAAAGTTATTCCGGTCCGGACACAGAAGTGCCACGAACGCTCAAAAGTCGTGTTTTTTCGACTATCACGTTCCAACAATCACCGTGGAGCATTACGTTACATGGGATCTTTTGGTCGAAAGTGTGGGACAAATATCTTTGTCAGGCTCACAATCCAGGGCCGGAATGGATTTGAAGGGTCAACACAAAATTTTTCATTTAATTTTCATTTTTTCATTTTTCTTCAAACTAACGTTTGTAACGTTAGTTTGTTGCGTTTGTAAGTAATTAAATAATCAATATAAATCAATACAGACAAAAACACAAAAAAAATGTTCAGGAGTACAAAAAAGTAGAAGAAACACTGAATAAAATATACTAAAATAATAGGAAAAAGAAAGACAGAAAAATCAGAAGGGCCCAATGCTTTTCAAACAGACGACTCCAACAAATTATTATTCCAAACAAATTCGTAGAGTTCGTGCCTGAACTAGGCCTTTGTTTATTTGCCAGAATTCGCAGTCGTAAAAAATTATCGAAGTAATACAGTAATTTCATGTGCGGCACTTTGGTTTGATCGAGTATACCTGAGAGTCCCAGATATTACGCATAGTCTTGATAGAGTTCCCAAGGCAGAAAGTGAACTTTCTCACTGCAAGTCAACGCTGCCATTGAATTACGTAAAAAATATCTGACACTTTCAATATTCTGACCCACGATGGTGAGTGCTCGGTCTGCGTATCGTCAGCCTTAGTTACAAAGCAGCCGTGTCTAATTTCAACTTCATTAAAGTATATAGTATTTTTCAACCTGTTTGCATTTAAAAATATTTATTAATTAAATAAAAAAACAGGAAATCCAAAAAAAATCTCAACACTAAAGGAGGAATTAAACATTTATTTAAATTAAACCCTGATTCGGTCCTGGCAGTCGAGAAAGCGATGAGTCCATTATAAATGCATTACTTTTACTGTCGGAGTTGTTACTCCCCCGCCGCCATGAAATTATTATTTTTTGGATCAAAATTATAATTTTTGTGACGCGCTGTTGTGTCGGGACATTAAGATAATATTGTACCTGCAACTACATTTACAAAGTTAAATGCGGTAACTAGTTATATATTTTTTCTCTCGTACTTAACGATAAATTAAATCTTTATATAAAAACTGATTTAGCGATTTTGTTCAGGAAATATAAAAAAGCTCGCAATACGCAAGTTTAGTGCTAATAACACGAAGCAATTTGTGAAACATAATTAAAACCACGGTGGTCTCCTATCAAAGTACCCATGCTAGATTCCATTATAATGTGTACCGCCATAAACTATTATCTCACCTTCAGCAGGTTTAATTAGCAATACATGTTGTGATAGTGCGACTCGGTCTCATGAAATAATTTTTTTTTTCGCACTGTGACTGATGTAATCGACATGAAAGTACACGAAGCATTAACGGGAATGTTATAATTACCGTTGACGTCCGATAAAAAATCGTTCTTTGATCTTTGGTCGGTTAATGAAAGGTCACAACAACCAGACATTTAATCCATCACTTTTTTTCCGCTTCGGTATGTATTTTTTGCGATCGATTGGACACCTGACCTAATAATATTCACACTCAAGCTTATACTCCTAAATACTTTTGTTGATGGAATATATCTCGAAATTAACATGTTCCGGGATCAAATAAACATATTTTACATCTCATTATTATTATTTAATTTAAATAACTTCTTAGGTTTTCACGGTCAGATTTGAAATTGTTGCTTTTGGGTTTAGCCGTGTGTGGTGAATTTCTTTTTTTATTTCGACCGCCATTGCGGGGGTCTTATCCTGTTCTAAGAACATACCCACGATTCTCCGGACCAATGAAACTTGAGTATGTAGTTTCCATGGAAATATCAATAACGCTCGTAAAAAAAAATCTTACAGAAACTCACAACTAAATCACAACTATATCATCAATCCCGAAGAAGACCCCTGCAATGGCGGTCAAAATATTGGTTAAAAGAAATTCGCCACACACGGCTAAACCTAAAAGCAACAATATCATTATTTAATTTTGTAAATACTTACATCCTCCTCTCTGGGTTAGTTATTGAATTGTGTGGTGGCAGGATGAGGAGCAGATTATTAACACAAATACATTTTCTGAAGCACATTCACATATATATTTCGATAACTTTACAAACTTCCGGCCCTAGCGGAATAATATTCCGGGTCGCCGTCGGCACACAACTGACACCGGGCGCCGTGGTCGCTGACACCCAGCGCCACAAATGGCGATCTATAATATATAACTTACGTCACACCCGTGACCGGACTTGTTCGACATTCCAATCTGGCGACCAGAAATAAAAAAGACGAATGATTGTATATTGAGGTTTTCGATGCCAGTCAGCAAGGGCTATATCATGCTGATATCAATACATTTTCAATTGCATTTGTAATCACCAGTAAAAGTAATCCCACTGCATCTAATTATTACTTTAAAATTGGGTTTTTTTTTATGTAAGCACATACAGAAGAATACCGACAGATGGTAATAGTGATTCTGAAGTTTTTCATCTGTGGATCTTATGACGTTGACCATTTAGTATATGAATAAGCGCTGCATGTGGAGTGTTGATCCGCCAACGTCATACACCACAGCACGACATTCACGCATCATCCTTATATTACAGGAATTCGCTATTGATTGTGCATATGCTCGTCATTAACTGCCGCCATAATGTTTTTTCAGCGTCATGAAACTCCCATCATCTCCGTGTCAGCTCAGCTTTCTGAAGTTCCGTAGAATACATTCCGTATATAGTTCAGAACGGCTTTTCAAGACGGCGGGAGTCTGAGGGCTTAAATAAAAAGCAACCGCAACTTATGCTTATGTTTAATGCAGTTGTAAAAGTTCATTTTGTACAAATTACTGGCGGTGATAGCTCAGTGGCTAAAGCGTTTGCTTCGCAAGCCGAAGGTCGTGGGTTTGATCCCCGACGGAGGTTAAAATATTATTTCTTTCAAAGTCGGGGTCATCGCGACTTCGCTGGAGTCTCTCATGGAGCCTAAAGTGTGGCCTGAAAGGACCATCGTTCAACCCTGGATCCGCATAAGACGAAAGAATCGCAGTGAACAGTGGTTGAAACCAACTTGAGTGAAGATATTAACATATTTAGTGTTATATTGCTTTAAATTCAGTACTGGTGTTTATGGAGGCGAAATGTTACACGTTTTATTTTGTGACAATAATGCCTTGTTATTTGTGAGTCAATCATGATATACTTATGACAGGGTTTTGTTGTTACAAGTCAAACTGTTTATCTTGAGTCTCCTGACGCTAGTTCCGAGTGTGAGGTCAGTGATACTAAATGTGTCAATAAATTTACATCACCAC
The DNA here is from genome assembly GCA_022606575.1 of Glossosoma conforme. NCBI lineage: Eukaryota > Metazoa > Arthropoda > Insecta > Trichoptera > Glossosomatidae > Glossosoma > Glossosoma conforme. The sequence continues at coordinate 645,086 of JAGTXR010000048.1, forward strand.
ATTTATGTTACCTATTGTATTTTTATTTTATATTACATTATTGTATTTATATTATTGTACTTCAGAAATGCATTGAATTGATAAAATTTGTAATGTTTCTGCAAGGAAAAAATAAAAATTGAAATTGAAATTGAAATTATATTTTTAATCAATTTCTGAGCTCTAAAATACCCCCAGTTGGTGTGAATTCTATCCTTCACCCGTAAAATTCCAGTCATAGCCTGTTAATGGAAATTGGTGGTAGACGAAAGTCATTCCGTAAAGACCACACTTTTATAGTAAATTTCTGTAATAATAAAGATGATGCGTTATAGTCGGACTATAATGACGTTGGCGGATCAACACTCCACATGCAGCGCTTAGCCATATGTAGCATGGTAAGAATAATGTAGAATCACTATCACCATCTGTCAGTATTATCCTGTATGTGTTATATAAAAAAAATGTTATCCAGATTTACTATATATGAATCCATTCCCTCTTTATCTAAACTTCGACAAGATATCAAACAAGTCGTCCTTTGCATGATGAATATCCTTATTCTTATCTCACATGTCATCCGCTCACTCTATAGTCTCTTATCATTCAAATGTATTTGCCGTTCCCTTTCCCAACATCTTTACCAGCTTACTACGGCGTCGCGCTTAAATGAAATGGTTCAAATTAATTTATAGTTGATAAAACGTGTTGTGAAACGAATGCAGCAAAGGTTTTCCACACAAACATTATCTATCAATGTCTCCGATCGTGCGATTTGATTTATCCGACAGATCTCTGTGTGTGTGAATCGTCCGGTCAAAAATCTTATCATCGAAGCGATTAATAATGTCTGATCTCGAGTGAGATATTGATTTACGAGTATATGGAATCGGACTTAAAAAGTTAAGAGTAACGGTAATATAGATTCTTGCAGAAGAGGCTTTGATTTATTTTTGTGTACCATTCCATTTGACATTCGGAGTAATGATACAGAACGTTTAGATGCTTTATCCAATACATTTTCATTACAGTAAGAATGAATTAACTCTTTTTCTGAAGTAAAAATCGTGAAAGTTAGGCTAACGCGATTTAAAAAAAAAAGAATTAACAAATCACCTAAAAATTTGCCTAGGATACCACAGCTTACATTTTTTCAATTCTCGCACTTCTGCTATGGAGGTCGGGAACCATATATGTTCCTAAGTGGACCTTCAGATGCAGATATGTCCTAGAAGATGAAATGGACAGCTGGCAGAATATGACCATATGTTCCATATACAGAAAGGAAAAAAAAGGTTTTGCGTTTTTTAACTGAGGTTTCATTTAATGATAAACTTCGTGAAGAGTTATTTCTACAAAGGTTTCCTCGGATGAAAAATAGAGGAGATTATTGGGACACAGTGAAAAACATCCATAACACACAAGTATGTTACAACGCTCCGAATTGTTTTCAGGGTGCCTTTGAGGGGTGGCAGACACGTTTCTGGAAGTGTGTTGATGCAGGGGGAGGTTATTTTAAAGATTTTTAAGAATTTGTACCTGTTCAGTCAATAAATATATTTTTCCCAGAAAATGAACTTTTTTTTAAACGTACAATGTACTAGTATATACGAGTATAAGAAAGAATCGTTGCTTAATAACTTAGCGCAAGATTTTTTACGCGGCGCGATATGTCGGAGTGAACTTTTTAAATTTATAACCTTCTATTATCCTGTTAGACTTTAAAGACAATTACGGGCATACAGTGTTTTTTCGCTCAGCTGAGTCCGTGGCTTCGCAAGACGTCAAAAGGAATGTCTTCATATTTACTGAAGCAGCGGGAGACCAAGATGGCGGAGATGCTGGACCATCGGGGCCGTAGAAATTGCTCTCAAACTTGCTCATAGACATAAGCGTGGACATGAAATTAATGTGGAAACCTCTGAAGACTATCGCACGTAAGCATATTTAAAAATGACGATGCGTATAGCTTAAAAGTAAAACGCTTGCTAAGCATGTCATACATCATGAGTTATAAAAAAAGCCTAAAATTAATATGATTTTTATTAATTTATAAGCTCACTCAATATTTGACAGTCAATCGTCAAATGACGAATGTGTTTCTGGTTGGGATGTATATCAGATGCCGCAGTAGAGCATAAACTATATCTACCTTTTCTGTAAACCTCTGATGATGATGATGATCAATACTCCCGATTATTGCGAAATTGATACTTTACTCATTAAATTCCAGGCATTGCGCATAGTAGTAAATGAAAGTCGTTCCTTGAACGTCTTTTTTCATAATAAGTTTACGTAAGCTATAACAATGCGTGAATGCCGAACTGTAGTGTAATGACATTAGCGACTTAATAATGCTACACTACGAGTATACACAGTCATGAATTTATTTTTTATTTTTTAAGCTTTTACGAGAACTGCTGAGGGTAACCTAGACGGGAATATTTGCAGCAAATATTCGAGGACATGAGTTGCAACTCTTATGCTGAGCTAAAAAGGGTTGCAGAAGATCGAGAAGAGTGGAGATCGAGATGCAAGATTTTGTTTCTGCAAACCATCCACCGGATTGATACTACTACTACGAAGAAGAGTTTAAAAACACGATTAAGAAAATTATTATGGTGTGTTTCAATTCATCACTGTCAAGTTCATTCCACTAAGTACTATTTATATCGCACATTTAATTGTTGTATTTATTTTTCTTTCAAAGAAATTATAAAAACAACAATGGTTGAATTCATTAACGCGCTAAGATTTAGTGCAAACCATCCATCAACCAATCCAACATAATAACGAATTACTTACAATAAATAATTCGTTATGGAATTAAAACTGCTTGTAATAAAAAAAATAGCATCCGATTGTATCAGTTCATCATCACATCTCTTGATCTTTCTCTGTGCCAATAGATCATCTGATGTATTGGCACGCTGAACATTCCCTCATAGATCATGTATCTCGCATTGATCGATCATTGAGCTCAGAACTGCCAATGCGCAGTCGCACAGAATTTTCCCGCGCAATAATTAGACGCCATTTGCTTCATTTGAGGCGCGAAACATAAATATATTCGATTACAAAATGGTAGGTCTTTGACGCTTTATGCAACGAAGCCTTTTGTTTTTTCCAAAGGTCACAGCATGTCGACCGTTTCGATGTGTAATTACTTAAACGTAATGACTTAAACGTGTAATTTGATAAATTCTTAAAGTACTAAGTAATATTTACTATTTTGAGAACACATCATAGTGATACACCTAATATCAATGCACAACAATAGTCAAATATAGATAATCATACTATTTCACCTTTCTTTCAAAAATGACATTTATTTTACATATAATGAAATTTACAAATAATTCTTAAAAAGCTCTTTCGAATTTTTGTATGAAGTCTGTCATTATACAACTATGAAATATGTTTTTTCGCAAATACCTGTGTATTATTTACATATATTAAATTAATTAAAGGTTATATAACTCCATAGGCTTTCACGGCCAGATTTGGTATTGAGGCTTTTGGGTTTAGCCGTGTGTGGCGAATTGTTTCAATTCAATATTTCGACCTCCATTGCAAGGGTCTTCTTTAAGTCGTCAACCCTGAACCACAAAACTAATTAAAGGTTTTGAATAAAAACAGGTCAAAAAGGCATTAGTTTTTTTTCGATTGCTCAAAATTTATAATACCCAATTTTTAATACCCATTATAATATATTTTTAACATTTTTAACATTTCAAATAACCATTCAATTCAATTTGCATATTTAGATTATTTTTTTTACAAACAACTAGTAATTTAATGCGCTCTTAGTTATATATATATATATTTCTTAATACATTGTACTGAGGCACTCCTTTAAATGAGTAATAAATTTAAATAGTATGAGATCATGAGTTAAATATAAACAATAGTATTAATTGACCAAATCTTGTAGTCTAATTACTGAAAAAATATTATTTAAATACATAAATACAACAAAATATGGAAACACAAATGTTTTAATGATAGCAATATGTTCTATTCGTTGAGTATCACAATTAATTAATTACCGTGAGACTTCTTTTTCGTAGTATCAATCCGGTGGATTGGTTTGCAGCAACAAAATCTTGCATCTCGATCTCCATTCCTCTCGGTCTTTCGCAACCCTCTTCAGCTCAGCATAAGAGCTACAACTTATGTTCTCGAACACTTGCTGCAAATACTCCCGTCTAGGGCGCCCTTTACAGTTTCTACACTCAACCATCCCCTCCACAATGTCGTGAAGAAGACCATCGTGGCGCATGATGTGACCGATCCAGCGAGCTCGCCTCTCTGAGATGGTTCTTATTTGGTGCCTATCTTCCTTGATTATCCTGAGAACCTCATTGTTCGTGACGTGAGACTTATCAATCAGATTAACACCAAAGAGATTGGAAAATATATAGTTTATACGTATACAGCTTTTTTTCATTACATATATTATCTACTTGATTGTTTTCACAGGTATATTCAACTAAATATAATGATACTGTATGTTAACACTGTATCCAAGTTGACTTGTCGTTTCTTTCGGATTAGAGACCACCTATAAGCCGTTACTTTTTTTAAGCAGTGACAGTAATGTATGACTCAAAGCTACCGTGTGAAATCAACATACTCAACTGGCACTTGGTTGCAGAATAAATCAAAAGATAACACGGATTCAAAAAATATTTAAATTGCGATAGCATCAACATTATCATAATCCAGATTACATGTTTGCTTATAACGGTCTTATCAATTAAAAATTATATCAACACGGCAGCTTTTTTAAAACGGAAATCGGCCGTTAGTTTTTATTAAGGAATTTTCGGTGGTGTTTCTTATTCATCTAATCAATTAAATTGTTACTAATTGCTTGCTTTTAGGTGAGTCTAGATTACAGCATACTTAACTCACTTTACTTTACAAAATACAAAATGATTTTTCGTTTTGATGGATACAAATAATAGATTTTTCTGCGCAACTGAAATTTCACCTTTCATTTTAATTTGCCTACATATATTATGTAAGTCTAAAAAGATATTCGTAATACGAGTCTTTGAAATTTTTTTGTTTTTTTTTATTATTAATTATTTAAGTACACGAAAAAACATAGAAAAAGATTTGTATATTTTGTACTTTTTATAACTTTAGTGAGAAGTGTTTTTTTTTTCTTCAATTATTCTGATTTATCTTTATTATTTATTATTATATATTAATTTTTAAGAGCCAACATCAGCAGAATATAATATTTACAGCCTGTTTTCTTCGTGCACTGGGGGAAAAAGATTAAATGTTTCACTTCTCTTAATTTTCCCATATCCGCTCCCAAATTGTAGCATATCTTCGCTACAAATTATCAACACACAAATATATCAGCTGTTATTATCCCTGTCACTTCTCAAATCATCTCTGTACCTTAGAGGCTTACTCGAGTTCATACTATGCATGTTTTTAACGTATTTTAGAAGGTGAGACCTATTAATAATATTTGTCAGAAAATTAGGATAGGTTAGGTTGTTCAGGTATTTCGATTACCATTAGACGTTCTCTTAAATCCGACGTTCTCTTAAATTCAGTCATAATTTTGTAACTTTTGTTTTGATCTTCAATGGTTAGGCAGCACAAGAAGACCAGCATTTGCATCCCTGTCTGGTATATACAGTATGTCATGATGCATCTTGGGAAGTGGGTGGAGGTGTGTTTGTCGTGATGAGCCTGGTTCAGTGAGGCTCAGTGGGGCGCTGGCTGTCACGAGGACTCTGACCTTCCGCCCCGAGCTAACCTTCGACATGCAGAAGATCTGCACCACAACGGCCAGGGCTTCTACAAACTTTTTAATGTAAACACATACATGAGAATACAGACGGATGGTAATAGTGATTTGTATGTCCAATCTTTATATTATATTAGTAATTAAATACACACATACAATTATACATCAAATTTTATACGCATCAATTCATTCAGAAAAAATATCGGCAGACGCAGGATTCGAACCTCGAGCCTTGCCAAGTTTGCTCTATTCTTTTACATCACGCAGTCTAAACGATCTCGCTGCCTGAGTAGATACGCGAAAGTTGATATATTTATACCATGGTTACCATCGTATAACGATAGATGTGTCTATAGTATATATTCAGAATATGTATATTATTATTTTTTATTATTCAATCAGTCAACATTTATTCACAAGCTTTTTATATTATTAGTTTCCGACAGTCTATTTATTAAGTAAGTACAACTCGGGTCTCGAACCGAACTATAGACTGAATGGATGAGAAACAACTTCTTGTGAGTCCTACGCGGACATTACAACCAGTCATTTACCTGTGTTACTGGTGAACCATAGTATGATATTACCTTCTTGATATTGTCTCAAAGTGACATTGTTACATGGATTTAAATTTTTATTAGAATATGTTTTTTTAATTATATGTCTCGAATCTTGACCGATTGTACTATGGAAGGCCGCTTTGTCCAATATCTCACATCGTCATTCTTCACAATGTCAAACCATTCCAGTATTCTTCGCATTCATATGATTTCGATATGCATTACACGGCCGCATTGGTTTTAGGCGAGATGCTACTCTGGAGGTTGTCGGGAATAATATATGTTCCCATGTTGACCTTCAAGTGTAGATATGTCCAAGAATTTGGAATTTACAGAGGCGGCTTACAGAACTTAGTAGCAGCAATTTGTGGTGACAATATTTTCAAGATATATAAGATATAAGACGATACAAGCGCTGAAAAGATGAAGATGGCTTGAATAATATTTTTAATTCATTCACAGTGCATGTTGAACCCTGGGTAATCACTGTATCGCAATGAGGGTCTCAACGAGCTCGAGGAAAGATTATTATTTTAATGATTGACACAGCCAATTTATTACCGATGTTCGGAAGTGCCGTGTAATTCATTGCATTAAAGGCGAGAGCTGTCCATACTTCGGCGAGTGAAATTTCAATACGCCTAAGACGGTAATGCTTTTTCAGCCTGAATTCGTGCTTTATGACTTGGGAATTCTCATATTTATTTATACACACAACAACAAACATGTTATTTATTTATATTACAATAAACATATTGAAACAACACACTATTTTATAATACGAGTATACATTAGATAATTATTCTTTTTACGCTGCTTTTTTGGTAGATTTTTTAATCAGTTTTTTGAGCAAAATGTATAGACCGTAATATATTTTCTGGGAAACAAATATATCAGATATTACTTAAAGTTTTTGACTGGAATCCAATATATTTTAAATTCATTTATATATTTAGTTAATTTTGAACATTACAACTGCAACAAGTAGAATTAAGCTGTAATATCAGGATACAAATTCCATGTTAAGCTCGTGACCGCTATAGACGTCATACGCAGTAAATGGATAAAACAAAAAAAATTGCTTAAGCACTGACATACATATATTCGTAACTCAACCATAAGATAGTAACTTTCAAATAATAAAGAATTTATTTTTTCCATCACATAAAACATATATTTTTTTCTCATTTTTTTCTCGACTTGCCTTTGTTTACGAGACTGCAGTTTCAACTGCAGTCTCCTAAGCAACTTCTATCACAGAGTTGTATCTTGACAATGATTGATTGAGAAAGACTACGAATTAGTCGAAACTGGAGTCTCCTTAAAAGAGGTCATACCCAACGTGATACATGTAAAAACTTTGTGGTAACAGCTTGTAATGATCACCTAAAGAGTAATAATGGAATGATAGATTTGTCGTGAAGGATGATGATTAAGGTGTGTGACTAGAGTGGACAGAGTTCGAAATGAGCATATTCGGGGTTCATTTCGGGTGGCCCCTATACCTGAAAAGATTAGGGAAAACCGCCTAAGATGGTATGGGCATGTGACACGGAGAAATGAGGACCACATGGTGAAGAGAGCCCTCAACATACCCGCGCTGAGAAGAAGACCTGCAAGACCACAGCAACCTGGACTGCAACTGTAAATAAGGATCTGAAAACACTGGGTTTGATCGAGAATGCAACGCAGGACAGACAGACATGGCGAATGTTCACAAGGAGAGCCAACCCCAGATGATGGGAAATGGCTAGGATAAAGAAGAAGAAGATGAGTAAGGTTAACTTATGACAAAGACTACTAATCTTGGCGATGTTTAGTTTCTTTAAATCGATGGTCAAAGCAAGATGTCAGTTCCTATGGATAGTCTGTGCCCTGCAAGGTTTCCACGCTCCACGGCGCTCGCTCCGATGCCGATCGGTAACGGAACCGTCGCGCCTCAACGGGCCACTAACCAGGCGGCCGTGAAACGAACGTCTTCACCAAACTAAATAATCTAATTTTCACTCTTGGAGCGTTGCAAGTACTGTTTGTACACGAAACTTGTGAAAAAAAACACTTTGTGCGGCAATGAGAGGATGCTCGAGGCACGCTTTGAATTATGGGATTATTTGCTTACGTTTCTGTAATACAAATTGCTACACTAGTCAATAACATCGAAGAAATATCCAGAATTTTAGAGGTAGCATTAACATTATCCAGTCCGATTACACAATATGTGTGTAATCACCAGCCAGAACGTTAAAGGGTCACACAACATGTGTGTGATCGTTCCGCCAACGCTTAGTGGCCGACTATACACAGCATGTTTTATATTTTTTCAAACGTTAGTGGCCGATCACATAACAATATGTGTTGTTTTTACTTTCGACCATAATTCAAGGATCTCAAACCTTTTCAGTGAGTGTCGTATTTAATTTTATTTGAACACATTACGATAAAAAAATTTAGCGACCATTTTTTGTAAAAAAAAAATAATAATGTGAGATTAGACTTAATCTCGCTTGTTATAATTTTTATTTTTAAATTGGGAAAACGCTGATTTTTTTTTCTCGATCAATATTTAGATTAGATGCATTTAAATTGTATGTGTTTGTTAGCAAAATAAGTATTACCCAAAATATAAACTGGTTTTTTAAAATTTATTTTATATTCCAATGCAATACATTTTCGGTTAGAATTAGTTGACGATATACGCTGATGCTTTGTCCGATATTGCCGATGACGCCGAGAAGATCGAAGACAGCGACGATGATGGGGATGGATATATATAAACAAATAAATACATGCGAATTTTTTTGTAAGCAATTCTTTAAAAAAACAGTCGGCCTCCAGCGTAAGTTTAATCGCGTAACGCGCGGACTGGATAGTGTTAAAATGAAAGCTTTTTCGGTGTACTTTACGGCCATATCAATGAAATTATGACCAATTGTTTAAGCAAGCAATGCGTCTAGAAACACTCGGCGAGAACTACACTGACCCTGCATCATACTATAGGTTAAATGAAGTTTCCTTGAAGATGTGTTCAGTTACGTTACTATCACTTAGCAAATGATAAGACAAGTGTTTAGTTCCTTCTGAACAAATGCAGCTACTGCACATTAGTTCTAAAAATAAAGAACTTCGACAGTAGAAAACAGTTGTTGGTTTTTTTTACCATTGAAGAAAAATTCCGTTATACAGTCTTTAAAATAAACTACAGTTAAAAATATATAATCAAAGCTTGCAATGTGCATTCTTAATGATTATTATAATGATATAGCTATCCGTTAATTTACATTTTTTATTTCAATGTAGACTCGTCATCGCTAAAAATCAGCGTTCGAGTGATTCAAATTAATGATGATGTCATGACAAGAAATGAAATTATGATGAATATTTACAATTTATATATTATTATAGGTATTATCAGGACTTATTTTATTGCTTATATTGGTATACTATACCAAATAAATCATTTTAAAATTTAATGGTTAGAAATACTTGAAATATTATTTGTTTTTGAAGTTGTTTTTTTGTGATAAAATATTTATATTATTATAATATGGATAAGAAATTATCAGAAAAATTATATAGCAAGTATTTAAAACGTAAAGAATAAAAAAACTTTGAATAAAAAAAATTACATACATATTCATACATCATAAACTCGTACATAAATATCATATTTTAATAGTAATAATTATACTTGTAAAAAACTAAAAAACTTTACTACATATTACGAGTCTTGTATCATATTAAAAACATCAATTAAGTCATTTTTTTGTTAATTGCCTCAAATTAACATGAAATTACTAATCATTAACATAGAGTACGGTTTTCACAGAACTCAAGTACATTTTATTACAACAATTTATTTTTTTATTACGTGAATGAAACTACATAAACACATATAGAAGAATACTTTCAGATGGTGAAGAGATGTTATATGTGTCTTCTTCTTCGTAGTATCAATCCGGTGGATTGGTTTGCAGCAACAGAATCTTGCATCTCGATCTCCATTCCTCTCGGTCCTCCGCAACCCTTTTCAGCTCAGCATAAGCGCTACAATTCATGTCCTCGAATACTTGCTGCAAATACTCCCAACTAGGGCGCCCTCTACAGTTTCTACCCTCAACCATCCCCTCCACAATATCGTGAAGGAGACCATCGTGGCGCATGATGTGACCAATCCATCAGGCTCGCCTCTCTGAGATGGTTCTTATTAGTTGCCTATCTTCCTTGATTGTTCTGAGAACCTCATTGTTCGTGACGTGGTCTCTCCAGGAAATTCCGAGAATTCTTCTGTACGACCACATCTCAAAGGCCTCTAGTCTTTTTTTATCACTTTCAGATAAGCACCATGTCTCACAGCCGTACATTAAGATGCTCCAAACAAGTGTTTTGGCAAGTTGCTTGCGGAGCCCTAAAGAAATATTCTTTGACTCAAGAATTTTGGCTTTTTTATTGAAAGCTAGCCTTGCTTGATGTATTCGACTGTAGACTTCTCTTTTTGTTCTGCCATCCCAGGTGATCGTACTTCCAAGGTATACAAATTCTTTTGCATCTTTTAGGGGTACTCCTAGCATTGATATGTTAATTTTCTGCTGCTCATTGCGGCTTACTCTCATGACTTTGGTTTTTGTGCTGTTTATCTTCATATTGTAGTTGGAATTAAATATGTTTTCCATGGATGTCAGCGCTTCCGTGAGTTCATCTTCAGTTTCAGCAATCAGAGCAATGTCGTCAGCAAACCTTATCATATCAATCTTTTCGCCATGTATTTTAACCCCCTTTTATATGTGTATCATATGATAATTGCAATAATCCAAGATGTAGTTGTATGTGTGTATTTTAAATCCGTTAACGTCAATATACTTAGGCAAGTATTTATGCATCATCACTTTTTAATTTGACTGTTGCTAGGTGCTCTTCACGAAAAGAGTATCTTCTATCAAAAAGTTTAACTAAGATGCTATGGTATGCATTTTCCATATGAAATATGAGTCTTGTACAAACTAATAATATTTGAAGATTTTTTAATCTAATAATCTATAAGATCCCTACATATCTTACTTGTCAACGAAACTCCTTAATCTTTTGACATTTGAAACTATAAAGCCATATCTATTATAAGGGTTGACATCAGCATGATATAGCCCATGCTGACTGGTACCGAAAACCACGATATACAATCTTTCGTCTCTTATTTTATGTTCGCTTGTCGTACATGTACGTGTCGCAATATTGGCATTTTGGACAAGTCCGGTCATGGCTGTGACATTAGTTATATAAATCGCCACTTGCGGCGCTGGGTCATTGAGTCGTGTGCCGACGGCGGCGAGATCGCATTGTTGTTGGCCATTCAGGCCTGAATGTTGTGAGTCGGTCCGGGCCAGAAGTTTGTAAAGTTATCGATATATATATATGTCTTCAGAAAAGTCTATGTGTTTTTTTAATCTCCTCCTCATCCTGCCACCACACAACCAGAATAACTACCTATTTAAAGAGGAGGATGTCATTGTATATAAAAACTAATGTCTGTCTGTCTGCCTGCCTGTGTGTTCTTTATGCATTCTTACACCATTCATCCAATCGATATGAAACCTTCAGGAAATATTACTTTTAAGATTTTCACAATTCAATTTAATTACAAAAATTAATTTAATATTTATAAAAAATAATGTTTTGATACAAGACTTATATTTACTATACAAATTTGATTGCAAAATTAAAACTGGATTCTTATTTAATCATTTAGACTCTAAGCTACTTTAGAGGCAGATTCAGTTGAGATTGTTAAACAGACGATTTACAGTAAGGAATAATTTTATTTCACAGCGGAATTAATTACTTTAAACAATGCTCTGGTCGTATCTTTGCGGCAGATCTTTAGCATAACTTCACCGTTAATAAATACGAATTTGAGAAAACGAAACTGAAGGTCAGAATCCTCATCTATGACCAGCAGAAAATCACGAGAAGACTAACTAAAAAATGTAGTGATGCTTCAAAAATTACCAAAAAAACCTGCAAAAACAATGTTCGTATTCGTACGCTTTAGTTGTTCAAATATGCTGCAAATATGTTCAACTGCAGCGCTTATCCATATGGAACAAAGTAAGCGTCATAGAATCCACAGATGAGACTTAAGCATCACCATCTGTTGGTATTCTCCTGTATGTGCTTACATAAAAATAAAATCTCATCACCAAATACAATCAACTGCAAAAATGTATTTAAGAGCAGAGCCATCTTTGGATGACATAAAGAATTCATTAATTGCCGAAGTTCCTCAGGATACATCTTTTTGTGGTGGCCATATGTTCCTTGTGATGGATATATTTTTTTATGGATGCGGTGACTTTTATGTATGTACTGCCTGCTTTTATGTAAATACTTGGAGGGAGACTTCAGCATCACTATCACCATCTGTCGGTATTCTTTTGTATGTATTTACATTTAAAAAATCGGCATCTAATAAAGCTTGGATGTAAAGATTTATCGCCTCGCAGTACAATCATCGCTCTAATGTTTTACTTCCTCCTTCACCGGTCGACCTCCAGCCCAGCACATCTCAACCATGTACCGGTGCTCGTCTGCACCAAGATGGCCGCACTCTAGTAACTGAGGCTGGCATTGTTGCCCTCGCCGGAGCGAACAGCTGATCGCAGGGCTCGCCTCAGATCAGATAATGGCAGCTTCGCCAGATCGAGATTACGTACATTTTCGCAATTCATCCAACAGTTAGACGGGACCCGCCCATGTCCAACTGCCAGAGGTGAACAAATCAAAGAAATAGCCAAGAAAAGCCGTTTTCACCAAATAACAATGCCAATACTGTACTGTTAAAATTAAGGTATTTTAGATACAAATACAATAAAAACTCTCTACAGTTCCCTCCATAAAGTAACATGAAACTACGTAAACAATCCACAAAGTAAAATAACAATAGGTAGGTATGTAGGGGAGTAAAGAAGGGGGATAATTTTCTGAGGAAACCATCTAATAGTATCATCGATTTTCAAGTCTTCAGTTTTTCTGGTCCTTGAGGAAATTATTTTCTGTGTTCCCACAAGCACTTTACAAGATATCGAATTCCTTTGTATTCAATAATATCATACACTTTGTCCCATTTTAATAGTTTTACATATTTACTGTAACATATAGTAATATTTCAAGTTATAAACATGAAATTTTAATAGCAGATACATTTATTATCAATTAATTAATCAACAGCCAAATTTTTTTAGACATTTTTTATACAAGAACGTTAGAACTCCTCTCTTTATTAATCACCGAAAAATATCATTTCACAGTTCTGTGAGCTTAGGTTTCCAATGCCTTGTCCCACAACACATATATACCCTGAGTTCAACATGCTTTACATAGAACATGGAAACATAGTTCTCGGGAGCCTCCAGGACAAGAGCCCATGAACTTGCATTGGCTGCGGCTGTTATAACAGCATAAGTTGCTTTAGCAGAGAAATATTTGAATGTTCAATAATTCGCGGTTTTTTAAGGAGATCAGAAGATCAGGCCATCGCTTCCGATGCAAATCAATTTCGACAATTTTATTTTGACCTTAAGGCGTGGTTTAACCCTACCGGGGCATGTAAAGACCTTAGATTTATTAATTATTTTCTTAAAATCAAGCTTGGTCGGGATTTGAACCGACAGCGTCTGAATGACAAACAAATAATTTATCACTGGACAATGCCGCGTGGATTTTTTTTTTCATTTTTGGTATTTTTCTGCGCCTTTTCATACCAGAACATGGTTGGCATGCCCTTCCGCCATCAGTTTACCTCCATGGCTTCTCCCCAACAAGCCCTTGGGCCAGCAGCAGACCGCTATCCCAACGTCCATCTACCTGAACTCAATACTTCAACTACTCCACCGAGGAAGTGATCGTCGTTTATCAGGCCCTGGTACCAACCATTCAAACACATGGAAGAAAATACCGCCAGAAGTTGACAAAGATCCCGCACTCATAGAAAATGCTCTCGCCACTGTTATAAATGCTGCGGAAGTACCTTAACAATTCTGTTGCACAGTTTTGCACAGCACGAAGATGAATCATCAATAAACAAACGTACGTCTTATTGTTTTATCAAAGATGTTTATAAAATTATTTTGTTTAGTTTAATTTAATTGTATGCGAAATATCTGAGACTAACAGCTCTACTCGATCAAGACAAAGTGAAGCCTCCTCAGCGCCTGTATTGTCCCTATTCTTCTTTACGGCTGCGAATCTTGGCATCTCACCAAAAAACACTGCAGCCAAATAATGAGTTTCGAAAACGGGTGTCTGTGTAGAATACTGGGATTGCGATGGTTTGACTTTGTGAGGGATGATGAGGTGAGTGAGCGGACGAGGCAGCCTTGCATACAGTATGTCAAGAGGCGAAGGTGGACTTGGTAGTGACATGTATTGAGAATGCCGCAGAAGAGCATAAACAACTATAGCTGCCATCGGGAACTATATATATGTATAATGTAATCGGTGGATCTGACTTGGGATGAGGCGAAGAAAATGGCGGCTGATAGAGCTTTGTTGCGGCGGTTCGTTAATGCCCTATGCTCCATTTAGTGGACCGCTTGGTGAAAACCCTCCCTGTCCCGTCCTGTTTTTGGAGACCCAGATGGGGACCCGTTACTGGGCGCACGCAAAAAGCTACTTGTTAGAGAGTGGATGCCTTCCCGTGATTCTAGGTGCATCAGTTAGATGTCAAATAGACCTCAGCCTAAGGCTGCGAAGTTAGTATTCATTTAGGGGACCGGACATGGTGTGCTGATCATCACGGTGATATTCATTATTTGCTCCACTAGCACTACTTTGCAATTGAACCTTTTTTCCACTGCTCGCATGACAGTCGACCACGTTAGCACTCGACCACGTTGCTAACCCGCTTATAGAGTCCAATAGATCTTTAGTCTCTCGGCGTGCTGTTACCAATAAACGTGAAGATAATCTGCTGCAATTATAACTTCAACTGTTTCAGTGGTTTCTTGCTATTTTTCCGCCGTAATTTATCATCCATAGATCGCTTGCTACCATTGCACTACCCAACCGTGTATTTTTTCGAATCAAAACGTTCTCGAACTCGTGAAATATTAATAGCGCAACTGAAGATAGCTGGTTGTTTTAATCGACGTAATCGATAAGAACGAGATTCATTTCTATAATATATGTAACATTTAAAAAATATATATAATTTTGAATCATTTTTACCGATGTAATATAGTCATTGATCGCTGTATTGATCCTGTATATCAAGTTTATCAAGTTCTAAAAAGCCATTTATATGTTTTGGAATACTTTTCCTATATCCATGGTTCCTAGTTCGTTCATACAATATGAGTTTCTGGAAGAAACATCGTTATTCATCTAAAATATTCTCAACCTTTACTTGAACAAAATACATCATTTCCGTATACGTCGTCTGGCAGTCCAGTTTAAATATCATATACCTCATTAAATGTTTTAAACCCACTTTTACTGATATTTTAAATGTGTATGTATATATTTTTTGTATAAAGTACAGGGAGCGGCAAAAAAAGCTGACGGTTTTAAATCAAAACAACGACGAAAATCGCCAGCTTTTTTTGTCGCTCTCTGTATTACATAGTGAATAAAATAAACCGGTGTTTATTTGTACCAATATTTTTTCTTAAGTCTGAATGGAATATGGCCACCATCAATAAATGTCACAAGCTCTGTCAGCTACCAAGATATTTGGCTCTTATCTCAAGTCAGATGTGCATCAAAAAATATCAGTTTACATTATACTCGTACGTTTCTTATCTTTATTCAAAATATTTAATATTAGCTCGGAGTGTCGCTAAAAGATAGAATCCGAAACGAGGAAATACGCAGAAGAACTCAAGTAGTGGATGCTACCCAAAGAATAGGCACACTCAAGTGGCTATGGGTAGGACATATCTGTCGAAGAGACGACGGTCGATGGGGAAGAAAAGTATTGGAATGGCGCCCAAGAACTGGCAAACGAAGCATTGGCCGACCCCCTACAAGATGGACTAACGATATAAGAAGAATAGCGGGAGTGACCTGGATGCGGAAGGCGGAGGATCGAAGAGGATGGAGACTCATGCGGGAGGCCTACGTTCAACAGTGGACGGACGCAGGCTGATGATGATGATGATTCAAAATATTGTAAGATGATGATATCAGGCTTGAAAAAAAATACTGTATTTTTTGTCAATATTTTTTTTGAAAATGCATAATTGCAATTATTTAAAATTAAAAAATATTATCGTTAAGATTAATTAAAGTACGAAAAATTTATTGTAGAATAAAAATATCATTCACTTATTAATTCACTTGAGACTGGATTTTGGTCCAAGTCGAAACATGTCATGAAAAAACAAAATTCACGTCGTTATTTTTTTCTCATTGGAATTATTTATTTATTATTACGAGTATATAAATTATATATAAAAAAAACGTATTACAATGAAGATTTTCAGCACATTTTATTACAATAATACTATATTATTCAATTAAGTATACGATACTATTTATCACAGCAAAAATAACAAGCACATATTATTATACTCGTATGTGCGTATTGTATGAATAAATATTTTTCGTTTCGGCCTTTGTTAAATTATTATCGATTCCTCTAGAAAAAATGCATTCAACTAAAAAAACCTTTTCATTCATAACTTCCCACTCCCATACAACAGTTCACATATGAATACCGAGATGAGCTATTCACCTCTGAGGTATTTCAATTGAAAACCGTAATTAGTATTGAGTATTTGTATCCATGTAGTCTTCTAAGACAGTCGTGTCAAACTTGCGGCCCGCAATCGCCTCATCTGCAGCCCGCAGACTCCCTCAACATTTTTTATTAAAAGTTCAAGTTCTTGCTATTTTCTTATTGGGTCAGATTATAGGCAAGCCACGTCAAACTTGCGGCATAGTTGCAGTTGATGGAATCAATAGAAATGAAGTAAGATTGTACACTCATAGTATAGAATCTAAAAGTGAGGTTTTTATTAATACCTCCCCAGAAACTATACAAACTTAAACCATTTTTTAATAAAAAAAACTGAATTAAACTTTAAAACTAAAAAGTTAAATTTGTACTTAATAAATTTATTAGGTACTTGTATCATTTTTTTTTTAATTAAAACTTTTCAAAC
The DNA here is from genome assembly GCA_022606575.1 of Glossosoma conforme. Lineage (NCBI taxonomy): Eukaryota > Metazoa > Arthropoda > Insecta > Trichoptera > Glossosomatidae > Glossosoma > Glossosoma conforme. The sequence goes on from JAGTXR010000048.1 coordinate 662,554, forward strand.
TTTAACATTTAACTATAAAAAACTGGCTGAAATATGAAAAATTATGTCATTGTTCAGTTCCATTTATTTGCGCGAAGAGTTAGTTTCATTTATTAAATTAATATAATAGCAGCCATTCGTGAAAATTTTAACCAAAAACTGATATTTGAACTAAAATTTGAACTAAAAAAGGCGGCATTAACTGGCAACCCCGCAGTCCGGATTTGTCCTCATTGATTTTTTGCTTGAGAGATATCTTAAAAAATATATCTTACACTATTAATCCTGGATTAATTGAATAATTAAAAGAAAACATATGCAATGAAAAGCAAGACCAACCACTTTCCGGGCGTTAGTGGAAAAATTTCGGTGCAGGTTGCGGGAGTGGAAAATAAACAAGATTCACATTTACACAATGCAAATTTCCAAAAAATAAAACCCTAGTTGGTTGACTTTAAAATTCATAATATAATTTTAGATCTACTTAGCATGTATATTTTTTATATCAATTTTAAATGCTAAAAGGTTATTGGTTCATCTTGTACAAAATGTAACAGTGATTCTTATATATTTTTATTGCGGCCGGCGTACTCAAAACACCTTTTACGGCCCTTGGTGCCTTTTGAGTTTGACACCCCTCTTTTAAGATCTTGAGAACTGGCTTTGGGACATTAGTTATCCGCAGACGAGCAGGATGCTGTTGCCTTCACCCAATCTCCAATGCAAAATGTGACCAAACGTGGTTGAGGAACTGGTTTCCTGAAATATGGATCCATTGATGCTTCCCTCTCCGTTAGGATTAGAGCCGGCATCGGATTCCACGCTAACTTTAGTCAACTGTCAGGAAGTACATGAAATTAGATACGTCTTATCGAAGCTCAAAACAAGTTTGATATTTTCTATTCTGCTTGTACAAGTGCAATACTTGCCAGTTTCATTTTATTTATTTTAATCATGCCAATTTTTCTATATATTTATTTTTGGGTAATATTACTTCATCTGATATTGTGGCTTTTGGGTTTAGCCGTGTGTGGCGAATTTCTTTCTCCGATATTTCGACCGCCATTGCAGGGGTCTTCTTCAGGGTTGATGACTTCAACCCTGAAGTCATCAACCCTGAAGAAGACCCCTGCAATGGCGGTCGAAATATCGGAGAGAAGAAATTCGCCACACACGGCTAAACCTAAAAGCCACAATATCAAATCTGGCCGTGAAAACCTAAGAAGATATTTATTACTTCATCTATATACAAGTATATTCGTACAAATTTGTTTTTATATTGTATTTTATATTATTTACATTAAACGATAAAATTGAATTTTTTAAATCGTTGTAAATTTATGATCGCATATTTCGTAAATTTATTTGTTTTTTAATTGTTCTTTGAAAATTTTGGGCCAAAAAATACAAATTTTTGATAAATTATTAATGAAAAAAATAGTTTTATTATTTCTCCATTATCAACGTAAGTGTTGAACGATACACTTTCATTACTATTATAAGATGATTTTATCCTACTTCTTTTTTATCTTCTAATATCAATGCAATAAAAAAAACTCTAGTTCCATTTTTTATAAGGTTGGATGATTAATCCGATATTTCCGAGGCCTGCATTATAAGTATAATGAGGTATTCGACCCGAAATGACAACATTCAAGGAACCGTTATATGAAAAATCACCACAAACCCTGTAGAAAAATCTCAACTCTCTATAAAAAATATATACTAAATTAATTATGTCCCACGACCTTCGACACAGTAAACATGCCTCGATTTATCTCAGATAGTGATGACCATATGATCCAAATAGAGATAAAAACAAACAAAAAAAAATCTGATGTTCTCCATCAGACTATAAACACAATTTATTTGGTGAATATTTGTAATGCAGAGATGTCAATCAATGAGCGAATTATAACCTACCTGCAAATATGGTTTTTGTATTACTTACAAAATTCATTTCCTAATCAGATACGAGTACATAATTTATGTAGAACTGTATAATATTTATATAGGTACTTAACAGTTTTTTTGGAAAGTTTACACATTGCATTCACCATATTCAGATTCTCAATGAAATATGTTAAATGTTACTCTACTACTAATGTTAAATCCTCATCTTCATTAACAGCGACACGATTCATCAATTCAATTCAACATCTAAACAACATCTCTGTCGATTAATAATAGCAGGGAATAATATATCATCGTGCATTAGTGCTTGTTTTTATTGTTGCATCCAGGGCATTTCACAATGGTAAGAATAATGTTTATAATTTTATGGCGGCACGTTGGATGCAAGTGTGCAACTGTCGCATCAGCGCTTAACCGTTGTGATGCAGGCCAGAGGCTTAACGTACCTTGAAAGTGCATGGGCGGTGATTCATATGAAAAGTCACTGGAAATCGTAACGTATATTATTCCGCGGAGAATCCCTGCTACGTTATTTACAATCGACACAGTCAAAGAGTGTGTACGGACGGGATTGTAAAATCACATTGACGTGAGCACGGAAGACTGTACACCTGAAGACATTTTTTATGTAAACACATACAGGAGAATACCGACCGATGGTGATAGTGATTCTAAAATCTCATCTGTGGATTATATAATGCTTAAAATACTACATATGGCTAAGCGCTGCAAGTGGAGTGTTGATCCGCCAACGTACTACAGCCTGACATTCCGCGTCGTGCTTATTATTACATAAATCCACTATGAATGGGTGGTCTTCATGGGACGTCTTTCACCTACCACCAATTTCGATTGATTGGCTATGACTAGCATTTTAAGAGTGAGGGATTAAATTATATAGTATCATACCCCTCTGGGTATGAATTTGATCTTTTTAGATATCAGAAATGGATAAAAAAAAAAACTCCGTTGGAGGTCGAACCCACGAACTTAAGCTTGCCAGGCAAACGCCTTAACCACTGAGTTTAACCCGGCTGAATAGTGTGATGGACTATTTTGACGTACACTTCAACGGTAAATGTCAAGTAACCAATAGTGAAGATAGCAATGTTTCATGTCAATTATAGGCATCAAAAGCATGTCAATGCACTCCCTATACTTACTTATTTATATTTTATATAAAAACGCATATAACGACAAATAAATATCTTCCTTGAATTCTTCTTATTAACTACGAGTATTATGGACTTTTAGATTTATAAAATGCTCTCCGTATCCGTCACATATATGTGGCCATAATTATTAAAGTAGTGTTAGCCAATAAATTAAAAAAAAAAGGTTATTCATTCCTTTCAGTTTTCATTGTTATAAATTAGTATAATTTTATTATTAGATAAATTTAAAAAATCTAAAAGCCACAATACCAAATCTGGCCGTGAAAGCCTAAGAAGTTATATAAACTCAAGCTTGCTTTAATAGTTTTTTGTGTATTTAAAGTGCACTTTATGTAAAAGGGGTTTTTAAATTATTAGGAAAATTTTTGTTGGATACGTTTTCGTACAAATTTTAGTCTTGAAAATATGTATTATAGTCAAATATGTTATTCTCGTGTATTTAATTATCATATTCATATATTTAATTCCTCATTTGTAAGCAAATTCACTTTTTAAAATCCCGAATTGAAATTATTATCAATGCAATATGTTGAGCAATTACGACCGGAAACCGTGATTTCGTGAAACGACAATACTAGACCACCTCAAGTAACGAGCGTGTGTAATTATAGATTAAGTCATTGGAGGTAACGGGCTGTCATCACCGGTGATATGTCACGATCCGCAGAGCGGGCTCTCATAAATGTAATCGGTATAATTATTATCAGTTACCATAACCTGCCCGCGATGTGTGTCCTAACAGATTTACGACGTGTTCACTAACGGTGTGTTATTACTAGACTTGTAACCCTTCTAACACTAAAATTGATTTCATTATCAATTTAAAGTGTACTGCACGAAAATCAAAAACATATTTTCTCTTTTAACATTCTATAGAGCTTATATACGAGTATATGGAACATAAGTTTTACAAAAATTGCCGCCATTTAGTTCTGATATTTGCGAATCCTCATCCTTAATATCTAGACATCTTTGTACTTTAAAATCCACCTGGGACATATATGGTTCCCGATGACCCCCAAAGCAAGAGCCCTGAGACTTGAAGAGACGGGTGCTCTTGTATCCGAGGCATCTTTTTTAGTAATCGTTATTCGGATATTTTAATACTGTCAAATTTTAAGTCCGACGCCGCTGAGACTTTATTTGTTTGGTCTAAGGGACGGCTGATCTATCTCCTCCTCGTGTTGGGGGGTGAGCGACACCAGTCGGCCAATATAGACAGGGACCGAATGTTGGCCGGAAAAAGCTAGCACCCAGCTAACCTCATCAGTTCAAGCTGGTTAGGGCACTCTATTGTCCTGGAGGTAGTAAATGCTCTCCAAAGGCGGATGAACCTTTATGGTCAACGGCATTAGGATGTGGTAATAAAGGGGAAAATACCACATTAAAGGTCTAAAAGACATCCCATGTATCAGCAAAAAAATTGATTGCATCTCAAGTATGATTGAAATGCAAGATTTTATTGCTGCAAACCAATCCACCGGATTGATACTACGAAGAAGAAGGGACGGCATACTTTCTTTTGGAGTCAATGTAATGTATGTTGTAGCCGTACAATTCCGATCATAGACTATTGATGAAAATTGGTGGTAGACAGAAGAAGTCTCGTAAAAACCACCCATTCATTGTGAATCCTATATAACTTCGTAGGTTTTCACGGCCAGATATGATATTGTGGCTTTTGTGTGTAGCCGTGTGTGACAAATTTCATCTTAAGTGTTGACGATTTTGAAAATCGTACGAAATATCATTATAAATCCTTGTAATAAATAGATGATACGTGAATGTCGGACTGTAATTAATGAAGACGGCACTTAATCCACATGCAGCGCTTAACCATATTTTATTTAATTAGCATCATAGAATATCAACAGATGAGATTTCTTCACCGTCACCATCTCTCGGTATTCTCCTTTATGTATAAAAACTGTTTTAATGATTTTATTTTATTTACAAATTTAAGTAAATTCCATCTCGAAGCTTGAAGGGTTATATCAAAGAGATATAACCCGACACTGCTTATCGTTAGTTTAAATCACCGGAACACGTTACGATAAACGGTCATGACTTTTCACACATAAGATGTCATAAAAACACGAGCTTTTCCAAGATTTTTATGTGAATCTAACTGTTCCTGAGTCATCAGTATTGTACTTTCTTACTTGCAAGGTCTACGTGCGATTGTAAGACCCATTACACTTAAATTAACTAATTCCATACATGTTTTATTGCTAAATTTACAGTTTGCAAAATAATTTAAAGAATAGAATACTGTTATGTTATTGTATGGCGTTAAATCTTTTAAATTAAGCATTGTTGGTACTTTTTTAACGTACACAATTGAAAAAACATTTTTAAATTAATGTAAAAAGAAGTAACAATACACATGTACTAAAGTAAATTACTATAGTTATTAGAAAATGAAGGATTCCATTTTACTGTCGAGCTAACTCAGTACCTACAGTCAATTTTTTTTTTAATTTTTGAAACGTTGAAAAGACAATGATGGATATTAATGTTATATTTTTATATAACAAATCTGTGTAAAATATACAACAGTTGTTTTTTTTTACAGACGACAATAGCATGTTTTAGACGCTGTTGTCGCTTGATCGCCGAAGTTAAGATACATTGAACGCGGACCACAAATTGTATGGGTCACCGCCTGTTGTTATTCGCCTATCACTGGTTGGGATAAGCCGTTCTTTAAGACCAAACTCTCAATGCTTAGGAATATAAGATGAATTATTCACAATTCAGATTAACAAACATCTCAATATGAATTGCATACTACAGTTGCCATATCGCCCCCCGGGGTCTTACTCTGGGAGCCATCGGAAACCATATATGTTTCCAAATAAATAATGGCAGATGACATAACTGTAAGGCGACATATTTTGGTGACCATATTCTCTAGCTAATAAGCGGATATTTAAAATAATGTATGTGAATGCCGTCGTTGAGTAATATATTCGGTGGAGCTCCATAATGCTGAGCTAACTTAATACAAATATCACATATTCTTCATTAAGAATATGTTGTATCAATCGCTGCAAATATCTTGCTAGCAACTTAATTCAATGATGTGAATTTATTTGGCAAGTATTTTAACTGGCGAGTTAAAAAAACAATAAACAAGAAGGGTGTTTAGGCAGTTTAAAAAACACATAACTATTTATCAATTCTAATTGCTACACGTTGACAAACCGCTTACACCATTTCTGGCATGCTCCTGATCGTCATTCACACCACTCTCAACATCCTCAGACCGGTTCCCGTCTACTCATTCAGAGACTAATGATGATGAAGAGGATCGACACGAAGACAGACCCACTCCTTTGAAGGAAACTCCAACAACACAGGATTGCGATTTATAGCCAAGACCAGCACTAAATAATTTGCTCCACCACAGAACGATACCGGTTCTCAATGTCACTATCGGTTATGAAAACGACACCGAATGATATATTGAACAAGGTTCCCGAGCATTTTTTCTTGTTACAGCAGCTTTTTGCATGCTGTTGCTTTTTCATTATTTGTCTATTTGGAATGAGTAGTTTTTGAAATTGCTCCCTAAGGCAATTTATCTATACTTTAGAACATTTTGTTAAAGACGAATGGCGTAGCATAGCCTACTATCGAGTATTCTATACTCTAAAGAAAATATTATTGTTGCTGCGATGATTTACTGGAGCGCCTTACTGAGACAGTTATTTATTTGAATACTTGAATATCTGGATTGCGTTAGATAAGCAATATTATTTTTACTTGTCGATGACCGCACGTGGAACCGGTCGTAAATTGTTACAAAAAATAGGAAATTTACGAGTTAGTTCATCGCTTGTTTACACAATTGATATTCTTATACAATATTTGCATTTACTGTGCTTAGAGTCAAAGCGTTTGCTCACCATACCAAAAGTCTGAGCTATAAAAACGTGTTTTTAATAAATTTTTAAGCTAAATAAATACAATCGTTCGGATTCGATTAATGGGCAGTAATTATTTATGAAATTATCAGCAATAAATCGGCAGTAGAAAAATATAAATTTGCACTCAAAAAATAATAAATTGGCGGTAATAAATGAATGATAATTAATAATATGTTAGGTTAGCTTAGGCTAGGTTTCCATTTTATATGCTAATTATTCATTAATTTTACATTAATTACTGGCATTATTAAATACATTGTAGCCATTTTAATTTTAGAAATTACCACATTTATACTGTTACAGTGGATACTGCTAATTTATTTCATCTCATCATCATCAGCCTGTATACGTCCAATGCTGGACTTAAAAAAACTCCCGCATGAGTCTCCATTTTCTTCGATCCTCAGCTTTCCGCATCCAGGTCAATCTCGCTATTCTTTTTATGTCGTCATTCCATCTAGCAGGGAGTCAGTCAATGCTTCGTTTGCCAGTTCTTAACCGCCACTACAATACTTTTCTTCCACATCGACCTTCATTAATATTTAATATTTTGCCGATTAATTAAATTTACTGACAATTGATTTAATTTACTGCCAAAACCTTGAATTAATTACTGAACAAAAAAATCAGGCCAAATTTATACAGTTCACGCAATGGAATAGTCTGTAATTAATTTATTTTTAATTCATTGTGTTTGTTTGTAATTTGAAATGTACCCAAAATAACTTTGCATATATCAAAAAAGCAACAAAACTATATTACATATTATAATTGTTCCGTTAATTTAACATTTACTCAACAGTCGTTTGTCAAAACCATCATAACGGTGACATGAATATTGAGAATTGCTTTTCTCTCGGTTTGCTTTCACGGACGAACGAAAAGGTTAACGGACAAGCAATAAATACCAGAACGGAGAGATCGACTCTATCATTAGAGGTGATGGAGGTTCTGTGACGCTTTGGTGTGATTCATGGAAGATGACACGACCTCACTCACAATGAGTGCCTGAAGACATGCTCACAATGCTGGATTTTATATAGTGATGTCTGCATATTAACTGTAAGGAATTTTCACGTATTTCCAATTGGCTTTGTCTGATTTTGCTGAACCTTTTTTTGACACTGCATTTATGGGCAGTTTTTTTATGACCTGTATTTATTTCATCAGTAATTAATTCAATGCTTACGCAGTAATCGAAATCAATTTGCAGGATTTTTTTAAAGACTTGTTTATAAGAGAAACGTATTCTATGAAAAGCTGGAAAAGAAATAAGGACTTTTTCAACGGAGATTAAAAAAAACAATTTCTGAGCTCTAAAATACCCCCGATTGGTGTGAAATTGATCTCTCACCCGAAAAAGACAGTCATAGCCTATTAATCAAAATTTATCGTTGACGAAAGTCGTCCCGTGAAGACCACCCATTCATTTTTAATTACTGTAATAATAATAATTATGCTTGAATATCGGACTGCATTCAATGACGTTGGATTAACACTCAATACGCAGCGCTTAACCATATGTAACAAATCATAGAATCCACAGATAAGACTTCAGTATCACTATATATATCTGTCGGTATTCTCCTGTATGTGCTTACATAATTATATATTTTTAAAATATGTTCTAAGGTTGACCTTCAAGTAAAACTACGTTTGATTAGCTTTTAACTGTGCTTAGGAACATCTATTAATTGATTATTTCAATGTAGGTACAAGCCCACACATTCATTAACAAGTGTAATGTAAGTGAATGTAAGTACAGCTCATCTGGTCTAAAGAAATGTGAATAAAAAGCTAATTGTTATTTTTTACAGGTGTTGTCATTACTGCGGTCATATCTCACGCACTGCAGACGAAGGGTTAATCGCAGTCTGGCGTGTTTTTGTATCAAAACTCTCATTAAAACAACCGTTAAAGTGATTTACCTTGTAATGATAAATCACATTTGTAATTGATAAAAACGCATATTAAACGTGTGACCTAATTAATGCGAAGAGTAAAAAAATAATTTATATTAAAATGTAAAGAAAACAACTTTTGAGTACGGCTTAGAATTTCTTGCGCTAACGCTTAAGAAACACAATAAAAATGAACAGAATCACATCTTCTTAAATAATAAACACTAATATAATTCTACACTAATACAAATCTAACAGTAAAGACGATCAGTTATAGCACATTGTTATAGCTGTTCTTGTTAAATTACAGAAGTTAAGTAACATAAAGCACGAACCAAAACATGGATAGATTAATGTCTGTTGTGGGAATTGTTCAGGCCTTGGAAGCGTTGGGATAACCATCCGATCTACTGAAAATTTTTGATTAAAAAAAAAGGCTCAGATACTACGGCAGTCTTCTTTTTATATCTGCAAGAGCCTTGATTGAGATCTTTAAAAACTCCATACGTTACTAGATGGAGACTTGCTCACACAGAAATGTCTTTAGACATGAAAAATAGCAGCTAGCAGAGCTGTATGCCAGTATTGTGTGCTAACCATATGAAAAAATAAATAAAACTCATGGTTATTTTGAGACTAACTTTTCATTCGTAAAAATGATTTAAAATATTACTATAATCATAGGCAGCGTGTTGATACAGCTAGCGAACCCGGTTGTGCGTAATAGAGTCCACTGGATTGTTGAAAATTCTCTGGTTTTCTCTTGTATATGTATACATAATAAAACTTAGTTTTTCAATAATATATCGCTGTTATATTTGCCAATAACCGGGCATTATGTTGAAATATTTCTGTATACAACGTAAGTGATCCTCAAAATGAAAAGCAACACAGTGTTTACAGAGACGATCTCTTCATTATTATCTGACGCCATTATATAAACTTATATACACCGTAATTATAATTACATTTAGTAAAGCGTCTTGTGTAAATGCTTATAAACGTATGGTATAATATTCTAGCACAGAAAATCTTCGCAATAAGTCATGTAATTTAAATCCTTTCGTGATATGCTTATTTGGAATAAACATATGTTATGTGTTTACTGCCGAGATAAAGACGCGGTTCGTCTAATTAGTATATTGAAAATAATAAACTCGCGTAAATTGTTATCATACATTTATGGGCTTCACTATAGAATAAGATCTACTATAATATATTGTGTGAGTTTCTCTTATATTAGTATGACGCTTTTGCAGAATGCTTAAGAAACAGTGGCGTATTTTATGTTTTATAATTATATCATATCAAAAATATACTTTTTTTTTGATGCATCAAATACTTAACAACTTAATGTATCAAACTTACATACATTTAAAATAAATAGTAGAAATAGCTAAAATCAAGGCCGCTGCTTCTATCATCAGCTTGTGTATGTCCATTATTCAACGTATGCCTTCCGTATGAGTCTCCAAAACACGCGATCTTTCGCCTGCCACGTTTTTTATGATATTTTCAGTTCATCTTGCAGAACGTCGGCCAATTTTTAGATGCCACTCCAACACTTTTCTCAAAGAGAATTGCTACTTTTCTCAATCAAAGTTAATTTATTCCTGCAACACTCTTGTTGAATATTAATTCACATTTAATATATACTAACCAATAACGCGCAATACATTTTTACCTATCTTTATTTTTATTTTAAAATTTGTCTTCACTCACTCAAATGGCATAGAGTTTATCTTTGATAAGGAAAATGCGATTACCCAACAACAAAAAGTTATACGGATTTTTCTTATCCATTTTTTGTGCGAAAAAGTTCGAACCGCTTCGATGCTCCAAAAAGTCCACTACGGTCCATCTCTTTGTTCCTGCGGGCATACTTCAATCTCGCAACGTATCATCTTCCACCGCGCCTGGTCCAGCAGCATCAAACCGATCCTTCATCGCGATACCATCACCAGTTATTAAGGTTTCAATCTGCTGTTCTCATATTTCACGAGGGAGAGGATGATCGTCCAAAACTACCGAGAGAGTGTGCATTAGCGAAATGTTTTTTCCACGAGGAGAGGCACTGAAGAGATAGCATCTCTGATGTCAAATCGTATGACCCCTGCCTTCTGAGAAGATGTAATAACACAAGACGGAGCGTACAATGCGAAGCTTGTTTTAATACACGTGTACGTGAAGGCATTTTTATAAGACTAAAAGCATACTTGATGTTTCACTTAGGTGTAACTGATATTGCGAGTACAATACAAATTATGTTTTTTTTCAAACGAGAATACTCATAGATGGTGGATTCTATGCCATTTATTTTTAAATCATTTATTTTTTTACCTTATCCGCTCCATATTTAAAGCATATAAACACCGCAAATTAAGTTCTAAAATTTAATAAGCTCAGATTGTCCATGTCTTGTCCCAGAACACTCGTAGTCTCGGAGGTCCACATAGGAACATAGGTCCCGGGAGCCTCCAGGGCAAGAGCCCGCGAACTTGCATAGACTGCGGCTGTAGTATCAGAGAAATATTTGGGCTTTTAATGATCAGAGTTTTAAGTTTCGTATCACTTATCAATTTACATATGGTCAAACCCTTCACATTCGCGCATCATTCTTATTATTACAGGAATTTACTATGAATGGGTGGTCTTCACGGGACGCCTTTCGTCTACCACCAATTTTGATTAATAGGCTATGACTGGCGTTTTACGAGTGACGGATCGAAGTCACACCAACCGTGGTGTTTTAGAGTTCAAAAATCGATTGTTTTAGTCACGGCCCTAACGTTAGGGCCGCACTCACGCACTAAAAAAAACTTTTATAAAAAAATAATAAGGCGTCCGTTTATTTACTGAGAATTCATCTTTGTACAGTAGTAAACAATTGTAAAGGTACTTCCGCACTATTCACAACAGTGGCGAGAGCATTTTCTATGAGAGCGGGGAATGCCGCACTTGACATATTATTTATTGCGTCTGCAGCGGCGCAACACACACAGATGTGTACACTTCGCTAGTGTTATCTCACACGGCGGGACTTTTATTCGGTTTTGCGATCTCGTGAGAACAAAACGGTGAAGCAACGTCGTGACCGTCGGAGGCTCCGACCACACCAGTCACCAGGACGCTTCTACCTCCAGACAACAGAACGCCTAGAATATGCCGATGACAGTCCGCGTAGATCCAAAATCAAATCATTCAGAAATATATCCAAAATATTCCTTTATCCACTTATTTTCTACCATAATTTGAGTTCAACATTCCTAGATATCTTTCCAATATAAGCATATGACATACATTCAGAGTTGGAAGAAGATAAGAGAAACAATGTGGAGCGCCATAGCATGAAAAATCAATCAAACATCCTGCACAATATTTCCGAATAGCTAGAAAATTTTGATCCATACACAAACCAGATATTGGTCCGAATCTATTGTACATTTTTTTATGTAAGCACATAAAGGAGAATACCGACAGATGGTGATAGTGATGCTGAATCTGTGGATTTTAAGACGCTTGGTATGGCTAAGCGCGTTGATCTGCCAACTTTAAAGACTACAGCCCTATATGCACGCATCATCCAATTATTACAAGAATTCGCTATGAATGGGTGATTTTCACGTGACGACTTTCGTTTTGATTACAACACCGATTTTGATTAATAAACTATGACTGTCATTTTACGGGTAAGGGCAAATTCACACCACGCGGGGGTATATTTTGAGATTAGAAATCGAATATTTATTTATTTTTAATTTTCAGTAGGGATCAAACTCACGAATTTCGGCTTAGAAATATTTTCAAAGTTTATATAGTAATTAATTTATGCCGACAGAAAAACTTCTTGTAATACCAAAAACTGATTATAGATAAACTGTTAATAATATTTATTTAACCTCTACATTCTACGATGATGGAGGATTGTAAAATTTTGAAAAGACGGTTTTATTTTTCATACTATTTAGCTCTTGAAAACTTGTGTGTCATCATCACCGCGTGGTTTTTGTTAGCGCCGTGATGCTATGGATCAACACTCCACATTCAAGCTGCTCGTTTCAGCTCTTCAGCACATGTGTACACCACTTCAAGAAGTCGCAGGTCTTGGATAAAAAAACATCGCATGCGGATGAGGAAGCCGGCACACGAACATAAACTGTGTGCGTGTCTATAGGCCCGACATGTACGTTAGTTAGAACACATGAGCGCAGCAGAAACGACGGATTATTAATAATATGAGCAAAAGTTGATATATTCTTCGGGGTAGGTCTATACTACAAGCATTAATCATAAAATGTTATTATTGGTCAAATCTCTTTTTTTTTATTAATTTATGACATTCTTCTTCGCATATCCGTTCTATACCTGATTAATCATTGCGATAAATTGCCCTCAAATAGACATCTCAGTAGCTATTTTCAATGTCTTGTCCCGAGACATTTCTGCACCCAGAAGTCCGATGACCTCTAGGGTGAAGAGACTCGATGAGACGGCAGGCTGTATTATCTGAAGCATATTTAGGTGTTTGTTATTCAGCTCTTTGAACGATAAGCCCGACGCTGCCGAGACTTGATTTTAATTTTACGATTATAGAATTACACTTACATTATGTCAGGAAAGTGCTATTCAAAGCACACTGTATGGCATTATATACATCAGAACTCTGGTCTAGCTATCCCAAACGAGAGTGGGAGAAGCTCAAAGATGCGTATAATAATTCATATCGCCAACTTATGCAACTTCCTACATTTTGTAGCGCATCTGACATGTTTGCGGAGGGCGGAGTCCATTCATTCGCAGCATTATTGCGACACCGCGTTGCCGGCTTCTGGAGCGGGATAAGGAGGTCCAACAACACCATCATCCTGGCTGTTTCTGAATGGCTCAACTCCTCCCTGAGCCATCGCTGGATGGAGATGTTGCAGCGACCACCATGAATGAATTATTATATTTATATATAATTATTATTTTGTATCTAAAATGTATCTATGTATCTAAAAATATGGCAGATTGGGTATTGCACAACCCACCCAATCCTGCTGGAATAAAAAGCTTATTATTATTATTATTATGTTCTTCGTATCATACACACGACGTGAAATACATTCAGACAATATTTGGTAACATTAATGGCCTATCTGTTATCCAATATAACTGGAAGAAGCATCTAATAGGCAAAGAAATACATATTTTAATTATCATAAGTATGTTACAAATTAAATTTAAAGTATTTTTTTGCAAATCCTATGATTATCAATGATTATAAATTGTAGCATTCGTGATGGCATTTATGTATTATATTTACAGATAGTGGAAAAATGCATTTTTTACAACGACGAAAAAAATATAAAATTTTACCAAGATTGATCTAAAAAAACTTATGAAAGACTTCTTCTTCGTAGTATCAATCCGGTGGATTGGTTTGCAGCAACAGAATCTTGCATCTCGATCTCCATTCCTCATGGTCCTCCGCAACCCTTTTCAGCTCAGCATAAGCGCTACAGTTCATGTCCTCGAATACTTGCTGCAAATACTCCCGTCTAGGGCGCCCTCTACAGTTTCTACCCTCAACCATCCCCTCCACAATATCGTGAAGAAGACCATCGTGGCGCATGATGTGGCCGATCCATCGGGCTCGCCTCTCTGAGATGGTTCTTATTAGTTGCCTATCTTCCTTGATTATTCTGAGAATCTCATTGTTTGTGACGTGGTCTCTCCAGGAAATTCCGAGAATTCTTCTGTACGACCACATCTCAAAGGCCTCTAGTCTTTTTTTATCACTTTCAGATAAGCACCATGTCTCACAGCCGTACATTAAGTTGCTCCAAACAAGTGTTTTGGCAAGTTGCTTGCGGAGCCCTAAAGAAATATTCCTTGACTCAAGAATTTTGGCTTTTTTATTGAAAGCTAGCCTTGCTTGATGTATTCGACTGTTGACTCTTTTTGTCCTGCCATCCCAGGTGATCGTACTTCCAAGGTATACAAATTCTTTCGCATCTTTAAGGGGTACTCCTAGCATTGATATGTTAATTTTCTGCTGCTCATTGCGGCTTACTCTCATGACTTTGGTTTTTGTGCTGTTTATCTTCATATTGTAGTTGGAATTAAATATGTTTTCCATGGATGTCAGCGCTTCTGTGAGTTCATCTTCAGTTTCTGTATTATTACTCCAACTGTATTTATGAAATCTAATATTTTGACGTATAAAATTGCAAAAAAAATCAACCCTTTGTACATATTTTCAAGTCACACATGCTTTTCGACTTCAAGCATTTTTTAATATTTACATGCAATACGCTCATTAAAAATATAATCTCACTACTATCCTGTATGTGATCTCTTATTAAATCGATCCCCTTTACATTATTCCACCATATTAAGTCATTAAATATAATTGTTTTAATAATTATACTTTATTATGCGTTTATACTCGTATTAAGATATGTTTGTAACGCCTCTGAACTGTCAAGAGTAGCGTATGTAGTCATCAGCGAGCAAATCACGCCGAACGTCATACAAGAGATCACGAATATTGCACGCTACCTGCTCCTTTATTTACACTATTATGTACGTACAAGCGACTCACTATGCATGCAAGTTCACTTGCAACCTGACGTCAAGTACGTTACTCTCTTTTTCTCGCTCTTTCTCGGTGCATAATGACTACAACGCCATCTTCTTATAAAATATCTGACTACATTAACCCTCGCCTTACTATGTTAAAAACTTCCGCGCGTTCCGATGGTGTGTACTCGTTACACATTCTGATTTAAAGTGAATAAAATGAGTAGAAATTGGAAAAAATGAAAATATTCAAAGATATCGCTTAATTTTATAATAGTTGATGTCAATAAGCAGTAATAATTGACATTTAATAGCTAAAAACATGAAAAACATCAGACAAAGACCTCAAACGGCCAGACGCACCTTGGCGCGTGAACTTCCGAGAGCTACTAACATTACTTAGCCTGTCGACATATCGATAGGCCGACGCGCATCGATATCATTTCGAACTAGCCGACCAACTGAGGTTTTCCGTCTCGCTCACTCATATTAGTACGTCAACGAGAGTGAGGAGTATAGATGCCGACGCATCCGGATATTTTTTAATTTTATTTTTGCACACGCTTCCGACAGGTCGAATGAATTCATGACAGTTGACGCGTCTTGATTGTAGTGGTGAATTTATTCCGTATTTTAGAAAAATATTTCCCGCTCCTGATGAGTGCCTATTATTATAATTATTTTATTTTTTTTCAATACGTAAATGTATTAAGGAGGAATACCTATAATTTGAACCCTGTGTGTATTATATTTACAGAGATATTTAAGTTATTACAAGCAATGTGTAGTCGATAGACATCACCGGGGAGGAGAGGTTAAATACTTGTATACAAGAGTGTTATTTTAATTTTAATACAAAGTGTCGGTGTGTGAGGCTTAGATGTAAAGCGCTTACTTATCAAACCATAGGTCGTGGGTTCGAATCTTTATAAAGGATTAATATAAAAATATTTTTAATTAGTTTTATTATCCATGCCTTATCCCATGGCATATCTGCATCTGATGGTCCACCTAATATGTAATCCAGTGCATAATCCGAGGGAAAACACAGCGTACTTATCCGAGGCATATTCAAGTGATTTGTTAATCAGACTTTTTGATAAAAGAAAATGATTATCCCGATGTTTTTGAGAGTAGAAGAATTCGATTTAAAAGGGCAGCTTAATCCAAATAACAACACGAGGCAAGTAAAATGCAGTAACACATTCAAGTTTAAGTCCTCAGCATATGTTGCTTAACTATGGTGATCTAACAAGAACAACACTGACAATGTGTCATTGTAGTCATAAATTTATAAGCTCTTTAAAAATATCATCGGTTGAGTAATAAATAAAGAATTATATAGTATACGTTTCACTTTTCTAGAAAAAACATTGACTGAATTTCATCACAAAAATAGTACGTTTAAAGTTATCATCAAAGAAAATAATCCAAAATAGAAAGAATTGTGAAGAGTCTATTAAATAGATTTTTCCGAAATAACTTTTTTTTTCATAGTTTAGGTATAAATTTTTTGTAAAAAATATTATTGCATGATTTATTAGAACAGTTAAGCGTGCATTATTTAAGTACAAATAAAAAAAGGTAAAAACCATTTTCATGTTAGCTTATCGTTGTTAGTCGATTCTTAAGATCACTCTGCCATAGACGTACTTGTTGTTTATTTAACAAGTTGTTATCGAAATTTCAAACATACTTGTACCTAACTAAATAAAGGATCTTTTTTACGTGAAAAATTATCTATCAACAAGTACATCAATCATGTAATGGATTCATCGCATGAAATAGGCTTCGTAGAAACGTTTTCGTTTCCTTATTTTAAAGAATTTCACATTTTCTTAGAATACAGGTAAACTAATACTATTTTTTTTTTATTCACGGTACTTTGATATATATATATATATATTAGTTAAATAATAATACGAATATTCTCAATAAAAAAAACCTATTATTCCCTATATGCGTTCCATATCTCTAACATATGGACCGCTATTCAGTTCTATGAGTTGTTAGTGTTGATGTATTAATGTATTATGTGAATTGGATAACAAGTACGACACTCCCAAGACTGATTTTATATTACTAACGACGTGCAGTAAGCAGCAGGCAGAGTAACCCATCCAAGTTTTTATCCGACGTTGCTTCTTCGGTGATCCTACGAGAAATACACATTTAACCAACAATTTACCGAGTCGGTTTTTGGATTAGGGTGTTATTTAAACAAACGTGTTTTTTATAAACCAAAGTACTTTAATCAGTCTTCATTCTATATTAATATTTTTTTAATAACGAATAAGGACACAAAAGCTCTGAACAGGCAATTTAGGGCAACTTTTGCAAGCATTTCAAGACCTGTTTTCTAGGTTAGCATTTACTTTATTAAAAAAAAACCTATTTATTGATAATAAAAGTAAGTTGAAATTTTCCAGCGGTCAACATCATTCAAAATACAAAATTTAATCATCATGTTTCGAAGTACCAAAAATAAACACAAGCACACTTTTCAAGCAATAATAATACAGCATTATTATCATAATTAAAATAAGTAAGTTAATGATAATTATTCCTTCGTTTACAAAATTAATTTTAAAATTTTTGGAAAACAGCAGTTTTTCCTAACGGTACATTTGTGTCTTGCGAATAATATTCCTAATGCAAACAACGCGAAAAATGTTTTGTCAAATTTCGGCATTAGGTTTGATTGACTCGTTTGCAGCGAATCGAGGTTATCTCAGAGATTCACATTTTTAATAATCGGTTTTTTAGGTATGAGAGGCTGTCACGGTTCGAGGAACGTTGTGTCTCACGGTGCTAATGATCAGAGCTGGTCCAGGGTTTTTTTTGTTCTTTTGAAGACTACAATGAACAACATTTTTGTTTATTAAAGGATAATAAAAAAAATCATATATTTCGCATGTAAGTTCATGTATTGAAGTATGAAAAATACATTTTCGAAAATATATACCAGTACGTGTTCTAGTGGGGATACTTGTATCTTCATTGACTGAAACCAAAATATTTATATTAAAATACCAACGACCATAGCATTTTGTAAGTGAGCGTCTCGTAAGATAATCGATTTTAAGGAACATTGAAAGTGGGCTAAAATATGAATGAAATATCGCTTGGTGCTTATAACGTATCGTTGGTTGGATCGAGTAGCGCCTTAAGTCCAAGTGGTCCAAGTTTCAGAAGCGTCGAGCTAATCATATAATGTCTTTATTAATTCCGATTAACAAATCACTTAAAAATATGCAACACATACTACAGTTGCCGTCTTTTTAGATTTTTAACATCTTCTCTTGAGGATGTTAAAAATTAATTTGTACTAAGCTAAATATTTCCATGTAGACCTTTTGGGTGCAGCAATGGCTTGGAATAAGGTATAGACAATGGCAATTGCCAGAACTGACTGGCTGCAATTCTTTGTAACCATATTTTACAGGTATTAGAGAAAAATTAACAGTAAGCGTGAGATTAGAAGAATATGTCTTGTTATTTACACTGGACGCTGACTACTGCTTGGTTTTGCTTTACATTTCCAATAAAAGACCAATTACACTGCTTATTACCAGGAAAATAACAGACTTAAAGATTAAGATGTTTGTTTAGAGAGAATTGGACAAATAACCGGCAAACGATTTAAAATCATTTATCTTCACCCCTTTATAATTATGCTACAAATATGGATGTTAGCTTTACATACAAAATAGCAAATCTATTGTCTTAATTTCAGGTGAAGAAACTACCAAAAAGGTTAGCTCACCAAATTATTACGCATATCGTTTGATTATTCGTCGAAATGCTGACAACTACTTGCTGAAGTTTCATCGATTACTGCAATAGAATTCAACCAGACCAAATATATGATATCATATGTGCCGAAAAATTCAACTTAATAAAATCCAAAATCTGCTCATTTATTACCTTTCGGGCGAAACAAAGTTCACCGGGTCAGCTAGTTTATAATATTTTTACAAATATTTTATTATATTTGCCCCCCATAATTCAATGCGTTTAATTGGTCGAATATGTTTTTATACATTCAATAGGATATTGAGTAATAGGTTATACTCGTATTACAAAAAATATTGTAAAATTATACCGGCCCTGTAGGTCTTATCTATCTTCTATGGAGACGACTCTTCTGCAAATTACCGGATACGCAAATTACATGCGCAGTTGCCTCCGAGCCCAGGTATTCGTCATCATTCCGCATTGTAAGCATTTTTTTTCTTATGGCAGCATTTCTTCCGTTGTTTGAAATCCAACGAAGAAGATGACCATTCCAACTCGGCAATCTCCGTCGGACTATTTTCTCTAATAAAGGGGTAATAAATATAATCCGCGTACAGTCCGGATTTATCACTTCCGGCAGTCACTCTTAGTGACGATTATGAACGGTACAAATCCAGCGTCATCAAAATCTTAAAGCCGTTGCCTTTCCACTAGAAGACTCTTTAAAAAAATATATATTTATTTATGAAAGACTCGACAATGGCTTCTTGACGTAGCCTAAACACGTCATCTCACAATAAATGTAATAATTCAAAAAATGTATTTTGGTTGTATTTGATTCTAAGAAAACATTTATATATTCCTTAAATGAACTGTATGAACACAAGTAATGCTCTTTAACAATGTAGTAATATTTTTAATCACATTGCAACAATGCTTGTATTATTAAAGGTTCTATTCTCCGTCTCGTATATATATATAAATATTTTTTGTTTTAAATATAAATGAGTATACTTTTACTATACCTAAATAAAGCTTTAGTTTATTATGAACAGTGACAAAAAAGTGGATCACGTTCGTTTGCAGAAATTAGTCAACATTGTATACTGACCAAGCATGGATAACTGTCTGCTGCCTACAGTCTTAGTTGGGATGAGCAACCTTTTGAAACCAAATAGTTCATCAATCGGAAGAGTCAGGCTAATAATTCAATCTAAAATGATAACAAATACTGAAATGTGCTAAGATACGACAGTTTTTGACTAATTAAGTCTCCGAGATCTTGTCCTGGAGACCGTTGGGAACCATATATGTTCCCATATAGACACAGAGCGTACAAATGACTTAAGATATAGTATGATAATGGTAAATGGCAGATTTTTTGTGGCATCAATTTGTGGCAAACACATGCTCTAGCTTTGGAGTGGATATAGAATAATATGATTTTAAAGATCGTTTTTATCAAAATGCATATTTCTAAATAGAGTTACGAATAAAGATACATTTTTTCTCTAAATTTATTTCTTCTATCTACGAGGAACCCCTCTGTTGAAAGAGCTTAAAAAACTATTGAATAAGGTAATAGAACATGGAGAAACCCCGGCGACATGGGGTACTAGTATTGTGATATTGTTCCACAAAAAAGGGGATAAATCACTGCTCAAAAACTACCGACCCATTTCCCTTCTTTCCCATGTGTATAAAGTATTCTAGAGAATTTTAACAAACAGGTGACAGGTTGATTTGATGAATTCCAACCTCGAGAGCAAGCTGGGTTTAGGAAAGGCTTTAGTACAATTGATCATATCCACACGCTAAGACAAATCATTCAGAAAACCGAAGAATATAATCAGCCACTATGCCTCGCCTTTGTAGACTATGAAAAGGCATTTGACTCAATCGAGACTTGGGCAGTGCTAGATTCACTACAACGCTGCAAAATAGACTATCGGTATATAGAGATAATAAAATCTCTATACAAATCTGCAACAATGATGGTCCAGCTCCATGATAGCACTAACAATATTTCTATAAACAAAGGTGTTAGACAAGGAGATGTAATATCTCCAAAACTCTTCACAAACGCCCTAGAAGATATTTTTAAACTGCTATCCTGGACAAAATGTGGAATAAATATTAATGGAGAGTACATTTCTCACCTCCGATTTGCAGATGACATAGTGCTAATAGCCGAATCACCTAACAAGCTCCAAGACATGCTCTACGACCTCAATGAAGCGTCGAACAAAATTGGTCTGAAAATGAACATGGATAAAACAAAAGCCATGATTAATAGTCATATTTCACAGACCTTCGATCCTATTTCCATTGGAGGAACAGAAATAAAGGTTGTAAACGACTATACCTATCTGGGACAAGTAATACAACTAGGGCGAAATAACTTCTCAAAAGAAATCGACAGGCGCATACAACTGGGATGGGCAGCATTTGGAAAACTAAAGTACATTTTTAAAGCGAAAATTCCGCAATGCCTTAAAACTAAGGCGTTTAACCAATGCATCCTCCCTGTATTAACTTATGGCGCAGAGACGTGGAATCTGACAGCAAGTCTTACCCATAAAATAAAAGTCACCCAGCGTGCTATGGAGAGATCCATGCTCGGAGTGTCGCTAAAAGATAGAATCCGAAACGAGGAAATACGCAGAAGAACTCAAGTAGTGGATGCTACCCAACGAATAGGCACACTCAAGTGGCAATGGGCAGGACATATCTTTCGAAGAGACGACGGTCGATGGGGAAGAAAAGTATTGGAATAGCGCCCAAGAACTGGCAAACGAAGTATTGGCTGACCCCCTACAAGATGGACTGACGATATAAGAAGAATAGCGGGAGTGACCTGGATGCGGAAGGCGGAGGATCGAAGAGGATGGAGACTCATGCGGGAGGCCTACGTTCAACAGTGGACGGACACAGGCTGATGATGATGATGATCTACGATTACATTAAAATTACTTTTTATGTCAAAATACTAATCGTTCAACATTGTTAAAAAAAAAAACTACAATTGCTAATAATGACTCATTTTCATCTCGTAAAAACCATCATATCTTATATTGCGAATTTTAATGTTCAAAACATCGACATATTTTTATCTAGTCGTGCCATTTTAAACGGAGTTATTTATCTTTTATAATTCGTAAACTTTTGCCGAGTAGTATGGTCGAATGATACAAGGCTTGATTGCCATGCAACCAGTCGCGAATTCGATCTCCTGTGGAATATATAATTCTTCAAAATGTTAATTACCCCAATAATATGTATACACAAAACATACCCTTATAAAACTATTTGCAGGAAAACATTTTATAAAATGTTTGCTACCTATTTCGAAATTATTTCACAAATACCTGAGAGAGAAATCGAACTCATAAGATACTTTAAATCAAATTCCATGGAACATATAGCTGAACTTTATTTCATGTACACCACTCATTCAGAGAGAGTCATTTAATTAATAAAGAAATTTTTTGAATGGCGCATTTTAGGCTATAACTTTTCAATTTTATCGTCATAATATATACATGAAATTTCAACATTCCTTCTACCGTATGTTTTATCATTATCTAATCCCAGACATCTATGCACCCAGGTGAACCGTCGGGTACATAGATGTCCTTAAACAAGGTGTGAAAAATGACAACTGACAGAACTGAGCGGTGATAATTTATAGTGACCTTATGTTACAGACTTGTAATGAAAAATAATATATTTAATGGATTTTTAAATTTTTATAAGAATATTTTTCAATACTCTTATCTTCTTTTATAGATCATTGACTATATTTCAATATTATTAGTAATTAAATACACACATACAATATTACATCAAATTTTAACTAATAATATAAAAAGCTTGTGAATAAATGTTGACTGATTGAATATTAAAAATTAATAATATACATAATCTGAATATATACTACCGAGACATCTATCGTTATACGATGGTAACAATGGTATAAATACATCAACTTTCGCGTATCTGTCCAGGCGGAGAATGGTCGTGTGGACCGCGCGGTGTGTAGAATAGAGCAAAGGTGCAAGGCTCGTGGTTCGGATCCCGCGTCTGCCAATATTTTTTCTGAATGAATTGATGCGTATAAAACTTGACGTATGATTGTATGTGTGTATTTAAATACTAATAATATATTTATTTTTGACTGAATAACTTTGCCCTGATTTTTAGTTATTACAAGAACGATTTTCGCCAATCAATAAATCATTTCTCCGCGTGAGAGAACTTGATGAATCGAAAATATTGGCACGATTGATTATTATACAGCCGTTTATGCACTTAATCCATAATTTACAGCGCAATATATTGTAAATCTTTCACTATTTATTATAATAATCAAATGTAATCGTTTGGGCCATTAAAATTTATTTCGTCTTCACGATTTGTTTCACCAACACAATAACGAGATGTTTAATTATTAGTGTACGCGTTTTCAAGCAGATGAGTATTGCTGCTTATATGATATACTTTATTAATGAATCAATATTTGGTAGACATATACGATGTAAGGCTTCTCCCACTCACATGTGTTAAAATTGATTTCCACGTCTAAATCAAAGTCAGTTATTACAGTTTCATAATGATCACAAAACAGAACATTAAAAGTTTAAAGCACTTTAACTTGAATGAAAAAGGAAAACATTAAAAAATATTCATTTATATGGGATAAACGCTTGATGAGAACCCTCCCTGTTCCGCCCTGTTTTTGGATACCCAGATGGGGACCCGTTACTGGACGCACGCAAAAATATTATTTACGCGAATACACGAAAAATAGTAATTTTATGAATATCTTATTAAACATTAATTAAAATTATTTATATATGATTTCTGTAATAATAACTGCAGTTTGGCAAGCTTTATAAGAGTGTTGAGGCGTAATATTGTAACAATTCATTGCATACAATGCGGCTGTGAGATTGTATTTAGCAAGTGTTTGCTAATTCGTTTCAGAAAGCGATTAACATTATCCGCGTATAAACTTTCGAGATTTAGAAATAAATCGTAAGTCGATACACCAAGTGCAGGGCACCTATGCAATGTATGTATGCACTGTTTGTCTATTACTCTACTGCGCTGGGAGAGTGCAATGAGAACTGCAACCAGCGTTCAGTGCGTCCAGATCATAGAGCAAACCACGTGGCAGAAGATAGAAAGAACGTTTTACATTAAAACTCAAAATAATTTAAATAATTGTACATATCTGCTCTATCCAATGCAAAAATAATCACGTGTAATCATATGCGTCTGATAAACAATGACACAATAATATATAATCACAATGTAAAAAAAAAATTTTACAAGATTGATTCTTCAATTTTATTTCTGACAATGTATTTTTTAGTTTATTTAAGAATCTTTAAAATGCCACCAAGAAACATCGATTTAAAAATAGGAACACATAAGCGTTTAATCTCTAAACTCTTTAATAAATTCAATTCACTGAGTACTTTTTTTTAACGCTACTATCATTTATATTGCAATTTTTATGATTCTTAATTAATTATTTCTGCACCTATCAACGTCAAACTTGAAATTTTTCATATTTTTCTACACATTCATTTGTCAAAAAAAATATTGATAAGCACATGTTATCTCCTTAATATCAACATTTCGATACAACATTTGATAAGTGGCTACGTGCAGCCATCCTCATGTCATCATCAAATCATATTTTCCACACACAGCGTCCACCCATCCTGTTTGAACCATTATAGGGAACGTGAACTAAGGCCTTTTACTAGTAAGCTTTTATTTATGATTACTAATTATTGACTACCATACATGCTCATCCACGGAGTAATTGTAACAGGAAAATTTTAAAATAATGAATGCTGCTTTTTCTACAAGCTTTCTACAGAATCCTAAAGAATCCTGAAGAATTGCAAAGAATCCTGAAAATTTTAAAGGAATCCTAAAGAATTGTAAAAAATCCTGACAAACTCTAAATAATCTTGAATAATCTTAAAGAATCCTGAAGAATTGAAAATAAGCAATTAAATATACATATACTATAGATAAAAATCCTTAAACGAGTCAATTCATTCAGAAAAAATATCGGCGGGAGCGGGATGCGAACCGCGGACCTTTGGAACCAACCATTTTGCCCAGGTAATTATACCGCTCGGCCACCGGCCGATTTCTTCCACCTGAGATGACTCGTCTCTGATCTTCTATATAAGTTATCATCGTATGATAGATGTCGCTATAGTATATATTCAAAATATGCATATTTTTATTTTTCTTATTATTCAATCAGAATGCATTTATTCACAAGCTTAATAAGGCCGAGCGGTATAATTACCTGGGCAAAATGGTTGGTTCCAGAGGTCCGCGGTTCGCATCCCGCTCCCGCCGATATTTTTTCTGAATGAATTGACTCGTTTAAGGATTTTTATCTATAGTATATGTATATTTAATTGCTTATAATATTGTAATATGGTCAATGATCTATAAAAGTAGATTAGAATATTGAAATAATAAAATAATATTCTAATAAATAATTTAAAAATATCCATAAAATTGTAAGTAACCTTAAAGAATCCTGTAGAATTTTGACGAACTGCCTCAAGCGAAGGAATTGGTAGCTAATGCCATTGACGATATTGCTATGTTGTTCATAACTATGGAAGCAGGTTTGGTTGATGAAGAGATGCTGGTTGCTGTGGACTCCTCCGTTATTTGTCTCCTGCGTGGTCCAGCTCGAGGCCCAGATAAAGGAAACCCACGACTGATGTAGAATGCGGAACCGCAACTTTGATTTGCGGCGTGAGCTTACTACGCCGCGAGGAGAACTGGATTAAAAGCACAATAATACAACAAAGCCAAGTCCACCCCTTTGTTTCAGCGAACTTTATTTATTTTAAATCTTCCTAAATACCCTTAAAATGACCGGCATACTTAAACCCGTATACAGAGACGTTTCTTATGATTTGATGTGAGCTGAGGACTGAAGCATCCTCTCTTTAGAAAGTACTTATTTAGTAAGTACCTTCTGAGGAAGGTGGGTTAGTTCTGAAACCGTTAATTTTTTTATTAAAACTCAGTAGTCTCATACAAAGTTTTACTTGTTTTATTCTTTAAATATGACAAACCACAAAATGACTGCGTTCTACGAGTACATGCTCACTTTAATCATTCTAATGCAGAGTAGCTTTTATAGTTTGGTAACCTTAAGAATTCCATCTGCATACGCGTGTTAAGTTAAGATGTTAGGGTTTTTTTTAGAGGAAGAGAAACATATTATTTATGTTTGGACTAAAAATATTTAAAAAGTGTATTCACACATAAATATAGGAATATTTAAAGACAACGAGTCACTATAAAATAATTTTCTGTCTAAATAGTATATAAAGACAAGTATTAACAATTAAATATATGTATGGAGTGCGAACAGGAATGTTTAAGGTATTGCATGTTCATTGTTCATGTTATGTATCATAACATTTGATTTAGTTTTGACATGCGGCTTACAAATATTGACTTGATGGATAGCAATAGCATGAGAGGCATTCATCACCTTATTGATCACCTGTATTATTATCATACTTGACCTTATCAAAGTCTTTCGGCATAATTGAGTTTAGTGAAAGACGGCAATCAAGGTCTCTAGCTTAACAAAATAAACGCTGTCTAATTTACATATACAATTGAATCAACTAAAACACAAATGAAAAATATGCTACAATAGTACATAACAACATAACTTTTAAGAATTTTAATTGTATTATTGTAATGGTTCAATAGTAACATGTTCACGATTCATAAAACACAATGTAAACACCAGATAACTATTATTAATTGACTTTATTTTAACCATCAGTAAAGTCGTTTAAGTTCATTCAATAGTAAACAAAAAAAAATTTCAACAATGATGTCATGTTTCTCGTTATCTGTTTTTTTGTATCTTAATACATGGAACACATATTTCGTAATTAAAATACACAGTTAATGCAATAAAAACACTAATTAGTTTTGCAAAAAAAATCTTTACAATATATTATTCTTATCTATTATTGTAGAATGTAGAGATATCAATGTGGCATAAATTGACTATCAAGACACCTCGGCACAAGAATTATCACATGGCAACATATATTATTCTTGACGACCTACAGGGCAGAAAGAAGCTCGGGAGCTGATGAGACGACACCTATTTACGGCGATTTGATTTCAGTGTTTTTAAAGATATCTAATGGTTATCCCGACTCCCCCATCGCACATTTGGTATTAAAAAAACGGCTTAATTTAAATACTTCTGTCTAAAGAAGAACTCACTACCTCTGTCTTGATAAGGAAGCGTTCTTTCTCCAAGTCATATTTGTCGGTAAATTAACAATAAGCGGAAAACATATCTGGATGGGCAAAAGTCTTAATTCTTGCGACAACACCTGATCGATGTCTAAAAATGCTTGCAGCGCTGTCTGTACACACGTCAAAGATTTGAAAAATAAACCCTAATTAAGTAATAAACTATATAAATTTATAAATAGCTCCCATTGTAATATATACGCATAAAAATACTCGTCAAAAATGCCAAATATCTCTGAACTTGTCTATAAATCTAAATAGTGTCTTAAACTAGTTTTCATATGCATATTCAATATTGCTTTAAATTTTTCCGCTTTGTGTAAAAACTGATGCGATCAAAGTAGCGTCAATTCTTTATTTTTAGCTCGAGAATGCAATCAATTTTCCGTGGCATTGCAACGGTTCGCTTCAATGAAAACAAGCAAGATGTGTGACGTAATCAGAGGCAAAGACGCAACAAGTATAACTACGCCTCTATAAATATGCCTCTACTACTTACCTGCATTATATATTTCGCTGTAATAACGTTATGAGACTGCGAGCGGCTGCATTAGCGCGTGTACGCGGCCATTACTATTAGCGTGAGAAATATACGTATCATTATATTGCTTCACGTAGCTAAATTCATAAACAGTAAGCTTTAGATTGCGAACTCTCCGACAACGTTGCAGTCGAGCATTGAAACGAGAATTCGTAACTATTAGTGATGATTAGACTTGAAATCAAAGCAACACTCATATAAGGAAATACCGTCGACAGTTACACGCAGCTACTACTATGATTAACCCATATGTTCAACCATCCACTTTGAAGAAGATAATAACATAAAAGACATCCATTTCTATCCATTACATTCCTTCCATGTTGTCCTGATTTGTTATACTGCTTAAAAACCATATGTTAAGCAATAAAAAGTTTACGTATTCAAGGTTCTTTAATGGAGGCACCGCACCCACCGTTTATTTTTCTATGAATTATTGATGAGAAATATTTCATATAAGATAGTGTTTGCAATGAATTTGTATTGGGTATCGATTGCTCAAAATATGTGTAAACACACATACGCTTGATCTATACCCCAATATATCAAATACTATTTATGCCACTGTTTTAAGAGATCGCAATTCAGACGTATTATAGTGACTAGAAACATATATCATAAATTTTTACGACGTACATATTATAAAGTGAGGCCCCGCTTAACGCTGTCTCGTTTAGCGCTGTCGGTTCAGCGCTCTTTTATTTCAACCCGGGGAGCCAAAATTGTGCGCAGCTAGCTTTAAGTAAGAGCGAAGACATTGGACACTGTCGATATGGATGAAATAGTGGAAGAAATAGTGGAATTAGCGAAACAAACCGGATTAGATGAGGTAAATGTGGAACGTATCCCCTGCGTTAATCGGGGCCTTACTGTATTTACTGAAATTCTACGACTCTATATAACGTAAGTAAATATTTAACACTTTTGAATTGGGTAAAAAATATACTGAATCACACTTTTTAACTGTTTTTTTTTATTGATATTTAAATTTCATCGCTACGAGAAAAATATTTTTTCTTGATTAGTCACATATAAGCAATCTGTTTGATACTTACGGTCGGAAAAATCCACATGTTGCGTCACATATCTGATGATGTCATCTTTCATGTTGGTCTTCACTTGCAGTGCATTGATTACAGTGGTTGACACCGATGATGAGGATGCCTCCTACTATTAAAAGAAAGTAGTCTTTTCTCAGTACCCAGTTCTTCCAGTATGGAAATCGACGGTACGCATAGAGACTGAGTGATACGCATCATAATTTGAAAATACTCTGTAATCACATCTTAAAGTCGTTAATTTTCATACTGGGTTATTATCTATAACTTATTGAAATCTAAACGCGTTTATGAAAAATATATTGCTTGGTCTTGTGTAAGTGAGTCATTCTATTTAAATATATATATATGTATATATATATATATTTAATACTTCCGTGCTTTTGAAGTGAGTTTTTTTATGTTCTAGAATCTAGACAATTCATTTTATTTTTCATCTCTTTGTATTTTATACAAAAATAAATTAATAAGCAGTTTTTTGAATTCAGTTTTTTTCATTTATGTAAACACATACAGCAGAATACCGACATATGGCGATAGTAATTCTGAAGTGTCATCTGTGGACTTCTATGACGCTCACCATGGTGCATATGGGTAAGCGCTGCGTGGAGTGTTGACCCGCTAACGTCATAGACTACAGCCCGAGATTCACGCATCCTTATTATTACAGGAATTTACTGTAAATCAGTAGTCTTCACGGGACGACTTCCGTCTACCACTGTCATTTTATGGGTGAGGGATCAAATTCATACCAACGGGAGTATTTTAGAGCTCAGAAATCGATTAATAATCTTTTTTTTTAATCTCCGTCGGGGATCGAACCCACGACCTTTGGCTTGCAAAGTAAACCATTGAGCTATACCCGCCGGCAAAAAACCAAAAACTCTATAAATATAAATATTTTTCTATTCTATTCATCAACTTACACTTATATATATTCTAAGATGTTATGTACCTTTAATTGTTCACCAGTCATACAATTGAATTGACCTGATCTTCTTTGGTAATTCAAGGCAGTACAGCTCGCTTGGCCTTCTCGGCCATCTCGGTCAAACCTCTCGATGAGCATATCTCACGCGATCGTCCGACTTCCACCCCAGGCTGCTGGATGAATAGTGTCTGGATGAGGAGCTGGTTATGCAGCCCACGCATAAGCGAAACTACCGTAATGTTAGTCACGTTAATGTGACCATTACCCGATGAAAAATTATCAACTGTTTCAAACAATATGCACTGCTTTGGACTGTTATTATTGGTCGTTTGAAATGCATCCATTTACTGATGTGACACTTTATTCCATTTAATTAATCATATATAATACTCAACAAACTACTAATATTATGAAATCCTTCTCTCTAAGTTAGTTATTGAATTTCGTGGTGTTGGGATGAGGTGCAGATTAATAACACACAGACTTTTTCTGAAGCACATTAACATATATATTTCGATAACTTTACATACTTCTGGCCGGGCCAACCACAATATGACTTCGCCGCCGTCGGCACACAACTGACTGGGCACCAGGCACCGTGGTCGCTGACAACCAGCGCCGCAAGTGGCGATATATATAACTAGTTCTCCTAACGGCATTACAAAATGACAACACATGCGTGTCCGATGAGCGAATGAAAATAAGAGACGAAAGATTGTGTATAGAGGTTTTTGGTACCAGTCAGCAAGGGCTATATCATGCTGATGTCAATAGTATGTATGATAATTTCATCGAACAGAAGCAATTTAAAAAAAAAATCTTGGTGATATTTTAGTAGTAATGTTTAAAAATTAAATAATACAACGTTAAAGTAATGCCGAAAAACTGTTTCACGGACGATGATAAGTGCAAAAAAAACGCAGTTAATGTTTAAAAAAGCAGAAAAACGAGATAAAAATTTTGTCTAAAATTTTATTGAATTTTCATGTCCCATGTATAATAAATATAAGTCAGAAGAACTGTCCTTCTTTCACTAGAATCGAGCCATGTGAAGTGGATTTCCACTTCCCTGTGAATGTGATTCCTCTGTTTACTTGACCTAAGTACTAAATATGTATATTATTTTTATAGTCTGTCACATCAATACATGATTACAAAAAAAGTCATAAATTTGTTTGAAACTACAACCTTTATTTCTGTGATAAACGATTGCACAACGTAATCCATGTTCTTCTTCGTAGTATCAATCCGGTGGATTGGTTTGCAGCAACAGAATCTTGCATCTCGATCTCCATTCCTCTCGGTCCTCCGCAACCCTTTTCAGCTCAGCATAAGCGCTACAATTCATGTCCTCGAATACTTGCTGTAAATACTCCCGTCTAGGGCGCCCTCTACAGTTTCTACCCTCAACCATCCCCTCCACAATATCGTGAAGAAGACCATCGTGGCGCATGATGTGACCAATCCATCGGGCTCGCCTCTCTGAGATGGTTCTTAATAGGTGCCTATCTTCCTTGATTATCCTGAGAACCTCATTGTTCGTGACGTGGTCTCTCCAGGAAATTCCGAGAATTCTTCTGTACGACCACATCTCAAAGGCCTCTAGTCTTTTTTTATCACTTTCAGATAAGCACCGTACATTAAGATGCTCCAAACAAGTGTTTTGGCAAGTTGCTTGCGGAGCCCTAAAGTAATATTCTTTGACTCAAGAATTTTGGCTTTTTATTGAAAGCTAGCCTTGCTTGATGTATTCGACTGTTGACTTCTTTTGTTCTGGCATCCCAGGTGATCGTACTTCCAAGGTATACAAATTCTTTTGCATCTTTTAGGGTACTCCTAGCATTGATATGTTAATTTTCTGCTGCTCATTGCGGCTTACTCTCATGACTTTGGTTTTTGTGCTGTTTATCTTCATATTGTAGTTGGAATTAAATATGTTTTCCATGGATGTCAGCGCTTCAGTGAGTTCATCTTCAGTTTCAGCAATCAGAGCAATGTCGTCAGCAAACCTTATCATATCAATCTTTTGGCCATGTATTTTAACCCCTCATGGCCCATTTTTTCCCTGATGTTATTAATTGCATTTTGTATGTATACGTTGAAGAGTACAGGCGACAGAGAGCATCCTTGTCTCACCCCTTGACGTATTTTTGCTTCCTTTGGACATTTCCAAGTGATATTATGGCAGCTTCTTCTTTGTAAAGTGAAAATATGAGTCTTCGTTCTTTGTATTTGACTCCAATTTCTTTCATAATATCGAAGAATGTCCACGAAGGCAATATCCATGTTAAAAGCAATTAAAAATATTTATTTATACAACTTTTATAATGGATCTCAAACTGAATGCTAAAAGTATGAGTAACGAAAAAAAAGACGTTACTTAAATAAGATATCCAACTTTAATCTTCGAATCTAAGGACTCCAAGATTAAAAGGCAACAATCAGTGAAATATACTCAGTAAATGAAGTATCATAAATACTGAAAAATCATATTTTTTTTATTATACCGATCCGCAATAGCACCTGCTCTCGATATTACCGAGTTCAACTTTAGTATACGACTCAATACGAACCGGTGAACTAGAAATTTGTTAGTACGAGTATATTGACTATTATCAGTTACAATTGCTGGGTACAGAAGTGGCCGGGGCAATGGAAGGCCGAAACAAAGGAATTTGAAACACCGGCCATTGGCGACCGATAAAGGGCGATCGAAGGTTGGGCTATCGAGAGAAAGGTTCTCTAGTATGAATGCTAGCTGTTTATGGCTTTAAAGAATTTAAAGTTCTGCTTTTATTAAAATAAAAAACAAGTATTTATAATCGAGGCAATGAAAGGCATAAAGATAAATTAATCTGCTTCAAAAGGTCCTAAAGCAATATTCGGTGATTTAAAAAATAGACTCACACGCTACAGACGCTTTTGCAAAATGTTTACGTAAGCGATTACGAATTTTTAACCGATATAAAAGAATTTTACTTCTTATAATAACGAATACTTTTTATTCATTTGGAACGCATGTTCTATATATCTAGAGCATTTGGTCACTAAAAATTGCCGCAATCTTTGCACTTAGGTGAGAGCCCGGCAAACTTGAATAGGTAAAATAAAACATATGTTTTATAGTAGACATGTTTGGTTGTTTTGCTAATGAGCTTTTTGAAGAAGATCGGATAATACCCCTCATTTCTTGATCAACTTTTTTTAAACGTAAACACATACAGGAGAATACCGACATATGGTGATAGTGATTCTGAAGTCTCATCTCTGGAATTATAACGACGCTCACCATGCTGCATATGTCTAAGCGCTGCATGTGGAGTGTAAATCCGCCAACGTCATAGACTGCAGCTCGACATTCACGCATCATCCTTATTATTACAGGAGTTCACTATGAATGGGCGGTGTTCACTGGACGACTTTCGTCTACCACTTATTTTGATGATTATGCTATGACTGGCATTTTTCATATAAGGGATTCACTTCACACCATCTGGGGGTTTATTTTAGAGATCAGAAATCTTTTTTTTTATTTTTTATTTTTAATCTCCGTCTGGGATCAAACCCTCGACGTTAAACTTGTCAAGCAAACGCTTTTACCACTGAGCTATACTTCCGTCAGAACTGTAGGATAGAAAGCTGCTGTGTTTGCACCCTTACCTCGTCACACCTCACAAATGTCTTATTTTACTTATCACTTAGCATTTGACTACATTTCACTCAGTAGGCTACACTTCGAGTAGCAACTGTATCAATACGTTTTGAGGAAGAGATCGTGAGTGCATTCATTTCCTCTTAATGGCTAATGGACGACGCACTGCACCCGCCGTGGAAACAAGCCGGGCGTTCTGACCCACTAAAGCCTAGCGGAGATCTGCGTGCTTGATCGCTGGCCTGTTAAACTACCTTAATTTGAATCACCCAACGCAGAAAAGCTCGCATTTATACAAGTCTATCGACACCCACCTGAACTACTTAAATAGTACAAGTAATCAAAGTCTAATTTCTTAATCTTTTGCATATACACGTCTGTACAGATCGATATCTACAATCAAACTGCGAAAAAGTCGAAATTCCGACGTTACGCCCTTACACGCAGCAATAGAGAATTGATATTTCGATGGTCAGCACTCTAAGGCACTCACTTAAAAAGATCCAAAAAATGCAGTCAATCTTAAAATTCTACTGGTTTTTCTTTTATCTAATCTGATTCTGGTTATTTAAACTCTAATTTATAATAATTTTGCATTCAATAATATCCAACTAGTACAGTAAAGTTCGCATGTCTAGATTTCGTCTTATCTAGATCCAAGCGAAGTATTTATATACAGGTAAATAATTAATTTCACTTTTGCATTTATTGAGATTCGTCTAATTAGATAAACTCGCATTATTACTAGTTAAAGTTTTAACTTAAACAACCCATAAATTTATCTCATTTCCGTTAATTTCACGTTTTATGAGATCCACTCAATTCTGAAAATATTGTATTCTGCTAGTTTAGCAATGCCACTTCATTAAAATCAAACATCGAAATGTATATTTGTCCAGTTCAAAAATAAAAAGACAAATCTACTACAGTGTTGTTAGTTGTGGGTTATGTATAATGCGTTTTAAGTTTAATTAATAAATAATTTGTCTAACGTAGTTTAAAGAGCATATTTAAAGGCAGTCGTTCATTTCGCTGGGATCGTCATCAGAACGCGTGGTCGAGGGATGACGAGCAGATGAGCAACACAAAAACTTTTCGTGAAGCACATTGTAATTTATTTAAGACAAAAGACTGACAACTTCAGTATTCGTCCCGTGAAACAAATAATGCACGTTCTATCTTCGGTGAGATACGGGCCGAAAGTGAAGCGGAGCGCGCCGTAGCACTCGCAGCGCCCTCCGATCACCTGTCGGCTTTTTGACGAATTATCTACTGTTACAACAAGCAAAATGGCGATGAAACGCCATTTCTTATATTACTCACATTTTTATACATAAACGAGTGACCGAAGAGCGAACAAAAATAATAGACGAAAGATCGTATATCGAGGCTTTTCGGAACTTAACGAAGCCTGCAAGGGCTTTATCGACCTGATGTCATTATGAATGAACATAATTATTGTAAATTATTTTAATTTATACATGACAGTGAACAAGCAGCTTACAGTTGACATTACCTATATTTTATTTCACGACATCTCTGCATCCGGATGTTTACCTAGTAACAAACATGTATATAGTTCCCGATGAACTATCTTACACTTACAGCTTACAAAATACAAATAAGAAAAAAATGCTACTCTTGGTTTGAAAATCTCTGCCGCTTGGGTATCGCGAGCACTTGCATATGCTGGCGGGTCTCATTATCGGCTCATTTTTGAGTAGACTCGAATCGATTTTCTGAAGCGAGAGTACGCAGATAAGGCTATTCGAGTACATTGAGTACACAAGAGTAGAGTACACGAAGCCTGGCAATAAAACAGGCTTTATTATGCAGCCGCACGTATGAAATCAATTACAATTTATTGTTTCTTTGTTTGTCCGTAATGAAAGCAATCAACGTGTAATAGAGCGTAAGTGATAATCAATTAATGTAATTATTGTTTGCTCATTGAAATGTTGGTTACGTGTTTTTGTTTTATACGCAAAAAAGCGATAACTATCATTTTATATATTGCACTTCAACATGAACGTATTGGTGTAACTTAAATACAGGTACATTGCATTATTTGGTATTTATCGGACCAAAGACTTTAAAATTATTAATTTAAAAATAAAAATTTTAGTCGGAGGTTATAGCTCAGTGGATAAAGCGTTTGCTTGGCAAGCCGAAGGTCGTGGATTCAATCCCCGACGAGATTAAAAAAAAATACATATTGTTTTTGAAATTTATTTCATAATGTATCAAGTCAGCTCGGTATCATGAAGCTCCGCTGAATATAATCGTCAATGATAGTATTCACATACATTTTTTCAATATCCGCTCCATAGCTAGGAATATATAATAATAATTGCAGGTTGGCATATCTTTGTGGTTAGAGCGTTTGCTTGTCAAACTAAAGGACGTGGGTTCGATATCTGGCGGAGATTAAAAATATTAATTTCACTCGACTTTTAAGCTCTAAAATACCCTCGGTTGGTGTGAATTCAATCCCTCACCCGTTTAAGTGCCAGTCACTGTCTACTAATCAAAATTGGTGGTAGACGTAAGTCGTTCCGTGAACACCACATATTCATAGTGAATTCCTGTAATAGTAAGGAAGATACGTGAATGTCGGGCTGTAGTCTATGACGTTGGCGGATCAACACAACATGCACCACTTAATCATATGTAACAGGTAAGCGTCAAAGAATACGTATATATACATACACACACGTATTCTTAATTTTTATCATAATTCATAATTTTTATGTCTGGTCTCCTAACTTCGGCATATAGTGGTCATGAATTGGCACGTTAAAGCTCTGTTAGCCGCCTCGGCGCTCGCTTCATTCTACGTCCCCTAGCTTCACCGAGTAAATTATATATATGAAGGGTCCGCCATCTAAGGTTTTTTTTTCAACTAGTGCTTATTTCGTGAATGGTAATACTTAGCTCATGTCTGATTTGACAGATAATTAGTTTTATCTTTCCGCTAAACGAATATGGTTGTTTATACGCTTGAACAACTGTTTCAACAGGACGGCGCTACGTACCACACAGCCGAAGCTACACTCGATGTTTTGCGCCCCATTTTCAAAAAAAAAAGGTATTTCCGGACCCGTTAGTTGTTGACGACCTTCCTGAACGACACTAGCCCGCAGGCTTAAATAAAATGTCACTATAATTTATGCTCTCCTCCAGCATCTGAAATATGCGTCTTTTGGCCGAGTGCCTATGAAAGCTCGCCTTTTCCACTCCACCTCTTCGTCATTCTTTACAAAGACAAAAACTATACGCAGGCATCTATAGCCTATTAAACGTCTGCATTGCTTTTTATTGAGATGCCAAAAATAAATGTCTTTATATAGGGTCTGCCAAATAACTTTTTTTTGAAAAACATCGCAAAACATCGAGTGTAGCTTCGGCTGTGTGGCACGTAGCGCCGTCTTGTTGAAACCAAATGTTGCCAATATCCTCCTCTTCAATTTTTGTGAACAAAAATGGCCCGATAACGATCGCCATTGACTGTAACGGGCACTCCTTGCTCATTTTCGAAGAAAAATGGCCTGATTTTCAGAGTAATGTCGCAATATTTTCCAGCTTTGTTCAAGCGTATACACAACCATATTCGTTTAGCGAAAGGATAAAACTAATTATTTGTCAAATCAGACATGAGCTAAATGTTACCATTTACGAAATAAAAACGAGTTGAAAAAAAAACGTTAGATGGCGGACCTTATATATCAAAACGAATTAATTATTGGGTTTTAACGCATTTAACTTTTCGATACATATGGAATGACGATTGTGATGCAAATAGCCAAGCTTGTGTTTACAAATGCAGTTGTATTCACTCGCTGTACTTACTCAGCACTTGGTATACAACACAGTATAATAATGTTATCGTCAATATTAATATGGAAAACACTCGAATGCGGAAATTCTGCTCCATTTCAGTTTCATAATAAAGGCAATAATCTAAAATCTGTACATAAATAAAGGGTCGTGTTGCAGATACGAGAACATATTCCCTCAGTCCACATACAAAGCTTCTTACCCGAGCTCGGCAAGCAAACATTCATTTAGATTCAGTTAAATTAACGATTAACTGGTAATATAACTCTAAAAGTGCAGGGAAGCCATGCAGTATTACAATATAGTTGTGGTCATTCGTGAAATATATATTTTTTCCAAAGCTTTTGACAAATGATACACATATAAAATCATATCAAACATCGTCTTAGCATAATATTGATATCAACACGATATAGTATTTTAATTATATTATTAGCATTCACTTTGAGATCCATTTTAATATTTAAATAGATAAGAAATTCACATCTTGTTTAAATATGGATCACATTGACGACTTTTTTTCTTGATGGAAGACTGCAGTTTCGTTTCCTATGGACGTCTTCAGTTCTATTGCGGATAAACGTACTACCATGCAATATTGTTTGATAGTGAATAAGAAAACACAGATACTCGAAGAACATAAATATAATATATTAATTGAATAATAATTTAATGTAAAAAGCAGCATTTTCGGCATATTTTACTAACAAAAAAGCACAAACAAATTGTATGGAGAAAAATATAAACAGAACACCAGTTTTAAAATTGGGTTGCAAAATTTTCTTAAGGTTGTTTTATGTTAAAGGTGCACCACGTTCTAAAAGGCCAGTTGAATGTAATTATGAAGCAGATACGCAATAAAGGATTGATATTGCAAACTGACAAAAAACAACTCGTGAGATTGCTGGAAACATTTTTTGAAAAATTTCAAATATCCATGCACTGATCAAAAATTAACTTTAAATAATTCGACTTGAAATATATTAACTAATAATGATATTTGTAATGAAAAATATTATTTATATGCAATCATATCATGTTCAATGGAAGTAAATATATTGTTTTTGCCTATATTTTACTAGGGAATTTCATTTCAAATTATCAAACCGAAAATCTCTACTAAAGCATACACTTAAAAATAAATATTTCATTAAAAATTGATAATTGGTATTAAAATAAAATATTTTATTTAATTTTCACATATTTCATTTTTACATTCTCATTAGTAGGCAATTAAATTATTGTGATTAATTCATTTATAAAATTAATCGCGTAAAATAGTGTTTTCAGGTATAGTACTCCCCCCTGTGAGGCAGATGCAGAGCTCGATAGGTATCACTGTCTTGTACCGTTTGTACCCAAAGCTACATGTCCGAGGCTTGAATAGCTCAACAACACCACCTTTATAGACAGAGATGCAATGGGCAGTCGTAATAACATTAATTGAATTTAACAAAAGCCTTATATATATTAAAGCTCTTTAAAAAAGACTTTCAATAATACATATTTATTATTTTAAATAGAGCTAATTTAATAATTTTTATCAAATTTAAAAAAAATACAGATTCAACGTTTTAGAAGTACTCCTATAAAATAAACGTTAACAAATATTCAAAGTAATAACGTTCGGTACATCCTTGAAAAACTTAATTTTTTACTTTTGTAGGGTTCAGCCGCTCCTTAGGACCAAAAGGGCCCAAGGCCTTAGAGAGTCGAACTAATCATCGAATCCTTTTAAAAAAATTTACTGACTAACAAAAATCACCCAAAATATACCTCGAATACTATAGCTGCAGTCTCTACATGTCTCTGCTTTTTGAGAAACTATATACATGTATGTATGCTACCATGTGAACCTTCGAATGCAAAGACGTCTTGGGATAAATCATGGACAGTAATAACTAAATGAACTAAGTGAAGTCAATTCGTGATGACCATATGCAATCGATGTGGAACATATAAACCATGAAGAAGAATATTATAGATATATTTATTTAAATGTTTTCTTTGAAAAAACATATTTTCCACAAAATACGAATATATTTACACACAAAAATAAAAAGAATAAAAAGAATCACACATATTTTTACAGATAATTTAAAGGTTAAGTGATCATCACTCATAAATGTATCGCAACACAAACACGCTAATGATTTACTACGGACCTGAACACTTACATATCTTACACGCGCAAGAACAAACCAATTAAAGCTCACTCTATGCATGTGTTCCTCTATCACTCATTCTGATCTCGGCAGTTTCCCAATGCGCATATTAAGAGTGTTATTGTATTTTAATGGCTTGTTTATTTTTGCTTATTTCCAGACGTCCGAGCAATGGAAGTCAGCAAACGCAGAAACAGCTGAGAGAAAACTACGCCTCGAAACCGGAAACCGGAGCTTTCAACTCGAACAAGAAACCCAAGAAACGTGCTTAAAGCGCCCAGCTAAGTGGACATATGCAAATCGTATTAAACGTACAAAATTTAAATACTACATTAAAAAAATAAAATAAAATATTTATCGCAAACTTTCACTTTTCTCTTACTTTAAACGCCGGAGAAGGTGCCATTTATAACGGTCAAAAATAAATTTAAATAAAAAAGGAATGACTGAATGAAATCAAATCGAATCGGCGGCGACCCAAAATCTTTCATACAAAATTCACTCTTTTTTTTCGCTCGTTTTTCGTTGAACGATTAGTTTTACTATTTTCAAGCAAATTCCTGCATTCTTGACGAAAATAATTTCAGTCTCTCCGTTGTTCAAATCACGGCCGATTTAAAAAAAGTATTGCTGCTTGAATAAACGTAAAAAAATATACATTAATCGTTAATGCTTTTGTTAACTATAGTAACATAAACTTTTTGTGTTTGTTTTTTTAATTTTTTAATTTTCAAGTGCGAGTTTGTGAAAATAATAGGTTAAAAGACAAGTTGATTTGTGATCTTAATAATACGCTATAGTTTCAGTTCGCGATTGTAAATCATACGATTTGTTCAGGCGGTCGTGATGTGAGTTCTCGGTGCTTTTTAAACCGGTTATCAGCGTAACAATCGATGTAATATATGACTTAATTAAAAGCGGTGCGCGATTGGGAAAAAAATCGATCACGATCGTTTTGTGGAGTGTTGCGAGGTAGAACTGACTATTGAAGATGGCGCACAAGGTGAAGAGTAACCATTATGTGGCCACACACAGACCTGGCACCGGATCCAGGAACTCTCCAGGGTCTGGAGCCTACAATCGAGGATATTCCACGGATGGAGAGGACTCTCATAGAGCTCCATCGGACAGAACGTTATCAGAATACATGGTAAGTCAAAAATATAAATAACATGTTGAATCTCATCGTCAGCATGTATCCGTTCATCGTGAACGTAGGCCTCCTGCATGAGTTTTCATCCCCTCGATCCTCCATCTTCCGTATCCAGGCTACTCCCGCTATTATTTTATGATGTCGTCAGTCCATCTTACAGGGGGGTCGGCCAACGCTCCGCTTGCCAGTTCATGGGCTGTGTAATGTTCATCATCAAGCCTATGTAACGCAGACCTTCATCAAGATTTTCCATCCTTTTTGATTCTCTGCCTTCCACATCCAGGCCACTCCCGCTATTTTTCTGATGTCGTCAGTCCATCTTGCAGAGAGTCGACTAACGCTCTGTTTGCCAGTTTGAGGGCCCGTATTTATTCGTTGAGTAATTAATTCAAGGTTTTAAAAAAGTTAATTTTTTAAACGAACTACCAAGAAAAAAATGCCCAATAAAGATTTCAAAGTCCACACAGCAGCAGTGCTTTAAAAATATATAAAGTAATTTGACACTAAAAAAAATATATATAGTTTTCTTGACGGTTTTTTATACTTCTGAAATTATTTATTTCTTACAACCTATTTACATTTATTCTAAAACACTCAAAATAGTTAAATATTTAAATATCTTGTTTCATAATTTTATGTAGATATTTTTTGACCTTTTAGCAATGTTACGTAATTAAACAAAATATATATTTTACGAGCATCTTTAATATATAAATACCACACATTTTCAAAATCTCTTTCTAAAAGAATATTTATTTACAGCTGTATGTCGCAACAAATTTGTTATTTATTTATATAACACGATACCGATTCCTAATTCGTAATTTTCTACATCTTTTAATTTGGTTACATCGTGCTACCTAAAAGGAAATCCGTCTGTCGTGGGAGTGGTGACCTCATCACTAAAAACAGTTGTGTTCCAAAGTTTCTAAACAATATCCTTTGCTCAGAACAATAATTAATCACATCTTATCCTGCACGACGACCAAAACAATGGGTTTTATGAATTATTATCAAAAATAAAATACAATCATATTTTGTGTATAATATTCGTGATGGAAGTATATAGGTTACACGTTAATTAGAAATGAGTTATGACACACTTAGGTTTTGTTTTACATGATTTATAACGACATGTTTTTTTAAAATTAAGTTTTAAGACATTTTGTTTTTATTCAGTACTTCTGTTTTAAAAAGCAACTACGGAAGTACATGAAATTAAGTGAGTGACGAAATGTTTTTCCTCTTAACTTTCTTATTCTTCAATTCACTTTTCACAATTCACAATCTTGAGTCCATAAAAT
The DNA here is from genome assembly GCA_022606575.1 of Glossosoma conforme. Lineage (NCBI taxonomy): Eukaryota > Metazoa > Arthropoda > Insecta > Trichoptera > Glossosomatidae > Glossosoma > Glossosoma conforme. The sequence goes on from JAGTXR010000048.1 coordinate 704,741, forward strand.
ATAACTTTTATATTACTAAAATATTATAAATTACTTTAATTTTTATTTATATCCAAATACATTTTTTTGCAAACGACATCTTAACTAAAAAATTTGCATTAGAAAAATATAAATAGGCAGTAGATCACGGGTCGTCAACCTGGTCCTTACCGCCCACTAGTAGGCGATACGGGCTTCCGCGGTGGGCGGTGGGCGATTTTTGTCTCTCTACAATCTCCTACATCCCTTCTAGAATTTTTCCCACCCATATACTGAATTGAAATATAGCGAGGTTGGTGGGCGGTAGGGAAATTTAACCTTGAAAAATAGGCAAAAGTGGGCGCTAGGCATAAAAAGGTTGACAACCCCTTAAGTGAATTATGAATTAAATTGAAATTAACAATAAGTTAGGTTAGGTTTATATTTTATGTGCTAATTATTCATTCATTCTACATTAATTACTGACAGTATTGAGTATATTACGGACATTTTAATTTTATAACCGACTACATTCGTACTGACACACTGGTGGATACTGGCAATTTATTTAATCAACTGCCAGTTGATTTGATTTACTGCTAATTAATTTCAATTACAGTCAAAACGTTGAATTAACTACTAAACAATAAATACAGACCTAAAAGTAAATCACTCCGTGACGACATTTTAAAGAGAATGATGCATTTCGAATTCGAAAACAGTTGTCCTAAACTCTCAACCACGATTCCTATCAATTAGCATAATTAATATAACCCATTGTCTTAAGTGTAATCTTTGACTTGGGGCCACAGACAATGGGCCTAAATCCTATGCGTGAACACGTAGATTGAAGCTTCGTGATGAGTTATTGCCTCACGTTAATTTTGATGAATCGTGACTGTCTGGGAGGAGGTCCGCTCAAAGAAGGCTGTGAAAAATACGTTTTTAATTGAGAGCGTTCAAAAGACTTTACTTGGCATTTTTTGCCGACGCTTTATCGTTTTAGGTGAACTACACTCATGCAAATGATTAATCTAAAATGCTATTATCATTTTAATTATCCATGTGTATCATTAAAAAATATTCAAAGTCACTTTGTATTTCTTTAATTTATCCGAAAATTGTTTTTTTTTATGTAAGCACATACAGGAGAATACCGACAGATGGTGATAGTAATTCTGAAGTCTCATCTGTGGAATTCTTTGTCACTTACCATGGTGCACATGGCTAAGCGCTGAATCTGCAGTGTTGATCCACCAAAGTCATAGACTACAGCCCGAGATTCACGCATCATCCTTATTATTACAGGAATTTACTATGAATGGGTGGTATTCACGAGACGACTTTCGTCTACCACCAATTTTAATTAATAGGCTATGACTGGAATTTTACGGGTGAGGGATCAAATTCACAGCAACCGGGGGTATTTTAGAGCTCAGAAATCGATTCAAAATCCTTTTTTGTTAAATCTCCGTCGGGGATCGAACCCACGACCTTTAGCTTGCAAAGCAAACGCTTTGACCATTGAGCTCTACCCGCCGGCATTAGCTTGGCAGTTAGTGTGAAGTAAATATCTGGAAAAGAACAGAAAGGTAGTTCTAGGTTTATTGGAAGATGACCAACGTTTTCATCGTCGAGCTTGTGTCCGTCCACCGTTTATCGTAGACCTCTCGCATGACTCTCCATCCTCTTCGATCCTCCGCCCTACGCACCAGGGCTTATTCACTTAGCAGTTAGTTTGAAGTAAATTCCATCATCCCTGTTGATATTGATGTTGTATTGTTTTTTTTAGACCAGCAATGAGCGTTCCAGTACCCCCGTGGCCCCTGTGCGCAAGCACCGATCTGCTATGAGCCCCTCCCGCAATGGCGCCCCCGCCCGGGCGAGATCATTGGACAACAACCTTGCAGACAATGGATCAGACATCTACGTCACCAGCGCTGCCTACAAACCGCCCTCAGAGATTAGGTAAGTCATCAAAATGTACAATGCCAAACGTACGATGCATTTCGATTCAAGAGTGAATCATTTTATTACACAATTTCTCACTCGGTTGCCAGCACATCATTAGCGCGCTTCTCGTTAGATTATCGCAGCTAATCAAATTAGGCACGTTTTAAAATATTTTTGTATTCGCATGCAGGAGAGCACAACAGCCAGGGAGGCTGAACTTAGAGTGCTATTTTCATGTTTCTATGTGGGTTCGGGAGATTGTGTACATTTTTTCTGTTTCTTGAAGAGATCCAGATTGTAGGAAGGAGGAAACACAGATGCCGGAAAATAATTCCAAAGCTTACCGGTGGCATTTAGAAAGGAACTTAAAAAACTGCCAGTTCTTGGTTGAAACACATTAACCGCGTATGGATCTTCGGAAAGTGTAAGACGAGTTTGTCGGTTGTGGGTGGGTGCAGGTGGAATTAGTTTTTTAAGTTCCGAATAGTAGCGAACTTATGGTAGAAAGACTAAGTGAACAAATCTTACACCTGTGATCCATTGATTGCATGTTTTTTTTCGATGAGTCACCGCTTGTTGTTAATTACGTGTCGTTGGTCGTGTTGAGCCGCTCCATAGGATACAAGTGTATAATTCTGGTTTGACTTTGTGAGAAATGACGAAGTGAGAGAGCGGACAAAGCAGTTATATATACTATAGTCGATTTTAAATCAAAGTTGGACCTGACTGGCACATATACTTCGGATGTCAAATGAGAGCATAAGCTACAGCTACCTTTTTTCAAACACCCGCACTTTCACCATTTCGGAAGACTGTTTAGGAACCATATATTTAGAATGTAATCTGCAGAGCTTCAGGAGGCTGAGCTGATTGAGATGAGACCACAAAGTTCTGTTTGTTACATGAGCTTGTGCTCCAGGTAGTAGTGAGCAGATATGGAATCATTTATATCAGTTGCTAAATATGATACTAAAAAAAGTTTTTTATGGTTTGATAGTTAGTGGATCAACTGAAACAATGTTATTAATTGGATCTACAGATGAAGAGATTCTCGGTACAAGTAATGTACAATGGCAACTGAGAGCACTGAGTGGTGGCAATTAGCGGTGATCATATGATATGGGGAAAATAATATACTCCAGTTAGGGGATCGGACGTGGAATGATGACGATAGCTTAGTTTCTTCCCACGCTACCTGCCCTCGCCTCTAGTCTTGCTATTACCATTTAATTGCCAGGTGATGCTCTACTGCTGGACCCGTTACGTGGAGGAAGTCACTTAGTTCAGATCATCTATTGAACAGCATCAGTTGTGAGACTCTCTGATAAGCCTGATCATGCTCTAGAAAACATTGCCTATTCTCGATGCAAAAGACAAAACTTACAGCATCATAAAATTCATTATTAGAGTCGTCAAACACTTTTCAATTAAAAATAATGTTATGTCCACGTATAGCTGTACTAAGTGTATTTTTAATTATTTATGAGATTCTCGTTTTCTAGTGCTTAAGGTTGGATTTGTGTCGAAACAAATCTGACCTAACAGTATAATTATGATCAATTTAATTTCAAATTCTGACCATAAATTATTAATTGTTATCTTTGCATTATGAACATTTAATATAAATTTAGACTAACTTATTGATATCAGCTTGATATAGCTCCTTAAGGCTGATGCGGTAAAGCCTCAACAAGCGATCTTTTGTCTATTATTAAGCTGTGTCGAATGTTAAGCTGTGTTTGCATACGCCAAAATAATTGTTATGACAGTTGGCCTATTGCCGGTTGGTAGGACTGTCATATTGGCAGTTGGTACCGTGGAGATGTGAGATCGCGCCGTGGGCTGGCAGTTGAAGTTTGACTCGCGCCCGTCACAGAGCACGCGTCCTGTGCGTTCGCTGTGGCGGGCGACGTTTGCGACAATAAACAAATAATATGTGAAACAAGTGTTTATATTGTAAGCCTGATCCTGCATCCTTCATCCAGTTAATCGATGTCCATAAATGGAAGAGGAGGATATCATTATATACTCGTTAATACGCTCAGACAAATGAAGTAAAAATTATGACTGAAACATTAAGTACTAATTCCTCCCAGCCTTTTTTCTTCTTTCCCATATATGGAACATATGATCAAAAAAAATGCCTTCATTCAATTATTTCAGATGATATTATTTATGCTTGTCCCATCAAATCTATTCCTGAAGGAATATATATGGTTCCTGAAAATCTCCAGAGCAAGCACCAGGTCTTGATGAGAGTGCAGCTGTAGTAGCAAATAAATATTTGTGTGTTCAATTATCAGGGTTTTTCTCCCATATTCACACAAATATTAAATCATTTTCACGTCTATAAATTTTACTCGGGACACTGCTTACAAAGTCTTTCCAAAGCTGTATTTAAGCTTGCGTTATAAATCAGATATAAGGTACCCATTACGTACTTATCATAAATGCATTACAAGTCAGTTACTTGCCTTGCAGCGAATCGGCAAGTTGGCAAGTTATCGAGAAGTCGGCAGTCACACGAATTAGGATCTAGTTTCAACAAACGGAATATTCCAAACTAGTTTATTTCGCAAGGTAGGCTAACTAAGTAACTATTTACCTTTCCACATAAATATAACACTACACAGGTAACGCGCAACGACCTTGTTTACAAGAAGCGGATTATACCGAAGATAATAACGGATTTCAGAGAAATAACGTATCTGAAATATTTTCGGTAAATTATCAATATCTTTGTAACAATTTCTAACAGCCTAACCAGTAGTTAGAAAACTATTAAAAAGTTTTTGTAACTGTATGCATTTTATTTAAGTTTATGTATTTTTTTATCGATTATATTCATCTTGGTAGTATTTCGTATTCAATTTATTGATTGATAAAATGATATTTATAACTTTTTCCACAATTTCATTGATAAACGTCGTTATTCGACTTATGCGTGGCGAAATTTCGTTTTTGAGTGTGGCAAATGTTTTTAATTATATTTTCAACATTCATTTAGAGATGCATTTTAAATACGTTATATTTTTTAACTTGTTTCAACGTGGATCACGATTAGGAAATTTTAATCACAGAAATGAAGACCGCGGTTTCTTACTAACTGCGAAATTGATCAGTCAAATACCTCATACTGATGAACCACCGAATACTTTCCGCAGTTCTAACTTATGTTTGCTTACATAATAAAATGTTAATTAATAGTGATAATAATTTCATTGTTTAATGTTAACTTGCTTTGAGTAATGGTTGTTTTCAATCTTCTAATTTGTAATGATAATTTGGTCTCCCATACCGGTAAACATCTTTTGAAATTTAACCGAAAATTAATTGGTTTAAATCACTTATAAAAAATCTAAAAAATAATCATCATTTTTAAATTTTCATAATGGGATTACCTGGTATAACTACCACATATAACTACTTCATACATTTATGAAACGAAAAAATAAATTTAGACGTTATTGTTTTTTGTTAATCTCGCTATTACTCTATTTATAATAGACCACCGAGATAGATTATTGGTAATGTAAGAACATTTCAATTCAGTGGGGTCAAAAGCTCAGTATTGACATAATAAAATAATCGAAAACAATAGTAGATTTTTTTTCTATTACCGTTCCATATCTTTGACAAAGTATATCTTTAAGGCCATCACAAATTACCACTACTCACATACTACTTCAGTCATGACTTGTCGTAAGACATTTATACACCTGGAGGTCTATCTGGGAACATATATTGTTCTCGACAGCATCCAGGGCAAGAGCCCGGAAACTTGCTGAGGCGGCAGCTTTGGTATCCGAGGCATATTTTGCGTGATTTGTTTATCGGATTTTTTAAGAAGATCGGAAGACTAGCTCGACGATCCTTGGTCCATTTGATCCTTAGTAACGGTTCGACCTAATTAAGAATGCATTGTAAGCAACAGGCGGTAACCCAATCAAGTTTTTTAGTCCGTGTGGAATTTCGATTGTAAAAATATTTGAAATTAATAAAATATCTAGAATTTTATGCTTTTATTTTTCATAAAATCATTGTCACTTACTCTGTTAAGAAGCGCTATACAACGTTTAGGTTAGGTTTGGATAGGTTAGGTTAAGTTACGTAACGGCCATAGGTGAAGCCATTCATTTTCTCAATGTTCGTTTTATTTGACATAAAAATAATTTTATTTCGATCTTTTCGGCAAAAAAATAATGATCATAATTTAAATCAACTTTTGGTCGGCATAAAAAATATTATTTTCAATTTAACACTGATTCAAGGTATTATCCTTGTTTTAGGTAAGGTTAAGTTTTATTTTATATTCCGACCATAAAAATATTAATTCTGATCCGAAAATATTTTCCACAACACTCCCATTTACCACCATACATAAAAAATCACAAGAGCACCACTCACTGTGCTGTTTACCCTGAATAAAATAATGTGTTATTATTTTTGTAACTACTGATTATATAGTCTGACCTCTTTCTCTTTGAACACACAAAAAACTTGTTTTCGAATTGTTGTTTTATTGTTGTGATCCTAGCGCAATGATCTTTGCGTTGGAGCATCATCAAGCCTTTCGGTGATTGGGTCACAGATAAAGAAAAGTAATTAAACCGAGTCCAACTCCGAGTACCAAAATGTGTTTGTTCATTAATTTAATAGAAAAAAAAACATGAAATTTAACCGTACGTACCAACTCATACTGTACATGATTGTTTTACTCGAGCAGCTTTAACCATTTGAATCATTTATCTTTTTAATGTAAACACATACTGGAGAATTAAGACAGACGTTAATCAAGAAATCTCACATGTGGATTGTATCACGTTTGCATCAATTTTTGAGTATGGCTAATCGCTGTATGAGGATTTTTGATCCGCTAACGTCATTGACTACAGCCCGGTGTTCACGCATTAGTCCATATTTAACAGTGATTCGCTATGAATGGGTGGTGTTCACGGACCTTCTTTCGGCTACTGCCAATTTCAGTTAATATGCTATGACTGGCATTATTACAGGTGAGAGAAAATTTACTCCAACCGGGGGTTTTCATAAAATTTATTTAGCTATTGATTTTAATTCCGTCGAGAATCCAACACATTGGTATGGTAAGCAGATGCTTTACCACTAAACTATATCCACAGGCATAAAAAAATATTTAATTATTTAAAATTTTAAAGATCCATTACAAAATTAGCTTTGTGATTTTCAGTAAGCATCGACTCACAACAGAATGATTTTCACTTTATTATATACATAGTATTTTTACTTATTATTATTAAAAGTAAAATTAATTTTATCTTAAAAATATTTATAAATTGTGAAATAAATCTGTCTATAAAGAGAATAAATTTAAATGATTACGTGATCTATAATATAATCGCGGCAGTCGCAACGCCATGGGCACTGGATGCGCGAATAGGTGGGACTCTCTGTTGGAGGGCACTGGATGCGCCTTCACCATCCAGCGGTGATCCGGTACTCCGCTCACTGAGAGTCATTAGTTATTTAAAATTAAAATAGCTAAATGTTATTTTCTTTTTTTATGTATCTGGTTTCAATATTTCTATGTAAAATCTTAATTATGGCTCTGGTGGCTGAATAAATAAAAATTATTATAATCGGTTAAATTAAATTTTAATCTAAATTTATTGCATTGCAATAAATTATCAATTTTGCATATTGATATTTTGGAATACAGAACTGAAGACTAACTTAAATTAATACATTCGTCAAGATGTATGGAATTGCAAATGAAATTGTGCAGAAAAAAATCACTTTGCAATGTATTCATTACATGTTAAAGTTGACCTCAAGGTGACCCTTGTTGGTTCGTTTTGATGTTAATTTTATTTGAATTGTTGCGACCTCCGACCCAAGCAATGAGATCGGAATCTCGAACAAAATAAAATAACTATTACAAACACACTTTCTAGACCTAACGGAATCGAGTTCAAATTTAATCTCACGTTACTATTATAAATATTAGACCAAAATTAATTAAATAACAAAGAGTACAGTACTCAATTATAGTAAATATGCTTATGGCAGTATATTACTTTCATTTGGTCCGCGAAAATTTAATCATTGTCAGATTCTTAGGTAATTTGTATTTAAAAGTACAACTAACTAGTGAAGGTAAAGTTAATTAATAAAAAAACTGTTTAGCTGATTTCAAAATATTCTATTTTCGATGTATAAGTGGTGTGATGATATCGTAAAAGATAAATGATGATTAGTGCTATAAAAAACGTCTACTAAGAATGCTACCACACGATCACAATAAAACTACATATTAGAACCATAATTAACTATAAAACAAGGAAAAATAGGTCACTATATATTCGTACATCACAGAATTGTACCGCAAATACAATATATTTAATTCGAGTAATATTTTTACACTTTAGAGACTATTCCAAAAAATATAAAATAAGTTATCTATAAATATAAATAAAAAATACAATTAAATTGAACTAAAAAAATGAAAAAAGTATTTCTCGATTCTTTTTTTTTGCATTAAAAAATGCTTTTTTTTTTTTTAAAACCTTTATATTTTATGGCTTGTAAAAATAACACATTTTTTTATTAATAAATATTAAATCGTTTTATATAATTATAATAATATGTTACACATACTACGTGTTTGTCAGTAAATCTGAAAATCCGAAAACCCAACATCTTACTGTAGGCATTTAGGTTACATTTACGAGTTATAATATTTCAGGGTAAGCAAGTACTATATAAAATATTTAACAAACGTATATTTTAAGAAACGTCGCAATTCCTCAAAAATATAATTGATTTATGTTATAAACAAGAAAATCTTTCTCAATTGGCTAGTATATCGAAGTGAAAAAGAAAGTATTACTCATAGTAAATATTAACTGTGAATTATCTTGTATGTAAATATTTGTCAATAAATAAAAATAAATAAAACAATCAGTGTTCCAATTTTTAATACAAAATACATATTATTTTCTGCTGCCTGGTAATCTTACCACTTGAATGATGCGCCAAGCAGATTCAAACGTTCCAACAAGAATTTAGCATTTTAGCTGATATTGAGTTAACAGTAAGATGTTTTTTTAAATGTTTATTTATAAAATAATTTCTTGAGGTTTGTAAGCCGCTATGGAAGCACAAACGAAATAATACTCAACAGAAATTTTATATCGTATAAGTTTACAATACAAAATGTACAATATTATAATTTATTTTTAATTCAATAAGGAGTGCTGTAGGATACAATGACTTTTACGCAAATTTAGCAATTCTCAGTTGAGGCTCTATAAATTAGGTCACCGAAAACTGTGGGTTAAATTAATTGTTCATTATTTATTGTGTTGTCGATACATGACCTCATATTTAATGATATTAATTGCTTTTTAAATACAATACAGAATTAAGCATTGCGAAATAGAACAATATGACTTTAAGTATCTAATCACGACACTAAAGTATCATAATATATCTTTACAAATAGTGTGTAGAAGTATTTACGAATTATATGTAAGCGATTGCAATATTATGTTACGTTGTCAATAAAATATATTATTTCTTAACGAAAAATACGAACGTTTCTAACCAACGTATTTGTAATAATTTGCATTTATAAATTCCTTTACTATGTCTTCATAAACTTAAACTGGCTTTCTAGAACATGGTGCATCTTCACATCAAAATTACCGTATCAAAATACAACAAATTAGTTTTAACACTGGCATTTTTCCAGTGCTGAAACTGATTTACATCTTCTCCATATACATCGTATGTGGAGAAGTTGTTTTTTTTTCTTGTTTGAATATTATTAATTCATTTATTTACTAATTTATATATCTGTTCCCTCAACAATATGAGCCGTCCAGTAAATTTGTCCACTTTCTTGATAATATAAAAAAAATGTCTAAAATTTCCCTACTTTTCACTTTCCATATTTTGAAAGATACTAACCAAAAATTTAGTTCGTAAAAGTAATCGACTTTTTCATATGCAAGTATTGCTATATCATCTGTCAAAATATATAACGATTATACAGCTTAACATTTTTTTCCTGGATAGACTCTGTAGACTTAAACGAAATAAACCGCTAAAAAAGTACAGGAATCCGGGTTAAAATTACTAATTCAAACCCGGAAAAACAAGAAGTAAAAAATAAATTTTAAAACGATTAAGATAATAATCATCAGAATATATAAGATACACTGTGATAATTGTAGTCAATAAAGCTTTGAGAAAGTAATCTTTTTCATTTAGCACATTTACGATCACGAATAAATGTCATGTTAAGTTCATTTTAAACTTGAAATTACTACTGAAACATTGTAACTGTATTTATAGTCGTAATTATACCCTCCTGTTAACAATAATGACCTCAAATAATAACGTTTCACTGAAAGATACAAGAAAACATCAAAGCTTAGCGGCGATCAATAGAAGGTACGAGCATAAGAAACTATGTCCATAAAAGCTACATGAGGGTAATAGGCATGTTAAACCATGATACTCGTTTGCTGTTGTTATTTAGTATTATATGTATATTAATAGGTTTTTTATTTACTATGTTTTGTTGGGGTAAAGTAAATTTCAAAAACTAATCAATGTAATTAAATACATGCTTTAAAGTCTTTAAATCATCATTTAACTATAATTTTATGTTAATTTTAACTAAAAATAAACAAATTAAAAAAAAACTTTTATTTCACATTTATTTTATCTATCAGTCAATAACCTTACCATTATTAAATGTTATGTTTATAAATTTAAGTTAAAAAAAAAACATTTGATAAATTAGTTTTTTTTATGTACACACATACAGGAGAATACCAACAGATGGTGATAGTAATTCTGAAGTCTCATCTGTGGAATTCTATAACGCTTACCATGCTGCAAATGCCTAAGCGCTGCATGTGGAGTGTTGATTCGCCAACGTCATAGACTACAGCCCTAGAGAAGCCTATCAATGGGTGGTCTTCACGGGATGACTTTCGTCTACCATCAATTTTGATTATCACGCTATGACTGGCATTTTACAGGTGAGGGATCAAATTCAAACAAACTGGGGGAATTTTAGAACTCAGAAATCGATTAATAAATCTTTTTTTTATCTCCGTCGGGGATCGAACCCACGACCTTTGGATTGCAAAGCAAACGCTTTGACCATTGAGCTTCACCCGCCTGCGTAGTTTATTTGTAATTTTACTACTTCTTGGTTATCTTTCACAATCGTTTAGCTTTTCAGGCGTCGTATAATTAACGCATTATATTAAAATACTTTTGAGCATTTGTTGTACAAGTCCGATCAATAAATTTAATTTTCCTATAAAACGCGCATTACTTTTGTAATAAATAATATAAAATATATCACTTACAATACTTGCAGTTTTGTCGTTTATTTCTTCAGCTATATAAAGTATGATGCGTTCTTTTTTACGCAATAATCGAAACACATCATTTTTTTACAATTTATCAAATGTTTGCACAGTGTAGCATGAATGAATCCATCATGATATACTCGTATTCAAATACTTTTTTTTTTCGGCGAAGACACATCCTGAGAAAGGCCGAAATAACGGTCGGCTTTATCGGCATATCGCGAAAACATCGTAAATAACAGCTTTTTTAAAAAGCGTTTAAATGGAAGTTATGCCAACTAAAAGCCTCTTGATGAACTAAACCAAACATCAAAATAAACATAAAAAATTAAAAAAAACATACAAATCTACGTCAATTTCGGATAAAAAGAAACGGTAGACCTATGCACAGCGCAATCAACTATGACTTATTTTTCTGCCTATTAACTCGAGACTCGCAGGCTATGACTGACATTTTACGGGTGAAGGATTAAATTCAACACACCAAGCGGGGTATTTTAGAGCTAAGAAATCGATTATTTCATACATTTTTTTAATCTCTGATGGGTTGTTGAACCCACGACATTTGGCTTACCAAGCAAACGCTTTTACCATTGAGCTATACGCGATGGCACAAATGATAATCAATTGTAGTTTTTATGGATGCGATGTTTTGGCGATCAAGCGTCGGTGTGTTCAGCTTGTCGACCAAATCTAACGCGTCAAGTAGCGGCATCCCAATTGCCTGATAGAAATTAATGAAAAAACTAATCAATCAAAGTTGTGTTTGTGTTTTGACCGAGCCACCAATACATGTTACGTGTGTATTGACTGGGTCCAGTGCAGTCAGGATGAGTTGATGATTAACGGCCTCAGTGATTGACAAACACGTCCGGTGTTGGTACAGATGACTTATAGGTCGCTTGAACGATCTTGAGAGGAGGAAAGACAGAACTTATTACTTTCAATATTAATCGTACACTGAGCTTAAGCTTACCTACTGTAAAATAGTAAAAAAAAGTTCGCATTCAAATATAAATACCAAAACCTACAAAGTTATATATACAATGGTATAAAAGCCTGTATTTCTTTGTTCACTAACTCAAGGTTTTTGCAGTAAGTAAATCAATTGGCAGTAAATAAAATTAAAATGGCAGTCATATATTCAATATTAGTTTAATGTAAAATGAATGTATAATTAACCCATAAAATTAAAACCTAACCTATTGTTTATTACCATTCATTAATTATTTCCTGTCAATTTATGTATATTTTTCAATTAATATTTTTCTACTGCCGATTGATATTTTTCTGCTGAAAAATTATTATTTTTAACTTGCCTTTTTAGGTATATATTACTCACCGTTTACTTAACAATTACTTCCCATTAATTGAATTAAATACTATCAAAAAAATATAGTTTTCTAGTATAAATACTACTTTATCAAAGTGATTTGAAATACACGTTAAATAGTAGGCTCTGATTATTATTCTTCCCACGTAAGTCCATGGTACCAAAAATTGTCGCCACTGAATTTTGCCAGTTGCCACTGCCATACCTCATTCCTAGAAATATCTCCATTCTGCATCTGGGAACGTTTATGGCTCAAAGAGACGACAGCTGTAGTTTACTAGAAATATTATTCAATTATTTTTTCAATTCAATTATTTTTTATTTGCTTCAATAATATTACAAAATATTTTTACATCTTAATTCGTTATTGAAGAATTTTTAATTATAAGTGTATAAGTTTGGCCCTGTAAATATATTGACACATTTAGTGTCAATGACCCCACACCCAGAACAAGCGTTAGGAGACTCGATGCAAATAGTTGACTTGTAACAACAAAAACCCTGTCATAAGTATATCATGATTGACACACAAATAACAAGGCATTATTGTCACAAAATCAAACGTCCAACATTTTGCATCCATCAACGCCAGCACTGAATCTGAAGTAATATTACACCAAATATGTCAATATCTTCACTTAAACTGGTTTCAACCACTGTTCACTGCGATTCTTTCGTCTTACACGTATTCAGGGTTGAACGATGGTCTTTTCAGGCCACACTTCAGGCTCCATGAGAGACTATATAGGTACGCACGATAGTCTCCATGCCTCTTTCAACCCAGTCTTGTATATAGTTATTTATGTCGCTTGTATATATAGAGCATATTTTTTATTTATATATTATATAGAGAAAAACGATTAATTAAGTTTTTTAAATAAAATCATTTGTTATAGAATAAATATTATATTGTACCTATGTTGCACATGTGTTACATTCATAAAAAAGTCATGATTTAAAAAGTGTGTAAATGAATTTTCCTTTCACAATGTTCGATGTCTCAAATATGTTATTTTTTGTTTCACATTGCGCCGTTGTCCGGTAATTTTTTTTTCATACGATTTAATTACATTTTTAATTATGAATTGGCAAGTCTTTATGAAGCAGTCTCTATAACGCAGCATAATTTTTTTGCACATTAGCCGATGAATGAGTTTGCCATAAGATGCGAGAGGCAATAAAGACGAATTATTATTAGGTTGTTCAGAAAGGAATTAATTTTAACAAAAATCATGAATAGTAAACATCATGGTCAGTCGATTTTTTTTTCGAAAAATTTGATCTCTCAGCGATTTTACGAGTTCTTATTTGCTTCTTATTTTGCTTGTTTCGACAGAAGATAATTCGTCTAAGGGCCGACAGGTGATAAAAGGGCGCTGGGGTGTTACAGAGCACTCCGATTCACTTTCGGCTCGGGTCTCCACGGAGATAGGTCGTTCATTGTTTCTGGCCCGAGCCGAATACTGAAGTTGTCGATCTACTGTCTTAAATAAATTACAATGTGATTCTAAAAGAGTTCATGTTATTTCTGACTTGCTCCACATCCCTTCCCAGGCGTCCCAATGACAATCCCGTTGACATCAAGTCGTTTCTTATAGTATTATTTTTTTTATGAAGTCTTGTGTGGTATGAAATGTGGATTTATTTTTAAATGAAGTCTTATGTGGTATAAAATGAAATTGCTTTCCGAACAAACTTAAATAACGCGTGGATTTTCTGTGTCTTATCGAATCAATGAATCGTAACACCTTGCGAATAATACGTTTTGTTAAAGTAATGATAATTTTAACTATTAGCAAAATAAGCTTAGTCATCTAATACCAAAGCAACGCCTCCCAAACTCAATAGAACACGTACGAGTAGTTATCATCTTTATAATAAAAGAATAAAATTGTACAGACAACCCTTCTATAGCGTCAAGATATGAACCGCGCAATAGAAAAATACGCTATAAAATCTTAATTTTTTCTACGTTAATATCCATTCCATATCTGGAACATATATATGGAGGTCTCTTAACAGACTTCGGACCGGAAGAAGTTTCCTACAGTCGACAACGGAACTGGTGATACCTGAGGCCACCCTGCGGCTGAAAATGTGGAAAAGCGGAGGGTAATACTTGCCCCGAAAGAGGACCTAGCCCCTGGACACGACCAGGGGTGGAATATATGGAGGTTCCTTAACAAACTTCGGACCAAAGTATGCAAGACGAGGACACAAATGAAAGGCTAGCAGTTTTACAGCGGACCGACTGAATGTGACAGCGGCGTGGAGCAGACCCTGTCACACCTTCTGGAGTGTGCGCTGTGTCCGAGTAGCTGCACCCAGGAAGACCTGATGATGGCCGGGAGTAACGTCATCGACGTCGCCCACTTCTGGGCAGACGGGATCTGACCCTGTTGTTTCCGACACGATTATATACATCTGGAACATATTTCATTACAATCACAAATTTCCATCACTCTTTTTTGACGGTTGTCAACTACTGTAAGGTTCATCAAGGAAAACATAAATGATTCCCGACGACCTACAGAACAGTAACTTTGATTTGAAAAGACGGCCGCTGTAATACCTGAGTCACATTTTGGATGATTTATTATTCGAATTTATAGGAATTTTTTGGGAGGAAAGTGATATATTAGCTAGACGCTCTAGAATCTTGAATCATTTCTCTTTATGCAATCGCATGTAAGAGAGCACATGCGATCAAGACCAATACATTCAGTATTAAGATAACGCGGCTTGACGCTGCAACGTATGAAGTGTTTGTGTGTGAGTTGGGAAGATTTCAAGTAAACTCGAATATTTATCTGTTTCTTGAAGAGTTGCAGATCGTAAGATGAAACACAGACGCTGGAAGAGCATTCCAAAGCTTACCGGTGGTTTGGATCTTAAGGAGCGGTTTAAAAATGTTCATTATATAAGGGTACCGTTGGTATGATTTTGTAAATAAACTTCATGGATTATTTCGTTTAAAATAGCATCTTATTAAATAAATGCACATGTTTAATGTATTACTAATGAATAAAGAACATAGGTTGTTTAAAATTTTTATGGTGAAATACAGTTTTGCTTATATTTTGATCATTTAACAGTTGATTCATAGACAAATTCCATTTTTTTAGGTTTAAAAATAATTTCAGTCTCTAAAATAATAAAAGTTCATCGCATAAAATAAAATAAAACAAATCATCGTATTTTTAATGAAGTATACACCGAATAGTTCGTCTTTACATCTTCTTAAGAGTTTATATCATTTGAATGTAACCCATAGAGGCAGGTGTACCGTCTTTATCTTTAAATTAATCTTTTCGGTTCTTAATCGAATATAGTGGGCAGATGAAAATACCTTCGAAGGTCTATTACTTAATAATCATAACCTAAAATAATTGTAGCGATTGAAAATAATTGAAATTCTACTTTTGATTTACATAACCAGATGTCACCGCTGCGGGAATGGAATGCATTCGAACGGATTTTGTTTTAAATTCAAATTTGGAATAACACAAAGATTGTCCCGTGTGATCAATAATAATAACATTACCATAATGAGAGATTTCATTTCAATAATGATGTTTGTGTGGGTATAAAATTGTTTTTAATCTTGTACTTAAAAGATACCTTTGCCTAAATATTTTTGATAAGATATTTTGATCGATGTATTTGAATCACAGAAGAATATTTTATTTGAAAAAAAATAACATTCCATGAATGTAATAATAATAATATTAATGATTATACATGTGTAATGAGTAATGACGTAAACCAACGACTCGCTTGGTGAAACCCTCCCAGATGGGGACCCGTTACTAGGCGCACGCAAAAAGCTACTTGTTAGAGAGTGGCTGAAGGCCTTTTCATGATTCTAGGTGCATCATACATACAAAACATACATGGGTTACCGCTTTTTGTTTATCGTCTGTCGTTGGTTGAGTTGAGCTGCTTCTTAGCAACAAACGGTTCAGACCTCGGAAGCGTCGAACTAATCCAATCTCGTTGAAAATTTCAATTAATAAATCACTTTAAGTATGCCTACAGCTGTGGACTCATCGAGTTCCCAGGCTCGTAACATGAAGGCCGTCGGGAACCACATATGTTCCCAGTTTAAGCTGCGGTTGCTGAGATATCGTCTTAGAACAAACCATCGACAATGGAAAATGACAGAACTAATTTGCGGTAATTTGAGATGACCATATATGAAACGCATATGGGAAAAAGAACAAACTTAAACATACTTTTAAATAAATATCATCAGCATAACATATATATAAAACGTTATTTCCGATTTTAAAAATATATTCTTGAACACGCTTGCCATTGTAGAAAAGCTCATGTCAGAAATGCCTTTTGTATTTGTTTACAGAAGACTACCCATGAATTAAAGCTTATAAATCTATGCATCAATATATTTATAAAATAATGATTAAATTGATAGTTTAACGAGATATATTATTGCAGTTACGATCAGAGATACAAGTACTCGTAGTATGCATCCTAGATTGGAAACTGCATGACATCGAGGACTGTCTTATCATATAATGCTGCAGCTGTACTTACAAATACCACATTAACCATTTTTCTATAACAATAATAAAGAAAAGAATGGAGGCCACATTCTTTGAAATACATTAACGTAGTTGAATTCTCTTATACAAATTATACGCCATTTAATGGAGTCTTATCTAATAATAATATTTAAATCAGAGTAACAGCTATAAGTAAATCTTTTTTTCTTGCAGTATCCGTTGCTTATAAAGAACATTCGTTGTCACAAAAAAATAATATAGCTTACTCAGTTATGTCATGCCTTGTCCAAGACATCTGCACCCAAATGTACCATCACATATTCCCGACGACTTCAGAGGCTCACCACGAGATTCGAAGAGATGGTAGTTGTAGTATCCGAGGTTTTTTGGTGTTTTTATTAAAATTTGTTAAACAATATAAATCGAGTGATACGCATCTGGAGTATGATAAGCATCAGTTGGTCTTAATGGGTGGTGCAATTAATGATAGTCACTAACCATCTCATTTGATCATACAATCTCTAATTATTGATTTATACGAGATACAAGTGTTTTGGTGCATTAAACCGTAATGTATAAAATAGTTTGTATAAATTTAAACGAGCCGATGGACTACTGCGTAATGGAAGTCATTAAAAAATGCTGCCACTTAGTTCTGTCAGTTGCCATTCACCAAGGCTCATACCAAAACATCTTTGAACCCGAAACCTACTTGGGAACATAAATAGTTTCCAAAAAACCCCAAGCATAAGCCCGGAGACTCGAAGAGAGAGGCAAATGTTAGTATTTGAGGCATATTTTTGTGTGATTTGTAATCGTTTATTTAACAGATAATAAGCTCGTGAAGCCTGTATTATTGGTTATGAAGAGTGGCCCCACCTCGATCAACGACACACGATTAGTAACACGCGCTGACCCATGCAAGTTGTGGTGCGCGTCCAACGTTGCTTAACTTTGGTGATCCAACTAGAACTGTGTTAACGATGTGCGATTGCCGCTGGACGTTTTTAATTACGAATCAGTGTGTATAATCACAAGTACAGTTCACTAAAGCAAACGAAAAAAATACACTTTTTTTGCTGCCGTAATGCGTCACGAAACTCGGCCACCCAGTCAGTAGTCGCAGTGTCTTCAACTATACGCATTATATAACAAAGCATGCGTGTCTCATAGAGGTTGTGTATACGCACCTTACTTTACGCACAATAATGGTTTAGAATTAACATTTTCTCGTCGGGTTAACGCCATCGTTTCCCAACATTCTCGAGATAATAAAGAGACTGAATTTTCCGTCGCTTAGTTATAATTAAATGCGTTCGCGATGTACTAACTGCTTATGTAATTGACCTATATTTTGCTGTTTGAAAAGAACACGCATCGCAATGTATTCATACTCGTACAGTGAAATGTTATACGTGAGTTTTTACTCTAATGCAAAACTGTCCATATCCTGCATACTAATTTTATTATATTACATAAACATTTATAAACATATTATTGTGTATAATTAAAGACAAGATTTTTTTTAAATAATGTCATTTTATCTATCATCATCATCAGCTTGTATCCGTCCACTGTTGAACGTAAGCCTCCCGCATGAATCTCCATCCTCTTCGATCCTCTGCCTTACGCATCCAGAACATTGACACTAAATGTGTCAATAAATTTACGGGCCACACTTTTATGTAAATACCTCAATAATGAATTAAGATGTTAAAATATTTTGTAATGTTATTGAAGGAAATAAATAAATAATTATCTAAAAAACACTTCCACTATTCTTATTATGTCGTCAGTTCATCTTGCAGGGGGTTGGCTAATGCTTCGTTTGCTAGTTCTTGGGCGCCACTCCAATACTTTTCTTCCCCATAGACCACCAGAATAAAATGTCGAGACCATCTACTCTATCATGTGGTGTCCCACAAGGCTTAGTTCTCGGCCCATTATTCTTTATTATATACACCAAAGAAATTGAGGAGATTGCTGAGAGATGGGAAATAAAAGTACACTGCTACGCAGATGACTGCCAGCTCTACTCTTCTTGTGGACCCGAGGAAATTGGCAACATGAAAGAAAGGATGGTCGGCTGTATAGAGGAGATCGGACAGTGGATGTCAGCAAATAGGCTTGCTCTTAATCCGGAAAAGACGGAAATACTCTTTATGGCCACAGCTCGAAGACAACATCTATTGGATTTACAACCCTTGGCCATTTGTAGTAATGATGTCATCCCTTCTACAAGCGTCAAGCTGCTGGGAGTAGAAATTGACCAGTTCCTCAATCTTAGCGGTAATATTACAAAAACGGTGAGATCTGGATTTTTGAACCTGCGGCAGATACGGTCGGTAAAAAGATGCTTACCCAGAGACGCTACAAAGAGTTTGGTAAATGCGTTTATAGTCTCCAAAATGGACTACTGCAACGCACTGCACGCAGGCCAGCCAGCCAAACAATTAAATCGATTGCAGTCGTTACAAAACGCAGCGGCACGACTAGTCTACAACGCACCCAAATTCTGTCACATTACTCCAATACTACACCGACTGCACTGGTTGAGAGTTTCGGCTAGAATCCAGTATAAATTATGCCTCTTAGCTTACAAGGCACTCAACGGAACTGCACCGGGCTATCTGACAGAACTTATTAAGCCTTCGGAAATAAGCGCGCGTGGAGAGACACTCAGATCGGCTAGAGCAAATAGAAGCACCCTGCAGCTGACGGGAGGTAGTCCTAGCACGGTCTTTGGCAATCGGGCTTTCAGCTACGCTGCACCAATGGCCTGGAACTCACTACCGGAAAGCATAAGAGAGCTTAAAGCGGAGGCATCCTTCAGAAGCAGACTCAAGACCCACCTTTTTACTCAGAGAGGGAAAGAAGCGCTTTTGGAATGATCATTCGGTCATACAAGAGCGCTATACAAATACTAATATAATAATAATAATACCATCGTCTCTTCTATGTCATTTTATGTTTATGGATGTGATTCATAGCATTTTTTGCGTATTCTTATAACATATCATGTATAATGTATATAAACAGGTATGTTTTAATAATGTAAATTTATAACTTCACCAATGTTGACTGTTTTTTTTTTATTGAGTAAATTAATACTCATAGTACTTTAAACAGGTTTTGAGTATACTCAACGGTTATGTTTCAAGTATCAAGCTCATTGGATTACAAAAAACATTTGAATTTTTAACATTAAATTTATGATTCATTTCGGATATTAAATGGATACAGATTTTTACCTAGTTGTAACATGGATCGCGTTAAACAATTGTTAATCATTTATGTGCATCTGTCATGATGATGCACAATATGCATGAGCAATGATAATGGCCGTGGCCATAATAGAACGGAATCAATTATAATAATGCAGCGATAACTTATTCATGCCTTGAACAGCAAAGTGTTTAAGGTACTCGATTACCTTGTAAGCAGTCATGAGTTCGAACCCTGAGGAACCAAATTAATACCTATGATTTTTAAACAACGCTCAACAGAAATCGAAATATATTGTTTAAAAACCACGCATTCACACTTTTTTTTACTATGTCTACTACTAAGTATTTTACTATGTTCTTATACGAGCGATAAGTCCCTCGACTATTAAATGATCAATCTTGGGTTTTATCTCTAATTTAATTTAATAATTTATTTCTTATTAGACCTGATTACAATCTGGCAAATTAAAAAGAAACCAAGGCATTTAAGTAACTCTTATTTATTTGAAATCAATGAAATTGAAAGGAACAGAAGACTTTACTTAAAACTACGACATGTGTTAGTGAAATGCCCTTGAGTCTATTTCAGAGACAGGAAAGACTGTCCAAGAGAATTACTCTCAGTTCCGACTAATGTCGAGTGAAGTTGGCGTTACACTAGAAAGTATCCAAAGAACAAACGTTGAGAAACAATTGAATACAAAAAAAGTTTGAAATTGTATTATTTTTTTCAATTCATTTTAAAGGTGTATTTACCTCTTACTTGTCTCTCATGCTAGTTATTTTTATTATTTAATTAAAAGTATACTCTCAAGTGGCACACAAGTGGTTTATTATAGACATTTATTTACACAGTTTACTTATGAAATAATTGCTTTTACATCCCTCTCTGTACAATAAAAATGTCGTTCATAATATAAAGCTAAATTAATAATTTTCTCTACAAAAGCCTTAAATGAAACAACTGCCTACTCAACATGTAACAAATTACATGAATACGTCAGTTGAATGTGGATTTTTTTCGATCAAACTTGAAATTATAGATTTACTTACATCTTACACGCTACACTATAATTAATACTATTAGTACAAGTATATGGAATTGACAGATTAACACCAGACATAACCATTGACTATTCTTATAACGCTAAACGTTATAAGCGTATAAATCTACTTGATAAATCAACATCACATTCTGGTGGTATTCACTTAGATGTATTTACATAAAAAATGCATCTTGAAAACACGTTATCGATCATCGATCATCGATCATCCATTTAGCTGATCGATAATTCAAAGCGTTCGTAGGCAAACTGCTTAGGTATCATCTATGCATAATATTCAGCGCCAAGAAATTCCGCGGGCCGTGGGTTGAACGCCTCTACATGTGACATGACTGCAATACTCTCGATTCCATCGATTGACGCAACATCATATAATACATAATCAGATGAGTTATGCGCTAAAGGCTCTTGTAATTCAAGGTGTGCATATTTATTATTTTTTATTATCTAATTATAATATGTATTTTTTTTTATCTGATACACGCTTGAAACTGATATTATTTTAAAGAATCACGCATATTATAACAAATATAAAAAATGATTGAAAATAGTTCAATTATAATTTTATTAGGGACTTATTATGGTTGCTATTTACTAATAACCACTATAACTCTCACAGTATAATATTCAATCAAATAAATTATATGATATGAATAACTGCTGAAATGAAAATATGATTATAATCTAAATTTACAATTTATTGTGTTAAAATGTTGCAAATCATTAATCTGTTAAGTGAATTGTGGCCTTAATCATCAATAATATATTCTTAAACATTATCTTCGATAATAAGTAAAAGATACATGTTTAGATGATTTCATGGAAGTACATTTATCCTGGCAACATCGACGAGAATAATATACATTTTCTGTATTATTGTATGGGATTTAGCGCCATTGTTTGAAAAGATTTTCCTAAATTTCTACTTATTTGTGATACTTTCGTGCTATTGAACTACATGAAAGATACTATCTGGATATGAAATACATACGCGCGGGTAATAAAGCTTAAATATGTATTAAAGCATTTTTCTTCTCACATTGTGTGTAATTGAAATTAGCAGGTAATTAATAATAACTTGATAACAAATTAAGAAAGTAATTTCACGAAGTATTGCAAGTAATATATTTGAAATAAAGTGATTACAACAATGTCACTTGAAAACTACGACATTCATCGTGGAACATAAAGACACAAATTTTCTCAAGCTGCTTGCGTTCATTGGCCCGCGGGTATTGTTTCTCGTCTAAGAGTATTATGAAGTTGAATTCTTCGCGCACATCGCTGAGGACTAGTATCAAATTATAAAAAATACTTGAAACATCTGTTAAACAAAACCCTGCTCGCTACATACGTATCATCAACGCACTCTGTCAGAGTATGCAAATCTCAGATGCAAAATATTCTCCGGCATTGTTCCGGGGACCTTGTGCCTGGTGTTGCCCGTGGGTTGGCCGCCTCTGCTTGTGACTCTGTGACGCCACCGTTATAATTTCAACACTTATCGCACCTGACCTCACCAGAACTCACCTGAGCCGCCTGCATTGTGTTTATGGTAATGGCGGCGCGGCGAGGGCTCCACCAAATGATGCCATCATTTGTATTTCCCGCCTTGCTCAAGATTCCAGGCTTCCTACAGTCATTTGCTTTTTTGCCACTATTTATTCAGTGAACAACCAAGTGTTCTCAAAAGCCCGTGTGTTTTTTTTACACACATACACACACAGAAGAGTACTTGTAGACTTCATCATCATCATCATCAGCCTGCGTCCGTCCATTATTGAACGTAGACCTCCCGCATAAGTTTCCATCCTCTTAAATCCTCCGCCTTCCGCATCCAGACGGCTCCCGCTGTTTTTCTTGAAGGGGATCGGCCATCGCTTCATTTGCAAGTTCTTGGGGCCACTCTAACACTTTTCTTCCCCATCGACCGTCGTCTCTTCGACAGATATGTTCTGCCCTTTGCTACTTGAGTGTGCCTATTCGTCGGGTAGCATTCACTACTCGAGTTCTTTTTCGGATATCCCCGTTTTGGTTTATTTATTTTAAAGTCACTTTCATTAATCTCTCCGTGACACGTTGGGAGACTTTTATTTTATGCTGTTAGATTCCACGTCACTGCACCATAAATTAATACTTGGAGGATGCATTGGTTGAACTGAACGCACATGTTTTTGTATTAGAGCTTTGCTCTGTTAAATAAATAAATGTTACGTAAATTGGAGATTAGATTTCTATCGAAAATAATACAATTTTATCTAAAAATTCAGTCATAAGTGATACTTTGATACTTTGCTAAATTTTGATATATGATTCATTTGCTATAGAAAAATCACCAAGTCCTTATTAACTCTTTCAAGTATTGTGTTTAATTAAATGTTTAGAATTAAAATGAATTTCTACGTGCATCAGTTATTACATATTTATTTCAATAAAAAAATATTAAAATATATAAAAAAAAAATGTATTAATATAAGAGTATGTATTTTTATTAAAAAATTACATCTTTATTTTACGACGCATCTTGATCAGTAATGAACAATAAGAAAACATTAACAATAATCAATAAATCATACGAGGCATTTCTTAAGCAATAACATCCGTGATATGTGGATAATTTCATTCAACCGCCATCTTTGGCCATTCACACCGATTTAATAGAATGAATCGGCATGGGGAGTAAAAAAACGTTCCACTACGCCGTATCTACGTGACGTGATAAGCGATAAATAAGGTGCACGTGTACGTGAAAAAACCGCTATATCAGTGCAATTAAGCCTCGCTTACACTGTCAGTTTATCCACATAATTTACTAATCACTGTAATTTTTTAAATAATAATATTTTAAAATTAAAAGTTCACAGTATATGATATTTTTTTTAATGGAACGTATTTTTTTCATATCTGAAACATATTATTACCGTTTTTTTATCAATATTACTTTATTAATACTCTAATATATGTTTTCTACATTTCCATCAATACTGAATGCAAGTCTATAGTGCATATGATAAATGTCCATCTGCAGAATAATAAATTCATGGAATTATTTTATTTCCATATGTATTTCAATTTTTTTTTCCCTTACAGATACATTACAAATTTGACCAACTCAATTCGTTTCTGAAGTACAATAAGAATTAATCATAAAAAAAAATACAATATATGCAAATATAGGTACTTATGATTAAGTACTAATAGCAAAGCAATAAAGACAAGCAACAGAAGGTTCCAATGCTCATCAAATAAACGTCTTCAACAAATCATTCCTCCAAAGAAACTCGTGGAGTTCATGTCTGAATTGGGCCTCCCTTACGTGAAATATATCTTTTTTCAATATCTGTAGCGTTCGATAACTACGAATTTCTGCCACACGGTTTTGTCAGCTGTCAATATACATTTTTTGTCGCAAGACATCTCTGCAATTGAAAATCTACCGAATACATCTAGTTTCCCTTTAAAACGTGTTTTCTGGATGCCACGTGATAGCATAAACTACAACACAAAATTCGCCATCAAACTTTGTCAACTGGGTATAGACAACACAGTTAATACTTATTAAGTTTAATATGCATACACAAGATGCATTTGTTAAGCCGCCTTTCAGAACTAAATGGTTCAAGCCTAAGAAGCGTCAGGCTTTTTTTTAAATCGAATTATTAAAAAATATAGAAATATATTTTGAGTTCTACTACAGATATAGTACTTTGTCTTTTAGTCCCCGAGATTTCGTCTTAGAGAACTATCGGATGCATTTATAGTATTGAATCGACAAACCTTGCATGTAAGCGAATTGAAACAAAACAAAGATTTCGGCAGCTGTAAAAGCTATATAGTTGCAATTTGCGACCACCATATGGTCCAGCAAGAGGAAGTTACAAAAGAAAAATGAGAAGAATAAACCTCGATGGAAAATATATAGAAATTCTAACGCTTTAATCAACTTTATGACATCCTGATAGGAGAGCTAAACAAAACAAATATTTACAAACACAATAATTTAAAAAATGTAGAATTGGAATTATATTCCAGGCAGCGTATTATTCGGACTGAAAGGTATGTAAGAGTCTGACCGTTTAGCGCAGCTTTTGTATGGTGGCGTGCGAACATTCGCATTCAATAGTGTGTGACAATAATAGGCTTTTACGGTCACTTAATTGTTTATTATTATTGTGACACGTCACACATTATGTGACTACATCACCGTAATGCGCAACGAAGCTTACTGGGTCAAACACATCATTATATTTATTTCATTTTCTTAACAATTATACGCGCGTATTGTTGTTCTTAATATTATGTTTAAAAGTAGAATTTTGGCATTAATTTAATTCTCACAAATATAAGCTTAGGTTGGATTAGGTTAAGTTAAGTTGTTTCTATGTTAGGTTTGATTGAATCGGCAGAGTGACCGATGCATTTATTTACGACAAATATTTTCGTGTAGAAGAATTCCGCATCAGTAGAGAAATCAGAAAAAACGGCAAACGACTTTTCAGGATCATTTTCGTCATAACTGACAATCGTTTCTAAATAAAAATAATTATGGCCAATACAGTTTTAATTGTTTTTAACCTTTTTAACTTCATTTGCTGAATGAATCGCTAGATGTTGTTCTACAGGTGTAACGGTGGTATAAAAGTTCAAGATTGATCAAAAAATGAATTTTAAAGAACTATGCTAATATGGTTGAAACAGTCTCAGATAGCTGAGTGAACGTGTGAGTTTCGTGGATTAGAAATCAGAGTTTATGTGCTATTATTTATCAGCTCATCTGATCCAGTGTCGTACTTTTTGGTCTTCAGCCGCCCATCGTCTTCACCATGGTACCGCCCATCAAAGTGGCGCGGCTATGACAACCCATTGTTTGCAAATCAAGAGAACACTTTGCTTCAAGGACGGAACCTTGACTAATGTATCGAATAACCATGGCACCGATCGATAGTAAAAAAAACGTTTTAAATTTAATATTACATTTATTAATTCGATCTAAACCGTGCCGGTTTTATCAAGTGGCGTTGTGGGGCGGCTGCCTAGGGTGCCGAGTGACGTGGTGATGGCGGCCTAACTTAGTTTTGTATACTAATAGAAAAAAATAACAGGAGGCGCCAGATTTTTTGCTCTAGGGCGCCGCAGGGTCTAAAACCGACACTGGATCCTTATGTAACATCTTAAGAAGGCGGGCGATCAAAATTCTATCAAAAAATACAAATATAAACTTATTTAGAGATACCAAGTTTAAAGAAGCCATGGTATTAAGGCATTATACACACGTATCTTAAGTTACTGTGTATCCATGTTTTTAATTTTAAAGCTAGAACATCAGTCAGTGAAATTTCTTTGAGGCTATTTCACGGTCAGGAAGTAAAAACAAGTCAATCCCGACCGCTTTCGAGTAAGGTCGCCTTAATACTGGCAATAACCATGTCAGTACTGTGGCTTATAAAGGAGGAAGGAGGCGCCGTATTTAGGGAAGCACAGATCCTTTTTCGAAGTGCTGTTCCTCCTCGTTATTCCTTGCATAATCCTTCAATAGGGTTACGAAACATAGTTTTTTGTGAGGTTGCTAAAAATCCATTGCAACCGTCTAACTGGATTTTTTGTATTAAATAATTGTGTAGAATAGACTATACATATATCTACAAATAAATTTACCTTCCATTGCATATGTAAGGAGTCTCTTTTATCATCATCATCAGCCTGTGTCCGTCCACTGTGAAACGTAGGCATCCCGCATAAGTATCTATCCTCTTCGATCCTCTGCCTTCCGCATTCAGCCCACTATTAATCTTATGTCGTCAATAAATCTTTTGGGGAATCAAAGCTTCGTTTGCCAGTTCTTGGGCGCTACTTCAGCACTTTTCTTCCCCATTGACCGTCGTCTCTTCGACAGATATTGCCTATTCGTTGAGTAACTTGAGTTCTTCTTCGGATATCCTCGTTTCGGATTCTAACTAAGAATCAATACTCTCTATATATGGCGATTATTCATACACGGTGTGTTAAGATTGAAGGTTACGCTCTTAGTGCCGGAGGACCTGACTTATGGAATCAGATACAAAGAGACAATGCGTCGAGGAATGCAGTGCATATATGTGCCGGTGCATTCGGTCCATTTTACTGTGAGTGCTGCATCAGTGGCACGTGCGGTGCTTGCATTATCACGCTGCAAGTTGATGCGTTTATTATAGACGGAACCTTTCAAAGGAAATTCCATTTTTTTTATAATTATGTAAATTATCTACTTAACTTAGTAAGCACATTACATTAATTCATTACAAGAAGACGTCACCATTATTTCATTACACCTGTTAGTTTTACAAACTAATTGTTCATGAAGGGGATGTAGCGTCGTGGTTCGTGAATGTTTCGGGGAGGACCTTGCGTCTCGAGGGCTGGAGCGTGACTACCGTTCGTTGGCAGCACTGCGTTGGCGCAATCTGTGAACGCGGTGTTAACACACACCTTATATCTAACCTTCTCGATTGCACACCTTCTCAGACTCCTACATATGATAATGGCGTCTAGCCGTACATCAATTTAACTTCACATTCAAATATCTTATTTCCCCTTTTAACCAAGATAAACGAACTATGTATTAAGAAAATACTTTACGAACCACTTAATAGTTTATCGTGTATAATATACATAGTAAAATAATATTTTTACGTACCAGCGACAATATTAAAAAAAAAACGTGAATCTCTAGGGCTATACGATTATTACATTGAGGATAATTAAAATAAGTAGCAATTTATGGAGCATTACATTTAAGGCGGAAACAATGGCTTGCATCACATGCAAACGTCTATACGTCAACCACAGATGCAACGAAACAATGACACGCCATTACACCAGCTATGGGCTTGTCCAAATACTTCTTAGGACGGTGTTCAAGGACAGCACTTGCTCAGCACAATTGAAGTTTATTGGTTTATGAAATAACACATTTAATAAGCACGATAAACAATCTCCTCGTTGGGATTCTCCGACGAAGGAGATTTTCGTCACGATTGTAAGATTATCAAAGAAACACAGTGCAATGAAGCAATTCATTTAATAAACACGAAATTCACTTATTTGAAAAGAATTCAAGGATTTTTTTAATCGCCTTAACTGCACATTCGCACACCAGAAAGTGAAATATTTTTCATTATTTGCCAACTCACAGGATGAATCAAAATCTTGTTTTTTACGTAAGCAAATACAGGAGAATACCGACGGATGGTGATAGTGATTTTCAAGTTTCATCTGTGGATTCTATATCGCTTACCAGTTCTAGATATGGATAAACGATGCATGTGGAGTGTTGATCTGCCAACGTCATAAGCTGCATACGCATCATCCTTATTATCACAGGAATTCAATATGACTGGGTGATCTTCACGGGACGATTTATAGGCTATAACCGTCATTTTACGGGTGAGGGATCAAATTCACACCAACCGGGAGTTATTTTAGAGCTTAGAAATCGATTAAAAAAAATATTTTATCTCCGTCGGTGATCGATACCCACGACCTTCGATTTGGCAAGCAAACGCTTTAACCACTAAGATATATCCGCATGATCAGAATGTTACATATTAATCTCATATAATAATAAAAAAGAGTTTAATTTGACCATTTCCCCTTTATATGCTACAATGCCTTTATTAAATCCGTTTTTAAAAATAAATATTTTATATTGCATATTCAAAAGATTATTTAATTTAAAAAATAAACATGGAATCATAAATATTATTTTTTTGATTGACTAGTTAGTTATTGTGAAAAAAACACAAATTACTCATACGTCCTGAAAATTATTTTATTCAACCAAAACCTGCAAATCATTTTGATATATATGTATATTTGCAATACTATTTATCTAGTAATAATTATTAATATAATAAAAATCAATTATACCGTCATTTTAAATCACATACTTAAATTACGTTACAAAGACTTTTCATTTACTTTACAGTGATGATGGGAATCGTAGCTACTTTCTATAATAAAGAAGTCAAAAACCATGTTTTCAAATTGTTACACAAACAACTTGCCACAAACATATTTGTATTAACATAAATCATTACATTTCTCTATAGAAATCTGTGTAATTATAAACATTTTACGTCTACTTTAAAATAATAAGAAATCAGATAATTTTAGGCTTACGCTTAAGTAACTGCTCCATAACTGTTGTTGCTAGAGAGAATACCCATACTTAAATAACGTAGTTTTGTACAACCTTTTGTTCTGTAATTTTCTTCTCAGATACTTTTCTTCTGGATATTCCTTGAATATTTCTACAGCCTCATAAGAATGGAGCACACTCTAACGACGTAATTGTGCATCATCCATTAATTTTCATGTTTCTTCAGACTACCAAATTTGGGGATCTCACGTTCCACTTACTCACAATATAACATAATCCATTCTGTAATCATTTTCATCAAGTGCTTGGTTCTTGTTTCATTGCACCTGTATTTTGAAATGATCTCAGATTGTTTAGAATTTTACCTTGTGTAGAATTGTTTTGGAAAATTAACGAAATTTGCAGACATGTTTGTAAATAGTATCCCACAAACAATTATATTACATTGTATATTTATATTATTTCAATATTTTCTTTCTTAATTTAACCTTAAGTTAAAAAGATAAAAATTTCAAACCTTGTTTTAAAATGTATCACATTATGCACTGTTTCATTTGATGGAAAGCTGAAGAAGCTTTTATATATAGCAAAAGTATAGTCTTCTACAGTTTATACTCTCCTACGGCATTCTTAAAACATATCCCAGCCAGGTCCTCCTTCGCCTCTTGATCGACTGCAGTATGGAACCATCCCACTCTCTCACGTCGTCAATCCTCACAAAGCCATACCATTATACCTCCAGTATTCTACGCAGACATCTCAAATCTCAGTATACGGTTGCATTGGCTCTTGTTGACATGCCAAGATTCACAGCCGTAAATAAGAATAGGGACGATACAGGCGCTGTAGAGACGGCACTTTGTTTTGATCGAGTAGAGCTTTGCGTATCTGATATTTAGCGTTTTTCACTTTAACTGGAGTATATTTAAAATCTCAAAAATATTATTAATTTTCAGCGGTTACCTATTCAAGATTTCTTTCGCGCCCAATGTTGCTCAACTTCGTTGCTCTAACGAGAACCACACCTACGATGTGCTTTTTTGCTGGATATGTATAATTGGTATCATAAATTGTTATTTTATTATGTCAGCATTGAATTAAATCAACTAAGAAATGGTTGCGCAATCAAATATGATTATTATTGTGACCTTACTAAAATAGTCGACCATATGGTGAAGCAGTTAAGGTCTCTTGTACCGTAATCATCGTGACCAGAAGTCGTGGGTTCGAGTCTTGTCATCATCCGTTACTCCGCGTCCATCACAATCAAAATATTTGGACCACTGCAGCAACTTCTTTGATGAGGTCTTTGAATGAAGATGACATATTCCATGTCAGATGCCTTCAATACGGCATCACATATCTACAGAAAGTATTGGTGCAGTGATCAACGCGCGGTTTGACTTCGTGAGGATTGATGAGGTGAGGAGTGGACATGGCAGCCTTTCATACTACAGTCGGTCAAGAGACGAAGGTGACCTGGCTGGGACATGTGTTATGAATGCCGCAAAAGAACATTAGGTACAACTGCATTTTCTTCAAGCCCCGGGGCTTACTTTATCCTAAAGGGTCCGCCAAATAACTTTTTTTTTTTGAAAATGCTATAAAAAAATTGAGTGTAGCTTCGGCTGTGTGGCACATAGCGCCGTCCTGTTGAAACCAAATGTTTCCAATATCCTCCTCTTCAATTTTTGTGAGCAAAAATTCGTTCAACATGGCCCGATAACGATCGCCATTGACTGTAACGGCCACTCCTTGCTCATTTTCGAAGAAAAATGGCCCAATTATGCCTCTGGACCAAAATCCGCACCAAACAGTGACTCGTTTTGGGTGCAACGTCTTTTCAATGTATGCGTGCGGGTTTTCTGTGCCCTAAATGCGACAATTTTGCTCGTTTACATACCCGCCAAGATCAAAATGGGCTTCATCTGAAAAGATGTTTTTTTTTTGGAAAAATCGGCATCTTTTGTAAGTCGATCGCAGGCCCACTTAGCAAAGCGAAAACGCATTGGATGGTCAGTTGGCTTCAACTCCTGAACCAATTGGACTTTGTATAGCGTCATACCAAGGTCTTTATGGAAAATTCGTCTCAATGATGTCACCGAAATGTTCAATTGTTGAGAACGACGGTGAATTGATGTTGATGGCGCTTCACGCACACTTTCTGCCACAGCAGCAATATTCTCGGGTGTACGCACTGTTTTTGGCTTTTCACGCTTTGGTTTATCGATGAGGATGCCAGTTTCTTTCACTTTTTTCACAAGATAACGAACATACGGAGCTGACGGTGATTCTCTTCTTCCAAAATCCGTACGCAATTTTCGCATACATTCTGCAACATTACCATGATTTTCAAAGTAATGTCGCAATATTTCCCAGCGTTGTTCAAGCGTATACACAATTTATAAGGACGTCGAAAACTATATACATATTGTATTTGGCAGAGCTGACATGAGATGAGGCAGCTGACAGCGGCTAATGATAAACACAGTTCATAAGAATCAAATTCTCACCAACTGAGAAAATTTATAGAGCTTACAAATTGAATAAAAAACTTTATTTTATTTTTAATTTCCATCGCAGATCGAACCCTGGATCTTTGGTGTGATATATATAATCGTATCGGAAACAACAGGGTCAGATCCTGTCTGCCCAGAAGTGGGCGACGTCGATGGCGTTACTCTCGGCCATCAGCAGGTCTTCCTGGGTGCAGCTACTCGGACACAGCGCACACTACAGAAGGTGTGACAGGGTCTGCTCCACGTCGTAGTCACATTCAGTCGGTCCGCTGAAAACTGCCAAGCTTTCATTTGTGTCCTCGTCTTGCATACTCCAGTCCGAAGTCTGTTAAGGTACCTCTATATTCCACCCCCAGTTGTGTCCAGGGGCTAGGTCCTCTTTCGGGGCAATCCAAGCATTCTCCTTAGTTGCGCCTCTCCACATGCTTAGTCGCAGGGTGGCCCCAGGTATCACCAGTTCCGTTGTCGACTGTAGGAAACTTCTTCTCGATTTGAGCCGTGTGCTTACTTTTGATACCCAAACGTAGGGTGGAGTGTGGCGTGGGTTGTGATAAGCAAACGCTTTACCACTAAGCCCAAAAATTAAAAAATATATAAACAGTGGAAACATCTCTCAATCGTTTTTAAAGGAATCTATTAAAATAAACTAAGAATGCGGGAAAAAAATGTATAAAATGAATTCGTAATAGAATAAATAAACGACAAATCTGGGAAAACGATTATTTGAAGAACGATGGATAAAGGTTTTACTGTATTTGTGATATCAACGAAATATTTTTGCTGTCGCTGGGTTGAAAGGATTAGCCAGAGGAGGAAGTCCGAAATTCCGTTTCTAGGGGGCCCGCGTGGAGATTCTTTTCATGCACCCCAAACGGACCTGGAAATCCCTGAACAGATTAAGAACCGGAGTTGGTAGAACAAAGAACAACCTCGAGCGGTGGGGAATGCTTCGGCGGGGAGAGACACTATTGTGCGACTGTGGAGACCTGCAGACCGCCTCACACCTAAGATCCTGCTCCATGTGCTCAACAAGCTGCACATCTCAGGACTTAATACTGGGCAACACACGAGCTATCGATGTTGCCAGATACTGGAAAAAAATAATTTGACGTCGCTGACACGAAGAAGAAGAAGAACGAACGAAATATTAAATGGCGGCGTTTCAATAAATTGACGCATTCATCGCCACATGCCTTCAACTACTTGTCACATATTTTCGAAGCTCTTCGGCATCATGTCATGTTATTTTGTACTCATTAACGGCATTAGGGATTCCATTACCGGAGTCGCTGGTCGCAAATATGCACCGTAAGCGTCCATTAGGGTCCACGAAGAATGCTTTTGGAAGAGACTCTCAGTAGTCTTGGACGCGTGTGAATAGCATCGTTCTGTTTTGTGGTCTCGTGTGATGCTCAGTCCCATACAAGCAGAGGCGCAACATTTAGAGACAACAATTACGGAGACATCATCATCATCATGTTTCTCCCTTAACCTTTTATTTACTGATGGGACTTCCCGTACCAAAAATCCAATATTGATCGTGCATTTTGCTGCAGAACTTAAAAGTCGGATTTATAAAACTATGAAATAAATGCTCATTTTAGAAAAAAAAATGTTTTTTCTTAATTTTTCTCTATATCATATCAACACTTATTAGTATAAAAAGAATCAGAAAAGTAAATATGTACATTATTTTATAATTCGGTAAATAAAGAGTTAACTGAAGCATTTTTTGTCGTCCTGGATGGGCATCGCGAACTATGCATAAAAATCACTCGGCAAAGCTATGTAAAGCAGAGCTGACATGGTATAAGGCGATAACCATGGCAGCAGTTCGTGACAACCATACGCTCCAGTTAGTGGATCGTGCACGGTATGTTTTTTTTAATGTAAACACAAACATAAGAATACCGACAGATGGTGATAGTGATTCTAAAGTCTCATCTGTGTAATTCTTTCACGCTTACCATGCTGCATATGGCTAAGCGCTGCATGTGGAGTGTTGATCTGCCAAAGTCATAGTCTACATTTCGACATTCACGTATCATTCTTATTATTACAGGAATTGACTATGAATGGGCGGTCTTCACGGGACGACTTTCGTCTACCACCAATTTTCATTAATAGGCTATGACTGGCATTTTACGGGTGAGGGATTAAATTCACACCAACCGGGGGTATTTTATAGCTCAGAAATCGAATACAAATCCTTTTTTGTTAAATCTCCGTCGGGGATCGAACCCACGTCTGCAAACAAACGCTTTCGACCATTCTATACCCGCCGGCATTAGCTTGGCAGTTCTTGAAGTAAATATCTGGAAAGAACAGAAAGGTAGTTCTAGGTTTATTGGAAGATGACCAACGTTTTCATGATGAGCTTGTGTCCGTCCACCGTTTAACGTAGACCTCTCCCATGACTCTCCATCCTCTTCGATCCTCCGCCCTACGCACCAGGGCTTATTCATTTAGCAGTTAGTTTGAAGTAAATTCCATCATCCCTGTTGATATTGATGTTGGGCGGTCTTCACGGGACGACTTTCGTCTACCACCATGTTTTGATTATTAGGCAATTAATGAGGGATCAAATTCACACCAATCGGAGATATTTTAGAGTTCAGAAATGTTCTGAGTCGGGGATTGAAATCACGATATTTGGCTGGCCATCAAATGCTTTAACCACTGAGCTATACCCGTCGGCATGACGATGTTTTCTGGTTCCGCCTCTGAACTTTTCCATGTGAGAACTTCCTTTGTTGGACATTGTGCTCGTGAAGTGGTCAAGTGTGTTTAAAAGTCTTTCATTCCGGGAGTTTTGTATGCGTCTAGCTTGAAAGGCTTATACGGCGTATAAAAGCCTTTATAAATACTCGCACTCGATTATTCTGCTTGGTGAAGAAAGCTGTTATTGAAAATCAACATTCCAGTTTTCACGGGACGCATTCAAAAATAATGAATCAAAAAATAAACAAAAACAAACTTATTACGTTATGCAGTTAATATATGGTTTTCTTCATTTCTTCTTGCGACGCATGTCCATGTGATCCATCAGACGGTGAGACACTCTTTCGTTGAGTGCATCATCCATGAGAACAGGAGACGCATTCTGTGTTGTCGCCTGGGAGTCTGTACCATTCCTTGGGAGGATTGACCTGAATTGCTGCTTAGTTCTGACGGTCTCTTGCTGTTAAACTTCGTCAGGGAAATCGTCAAGGCTACAAGAGCGGTTAACGAGGCTGACATGGAATAGGCTCCTACGTTCTTAAACTATTTCACAGACGTATATTCTAACCTTGTGTATATATATGCAGGGTAAATACGCAACTTTATATTATGTATATTTTTATATATATATATATGTATATATATATATATATATATATATATATATATATATATATATATATATGTATATGTATATGTTATTATATGTTATGCTGGTGGTTATCATAGAACACAATGCAAAAGGATCAAAACGTAAATTACAGGAAAAAACTAATCATAATTACATAATGTACGTTATATACGAATGCATACTTAATATTGTATATTACTTATTGATCATTATTTACTGCCTGCGGGTATAGCTTAGTGGTCAAAGCGTTTGCTTGCCAAACCAAAGCTCGTTGGTTCGATGTCCGAAAGAGATTTAAAAAAAAAATCTAAGCTCTTAAATACCCCTGATTGGTGTGAATTTGATCCCTCGCCCGTAAAATGCTAGTCATAGCCTATTAATCAAAATTAGTGGTAGGCGAAAGTCGTCCCGTGAAGACTACACATTCATTGTAAATTCATGCAAAAATATAAGGTGGTGAATGGCGAATGACGTTGGCGGTCGTCCGAAGTAAAAAAAAAAAGACTAACACATTCAGTTGGTGTAAATTTGGTCCCTCACCCATAAAATGCCAGTCATAGCCTACCAAACAAAGTGGCAGATAATCTTCTTCGTAGTATCAATCCGGTGGATTGGTTTGCAGCAACAGAATCTTGCATCTCGATCTCCATGACGAAAATTGGCTTGGCTGATACATGGGATGTCTTTTATACCTTTAATGTGGTATTTTCTCCTTTATTCATTGTCTATATTGGCCGACTGTCCCACCACTAGAGAATGATTTTCCTTTCATCGAACCTGTGACCTTAAGGCATTTCAGAGTCCTCCAGTACTTTTAAGGGGCAGATAATTAAATCGTTTTTAATTCGTAGTTAAATTCCTATAATAAAAAAGATGATGCATGAATGTCGGTCTATGACGTTGGCGGATCAACACTCCACTTGCAGCACTTTGCCATATGTAACACGATAAGCATCATATAATTTACAGATGAGATTTCAGGATTACTACCACCATCTATCGATATTATCCTGTAAGTGTTTACATAAAAAAATAAAGCACTAGTTCCTCGTACTCCAATAGTTATTTTCTGTAAATTATTTACTTCCTGGGTGAGATAAGTGTTTCAGAACTGTGCAACTCAATGCGTAAATACCACGTAGAATTTTAAAATCAGATGCAATTAGGTTGTTTGAGTAGCCTCCGCACCTATTGTTTCCAGTGCGCTATCTTTGCTAATTTCTATGCGTGTCTCGGTACTGGTATTTAAGATGTCAAGTGCAAGATTCAATGTCCTCGCAACTCGAAGAATGTCCCCATCTGGTAGAGAGAACAATGCAGCGGGAAGAAGGAAAGTACTGTTGAGGAGTCTGCTAATTACAGGCAACAGACTATCGTCCCATCAAATGGGCCATCGAGAATAAATAATTGCAGTCGTACTTTAGGTGATGTGTTCTTTGTTGTTGTGCAATGCCGTAGTTAGACTCTTTACAATATATAAAAGACACTCAATGAATCTTCATACGAAAAAGAATTTAAAAATACAAATTCATAAAAAACTAATATTAACGACAATTTCACACTTTATGCAATATTTTATGCGTCAGGAGTAATCATAAGAAAGAAGTCAGTAAGGCGCATTGAGAATAAAATTAGATTAAT
Organism: Glossosoma conforme; assembly: GCA_022606575.1. NCBI lineage: Eukaryota > Metazoa > Arthropoda > Insecta > Trichoptera > Glossosomatidae > Glossosoma > Glossosoma conforme. The sequence goes on from JAGTXR010000048.1 coordinate 741,822, forward strand.
GTTTAACAAATAATAGCATATCTTTTGTCAATAATAATACAAGAATAAAACAAGTTAAACTTTGTATGAAAACACTAAGTTTTAATTAATAATTACTCTACCGTTTTTTGGAAGCGAGACCGGCTTTATACTTAATTGATTCGTAGTATTTGATATTATTCTAGATTGATACTCCAATGATGTTGATGGAGCTTGCTTTTGGAAGAGAACAACCGTTGAAAGACACAGGATGCATAGCAGTCTTCTTGCATTCGTTTTAACTCATTGGTATAACACATCAAAGTTAAATAACGGCACGAATGACACATGGTATTGGTTAATAGTCTAACACCTCGCTGTGTACCTACAGACTGAACTCGCCATTCGGTTGCCTTATGTTCGAATTAAAGCATTGCCTAATAATAATCACACGAGCGTTCAGATCGTGAATTCCGCAGCGTCTGTTATATCTCATTAGACAAAGCTTTAAATAACAATCTCTGCTCAAACTTAATGAACGCCTGACTTTGAGTAACCCCGCTAGATGATTCACTGTGAAAAAACATGCAAGGAAGTAACTATGTTTGCATATTCATATCCAACATATCAGCTTTCAATATAGAGTTTCCAGGTATTACACTGTGGTCCAATACAGGATCGAATCTAGCATTAAAAATCAAGCTCCATCAACATCCTTTGAGTATCAATCTCGGGTAAACTCCAATATTATCAATTAAATCTAAAGCCGGTCTCGCATTCAAAAAACTAGGTTTATTATATCGATCACGTCAAACAACTTCTTCTTCCTATATAAAGGACAAATCTGCCCTATCTTTGAATACAGCAGTCACCTTTGGGCTGGAGCCACCAAAATTCCTTCTTAATTCAATTGCATCCGTTAAAAGAAGAGTTATTCTTTTGATAAACAACTACCACTCTTACGTCTAACCTGCAATCAATGGAACACAAGCTATAGATTGGCTCACTCAATCTTTTCCATAGTTTTCAAAGTTCCTTCCTAAACGCCACCAGTAAGCTTTGGAATGCTCTTCCAGCATATGTGTGTCTTTCTTCCTACAATCTGGATCTCTTCAAGAAACAGATAAATATACACTTGCAATCTCCCTAACTCACACACAAACAGGAACACAACAATATAAATTTAAAAAATACATTACCAATGAAAGCGATGAAGTTTGACTAAAAATAAATTTGATATATATTTCAAATCAAACTCGACAATTAAAAATAACTTTTTAAAGATTAAGTTTGTTTTTAGTAGCTTTGTATGCGAAGGGCCTAATTGCATTAAGAATCATGGAAAGCAGTAGAAAATGATAAATTTAATATTAAATTTTTATGTTGCAATAACTAAGTTTTTTTACAGAAAACGTGACATTTGAAATGAGTAACTAGTACCAAAGTACTGTCCGTGTAATAAATAATTCATCATTATGTAGATATACGACTACGCCCCTGATTCACATGTCCGGCGAGATTTAGTAAAGTGTTCGTTTTCAATTAGAAGTATAATTTACGTTTAACAAAACGTTAATTGAATACACGCTGCACCCGTTAGCAATAAATAATAACACTCTGTGAGGACTGCACCACTGCCCTGCATGTGTGCAGCATAATGCATCAACTGCATCGTAATACAAGAAGAAATGAATTGGATGAGGTCTGTAATTTAAAGTGTGGTTGAAAAGAAAATTAAAAAATTTCATAATTAAAGAATATGTCTCAAAAATCAATATGTTATCTCTCATGCAAACAGTTTCTAGTTTGATTCTCAGCGTTGAATATGAATACCTGGCTTTGAATTGTGTGTGGCAGAATATATTTTGTGAGAAAGGTGAAAACCGGTGAAACTCGGTGAAAACCCTTCTTGTCCAGTCCTGGTTTTGTAGGCCCATATTGGACGCACGCAAAAAGCTACTTGTTAGAGAGTGGCTGAACTTACGTAGACTGCGAATGTAGTACCAGTGAAATATTGAGGTGTTCAAGACCCCAGGATATAAAATAGTAGCTTAATATGATCATTTATTTCATTTGAAACTGGAAAGTATAATGACTAAAATTGGCAAAGTGTATAATCAAGCCACTAAATGCAGCGATAAGCGTAAAAATGGACAAAAAATATAAATCCAGATTTAATCGTACACCTTAAAATTGACCACAAATTAAACATTTTATTTTTATAACTTCTTACGTTTTCACGGCCAGATTAGATATACAGGTATGTATATATTTCAAAATAGTTATCACGTAATATGCGCCAGATAATATTATTTTACAAAAATTAACATTAATTCTATCATGTTTTAAACAGGTTTGAAACGCTTAACCACTAACCTTCTCCACACTAATGTTCCTAGTAATGTTTATCACTCTCAGTGCTCTGCCAAGGAGTGCGCGCGCAACTAGTAACGTAACATAAATATTTAACAAACTTATTACAGCTTAGACATTTGTTATAAACGTTTCCTTATTTACGTGACTTGTCCACTACGGGGGGCAATGTTAAGATTTTTAAATATTTAATTGTATTTATTTCTTCAACGGCATATTTGTTTGAAGACATAATGAGAAAACCAAGAACCATAATTGTAAATTAATTTTAATTAAAAAATAAAGAAATTAAAAATATTACGTTTTGATTTGATGACCTGCAGACCGCCTTACATTTAAGATCCTGCTCCATGTTGCACATCTCAGGACCTAATGCTGGGCAACACACGAGATATCGATGTTGCCAGTTACTTGGCAAAAATAATATGACGTCTCTGACACGAAGAAGAAGAGTTTTGATTTCACATACTTCTTGAGTGATCGAAGCATTATCACTGTCGTAGATGGCTTTTCTTCTTCCTGCCATAAAATCAACTCAGGAGTTCCACAGGGCTCTGTGCTGTCGCCCACTCTTTTCCTTCTGCATGTGAATGATTTGCTTCAATGCGCAAACATTCACTGTTATGCCGACGACAGCACTGTCCATGAGAGTATAATCTTCCATAAACCTCCCAAACATTCGGAACTATCTGCTGCTAGGGAATCTCTGGTGGAGAAGATGAACATGTCTCTTGAAAGGGTTTCACGATGGGGCGACCTCAACCTCGTCAGTTTCAACATTTCAAAAACCCAATCATGTACTTTCTCCACCAAGAAGACTGCTATGGATCCTGTATCTTTCAACGGTTGTTCTCTTCCGAAAGCAAGCTCCATCAACATGCTTGGATTATCAATATCGAATAATGTCAAATATTACGAGTCAATTAAGTGTAAAGCCGGTCTCGTTTCCAAAAAACTAGGTGTATTATATAGATCACGTGGGTATTTCAACGATAAACAACTTCTTCTTCTATATAAAGAACAAATCCGACCTATCCTTGAATACAGCAGTCACCTTTGGATTGGAGCCCCAAAATACCTTCTAAACTGAATTGACTCAGTTCTAAGAAGAGCAATTCGTTTGATAAACAATGACACCCTTACGTCTAATCTACAATCAATGGAACACAGACGTAAGGTTGGTTCTCTTAGTCTTTTCTACCGTTATTACCACGGTTGCTGCTCTTCGGAAATTAAAGAACTAATTCCTCCTGCACCCACTCACAGCCGACAAACTCGTCTTACACTTGCCGAACATCGGTTAATATATGTCGACCAAGAACTGGCAGCTTCCAAAGTTCTTTCCTTAATGCCACCGGTAAGCTATGGAATGCTCTTCCAGCATCTGTGTTTCCTCCTTCCTACAATCTGGATCTCTTCAAGAAACAGATAAATATACACTTGCAATCTCCCCAACCCACACACAAACACGAACACAACACACGTTTCCTGCATGCAGCGTCCAGCCTCCCTGGCTGAGCGTCATAGAGTGCACTGGTCTTGACCGGTTGTGCTCTCCTGCATGCGTTTACAAAAAAAAAAAAAACATTTATTTTAAAGTGATTACATGTTTCGGACTCCCTGGAGTCAATCTGGGAGACTGTCAGTTTATAGTTTAACCATAATTGAAGGTGGACTCCAGGGAGTCCGAAGCATGAAATCACTTAAAAATAAATGTGAAATTAAAACCTAATATTTTTAATTTGTTAATTTTTAAATTAAAATAAATATAAAAATTTAATTTTACAGTATTGTCAGTTGATAACCTTAACGTTATCAAAACCAATAACGTTTATATACAAGAATTTAAAATTATTATCTTTTTTAATACAATAATTTCGCTATTACGAAATATAATATGAATCCAAAATAAAATTAATAGAAATTTTAAAAAATCATTAATATACACTTATCAATATAATTAGAGATTGATGAATACTTTTGACTCAAGCTTGGCGGCGCTTAGTTACTCGACTCGTACAGACTTTAATCATACAAGACCTTGCAAGGCGTGGCCGTCACTGAGCTGGTGTTTTGGCTGAAAATATCGCGGCTGTGGCTGCCAATGTCGCTGAGAGTGAAGAAACATCAAGCAGACGACGGGTCACGAATTTTAGTAAAATACTCATTCCCGTACAGAGTGCAAACAATGCATTAGTTAATTTCTGCTGACCTTCAGTCATATGGATTGCCGTTGGATGAATTGTTTTGCACCATTCTGTATATACATTGGCCGGTGGTCATAGCTCAATGGTAAAGCGTTTGCTTTGCAAGCCAAAGGTCGTGGGTTCGATCCCCAACGGAGATTAAAAAAAAAGGATTTTTAATCGATTTCTGAGCTCTAAAATACCCAGGTTGGTGTGAATTTGATCCATCACCCGTAAAATGTCAGTCATAGCCTATTAATTAAAATTGGTGGTAGTCGAAAGTCGTCCCGCGAAGACCACCCATTCATAGTAAATTCCTGTAATAATAAAGGATGATGCTTGAATCTCGGGCTGTAGTCTATGACGTTGGCGGATCAACACTCCACATGCAGCGTTTAGCCATATACACTATCGTGTCATAGAATTCTACAGATGAGACGTCAGAATTACTATCACCATTTGTCGGTATTCTCCTGTATGTGTTTACATAAAAAAAAAACTTTAGTTGCGAACGAAACGTTTGCAATACAACTATACACTCCACCGCTCTACCAACTAAGCTATCGAACAACATGTCAACTTATATTAAAATCTACAAGATAATTTGTTTATTATCAATGATAGATCTGTATTAACTGATAAAATTAATTCTCCGGTGAGTTGATGAGTTGATCGTGGGCCGCCATGTTGAAATCGAATTAAGTGAATACAAAATAAATACCCATTCACTCGCCGCATCTGATATTATTATTTTGCTGGTGTTATTTGTAAATGATAATGAGATATTTCTTCAATTTGAATAATAATATTATTCCACTGAATGTCTTCGTGAAATGTCACAACAATATAAATAAACCCCGCCCACCTTAAAGCAATGAGAGGTGATCTCATACCGACACTTCTGCGAACATAACCAAGAAATATCCGCCTTTACACCTTTTGCTCCTCGGAAATGAATAAAATTATCGAAACGGCGAATAAAAATGCTTGATTAAATTATTGTGTCACAGTGGATTATAAATTTAATTGCACATTATAAAAATATTCATAAAAAAATAATGTTAGTTTTAGCGATACAAGAGAAAAATCAATCGACGCCAAAATATTTCAACGAACGGTGTCATTCAAAACCTGAAAAAGCTTTAAAATTAAAATTCATACAACGGCAATCGACATAACATATCTGGTTTAATAAAGAGTGCATAAGGTACATATTTATATAAGCCACTGCCAGTTTTTAATTGAAACATGTAATCATTTTAAATAGATGTGAATCAAAACCAAGTATTTTTAATATATTTATTTTTTAATTCAAATTAATATATAATTATAATTATGCAGTTTCACCAAGTATTGTCAGTTGATAACCTTAATGTTACTGAAAAGACTTATCACTTTTTTTAATTTAAACGATATTGCATTCTCTTATGTGAAGTATCTAGTTATCGATCAGGTGTCTTTGCAAAACGTTCAGCGGATGCATCTAGTCATTCAGATCAGTAATCTAATCATTATTATACAATTACCATAATCATTCACAAATTTATTATGTAAGCGTACTCAAAACAAGGTATGAAGTGTTATTTATATTTTAAACATTCACTTTGAGATCCATTTTAATGTTAAATAACTGAGAACTTCATACATTGTTATAGCATGGATCACACTGAGCACTGTTTCGCCTGATGGAAGATTGCAATTTCGTAATCTATGAAAGCTTCATCAGTTTTAACGTGCACCAACGCACTAACCCTAGTAAGTGAAATAGTGTGATCCATATTAAAACAAGTTATGATATTTTTATGTATGTAATAAGTTGAATGACTTAAGTCTGACGAAACTGTCAGTATAACGGCGATACGCTAGGCTGGCCACAAAAATACTGGCCAAATCTGTTCTTCCTCCCGTTGTACTTTGTATGGTCTTCCGGCGGAATACGTCCCTCTTCATGGCGTTCCACTGAGTGCGTCTGCTGTGACCCAATGCTGACTATTCTGGGAGAAAATATTCGGTGTGGGAAACGGTCCGGACAATCGTCGTGCTTTATCATTTCGTTTTGTCTACGTTTCGACAGTTATTAGCGGTAAACTATTGTGGAAGTCATTACTGAATAATTATTTATGTCACTGAAGTAACAAACATATATAATTACAAACAATTAATGAGCATCAAACTGTAATGAAACGCTCAAAAATATTTCAAGGGTTAACAAAACTTTAGTATGTTTTTTCATGTATGAAAATAATTTAAAGACAGACTAATAATAAAACAAGGAACTTTCATATCAAATACAAGAATTTTTCGTCATTAATACGAGTATTAACTAACAAAAAAAACCTTCAATCCTTAAAACTGCTGATGAAACTATTATGTGCATCTCCATATTTGTCTTTTATACTCGTACATGTAAAGTTATTCAGAATAAAAATATATTGCAGGTTTGAAGTAACGTAAAGTAAATAAAACTTTAGTTTACAATAAATAATATTATTAGTAATTAAATATACATTCTATACATCAAATTCTTTAAACGCGTCAATTCATTCAGAAAAATATCGGTAGAAGCGGGATGCAAATCACCGAAACCGCGGTTCGCATCCCGCTTCTACCGATATTTTTTTTAATGAATTGACGCGTTTAAAGGATTTGATGTATAGTATGTGTATATTTAATTACTAATAATATTGTAATATAGTCAATGATCTATAAATGTAGATTAGAATATTGAAATAATAAAATAATATTCTAATAAATATTCAAAAATCCATATAAATAATATTGTTTCAATGTTTTTAGGATTCACTTTGAGATCCATTATAATTAAAAATAATAAACATTTATTTATCTAACTTGTTTATACGTGAACCACGTTGAGCATGACCTCTGTTTATGAGACTGCAGTTTCGGCTAATTTGTAGCCTTCCTTGATCCGTCACTGTCAAGAGTCAACTTGACATTGAGTAAGTTGACTATTTTTTGAAATTTTTCTTACAAAGCAGAATCGAATAAATATTAAAAATCACTATGGCTTTGAGAAAAAAGTGAATATGATAATTCTATCTGAATTCATCATTCTTAATCGTTCAGAATCACAGATCGGGATTTTAAAAATAAATATTTTGTTCTTAACATTTTTCAGAAGGCAGGACATAGAATCTACCGATTTGGTAGTTAACGTGGGTCAGTACATTCTATTGTGTGAAATGAATTACAAGCATTTTGGAAGCGTTATATGAGACGCCTTCTGGAATTTATAATCTGTTTATGGTAATCTTTGAATCGATATAAATTACAGACTCTCTGAAAAGAGCCATTAGAAATTACACCAATTTACATAATACACCTTAAGCTGCGCTGTAAATCCCTTCCGTATACTTTATTCAGATCCTAATTGAAGGAGTAAACTTGTAATATCCCCAATCACGTTTATATGACGTATATTATTATACTTATGAGTGCGATTAGAAATTCTTTTTGGAATTATTACATTTCATCTATTTTAAGCTGAGTGGTAAAACTTGAAACTTAAAGTTAATGTATTTAATAAAATTAAATTTTAAAAACAATTCGTTGAAAAGATCGTTGATGTTGCAAGCTGAAAACTCCAAGGTAAGAAGTTCTTAACTGGAAAAAAAATTGTTACTAAATTTCTTTTTCTCCACCTAATTAACGATTTTTTGTTTCTGATCAAATTATTAATTAAGGTAATGTTCAAGCAATTTATTTTTTATTTCACTTTTAATCATAGGCTGTTAATACACTTGTATAAATTTATAATTGTTTTCGTAATTCTCAAAAGCTTCTTGTATCAACCAAAACATGCTTTGAGTTTGACCAGTCGATTGCGATCTACCAGTTTGAAATTCTTGGATTACAGTGTAAAAATTATCAAAATAATTGTCTTATAAAAACGTTAACCCTATAAATGTTTATAATGTACAATTATTATACAAATATTTTAGCTACATCCTTTAATAAATTGTTCTTTAAAAACGATATTAATTTTACAATTAGTTATTTTCTGTACATACTCGTATATGTCGTACATAATTCTATACTCGCTTGGAATGCGAGGCTAAACACAACTGAAAAAAAATGTAGCCAAATAAGTGACTTTAAATTTAATGCAGTCGTGGCGTATTTAATTTAATAAGTATTTTTTTAAATCTATGAAACCCGGTAATCATTGATGTACTCGTAATATTTCTGAAAATTAAATATTTGAATGACATTGATTAAATCATTTTATGTCGATTTCTTATATTCACAGAAAACTTACTAGTGAATGCAACTTTTCATCTCTTTTCTTTTAATTGAGGAACATCTTTAATCCGTTTCATTGTGCAGCTACCGAGATTATCTCACCGTAAAGTTGTTAAAACGCGTATTATTAAAGAGTAAAAAAAGGACTCATAAAAAAGTAACCGTTACCCGTTTAGTATCAAACAGGATGCCGTAACATTATCCTGCGTAGCTTTTTACATTGTATAGTTTACTCGAATTACGTAAACAAGAGAACCAAACTGCGTGTAAACTGGCAGTACTTTTGGTCAGTGTTTTTTAATATATATATTAGTATACATTTCTTTGATACTTGCTACTTACTTTATTTATATTTGTAGCAATTACTTTGAAATCCATTTGAAATATTAAATCCCGAGTTATTTATACTGAGCATTGTTTATTTACTTGCCTAAAAATCGCGGTTTGGTCATTTATTCAAACAGTGTTCAGTGTGATCCATGTTAAAACAAGGTGGGAAGTATTTATCAATTTGACACTAACCAAATCTTTATACTTTTATATAACTTAATAAATAAAATATTGTGGTATACTCTTGCTTACAATTGAGGTTATTGAAACATTTTTTCGGGACGTTTAATTGATTTCACGAGGTATATACAAGTTACCACTACGCATGTTTATTGGCTGCCATATCTATTAAGCGCACCAAGATATCTCTGTGCCTGGAGGCTCATCTGGGACCTAAATAATGTTGTAGCGTTTCTCGGCCTGATTTGGTATTGTGGCTTTTGGGTTTAATTGTGTGTGACAACTTTTTTAAGCTAATACTTTTACCGCCATTGCATCTTCATTCACAAAATCGTCAACCCTGAATATGACCACTGCAATGAAGATCGAAATAAAGGCACATAAAAAGTCGCCACACAAGGTTAAACCCAAAAGCCACAATACCATCCGGGACTTGTCTACTACACATATTTTGGGTGTTTGTTAATCAGCATTTTTAAAGAGATCGGATAATAAGACCGACGCTTTCAAGACACGAACAATTTGATACTATCGGTGACTCAAACATAACTTGTGCATAGTAAAAATAAATAAAAAAACTGGTAATGTAAGCGAAGTTCTAAGCGTGACGTACGATCTCAGTCGGCTTGTGTCGGTAATGAAAGACTCCGCTGGTCTATAGCCCGTCACACGTTACCACGCCGCACTTACTCGGCGTTACCATAAATCTGGTTAACCATCTCCTGCTCCGAGACACCCCAAGTGATGGTTCTCCTCAAAAATCGGTCTAATCAAAGGCTTCGTACATGCAGCTCTCGTTAGGCATCCTATCTATCAAATTCCTTAAGTAGGATCTACGCAGGGTAAACATGCATCCAAATTTGAGTGGAATTTTTATCTTTTGATGATGAATGCCGTTCAAAAATCGAGATTTTGGCAGAGTTCAGCTGATAGTTCAATAGTTATATGATACTAGATGCATCCATAATTTAAATATCCTTTTCTTACATCCTTTTCCTCTTTTGACAATGGTATTGTTTTCTTTGGTCTCTGGGATCTTTGAAACTTGTCATTATCTTTTTTTATGTTTATATATGCTCTATTTTTCATTCTTTTGTGATTATATTATTTCTTGTTTTATGCTTTATTTTTGTACATCTTGGAACTACGGTTCTGTTACATAAACCATTAAATTCATGAGAATAACCAAGAAAGATATATCACCTTATAAAATTGACTAAATAATAAGGTTATTATTACAACGAAATTCGTTTATATGCTCAAATTTAACCGGTGGAAAAAATTGACATCACGTGCCCAATCTAGAAGTACGTTGACTTTTTAAGTAATTACATTACAATAAATTACATTATTTTTTATTATTTGTCGTGTCATATCTATGTATTGTAAAATGTTTATACTGTACTTCATCAATTTGGAACATCTGTTTTGTTGAAATAAATAAATACATTATTTTGACCTGTAAACTTGTGGATTCTATTCTGTTTTCTGGTCATTTTAAAACAAAAAGTATCTTTATAATATAATTAATTTAGCACCATGCTTAAAACATTTAAGCTGTTCACTTTCATTCATCAAATATGATAATCTCATTCCATGTCCCGCATCATCATCAGCATCATCATCATCAGACTGTATCCATCCACTGTTGAACGTAAGCCTATCACATGAGTCTCCATCTGTACACTTTTTTTAATGGTTTATGATATTTGGGTGTGTTTGTATATAATGTATAATATTACAGATTAAATATCAAAAAGGTGATCAATTGAATAGCTCTCAATGAATTATGTCAACAATCGAAGGTAAATCCGTGACCAAAGTACATGACTTGGAATGAGATCAAAGAACTGATCATTCAGATTATTTCCAAAGAGGCACGATTATCGATTCAAGTATGGCAAATCATAATTTTAAAGCAATTTACTTGTGTGATATAAGCACTCCTGTAATATGTGTTATAATTTATAATTATAATAGGGTAAATGTTAAAATTGAATTATGTAAAACACTTTATTTTTAAGTGCCATTCTATTTGCTTGGAACTTATTTCCGTAAGAATTTAAAAATAAACTTACATTCTCTTACTGATTATACGAGATAACTTACTGAAAACGAGATTAATTTATAAGACGTTGTTAAACAATGGACACCCTTAAAATGCACGTCTCTAATTCAACTACATAGTTACAATAGCCTTTTTTTAGTAAAACATTAAATTTCTCTTACCCCGAAGCGCGTGATCAACTAAGTGATCAAGAAAACGCTGCGACTTTTAAAGTCTAAACATCAGAGATTTTTAGATTCAGGGCTTTGAAAAGGGTGTCACGACCTATCGTTCACAGACAATTCGTTCAACGACTCATCTGGATGTCTGGTTCATGGGACAATTAGTGCACTAGCTGTCTCGCTATCCTAACTTAAGCAGACCTAACCTAACCCATGGATGTGTCTAGTGATCCATAGGTCTCGTTAACGAAATTACTTAGATTGGGTTAGGTTAGGTAAGCGAGACATCCAGTGCACCAGTTGTTTTCAATTTCAATTTCAATTTATTTTCTTTTAGAAACATTACAAATAACAATATTTAATTAATTTCTAAAACAGGATAAAATAACAATTTATAAATAACACAATAATAATAGAATCATTTAAAAAGTCCCGGAGCCCGCTAAACAGAAGAGTCCACGAAATTATTTTGATAAATAAATTCGTGAAGCTCATGTCGAAACTGGGCTTCTCTCAAGTGGAATATATCAATATTCGAGGCGATATCGTTGAACAGTCTGATCACTCTCCCAAGAGGCATAGTCCCTGGCAGGTTAGTATGATCTCTAGGAAGAACAAACAATCTGTGCCTCCTTATCCTTAAATAATTATCAGGGACAAACAAACCAATTTCAAACCAAATATCAGGATTTCTGAACACGCCGCGCACTAGGCGAAAGAAATGGATACTCAAGCACACATCTCTTCTAGTTCTCAACTCATTATATCCCAACATACCCCGTATAAAGTTAGATGGGTACAGCCACGGATAATATCCATACATCCTCATGTAAAGAAACCTCAAAAATTTCTTCTGAACTCTAACATGAGGCCATATTTATACTCGTGGGGAGCCCAAATAATAGACCCGCTCTCAAGTATGCTACGTTGTCGCGTGCACCAGACGACCAGCGCGCCCCATGCCATTACCGATAAGTCGTTGAACGAATTGTCTGCTAACGAAATGCGGCGGAACCTTTGAAAAATAATAATAAATTCTCAAAAGTTATTTGATCTTGTGATCAAATTTTAAATGGAATCTTATGGAAATTCTCACCTATTAAATACATGAATAATAAACATGATATCCGATGGTTTTTTTGCAAAACGCCTGCAGTGATGGTTTGCAACTAGTTTCAGATACGTAAATTGCAAAATAATTATCAAACGCGTCTGTAAGAGATGCTGTCGTTGCATCAAGTTATTTAATAAGATTGTTAGTTATCTTACTCAACATAAATGAGATGAATAGCGCAAGTGAAATGTTATTTGATATCAGATACACAGGTGTTGTAACATGCGGGCATTAATCAAGCCAACTACGACTAGAAAATTATAATTTATAGTAATTTTATCGGTAATTATCATCATGCGGTAGCCAATAATACATAACATGTTACATAATGGCAGTTCATTAATGGAAGAAATAAGTGTTTTTTATTTGATTACTTCGCAACGGTAAATCGTAATTATTACAACCCGTCTTTTTTTATGTCAACACATACAAGAGAATATCGACAGATGGTTATAGTGATACTGAAGTATCATCTGTGGATTCTATGACGCTTACCATGTTACATATGGTTAAGCGCTGTATGTTAAGTGTCGATCCGCCAACGTAATATCTTACAGCTGACATTCACGCATCATCTTTTTTATTACAGGAATTCACGGGACGACTTTTGTCTACGACCGATTTTGATTAATAGACTATGACTGGTATTTTACAGGTGAGAGATCGAATTCACACAAACCGGAGAACTCATAATTGATTAAAAATCCGTTGGGGATCGAACCCACGAGCTTCGACTTGCCAAGCAAAGGCTGTAGCCTCTGAACTATACCCGCCGTCTTGTGTTATTGATGAAATATGACAGCGGAAAAGTAAAAAAAAACAAATATTATCGTTATTGATAAAATCGCAATTTTATTCCATGTTAATGCAAATCATATTTCAAACAGTTAAATATAAACTCTGCAATATTTTTATAAAGAACTTACTTTAAAAATTTATGAAATTTTTCATATTTACGAGTACACTATAAATTATATATGTGCAATAAGTAAGATGTGAAGTTTTAATTTTAAGGATAGTTATTTTAATTTTAAATATACATTACATATGCATATTCACAGAATTTTGTTGAACAACAATTACTTACGCATTTAATTACAATTTAACTAATTATTCCAACAATTAATTACAACATTTAATAATATTTTACGATCCAATTAAATCTGGATTAGTTGACCCAAATCAATTAACCTGTATTTCGTTCCCGTTGCGTGTGAAAGTACTATTAATACAACATCGTTCAGAGCTTTTAAGCTTTCCCTTACTGAATCAAAGTCAAAGCTCAAAACAGCCATATATTGTATCTAATCGTTTACTAATCATTAAAAAATTCAATCATTATACACGATTTTATACGTTAATTACAAAGCAATTAGTTTATGCTTCGCGTGGCTTATAAAATATATTACCAGCAGGTGAAAGAATAAAATTAGATGCTCAATATAGGAGTATTTTTCGTTGTCTAGTAATTACTATAATGTTTATGAAAGCAACCTTGTAATCTTCTGGTTTCTCCAGCATATATTATTGTTTTTTACAACCCAAAAAGGATCAATAAAATAAAATTATAATGGTATCATCTCTAATTATTCTACCCTTCTTTCATTAAATCAAGTTTATCCAATACCTTTCTCTCCAATTTCCTTGTATCTGCTATTCCAAATTTCATTATTCTGCATACTTTCATCGTTATTGTGCTTTTAACAGATTATTACAGGTACATGCAAAAATTTTCGAATGTTGACTTCAATTTTTTAAAACTCTGAATCTACGTTATTTTTTCAATAAATGGGCAGTAATTATTTTGCAAATATTCAGTAATAAATACTTAATTTTTTAAGTAAAATATAATCATTTGGCAATAAAAAAAATATCAATCTGCAGTAGAAAAATAATAAATTGGCTGCAAATAATGAATTAATGGTAATTAATAATAGATTAGGTTAGGTTTCTATTTTATAAGTTAATTAATTTATTAATTTTACATTAATTTTTACCAATATTGAATATATTACTGCCATTTTAATTTTATAACTAACCACATTCATTCTGATGCAGTGGATACTGTAAATTTATTTAGTCTACTACCGATTTATTTTATTTACTGCCAATTGATTTAACTTACTGCCAAATCCTTGAATTAGTTACTGAAAAAAGAAAAACAGACCATTTTTTCAATAAAAATGTTACACTCTATTGTCTGCTATTTTCATTATATATTCCATACATTGTTACGCTTTTTATACTGAATTCAATATGTTAATCGATTATTTACGAACGACTTAATAATAAAGTTTTCTCACGTTTGCCAATTGAATAATAAAAAGTTCTAAAATTCTTTACCTTGGCAGTCGTGCTTACATTCTCTCGTTAGCCCTGCGCAATCATCAAGTAGTGGACCTAGAGTACTCAGTATTTTACGAGATGATCCAGTGCCGGTATTAGGGGGTGGCGCAGTGGGGCAGCTGCCTAGGGCGCCGAGGACCTAATATCCATTACTCCGGGGAACCCGTGAAACGATTTCCTCGGTGGGAGGGGCACTTCGTTTGTTCCGAAAGCCGATCAGGTTAATTTCTTTACAGCAGGTCATAAACCAAATGGGCGGTTTTGTCTCACACTTCTTTGAAATTAAAAAAAACAACGCATTCTTGCCTCTATCAAATCTTTTTTATATATAAGCGTATTTATAATAAAAGTTATTAAAAAAGTTAATCTGTAGATTATATGACGTTTCAAACAAATAAGCAGTGCATAGTTGTACTGCAACATTTAAGTTTAGCGGTGTATTGCGACTTTTTTTGTACTAATATTTCGAGCGCTATTGCAGTCATCTTCATGATTGATGATTTTGAGAATTTCTTTCAAAATCGTCAACCCTAAAGATGACTGTAATGCCAGTCGAAATATCGGTACAGAGAAAGTCGCCACACGCGGCTAAACTCAAAATCCACACTACGAAATCTGAATTATTTCGGTGTTATATTCATTATTATTCACAATCAATAAAAATGTATAAAAGTAAACATTCCAATTAAAAGCAACAACAAAAACTATTTGAAATTTAAAAAAAACAAAACCTTATTTTTCCGAAATTGGAATGACACAACTGTAGATTAAATGCAATAATACACTTTGGGGAACCTATTTATAAATGCCTAAGATATCCAGAGGCAAATTTCAAAAATATATTTTAGATTTCGTGTACATAAAAATGAATTCAAAAACATATCAATAGAAAATATACACCTGCTTTACGACCAGCCCCGGGCGGCTACAGGTATAGCGTAAAATTATTTTATAAAAAGTATTACTTTGGTTTATACTTGCGGTCCGTTATAGAACCTAATCCGTAATAGCCTCAAGGATCATAACAGTCTAATCACCAAGCGCCCCCATTGTTCTTCCAATTTAAATATTGCGGCCATAAAAATATCAACGCATATAAATTTGTGTATAACGGCCTCGATAGAATAGCCTAAGTCTTGAAGTCATCCATAGAGCATAAGCCATTCTAACTCGTGAATCTCATTCTAACGTATAGAATGAGATTTACATGTATATGGCCGGTAAGATAATTTGTAACAAAACAATTATTTTTATTATTATGCTTCTGGCAACTACTGAAACACTGTGTATTATTAAGAACATAATTATATTGTTTATATTATTTCGATTAATAAAATACTTCATATATATGTAATTATGTAAATTATATTTTAAATACCTTGGAAGTACGATCACCTGGGATGACAGAACAAAAAGAGAAGTCAACAGTCGCACACATCAAGCAAGGCTAGCTTTCAATAAAAACAAATATTCTTGAGTCAAAAAATGCAATATTCATTTTAAGCTACGCAAGCAACTTGCCAAAACATTTGTATGGAGCGTCTCGATGTACGGCTTTGAGACATGGTGCTTATCTGAAAGTGATAAAAAAAGACTAGAGGCCTTTGAGATGTGGTCGTACAGAAGAATTCTCGGAATTTCCTGGAGAGACCACGTCACGAACAATGAGGTTCTCAACATAATCAAGGAAGATAGGCACCTAGTAAGAACCATCTCAGAGAGACGAGTCCGATGGATCGGTCACATCATGCGCCACCATGGTCTTCTTCACGACATTGTGGAAAGGATGGTTGAGGGTATAAACTTCAGAGGGCGCTCTTTCAGACGGGAGTATTTGCAGCAAGTGTTCGAGGACATGAGTTGTAGCTCTTATGTTTAGCTAAAGAGGGTTGCAGAAGATCACGAAGAGTGGAGATCGATATGCAAGATTTTTTTGCTGCAAACCAATCCACCGAATGGATACTATGAAAATAATGTAATTTGCGTTGGTACAGAAAATTTAGCAAGCGTCCGCGAGAGAACTTTAATATTTAAAAGATGCAACGGAATACAAATGGATAGCGCTTGAACTATTGCACTATTGATATAACGAGCTGCAGTCACAGGCAACAAGTCTATGAAGAATAATACGTACAGTGCCATAAAACACTTATGAAAATTGAATAAAACATCATACAATTTTCAGTTTATAAAATTATGTTTTTTTATTTTTTTTCAGCCGGCATTCTCGCGCACCCCGCAGTGTCTACTCCTACCGCAGTGGCGCTGCTCCTTCACTAGCCTCTACCCACAGATCTAAAACATCAAGAAAGGTTGGTCACCCTTTTAAATAATCGTAGATAATCGGATTAAAAAATAAAGTTTTGAGGTCCATAATGGAGGTATCATATATCTCTTTGGACACAAGAATCAACAAAGTACATGCTTACAATGTCTTGGTATTACAAAGTTGTTGGTTACGAGCGACGAGATATAATGCCTTTATTCCTTTTGCGCATGGTTTTGTTAGTTTTACTAATTGTTCTTACTAATTGGATTGATACTACGAAGAAGACTAATTGTTCATGAAGGAGATCTAGCTTCGTGGTTCATGAGCGTTTCGGGTAAGACGTTGCGTTTAGAGCAGTGATTCCCAAAGTGTTCTATATCGACCCCTAGGGGTCTATGAAAACTTGCAAGGGGTCCATGGCAACGGAAAAAAATTAAGGGGTCTGTCATATTACAAGAGAAACTGATAGTAATAAGAACTGATGAAGAACTTAAAATACACGTTAAAACGTATCAGCATTCATGGCTTCAAAGAAGACATACCTGTCACTTAAACTTCATTATCAAATACCTAGTGGAAAGAGGTTTCAGCACAACCACCAGGGGTCTATGAGGACTGACAAGTTGGCCCTGTTAGGAAGAAAAAAGGGGGTCTACGAGATGTAAGTGCAGGTCCACGAGATGTAATTAGAGGTCCACGGTCCATAAGTTTGGGAACCTATGTTCTAGAGGGATGGAGCGTTGGTGGCGTCCGTTTTACGTCTCGTTTAATCCGTTCTGCGTTGTGTTCGTGCGCTTTGTAAACTCGATGATTCCACAGTTTTTTTAGGCTTAAAACGAGATTTTTCGATGTGCTTATTATGATTATTAAATGATTAATGTATTTCGTCTTTCTTCAGGCTGGGATAAAAGTCGATGCTATGGCAGCGCCTAATCCATTTTGCCCCAACATCCGCGGGATGTGCTGCCTCATGCTGCTACTAAACTTGGGCCTCATCCTTGTAACACTAGGCTTCGTAATCGTCATACAGTTCTTCGAGCCACTCTTCGTGTGGTGAGTAAAATTTTCATTTGATTGGTGACACTTTTTCGCAATCGAACGGTTGTTAAACTACTTAAACGTTATTTTTTTTATTCTACCTGTTTATGTTAAAACACATCCGTCCAATTTAATTCGCATACTATTAGCACTAGACTAGTAACACTCAAGAAAACGACTTTTTATGAATAATTTCAAAATTATATTCAAGATTTCATATTATAAATTAACTTTTTACGTGATAACGTTTCATATTTAAGTGACATAATCTGGATGTATCCGGATTACGTAATAAAATAACGTATTATTCACTTGTTCATAATGAATTTTCCACTGTGTGGACTTACCTTGCTGCTTCGATGGTACTCGTATTCGGCGGACCAACGACGTCAGATGCCTGGAGTCAATGTTAGATGTAGTCTTCAAAAACACTTATAAAACACACATATTTCGTTCGCTCACACACTGAATTTATATAGTTACACCAAAAATGTTATCGCTTGAAAGAAATACAAAAAAAACTATCTCAAATAGGAAGTTAACACAGAAACTATCACTGGATCACACATGTTTCACATCCAATCGATTATTATTAACCATCAAGTAATTATAACGCTTTTAGTTAATCTATTAATTATCAGATGTTACTTTATAACTAGACTATATTACTATACTATATGCTTACATTTATTATGAATATTTTTAATATTCTTGTATAAAACGTTCACTACAATATCACGTGTTTTCTGACATTTGGTTAATATGTTTGGTTATTATTTAATTAATTAATATTTTTATTTTAATGACTAGTTTTAGTTACATATATTACGTATATATTTAATATTTTATGATGAAACAAACTAAAACTTTTAAAACTGTATTTTTTTCATAAATTTTCCATCTACATGAAAAATAATATTGTTTTTAATGTAATTACTCTAAACACACCTTCACACACGAATGACAAGCGTGCACTGAATGTTCGCCATATTTATTTAAACAAATAAATTATCATCGGAAATTTTTTGTAACATTTAATTTAATTTATAATATTTCATTTTTATTATGTACTTGGTAGGTACTCGTACCTACAATTGTTCAAATTTTATTACGAACGTACGAATCGTTAAAAATAAAACAAACAATGTAACCATAAAAAACATGTAAATTTTTAAAACATACCACTTTTATTTCAATTGCCATACATTATATTAATTTATCGGGTCTATAATTAAAGTTCTATATAAATTGAAAAAGTATATAGAATTGAATTGTTATAGAACCCTTGAAGGTGGAAGGAGTGCATCATGCGTGAGACGAAATAATTTTCCTGAACTGCTGCTTAATTTTTTCGGTCCCTTGCTATTAAACTTCATCAAGGAAATTGTCAGGGCTGCGCGCGCGGTTAACGAGGCTGATATGGAGTAGGCTCCTACGTTCTTCAACTGTTTGTCGGACACATAATCTGACCTTGTCTGTAACACACAGGGTACCACGCGCAACTATATATTTTGTTCTACATTGTTTTAAGGAAAATAAAATATCAAAATAAGCAAACAAACTTTATTTCATTCTCAATCAGCTCAGAATACATTTTTCAAAAATGTATACACCTCTCATTGTAGCGTGCATTGGAATCAATTGGATATTTTTTTGTAAACATTGAATTCAGTGATTTAGACCCTGATGAACACTCTGAGACGTGCGATTCCTGATCCATGGATGGCGATGGCCATTCTGAACGACTCTTACTCGTAACTGAAAACATTCATCATCAGCCTGTGTCCGTCCACTGTTGAACGTAAGCCTCCTGCATGAGTCTCCATCCTCTTCGATCCTCCGCCTTCCGCATCCAGGCCATTAAGCCAACACATGACACTAATAACATTATATTATATTTAAATAATTCATGTTTCAGGATATTGGGCATCGTGTTCCTGATCTTTGGCTTTCTGACGCTGATTGGCAGTATGATCTACTGTGTAGTAGTCTGTCGCGATGCTCCTCGCGTGGTACACCCAGAAGATCTCTACTGGACCCATCATTGGTCCAAGACCATCGGGCCGTCGGAGATCCACTACCGAGCAGGAGACAAGCCTTACCACGACGACCGCTACTCTGATCGTTACTCAGTCAGCAAACTCAGCGGAAAATACTCGGACAGAGAAAGCAAACTCAGCCGGTACTGATGATGCAGAATACCACATCTAAATAATACACATAATTGTTCATCTATGTCAATAAACTCTAAATTGAAAGCTCACCGTTACAACTTTAAAATACCTTCCATTTCTTCTACTACTGCATATAAAGAAGACGCCATCGTCGGGGGTTGCCAGACATCGCGAAATGAAATTAGCGGTAAATCCCCCCCTTCAAAAAAAAAATCATTTATGTAAAAAAAAACGATTTCAAAACCAAACAGACTTTGAATTATTTGTTACTTTGGAAAAAAAATGATGATCCTTTTTGATAATTAATTTAGTTTATGTTTATTTTTATGGTAAAAATACCTATTTGAAAAAATAATAATCTGGCAACTCGGACGTCACCCGAGACAAACATTGCGAAAATGTAATTTTTAGGTTAGCATGAAATTGTATAACTTTATATTGCTTTTTATGTGATAATACCTAACTAGTTACAATTGATTATTTGAATGACGCATGAAGTATCGTTTTTTAAAATATATTATATAAACCATAGATATTCGTAAAAAATATTAAAGTCCATACATGTCATGAAATTGTTGTCACTATAGCTCTGAAAGGTCAAAAACTAGTTGTGCAATTATCATTTAAAGCCGACGACTTTAATAAAATATTAATACAACTGCTTTATTATAATTTAATAATTAAAATTTAATTATCATGTTCACAAACAAGTTTTTTTAAATAGCCGCTGCTGAAAAATGCCTTGTTTAAATATTAAATAAGTAACGTTTTTATCGCAATTTTATAATTAAATCAATTGAATGTCAGTTAAGAGATTTTTAAAAATAATATACTTATAAATAAATTTACATTAACCGCTAGTATAAGCTAAAAAAATGTTAAAATAAACTATGTTTAAAATTTGTTACATCGAACCCTAAATTTTGATTTTAATAAAATCTAGTTTCTATTATGTTTTAATTAGTTTATTACTCTTCCAATGTTCTGTGGCAGCTTTAACCACTTCATATTAAAATGATCCCTGAGTTTTTTTTTAAGTGAAGCCTCATAATATAGAAAATATCTAATGTTAACAAGTATAAGAAAATAATATAATGTATTTTAATTTTATCAATATTATCTAATTTATAGATTTAAGGCATTCTTACAGGATTATATATGCTTAATAAAATGATTGAATGAAGTAACACTAATCATATTGGAAGAATTTCAAATAGAAACAAATATGAAGATGCATTGTCAATCTATTTCCCATAATCAAATTTGTTTTTTTGGTTTACAAAATAATTGTATTTCACTGACTATGTAAAAAAATGTAAAGAATTTATAATAATTCATGAAATACAAAATATTAGCGTCGATTGCTATTTTGTATCAAATAATACACATGTAAAAGACTATCAGCAGGTTTATGGCCATACTGTGAATATAACAAGCAATTGATTAAATTAAAGTAAGATTTTTCCAATATTCTTTACATAAATAAATGTCAATTTATACGAAACATCATTATATATGAAAATATCATTTATTTGAGATATGTTCAATCAGGCAGGTTTGACGATGCTTCAGCTGTTTTTATTAATATAAATATAAACTAAAAACATAGATTAAATTTTAGAAAATCATAACCTGTGCTTCGTCCATTTGAAAGTCTTCCAGTTTACAAAATGATTATTTTAATATTAATTTTAAGAAATATAGATTTTAATATTTAGAATAAAAAATGTAAATAATTATTATTATTTATATTATCTTATTGAATTATTCATGTTCAGTGTTTGAAAATATTTTTATAAATGAGAACATATTCAATTCAGATTCATGTCAGATACTGAACTCATAATAGTAAACTTAAATTATTAACACATATTTAACTTGTGTACATTTGAACTTGATATATATTTAATATGTATGCTGAATCTAGTGTCACGACCTATCTAGTGTCACAGACTATTCATTCAACAGCTCATCGGTAACGACCTAACCTAACCTAAGGATTTATCCACTGATCGTAAATTCCAGAGATTCATTTCTCGTTAATGAAACAACTTAGGTTAGGTTAGCGAGACAGCCAGTGCTCCAGTTGTCCCGTACGCCATATGTCCTGTACACCAGACGTCAGGTGCGCTCCACATCATTACCGATGAGTCCTTGAATGAATTGTCTTTTTACAAATTTAGCTTGAAGTGCAAAAAATAATATTTTTTTGAAGTATTTATGTTACAGTCCTCATATGATTTCAAACACTGCATGATTACATTTTAATAAACGCCATCAAAATATTGTATCTATAATATATTTTAATACTGAATTATAATCCTATTTTAATTTATAATTTGTAATTAATGTACCCTACTATTAAAAAACAAATTAAAACAACTGTACCTATTTATGTATTCAATTCCATCCTTAAAATAATCCTAATTCATCTTCATGTTTGGAGTATGCATTGAAAATGAGCATTGTGTATTGAGTCTCATAATTCAGCAGGTGTATATCCAATCGGGCTGAAATAAATTTTACCTGAAAGCTAAAACCTTAGGCTGCAAACATAAGTTTCAACAATTTCAACTGCTGGAGTGTAAAGACGTTTTTATCCGAAATATTTTAACATGGCCGAGTTCGTGCCTACAAAACCGTTTTTGCGGGGAATTCTTTTTACAACACTTCCACTGAAAGACAACAGCAGCTGAGGCGCATAGAATGTTAGTAGAAACATACGGGGACAATGCTCTTTCAGAACAAACATGCAGAAGATGGTTTCAACAATTCAAGTGTGGTAATTTTGTCCTCAAAGATGAAGTATATCCTGGTGTTGAGAAAAAATGTTTGAAGATACCGAATTGGAGGCATTACTTGATGAAGATCCATGCCAGACACAGGACGAGCTTGGCGAAACATTAGAAGTCGATCAATCAACAGTTTCTAGGCTCAACAACTGGGAATGATTCAAAAGCAAGGAAATTGGGTGCCGTATAAGTTGAAACCGAGGGACATCAAAAGACAATTTTTTACCACCGAACAGCTGCTCGCGCGACAATAAAGAAAAGGTTTTCTGCATAAAATTGTTACTGGTGATGAAAAGTGGATCATCATCATCATCAGCCTGTGTCCGTCCACTGTTGAGCGTAGGCCTCCCGCATGAGTCTCCATCCTCTTCGATCCTCCGCCTTCGCATCCAATAATGCCCTGGGTGAATTTTATGGGTAAGACTTGCTGTCGCGGAATTTTCGCTTTAAAAATGTACTTTAGTTTTCCAAATGCTGCCCATCCCAGTTGTATGCGCCTGTCGATTTCTTTTGAGAAGTTATTTCGCCCTAGTTGTATTACTTGTCCCAGATAGGTATAGTCGTTTACAACCTCTATTTCTGTTCCTCCAATGGAAATAGGATCAAAGGTTTGTGAAATATGACTATTAATCATGGCTTTTGTTTTATCCATGTTCATTTTCAGACCAATCAATTTTGTTAGGTGATTCGGCTATTAGCACTATGTCATCTGCAAATCGGAGCTGAGAAATGTACTCTACGTTAATATTTATTCCACATTTTGTGGAATAAATGAGTTGAAAAGTGGATATGTTACGAGAACCCGAAAAGAAAATCATGGGTCAAGCCCGGCGAGCCATAAACATCCACAGCGAAACTGAATATTCATGGTTCTAAGCTTATGCTCTGTATCTGGTGGGACCAGCTCGGAATAATGCTATCGATTTCTGGACTCTTCGATCACTAGACAAATCCTTAGGTTAGGCTAGTTTTAGTTAGCGAGACATCCAGTGCACCAGTTGTCCCGTACACCAGATGTCCACTGAGCCCCTCGTCGTTACCGATGCGTCATTGAACGAATTGTCTGGGAACGATAGATCATGACACCTTTATTTTAAGCCTACCAATTTCTTTGCAAATCGTAGGTACTCCTACCCACATAGTTTTAACCAATATAAATAACTTCAATTGACTCACAATTTCTTTTCTGGGAGTCACACGAGGAAAGTAAAACACTATATAAAGTACTTAGTTTATTTTTATAAAAATTATACATCTATCTTATATCAATATTATTTAATTAAATAGTAAGGAGACAGAGAAACATAATACAAATTGTGTTATAAAAGAATAAATCAATTTAAAAATAAAATTATCTATTACCTTCTATGAAGAGCCAATTCATTAAATGCGTCAATGCTTGTATTCTAAACTGATCCGAGTCGAAGGAGATAAAATTTAAGTCCTTTTTAATTTTCAACTAAACAATGCCTTGTATTTGTACACATCAAATCTTACAAGTAGTAAAATTTTACTAAAATTATAAAAAGGAACTGATATATAATACAGTTATTTTCATGTATGAAAAACTCGCCCACGGGTAACATAATTTTTTCATTACTTCAATTATTTCATTAAATCAAAATAAACTAGTACCTTACATTACTATCGATCACGCGGATTAATCTTTTATCATTCAAACATTGGAGGGACGACATGTCATCACGATCCCTGCAAGAAACTTTCATCCACGTTTATACAAAATAATAGTTTACAATTATTTAATATTCCAAATGGATCTCAAAGTGTACGCTAATATTATTAGTTTTAGGATAATTCATTTTAT
The DNA here is from genome assembly GCA_022606575.1 of Glossosoma conforme. NCBI lineage: Eukaryota > Metazoa > Arthropoda > Insecta > Trichoptera > Glossosomatidae > Glossosoma > Glossosoma conforme. The sequence continues at coordinate 766,899 of JAGTXR010000048.1, forward strand.
ATAAATTGATACCACACGAATGGCAAAGATTTTTACATTTATTAATAGACACCTGAATGCTATTACTAAGGATAAAAATAAAATAACAAAGACAAATTTATCCGTAGATAGTTCTCTGATATAAATACTAAGCATATCTATGATTTTAAATCAAACTCGATGAATTACTAACTAAACTATGGTGAAATGAAAAAAGCACTGGATTTTGATTGTTACTCAAGGAATCTTTAAAATCATAAATGAATATACAAGTATTTTTAACGTTTTTTAAAGCCACCTTTCACTTTTGTTTATAAGGACAGTCCATAGAACACAGGTCTATCTGACCATAGTTTAGTGCGTTTCCAAGCGAATCTGAATAAGCCACTTCCGGTTTCTCAAACCGTCACGTCTAGAGCATGGAAAAAAGTCGACATTCAGGACTTCCAACAAGACATTCTCAAAACTAATCTTGAACCATATGACCATTTTTCCGATCTTGACCAAGACACTTATCATTTCACCACCCGACTCAAAGCATTGGCAGACAAACACGCGCCCGAAGTTACAAAAACTGTCAAAATAAGGCCTTCCGATCGATGGTTTGATGATGAATGCCGGGAAATGAAGAAAACTACTCGTCGGTTAGAGAGAAATTTCTTGAAAAATAAGGCTGAGTCCAATAGAGCGGAATGGATAGCGTCCCTGAACAATTATAGAACACTGGTTTGTAACAAGAAATCAACCTTCTGGTGTGGTCTTATTGAAGAAAACAGAGCTGATCCACGACGACTCTGGGAAAACATTAACAAAATATGTGGCAACCAACAAGATAGGTTAATGACGGAAGCTCAACCTGAGGAATTTTCAGACTTTTTTGGTGAAAAAATTAGCAGAATCCGCGACAGAACTGGTTCCGCCGGCTACCAGGACTCACGGGGGACCGCTTACAGTTTTAACACTTTTGAAGAGACAACTGTTGCAGAACTTACCAAGTTTATTAACAGTGCTCTAAACAAACAATGCGCACTTGACCCAATCCCAACTTGGCTCTTCAAAAAATGTGAGAAAGAACTTGTCCCGTGGCTTCTTGGAATTATTAATAAATCACTCACCAGCGGAAAAGTCCCCTCTTTATTAAAGGAGGCCTTAGTGACACCAGTTCTGAAAAAACCGCAACTAGACTCAAAGGATCTGTCAAATTTCCGACCAATCTCCAATTTGCCGTTCGTTTCCAAAGTAATAGAAAAAATTGTGGCTCTAAGACTCACAAAATACTTGGAATGCAACAATCTCTTTGCTAAGAAGCAATCGGCATACAGAAAATACCACTCCACAGAAACGGGCCTAGTGCGACTTCTTTCAGACCTGATAAGAACTATAGAAAAGGGAAATATCGCAATGATGACTCTTCTAGACATGAGTGCAGCGTTCGACACTGTAGACCATGCTATCCTTCTAAGGAAACTAAGAATACATTACGGTATATCTGGAAAGGCCCTAGACTGGTTTCAGTCATACCTAGAAAACCGTAAGCAAACCATCTGTCTACAGAATAAAATGTCGAGACCATCTACTCTACCATGTGGTGTCCCACAAGGCTCAGTTCTCGGCCCATTATTCTTTATTCTATACACCAAAGAAATTGAGGAGATTGCTGAGAGATGGGAAATAAAAGTACACTGCTACGCAGATGACTGCCAGCTCTACTCTTCTTGTGGACCCGAGGAAATTGGCAACATGAAAGAAAGGATGGTCGGCTGTATAGAGGAGATCGGACAGTGGATGTCAGCAAATAGGCTCGCTCTTAATCCGGAAAAGACGGAAATACTCTTTATGGCCACAGCTCGAAGACAACATCTATTGGACTTACAACCCTTGGCCATTTGTGGTAATGATGTCATCCCTTCTACAAGCGTCAAGCTGCTGGGAGTAGAAATTGACCAGTTCCTCAATCTTAGCGGTAATATTACAAAAACGGTGAAATCTGGATTTTTTAACCTGCGGCAGATACGGTCGGGTAAAAAGATGCTTACCCAGAGACGCTACAAAGAGTTTGGTAAATGCGTTTATAGTCTCCAAAATGGACTACTGCAACGCACTGCACGCAGGCCAGCCAGCCAAACAATTAAATCGATTGCAGTCGTTACAAAACGCAGCGGCACGACTAGTCTACAACGCGCCCAAATTCTGTCACATTACTCCAATACTACACCGACTGCACTGGCTGAGAGTTTCGGCTAGAATCCAGTATAAATTATGCCTCTTAGCTTACAAGGCACTCAACGGAACTGCACCGGGCTATCTGACAGAACTTATTAAGCCTTCAGAAATAAGCACGCGTGGAGAGACACTCAGATCGGCTAGAGCAAATAGAAGCACCCTGCAGCTGACGGGAGGTAGTCCTAGCACGGTCTTTGGCAATCGGGCTTTCAGCTACGCTGCGCCAATGGCCTGGAACTCACTACCGGAAAGCATAAGAGAGCTTAAAGCAGAGGCATCCTTCAGAAGCAGACTCAAGACCCACCTTTTTACTCAGAGAGGCAAAGAAGCGCTTTTGGAATGATCATTCGGTCATAAAAGAGCGCTATACAAATACTAATATAATAATAATAATAATAAATAGAAAATTAAAACAAGACAAATTCAGTGTAAGTATTGAACGTAAATTAACAATCTTTAAAATAATTTTTAAGTGATTACATGTTTCGGGCTTCAGGGAATTATTGAAGATGGACTCCAGGGAGTACGAAACATGTAATCACTTAATTTAATTATTACATTGAAAGTAATTAATTACATACTTGGATATTGTTATCATACATTCGACTCCTTTCAGGGCATGTTTTTTTTACTCCATAATTTTGGCATATACTTGTTTTAAAAATATTGTAAGTCCGGTGTAAACGTTATAAAATGTGTCTAATACGTGTTATTTTTTATTTGTACCTGCTTCTATTGTGTTCAATTTACATTTAGCTTACACCATACTTTACACAGTATTAACCCGTAGGCTCATAGTGGTTCATGCATATTTGCCGGCATTACCTTAAAACTTAAGAACCACTTGTTTAGAGTGATGGCTGATCATCGTAAACTCTGCATGAGACTGTTGGCCGATATTACAGAAAAACGAAAAGAAAGGCTTACAGTAATTGATTATAAGATCAAACAAACCAAAAACATATTTCTAAGTTGATTTTTTTGAGAGAAGGTCTTTGTCAAACATAAAAAAGCAATAAAAACAGAATGTCGAGCATATTATATAAAACATAAAATATTTTGGTAGCTCTCCCATGATAATAATTTAAAATCCATAAAAAAAAATGTATTTATAAATTTTTCTTACATAAATAAAATTATTTAAATAAATAAATATTTTCCCATTTGCAGCATTCTTAACAAAGACCGCTGGACTAATTTAGATACACATTAAAATAATTGTCACAAAAATGAGTTTATTTACAAATGAATGCGATGAGTTTATAAATAAAAAGTAATTGCATAGAATACTTTCAAATACTAGAATTAACTACTTATTAAAATGAGCCGAAACATTACATTAAACATCGCATGGGAGAACCTTCAATTACCCAGACAAACAATAGATATAAAGTCAAATTAAAACATATAAAAACTTAAAAATGTAAGTACAATAATATATATCATGCAATACCGTTGAAAGATAAAAAATATATACTATAATTGCATTAAAAAATTAAATATTTAAATCATAAATTCATTGAATAAATTTACAAATATTTATTTTCTGACGCCTCCATTTTAAAGAGATAAAGGACTGTCCGCATGAGCGACATGACTTATTGATAACCAGTGTTGTTATGACAACGCTTTGTAGCATTGCAAGAGGAAAAATAAACCTACTTCCTGTGTATATTGTAGGCGCAGTTCAGTGGGAGCTCATTTCAATAGATCATGTGTGAACAGCACATAAAAAAGATTCATAAAGTGGTTAATGATGTGTCAAGATCACTTTTAACTGTATGTGTAATAAACTGTTTTATAGAAAAAAATACCAAATTTTAGTGCGACAAAAATATTTTCTTTAAAAACCATGACGAATTTCTAAAATAAACTATTATTGAGTACTACCATAATATCAAAAAATAAAGTAAACCATTTATATGTTTTACACACTTTAGTTCCATGGCATCATTGGCATAATGCCTTTTGAAAACAAAATACAATCATTTATGTCACAACCTCACTCTCACATCACCTTGCCGTGAATTGAGATTACCCTTGGTTGTACGGAATTTTCTTATAATGATAGACTCACAAAATAAGTTCCTACACAAACTATGACAATTTCATAAACTCGTTTTAAACCTCAGCAATTGCATTTTGGTTTTTATCAATCCAAAGTTGAGTTGACAGCTCAGAGCTTGTACAAAAGACAGCACACAATAACAATGAACCGGGACAATGAAAATATAATTTATTGCTGGTGTTGCCTTCTCAGGTATGTTACGCTTCAGTACTTCATTTTAGTCAAAAGTAAATGTGCTTAAAACGAGTATGCTATGGTACACCGATGGATAACCAATGTTCATCAAGGACAAAAAAAAATTGTGTTGCTTTATGTGAATTTTGACGCGCGAGCAAAGCTTAGTGTTTATTCTATTGCTTACTTTACTCCACAAACGATTCATCTTTGTTTGTTTGGATTGTAATTGTAAAATTCTTAGGACAGCCTGTTTTGCGAGCACACAACCTGAAAAACATTTACTACATTCTCATTAATAGCCTCAAAGAAATCCAGTATAAAAACACCCTGTTGTCATCTTATAAAAAAAATATTATATTTCACGGTCTACTAACAAAAAAATTTAATCTAAATGTCGTTTTACTTTGCAATAATAATTAACTATCAAACGCTACCATCTCATTGCTAGATATAAAAATTATGACACGTCATCTTTTGATGTTTGCCACATATCTTTGTTGTTTGCCAAAACAGGAAATTATCATTACAAAAATTCACGAAGCTTTAGATTAATTTTTTGTTGGTAACCCACACCAATTGATATATTTACAATGAAACGGTCAACGTTTAAACACCGGCGATAGAACCGGTCGCCCTTAAAGCGTGTGAGTATCATCTGGGAGCAGCTTTCTCATCATCAGGCAAGTCATCTTCTTGCATCGTTAGTGGGTTATTAATTAATAGTCGTCTGCGTCAGAGGAGTCATCGTTGAAAGTGAATTTGGTGGGTTTTTTGGTGCGGCCGGTGGTGGTTCGGGGCGGCACCGAGGTGATGTGAGCGGAGCTGTCTGAGTCGGAGTCAATGGCGGCTTTCTTGGACGGCTTCTTGGCCGCTTTCGTTGGCTGAAAAAATGTGACGGAACAATATTTAAAATGATCATAAAAGTACAACAAATCAAAAATGATTTCATAACTCTCTAATTATTGAATTACATTTACAATGAAACCTCTATCTCTCATTTTTAAAGGAACCTAATAAAATAAAGTATGAATGTTAATATTTGTATGATATGAATTCAGAGTAGGAGAAATAAACAACAAATCCAGGAAAACAATTATTCGAGGAACAATATATAAAGGTTTCACTGTTATAATATTACAGTGTTTATTTCCCTTTAAAAACATTCCATTCAGTATGATTTTAGATGGGCTCTGGTAAACGTGTGCACTGAATTTGTTGCAGCTATAGCAATGTTTTTTTTCTTTTTAGATACTTGCATTACAAAAATTCTTACATTTCAACTTCAATCTTAGTCAATCAAAGCAATATTTAGGAATATTTACATTTTTCCGATTTTTAAATGAACTTTCATATGGTGTAGAAAATACATATCATCAGAGCTCTCGGGATCTTTTAAGCACAAGACGATTAAGAAGGGACACATCTGCTTATTAAATATTATGTTATAAAAAATCATCACCAACCTTTTTGCTAAAGATCTCATCACTGTCGCTGTCATTAACAATGGTTGATTTTGCAGCCTTCTTGGGCGGAGCCGCGGCTGTGGCCAGCAACTTCCTCTTGGGGGCCGCCTTCTTGGGGGGGGGCGAAGGGCGCGAAGGGGGAGGGGGAGGTTCATCGTCACTGTCAGAAATGTCGTAAGTGCGCGCAGCGGCTGGAGGACTCTTCACCGGAGACTCGTTCTTTGACTCCTCTATCAACGAGTCGAAGAGATTATCTGAATAACATTACAAATTATTAGGTATCATTTAAAGTAATCAAGACATTCGAAATTTGTTCACAGTGCTGAAAGCATGTTGGGCACGTTCATATCAATATCTCCCTTCTGAAATAGTATTTTTTTTATCAATTTATTTTATTTTCCATTGAACATTAAGTTTAAAAACTCATAAGTCAAACAAAAAACTCAGCTCTTTTGTTTCACTGACTATACTTGTGAAATTATAGTCTATAAACCATTTAATTTTTAATATTTATTATTAAATCTAAAAAGATGACCACACGGCTCAAATCAAGAAGAAGTTTCCTACAGTCGTCAACGGAACTGGTGATACCTGAGGCCACCCTGCGGCTGAAAATGTGGAAAGGCGGAGGGTAATACTTGCCCCGAAAGAGGACTCCTAGCCCCTGGACACGACCAGGGGTGGAATATATGGAGGTCCTTTAACAGACTTCGGACCAAAGTATGCAAGACAAGGACACAAATGAAAGCCTGGCAGTTTTACAGCGGACCGACTGAATGTGACTGCGGCCTGGAGCAGACCCTGTCCCAGCTTCTGAAGTGTGCGCTGTGCCCGAGTAGCTGCACCCAGGAGGACCTGATGATGGCCAGGGGTAATGCCATCGATGTCGCCCACTTCTGGGCAGACAGGATCTGACTCTGATGTTTCCGACACGATTATTAAACCTTAGGTTTGACTAATAACTACTCCATTACTATACACTGTAATTAAACTATATATCGCTTCCAGGTTAATTTTTCGACCCCCATCGTGCACGCCAGCTGTACACCCATATTTCAGAACACCTTCATATCAGCTTATAACTATGACAATATCCGAGAAAAACTACTTAAAATATTTCATTATGCAGTTCATAATAAACATAAAGAGATCTCGAAGACCCAATCACTTTTCATTATTCTATCTCTTCAAAAAAAAAAAACTAGGTTAAGAGCAACCTTCTAAAATGGTGCCCCCTTATGCTATATAATATATTTAACCTTTATACGCCCAGTGGTCCCATTCGGGACTGCAAATTTGCGTCGTTCAATGCCCTAGCAGGCCAATGTTTGTAATATTTCATCGCACAATAGATTCTTCCATGAACATACTTTAATTCTATTATTACAAATTAACGTAATCAGATTGTGAAATGAACCATAAGCACTTCCTCTATGAGACCGTAGGGCATTGAACGACGCAAATCTGCGGTTCCGTAAGGAAACCACTGGGCGTTTAAAGGTCAACGAGAATGGAAATCTAATTTTCCTCTCTCTGACTTGAAGTTGAATGATGTGTCATTCAACACACGTCAACAAATACTATTTGATTTAACCATTTGACATATTTCTGATAATTTATAACATTACGTAATAATTTCTAATTATTGCAAGTTTTATGTAATGGATAGAACTTCAACCCGGTTCACAGCATATCAAGAATCAACCTCGGGAGGAATAACCAAGTCTTTCTTTCCATCCATCAAACACTTAACGCATTCTGTGTTGTCGCCTGGGAGTCTCTACCATCTCTTGGGAGGATTTACCTGAATTGCTGCTTAGTTCTGACGGTCCTTTGCTGTTAAACTTCATCAGGGAAATTGTCGGGGCTACAAGAGCGGTTAACGAGGCTGACATGGAATAGGCTTCTACGTTCTTTAACTATTTTTCAGACATGTATTCTAACCATGTGTGTAACTTGCAGGGTACAATACGCAACTTTATATTTTTTTCTACATTTTTTTAAGTGAAAAAAAAAAAAACGCGGTTCACAGCTGTTGTAGTGAGGTCATAGTTAATTATATTTAAGGAGATCTAATGATTAACCTGAAGCTTCATGTTATTACTACTTAAAAGAAGGGAAGTTACCAACCAGAATCCATGGTGCTGGGTTTGCCATTGCCATTCTTCTTGGCGTGGACTTCCATGTCATCGCTGTCCGAATCCAGCGCATCTTGCTTGAAGTTCTCCTCACCGTTTGGTCTGTTGTCGAACATTTCCTGGTCCTCGTCGTCACTCTTATCCGAATCCAAAAGTTGACTGTATGTGTTGATCTGTAAAAAATATTAACGTTAATGAGTACATACAAACAAAACCTTGTTTGTCACCTCGGCAGTGTTTGCTTGTGATGATATTCATTTTAAGGGAAATAATCCTGTGTGGATGTCATAATATTTGGGTGGTATGGGTTTATATGAAATATTTGTTTATGTTGTTCATAACAAACAAAAAGACCTCAAAAGAATCACTTTTCATCATTCAGCCTCCTAGTGGATGCTCACCTAAGCCTGTTAACCGAGGAATTTAACTTTGCTATGTTAAAATTAAAACACGCGGCGAGTCCGTGCAACTCGATTCCTAGATGTACATGGGATATGATGAACAAAGAAAATAAGCCGTAGCTCGTCACGCCCGTTAGAGTGTAATTTCAGAAGTGTCTTGATGGAATATATCGTCATACTCGCTAGAGTTGCTTTCTTGAAAAGTCGGAATATTACATCACACTCGGTTAACAGGTTAAGATGTAAGTGTACATTATTTAACATAAAAACTGATACTTTGAGGTTGCAACTTAAAAGTGGCCGCCTTATTTGAGGACATGTCTTTTTTGATGTTTTTTTTAATTCAAATAAACGTGGATTTCCAGAATATTGGGAATATAAGAATTATACTTCCATAACACCCTGAGGATCTGGCACACAGAATGTGATCCGGACGAGATAGTTAGGGATTCACACTTTGACTGCCTATTTTAGAACTACATCTACAAGAAACATTGTTGCGCGCTGTCTCAGAGTCATGACTTATTATTTTTTCAAAAAATCCTCAACCCTGAAGATGACCCCTGCAGTGGCGGTCAAAATATCGGTCAGAAGAAATTCACCACATACAGTTAAATCCAAAAGCCACAATGCCAAATCTGGGCAGGACACCTACAAAGGTATTTATTTTAATTTTTTTCATTTAGCAACTATTTTATTTTTTCAACAAGTGAGTCCTCTGGCGTTATGGACCTAGATACAATTTGACCTAGACCTAGAAAGAACATAAGAAGGCTTATTACAATTGCTTGAATAGCTTTTGTTGATGTTCAGTGTAAGAAGGAGTAAGTAATAGTAAATTGCCTTAGTCGCTGCTCTCCTGGCATTGGTGCGCTCCCGAGGAGCAGATGGAGTAACGACAGTGCTGATGTCACTGCCTGACAGGTCAATGTCATCCTCACTGTCAGAAATAGCTTTCTTTCCTTTCTGAAATATTACAAATCAAGCAAAATTAATACATGAACATTTACTATACTAAATTATGTAAACTTAAATTTAAAAATACATATATTAAAAACTGATTTCAGCTCAAAATAACCCTTGCAGGCTGGTGCCGAAAAGCCTCGATATACGATCTTTCGTATCTTATTTTTGTTTGCTTGTCTGACACAAATATATAAAAGTGTTACGCTAATTCTAAATTTAAGGAGTCAATAGATTAGAATTTATTTGAGAAGTCCTGTCATTGTGCGGGACTCGTTCCGTAAATCGCCACAGTATTAATTTCGGCGCTGGACTGTGATGACTGCCGAAGAGTCAGTCTGAATGTGCCCGGGGCGTGAGCCACATCCTTTGTTTGTGACCCGGGCAAAATACCAAAGTTGACAATAATTTTATGTGATATATATTTCAATGTGCTTCTCATCTGTTTCTCATCCTCAACCACGCGTTTCGATGACAATCCCGGCGACATGAAGTCGTTCTATTGAGTAAACTGGGATGTCATTAGAACATAAATAAATATCAACGCAAAAAAAAGTAATACCTTTGCTCCTGGTTCCTTTTTAAAGTTGAGCTTGGTCTGCTTGAGCTTATCCTTGGGGGGTTTCTCCACTTTTTCTTTCTTCACCTTTGGAACCTTGGCTTTCTTTTCGACAACAGGACTGACTCCACTGGGGTCGTCGGGGTCGTACTCCTTCTTGACCTCCTTCCTCTGTTTGACCTTCTCGGCCGCCTGGATGCGCTTGAGCAGGTCATCGTGGATCTTGGGTTCGATCCTCCTGCCGTCAGATGAGGGCAGAGTATCCATTATGGACTTTCTATTCGCCTTACTCTTGGGCCCCTGGAAATTATGATTACATTAAATACGTGTACTTATATTGTCATTTCCTCTTCATTTCCTTATTGAAAAATATATTAATGAAATATTACAAAATAGTATTCAGATTATTTACATTGAAATAAATAATTATTCAAAAGTTATTCAATATTATAAATCTCTTAATAAGAAAAGCAGGCTCCTTAACCCGCCGGTCGCCATAAGCACACATGTGCGCTCTACGTAGACGATCGCCATAAGCGCACCTGTGGGCGCTTCGCAATATTCGAAAGATGTATTTCAAAATTAATTCCGATTTTCTCACGGCATCTATGAATATTTTAAAATATTAACAAACCAAAAAGGATCGATATTTTTCAATAGTTTGGGAGATATTCAAGAGATGGTTTTTGCACTGTTTCTACAAACAAAATAGAAAAAACTAAATAGAAAATACGTTTACCTTTTTCTCGGCCTTTCCGTAAGCAAACAAAGAAAAAACACAACATTATAAATAAAATATCAACAATTACAATTAAAAGGAAATGTAGACTCCTTCTAAGTGTTTATATAAAAGCAGGCAGTTGACAAAAGTCCCTGCATCAACAAATATATCCACATTCGTAAGAACATTTTTGAAATTGATTGTTATCAGTGATGAGTTTTACAAAATAAGGCAAGGCTTATGCTCTCTAGTTGAAGTACATGGCCATAATAACCCACACCACCTAGTCCCAGAAGTTCTGTGCGGTCAACAGTTAACAAGACAATTTTCCAGCGGATATTGCTTGGCGTTTGCTTTCCAAACCGAAGGTCATGTGTTCAATTCATGAAGGAGATTAAAAATATACATACATATCATAATCTATTCCTCAGCTCTAAAAATACCCCCGGTTGGTGTCAATTTGATCCCTCACCCGTAAAATTTCAATCATAGCCTATTAATCAAAATTGGTGGTAGACGGAAGTTATCCCACCAACACCGCCCACTCATAGTGTATTTCTATAATAATTGTATGATGCGTGAATGTTGGGCTATAGTTTATGACAACACATGCAGTGCAAGTGTCATAGAATCCACAAATGAGATTTCTGCATCACTATTACCACCTGTCGATATACTTCTGTGTTTAAATTTAAAAAAAGACAAAAGCCATCCCGTGATCACCGCCCACTCAGAGTGGGCTGTAATCTGAGACATTGGCGGATCAACACTCCACATGGCAAGTGTGATAGAAACCACAGGTGAGACTTCTGCATCACATCGCCATCTGTCGGTATTCTCCCGTATTTGACATGCATAGATGTTGAGGAGTCCTCACCACGGCCTTGGCTTGCTTCTTGCTGAAGCCGAGCTCGTCCTGGCGCTCCTTCTCCTCCACTTCGTCCAGCTTTTCCATGAAAACGTCCAGATCGTCTTGCCACATGATAGTTGGAGTCTTGGCCCTAAAACAAATACAATCAATCATTACCTGTATACAATATTCTCACTAAGCTGCGTGCAAATGTATTATAAACAGTACACCCAAACCTTACACTCACAAAAAATTAAAAAATTAAACGGGTTAAAAAAGTTGGAGCATCGCTTGGTCAAGTGTATTGAGCTAAAAGGATACTATTGAGAAATATATCACCACTTTTCCAAAACTTTCGTTTTTCTTTTGTAGGCTCTACTTATCGGTCCACCCTCGTAGACTTCTTACTCCTAATCCACAATAATAAAGTATCAAGGCGAGAAATTGATAGCAACACCACACGCTTTCACTCCTTTACTCACTAATTTTGTATTTTATGTTTCAATAGCATAATAATATAAATATTGTTTTCCATACTTGAGGAGGGCCAGCTCCGCGAGCTTGATGTCCCTCTGTTTGAGCAGCTCGTCTTTCTTTTCCTTGGTCAGCATCCACATGGACATTCCCAGAAGGTAATTGAATTTCTTCACTTCCCCAAGCTTCTGGAATGCTTTTTCTGAAATGAAGCACAAACAACATCAGTAAACAAGTCACGATAAATTTACCTAAAGAAAATTCTGGGATAATATACTCATTCGTATAAAGAAAGCGGTTTTAAGACCATGTTTTTTTTTATATAAAAACATACAGGAGGATACCGACAGATGGTGATAGTGATTCTGAAGTTTCATCTGTGGATTATATGACGCTTACCATTGCATCTATGGAAAAGCGCTGCATGTGGAGTGTTCATTAAGCCAACGTCATAAAATACAGGCTGACATTTACGCACCATTCTTATTATTGCAGGAATTCGCTATGAATGGGTGGTCTTCACGGGACGACATTCCTCTACATATTCCAATTTTTAATAGGCTATGACTGGCATTTTACGGACGAGGGATCAAATTCACACCAAACGGCGGTATTTAACTTAGAAATCAATTAAAAATATGTATATATTTTTAATCTCTGTCGGGAATCGAACACACGACCTTTGGTTTGGCAAGCAAACGCAATAACCACTAAATCTGTGCCCGCCGGCAAATATTAATATGATAGTAAAAGATTTGTAAGTTACCTGGATCGAGTGGTCCCTTGCCTGGCTTGCCTGGCTTTCCTCCAACTTCTTCTTTCTCTTCATCATCGCTGTCGGACTTATCATCGTCCCCATCGATGTTGGACTCCTTGACGATGCGCTTCTTCCACTCCATGACAGGATCAGCATCGTATCCTGTTACAAGTATAGCAAGCATGATAAACAATGTAAACAAAGCATGTGATATTTTTATTTTGAATTATATTTTAATTTATAGTTATTTACATTTATAGGAGATTTTCTGATGGTGAATTAAAAAATGCCATAAACACATGCAGAAGAGCACTAAAAATGAGCAAAAGAATGAAATGTTTGTACTAGAGAAGATTACAATGGGAGGTCTACATGGGAACATATATGATTCCCGGGTTCGTCAAAGGCAAGAGCCCGCAAGCTTGCATAAACTATGGCTGTAGTACCAGAGAAATATTTGGGTGTTCAATAATCAACGTTTTTAAGGAGATCGGATGATCAGCCCGACGCTTCCGAAGCCTGGACAATTTTTATTTTGTCCTTAAGGGGTGGCTCAATGCTACCGGGGGCATGTAAAGAGCTTAGATTCAATTAAATCAATTTAAGAAAATCAAGCTTGGTCGGGATGCAAACCGACACGACTATGTGGGCCGGCGGATAACTATACATTATTATAAATTTATTTAATACTTAATAATACTACTGAGGAATACATTTTTTTTAACTCAGTATATATTATATTTTATATGAATATTTTCATTATTATAGTTGAGTCATAGTAAATACATATCATCATCGTAAACCAAGGGTTAATGAAAAAACTGATTGTTTTTGGACTGTTAATTATTTCAAGATGATACTTTAAGATGGCAACTTAAAAGTGGCTGCCATATTGGAGGACATGTCTTATTTCTGCGCACCTCTCCTGATGAGCTCCTCCACCATGGCCTTGCGCTTCTTGTTCTCCACCACCAGCTCCTTGTCGCACTTCTCCACAATGAAGCGAGCCTGGTTGGACAGCTTGTCGGCGTCCGCCTGCATCTGCCCCAAAAGGTAATCCTTGCGTTTGGTGTACAGCTTAACGCGCACCGCATAGAACTCATGGAGAATCTCTTCCACCTTGTCGTACCTGTGAGATTCATTAAGAGATGGTTTATTTTGGTGGCCACCACAATCAAAGACATGCTCGATGGAAGCCCTTCCGGCTCTATTGGGGATTGAATTTCTGTATCTGGAGGTGCAGCGACGTGCTGCTTTATATCGCCTTCGTCGCGATCCAAGTCTAAAATCGGAGACATCGTACTCCAACCGAGCGCTACTCCCAAACCCGTAAAGCTTTGTCCTGATGCCCGTACGGCCGCATGGCAAAAACATTGGTCATCTTCTACCAAAGGTAGAACTACCTTTATGTTCTTCCCAGATATTTACTTCAGACTAACTACTAAGTGGATAAGCCCTGATCAGTGTACTATAGACTTTCTCGGCATAGACTTTTGGGTGAATGGAAGTTTAATCACTCTAATGGCGTCAAATTTACAGTATGTTACTTAAACACTGATACCGGACGTTGCCATATTGTTATGACAACCGACATCTTGCGTCATTAGCGCCACTGTTTGTCCGTGGTAGACACGGACAACATTATTTCCCAGTGGCGCCATCAGAGATAGCGGCAAAAGGAGGGAACTACTCCCATGCGGCCTGTCAGTTAGTCAGGTACCTACCACCGCATGGGGGCGCGTCGTTGCTGCGATCTTGTTTTTAGATCGCTCTCCTGACATGGAGCCACCCTATCGGCATTAGCATTAACGCATGCCATATTATCAAGTCTAATTTAGAATCATTTTGATATAAATTTTAAATAAAAAACAAATAAAAAAACTATAGTAATCTCAAATCCTAGCATTTGTCTATTTACCCATTGGTATCAACACATGCAGCCATGTGTAGTTCTATGAAGTTTGCCTCTTTAAGAGTGGCTAAACAATGCATGTGAAAGAGATACAATGTTCACGTAAACGAGATCAAAAGATGCCATCGCAGATTTAAGACCATTGTTGTTTTTTAATATCAATAATAATAATAAAAGCATAGATTACTTCTTCAAAACGAGGTTGTCGTCAAAGGCGTTCATGGTGGTCAGGGAAATGGTTGTTTGGAGCTTGAAGACTTTGTGGATCCCCTCGGCCTCCACTTCAGCCAACTTCCCTGGTAGCAGGAAGATGATGAACTTCACAGTAGTGTCCGTACTGTATTCCTGTAATTAAGACAATGCTGCACTCATCATCTGTTCCTCGCATATTGTTTATTAAATATAGCCTATTTTGATCGTCCAATGACATTAGACTTGAGCATTTATCCTCTGTCTACAAATGAAGGTACTCACAGATAATACGTAGCTACCACCAATAGCTTGATTAATACAGTGACAGGCATTTTTACGAGCAAATGATGAACTCACACCAACCGTTTATAATAATTTACATGAATCTTCGTGATGGCAAATCCTATACCAAAACAGATCTTCATATCTGTTTTGGTTCAGAATTCTTCTCGCTCACTTGGATATTCGCCAACTATCACATTCGATTTTCTTCAAAATAAAATTGTATTTCATTAAAAAAAACATGGATAATCAAGTGTATATTATCACGCCACTTGAGTACCAAAGTTCAAGATTTCATGGACTGCTGGCGCTAGTAGTATTAGCTGTGCGCCGAATGCATTATTTGTAATTGTTACGAGATTTAATTCATTCAGATTCCGATGTGTTATTAACTTGTGTTATTTTTAGGTTAGAATTTTTGAATTAGTTTTTATATAATTACTAGATAATGGTGCACATCAATTATGTCCATAAACGCAGTGGTCTAAAAACACATGCATAGTGAATGATAAAAGTATTTTTTTGTATAGAATGTTATGTAACATCTCGAGTGTAGTGCGAGACACAAAGGTCTAGTTTCAAACTGAAGATAAAAACCTGCTTTGTTTATATGATCCAATAAATCATGTCATATATTTGACATTTAATTGCATTTGCAGTGAGAATAAGTTTCGAGTATGGGTAATGAAAAAACAGAGTTCTTCATAGTGTTCAAAAGGTTAAGTAACGAAATAAACTTAGGTATCCTGTATTTATGTTTAAGTATACATGATGAAGTCACCTTGTATTCTGAGATAACGGCCTTTATCTTGTCGGTGCCCAGCAGCGGCTCCAGAACGTTCTCCTTGTAGTTCTGCGTCCAGGTGCCCACGGGCAGCTCCGTGATCTCCAGACGATCCCCCGGCAAGATGGACACCTCTCCAGATATCACGTACTTGTCCTGGCAGCCCTCCACCGTCCCACGGAAGTTCTTGAACCACGGGTGCATGGTCATCGGCTCCTCCCCATCCAACATCCGCCTGATGAAAAAATAATATTGTGGTTCATGACACCGCTCCTAATAAAAGCCAGTATCCGGACGGTCAAAATGTTGAGAGATAGATAAGTAATTACAAAAACTGACCGAGACTTGACCAAGTGTTCAGGAGCAGCCAGAAGAACGTCAAAGGGTCAATCCAGGCGGCAAATCTCCTGCTGTTTTCTATTCACTATTGTGTGAATGAGAGGGACTCTGTTACTGGCTAGCACAATGGTCACCTATGCTCGATCGGTTAGGTATCCGCTCCACATGGATGACGACCCCGCTTACAGAAGATATTGGACTTAAATCTAATAACTTATTTCTATCTTAATTCTAGACCTTAAAATAACATTTCCTTATTTGTGTGTCCCGGCGAGCAAAGGACAGATAACGGATTATTTGTCGTGGTCCGTAACTAATGCAGTGGCTATTTTCGAATAAATGGTGAACCAATGACAAAGCCATGTACATTTCTAATCACGCACTAATGCCAAGACCTGTCAAATAACCAATATGGCGACACATGCGTGTCCAAGAAGCAAACAACAAAAAGACAAAAGATTGTAAATCAAGGCTTTTCGGCACCAGCCTGCAAGGGCTATATGGAGTTGATATCAGTACGATGCCAACTATTTCATTTCACCATCATCAGCCTGTGTCCGTCCACTGTTGAGTGTAGGCCTCACGCAAGAGTGTCCAGCCCCAGGCCACTGCCGCTATTCTTCCTATGTCGACATAAGCCAACCGACACTCACCGAATGTTCCTGACAATGTCTCTGGGGTTGTAGTTGTGAATCCTCGTGGACCAGCCCGTGCCGATGCCCTCGCTGCCGTTGACCAGCACCATGGGGATGATGGGCACGTAGTAGACGGGCTCTATGCGCTGGTTGTCATCGTACTCGTAGGTGAGCAGCGGGTCGTCATGCGGGTGGAAGACGAGGCGGGTGAGCGGCGACATGAGCGTGAAGATGTAACGGGGGCTAGCGCTGTCCTTGCCACCTGACAGCCGCGTGCCGAACTGGCCCCGGGGCTCCAGCAGGTTGATGTTGTTGGAGCCCACGTAGTTGTGCGCGAGGTTCACGATGGTCGCGCACAGCGACTGCTCGCCGTGGTGGTAAGCTGAGTGCTCGGCCACCGAGCCGGCCAGCTGCGCCACCTTGACTTCTCGCTTGTCGTTGCGCTTGATGCACGTGTAGATGACCTTGCGCTGCCCGGGCTTCAGCCCATCCATCATGGACGGAATGGACCTCACATTGTCGCCGTTGGAAAAGAGCACCAGCTCCAAGTTGATGAAGTCAGAGTAGGTGACGGAGCGGGTGTCCTTGGCGTACAGATACCTCTCCGAGAGCCCGATCTCCTTCCTGCGCTTGGTCTCCTCCATGTGGTTGGTCAGCCACTCCTTGCGCTGGTCGGCCTGCTTCTTGGAGAAAGCCCTCAGAATGTTCTGGTCGTCCATGGGTCCTCCGTACTTGAACCGGATCCGGTGGCGGTCCATATTTTGAAAGTATTCTTTGGCCTCCTTGGAGGTCGAAGTACCCAAACCTTTGTAGTATTTGATATTGAAGGTGTGCGCGTTTTCCGTATCTTTCTTCCATTCTTCGAACTCGGGCAGAGAGAAAAATGAGAGCTCTTGGTTTTTCTTTGTCGCTTTCACGATCGGCGTAATGAACTCTTCTAAGAACGTCGTCTGCAAGAGTTCCGGCCAACTGTGGTGGATGAAGTTGATCACGAGGCCTTTGATATGCGAGCCGTCCTGATCCTGATCGGCCATGATCATCAGCTTTCCATACCTGAGGGTTTTTAGAGTTTCATTTGTGTATTTCACGTTGACCTTCAAACCGAGAATATTTTTCAAATTGTTAATCTCAACGTTATCTTTGATCTGAGCGTAAGTGGCCTCGCGCACATTGAGCACCTTACCCTTGAGGGGATACACGCCGTAATGATCTCTGCCCACGATGCTGAGCCCGGACACGGCTAAAGTCTTGGCCGAGTCTCCCTCGGTGATGATCAGCGTGCACTTTTCAGAATCCCTCTTACCGGCCTGTATGGCGTCTAAGAGTTTGGGGATTCCTTTAATTTTGCTTTGTTTCTTACCGGAAGTCTTCTCTAATGACTGTTGAGCCGAGTAGTTAGCCCAACTGAGCGCGGCCTCGACGATTCCACACTTACCGATTTGAGTAATGAAAGTGTCTGAAAGAGTGCATTTTGAACCAAAGTTCTTGGCCTGAAGGGTCATGTTTTCTTTGGTCTGCGAACCGAAAGTGGGATTGACAATTAGACAATTGATGAACAGCCACATGTGAGTCTTGACCTGAAACGGCTTGATGGCGACCCCGGACTTGTTCTTCTTGTTTATGATCTCGGTGACTTTCTTTAGAATCATATCTGCGACGTGATCCACGTGCTTGCCTCCTCTGGTGGTGGCGATAGAGTTGACTAACGACATCTGCTGGAAGCCCTCGTTAGACAACATGCAGGCGACTTGCCATCGATCGCTCGCGGCTTCGAAACATATTTTTAAAGGGTCTCCATTTTTATCCGTCTTGCCCTTGATGAACAAGTTGACGTAATCCTTCATCTTGGTCACGGGCAGCCTCTTGCCGTTGAGGTAAACCTTGACTCCGGTAGAGGCGGCCACATCGTAAGCGCGCCGAGACATAAGCCCTATAATGTCTTCGTCCAGCACCGTCATGCCGAACTTTTCAAGATCTGGGCTGTAAATGATCTTGGTGAAGTCGTCATCTTTCTCGGACGGTTTGATCTTAGGTTCGGACACTTTGCTCATGTTGGCTCCCCACGTCTGCTTGAAATGCTTTTTGTATTGTTTAGAAGAGGTTTCGACGGAAAACTTTGTCGAAAAGATATTGCATAGCTTGGCGCCGTATCCGTTCCTGCCGCCGGTGACTTTTTCTTCTTCGTCGTTGTAGTTGGAGGACGTCAGGAGATGTCCAAATATCATGGTGGGCACGTACATCTTCTCGTCCTTGTGCATGACGATGGGGATGCCCACCCCGTTGTTATAGATGGAGATGGTGTTTGTCTCGGCGTTGATGTCCACTCGGATAGTATCCATCTTGGGATCGCGCTGCTTATTGTCGGCCGCGTTCACCAAAATTTCGTCAAAAATTTTATACAGGCCTATAAGAAAATAAGAAAACGATCAGAAACATATAGGACGTAACATCTTTGTTGAGAATGGAGGGACGCAAGAACTTTCCCAGATATATGAGGGGATGTTAAATCCCCCTGAAGCAAGGTTTCACTCGATAACGTATTAATATGAAAATACTTTGATCCATATTTTCCATAGTATTGAAAAAATATATACATATTTCAGAATACATTTTTTGTTTTCAAATATGCAAAATGTTTCATTTTATAAATTGGATTACTAAATAATCACCCTATCGAAACGAGCAAACCGAGGAAAGTGATGAACACATTAGAATATTTCATATGGCATATTGTTTGTTTCACTCTAACGCTGTGTGGAAAGAGATCATTTCCGTTCATCTGGATTACATGTTGTTACCGATGATGATTCACATGCAGCCTCATTACTCAAGTGGCAAGATGCGGCATGTCGTATGTTCCATATTATTATTAAATAATATTTTGTTATGAATACGATGGGTTCTTTCAAATTCCCAGCTTCAAACCGTGCATAATTTTGCGATACTCAGATGAGGAAAGCTAAATTTGGGAATCATAAGAATCCAAGTCGTATCTGTTGGAAAAGCATGCATTTCATCTATAACAAATATCAGTTATTGACCTGGTACATAGCTGATTTCCCTCTGCACTATGGCGTCTTGCTCCTTATCGTAGACCCATGTTTTCTCGGAGCTCTTTTCCACTGAACCGATGTAGGTGTCGGGGCGCAGCAGAATGTGCTCCAGCTGCGATTTCTTCTGATACATCTTCTCAATAGAGCCCTTGGCTGCAGGGCCCTTCTTTGCCCCCTTGGCCGTGCCATTGACATTGTCACCGGACCCCACCTGAAACAAATGCAATTAATCAAATATATCTCTTTATGACATTGAAACAGAAAACTGCTAATCAACTGCACACATTTAACCTACCGAACCCCACAACAACCCAAACATATCAACTAATCACTTCACCAATAAAAATTCAATATGTTGTATAAGTTTCTCACTCAATTGAGGTTATTTAAAGATTTAAGGCCATTTTTCTTTTCATTTTAACACACTTTTTGACATGACTACTTCTTACATAGATTGGGATGATTTGGTGACAAAAGAAGAGTTTATTTACAACCAGATTATCACAAAAAATCATTTGTATATAAAAATACATGTATATATTTAAAAAGCATAATACAAAATAATCCCTTGTCAATGGTAATTAAGAAATATATGGTTACAGAAAAAAACACAATATTTTTAATTACTTCTAAAATATAATATACAGGTTGTCCTCGACTTACGAACGAGATATGTTCCTGGACTTCGGTCGTAATTCAAATTGGTCGTAAGTTGAATATCATACAAAATATGTATGTACTTACATATTAAAATCAAACGTGTGTATTTATTTATATTTTTTATTGTTATATTTATACTTATTTAATAATATAAAATAAAATATTTACTTCATTAATACCTAAAATACTTACTTCGTTAATATTTAAAATATTTACTTGACTAATATTTAAAATGTTTCGTCATCTGGACTTATATAAGTACAATCAACAGTAGTGGAAGAAGAAGCAATAGTAGTCTTTTTAAAAAACATATCCAATTTTAGTTGAGTTGTTTGTTGTTTTTTTTCCTGGATATTTCTTTGTAGCAAGCAAGATCTCTCTGAATACGGCAGCTTATACTCAAAAATCTTTCGCTATCCGAATTCATTTTTGCAAACTTTTGCATTCCTTGGTCAATTTGAAGGAGTGCTGCTTCCATTTCTTTCAATAAAAAATTGTTTTGGTCGCATTTTCTTAAATTTTTAATAATTATTTTTTAAATTATTTTTGGTCGTAAGTGCGAATGGTCATAAGTAGAACCGTCGTAAGTCGAGAACTACCTGTAATTGTGAAACTGGTGATTTGTAGACAAATCACACAAAATGTGCTTTGGATACTACAGCGCTTTCTCATCCAAATGTCTGAGCTGCTGCCCGAAAGGTCATCGGGAATCATATATGCTCCCAGGTGGACCCTCTGAAGCATAGATGTCTTGGATATGGCATAGCCATGAGCGGATACAAGTGTGCGTCAAATTATAAAATATTAAAAATAAATCATTTTACAAGTCTTGGGGCACTTGTCGCCTACCTATGTAGACAGACAACTGCGTAGGTTACTTTGTACACACTCCACATGAAATAAATATGTACAAAATTGTATAATTTATCAAATTATTATCTATTATTTATGCTTTTGGTGTGCCCCTTAATTCTAGAAAGAACTTTGGTGTATCGCGGATTTAAGGAAGAACTTTGGTTTGCCGTGGGTGATAAAAGGTTGGGGAGCACTGGCATAGACAATGGCAACTGACATAACTAAATAGCAGCAATTTGTGGTAACCAAATGTACCAGGTATGAAATGTAAAAGAAATAAATTGGTAAAAAGCAGTAAATAAAAGTATTTTTTATCATTTTTCATAACTGATGAGAGAGCTGTCATTATGACTAGAATAGTGATACAATTTATAGCTGGTACCAGCGAAGGTAATATTTGCACATTCATTCATTTTCCTATCCACTCCATAGCATAAGCATAGGGTCGTCAAAATATAAATATACAGAAGAATATCCCCAGAGATGTTTTTTATTTTTTTATTATTATAATATAGATTATGATTACATGCCCATGTTTAGAGGGTTTTGAATGTTAGGTCATCCATCTTACTCACCACCCACAGGTTACACCAATGGCTATCAAAATGTTAAAGACTTAATTGTGATTTCATGAAGGGATGACTAATGTCTCCCTTGTCCAAATGTTTGTTCAACTCATGTCAAAACCTGTTTTATGATTTTCATCACTATATGAGCATATTAGTTGTATTTTACAATACTTCAAATAAAAAATGATAGATACTTTACAACTGAAAGCGATCATGTTAACGATGTAAATACATGTTTCATAAACTCGAATCGTTTTCTAACGGCTTTGTGGTCACCCCACCGGTGAGCAAAAATTTGAATTTCAAACACCATCGCCAGATACGTTTAAAGAATGAACGAAAAAAATAAGAAATCGCAGGTAGCCGTGTGAATCAATGCTCAGCTTACATAATTGGCTACGCGATGCGCGAATAATGTAATAACTAAGTCTCGCAAATAACCGCCAAAACGATCAAAATATTTTGCCGCTGGTGTTGTTTGTGTTGCTCACCTCTGCGTCTGCCATCTTAATGAGCTCGCTGTGTTTTGATGGGAAGTATGGCGGGTGATGGGTTGCCGGGTTTGAGTCGTGTGTCGCTTGCCGAGGTGGCTCACTGCTGGCTCATGGCCTGTGTTGATCTTGGCTTGTTCTCGCAGCGGACGCCGCGGCCGATGCGATTCTCAACAACCAGCCGCTCAAGGCTACGAGGAATTGTTTGTGCCGTTGAATGTTGCCACACTTAAATATATTTTTGAAATAGTTAAAAAATAAAAAAATACAGGCATCACAATTTTTTAGGATAAATATATTTTTGTTTAAATTTAATAACTATGATCATTTTTCTTGAATAATTCAATTCTTTGGTCATATCTTCAAAACAAGTCGGGTCTTAATTGAAAAAATTAGTTCCCAAAGTGTGCCCCTTGAGGGCTTGGGAAGAAGATAGGAAAGTAGGAGAGCTGTTATTTTATGAAAATTAACTTAAGCAATGAGGGGAATGAAAATAATATTAGTAATTAAAAAATTTGGTGGTTCGAACCTTAATCTAATTATTAATTATAAATATATATATATATATGTTTTTGACATTTTAAAAACATATCTGGATTTTTGTTGAAAAACATTGAATTCATAAAATTATTGTTTCTATACCTACGTATGTCGATTTCATGATTATTTTTTTCTAAAACAACTGAACTTTTGTTTTTGAGCCTTTTTTACCTAATTTCTACAATATTGAACCTTTACTTTTTACCTTTCAATCATTTACGTAATTTTATCTTTTTTTATTAGTCATAGATGAATAATTAATGGAATATGTACTATATGAAATAATAAAATTAAGTACTATTCCATTGTAAATGTAGTCAGATTTCTCCCTACAATTTGTTCTAAATGCTCCTGCCATGGTTTTACTATATTGTATGCGATAAAAAGCTTTTTTATATATGTAGTGTTGTGTTACAGCGTTCTTATTTTTTTACAAACTTATAAAGTTCTTCAGTTATTTAACCCACATTGAGTGACTTGTTTATTTCTAATTAATATTTTATTTTTAGTTTAATAAAGAAAATTACGCCTTAAATTCTATGTGCAAATGATAGGTGATGAATTGTATTATAGATACTTTTTTGTGCGGACATGGAGTTATATAATTTTTTTATACCTAAATACCTTGTTCACAGCTAAGTTTTTTTTATTGTCTATATCTAAAATTCTAAGATATTGTCTTTGTTTCACGATACATTTTGACATATCTAGGTTAGGAACTGTCCAAATAACAGTTTTACAGAGAAGTCATCATTTTTTAATGAATTACTTCTGAGCACAATGAATTTTATTATAAGAAACGTTTTTCCCGTATCTAGTCAAATTTTAAAGCCACATTGCCTCCAAAACTATTTCAAACACAGCACCACACTTTTAATCAAAAGAAATCTAGCTGTACCGGTGAAAAGTGTAATCGAAGTGAACACAAATGTTGTGAAAGATGTCATTCTCTTTAAATATGAAAATCCCAAGTTTTTTAAAATGATGAATATATTTGCCATAACCCAATATGTTTTTTGGACTTATCTGGGATACTTCGCTTACACAACACTCAAAGATATACCAGTGGATCCAGAAGTTCTAAAGAATGATCAAACTCGCTGGTACCAAAAAGTGAATTTGGGTGATAACAAATACAGAAACGGTTTGGGAATAATATCACTAGTGATGGGTAATTATAACTTTTTAAATCTCATAATGCGGACTAAATGGTTACAACTCGGCAGGTCTAGCTCAATGGTCAAAACGTTTGCTTTGAAAGCCAAAGGTCGTGGGTTCGATCCCCGACGGAGATTAAAAAAATAATATTTTTAATCGATTTCTGAGCTCTAAAATTATCCCCGGTTGGTGTGAATTTGATCCCTAGCGCGTAAAATGTCAGTCATAGCCTATTTATTGATAGACGAAAGTTGTCCTGTGAAGACCACCCATTCATAGAAGTCTCATCTGTGAATTCTATAATGCCTACCATGTTAAATATGGCAAAGTTCTGCATGTGAAGTGTTGATCTGCCAATGTCATAGCCCGACATTCATGCATCATCTATTTTATTACAGGAATTAACTACAAATTAGTGGTGCTTAAAGGACGTTTTTTTATTATTTCGTCTGCCACCAATTTTGATTAATAGGCTATGACTGGCATTTTAGGGGTGAAGGGATCAAATTCACACCAACCGGCGGTATTGTAGAGCTTAGAAATAATTTTTTTAATCTCCGTCGAGGATCGAACCCACGACCTTTGACTTGGAAAGCAAATGCTTTAACCACTAAGCAATACTCGACGATTATAATAAGATATAATATTTTAATTCACTGAATAATGTTTATTTTAGGTTTCGTCACTTTGTCTGGTGCATGGACGTACACCTTGAGGTCAGTCCGGATGCTGGTCCTCCACAAAGGAGGGAAGAGTGTAACCTTTGTCATTTACACCCCATTCGGCCACAACAGATTGATGAAAGTGGATCTCAAGCACGTGTCATGTCAACAGACCCGCCATGAATGCAAAGTCCAGCTGCCCCTCAAAGTCCAGAACAAATATCTACATTACATGCTGGACATGCGAGGAGAATTCCGCAACCTCACCCTCTTCGACCATACAGCAGGGCTTAAGAGAATATTCAAGTAAAAATATTTCCCTTTATGCCAAAACGGCATCATTGATTTTTGACCCTTGCTTTATAATGATATGTATTTACTGCGATTCGACTCTTATAATAAGAATATCCGTGTAAAATATAATATATAGTGAGGTCACAATTTTTTGTATTCCTCCGTAATATTATTAAGTATTCAATAAAATTTAAGTAATGTGGAGTTATTCATTTGTAGCAATGGAAATAAATAATTTGTTGAATAATCGGGGATACAATCACGCGCAGGTGTCATGGCTCTGTAAGAGCACCTATGGCAGGCTGACAAATTTGCTGACTGGACAGGACTTACATGCTTATACACGGCTTCGCGAATGTTCTGTCACTCTAAATTCAGCCGCACACGGATCAACATGCGCACAGAATATGTTGGAACTATAGCAGCTAATTGCGATGTTTTTTCTCTTTTTCGGATACTTGCACTACAAAAATTTATACATTTCAACTGCAACCATAGTCAATCAAAGCAATATTTAGGAATATAAACATTTTTCCGGTTTTTAAATGACATTTTCATATGGTGTAGAAAATACATATCATCAGAGCTCACAAATGTTTTTAGCACAGATAGGAGAGGGTTAATGTCCTCATTTTCAATAAATGACTTAAGAAAATAACAGAAGAATTTATTCAGATAAGTATTATGTAAACCAGGGGTCGTCAACCTTTTTATGCGTAGCGTCCACTTTTGTCTATTTCTCATAGTAAAATTTCCCTACCGCCCACCAACCTCGCTATATTTGAATTCAGTATATGGGTGGAAAAAAATCTAAAAGGAATGTAGAAGATTTGAAAATCTACAAAAATCGCCCACCGCCCACCACGGAAGCCCGTATCGCCCATTAGTGGGCGGCACGGATCAGGTTGACGACCCTTGATGTAAACCAACATTATTTTGCGAAACTGCATAATTATAATTTAATGAATGTCACATAAAAATTATATTAAAAACTCATCTAAAAATGTAACAAAAACATATGAAAAAATAAATTCTGTTCTTCAAATTTGTGCATTTTTTAAACTATTATTTTTTCCTACTGTCTCTTCTTCTTGCATCTAGTCATCATATAAAAAATGTTAAATAATTCTAATTAATATTTTATTTTTATTGGATATATTTTTAACTGTTTCACTATATTCACTAGAAAATAAGTATTATTTTAATACTTGCTTCTTCAATTTTATTGTTTTTCTGAAGTCAAGAATGGATGATTTTTTATTTAGTGCTGTAATACTTTGTGTGACAGATGGACTTAAATAAGTAGGAATGAAAATTAATGTAAATATTTTCTTGAATAAATATTGTTATTTAATTCTATTTAAGATTGTATTATTTCTATAATTTAATTTATTTAACTAAAAAAAAACTGTTCAATTTATTAAAACATGTAAATTTATAACTAATCACATTTTCTTGTGATAAAAAAATTCTAATTCATAATTGTATTAATTTTCGGTCTATAAATGAAGAAATACGCCTGTGAATTGACAAACATATAAAACTGGGATAGGCAGCATTTGGAAAACTAAAGTACATTTTTAAAACGAAAATTCCGCAATGCATCCTTCTTGCATTTACTTATGGCACAGAGACATCGAATCTAACAGTAAGTCTTACCCACAAAATAAAGGTCACCCAGCGTGCTATAAAGAGAGATCCGTACTCGGAGTGTTACTTAAAGATAAAATCCGAAACGAGGATATCTACAGAAGAATTCAATTAGCAGAGGCTACCCAACGAATAGGCACACATAAGTGGCAATGGGCAGGACATGTCTGTCGAAGTGACGACGGTCGATGGAGAAGAAAAGTATTACGGTGACGTCCAAGAACTGGCAAATGAAGCATAGGCCGCCCCCTGCAAGATGGACTGATGACATAAGAATAGCGGGAGTGGTCTAGATGTGGAAGGCAGAGGATCGAAGAGGGTGGAAACTCATACAGGAGTCTTACGTTCAACAGTGGACGGATACAGGCGAATGATGATGATGATGAAATGAAGAAAATATAAAGGATAAGAACTATTGTTAAGTTGTGTGATTTGTATGGAGAATAATAAAAGACAATTAATATTCATTATATGGGCAATAATTTATTTCAGATAATGAAAATAAAGGTTTATTCGATACATTTATGTTTTTATGAATCTATACTTTAATTCTAACTATATATATATATATATATATCTATAATGTACAAGTTCATAAATGTGATACATCATACTTTTACAAATAATAATTACAAACTAAATAAATACAAAACAATTACTAATCGGTAACACAGACTAACATTACTTATTGAATATTGTTATTATATGAATTATGCAATTAATGCAAACACTATTTATCACAATGAAAGTAAATCACTCCTGGAGAATAATAACCTAACGTAATGAACTCTATATATTAATATTAAGTTAAACGTAAAAGATACACATTAACTATACAAGTAATGGTTTTACTATGGACTGTTTTATTTTATTTATAGGTTTATAGAACATCAAAAAGTAATAAATATTTATTTTCCCAGTTTTTATATAGATAAAATTAGATATGGCCTCTGTTTAGGAGACTGCAGTTTCGACTAACTCGTAGTCTTCCTCAATCCTTCACTGTGAAGAGACTGTCAAGACTGCCAAGACTGTCAAAACTGTCATCAGTGTCAAGAAACAACATATCTTATGCGATCCGTGTAAAAACAAGGTAAATAAATAAATATTTATTATTTATAATGAATCTCAAAGTGAATGCTGAAAACATTGAAAAAATCATAAACACTATTTTGGAACTCTCACGAAAACTCTGGATATTGTAATCCACCCTCCTGTAACGTTTTCGTGAGATCAGGTGATTATCCTGATGCTCCTGAAGCATGCACCATTTAGTCCCAAGAGGCGGTTCAACCCAAAAATAACATAGTGATGCCATAGGATAAATTGCCACAAACACTAGAAAAAAACGTTATAGAAGGTTTAACTGTATAGGTAGTTCTACAATAGATTTTTATGTGTGGGTTACAAAGTTTCTTTTATTGAATTCTTCTACCTGCAAAATTTTTTAAATGCAATATCAAGTCAGGTAAACATTTTATTTTTCTTTATACATTATATTTTAATAATTTATCCATGGGAATAGTCAGCAAATACAACATGCGAAGGTAGTGACATCAATTATTAGTTTTTACCTACGGTTTGTAATATTGTTCTTCATATTATAGAAAATTAATAGCTTTAAATTATTTTTATAAGTTGTACATCAACGGCCTGTTACCATAAAAGGTAAAGCATAGATCACAATTACCAATTTGACATTTTGATACCTTATGGGTATGTCTGAAATACTTTCTTTTTATATGTAATATAGTTTTTTTTTAAGATACATATTTATATATTTATAATTTTATTTTT
Source organism: Glossosoma conforme (assembly GCA_022606575.1). Lineage (NCBI taxonomy): Eukaryota > Metazoa > Arthropoda > Insecta > Trichoptera > Glossosomatidae > Glossosoma > Glossosoma conforme. The sequence continues at coordinate 795,545 of JAGTXR010000048.1, forward strand.
ATTCTCGTCAAATTTAAGTTACTGAATAAAGATGTTTCAATAAAGATTAAAGAAAGAAAACCTGATAGTTAAATTTGGTAAAAATAATATTTTTAAAAATCTTAATATTAATTTTTATGAGAAGAAAACTGTTATGTACTAAGAAGAAATGAGAATATATCTTGAAATGCCAGAAAAGCTGAGCAAATATTTTTTATCATTTAATAAAACGTAAGATTGCTTGGCACACATTGTTTAAATATAATTTATTGTAATTTAAGAAGAAAGCACATTCATTAATAATACACCAAAGATTTTTTACGGTATAATAATGATTTAATTTTTTAACTAATAATTAGCTTTGATTTTTAAAGAGGCAATATCATATTGATACATTATACAAAATAATGGCTTCAGGCAGATATTAAGCCATAAGTTATATGCTACATTATCTATAAAATATTTAAATAATTTCCATTTAAGTAACAATATTCATGGGTTATAATGTTTTAGTGAGTGTAAATATTATATAATTATTGTTGTGACAATGCCTCTTTTGAAAAATATTGCTATTACACATACCTTTTAATATTTTACAATAATAATAATTTATTAATTTTTATTTTTGATATTTTTAATTTTTACAATATTTATACAATGCTATATGATAGGTGATGTACATAATATAAATATATTTATATTTTTAATAAAATAAAATATAATTAAACAACTCACTATATATGTTATAAACAGCATTAAAAGATGAAGAAAACAATTTTATGTATCAGTTAAATAAACTTTTGATATATCAAGGCCTAAATTTTAAAGAAAATCAGTATTTTTACAAGTAATGAATTACTGATTACACAAACCAGTAAAAATAATACAATGTTTTTTGTTTTACTAAATTATGAAGGAGTTTTTATTGTAGGTATTTTATTTAAACCTAACTTCATGTTTAAGACATTATTATTCAATGGAACATCAATATGTTTGAATGTTATGGAGCAGAAAATCATATATCCCTAAGTATATTGCTTTCAAAGAACATTATTCAAAATTAAATTTACTAAAATTATATCAATATCACATAGAAAATAAGCAAATAAATAATCATTTTTAATATTTTTTGGCATACACTGTTTTTCCATTTTGTGATTAATTTTCTGTCTATGTATTAACCTTTAAACCCTCAGTGGTTTCCTTACGGGACCGCAGATTTGCGTCGTTCAATGCCCTACGGTCCCATATAGGAGTGCTTATGGTTCATTTCACAATCGGATTACATTAATTTGTAATAATAGTATTAAAGTAAGTTCATAGAAGAATCTATTGTGCGATGAAACATTACAACCATTGATCTGCTAGGGCATTGAATGACGCAAATTTGCGGTCCCGTACGGGACCACTGGGCGTTTAAAGGTTAATCAATAAATACAACAATTTATTATAAATATTTTTGAAATAGTAAGCAAAATAATAATTTTCAAATTAAAATGTTATATGGAATTTCATAAGGATTTATTTAAATATTATTCTAATTGAAAATACATTTTATTTTGTACAAGTGGTTACACCCATAGACATTGTAGGTTATTTGTGCAGGAAAAAATTAATGCTTTCAAATTAAAATTGTTCAAACTGGATCCTATTAAACATTCATCAATTTGGAAGACAGTTTAAGAGATTGTGATTATATTTTAATAAAATTTGTTTTAATAATTGTGGAATCCAAATAAATTGTAATGTATTTTTTTAAATTCTATGAATAATAAATTCATTTTATGCCTTCTTGCTACATTTTTTATTATTCAATATTCTTCAAGTATTCATATGTTTCATTCACACCTATGAATAAATTCATGTAAGCTGTTTTATAGAAATATTATTGTCTAATAACAATAACTTTAAAGTGCATAATAATACCAATTTTGTGCTGCTTCAATTATTAAAAGAGACTATTTGTTCAGGAATTATAACTGTATATTTGTGTCTCTTTCCACGTATTGCAAGGTGTTGTCCATTGTCATGACAGCACTGTATTTGAAAAGAGACACACCCATACATTTCATTGTTTATTTACAGACATTTTCACAATAATTCACGCAATAATCGATTTGTAGCCCTTGTCCTTGACCAATATTTTTTAATCAATAGTATTTGATATTTTATTTTGATTATAAAAAATAAATTTGCAAAAAAAACAATGTCTCAAATATGTGCAACATGAAATAAATACATTCATTTTTCTTCTTTAACAATATAAATATTATTTAATGGTCTTTATGTACAGTATGCTTAGTTTTACTATTTTTTTGGCAGTATTTAATTGATAAAATGGGCAGTAATTATTTAGCAAATGGTCAGTAATAAATACCTAAAAAGGTAAGTAAAAAATATCAATCGGAAGTAGAAAAATAATAAATTGACAGGAAATAATTAATGAATGGTAACTAATAAAAGGTTAGGTTAAGTTAGGTTTCCATTTTATGGGATAATTATTTATTAATTTTTATCAATATTCAATATATTACTGCTATTTTAATTTTATAACTGACCACATTCATACTTACAAAGTGGATACAGCCAATTTATTTAGTATACTGCCGATTAATTTTATTTTCTGCCGATTGATTTATCTTACGGCCAAAACCTTGAATTAATTATTGAACAAAGAAATACAGGCCTAAAATAATATTAAAATTTTCTTATTACAAAATAAGCTTTATGGAATTACTGATCAATAACTCTTTTATAATGAATTTATTTACACATGAGAAATTGGTATTACATAATAAAAAATTTATTTGTATTTAATATGGATTATTTCATATCCTAGTTCCTTTTAATTTTTATGGTTTGCTCCATTGTAATGGGATGTCATTGGCAATTAGTTAATGAAAATTATTATATATTATAGCGAAGGTGGAAGCGGGTACTGTGTGTACCAATATTTAATTTTATCAATTTTTAGTTATAGTTTTCTCCCTGTTATCATTCTTTGGCTTTGAGAGCAAGACATCAAAAAATGATTCACTGTTGAGGTGTCCAGCATCAAAATTAATTTCAAATAATTATTAGAATATTCTAATACTTTTGTTTTCTACTGTTATTTAAATTTATTTCTTCACATTAAAGACTGACATTACATTGTGTTTTATTATTTAGATTTACAACTGTTTCAATTAAATGTAATTTCTCTCCAGTTTCTCTCAGCTCTCAAACTTAAGTTGGTAGGGAATGTATGATCTGTTTGAATTATGCATCCAAAATTTATCATTAAATATAAATAATTTTACTTATCTAGGACAAGTAATCCAACTATGTATATAGGACGAAATAACTTCTCAAAATAAATCGACAGGCGTATACAACTGGGGTGGGCAGCATTTGGAAAACTTAAGTACATTTTAAAGTGAAAATTCTGCAATGTCTTAAAACTAAGGCGTTTAACCAATGCATCTTCCCAGTATTAACTTTTGGCGCTAAGTCGTGGTATCTAACAGAAAGTATTATCCATAAAATAAAGGTCACTCAATGTGGCATGAAGAGATCCATGCTCGGATTGTCTCTAAAAGATAGTATCCAAAGTGGGGATACCGAAGAAAAACTCAAGTAGTAGATGCTACCGAACGAATAGGCACACTCAAGTGGCAATGGGCATAATATATCTGTTGAAGAGACGACATTAGATGGGTTTTACGTTTTGAATATTTTATTTTTCTGTGTTTTTGTACAATATTATTTATTTATACAAACATTTTACTTTTCTAAAATGTGTTTATGACAATATTGTGATGATTTTTGTGTCATGGAACGAATTATAAGCTGTCACAGAAAAATTGAACATTTTCTTGGTAAACTACTGTATTATGCCAGAACATGGCCTATTAAATGTCGTAAATTCTTTGATTTGTTATGATTAATAAATAAAGTATGAATAATAAAAGTATCTGATGTATCTCATACTCATCATCAGTACTAGTAGTTGATGATATAACAATAGAATTATATATTTTTCTCCAGTACCGCCAACTTTAATTGGCGACAGCTCTGGAGTAAAATGACTGCAATTATTTGATATGCCATTAATGGTTGAGGTTTGAATAAATGAAACAATTAATAATGAAACTAAATATAATTCATTTGATTATGTTCTTGTGAGGGATTTTGTATTTTTTTTATTTATGAAGTAATCATCTTTTCCTCCTAAATTAATTATCGATTGGAGGAAATAAATTTTGTACTCTCTAATAATTAAATAATTCGTAAACGAAAAATCACTTTCTTATATCAAAATCATTAACTTTGACTTGTGATTTTTTTTTAAGCAATATGAATATACTGTGTGTTTTTTTTTTAAATATTGGTAATATTAACCACTTCCCTGGCATCGACAGGAATATGCGTTCAACAAAAGCATTCCAATTTCACTGCTGATGCGAATATGTGTCCAACACAAAGCGCGTACATTGCTGTTTGATTTTCGGCGTTCGATGCAAATACGTGTATTATTTAATATCATGATTTTTAACATTGTAATAAAAAATTCATGGTTTCTCATCTACTTTTTATTTAACTTCAATTTCAATAAAAAAAACTTCAGTTTATTTTATAATTATATGCTTCAAATTAAAAGAACAGAAAAATTATTTTTTGGAACATTTTTGCAAAAGTAATTCCCTAAGTAAGTGGTTATAAGCATAAATATCCTACTATGGGGTGTATTGTTGGTGTATATAATGAAGTACTTTTCAAATAATTAAAAAAAAATAGACATGGTATCATATATTTAAAATTTATTATACAGAAATCTAAGGTGACCATAACATAAATAATATATTACAAAGTTTGGATTGTTAGACATCTTTATTTATACATTTAATTTATTTACTATTTATATTTTAAACAATAATTTCTCATCGTTTAATTATTCTGATATTAATTATTTTTGAAGTGAAATATAAAGTGACACCTACAAGGAATCTTCATTATACACAACTGTAAGTCGCTCCACCGTATTTCTTCATTCTTCTGGGACAACAAGTCTCATCTTTACGAGTATCATAACGGAGTCATAGAAAGTTAAGCAAGATAAATGGATGCAATTATTCTGTATCAAAACAGGTCCCTTAACAGACTCCGGACCGGAGTATGCAAGACAAGGACACAAATGAAAGCCTGACAATTTTACAGCGGGCCGACTAAATGTGACTGCGGCGTAGAGCAGACCCTGTCCCACCTTCTAGAGTGTGCGCTGGGTCCGAGTAGCTGCACCCGAGGACCTGATGATGCCCGGGAGTAATGCCATCGATGTCGCCCACTTTTGGACAGACAGGATCTGACTTATATATATATATATATATATTTTACAAAGATATTTATATCGATTTAATTATATAAAGGACTTTTCTAGATTCAAACCCAGCATATTTAATTACAAGACATACTGTTCATCTATAGTTATTTTCAATATATATTTATATACACACGAATACAGAAATATTAGACAGTATATATATGTTAATAAACTCAATAATAAATGCTGTTGCATTACAAAAATATGAACTCCACATCCAGGATAACTGCGGCCGGGCGCTTCTTTAAGCATTTCAGACATTGTCTTTATCACAGAATTCAATAAAATATATTTCAAACACGCACACACACCAATAAACACTATTTTAAATGATTGAAGTGTAATTTGCTTTTTGCAAAGTCCAGTGTTGTACAGTCAGATCTAACACCAGTTCACCACCAAAATATATAAAACGAAATACTGTTTATAAAGCAAATTTCATAACAATATTACAGTTTCAATTGATATTGCGCAATACAGCTCCTGCACGTTTTCTTTATGTACCCTGTCCCATTGGCTGTGTGATAGACCAAGCAAAAAAGACATTTCTTACACCTAAAGGGAACTATCACAAAAAACAAACATTTATTTGTTTATCTTTACTGATACTCGTAATATAATTATTAATCACTTTCTGATATCATGCGTCCCCTAAAAAAATCACTTCAAACACTGAATTTGAATAGATAGACTACTGAAGGTCATGCAGCTTCAAAAACTAAGACCTGCTTAATTTAAAGGACATGATACATGCATGTTTTTTTAATCAAAATTTAAGCCCATCAGTCACAAAAATAATTGTGACAATTTGTGAGGAATATTTCGAGATATGATTGTAGTAACAATTTTAAATGATTATTCAATAAACGGACCTTGTTTTTATGCCCATCGTGTTGGTAATTGTTAGCGAAACTTCAACAAATATTTTAGCCTTAAGTCCATATTCAATATATTTTCAATAGTCAAATTTCTTGGCACTTCAATACAATCAAAGCGTCGCTTTAAGTAACTGTTTTTCCAGTCGGCAGCTCATGACTTTCTGTCTGTTGAAGAGTATAACGACTGTTTATTTAATTTTGTAGTCGATTATAAAAATGCCAGGTTTTTCATCAATATTAATAATATGACATTCCAACATTGCAGTCAACACTTGTAATTTGAGTCACTAATCCATGATTGATCTCCGCTAATTGTGAGCTTCTCTTTCCACAAGGGTAATCTCCAATCCTGCCAAGTCTACATCGAGTATACATCCCTCGAGGTAAGCACAACACACGAACCCGCAATCAAGCTTTGTAAGCATCTCTTCTGTAAGAAATATTTCTTCCCCTTAGAGATATATTTTCATATAATTATAGACATTTCAGATTGATCAAGTAAGTATTCCATAATGCATCCCTGCTCATTGTATATCAGATATACACACATATCATGTGCTGTATATCTTAAAGATTGCACGTATCGTAGCGGAGAATACAGGTTGATTAACCCTCAATATGATGATATGTATTTACTACAACTGGACTCTAATAATGAGAATATCCATATTATATAAATATAATAGATACCGAGCTCACAATTTTTGTATTCATCCGTGATATTATTAAGTATTAAATAAAATTACAATAATGTATAGTTATTCATTTGTAACGATAGAAATAAATAATTTGTGGAATAATCAAACTTGTCATCCGGGCACAAGTGCGGGTACGGCATCGAGAACATTATATTAGTGTGAATTCAGATGGCCACGTGGGCACTGATTTTGTTGCAGCCATAGCGGCTAATTGCGATGTTTTTTTTTCTCTTTTCAGATACTTACATTACAAAAATTGTTACATTTTAACTTCAACCAAAGTAAATCAAAGCAATATTTATGAATATTTACATTTATTTGGTTTTTAAATGTCATTTTTTTATATGGTGTAGTAAATACATATCATCGGGGCTCACGGATGTTTTTAGCACAGTTAGGGGGGGGGGGTTAAGTCACTAATCGATGATACGATCGCCGCTGATGGTTGGCGCTTCTTCCGTGAGCGCTCCCTCCTCGGCATCCAAGTCCATGTCGCGTGTTCCTCCGCCGGAGCAGAGGCGGCACTTGCAGCAGACGATGCAGGGTGCGGCCAGCAGCAGCAGGGGGCTGGCCACGAGCAGCAGCAGCCCGAAGCCAGCGAAGATGCCTACCACCTGTGCGCGGTGCCAGATGACGGAGGCGCGCGAATGCCCCAGCTTGTTCTTGCACGGGCCCTTGTCGTAATGCCGCAACAAGAAATCATCCTGAAAATTTAAAATAACTTTAGAAATTAAATATACACATACGATTATACCTCAAATTTTATACGCATCAGTTCATTCAGAAAAATATCGGCAGAGGCGGGATGCGAGCCTCGGAACCAACATTTGCTCTTGTTCATTACCCTAGTCCACTCGACTGTCTCCTGTCTTTACTTTATCTGTTATTTGAACTTTAAGCATTCACTTTGAGATCCATTTTAATATAAACCCTTCATAGTACAAATTAGAATTTGTTTAAAATAATAACCGGTTGGTTTAAGGTCTTTATTTCTTATTGCGCTCATGGAAATGTCAACTTTTGCAATTTGATACATTATTGAGAACATTCTTTACTTTCCAAATTTAGAGCGTATGGACACGGAATATTGCCATTTCATAGTTTTGTAGCTCAGATTGTCAATGCCTTGTCCCAGAACTCCTAAATACCCCCAGAAGTCCACATGGTAACATAGATGGCTCCCGGAAGCCTTAGGGGCAAGCTTACATAGACTGCAGCTGTATTACCAGAGAAATATTTTCAATAAAGAGTTTTTTTTAAGGAGTTCAGATGATTCGCTTGAAAACGGTCAGGATTGAGTGGATACATCTCAAGACTATTAGGGTTGAGCCACCCCTTAAGGACAAAATAAAATCGTCCACGCCTCGAGAGCGTCAGGATCATCCGTTCTCCATTAAAACGCTAATTATTGAACACTTATATTTCTCTATTACTACAGCTGCAATCTATGCAAGTTCGTGAGGTCTTGCCCGAAAGGCTTCCATGAAACATCTATGTTCCCGTGTGGACCTCCGGGTGCAGGTGTTCTGAAACAAGGCGTAGACATCCTGAGAGCTGTATGTATATATATATGTATATAATTGAGTCGGAAACATCAAGGTCAGATCCTATCTGCCCACAAGTGAGCGACGTCGATGACATTACTCCTGGCCATCATCAGATCATCCTGGGTGCAGCTATTCGGACACAGCGCACACTCCAGAAGGTGGGTCAGGGTCAGCTCCACGCCGTAGTCACATTCAGTCTGCTGTAAAACTGCCAGGCTTTCATTTGTGTCCTCGTCTTGATACAATATCAACCAAAGTTTGTGGCACTCGAAAGTCTGAGTTTACAGGTGTTCTGGGACAAGTCATAGACAACCTGAGCTTACAGAACTGTAAAACGACAATTTGTGGTGTCAATATGCTTCAAATATGGAGCGGGTATGGTTTTTTTTAAATACTTCACAAGTGATGTTTCATCAACATTGTAAGGTACATGTAAGAATAAAGGTTGCTTACATCGAGGCTAGCGAGGCAGTACCAACAAAAGACGTGCTTGCAGCGTTTGCACATCATCTGGGCGCAGCCCTCGTCCTTCTCTATGGGCACGCGGCACATGGGGCACCACTTTATAAGGTCAGACTCGGCGGGAAGACCAGCGATGCCGTCCAGCCCCCCAGCGCCCCCCGCGCCTCCGCCGCCCTCCAGCGCCTGACGCCCGTAAGCCGCACAATCCATCCCTGCGTGCCACTGAAACATAAAAATAACATTTTAAAACAAATACTACTGTGGCCAAAATATACCGCCGGTCGAGTCAGTCGGAGTCTGCCCGGGACCAGCGAGGAACACAAAAGTTTCGTCCGGAGCAGATGACCGACATTTGTCAATATTTTGTCTTCAATAGTGATGTTAAAGTTTCATCTGTGGATTCTATGACGATTTTCATGTTACATATGGCTAAGCGTTGTGGAGTGTTGATCCGCCAACGTCATTCACGCATCATCCTTATTATTACAGGAATTCACATTGAATGGATGGTGTTCATGGAACAACTTTTGTCTACAACTAATTTTGATTAATAGGCTATGACTGGCATTTAACAGGCGAGGGATCAAATTCACACCAACCGGGGGTATTTATATATTAGAGCTTAGAAATCAAATCATTTTTTAAATCTCCGTCGGGAATAGAAATCACGACCTTCAGTTTGGTAAGCAAACGAATTTACTACTAAACTATGCCCGCAGGCAATACGAAAATGTAATCAGTATTAAAATCAAAGAAATTATGTATTCTTTATTAGTTGTTACATATTGGAAAGTGTGACAAAATACGAGCATCTCATTTACACGTCTATTGAATAATGGAATTTCTCGCATAAAAATTATAGATCGAAATTTCAAAAATTAAATTAATATCCAAAAAGTTTAAGATGACTTTTTACAATTCGAGTGATACAACCGTAATTGTTGCCACGTCTCAAAAAAAGGTAAATAGAAACCATTAATTGAAAATGTATAATTCCACTTTAGTGTGTAAGAACAAAAGGAATTTAATATCGACCGTCACTAATCGCTGGTATTATCCATCGTATTATAAACGGCACTTGTGTCAACAGGTGTTTGGTGGAAGAGCCCAAGTCATCGTCACCTTCGCATTGTTTGCTTCGTCCATCCTTGGCACATAAAGAGCTGGACATCATCATGCCGAGGCAGAGGCGCATCGGCGTAACATGGATTTCCGGGTTTTCTCAGCATATTGCGGAACGCCCTTTTTTGAAACCCGATTTGAATCGCGGAACATAATTAATTACACAAGTCCAAATTTGAAATCCGCTGGATTTATCAGTTGCTAACTGATCATAATCTAAATGAGCGCATCTTCAAGAAGACTTGTTTACCGGTGTGATGCGGGTGTGAGGCGGGTAAAGTCCAGTTACACAAGTCTTATTTTGTTGTATTTATTATTAATTTTACATCCAGAATCGATCGGTGAAACTGTCTGAGATAACAAGTTCAGCTTTATTAAAGTATTTTTCAAATTCACCTGCGTAGCGCATTTTTAAGGGTGTAATTTCAAATAACGTTAAATTCTTATGGTGTTAATCACATTTTTAAAAATGTAAACACATATAGGAGAATATCGGCAGTTGGTGATAGTGATTCTGAAGCTTCATCTGTGGATTATACATACGGATAAGATAAGTTGATCCGCCAACGTCATAGACTACAGCCCGATTTTCATGCATCATCCTTATTATTACAGGAATTCACTATGAATTTCGTTTACCACCAATTTTTATTAATAGGCTACGCCTGGCATTTTACTGGTGAGGGATCAAATTCACAACAACCGGGAGTATTTATAGCTTAGAAATCGATGTAACTGTTTTTTTAATCTCCGTCGGGGATCGAAAAGACAACCTTCGGTTTGGCAAGCAAACGCTTTAACCACTAAGCTATGACCGCCGGCTCAAACTATTAAGATTTTAGATTTTTTTTAACACAACAAAATACCATTTCTTAGGTTTTCACATTACTAAGTCATCAACCCTAAAGAAGACCCCTTCGGTCGAAATATTGGAAATTAGTAATTCGCCACACATGGCTAAACCCACAATATCAACAAAATACTATTCTTACTATGCGTTTATTGGAGGGCAACAAATTAAGAAATCGCCCCAGGCGGCACAGTGCCTAGTTTCGCCACTGGGCGCCGTTACTGAGGAGAGAAACACCGGAGCAAAAAGACAAATAATTAATTTCTCACTATATTATTTGTATTGAACACTGTTTACCGAGAGCGGCGCATTAATTACTTGATAAATAACAGTGAGGAGAAAATTTAATTTCATGACATTAAAAGGTATGACTTCATATCAACACGCGAATAGCGTCAGACTAATCACCCAGTACAATTTTCTATACTGAATTGTATTTACTTTTGATGATTTTCACGATTTTTCTTTTTTTTAATTACCTAAGAAAACAATCGCTGTAACTACTAAGTTAGCCGGCGGGCATAGCTTAGTGATTATTGTCCTGGAAGGCCGTCGGGAACTATACACTTTTTAATTTTATTTTTCCCTTGCAGAAACATTACAAATTTGAACAACTCAACTAATTTCTCAAGTACAATAAGAATTAATCATAAAATAAAAAAATACAATACATGTATACAAATATAGGTACTTATGATTAAGTACTAAGAACAAAGCAATAAAGACAAGCAACAGAAGGTCCTAATGCTCATCAAACAGACGACGCCAACAGATTATTCCTTCAAAGAAACTCGAGGAGTTCATGTCTGAATTGGGCCTTCCTTACGTGAAATATATCAACATCCGAGGCGATTTAGGCGACCCACACACAAACACGAACACAACACACGTTTCTCGCTTGCAGCGTCCAGCCTCCCTGGCTGAGCGTCATAAAGTGCACTGGTCTTGACCGGGTGTGCTCTCCTGCATGCGTTTATATAAAAAAAAGATTTGGCTAAACAGTCTGAACCCTCTCCCAAGAGGCATAGTCTCTGGCAGGTTAGTATTACTCTTTGGGAGAGTGAACAATCTGTGTCTCCTTATTTTCACATATTTATCGGTTCCCGAACACGCCACGCAACAGCCGGAAGAAATGCATACCTAAGCACACATCCCTTCTTGTCTTCAACTCAATGCCCCCTAACATACCCTATACGAAGTTAGTTGGATACAGCCTCGGATAGTATCCATACACCCTCATGTGGAGAGACCTCAGAATTTTTTTCTGTACCCTCTCCAACATGAGGCTATATTTCAACTCATGGGGTGCCCAAATGATAGACCCGCTCTCGAGTATGCTACGGACCAATGAGTTAAGCAACATGTACTCGGCGGATCTGAGAAAGGCGGAGCTGAGTTGGGATGAGGCGAAGAAAATGGCGGCTGACAGAGATTTGTGGCGGTGGTTCGAGAATGCCAATTAGGGGTGCGGATATGATATGATGATGTACCTGGTTGGTGCAAGCGCTGCAGAAGTGATGCGAGCAGGTGGGGCAGAGCACCGGCTGCGCAGTTCCTTCGCGCACCAAGCAGACTGTCTCACAGCCCACGCGGGGGCAGAAGGCTCGGCTACCATCCATCGCAACCTCTGCAAATTAAAAAAAACATGACTTAATAAGTAAAAATCAACAATTGGCGCAAGCCCTAGCTGTCAACGCACGAAATAACGCACTTTCTTAAAAATATGGGTCAAGCTGTAAAGTTTATTTGGTTTAAGTGCACACTGTGGCAAACTGGATTTTTGGGACCAATTAATTGAATTATGTAAAACATTAGTTATTTTTAATGAGACCGGATGATTAAGCAGACACCCGAGGCCAAGGAGGATTTAGTCCTAAAATGCGGCTCAACCTAACCAACGCCACAAGATAAGAAACAAGGAGTAACCCATTCAAGCTTTGGTCCGCATCCAATGTTGCTTACCTTCGATGATGTAACGAGAACCGCGCTTACTTGTAATGTGCTATTGCCGTTGGTTTTATTATTCATAAAATACTACCCATAAATTTACAGGATAATCGGCAGTGCACTGTATCGGGAGAAGTCAATAATTATGTTATTTTGCTGGGGATAAACAAGTTTTCGTCACAAGCGAGATAATTGGATCTAATTAGTGTCAGCTGCTGTGTGAGATCGATTATATTCTGGAGCCCGAACTGTGTGAGCGTATTCAATTCTCTATATTATAGTGACAATATGAAAATCAATTTGTATTCGTAAATATGTAATTATTTATGACGCGATCGCACACATTTACACTATTACTCATCCATCGCCACCAGGGGCGAATCACCCGATAAGTACAAGAGGCGGGCGAAAAATGACAAATATATACTCGTATATTTAGCAAATTCGTTCCATATCTGGAACACATAGTAACCACAAGGAGAGCGATTCGTTTGATAAACAAAAACACTTTTACGTCTAACCTGCAATAAATGGAACACGTAAGATTCGTTCACTTAGTCTTTTCTACCGTTATTATTACCATGGTTGCTGCGCTTCGGAACCTTTCCTCCGGCGTCCACCAAAAACCGACAAACTCGTCTTACACTTGCAGATCATCAATACACGATTAATGTATGTCGAGTTTTTTTATCACTCGAAAAAGAGAGCCACCATAAAATGCTATGACGTTGACGGATCAACACTACACATGCAGCGCTTAGCCATATGTAGAATGGTAAGCGTCATAGCCACAGTTGAATATTGAGAATCAATTTCACCATCTGTCGGTATTCTCCTGTATGTGTTAACATAAAAAATGCGCCCGAAGACCTAATCCGCCCCTGACCGCGAGACAATATTTCATTTTTAAAAGCAAACTACAACGACCTCAGTGGATTAATAAAGATAAAAAATCGACAAAGAAAAAAATATCAAATAATATTTGCAAAAATAATTTGCATCCATTATATGAATAACTTAAATAATACTGATTAACTGGTTTTACTGACCATAAGGAAGTCCTTATTTATACAAACCTCTATTAAGCATGATCACTCTTCTATTAGGTTATTCGAAAAGTAATTATGTTGATAACTAAATCAATTTAAATAACATTTTTAATGTAGACATTTCAAATGAGGTATCCAGTGCATCAGTTGTCCCGTGAGCCAAATGTCCCGTGCACCAGACTTCCAGTGCGCCCCACGTCGTTAACGATGAGTCGCTGAACGAATCGTGTGTGAACTATAGGTCGTGACACCATACACATCGGGTATTTTATTTCTTGCTTGAACAGTTGTAAAATTATCAATAAACTAGGTGTAATATTAGTACATGTGCGTATACTTCACATAATTCATAGATGATTCCCTTCGTGTCATCATCCATTAGTTATTTTGTAGATTGTAAGAGTGATCTATAATAACTTTGTGAGTACATAGTTGTATTCGGTGTCAAGACCTAACGTACCAAAATAATTCGTTCAGCGACTCGTCGGTGAAGACGTGGGGCGCACTGGACGTCTGATGCACAAAATGTCTTGCTAAAATAACTAAACCGAACCTAAAGATTTGTCCATAGATCGTAGAGTCCAGAGATCCATATGTCTCTTTAACGAAATAACTTAGGTTATGTTACGTTACGTTAGGTTTGATTAGGTCAGGCTAGGTTTGTGAGACATCTATTGCACCAGTTGCCCTGTGCGTTAAATGTCCCGTGCACGAGACGTCCAGTTCGCCCCACGTCGTTACCAATGAGTCGCTGAACGAATTGTTTGGGGACGAAATGCGACGGAACCGTTGTATTCTCAAGATTAGCGCATTTACACATAACTCACATCACGGAATATCGAGTTCTGAATGCGCAGCAAGTGACAATCCGCTTATCGGTTATCAGTCAAGCCTTCCTGTAAGAGACGTTTATCTCTACATTTAATTGGCAGTTTGACAAGTTGCTAACAAAACTTCTAGGAAACATTGAATAACACTCGATAAAATACTTGTTTTCCAGGCAATAAATTACCGGAGATACTAACACAATATTTTTTTTTTCTCCATTTATTTCAAACGGCCATGACCGCTATTGGCAGAGGGTGTCTCATCTGCAGGTCTCGGAACATTGACAGTCAGTATTGAAAAAAATAAAGAGATTTTTTTAAATGTACAACATATACAGGAGAATACCGACAGACGGTGATAGTGATTCTGAAGTGTCACCTGTGGATTGTAAGGCGCATACTATTCTATATATGGCTAAGAGCTGCATGTGGAGTATTGATCTGCCAACGTAACAACTACAGCCCGATATACACCCATCATCTTTATTATTACAGGAATTCACTATGAATGGGTGGTCTTCACGGGATGACTTTTTTCTACCATCAATTTTGATTAATATGCTATGACTGGAATTTTACGGGTGAGGGATCAAATTTACACCCACTACCTTCGGTTTGGCAAGCAGACGCTTTAACCACTAAGCTGTGCCCGCCGGCAAATAAGATGTGGCCACAATATTGAACGAAAAAGCGAATTGTAATGACTTACGAGTAAAATAGATAGAAAGTATAATTGTAGTTCCTAAAATATCGTACAGCTTTAAAGCTATACGATATTTAAATGATGCAAACCATTTTGCAACGCTCAAGTATGTAAGATGCTTAAGTTTATTTTCTTCGTAAATATATTAGTTTGATTTATATACTGAGTAAGGGGCATGAGAAGATGGAGTTAAAGCAGATCTCTCATTGAATAATGTGTTACAAGATTATCAAGAAAGCAACTGTATTGCATTTAGCTTACTTAAATTTCGAAAGAATAACGGGATTAGCCTGGATGCGGAAGGCGGAGGATTGAAGAGGATGAAGACTCATTCGGGATGCCTACGTTCAATAGAGGACGGACACAGGCTGATGATGATTGTTTGTATCTGTTTAATGTTTTGACATCAGCACGATGTAGCCCTTGCTAACTGGTACCGAAAGCCTCGATAAACAATCTTTCGTCTTGTATTTTTGTCGCTTGCCATACCTTTATGTATGTGGCTACATTGGGGCTAGTTACATAGTTTTACCACCGGCGGCGCTGGTGACCGAGCACGGGCCGCGGAAGTGCGGACGGCACGGCAGTCGGTCACCACCCTTTGGCTTGGCAAGGTCGCGTTGGGGCCGCGCGGGACGTCATACCGCGTGGTCACAAACTTGTAATGTTTCTATCGAAAATATAATCTGTGCTTCTAAAAGAAAGTCTTTGTCTACTGTCCTGCTCTTCATCCTGCCTCACGAGACGTAATAACTCCTCCCTCTTTTTGAGAGAGGAAGATGTTAGTTTCTTCAGAGCTATTTTCAGAGTAAACAAACATGGAATTAGAACTTGTTCGTAGGAGTAGTAGTGTCACTGATGCGGTGTTTTCTCACCATGGTTGAGGCGGAACTTGCGGTGTTTGTCCACGAGGTCATCAGGCACGAGTCTCTCCACCTCCGCGGCCTGCATCACGCCCTGGCGGGGACATCGCGAGTCCGGACAAGAGATGTCGTAGGCGCCGTTCATGATCTCGTACTCCGCGTATGCCTGCATACACTGAAACAACGAAAACAAACATTACAGTTAATGACATCCAGCACGATTACAGTGATATCAACTAGATATAGCCCTTGCTGACGGGTAACGAAAACCTCGATGTCCAATCTTTCGTTTCTTATTTCTGTTCGCTTGTCCGACATGGATGTGTCCGCCATATTGGCATTAGTTATATAGACCGCCGCTTGGGGCGCCAGTGGAACAACGCCGACGATCGCGATCAGTAGTGCCCTGTCCGTTGGCGAGAACATATTGTATTGTGGCTCGACCTATGCTGTGACTTGGTCGAGCCAGAAGTTTGTCAATTTGTAACGTAAATATATGTCAATGAGCTTCTGGAAAAGTCTGTGTTATCAATCTGCTCCCAATCATGAACCCACGCGACGGAATAACACCTTTTTGAAAGAGAGTAGGATGTTAATAAATATAAAAATGATGTTTTTGATTTAAGTGGCAATAAAACGCGACGTTACAGGTGAAATTTTTTTAATTTGATTTTGACAGCCGCTGACAATTTATTTGCAATTTAAAAACATTGAACCTTTTGAATGCAGTTGCATTACCGCGCAAAGAATGCAACGCTGTTTAAACTAACAATCAACAAAAACGCAAATAGCCTAATTTTAATAATTAAAAGTACATTAACACGCAAAAGGTTTATAGAGTGATAAAAATTACAGGCGTCTACGCCGTAGAACTAAAGTGACGATTTCATCACAACTGTCAATTTAGTCGATAATTAAAAACGCATTATCACGCTTGATTGTGATTGCTTTGGGGCACAATTCACGCTTATTACGTTTGGCATAAGACACACAAATTAAAAGATAATTATCAAACAAACAACACTTTCAGTAATACTATTTAATTAGAGAAACCGTCCGTTTAAATAAAACCTGAATGTGAAGTAACTTCAGCGTCTCTACTTTAATCTCCAATTTTTCGAATATAAGAGTTTTTTTAATAAGTAACAGATACTAGAGAATACTGATCGACAGTGTCAAAGAAATATCATACAGTGAAACCACGATTAACCTTTCTCGCATAATACATTTTCCCGCACACACCGTTCATTTTGTATAATCCTGGCAAACACTTATACGAAACCATCTTAAATAAAGACGCATTTTCCGTTCCAAGGGTAACGATTTCCTTCATCTTTACGATTGACCGTGACTGTGGCATATTTCTTCGTAGATAGCCACGGGCGGGTATAACTCAATGGTCAAAGCGTTTGCTTTGCAAGCCAAAGGTCGTGGGTTCGATCCCCGACGGAGATTAAAAAAAAGATTTTTAATCGATTCTGAGCTCTAAAATACTCCCGGTTGGCGTGAGTTTGATCCCTCACCCGTTAAATGCCAGTCATAGCCTATTAATTAAAATTAGTGGTAGTCGAAAGTTGTCCCGTGAAGACCACCCATTCATAGTAAATTCCTGTAACTATAAGAATGATGCGTGAATCTCGGGCTGTAGGTTATGACGTTGGCGGATCAACACTCCACACGCAGCACTTAGCCGTATGCACCATGGTAAGCGTCATAGAATTCCACAGATGAGACTTCAGAATTACTATCACCATCTGTCGGTATTCTCCTGTATGTATCCACATAAAAAAAACATATGTGTAAAAAATAAGCAGCGAGCCTGTTTACACTAATAAGGATGATGCATGAATGTCGGGCTGTAGTCTACGACGTTGGCAGATCAATACCGCTTACAATCAGCGCTTATCTATATGTAGAATGGTAAGCGTTATAGAAAGCACAGATGAAACTTCAACTATCACCACCTGTCGGTATTCTCCTGTATGTGTTTACATAAAAAACAAGTTATAGACTTGCGTGACGTCTGACACGACGTGTGACATTTAAGTTATTAGCCTTCTTAAAATTAAAATTAATGACAATGCCAATGACAATCGAATGGCGGCAATATTTGGTGACCATATGTTCCAGACATAAAACGGATATGAGAAGACAAAAGAGTAACTCGTAACCTTCCTCAATCTGTCACTTTTAAGAGACAATTCAATCAAGAGTCGACTCAGTCAAGAGATAGTTGTCTCTTGACAGTGACGGATTGAGGAAGGCTACGAGTTAGTCGAAACTGCAGTCTTCTAAGCAGAGGTCAAACTCAATGTGATCCATGTAAAAACTAAGAGATAACTCAATCAAGAGTCAACTCAGTCAAGAGACAGCTGTCTGTTGACAGTGACGGATTGAGGAAGGCTACGAGTTAGTCGAAACTGCAGTCTCTAAGCAGAAGTCATACTCAATGTGATCCATGTAAAAACAAGGTAAAAAAAAAAAAAAATTATAATGGATATCAAAGTGAATGCTGTAAAACATTTTTTTTTAAGATTTTCTTGTTTTTTTATAATTACATATTTTAGGCTTCTCGCATAATACGGTTTTCAACATTTAATCGTTTATTTTATAGGGTTACATAAAACGTAGAATTGAGGTATGACCGTATATGAATTGTATGACCCTTGATATTTTAAGGTAAATAATACGACAATGACACAAATTCAAATAAAAAAACTATGCTTTTAGAAGCACTTGCAGTACAACCCGACATCCATAGCATTGAATACAAACATAACTTCGTAATTCAGCGAGCTATATAAAGCACTTCAAGAATGTTGCGAATCGCACAATTATTGTATTACGTACACGTACTTGAACATACAAATTCGGTGATACCTTTGAACGCGGCCGTTTCAAGTTTCAATGCAAGACATTACTTAAGACAATGCTCCATTGTCGTGACAAATTACCTTGAAATAGGGCGACCACCGTTGCGTAGTTTTTTTTTATTATAAAATCACGTGTAGGAGAGAGCACAACCGGTCAAGACGAGTGCACTCTATGACGTTCAGCCAGGGTGGCTGGACGCTCCATGCGCGAAACGTGTGTTGTTTGTGTGTGGGTTGGGGAGATTGCAAGTGTATATTTATCTGTTTCTTGAAAATATCCAGATTGTAGGATAGGGGAAACACAGACGCTGGAAGAGCATTCCAAGGCTTACCGGTGGCATTCAGGAAAGAACTTTGGAAACTGACAGTTCTTGGTCGACACGCATTAATCGTGTAAGGATGTTCCGCAAGTGTAAAACGAGTTTGTCGGTTGTGGGTGGGTGCAGAAGGAATTAGTTCTTTAAATTACGAAGTGCAGCGAACGTGGTAATAACGGTAGAAAAGACTAAGTGTACTAATCTTTCGCCTGTGTTCCATATATTCTGATAAAAGACTACTGTAATATTTGTCAATAAAATATGGTGGTTCAAGATATTTTACGCAAATAGATATTCAGAAAATAGAAGGCCAAACTCACAAGTTAATCAAATATAAATATCCAGGTACTATAGTAATTCATGGATGAACAAATATTTTGAAAGGTGGGCCTGAATATATTTTTTAAAAGAAATGTTCCCGATAAACAATATTCTTATTAAAAACCCCATAAGAACAGTTTCTACAAATGCATATATATATAGTAAGTAGGGTAAAATGTTATTCCTCCGATAAATAAATAAGTAATTAATTACGAGCTTACCTACGAAACTATGCTTTCGAAAAATGTGACATAAAAATGAAATAATTAAAAAACTAACTGAAATGCCATTTCAAAGATAATAAATATATTAAAAAATATATACTATACATAGAATGCACTCGGCGGAGGTATGAGAAGCAAACTTGACATGGGATGAAGCGACGAGCTGCTGAGCTTTATCACGGCAATTCGTGATGACCGTATACTCCATTCTCACGTATTTTGTGGTTAGCAACGGGTTAACAAAGAAGGCAGTTCGAGACACGCTGTAGCGTATTAACTTCGCAGCCTTTTGACTGAGGTCTTTTGACATCTAACTGATGCACGTAGAATCACGGGAAGGCCATCAGCCATTATCTAACAAGTAGCTTTTTGCGTGAGTCCAGTAACGAGTCCCCATCTGTGTCTCCAAAAACAGAACAAGTCCCCATCTGTGTCTCCAAAGACAGGTAGGGCTCGGCCTCATGGCCGAGAAAATGAGACATGTTCAAGAAAAGCAGAGACAACAATGGAGCGAAAATAGCTCGACCTTCGAATGAATTCATCTTGACACGAGATTCGATTTGAAGCGAGCGAATTTTTAAATCTTTAAGAGATGTAACGATATTGAGACCATCGACAAAAATAATATAATTACGAATAATAAGTTTAAGAGTAGTGTTATTTATATTTTAGGCATTTTACTACTCGGACTTTATTAAATAGGTTTTGTTGTTCCTTATTATTATTAGTCATATAATCTATTTGCAATTTTATACTATTACAAAAATCATTCAATGACAAGAATTCTCGGAATTTCCTGGAGAGACCACGTCACGAACAATGAGGTTCTCAGGATAATCAAGGAAGATAGGCACCTAGTAAGAACCATCTCAGAGAGGCGAGCCCGATGGATCGGTCACATCATGCGCCACGATGGTTTTCTTAACGACATTGTGGAGGGGATGGTTGAGGTAGAAACTGTAGAGGGCGCCCTAGACGGGAGTATTTGCAAGTGTTCGAGGACATGAGTTGTAGCTTTTATGCTGAGCTGAGGAGGGTTACGGAGGACCGAGAGGAATGGAGATCGAGATGCAAGATTCTGTTGCTGCAAACCAATCCATCAGATTGATACTACGAAGACAAAAATCAATCGTTGATCAATGGTTGATTTTACACACAAAGAAATGATATACTCCTGTGTACAGGTATTTTTTAATTGTAACGTAATTTACCTTTCATTCTCCTTGTATTACATTTTTATTGTAGTTAAATTTACCAGATTTTCTATTATCCAGACAACATTCATCTCTAATTATGATCAATACCTTACAATTAAAACTATATAATTAAATTTGATATTTTTAAGACATATTTTAGCTTCACCGATATGAAAATTCCATTGTGTAGCGATTTCGTATGAAGTTGAAATATTTTGTCTAATTTTAACGTTCTTCAGCACCAAAACCAATTAAAAGGCAAAAAAAACCTTTTAGCTAATAAGTTATTCAATAAATTGATATACACACACAAATCTACATCAAACATCATCTTTATGACATTTCTCTCATCAATATCGGAGGAAAAAAACCGCGGGCGCTGGAATTGGAACTCCTTTGCAAACCCAATTTTGTATGTGTATATCAATAAGTTAAATATTGGTATAGATCTTCAATCATTTATAAAGTATTAGAATGTTGAAATATACTCAAAAAAAAACAAACACAATTTAATGTGTTATTGTTGGTTTTTGTTGTTTTTAAAATTTGCATTTTGTAGTCACCTAAAAATGAAAACTTACGATTTTTTTTCAAGGATTGCTTCTACTAAGTTTAGCCAATTTCCGATGTTGCTTATCTTAGGTGATCTAACAAGAACCGTGCTTTCATTGTGCTTTTGTAGTTTGCAGATAAAAAAATCCAACAAAAAATACACTTCGACATTTAATAAATCAGATAAATAATGTTAGAATATCGTAAGTTTCAAGTCTTACTTGTTGTAAGCCACTGCTTCAATAATGTCAGACACTCTGTGCATAAGATACAATCACAACAAAGTGAGTAATTACATTAAAATTTAAATAAATCTGCACACAGAACCGGTAATCAAGTTTATTCCAATTATTGATACGAGTATAAAGGTACACCGCAATGTATTTTTTTCAATAAAGTGAATAAACACGCGAGATAAGAAGTTATCAAAACGAATAGGTAAATTGAAAGAAAAAAGTCAATTCATTTAAATGGTGATGGATTAATCAGCGTAATACATCGATTAAGATAAATGAATAAAGTCATTAAACTAATTTAATTATCACTCGAAGCGGTTTTTAACCCTTCTTCCCTGGCAGTTTTACAGCGGACCGACTGAATGTGACTGCGGCGAGGAGCAGAATCTGTCACACCTTCTGGAGTGTGCGTTGTTTCCGAGTAGCTGCACCCAGGAAGACCTGATGGCCGGGAGTAACTCCATCGACGTCGCCCACTTCTGGGCAGACAGGATCCGATCCTGTTGTTTCCAACACGATTATATATACCCTTCTTATTTGAGATCCGTGGTTCTATTTATAGTCTAACGGCTAACAATCTTTTGGAAGATCCACGACCCTTCCTTACCATGGTGAAAATATCCGAGAGCTCCGATGATATGTATTTTCTACACCATATGAAAATTTCATTTAAAAACTGAAAAAATGTGAATATTCCTAAAAATTGCTTTAATTGAATTGCTATGGTAGAAGTTGATATGTAATAATTTTTGTAATGTAAGTATTTGAAAAAGATAAAAAAAATCGCTATTAACCGATATAGCAGGGGTAGCCAACAAATTCAGCGCGCATATTTACCCCTGCGCAGCCCGATTATTCCACAAATTATTTATTTCCATCCCTACAAATTAATAAATATACATTACGATAATTTTATTTAATACTTAATAATATTGCGGAGGAATAAATACATTGTGTGCTCAGTATCTATTATATTTTATGTGGATATTCTCATTATTAGAGTCGAGTTGTAGTAAATACATATCATTGGAAAGCAATGCGTGATCGGAGCGCTCCGTATCACCGCAGCCTATCTTATCTATCACCTGTCGGCTCTTTGACTAATTATCTGTCACTACAAGCGAAATGATAATACAACTCATTTTCATATTTTTATTTATGCATGTACGAAGAACGAACAAAAATAAGAGACGAAGATCGTATATCGAGACTTTTAGGCACCAGCCTGCAAGGGCTATATCGAGCTGATATCAAGGTATTGGTTAATGATTTAATTATATAGTATAATAATTAAACTGTTTTTATACTTTGCGCAATGTACGAGTAACTTCTTTGAAGTATACTTCTTTCAAAATGGCTTAACTCATCAATGTGTTCTGTTTTAGCGCAAAATTCAAATACATTCATAAAAAATGACTATACATACCTGCATTACTGAAAACACTTATTAAAGGTACTGCTTTAAGATCTCATAATCTATTCCGTTTATCATAGTTGAGAACGAGCTTAAAAGAATAATGTTTTTTGGTACACGCTTCTTGTCTTATCTTGAACTACTTGTAATTAGCATACAGGCCTGTATGTGCACCGCAGTCTAAGCTCTAAATAAAAAATAATATATCTTATTTAAATATTATAATGTCTTCTTCGTTGGGACAATATCAATGTTTTTAATGAGGTTGAGTGATTAACCCGACGCTCATTATCAATGACACCTTTTCCGCGGGAAATCCATCGGTAATAAGGAACAGTTTGACGCGTAGTTCTGCAAAGAATATAATAATTATATATATAGTTGACATCATAATTACGTAATTGATTGCTCTGGGCTAATTACTAAACTGTGTAGAATCGTCGCCGACTAGCGGTATATGTAGCTACCTAGCGGATATGGCTTGGTGGTTAAAGCGTTTGCTTACCATACCGAAGATCGTGGGTGCGATCTCCAAAGGAGAAGGAAATAAAAAATATTTTTATTACATTTCTAAGCTCTATAAATACACTAAGTTGATGTGAATGTGAATGCCACCCATTGCCTATTATAAAATTGGTAGTAGACGAATATCGTTCCGTAAACACCACCTATTCATAGTGGATGCCTCTTTAAAATTGATGATACGTAAATGCCGGACTTTAGTATATGACATTGGCGGATTAACATTTCACATACTTTACACATTAAGCCATATGTTAAATGGCAAGCGTCACAGAATTAAAAAATGAGATTTCTCTATAAACATCTCTCGGTATTCTCGATTACACTGCTAGACGATGACAGCGAGATCTCACATGTTGATTATTTTACTAACCGGCCTGGACTTTTTGTCCCCCATATAATTTTTTTTTTCACAAGCATTAATTTCTACCGACAATCTATTTATATAGTGTTACGTATAGGTCACGTCTTAACTATACACTGTATGGAAATAATTATTTGTTAATCGTACACATATAAGCTTAAGTTTGTGTATGTTTCGCTGTATGTATTAGACTTTAACCACTTTACTTGAACTTGCGTTTCCCATCACGCCCGCACCGGTGCGTGTGTAGTCTATATAACAAAAAAAAACATTTGACATACAGATGCAAGCCTGCGCCCATGCGGACGGCCTTCATATACAAGAAAAACTCACCAAAAATATAATACACTGACATCAGTATGATGCAGCCCTTGCTGACTGGTACCGAAAACCTCGATATACAATAGTTCGTCTCTTATTTCTGTTCGCTTGTCGTACATATATGTGTCGCCATTTTGTAATGTCGTTAGGAGGACTAGTTACATAGATCGCCATTGGCGGTGCGATGTGACAAACCACGGCGCCGCACGGTGCTATTTGTGTGCCGACCGCGAAAAATGACGTATTGTTGTAGGCCAGGCCTGTTGAATGCTGTGACTAGGTCCGGGCCATAAGTTTGTAAATGTCAATGTGCTTCAGAAAAATCTTTGTGTTGTTAATCATCTCCTCATCCTGCCACCACGCGACTGAATAACTAACTTTAAAGAGAGGAGGATGTTAACACATAATACAATGCATTTAAGTATTTATTAGAAGATTTTTGTTTGCTAATTGATTTGCATTGCATTCTACTCTTCTACGTATATCTGTATGAGAGAGCGAAAAATATATTTCTACTTGACAAAACATCCGACAAAAAATAACAAAAATAAATCAGCGTGCCTCTAGGAACTTATCTGAATGCTTATCGATTTTTGATAAGGATAATAAAAAAAAATAACCAGAAAATGCAGATTTCATTAATTTTTTTAATAACTTTATATAATATCGATGTTAAAATTGTTTTATTTTTAATATTATTTTCATTCTACATTTTTTTTATTTATGATTTTTTTGTTAATTTTTCTTAAAAAACCCGAGGGTGAAGTGTTTAAATGGATCTGTAGAAAAATTCGATGGTATAGAGTGTATAGACATTAAATTTATAGCATATATATGACATTAAAACTAAATGACTTGTTATTTTTTTTGTAATAATGATCTGGATTGTCGTTCGTAGGGTGTTGAAATCACAAGTCTTTGGAACCGTTGAGGTTTAAGGACGGAGAAGGCATTCTAGGAATCCCGTAATTCTGGGGTCAGAGTGGAAAACTTGTATGATGAGAAAATGTCGAGGTCACCAAATGCGGGAAAACTTTAGTAAAAAGCGAAAATCCGCCGTGGGTGGACCTACAGAAATAACGAGAGACGATTTATGCGACTTCAGTGGCGTAACTTTAAGGTCTTGTATGCCGCGAGGATCTATCTTGCTTATCTCCTTTTAGGCCGCGATGGAGGCAATCAATCTTCTTCAAAGGTTATAAATATTTTTTTAAATCCCGGAGTGGACTTCTGCTCTCTATCTGTGAAAGCTGAAAACATTTTTTTTATATAAATAGAGAATATAGCTTTTTCTTAGGTAAAGTTAACCTAATAGCGGCACCGAGTGTAGTTTTTTAAATTTATTTTATTTGTTAAGTTTAACATAGATGAATGAAACTACTTGTGTAAGCGTGGTTCTTTTTAGATCACCAAAGTGCCATATGTCGGATGCAGAATGTGACTTGGATGGATTACCGCCTGTTAGTTACCGTTGAACCGCATATAAAGATTCAATACTTAAGGTATTGGGAGCGTCGAGATAATCGTCTAATCTCCTTAAAAATCCTATTAAAAATCACCCAAAATATGCCTCGGATACTCGTCATTAAATTTTTCAAAAACAGTGATATTAGATCGATATAGTCCATGCAGGCTGGTGCCAAAAAGCCTCGATATACGATCTTTCGTTTCTTATTTTTGTTCGCTCGTTTGATACGCATATATAAAAATGTTAAGTGTAGATTTAAGGAGCCATAAGAGATGGCGCTTGAAAGCGCCATTTTGTTTCTTCTGACCTATCATGTAGCCGCTACCTATCATGTGACATCAGATAGTTTGTCAAATGGCCGACATGTGATCTTCGGGCGCTGGTACTGTTACTGCGCGAGTCGCTTTCTGCCCCAGCACCGTTAGGTACAGATCATTCATTGTTTGGACCCGGGCAGAATACCGAAGTTTGTCAATATGTTATTTAAAATAAACATCAATTTACGACAAGATATTTGATTTTTGACTGCTTCACATTCATCCACTGAGCGTCCCGATGACGATCCCGGCAACATGGAGTCGCCCTTTTAACGGGAGATGTCAACAGTAATAAACTTTCTACAATATCCTTGTTACACGTTATGAAGCCTAATAAATGGTTTAAACAAGAGCTAAACATCATCAAGCATTGAAAATTGAGTCCGCTTAAATGGTCATTACTTAAAATTCAGTAATTGCTGAAAATAATATTATTATGCATTAAAAATCGTATTTGTTTAGAAATTTTTGAGTTACTGTTGTAACACATTAGCAGCACAGCAATAACTTAATAAGATGTTAATGTGGAAAATATTTGTGTTATATATAACGTGGTCTATGTCGAACTGCAAGTGATTAAAGGTTCCAACTCAAATCACAAATTACAAAAATAAGAATTTAAACCTGTTTCTCTGCGTTCAAGATATAACATTGACATTCTAGACCTAGATATCATATCATTACAAGCCTGCATATCATGATATACGCTACTTAAATATATTACTGTACCATTTTATTTTTTGTGTGATACTCGTACATACTTAAACAAAAATGATTCAGTCATATTTAGTTAATAATTCGACAGTTGTTTTATCGTTAGACCACTTGCATATTGCACCTTTAAATTTGTAGTCAAAATAATAGTTTATTTATTTATTGCGTATTTGAAAAAAACATAAATATTTAAAGTTAAAACATGAGAAAACGATAATGGCATTAAAAATGGATTACAAATATGTACAACTTTTTCCTTAGGTTTATGAAAGTCGATTTTCAACGATTTCCAAAAATCGCTGCGGAGCAAAAACACATCAAAAAAAATAACTAAACATACAAAATGGCCAAAATAATTACACAAAATATAGAAAATTGACTATACGTAGCCCGTTAAAACTCTAATTACACCTTATTTATTTAATTAACCCCTAGTATTCGTGATATACCTTAACAATAACAAAGTCAATTTAATTTATACATATACAAATTCATAACAGTAAGTGGACGAGTGGTCATCGCGTAGAATAAATGAATTGAACATGGTTTACAAGGTGCGTGGTTCGTATCTCCTTTGATGAAACAAATCCCAAATAAGTTAGTGTTTACTATAGATTTGTATGTGAATCAGATGTTTAATATTTATATAAATTGTCATTACTTTATAACGAATTGAGAATAATGGAAATATATTTATACTTAAAAGAATATATTCAAAGTTTTTTTTTTAATTTATCAACAAGCAATATTGCAATTTAACAAATTCTGTTAACAAGCTTTTTTAGATTTCATACGATTCAATGCGCTATTATTTTTGAAATCCCATCACACACAAAATATTACAAGCAATTTATAATTTTACTTGAAGTAAATGGCGTGAAGAGCTGTTGAAATAAATCACTGCGTAAAAGCAGTAGAGAGAAAGATCATACGCAATTTGGCAATGCAAAAAAAACAGTGAAAATTATTAAAAAGAAAACTATGCGAGTACATGATATGAAAGCAAAATTGTTCGTAATATAATGAGAGAAGGAATGTATTGCTGGTTTTGAAGTTTACCGTGGTGTATGATATTTTTATTGGCCATTAAATCGAGAAATCACTTGTGCTGGACGCCACTGAAGCAGCAGTCGTAAAGCAATTAGTTTGTAAAACAGAAAAACGGGCAAAACAAATTCGACCGAAAGCGAAAGGTTTGGGTTTTTAATGTACAAATAATAATTTATAAAAGTGATATTTCCAACACAAAAGGATAATTTTTTTCAGAAAATAAATCCAGTTTCACCATAGTTACAATTATTTAGTACGACTACAAGACAACACCACTCCGTAGAGAATTTTTTTTTGATAGTTTCCCAATATCGTCCACAACTAATAATTTGCTTGCCATAATGAATAAACCCAGAAACCCGATACATATCTTATATTACATTACATGTATTGGTTTTCAATTGCGAAACGGAATGTGCAACAAGGAAAAACAATTAAATTAGGAATAAATTTCGTTAACGACAATAGCACACTGTAAGCATGGTTCCTGTTCGACCGTCACAACAACATGGAAACAACGCGCGGGTCAAAACATGGATGGGTAATGCGTGTTGTCTACCGCGTTCCGTTAGTTGGGTTGAGTCTCCTTTTAGGATCAAATGGTTTAGAATTCGGGAGCGTCAGGGTGGTAAATCAATCTCATTTAAAAATTCTAACTACTAAAAAAAGGCTTTCATGCTGTAAGTCTTCGAAATCATGCGTGTTCGTAGGTGGAATTCCAGGTACAAAAATATCTTGGGTTAAAGCATGGACAACGGCAGCTGACAGAACTGTCTGGCAAAAATTTGTAGCATCCTATATGGAAGAAAAACGAATTGATACTTCGTACTCTTCTTACTCAACTTCAACCTAAACTTGAAACAAATACGAATTCCAGAATATGCAATTTAAATAAAGAACTCTCTAGAATAATCTGTAAATGATAAAACTGCCTACATATTACAAGCTACACTATATATAAGTGGACACGGTTAACGATTTCTTACGGCAAGCGTTAGCTAGTTTGAACGTACTCATAGAACGTATGTGAAAACCATTTCGGGAAGCCACCAGAAGCGTTCACGCAAGAATGCCTCTGAAGATTGCGCAACTTGGGATAAACAAATAAACAGATAAACAGACAAGTTTTTGCATCACGTATGAACATGTTGCAAAAACTTTGTTCGAACGAAAACAATGGGCGGCAATGTCGGCAAAAAATCAGAACAAGGTCAGTGGCATTTTTTCAGTTTGATGATTCAGAAGATCGCACAGAGCATGACCGAAGAAAATTGACGGAAAAAACATACTATGTGAATCGGCCCGAGAAGCACTGATACAATTATTGGCTGTACGTTTCAGTGGCGCTCAATATTTTCAAGAATTCGATATTTACATTACTTATATGTTCCCGTTAGTCTATCTTCTTCGTAGTATCAATCCGGTGGATTGGTTTGCAGCAACAAAATCTTGCATCTTGATCTCCACTCTTCTCGGTCCTCTGCAATCCTTTTTAGTTCAGCGTAAGAGCTACAACTCATGTCCTCGAACACTTGCTGCAAATACTCCCTCTGCAGTTTCTACCCTCAACCATCCATTCCACAATGTCGTGAAGAAGACCATCGTGGCGCATGGTGTGACCGATCCATCGTTCTTACTAGGTGCCTATCTTTCTATATCGTCTTTTATGTCATGAACTAAGATAAATATTATTGATAAGAAGGGGCCCAGGCACTAGCTATCCTGGAAAGCTGTCGGAAATTATAGATGGAATGCACTCAGCGGAACTCAGAAATACAGTGCTTATTTTTTACTAGTATTATGGACTAAAATGTCGTTTCGGTATAGTTTAAAACTGGTTGTTTGGTCACACTTACGATTCGATAAATAATAAAAGTTGGGTGACGTCATCAATACAAAACCAGCGTACATACTCGTAAATATATCTTTATTAATTACTATAATTATCGCGCATAATCATTCATGATTGTGCATTTATATGAATTATGGAAACAGAATTTTCCTTCTCCGTGCGCTACCAGTAGTAACTAACAATTAAGATTAAAAGATAGATTATGGCGCTGTATATATCACTTCATATTACAAAATACATAATAATAGATAGCATATAATTATGTCGGAACTATGTGTTAAACCATTGTAACATAATTGAGATTAAGATAATTAATTAAAGAGAGAGGGAGAAATAAAGAAAGAGAAAAACATTTTTAGAAGCCGTTTTAAAGACTGACGACCCATCACCTTACACGCAAAAAAAACTCTTCTTTATCCAACATATGGTCATCCAAATTGCTGCCACTTAGTTCTGTCAGCTGCCACACCTGTGTCCATTTGGGGGGATTGAATTTCCCGACAACCTCCATAACAATCCTGTTGTTTAAAGAAATTTGGTAGCTGTTGTATCCGAGGCATATTTTGGATGATTTGTTAACCGGATTTTTTAAAAGGAAATCGAATGATTAGTCTGACGCTTCCGAGGCCTGCTCCATATTGACCAATAGATTATAAAAAATATATTTCCAATACTACTTCCAATGCCTAGCACCGCGATCGCTATACATATCAAAGTTATGCCGAATACAAACTATGCAACAATGGCAATGATTCACCATGAAGAGAGTTTGGACGGCTTATAAACTGCATTTATTGTTTATGTTTTTCTGTTGCGACAACTCTATAGTTGGAGCATATAGTACGCTGCAAGCACAAAATCTTAGTAAGAAAAAAATGGAATCTTGAGAAGCTCAAAAAAAAGGTTGGGCAATAAAGCACGAATATTTACATTATTAAAAAAAGTATATTTTCATTTTCCGACTATAAAACTAATAAAAAAATACATGAACATATATTTCGGATATTAAATTTCTTGGTATTACGTCTGCATCATTCGCAGGGCTAAGATGAATAAATATTTTTTTTTATAAAAAATGTATAATGTTGCTATGGGAGAAATTAAGAGAACAGAGTTGTCAGTAATTTCAATTTTCTCATATCTACTGATATCAGCTTGATATAGTATAATATGTATAATATATCATATAATATGATGATATCAGCTTGATATAGCTCCTTAAGGCCGATGCCGTAAAGCCTCAACAAGCGATCTTTTGTCTATTATTTTGGTTCGCTTGCGTGACATCTACATCGAATGTTTGCATACGCCAAAAATAATTGTTATGACAGTTGGCCTATTGCCGGTTGGTAGGACTGTCGTATTGGCAGTTGGTACCGTGGAGATGTGAGATCGCGCCGTGGGCCGGCAGTTGAAGTTTGACTCGCGCCCGTCACAGTGCGCGCGTCCTGTGTGTTCGCTGTGGCGGGCGACGTTTGTGACAATAAACAAATAATATGTGAAACAAGTGTTTATATTGTAAACCTGATCCTGCATCATTCATCCAGTTAATCGATGTCCATAAATGGAAGAGGAGGATATCACTACATTCGTTTCATCGTTCAAGCAAGTGGATATTAAAAAGATCATATTAACGATTGTTTCATTGCTAGAGAAAAAGGTTTTTTGTTCTCTTGAAACGCTAATAAATATATTCTAATTATGTGTTAAGATGTAGTAAGTAATAAGAAATAAATAAAACTTTCATAAAATAAATAATCATAAAACACTCGGGTAAAAGAACATGCCATGAAAAAGTTTTGTTCTAACTTTTTGCCTGAATTTTTTTTTAAAAGATTTTTAATATTCAAAGTTATCGAAAAAATAATACAGTTTTATAGTAAAATGCTTCGAAATACACATTTCTATGAATTTAAGAATATGAAAACATGAAGTGCATACCACATTATATAATATTTTTTAATGGCTAGAACAATTAATTCAATAAATCGCGTAAATCCCATTTGTATATGGGTGGAATTATCAAAATATTTAAGCAAATAGTAAATAAAAATAAATGTACGTATAACGATTGATGTTATATTTTTTTTATTTGGAACAGATGAAGCTTTCATTGAAGGCGAAACCGCGGTATTTCCAGCAAGTGAATAAACAGTACTCAGTGTGTTGCATGTTTAAAGAAGATAGGATATATTATCTATTTAATATAACTCTATGCGAAATATCTGGGATTAACAGCGCTACTGGATCAAATAAAAGTGCCGACTCTACAGCGCCTTTATCGTCCCTATTCTTCTTTACACCTGTGAATCTTGGCATCTCACCAAGAGCCAATGCAGCTGTACAATGGAATTCTAAGCAGAATACTGAGAGTATAATGGTTTGACTTTGAGAGGAATGAAGAGGCGAGAAAGCGGACAGGGCAGTCTTTTATAATACAGTCCGTCAGTAGAAGAAGGAGGACCTGGCTAGGACGTGTTTTAAGAACGCAGCAAAAGCGCATAAACTATAGCTGCTGTTTTCTTCAAGCCTCTGGGCTCGTGCCGTCCTGGAAGGCCGTCGGGAACTATACACAGAATGTACTCAGCGGAGCTCTCGACTTGGGATGAGGCGAAGACTATGGCGGCTGACAAAGCATTGTGGCGGCAGTTCGTGAATGCCATATGCTTCAGTTAGGGGAGCGGACATGATATGATGATTTTCAACACTATCCAGTCCGCGCGCTGCGCGATTAAACTTACGCTGGAGGCCGACTGTTTTTTTAAAGAATTGCTAAATCAATCGTCATGTGTTCAAATAAATTTAAATATGACCCTCACTGAAGAGGTTTGAGATCTTTGAATTATGGTCGAAAGTAAAAACAACACATATGTTGTGTGATCGGCCACTAACGTTTGAAAAAACATCACAAGCTGTGTATAGTCGGCCAATGAGTTGGCGGAACGATCACACACAAGTTGTGTGACCGGTCTTAAGCGTTTGGCCCGGCGATTACACACACATTTTGTAATCGGACTGGATAGTGTTAATATTTAAAATGGATCTCAAAGTGAATGCTTTAATTTTTATTGTAGATATATAAGAGGATACAATTCTAGAGTGACATTTGAAACGAGAGACCCTTTTACAATTACGTTTCTTACCACAGAGCGTTACCAAGGTGACAACGGACGAGTATATGTGGTTAAGAAACCGCGATTGACACTTGGTGGTAAAATAAAAATGGCGCATTATTATCATCCTTATTGTTACAAGAGAACAGATCTCTTCTAAACCACAAAATCCCATCAAGACAAATGCATTGTAAGAGTGTTTGACATACTTATGCAAATAATTCATTACAATTCACTCATTTCTGACTTGAGTGTGGACGATGAGATTTGAAACAGTCTTCTCTTCTTCTTCGTGTCAGCGACGTCAAATTATTTTTGCCCAGTATCTGGCAACATCGACAGCCCGTGTGTTGCCCAGCATTAGGTCTTGAGATGTCCAGCTTGTTGCGCACATGGATCTTAGGTGTGAGGCGGTCTGCAGGTCTCCACAGTCGCACAATTGAGTGAATTTGAGACAGTCAAAGAGGGATACACTTGTTTAAAAACGTATAAACGTTTGTCTTGAGTGTTGAAGATGATACTATTACAGTAAGGCTTTAAAACGGTTTTAGGGATCTAATTTATTTATTTATTTATAATTTATTACACAGAACCGAAGTTCCAAGGTACAAAATAATAAGAAACAGAGCATATATAAATATACAATACATACAAAAGGTAATAAAAAATAAAAATAACATAAAACAAGAAGAAGATGACACGTGTCAGAGATCAAAGAGATCTAGGAGAACAATACCATCGACAAAAGAGGAAAAGGACCGAGGTGTGCTGGTAGGCCATTTAGGAGCGCCATTGCCGTTGTATCAAATTGAGTGCTTAAAGCTCCACAAGTATCAAATGGGATCAAAAACAATGCATGGCTACGAGCACGGGTGTACTTATCTGGAACATAGAAGTTAAAACATTCAAGAATCCCAGGGTTGTGTATTGTACCGCGAAGAAGAAGGAATGAATGTTTGAGAGCAGCAATTTTCCTCCGGGACTCTAGCGAATGGAAAGAAAGCATACCTAGAAGAAAAAGAGTTGGGTAATGTTCGGAATTGATTGAATTGACTTTAAATACAATTGGGCGATAATCATTTAGTCCCTATATGTATGAATAGTCGAAGTATGAATATTTTTCCCAGATGTCACATAATAGCATAGCCACACCTTCTAAATTCAGAACATTAATGCCTCGGCAAAAGTCTATAGTGACGTTTTCGATTTATTATATTTTCCAATTAGGGAGCGAATATAGAAAAAAAAACTTACCGAACAATGACATGGCGTAAAAGTAAGATATCTTCATGAAATGGTGATATTTTAAATACCTGAGGACAAAGAAACACAAATAAATTAGAATACATTTATAAACATTAAAAACAAACTATTATAAATAAATTATTTGATCAAAAGTAATCCTACATATGTAATCAATACATTAACAGGTAGTGCTTGTTATAAATTATATGCAGACTTCTTTGTAATGTTAAATCAATTAAATACTATATATATACACAGATAATTAAATTATTAAGTGTACTGTTTGGGTTTCGACTAAATTTTAAGATGTAGAGGACCAAGTATTTAAATAACAATTTATATATTATATTTTTTAATGCGTTGATAATACTAACTAACTTCACATTTATTGATCAATTTAAATTATAGTAAGTTAATAAGAGTGAAAGAATATTTGGAATCTTTTACTCCATTACAAATTCTACAATCTACGAAAGGGCGCAATATGAAATAAAATTATAGAAAATTGCCTTCAGCGCCCTTAGATCACTCGGCGCCTTAGGCCGTTAACCGACTTCGCAACCCTAATTAATTAATAAACCAATGATATATCCAACAATTGATACACATAAAAAATATATAGCAAATACCATATTGTGTGTTTTATATTTGTATGTGCATCGATTTATGAAATATTCTTGATGTAATTAACACATTGTTTACGGGAAACGTATTACTACGTTTTTTTAGTCTGGTGGAGGACGGGTAACGTAATAATACGTGTTGCGTAATAACGGATTTTGTTGCTAAATCGTATGTCTTACTTCAAACTACACATTTCATTAATAAATTTATATTTATTATGCGTTAGTTTTAATTTATTATTAAATTATGAAAAGAAAAAAAAAGTGTAAAAATATACAATGTGTTGTGTGCTTGAAGAAACCTTGACGCAGATCCCGTTGGCTTGATTTTTTTTGACCTTCAATGCGCAATATTTGTTTTCAACTTGTACGGAGAATTTGGGTTCTTTCCACCTGACGAAGGGATGAATGGAAGAAATGTTTTGTTCATATTTCTTCAAAATAATTGTGTTTATGTGAAGTGTTACTTTAAAGGACGTTGTTTGTGTTTGTTTACCATCATTTTATCATTGCTGTACAATAAGGTACAATACATTTTAAATAAATAATAAAATTTCACTAAATTATCGCAAATATTTAAAAAGTTATAGACTTTTAAAAAATTATAAATTAACTCGCGCTCGAACCCAAAAATCGCCCGCGCCAGGCTGCAATCAGCATAAAACAATGCCGGCAAACAACATGTGTTAAAATTGTAAATTGAATAAAATTCATTTTAAAATGTAAATCATTATGGAAAACCCTGCAACAAAAAAATAATATGGTTTTACAGACGCTCGGTAGAGCACAGAGAAAAAAAAACTTGGATATAGCGTCGGAATATTATGGAAACAAAGATGAATTCAAACTGATTATACACTGACGTCGAGAGTGTATACAAAATCAAATTCATTTTATAAAACTTCATTCAAACATATGCCTTTAATTAAAACAGCTGACGGCAGCTAACAACAAAAAGCGCAATGAATTTTGCAGGACATGCATTATTATTTATCTCGTCAATTTTATACATGTGCAAGAGTTGATAAAAAGCAAAGTAGATTATATTTTTTGTTGATATTTATATATATGTCGGTTTTTTCGTGCTACGACGGTTTCACCATCGTCAAATATAAAATATTTTAATACATGACAATATGCATAGTTATATTTACATATTTCGTTCCTAACAATTCTTCACCATCCTGCATTAACGTTGATTGATGTTTTTTTTTAATTTTAATTAAAAAAGTAACAAATTAAAAATATTTAGTTTTGATTCATAATTTATTTTTAATGGTTACATGTTGACGATTCATTAATTCATTATTAAAGATGATCTCCAGGGAGACAGAAACATGTAATTATTAAAAATAATTTGTGAATCAAAACTATAATATATTTTTAATTTGTTTGTTTATTTATTAAAAAATATTTAAAATTATAATTTTGCAGTTTCACTAAGTATTATCAGTTGATAACCTTATTGTTATTGTTTATTTAAAATATTCGCAGAGCTGACTTGGGACGAGGTGAAGGTTGTGGCAGCTGACAAATCTGATTCTTTTTCGTAGTATCAATCCGGTGGATTGGTTTGCAGCAACAGAATCTTGCATCTCGATCTCCATTCCTCTCGGTCCTCCGCAACCCTTTTCAGCTCAGCATCTGATTATAGAAAGATAAATAAATAAAGAAAATCCTTACGGCAAGATTTTCCTAGGATTTCCTGTATACCCGGATTTCTGGGTATACAGATGTTCTGGTGCAATGTATACACAAACTGAGGTTACATAACTGTAAAAACGCCAATTTGCAATGTTCATGTGCTATAAATATAGAGCGGACAAAATACATTTTTTAGATATCACGGGAAATATTTTTTGGATTACTCAGGAGAGCATGAACTACAGCAGCCTTTGTTTTATAGCAAGGGTTCTCGCTGTACTGGAAGAGTATATTCGACAAGCTTGAGGCGTAAGTACATTTTTTTTTTATGTAAATACATACAAGAGAATACCGACAGATGATGAAAATATTTTATATTCT
This sequence comes from Glossosoma conforme, assembly GCA_022606575.1. NCBI lineage: Eukaryota > Metazoa > Arthropoda > Insecta > Trichoptera > Glossosomatidae > Glossosoma > Glossosoma conforme. Next base: position 832,576 of record JAGTXR010000048.1, read on the forward strand.
GAAGTCTCATCTGTGGAATTCTATGACGCTTACTATGATGCATATGGCTAAGTGTTGTATGTGGAGTGTTGATCCGCTAAAGTCATAGACTACAGCCCGAGATTCACGTATCATCCTTATAATTACAGGAATTTACTATGAATGGGTGGTCTTCACGGGACGACTTTCGCTACCACAAATTTTAATTGATAGGCTATAACTGGCATTTTACGGGTGAGGGATCAAATTCACATCAACCGGGGGAGAGCTTACTTTAGAGCCGATTTTTTTTTTTTAATCTGTGTAGGGGATCGAACCCACCTTTCGCTTGCAAAGCAAACGCTTTGACCATTGAGCTATACCCGCCGGCATATGTACGTGTATTATTGTTAGTATTAGTTCGTGTGAATTTTAATAACTAGGTCATAGAGTAAGCTCATCTCGATATAACAGTCCACTACTGGAAATTGTTTGAAACCAAACAATGGCGGTTAAGGATGATATTTTATTACAACGATTGCAATCAAATGTAGAAGCCAGGTGATAAAATATCTTATTTTATTATTCAAAGCTCAATACAAAATTATTTATATCTTTATGGAAGTGTCGATTAAAATAGGTCACAATGCGAACAATGGAGATAGAGCAAAGAGATACATGCAATTATAGTGTTTGTGGCGTAAAACAAAACGCGATTAATATCAAGACTGATGGACAATCTTGACATCGTGCAGAATGGCGAATTATTCTTGATTTAATATTTATAACCACATAAGTAATTGCAGCCTTTGATTTCATCTTAAAAAACATAACAAACAACCAGGGATTCTGATTCCGGGATTTCAGGCTCTTTTCAGCTCCGTATTTTCAGTGTTGAGCCTGAAAAAGACAGGTTTCTAAAAGTATGCTAACGACGCGTTCTGTCTTAATAAATATGCGATGTAAAATAAAAGTTAATATTAAAAATAATATATTTTTTAAATATCGTATGCTATTGGTATATATGCTAAGTTTGCGACGGGTTTGCCGGTGCTACACATAATAAAATGTATCTTAGTGTAGGCGTTTGAGTGTTAATTTTTTCCCCGCGGCACCAAATTTAGCGAACATACCCTGTACGCGGCTGCTTTTTCGGGGATATTGTTGTCGCGTTTTCAATTATAAATATAGCTTGTGATATTTTATTAACTAATCAAATATGTTAATTGGCACCCAAAGTAATTTTTTCAATAATAGAATACAATATATTTCTTGAATTTTCGGTTTAATTTAACAATAATCATTCTTCTAACAATTGCGGCGTGACGAAACTTCCATGACCTCTATGTGTGTCATACGCGCTGAGGGCATGATCATTAGAACACACATAGCGGTCATACGCGGTGAACAGATGAAGCTTTTTTTGGAGTTATTATATTTAAAAGAATGCAGGAACAAAAGTATTAATTCAATAAATATAAACTACAATATAACACCCTAATTTGTTAGCAATATAATTGAATGTACGAGTTGTCGAAAAAACCCACATCATTTTCCTCTGCCTGGTAAACAACCTATTATTCGAATTTCTGCAGTCATGAGGCGCTCAGTTACTTAACATTTTTTTTTAAATTAAAAATATAAAATATTATTTAAGGTTCATTTAGTCATTGGCATATCTTTTACTAGATTATAAAAGCATTAATATTTAAAGATGATTGCATGAAAAGGCAGCTTTTATTTATGTTATTTTATAGCAAGTACCTAATTGGGAGGATAGTCTCTACGTAGGGTTAGTCATATAAAAAATATTGATTAGTCATATAAAAAATTAATACATCGTTGTTCGTCCCTACTAAAAATATAATAAATATTGTTGTACGAAAAATTTCCAATTTTTCAATGCGAATATATTTTTGCATAACAAATTTGTTTGAAGGTCGTATAATTCAAACTCAATTTACAAAGAAAATGAAAAATAAGAGAAATAAGATTATTTTACCAGGAACAAATTGATATTTTATTTGCAACAGGCAGTTAAAAAATTAAATAATTTAACCAAAATAAATAAAAATACTAAATCCTTTCTTTCCGAGTCATTGATTTTTCAATAGCAATTAGTTACGCCACAGATTCCCAAATGGTAATGATTAATTAACAACATTTAAGAAAATTATGAAAATAATTAATTTTTTTAAACATGTAGACTACTTTTTTTTTTCATTTTTAAAAAACGGGTTTAAATCTATTAAATAATGCAAAGGAGTGACGAAATATATACATAATTGTATTTGTTGTTGGTAATTTTATTGTCTCCTGAAAATAACGGATTGAAGAAGGCTACGAGTTAGTCGAAACTGCAGTCTCATTAACAGAGGCCATATTAAAGTGATCTATGGTAAATTAAGGTTAATTAATAAATATTTATGATTTTAAATTAATTTTAATTAAAAAACTAACAAATTAAAAATATTTAGTTTTGATTCACATTTATTTTAAAGTTTCGGCCTCCCTGGAGACCATCTTCAATAATGATGATATATATGTCGACCAAGAACTGGCAGCTTCCAAAGTTCCTTCCTTAATGCCACCGGTAAGCTATGGAATGCTCTTCCAGCGTCTGTGTTTCCTCCTTCCTACAATCTGGATCTCTTCAAGAAACAGATAAATATACACTTGCAATCTCCCCAACCCACACACAAACACGAACACAACACACGCTTCCCGCATGCAGCGTCCAGCCTCCCTGGCTGAGCGTCATTGAGTGCACTGGTCTTGACCGGTTGTGCTTTCCTGCATGCGTTTACATAAAAAAAAAAAAAATATGTTAATCAAAACTAAATATTTCGAATTTGTTAATTTTCTAATTAAAATTAATTTTAAATTATAACTATGCAGTTTCACCAAGTGTTGTCAGTTGATATCCTTAATGTAAATAAATATTTATTATTAATTTTATTCGTACTACGGGTATTGTCTCCGATTGCCACACCTTCAACACAGTTGCAATAATTAAAAAATAATAATATAATAATGACAACATATTGTTGAAATATAAGTAGCATCAATTGATTTGATTTTTTGAACGAAATGTCCGTAAACATCTGAGTGCAAAAGATAGTCCAATCCATCCACAATTTGTTTGTAAGTTTGTGCGAGTATAAATAAAAAACAATTATATGTTTAAAACTGAAAAAAAAACATTCATCAAATTAGTCTTTCGGTAGAACTACATGACATAAATATTTCACGTATTTCAGTTATGTTAATTTCACTACGTCCGATACTATAATTTAAAGCATTTAATAGTATTGTAAAGTTTTAAGAACAATGTTAACCTTGTACAATATAAGATCATCACTACTGAAATTTTGCATGTTCAATATTGCACTACTGAAAATATTTATACTTATAAAACGTAAGGCAATTATTTTTAATGAGCGCATACAACTGAAAAAATAACCCGATGACTGCGGCTTGCGAATACAAACAGCATAATATCGCTATAATAATATACTCGTACACGTATATTACGTATATTTTAATTCTTGTTGGTGACATCATTTATACGACTCAAGCCAGACCAGATGAAATTAATTCAAAGGAGTGAAATGTTTGCATTTTTAGCGAAGGAAACCTTCCATTACAGAGCCTTTTACTTCAGCAATTAGAGATGTTCTTCGAAGCTGAAAAAACTTAAGATATCTCCATTCGCTTTCTAAGTCTTCAAATTAAGAGAATTATTGAATTTAACGATTTCTTAAATATATACATATTTTTTTGCTTTGTTTTAACGTAAATCTCGTGTAGAAAAATAGTATATTACAAAAATGAAGAACGCTGTTTATCACTCACTGGAGACTTCAGTCAGTTCTTTGTGAATAGTTAGTGATGTGGCAAACTATAAAAATAATCTATGAAGTGCTAATGGTAAAGATGAAAAGGTGTTTGGTTTATGACAGATTGGGAGTAGTTTAGAGATATATAAAATTGACTATATTTTTATTTTATGTAGGCACAAACAACGCAAAAAACATACAGGAGAATATAGAGACTTTAGGAATACTATGACGTTTGTCAATTCAAGTATGGCAAAACGCTAAGTCATTAGACTTCTTCTTTATTCCATCATCCCACCGGCCATTTCCCATCATCTGGGGTCGGCTCTCATTGTCCACATTCGCCATGTCTGTCTGTCCTGCGTTGCATTCTCGGTCAAGCCCAGAGTTTTCATATCCTTGTTTACAGTTGCAGTCCAGGTTGCCTGTGGTCTTCCAGGTCTTCTTATCAGCGTGGGTATGTTGAGGGCTCTCTTCACCATGTGGTCCTCATCTCTCTAGTTATGAATCGTTAGACTAATGCTCGGAATTGATGCATCATCCATTTTTATGGGAACTCACTATGAATGAGTGATGTTCACGTCTTTCATCTATAATACAACTAATTTGGAATAAAAAACTTTGAATGCCATTATACGGGTGAACATAGAAATTGATAAAAAAAAACTTTTAACCTTCCTCGGGGATTGATCCCACGATCTTTGGTATGTGATCCAAATGCCTTATATCTAAGCTATACCGCCTGCAGATAATATATATATATATAAAATAGAAACCTACAAAGCATGCAACTAATGAAGATTGCACAGTACAACAGAATGGAACTCTCTCGAACAATCTAGAAATAATAAATCCATCTACACCTTACAGACTATGGTATTCCAGTATTTACATATTGAATAATATATATCATTAGTAAGAATAAAACAAGTAAAATTTTGTATGAAACCACTGTGCTTTATATAATCACTTAACCGGTGTCGGTGCCACCGCACCTTCCTTAGAAGCTACTTAACCCTTTCATTAAGGCTCAGTGGAATACAAATTATACTGTCTAATAAAACTAGTATAAATGTATTTATCTGGTCTATTTTCATATTTCACATTGGTTCTTGTATCCTTTAGCTACCAGATGATGCATAAAAAACTATTCTAAGAAATTAGCAAAACGATATATCACGGCTACCGATGTCTACGGTAGGGGAATCTTACACGGCATATATCGGGTACCGATGCGAACAGGTTAATAAAAATTAGTTACTGCGTTCTACGAATATGTATATCATTAATAATTGTGCGCATTATAGTCTGTATTGAACGGCATTTATAAGTTGTACACTTTGAGAAACTTTCATCGCTTTGAAAGTCCTCCAGTCCGACAGGATTACTGAACAATACCTGAAGGATTTGAAACAACAACTTTGCTTATGGAAAATCAGGCGAATGGACAAAGCAAAGAAATTCAGGAGTTTTCGGTTCCCTTCCGTGTTAAATGAAGTGCGCCTCCGTGAAATTTGTTTGCCTTTATCTCCGGTCGATTTCGTAAAGTTTTCAGCCCCGTTGTTGTTTAATCATTGAAGTTTTGAGAATCTTATTAGCCAGCGGCTGATTGAAATATTAATAAGGAATAAGATAAACCAATTTGAAATTATATTATTCTAACGATAATTGATAAAAATATATCCGTGCGCAACGTTTTTTATCGCTCACATTACCTCAGTATATATTTTTGAGAAAACACTATACAATATATTATTTTCAATGTTTTGAGCATTCACTTTGAGATCCATAATAAATTATAAATATTTATTTATTTATTTACCTTGTTTTCACATGGATCACGTAACAAAAGTTCTCTATTAGGAGACTGCAGTTTCGACTAACTCGTAGCATTTCTCAATACTTCTCTAGTAAAGAGTTATCCCTTAACTAGAGAAGGATTGAGAAAGGCTACGAGTTAGTCGAAACTGCAGTCTCCTAATAGAGAACTTTTGTTACGTGATCCATGTGAAAACAAGGTAAATAAATAAATAAATATTTATAATTTATACTATACAACAGATAATACCTGCAGATAGTAAAGAAGAGATCGTATCATAAGATATATGATCCTATAATACTCACCGAATAGTTGTTGTTTACTGTACAACCTTCGTCTACCAAAAAATTTCATAGATTTTTCAAATGACGGTCCCTTCTATGTTGTTATTTTGTGTTGAAGCGCTTCTTAGGACAAATGGTTCAAGCCTCGAAGTCATCGGGCTAATCATCTTATGAAAATGTTATAGGAGAATTGTAAAAGTGAGAATGCCACTGAGAAGGTTCAAACACCATGGTGGAACAATTTAAAATATTCTAAAATATCCTTTTATTTGGGTTGACCCGCTCTTCAAAACCTTTTGGTCCTTGTCTCGGGATTGCCGGAATAACATAAGATAACATTAAACAGCTGATGATCAATTTTGGGAAGAGGCTGGAATGATAATGGAGCTGACAATTGTGTGGTGGCAATTTGTGACAACTATAAGGTCAACCTAGGAAGTGCATACAAAAAATGGGAATACTTACAAGAAAAGAAAAATCATACAAATATTTAGTATGTTTCTTTTTTTATTGAGACAAAATTTGATAAGCCCAAACAAGTAAGCAATCTAGGACTGCTGTAAATAATTGAATTTCAAATCAATCGATAAAGTTTTGTCGTCAGCCAGGCCCTGAAATACAGTTCATAAATATTTTAGTTTTTCTAGGAAAACCAAGCGATTGAAAATGCTTACAAAGAGTACAAATAACGTACAGTTTTTCAGTCATAAATAATTAAACATTTATTTTGTACATTAATTAAACGCCAATGATTAGCCTTTTTCAATTTTATTTATCGCTCCAATAAGTGTAATCAGCGGAACGGCAATTAGTATCGGGAGTTCAATTATATTTGCGAGGTTTAGCAAATTTATTATAATTACTGTTGAATTTTTTAAGGTACTTAATTGCTTTGCACTGAATAAATTCGATACAAAACTGGTCTAGATAATTAAAAGCCATTAATTATTAACAAAAAAATCCAAGAAATAAAGCATTGTTTTCTTTTAAAATTATACGCAAGAGATTTTATAATTAAATTGTTTGAATGACGTCTTTGTATCATGTAATGTTACAGCAAGGCCATTTAGAAAAATAAATAAATTATAAATACTTAAAGCCAGATATTTTCCGTAATTTATTGTCTTCAAATAGTTGAACGATTAAATGGCAATGTGTTCATATATATAAAAGTAGAAAAGCGGCGACTTTGGTGTTGCAATTTTGAAACAATTACATACTCGGAGATTTATGTAGCAGGATATAAAAACAAACTAAAACGGAGCTCATAGCAGTAAGTCATGAAGTGGGTTAAGTTTTTTAAATATAATATTCCAATATTAAATACTTAAGTCTAGAGCAGGGCTTCTTAAACTTTTTTCATTCATGACCCCATTTATGATTGCGAGTTTTCTGGAGATCCCATATAAATATAAAAGAATGATAAAATTTTTTTTTTTGATAATTTATTTATTAGGTAACAATATACATATGAAAATATATAATATAGTTTTAGAATTCGTTTAGAAACATACAAAAATCTAAAATTGATAATTGTAAAAAAGTTGTAAAATTGTAATTATTATAGTTACACAAATTACACGCCCTATTTCATCAAAATTGCATTTTTTGCAATAACACAAATAAAAGGGAATTCCGACCATCTTAGTTCGCTCGAATATATTCGAGCGCAGTCGTACTATTAAATTAAAATTAAAGGAAAAAAAATGAATGAGTAGAAAAATAGTGTACTTAAACGTTTGACAAAAAAAAACTCTTGCGACCCCAGAATTTTGCTACGCGACCCCATTTGGGGTCGCGACCCATAGTTTTAAAAGGCCTGGTCTAGACTCTAGAGTGTTTAAGTTAGACTAAATTGTGTGACCAAAATCTAATGTCGTCTAAAATGCGTAAGTAGGTTATTTATTAACGTGTTAAGAGGAAGGTTTGTGATGTACTCGTAAAAGGGGGCAGAGCCCTTCAATCAGGCAGTTTACTTTTACGAAACGTTTTTTTTTTTTGTTTATAATATAAAAATTAGAATTTTCGACGAGACTCTTGTGGTGTGCAAGCGACAATACTCGCAATATTATTTTGGTCTTCGTACAATATTTTATTGAACGTAGAAAAGTTTGCGCTAACAGAAGATCACGTACCGTACATAAAACTGCCGCAACGGCAATATGAATGAGTGAAGAAGGCGCAATAAACAATATCTTGGGAACTATGCTTCATGTAAAATGGTCCAAATTCACACGCTTTCTATGGCGACCGTCATATTTTTAAGCCGGCTGCTTCGAGGCAAAACAAAGAAAATTGAGAATTTTAAATTTAAATTACAAAATCCAATGTGTAATATGAATAAACGATATTTTCCATTTCTTTACGTTAATTTATATATAATTGTAAGTCCCAATATTTATTTTCCTCTTAGTAATTTAATAAGGATTTTTTATCGATTTCTAAGCTCTATGAATACCGCCGGTTGGTGTGAATTTAATTCCAATCATAGCCTATTAATCAAAAATGGTGGTAGACGAAAGTCGTCCCGTGAAGACCACAAATTTATAATAAAAAAATCCTGTAATAATAAGGATGATGCGTGAATGTCTGGCTGTAGTCTATGACGTTGTTGGATCAACACTTAATATGCAGAGCTTAGCCATACGTAGAATGATACGTGTTATAGTATCCACAGATGAAACTCCAGAATCACTATAACCATCTAACGGTATTTTCCTACTATATACTATATAACATATCAATTGCTATAAATTTATGTTAGAATAATCAAAACATCATTCTGTATGGTAAATTTCCATACTTACGTAAATGAAATTGTGAACGAAACTGAAAAAAACAATTATACGATTGGAACATTATATTATTTCGAAAACTTAAATTTGTATTGAATGTTAAAGTATGCACGTTAAATCAAATATTGTATCAACTGCATCACATGTCTCGCATAGGATATTTTTAGAACAATTGTTGTTACTGTTATCCATAATATAACCAGTAACACAGGTAAATGATTGGTTATAAAGTCCAAGTCGGAACTATAAGTAGTCGTTTCTCATCCATTCAGTCTATAGTTTGGTTCGAGACCCGAGTGGTACTTACTAAAATAAATAGACTGTCGGAAAGTAATAATATTAAGCTTGTGAATAAATGAAGACTGATTGAATAATAAAAAATAAAAATATACATACTTTGAATATATACTATAGCGACATCTATCATACGATGATAACAATGACATGAATACTAGTTTCAACGTGAGTCGGTCCAGACACAGTAATAGCCCAGTCGGCTGAGCGGTATGAATACCTGGGCATAGTTGGTTTCCAAGGTCCGCGGTTCGCATCCCGCTTCTGCCGTTATTTTTGTGTTTGGATTGACGCGTTGAAAAAAGAATTTTATGTATAGTATATGTATATTTAATTATTAATAATATTATAATATAGTAAATGATCTATAAAAGTAGATTAGAATATTGAAATAATAAAATAATATTCTAATAAAAATTAAAAAAAAATCCATATAATAGTAAAAGTGATTGTTATCATTAAGTGTCATTATTTGGATTGAGTTGGCCCTTAGGACAAAATAGTCCAAGCCTCGGTAACGTCGGGTTAATAACCCGATTTCCTTAAAGAACCGATTTACTAATCACCCAAAAATATGCCTCGAATAGTACACCCTTACTCAAGTACTCGGACTTCTGCTCTGGAGGATGTCGGTAACTATATATGTTCCCAAGTGAACTTTCAGGTGCAGATATGTCATAGAACGAGCATTGGACAGTGGCAGCTGGCAGAACTAAGTTGCGGCAATTTGTGGTGACTATATGTTCCATATATTGAACGGATATGGAAAGAAGAACATTCTTAATACTTGAGAATGGCTTCTTGGTGAAGACGAAACATATAAAAAATGGTAAATATTATTATAAAGAATATATATTTTCGTTTACGTCGAAATTATCTTATTCTATAATAATAAGAAATATCGATCGAAAAAATCAACGAATCTGTTTTTTTTTTGTAATGTACAATAATGTTTTCTTAATAGTTCTCATACAATTGACTTAAAGAAGCTAAATAATTAATTTTTAAATTACTCCGATCTAGCCACTCATCAGAAAAATCCGTTTTTTATCAATTGAAAGGCAATGCTCTCTGATTTCAATTTAGATTTGAACCATGGCATTTGGATTTTATTACTCTTTTTATTTCACTTAGCGTTTACTGTGATTCATCCTGAGGCAGATGAACTTCTGTGAGAAATTACCCCCATTCTCATGACCGAACCAGTATCGCTCCACAGGCATTGTTTCTTTTACAGTACTTGACGATAAATATTAAATAAAGCAGTTTAAGCTGAAAGAAACGGACGGTACTGTTTGTCCAAGGGATGGCAAAGTCAAATTAAGATTTAAAAAGTTTTTCGTATTAAATGTAAGATATTCTTAGAATGCTGGTTTTTCACTATGCATATTTGAAACGAACCAAGTTAAAACTACTGCGTAGAATCATTCGTCATTTTTCACAAACAAGCTTTGACTTATCAGGCGTGAAAACGTATAACGATTGTGCGGCTTAAGTGTGAAGTTGGCTGTGAAAACATACCATGAATTTCTCTGTTGAGAAAAACATTCGCTTGGTGAAAACCCTGTATTTTCGGACTTCCTCCTCCGGCCTATCTTTTCAACCCAGCGACAACAAAACGAATGATTACATTTACAAGCGAAAATAAAACGTTCAAGGAATCTTTAACCCTTTCATTACGGCTCGGTGGAATACAAATTATGCTATCAATTATAAAACTAGTATTTGAAGTATAAATGTATTTATCTGGTCTATTTTCATATACAGGTATCACATTGGTTCTTGTATCCTTTAGCTATCAGATGATGCATAAAAAACTATTCTAAGAAAATAGCAAAACGATATATCACGGCTATCGATGTTAACGGTAGGGGAATATTACACGGCATATATCGGATACCGATGCGAACAGGTTAAAAATTAAAACATAACATAAGGAAAACATTTAATTTCCCGTCTGAAAATGTTTATTATTGGAAAATAATATTTTACAATATATTTGTTTAAATTTAATTTAGTTGTTTAAGAGTCGTTTTATTTGTGAATTGTATTATACATACTTGTAGTACTATGGTTTCTAAACTAAAATATCAAATATCATGGAACCTGAAATATTGTAGGTTTCCACGTGTTTATAAGGGTTTGAACAAAATATGAATTTTCCTGAAAATAATTTATTTATAATACAAGTAAATAAATACATTTTAAATCACATTACAAAACATACAAGTATTTAGTACCATGACAATATGAAATATGAGGAGATATATATATTCGAAGATCGCAGGTATATTTAATTAAATGTATAAAAATGCATTTTATATAATATTACATTTTATTTTATTAACTGGATAATTTATATTTTTAAACGGTAAGGTATTCTTTAATAATTAAATCACAGAGCAGAGGTGCAAATACTACAAATAATAATAAAATTATGAAATAAATTCATCTTTTCATACATTTTGTATGTCACCGCTTTTTAGATATCTCGAGATTTTTCATGATGTTTTGTACTATGAAATTGACATAACATAGCATTTGAGGAGAAGTATAATAATAATATGACGAGGGTGAGAGTGAGGATGAGAAAATACCTTACTTCCACGTAATTACATTAGTATCAATGTCATAAAAATACTTTCCATTTTTTAACAGTTATAAATTCTAAGGCAGTATGAAGTTCGCCGGTCTGCTAGTACAAAAATATAACACAAAAGTAAAGGAAGAAAAACAATAGTAAGAAAACAGTACAAGTGATAATAAAAAATATATGTGTCGGTACGTATATTAAAACAAAAAAAAACATAAAAATATTCATCGAAATGTGTATCAAGCAAGGCTCGTAAGGTTTTCATTCCGCAGTGTATAGAAATCTCGATAGTAAAATATATCCATTATTTTAACGACAGTTTCCATAATTAATTAAATGGTATACTTAATCACAAGATGGGCGATGCTCAAATTCAGGATGGAAAATTCCTTCAAACGTGTTCCTTCAAGTGTATTGGAATTCCTGACTACCAGGCGCTTCGATGGAATGGCTCCCGGGGACAAGGGGCCAATCGCTGAGGAATCTAATGCGGGCCTTGCGGGTGACAACAATACCGCGAATTTATATTAATGCCTCGACCTAAATACCTCCAGTCCGCTCCTTACAATCCAATTACATATTATACTATATGTATTAAAAGGTGTGGTCGTAAAATCTCTATTGATAAAATTACTTCCAATCTCTTCACCGTATATGTTCCCTTATAAGAATTTATATATTTTTCTTTCCATATCCGTTATATAGCTAAAATATATATTATGACAGCCACAAATTGCCGCCACTCAATTCTGTCAGTTATCATTATCCATGCCTTGTCTCAAAACATCTCTGCATTTAAAGGACCCCTTGGGAACATATTATATATGAAGACGATCTTCAGGGCAGAAGCTCAAGGACTTGAAGAGACTCGAGGTATATTTTTGGGTGATTTGTTAATCAGTTTTTATTAAAGAGATATAATAATTAAGCCGATGCTACTGAGACTTGCACTATTTGGTCTTAGGGAACAGCTCAACTCGATCAGTGCGGTTAGCAACAGGCATTGACCCATCCATTTTTTAGTCTATGCCTAACGTTGTTTAACTGAAGTGATCTAATGAGTACCGCACTTACGATGTGCTATTGTCGCTGGACGATTATGGTCATTACAAACCATTGCCAGACACCTCTAATTAGTTTGAAAATTCGTAATAATTGAATAGTTACAAAATAAGAAGTAGAAATAATATAATTATAATTACAAATTATATTAATTTATTTTGAATAACTATTGCTCCTTTTCTATATTTGCGTACATTATTAATAAATTAACAAAATAAACAAATCATTGAAGAATTGATTGCAAAAAAATAAAAAAAGTTAACTTTCGATCGAAGAGGCGTACGGAAAAAAAGGCCCTAGGGCGCCACAGAGACTAAATTCAGCTCTGGCGAAATGCAGTGAAGTCTGACGAATGTCAGCATTAAATAACAAAGATTATTTGTTAATCATCGTGTATAGAACTAACGTAGAAAATAACATACCGTCTCATAGCAACTATTGCCTTACCTTCAATTAGATATCTAAACGAGGCGGAACCAAAGCATTCATGTCTTGTCGAAGTTATTTACTACTGCCACAAACTTGTATTATATTTATAATTTGAGGTCAAGCGGGTCTGGTGACCACATATTCAAATTTCACAGTCCCACGATACATTATATATTTTTTTGCAATATTTGTTATATGGACACCGCAAATTTCCATATCACAGTTCTGTAACTTCACATATTGTGTATGCCTTGTCCAAGAACACCTGCAGACCCGGAGGTCCACATGGTATCATAGATAGTTCCCGGGAGCTTCGAGAATAAAAAGTCCACGAACTTGCATAGACTGCGGCTGTAGTAACAGAAAAATAATTGGGTGTTCAATGATCAAGGTTTTAAAGGTTTAATTTTCGATATTGATTAACACACGTTTATTATAATTCAATTTTTTTTTAAGATATATAAATAACTTTGATATTATCCCATAAATTCAGTTCAAATGCAATGGAGATTATAAGCAGGCTTTTAGAACATCGATCTTTATGCGTTTTCTTAGATTTTTAAATTTTTCATTTATATATTTAACAGAACTGTAGTTTTAAAATGTACAAAAAATAAACATAGTTAAATAAATACTATAATAATAAAAGAATAATACAGCATATATAAACATAAAAATAAGAGTATAATACGCAACAAAGATCAGAGATCTAGGAAAACAATGCCATCGACAAAAAATGAAAAGGAAGTAAGAAAAGGATCGAGGAGTGTGCGCCATTGCGTTTGTGCTGAATTGAGTGCTCGAAGCTCTACAAGTACCAACTGGGATAGAAAACAATGGATGGCCGCGTGCACGGGTGTACCTATCTAGAACGTAGATGTTAAAGCATTCAAGAATCACAGTGTTGTGAATAGCACCGCGGATGAGAAGGAATGAATGATTAAGAACAACAATTTTCCTACGGGACTCAACATCTATTACCAACGTGTTACTTTTCAATACTATTATATTGCCTTGTTTTATATTTTGAAATATTGTTATTTCAACTATGCTCGAAACAAAGTTTACAATAATAGATAAAACAAGACGAGAACTATACTCGCAATGTATTTACATAGAAACGTGCATATAAGTTAATAAAGATGAGGATAAAATTGATAAGTAATATATGAAGGTGGTCGCCCTATGGAGTAGGTGTGCTGTTAACAGCTGAGGTCTCTGCTTGGTCAAGAATCCATGACCTTCCTTTACTAGAGTCGCGTGGAGGAACACTAGGACTGGCGTCTAACAGATACGTCAACTCATGTTGGGTCAGCCACGAACGATGGGACAGAAATATATTTTGGCACCAATGTAAACTGTCTTCGTAGTGTACGAGTTACTCGCATAAATGTAGTAGACTGCCATCACCAGTCAACTACGAGTATATAGCATGATGCCATTTTAGCGACACTTAAAAAAGATTTACAACCGTCATATTATTACTAAATATAAATATTTCATAAAGACAGATGATTTCTGCAACTATTCCAGTGAATGAATCTTAAAACTGTCATGCGGATAAAATAAAACGCCATATAAATAGTCCAAATAAACATATAACTAGAAAATTGAGGTTATCAACTGACAATACTTGGTGAAAATGCATAATTATAATTTTTAATAAATTTTAATTAAAAATTAACTAATTAAAAATATTAAGTTTTGATTCACATTTATTTTACACGATTACATGTTTCGGCGTCCCTGGAGACCATCTTCAATAATTGATTACTGAAGATGGTATAGTAGGTTTTAAGGATTTGAACTCTAACAGAATGTAGGTTCCTACTGGAGATGATAAACCGTGACAGCCTCATTTTACTTCCCGAAAGACTTTCGAATACGAAGATTTTTACAAAACAAATACAGTGGGTAAAAAGTTGGCTGTATAATAAACATTTATGATACCACTCCGAAAAAACTATTCACAAATAGCAGTTTAAGTATAAAATTGAAATTAAAACAGTTTTCATTACGCACAGAACACAAAATTTATGATATTTTTAGTGGTTTTTAAAGCAAAATGGATTATTAATTTTTTGCCTAGTGAATAATTAATCTGCCCCGACAACTTATGAACGTGGCTAATAATAAAACATATAAAAAGCTTAGCTGTACATTTATGTATGTAAATGCTATTATAATTAACCTTTAGCTTTGCAAATTGCGCGCGGAACCTCTGCTAATTACATCGTTCATACTACCGAAAATATGTCAATAAAACGAGCAGAGTTAACAAAAAATATTTTGTGATGCAAGTAAATTTCTGCTAGATACTTTTTAATTGTAGTATATAAATATTTACAAAATAATCTGCAAACATATAATTATAAGGTACACGCACAGAAGATTTTTTTTTTTGGTAAATTATTAAAATCATTTAAACGTATTGACATCCTCCTATCTAAGTTCGTTATTGAATTGCGGGACGAGGAGCAGAAGAGCAACACACAGACTTTTCCAGAAGCGCATATTTTTTCATGATAAACTTCACAAGCTTCCGGCCCTAGCGGAATAACATGCCGGGCCGGCCATGATACGACCTCGTCGCGGTCTGCACACAACTGACTGGTCTCCGGGCGCCGTGGTCGGTGAAACCCAGCGCCGCAAGTGGCGATCTTTATAATTAACGTCACACCCGTGACCGGACTTGTTCAAAATGCCAATATGGCGACACATACATGTACGACAAGCGAACAGAAAGAAATAGACGAAAGATTGTACATCGAGGTTTTCTGTACCAGTCAGCAAGGGCTATATCATGCTGATGTTAATACATATTTTGTTTTATAACTATTAATATTCGAATAAAGTGTAACATTGACACCACACTGATAGTCAGTATATATATTTTTTTAAAGTAGTAGATTACTTTATAACTATCATATTCATAACTGGAGCACATATGCTACAGTTATAGGTATAATTATGATGATGATTTCGTTTTGAAAATGCCGGTTCAATTTTACTTCAGGTAAAACCACAATAATTTTACAAAATCCTATTAAATATAATTATAAAATATAATTTAAATAAAATATTAAAAACCGCCGGCGGTTATAGCTCAATGGTCAAAGCGTTTGCTTTGCAAAACAATGGTCGTGGATTTGATCCCCGACGGAGATTAAAAAAAACTATTTTTAATCGATTTCTGAGCTCTAAAATACTCCCGGTTGGTGTGAATTTGATCATTCGCCCGTGAAATGTCAGTCATAGCCTATTAATCTAAATTGGTGGTAGACGAAATAAGTCCCGTGAAGTTAAGTAAGCTTTACAAGAACTCATAGTAAATAACTGTAATAATAAGGATGATGTGTGAATCTCGGGGTGTAGTCGGACGTTGGCGGATCAGCACTCCACGTGCAGCGCTTAGCCATATGCACCATGGTAAGCGTCATAGAATTCCACAGATGAGACTTCAGAATTACCATCACCATCTGTCGGTATTCTCCTGTGTGTTTACATAAAAAAACGCAACTAAGAGTCTAATTCATTGAGTTCCCATGAGAAATTATTGTATATTTAGATATGCTACATATCCGTTTGAGATTACCTGAAACTAAATATTAAAAAGACTATTTGTAAGCTCCCTAAGGAGTCCGTACACAACATGTGACAGAAAACGTTAGATCGAAGAAAGGAATTGCATTCAACTGAATTTAAAAAATAAAATAGAAACAAATAATAGCTTCAGAACAATTTATCTTCGATAACGAAATATTTTGGTTATTTTCCACAGACAAACGCAGTCGTAATAATCATCTATCAAGGCGGTTGTGAGTCATGATAAGTAGCACTGAAAAGATAACTAACCATTGAGTTTAAGTTTAATTATTTTTGTATTTAAGAGTACAATGTTCACATGATCGCAGATTGTAAATCTATTCACTATTGCGAGTGTTTGTCAATATTTTTTATTCCTAATAAATATTTATTTATTTATCTTGTTTTTACATGGATCACGTAAGATATGTTCTCTGTTTAGGAGACTGCCGTTTCGGCTAACATATCTTAAAATATCTTAATAACATGTTTTAATAAACAGAGAACATATCTTACGTGATCCATGTAAAAAAAAGGTAAATAAATAAATGTTTATTAATTATAATGGATCTCAAAGTGAATGCTGAAATCATTATTTAAAATTATTTTTGCATATATACGGGCGTTGTTTTATTTATAGGTAATATATAAATGGTTTAGCCACCCCTAAAGGACAAAACAAAATTGTCCAGGCCTCTAGAGCGTCGGGCTGATCATCCGATCTTCTTAAAAACGCAGATTATTTAAAACCCAAATATTTCTCTGGTACTGCAGCTGCAGTCTATGCAAGTTTGCTAACTCTTGATCTGGAGGCACTCGAGAATCATATATGTTACCATGTGGACCTCCAGGTATACAGGTGTTTTGGGAAAAGGCATATACAACCTATGTTTACAGAACTGAGAAACGACAATTTGTGCTGTCCATATGCTGAAATATGGAGTGTAGGTGGTAAAAAAACTATATCTTTTTTGATACTAATATGTTACTCAAACTTCAACTTCTTTAATATTATGCAGCATATAATTAGGTTATTTACATATACACAAGATGTGAAGGAAGGCAATAGGAGGAAAAAAAACTGCAGACGCTAGAATTTAAATCATATTTTTTTGCAACCAAGTCATTACATTACTCGTCGCTAACCACCGCTCAGCTACTTGCACTTAGTACCGAGTCGAGAAATCAACACGTATTATTATATTAATGATACGTATTCCTTATAAATGAAGCTTGCTGTAAAATAACTTTACTTTTACACCCTACGGCCATATGCAGAGATATTACTTAACATAACTAAACTATAATAGCCACATTTCTTTAGAATGATTGAAGTGAGGAAGCCTCAGCCCTCTACTCACCTCAAATCTTAAGGAACGTTTCTGCGTACGGGTGTAAGACTTCTACACTGATTGATTGTTTAACGTTCTCCTTCGGCAGGTAAGTGTTCATACAGTGAACACTTCATACTTCTATTGCCAACAAAAAGTCATAAATCATGATTGATGCAAGTATAAGACAAAGCGATATTTAATTGCCCCATGATTCAAACCAAAATTACTCATCGCCTTCTTATCTCCTTTGTGGTTAAAATATGACCAATTGAAACATGGAATAAATGGAATGTACGTAAGCAGTAGTTTTATAATATGCACATTACTTAGTCACTACATTGTTATTATAAAGTATTATTTTTGCGGATTATTTTAATTTTAATATAACATTTTTTAATACTCTTTTTCTTCATAGATAATTGATATATACCAATATTTTAATAAATTGATACATACATACAAATATGCATCAAATTTCTCGCATCAATTTGTGAAGAAAAAGAAACGGCAGACGCTGGGAATTGACCCACGAACTAGGCACCTCAGTTTTTTTCTATGCCGTACCCGCAGCTCAATGGTCAAAGCGTTTGCTTTGCAAGCCAAAGGTCGTGGGTTCGATCCCCAAAGGAGATAAAAAATTCAAATAAATAATCGATTTCTGAGCTCTAAAATACCTCCGGTTGGTGTGAATTTGATCCCTCTCCCGTAAAATGCCAGTCATAGCCTATTAATCAAAATTGGTGGTAGACGAAAGTCGTCCGTGAAGACCACCCATTCATAGTAAATTCCTTTAATAATTAAGGATGATGCGTGAATCTCGGGCTGTAGTCTATGACGTTGGTGGATCAACACTCCACATGCAACGCTTAACCATATGCAGCATTGTAAGCGTCATAGAATTCCGCAGATGAGACTTCAGAATTACTATGACCATCTGTCGGTATTCTCCTGTATGTGTTTACATAAAAATAAAAAAATGCACAGCGCAATCGACCATGACTATTCTCTGCCTGAAATGACGGGAGAGATTTAATGTGTGTGTTTTTATATTTTTGAGATTCAATATATTTTTTTTAAATCCGTAGTCATTCGAAGAGAAAAATGCCTATTATATTTACTTGAGTGATTCTTTACAAATATTTTGAAAAATAATTTTCCGACCAAATAACGTTATATGAAAAAAGTGATGGTTATAAAGTTTTCCAAGAGATGACCTAGAGCACGGGTCGTCAACCTGGTCCGTACCGCCCACTAGTGGACGATACGGGCTTACGTGGTGGGCGGTGGGCGATTTTGTCTCTCTCCAAACTCCTACATTCCTTCTAGAATTTTTTCACCTATATACTGAATTGAAATATAGCGAGGTTGGTGGGTGGTAGGGAATTTTACCATGAAAAATAGACAAAAGGTGGCGCTAGGCATAAAAAGGTTGACGACCCCTGACCTAGAGCGATATGATGATGATAATGATGATGATGACCTATGACAGTAAAATTAATGTGTGAAAGTGATGGGAGGAACATGAACATCAGAAAATGAATTAAGCTTAAAACTAAAAAAAATAACAATGAGACTAAGAAATTAACTGAGTATGTATGTATTTTATTGCTTACCAAGCTGATTCGTTAGTGTCCAGATCGATTTCAAAAAATGATTCGATTTCGATCAGAATAAATTAGATTTTTACCTGAAAACAAAGGAAAGAACAAATAATTAGAACACACTCGATTCACAAAGATATAAATTTAATTACCAACACACTATACATACAAATTCACAGCAAAAACCATCTTAAATAACTAAAAACAAAATATATTTCATCAATAAAACGGAGAAAAATAAATGGCAGACATGGGGATTCGAACCACAGACCCGTACAAATACATGTACAATTATTTGCATAACGAGAGGACCATTCGTTTACATACGCCGAGTCATAATTTTATTTAAATTTTATTAAATTTGGAATAACTGCAAAACGATTTAAATAAATCAGCAATATTATATGCAATCGCATGGATAATACCTCAACCGGTTGAGACCAGCGGACTCTAAGAGGCTCAGCTAAGATGGCTAGACGCTGCATGCGAGAAAAGTGTGCTGTATTTATGTTTGCGTGTGGATAGTGGAGATTGCAAGTGTACATTTATCTGTTCATGAATTTTAGAGAACAAAAAAACAGTATATTACGTAATGTTGTTAGCCGTATTTAATGATAAATAATTCAATGAATATACATATATTTTACTTTTAAAAAGCAATATAAACACTCATATAATTATAATTCGAGTGTTTATCTTCAGATTTTCATTGGATAAAGAAACCAGTGCTTATTTATAATTCAATAACATTTTACGTTTCATAAATATTGCAATCGAATAATTGGCTAACGCTAAATTTAATGATAATAAAATCAATGATGATGCACTAATTGAATTAAATCATATTATCCGATAACCAATTTGCAAAAACATGTTTATCAAATTATTCTCAAGTGTTTTGTAAATCTATCATAATCAAACTTCGTTCTGTGAAGTACTATCAAGTTTTTTACAGTTAATTAATACTAAACGAGAATATGTCTTGACAGCTCTGAGTAGCAATGGTGTTAATTTTTTATAGTACTTTTTAGCATACATATCTTTACGGTTCCACCGCATTTCGTTTACAGATATAATAATTCGTTGAGCGACCCATCGGTAACGATGTTGGGCGCACTGGAAGTCTAGTGCACGGAACATTTGGCGCACGGGACACCTGGTGCATTGGATGTCTCGCTAGCCTAACCTAACCTAAGAACTTGTCCAGTAATCGTAGAATCCAGAGATCCATATGCGTCGTTAACAAAACAACTTTAAGGTTAGGTTAGGTTAGCGAGACATCCAGTGCACCAGTTGTCCCGTGCACCAAATGTTCCGTACACCAGACGTCCAGTGCTCCCCACGTCGTTACCGATGAGTCGTTGAACGAATTGTCTGTGTACGCGGAACCATTTAATGTGACTTTATTATTATTTCTTAGGAAAGTGTCCAGAACGGGTTTTCATTCTTCTATACATTATGCTATATTTTTTGAAGTAAGATTTTGAAAATTGTATTTAATATAATATTACAATAAATTTATTTTGCTTTTATTGCAATTATTGTGGTTTTGAAATGATTTCATGCGGCGATGAACTTAGACAATGCCATTGAACATAACTCAATTTAAAAACAGTCTATAAACTGATATCCCTAAGTTACGTGGCCGCGTGGAGGAAGGATGCAGGAGCAGATTAACAACACAAAGAACTTTTTTTTGAAGAGTCGCCCGCAGGCCGGGGCACTGTGACATGCAGCGCCGCCAAGATTAAAGAAACAAATTAAAGATACCAGTTGAACCAACATGAAATGGAGCAACTGTCATAACAAATAAAATGGTGTATGCAAACGCCGTGTAATTTTATATAATTAAAACTAACATTATTAGATGCGAATCTCAGGCGAGCGAACAAATCAAAAACAAAAGATCGTTTTTCGAGGCTTTCCGGCATCGGCCTAAAAGAGCTATATCAAGCTGATATCATAACATACATACGAGTATAATAATGAAAATGTGACAAGTATACAATCAAAAGTCATGACATAAAATGACATATTTTATGACCTGTACGCTAAGATATTTGAAACTAAAGACTCTGATTACCTTTGGGCGAGTACCCGATCTGAATTTGCATCTCGGTATGCGTTATATTGTGTGAATTTTCTATTGCGAAAGGGTTTCGTACCCAAGTGGAAATGCTGCTAATCAAAAAAAACACTTTAGTAAAACCTTTACACAAACACGTAATAGAATAGGGCCACCCATTCATTGACAGATAAACCAAAAAAGTAAACATAACCTTAAGAAGCCATGCGCTCCGTACACATTATGAAATCTTTAAGAGCGACGCTAACCTTTATAGTTTGTACTAACTTTGTACATTACTGTTCCAATTGGTGTCATAATGTCCCGTTACAACAAGCATTAACACACCTGGGCCTCGATAATTGCGGATAATAAAGTGTTTTTTTGTGAAAACGCATAAGGAAGTGATTTTTTATATAGCGCTTGGCATCATTTGAATATTACAAGTGTTGGTGTGAGCAAATATAAGGTTTTCATTGCGATATTGGAAATATGCAGGAGGGTATAGCTCAGTGGTTTAGCGTTTGCTTGGCAGGCCGAAGGTTGTAGGATGTAAGCACATACAGATGAATACCGACAGTTGGTGATAGTGGTTCTGATGTTTTTCATCTGTGGATCCTATGACGCTTACCATTTTACATATGGATAAGCGTTGCATGTGGAGTGTTAATCCTCCATCGTAATAGACATCCCGATGCTCTGACTGATCTGAGTGTCTGTTCTCTCGCACTTATCTCTAATGGCTTCCTATGCTTGCCGGGCGGTATAGCTCAGTGGTTAAAGCGTTTGTATGGCAAGCCGATTCGATCCTTGGCGAAGATAAAAAAAAACGATTTCTGAGCTCTAAAATACCCCGATTGGTGTGAATTTAATCCCTCACCCGTAAAACGCCAGTCATATCCTATTAATCAAAATTGGTGGTAGACGAAAGTCGTCCCGCGAAGACCACCCAATCATAGTAAAGTCCTGTGATATTAAGAATGATGCGTGAATTTCAATTTCAATTTCAATTTTCAATTTTATTTATTTTTTTCCTTGCAGAAACATTACAAATTTTATCAATTCAATGCATTTCTGAAGTACAATAATGTAAATACAATAATATAATATAAAATAAAAATACCATAGGTAACATAAATGTGGTGATCTAAATTTATTGACACATTTAGTATCACTGACCTCACACTCAGAACTAGCGTCAGGAGACTCAAGATAAACAGTTTGACTTGTAACAACAAAAACCCTGTCATAAGTATATCATGATTGACTCACAAATAACAAGGCATTATTGTCACAAAATAAAACGTGTAACATTTCGCCTCCATAAACACCAGTACTGAATTTAAAGCAATATAACACTAAATATGTCAATATCTTCACTCAAGTTGGTTTCAACCACTGTTCACTGCGATTCTTTCGTCTTATGCGTATCCAGGGTTGAACGATGGTCCTTTCAGGCCACACTTGAGGTTCCATGAGAGACTCCAGCGAAGTCGCGATGACCCCGACTTTGAAAGAAGTTGAGAGCGTCCGCCTGCTGACAATCCTCCTGATGGTCATCCAAGAAGGATTGAATGCAGCGGTCGCTGCCAAGAAGCTCTGCAAGTCCTCAGCCGATGTATCTGGGTGAAGGCCCTTGGCGTGAAGATACGACATCTTCACTCCAGTAACGTTTTTTGAAGGAGCTGCAGAACCACGGATCATCAGACGTGCTGGATGTTGTTGCCTTTCACCATTCGGAGAGGCGCGACTCAACTTAGAACGTTGAAATTCTCCGGAAAGATTGCTCGGGGGAGGGAGAGGACATCCACGGAGAAAGCACTCAGGTCCTCCAGTTCCTCGAACAATGATTCGTCCCGACTGAGAACGGGAGTCCTTGGGAGCCTTGCTCGAAACAGCAGGAGCTCCTTCGATAGTATCTTCCGAGGAGTCCTCTTCGGTGGCCTCACTCGAAGCGGATTCTTTGACGGCAGGTTCGGAGTCTCTGCTGTCACAGTTAAGCGACATCGACACAGGAATGTTGACAGCTTCAGCGTAGGTAGCCGGAATTGATTTGCACGCTCGAGGTAAGCGCCTTCTGCGGGAAGTCGGCAGACTTGTCGGGTTGGGTGGAGGGTCCACACCAACGGATGTCAGAGCATCATCCATCCCGCATCCAACAGCCTTTAAGAGCCTCTCCAGCAGCTAACGGTGATCGTCTAAGCGACGATTTATTTGCGCGATATCACAGTCGCAACAGTTCGCCATCCTGTAGGTAGGATGACTAGACACGTCCGCCCGGTTTGAGTGTCGAGCGACGAATGTCAGGCTGTAGTCTATGACGTTGGCGGATCAATACTCCACATGCAGCGCTCAGCCATATGCAGCATGGAATTACTATTACCGTCTGTCGGTATTATCCTGTATGTGTTTACATAAAAAAAAGTTGTGATAAACTATTGAGGTTGCAATACAAATTGATTAATGTTATATTTGAGGTTGGGTAATGTGATTTTGATACATAAGTGCAATTTACATAACAAAAGTGAAAAATGCATTGACTTACGATAATGTATTCATTGCGATATTCTCAATCCTTCCACTCTTTCTCTCTTTCAAAAATAACGCAACACAGTGCAGCGATTAGTGTGCCAATGATTTGTCACACAAAAAATGCACATTACGACGTTTTTGTCGCCGGCTGACGTAATCTTTGGGTCACAAAAAGCGAAAAATAATCATCAATGAAAGAGCAAATTTTGTCAAATGACAGTTTATAGTGCAATCAAGACAAAACTATTCACATTTTTGTATCATTTTTATTATAAAGATTTTATTCAGGGCCTATATTAATTATACGACGCTAATAATATTGAAACTTCAACGAATTCTAATAAAGACGTATTATGTGTTTTGGAAACATTTACTTGCAATGAATCTTGTGTGAATTAACATACAGTTGTTGACAGTTAGCTTACAGGGCAGGAACACGGGAACTTTAAAGACTACTGCTGTATTATCCTATGTAATATAGGCATATTTGTGTGCTTGTTAATGATAATTTTTAAAGGGATCGGATGATTACTTCTAAATTACCGAGGCCTGAACCACTTAGTCACAAGAGGCGGCTAAACACAACAAACGACACGCAGTAAACAACAGGCGTTGAAGTTTTGATCCACGTTTAATGTTATTCAACTTCGGTGATCGCACCAGAATCGTGCTTACAATATGCGATTGTTGATAAAAAAAACATATTTAGTACACTTTTACTAGTGTTTATGGTATTATAGTATGTAGTAATATACGTGTGTTTGCATGGATGATAAAAACTAAGTATTGCTCACACAACTAACGACACGCGGTAAGCAACAGGCATTGAACCATTTATGTTTTGATCCACGTTTAATGTATATTAACTTTGTTGATCGAACCAGAATCGCGCTCATAATATGCGATTGTTGATAAAAAAACACATTAAGCATATCGTTACTAGAGTGTATTGTATTTTAATATGTAGTAATATGGATAATTAAAACTAAATTTTGCTCAAATTCCTAGAGTAAATTAGTAATTACAACTCTATGGACTGATTTTTTTCGAAAGTAAGTCATTTAATCAAACTTAAACAAAGTCAATGAATGGTTATAATATATTAAAAAATAAAACTGCATATATTTATTGCATTAATTTAGCAGTTAAAATGCTAAACTGAAATATGTACTCATATTTAACTCTTTGAAACGACATCAACTAATTGGTTACCTGAAATTAAACACGATAATTCATGTGATGTAAAACATTAAAAGTAATTTAAAAAATGTGCAAAAATGACACATTATGCTTAATGTTTTAGTTTGCTGAACAAATTTAATTAACATCATGAATTATAATTTTAAAAATTAAAATCAACATATGTGTTTTATTGATCAACGCTGAGACGAATTTATAGCGGATCTTTATTTAAAAAATAGCGCTAGTTTAATGAGCAATTAATTTACGAATTTGCCTGCAAAAATGTCTAATTATCATTATGAATTTAAATTGGTTCTAGAGTCTATACTATTATTACAATGCTCTCTCATCTATACAGGTATATGTATTAAAACATAAAAATATACAATAATTCGTAAACTAAGCTATATGGATGCTGATTTTTTTTATGTAAACACATACAGGAGAATACCGGCAGAGGGTGATAGTTATTTTGAAGTCTCATCTGTAGAATTCTATGATGTTTACCATTGAAAGGACCAATAAACACGATAGTGTTGCAAATATCGCGTAGCGCTGAAAGCGAAGACGGGCGAGCCTTGGATACCTTATTAACCATATGTCCTATGTACATTAATATATCACACTTAACCAAAAAATAGGTTAAGTGTGATATATTAGATTTTTAAAATAATAGCATAAAATGTTTATTTTACCTTGATTTAACTTTTATTACTTACTCATATAACGATAAACGCCTCAAACTATATATATATATATGACTTATTTCAAGGATGGTTATTTATGCAAATAGATTGGCACGTCGTCTATTATGAACGTAAGTCCGCATAACAGCTTTTTAAAGACTTAACACCCGTAGAACGTTTTCCATTAAATGGCTTCCCCAGCAACCGGCATCCTCCTTTGTATATTATATACTATGCAGAGGCTACATAGAATCTCTGGTATATATTGATGTGAATATTATACGCGTGGTTATGTTTTGCAATCCTCAGAGCAAAGGCTGTATTATAGGTTCAATTTCAACTGAAAGGTTTTCACTTAGCTACTTATCGCGGCTGAAAAAAAAACAACGTGTTCATACACAGCCTTTAATGAACTTATCGTCTACTTCAAATTTAAACTTTTTTAATATATGGAATACAACTTAATCTTCTTTAGACCCGATAAATTAATTTTAATGTTGTACTCGGAACATGTCACATTTCTTATGATAAGATTAGGTTAGCGAGACATCCAATACACCAGTTTTTCCGTGCACCAAATGTCCCGTGCACCAGACGTCCAGTGCGCACCACGTCGTTACTGATGAGTCATTGAATGAATTGTCTAGGGACGATAAGACATAACACCAATGTAATCATGTCTAAAATGGCAGAGGTAGTATATTGTTATTTATAGGATAAATATAATTATATAGATATAACTGACATACTTGAAACGGCAAAATTATAATTTAATTTTAAATCTGAATTAAAATTATCTTTTAATTACTAATTATTAACCTTCAACGAGATTTTTAACCTCGACTGCTGGAATGATAGTCGAGCTCTTAAACACTATTTGTTATATAAATACAGAAATAATTATGTTATATAATGCCTTTTCGGGGGTATTGTAATAAAGCATTATTAGAAATTAAAAATAAATTTTATTTATTAAAGCAAAATCATAAAAATAGACGCTTTTAATGAGGGATATTTTTCTTGAAAGTAAAAAAAGGACTTAAAAGTTTCATAATTTTAATGAGAGTTTTCAGCTTGACTGTCTCAAGTTTACATTATATCTATATATAAACCTACAAATAATTATGATTTGCTAAGTATATAGGTATTATGATTAGCCGGACGACATAGTCCAACCAAGCTTGATTTTCTTAAATCGATTTAATTAAATCTAAGCTATTTACATGCCCCCGGTAGGGCCGAGCCCTCAAGGACAAAATAAAATTATCCAGGCCTCAAGAGCGTCGGGGTAATTCGATCTCCTTAATAACGCTGATTATTGAACACACAAATATTTCTGATACAGAGGCAGTCTAAGCAAGTTCGCGGACTCTTTCCCTGGAGGCTCCTGGGAACCATATATAATCCCATGTGGACCTCTAGGGATACAGGTGTTCTGGGACAAAGCATGGATAATCTGAGCTTACAGAACTGCGAAACGGAATTTTCATTAGCTCCATATATGAAGCGGGTATGTTAAAAAAATGTGCGAATATTGACATTTCTATATTTGATATTGCGTAGAATATGGGATGCATAAATGTTTGAATTTGTGAGGAATAATACGATGAGATAGATGAGGCAGCTTTTCATACTACAGTCGTTCATGAGACGAAGGTGGACCTGGCTGAGACATGTACTTTTCGTACCAAAAAAAAGAGAATACTCTAAATTAAAGCAGACCTTTTTCCAGACTTCTGGGCGTATAGGTCATCAGTAACTATATATAGAATGCATTCGGCAGCCTGAAGGAAGAGTTGACACGGATGAGACGGCTGTCAGCTTTGTAGCGATAGTTTGTGAAGACTATATGCTCCAATTATGGATGCGGATATAGAATGATGATGAATGGCAGTGTTCGACGATTTGTACTTTTAAAGTTTGCGCATAGAGAAAAGCGTCGAACGATTAATACCTACAGATAGTAATAGCTCAATAATTATTTAGGTTGCGTTGCAAAATGGAGAAATAAAAATATAATCTTAAAAACGTGTTTTTCTGGCGGCACGAATTCAAATCCGTGGCCATAAAAAACGGCCATAAAATCTAGTGCCACTGATTAAGAAAGAAGTTTGGGTAATTATCAAACGGTTAATCCAGCGATTCCCAAACTAACAGCACGATCGACAGCCTTTCTTATTTTTACTAAGAAAAATCTGCTTTCACTATTGAACGTATACCTCTCTCATATATATCTCTATCGATACTTCAATTTCCTCACTTAGCCTGCTTCCGCTAGTTTTTTTATATCAATATATTTTGCCGGGAAATCGGCCAACACTTCGTTTGCCAGGTTAAGCATTATTTTTTTGATTGTAACTATTTTTTAAAAATAGAATTATTTATGAAAATAATAGAAAAATCATCAGCATCATTATCGTCTGTGTACGTCCACTGTTGAACGTAGGCCTCCTGCGTGAGTCTCAATCCTTCCCGATCCTTCGCTCTTCGCATCCAGGCTAATACCGCTATTCTTCTGATGTCCATCTTGCAGGGGTCGGTGAACACTCCTAATGTCAGTTCTTGGACGTCACTTCCGACATTTTTCTTAACCATCGACCGTTACTGGACTCGTTAGTGACTGAAAGCCTTCCCGTGATTCTAGGCGCATCAGTTAGATGTCCAACAGACCTTAGTCTAAGGCTGAGAAATTAGTATACTATACCGAGTCTCGAATTGCCTTCTATGGTAACACGTTAATAATAAAGAAATAAGTGGGAATGGATGAGGAAATGGTAAGGTTGGGAAATGGATTCTGCAAAATAGCAGACATCAGTTAGGAGTCATTACTTGCATCTGCATTCTCGCAGACGGATAACTTGGTCTAATTCGACTGCGAAAATTCGAGAGAATGATTCTCTTCACACCTAACGGTATTCTCGTGCATGTGTTTACATGAGGTTACCAATGTCGCGCGTCGCACAGTTTAGCAGTCAGCTTTAGAACTATGGATTATATTTTGAAACAGTTTATAATTTTACTAATCAGACAAATGACAATGCTTGCGAAACTAAATTGGCGGCAAACGATTAATTAATCAATGTGCGATATGTATAGTTATTTATATATTTAATATTTTTTTATGTAAACACATACAGGAGAATACTGACAGATGGTGATAGTGATTCTAAAGTCTCATCTATGGAATTTTTTGCCGCTTACCATGCTACATGTGTCTACCAAGCTCTGCATGTGGAGTGTTGATCCGTAAGCTATGACTGACATTTTACTGGTGAGGGATCAAATTCACACCAACTTGCCAAGCAAACGTATTTTAGAGATCATAAATCGATAATTTTTTATTTTTTTTAATCTTCGTTGGGGATCGAACCCACGCAAACACTTTAACCACTGAGCTATACCCGCCGGCAGATATGAGAGAATAAGCACACTATATACGTGAACTCGAATGAAATTTTATACAGTTAGATGTACTTAATATATTTAAAAAAAAATCATTGGATATTATTTCTTAGAGTATAATTTAGTTGGTAATTGTAGGTGAAAGCTAATTTAAATCACATTAGTCCCTATAAAATAATCTAATGAAAGTATTTCTTTTAAATTAACCTTGTTTTTGAACCTCATTACACTTTAATCGTTTTAACACACTATTCCATTCATTCATTCTATGTTTCTATGTCATTCATGTTCCACAATTATATTTGACGATTTATCTGTCTTAGTCCAACGGTAATAGCATACTGTTAACGGAAATTCTCCAAGGAATACGGAAATTAAGCAACATTGGACACGGATCAAAACATGAATGGGTGATCTGGCCGCTGGTCGTGTTGAGTCGTCGGGGCGTCGATCTAATCATCCAATCCGATTAACAAATCATCCAAAATGCCTCGGATACAACAGATGCCGTCTTTTCAAGTCTTCAGACTTCTACCTTATAGGTCGTCGAGATTCATGTATGTTGCCAGGTGGACTTTCAGATGCTGAGATGTCTTGATACAAGCGATGGACAACTGATGGGAACTGATAGAACTGAGTGGCGTAAATTTGTTGTGATGTAACAGATATGGAAATAATATAGAAGAAAAATCTATATACGCTGCTTGCAGCGCGCACGCCGCGGGAAGTGTGGAGACGGTAGTCAGTCCCGAGCCATAAGCGTGACAACGTTAGCGTTGTGGCCAGCGGTATGTTTCCGCTTGGCCCAAAGTTTGTAATGTTTTTAAGTGAATAAGATCAGTGTGCTTCTACAAGAAAGTCTTTGTCTGCTGCCCTGCTCCTCATCCTGCCCCTCGCGACGTAATAACGCTACTCTATTTTGAGAGAGGAGGATGTTGACATATATGATAAAATATATAGAAATTTTCAAAATATTTTTAACATTTTTTAGAATTGATTAAAGCGTTTGCTTTTCTAACCGAAGGTCATGGGTTCAATCCCGACGGAGATTAAAAAATATATTTTAAGCAATTTTTAAGATATAAACTCCGCCGGTTGTTGTGAATTTGATCGCTCACCCGTAAATGTCAGTCATAGCCAATCAAGATTTGTGGTAGACGAAAGTCGTCCCATAAATACCACCCATGCATTGTGAATTCCTGTAATAATTGTACGATGTGTCAATGTCGGAATGTAGTCTAATACGATGTCGGATCAAAGCTCCACATGCCGAGATTAACCATATGTAGCATGGCAAGAATCATAAAATATACAGATAATACTGCATCACTATTACCGTCTATCGGTATTCTCCTTTGTGTTTACATAAAGAAAACTTATGGCGTTGGAAAGCTCTCCAAGCATCTTTCTCTTCGAAATACTACTGACTGGACGTCGTAAATTTTACTAAAAGGCAAATCACTCAAATAGTGTTTACATCTTGTTGATGATCCAGACTGGTGATTTTCATCGTATCCTCAGCACTTCTTGGAGCATTGAACACGTCTGTTCATCATCAAAACCACTTCAAACGTCATGTTAAAGGCACTCGAGGAAAACTCGTACAAGCGATCAATCATCGACAGGCCTGAGAAGAGATAATTCAAACTAATTACTTGTCATTATAGTATCATCAATGAGTAGTTTGGTAACACTTTTTGCGGGGTAAATTCTACAGCACGATTTATAAGATGATATCTTTGTAGAGAGAAGCGATGAATATTTATTTCATGAAACAAGTATTTTTTTAAATTGTTGTTTTAATTTAAGCTCACAATCGTTAATCTTCTATTTACGAGTAAAATATGTATGAATATATGTGTTTGACCTTTATGCATTACTACACCATTCTCATACGATCGATATGGAACTTACAGGAATTATTTCATGTATGCCAATACATAGAGAAGAATACCGACAGATGGTGATAATGATTCTGAAGTCTCGTATGTGGATTCTGTGACGCTTACCATGTTACATATGGTTAAGCGTTGCATGTGGAGTGTTGATCTGCAAACGTTATAGACTAAAGCCAGACATACACGTATCATCCAATTATTACAAGAATTAACTATGAATGGCTGGTTTTCACAGGACGACTTTCGTCTACCACCAATTTTCAGTAATAGGCTACGACTGTCATTTTATGGGTGAGGGATCAAATTCACACTAACCGGGGGTATTTTAGAGCTCAGAAATCGATTATTTATTTTAATTTTTTTATCTCCGTCGGGGATCGAACCCACGACACTCGGCTTTCCAAGCAAACGCCTTAACCGCTGAGCTATACTCGCCGGCAAACATGGTGAAGCATCTTTGTTTTGTAAATGATACAAGTATCAAAACTATTGCAAAACACAATACTAATATATATATGATATAATTACACATTATATTTTTACTTACTCACTTTTATTTAGAAGCAGATTTCCACCAACGTTCTGTTCCATCGTGACAGGTAGTACGCTTAGATAATAATTAAAATTGATTATTTCGATTCGTCATAAGCAGCCTAGCTTGTAATTTATGTTGAGTAATTATAAATAAGCTATAACTTAAACAAGAAATAAAGCCCCACGAATTTGCACTTCTGGTGTTTGATTAGGCGTAAACCTGTCACACAGATACACACATAATATTACGATAATACGTTTAGGCAAATCTTTTAATTTTAACCATTTTTTCTTTTGCGATTTTTTTTGCTATAAGCATTTTAAATTGTGCCAAATTTATTACATAAAAAGTGGCACTGTTTATAATTCATTTCAGTTTTTAATATTGATAGTATTTTTAGTGAAAACAATCCTTCTTTTTCAAAAATAATAAACAAATATGTATGGTAAAATATGTATTTTTTTCTACGCATATACGTTAGATATATCAAGCATATGGTCACCAAAAATGTCCACCATTTAGTTCTGTCAGATAACCACTGTTCACACCATGTCCCAAGACTTTCAATTTATCTTTTTCTCAATTTACCAACAGTTTCACAAATTATAAATAAAATCACAAACTATTTTTAGTTTATTTATTTTGCATTGTTTTATTTATTAAGCATGTATGTCATTATTCTAGGAAAAATAATAAAACTGAATAAAACAGTACTATACCATCCATACTCGTAATACTTTTTGTGATAACAACATTAAATAGAATTCCATCAAAACTCAAAAAAAAACTTTTTTTCGCGAATTTCATTAAAAATAAAATTTAAATATAATTATTTAGGTTAAAGAAATTCCTGTAAGCTGTAAAGTCTTCTTTCAGTAAATACGCTTACGGATTAGTCTTGTTGTTCATTTGTGCATTAACGGATCGCTATTCGTCGTTTCGCAAGCCTTAGCGTAACGAATCCGTTAACACATTTGGTACCGAATGAGATTTAAGAAATAAAAGAAAGGATCTAAAAAACATGAAATAATTATTCTACATGTTTCATACATACATTAATAAATAATATTTTTATGTTAGTATCTCGCATTAAATTTATTTTTCGTGAATTTTCAAAATATATTTAAATATTCTAATATTTATGATCCTTAACAATAACATTAAGGTTATTAACTGACAATACTTGGGGAAAATGGATAATTATTTTATAATTTATTAATTAATTTTAAATTGAAGATTATTGAAGATGGTCTTCAGGGAGGCCGAAACATGTAATCGTTTAAAATAAATGTGAATCAAGAGTGAATATTTTTTATTTGTTTTTTTTTTAATTTAAAATTGATTTAAAATTATAATCCATAACAACATTCAAAAATTGATATATTTATACAAATTCATAACAAACATCACCTTATGTGACATTTCTCTCATCAATAAATCAAAGAAAATGAAGGTTTAAACATTACTAAGGCTGGCGCCATTTTTTTCGGTCACTGAGTCAAGAAATAAATACGTATTATTTATTAATTATAATAATACGACGATAAAAAAGGCTTAGTGTATTAACTAAATGCATGTCTTCCAAAGATTAGATATCAGACGTTAGGATGTCATTGTTTAAAAACAACATGGTACAAGATCATTGGTGCCACGATGCTCAGTCAAATGCTTCTCGAAAAAGGCATAAACAGTTTTAAACTAGCCGATAATTTGACCAAACGAGCGTATTTGAAAAAATTCTAAATGTCAATATACGTATTGTAATAAAATATATGAGAAATAAACTGGTGATCAGTGGGTTAAGTTGTTTTCCATTGCGCGTCTCGCTACTGCTGGTACTCGATCTGAATATCCTCCGGTGCGACCGATTGATTATCAATCCGCATGCCGTGAAATTCAGGACACGGGTATTTCAGTTTATTCTGCACAGAAAAGGTAAATAGACATACGCCTATAAACGATGTTATTACGCGAATCGAAAAGGCAATGAATACAGGCGCAATACAAAAAAAAACATAACCTCGGTGTAGATAAATCAATAAGCATTAAGAGAAGTTTAATAATATCAATACATATATTTACTATATGTTACAATATGATTTACAGGTCACTGATAAGAAGAACGGCAAAGAAGAAGAGAGAAATTTACAGCGCCATGGAAACGACTTGAATTGATTTTTTTTTGCCAAAATTTTAAGGTAAATGCAGATAAAGACTAAAGATATATTAATTGTCGCGCGGCATATAATAATTCGCCGGCGGTATTAGCTCAATTGTCAAAGCGTTTGCTTTGCAAGCCAAAGGTCGTGTGTTCGATCCCCGACGGAGAATAAAAAAAAAGGATTTTTAATCGATTTATGAGGTCTAAAATACCACCGGTTGGTGTGAATTTGATCCCTCGCCCGTAACATGCCAGTCATAGCCTATTAATTAAAATTGGTGGTAGACGAAAGTCGTCACGTGAAGACCACCCATTCATAGTAAATTCCTGTAATAATAAAGGATGATGCGCGAATCTCGGGCTGTAGTCTATGACGTTGGCGGATAAACACTCCACATGCAGCGCTTAGTCATATGCACCATGGTAAGCGTCATAGAATTCCACAGATGTGACTTCTGAATTACTATCACCATCTGTCGGTATTCTCCTGTATGTGTCAACATTAAATAAAAAACAGTATAGTAGTAAAAATAAAAAGTATAATAGAGTAGAAGAAAAATGACGAATTTGTGTATGTTTTTTGCGAAAAGTAAAAAGAATATGCAAAATATATTATTTTCCCTTTTTCGTGTCACATTACTTGTGTGTAAATTACCTCTATGGCTGTAAATTTTCGCCTGAAATGGATAAGGTAAAAAACAGATTTTTCAAAATTAATAATATTTGGAGAATATAACAATTTTAAAATCACAAAGCACTTCCAGTGAAATTTAATTTGTAGCTGAATATTTTTTATGTTGAAATATTGTTCACAAGCTTTGTAATATCAATTAAGGATATGCACATAACATTTTTTTTCCAGGAAATATACGTTAGGCTGTATATTTGCCTTTAGGGATAAATTTCACTGTTATATTTTTCCCAGAACATAGCAAAATACAATGGTATATATATATATTTATATTTTCATTCGTCTATGAATGTTATAAATCAAATTAATATTGAATACTGTTTATTACATAAATTATTATTTAAAGTAAAACCAAACGGCAAGCAATGTTACTCCGCTCTATCAAATATGGTTTTTGAAAAATATATAATTATATATAATTATATATATGTATATGCGGAAAACCAGCAAACTATTTATTCGGATATAAAATAAAAGATTCTTTAGAATTTATTCCACATATATTTTTTTGACGACATGTTTCAGCCAGGTCGGGTGGCTATTTTCAAGTCCTTGACTTTCCAAGACTTGAAAATGGCCATCCGACCTGGCTGAAACATGTCGTCAAAAAAATATATGTGGAATAAATTCTAAAGAATCTTTTATTTTATATCTGATATTACGGAATTCCACCAAGAAATATCGATCGAAAAAATTGAAATAATTAAACTATTTATTCATTCTAGTTCATTAATGATTGAACTGTGAAAAATAATAACACAGAAAAGAAAGTACATTGCTTTAATATATATAATGACATCAGCATGATAGATAGCCCTTGCTTACTGGTACCGAAAACCACGATATACAATCCTTCGTCTCTTATTTCAGTTCGCTTGTCATACATGTATGTGTCGCCATATTGGCATTTTAGACTAGTTACATAGATCGCCACTTGGGCGCTGGGCGAGCGCCGACGAGCGCGACCAGTTGTGTGTCGACGGCCGAGAAGGTCGCATTATGGCCGGCCCGGCATGTCATTCCGACTGGGCCGGAAGTTTATAAGTAAATTAATCAAAATATATATGTCAATGTACTTCAGAAAAAGTATGTGTGCTATTAATCTACTCCCCATCCTGTCACAACGCGACGGAGTAACACATCTTAAAGAGAGGAGGATGTTAATAAAAACCAAGCGAGTAAATATACGCAGTTTGAAAAAACACTTGAGTTTTCAATAGTATGAAAGTGTGTAAGATTAATAATCATGTAGATCGATTATTTCTAGAAGATCAAAAAAAACTGGTCGAATATTCTGAACACATTTTATTAATTGAACTAGAACTTATATATATACTCGTAAGTCTCTTAGCCGTAGAGTGTTATCCAAGAATTAATTTATATATATAATACTGGTTTTGATAATCTTTCCGAAAGCAAGGAATTCATTACAATATGGATCACCTTATGGCATTTTTTAAAGAGAAATATTTTCACATTTCACAATATCCTCGATTTTCAAGGCCCTATTACAAGTCTAATCAAAGTGTAACTATTATAGAAGAAGTAAATAATTTTTTAACTGTTTTTTTTGTAAAGAGTTTCTAAAAAATCTATCATTATCTCTACACCCAAACATGTTGGAGTATTTTTCCAATATTAGTATTTTTAAAACCTTTAATAAACATTGCTTTGTTTACGCAGATGTGATAAAAGGTAAAATTTTCTTATGAATTGTCTTTAAAGCAGGTGTTAAATTAAGTAAGAAAGCGTGAAAATGGACGAACGTAGCCAACCACATTAATTGTACAACTTTTTCCTTTCATATTTTGTAAGAGCACTTAACACCCAAGTTTGGTGGAAATACTAAATAAAAGCCAGTACTTACCTGTACATAGATCAAAAGAAACGACTCGGTCTCGAAAATAAGATGATTTACCTGAAACGGAAGAAATAACAAATTAATATCACAAATAAAAAGTCCTGAAAAGTTTATATTTACTTAAACTTGTGTGACTTTGGCATCGAAACACTGATCCAACGAGAACGAAAAGCCTATAATATATTGAACGTAATATTGAATGGCGACAGATGTCTACTGAATTCATAATATACAAGATAAATACACTTTTAAAATGTATTGAAAGAAGATTCAAATTTAAGGTAATAAAGAGTGATACTCTTGGCCTGCTTTTATTGTCCGTGAAATAGTCTTAAGGGCATTTCACTTAAACGTGTCGTAGTTTTAAGTTAATTAATGTATTCTATTTAATTTTTCCAATAAATGGGAGTAACCTTTGGTATCAATGTAAACGTCATATTCCGTGGATTGTATATTAGACCAGGTAACCTAGGTTAGCAACAGATGAACTGCTATTTTTTAATTGAATCAATAGAATCCTACAAGTGATACGGTGCTTCTATCCAAAATAATCTAACGTATTCGCTAATTCGGCGAATTTTGAACTATGTATAGGGGTACTCGTAGTAGTGAAAACGTCGATAAAAAAACGTGATCCGTATCGAAAAAAATTAAATTAATTTTGTAGAGTACTTTACAAAGGCTAAAACGATTCAAACGGCTCATCAATTAATCTCTCAGTACATTCTAATTATTTAACATCGACGTATACGATCATTTTAACGTTGTTTGGTGCGAATTCAGCTTGATGCCGAAGACATAGCACGAGCAATATTCAAGATGCAGGAAACCACAGGCAAGAATACTGGACAAACTAGTATCGGCTGTTCACCTACATACTACATTTATCTAGTTCGCTGTTTCCAAACATTCCTCTCACATCACATCACATCACAATATGTAGGTTTATTTTTAAACTAAAAACATGCGGGGAATCTGCCAATCGGTGATGGAGACATCTCGATAATTTCCTTTAGTTTCCCTGCCCTAAGTTACTAAGCTGACGTCAAACTTATGTGAACAATTTATTATAAGAGGCATGCGTTTAATGAATGTGTTGCCAATGAGGCTTATGAATTTAATTCAAAGTTACGTTAGTGTGACTGAACATCTAAAGGGTCCGCTAAATAACTTTTTTTTTTAAAATGGGGCGCAAAACATCGAGTGTAGCTTGGGCTGTGTGGCACGTAGCGCCATCCTGTTGAAACCAAATGTTGCCAATATCCTCCCCTTTAATTTTTGTGAACAAAAATGGTCCGATAACGATCGCCATTGACTGTAACGGCCACTCCTTGCACATTTTCGAAGAAAAATGGCCTGATTTTCAAAGTAATGTCGCAATATTTCCCAGCGTTGTGCAAGCGTATACACAACCATATTCGTTCAGCGGAAGGATAAAACTAATTATCTGTCAAATCAGACATGAGCTAAGTGTTACCATTCACGAAATAAGCACTAGTTGAAAAAAAACGTTAGATGGCGGACCCGTTATTGAGTACACCCGGTCAAGACCAGTACACTCTATGACGTTCAGCCAGGGAGGCTAGACGCTGCATGTGGGAAACGTGTGTTGTATTCGTGTTTGTGTGTGGGTTGCGGAGATTGCAAGTGTATATTTATCTGTTTCTTGAAGAGATCCAGATTGTAGGAAGGAGGAAACACAGACGCTGGAAGAGCATTCCATAGCTTACCGGTGGCACTAAGGAAGGAGCTAATAAGCTATGACTGGTATTTTACGGGCAAAGTATCAAATTCACTACAATCGGGGGTATATTTAGAGCTTACAAATCGATTAAAAATCTTTTTTTTAAATCTCCGTCGGGGATCGAACCCACGCCCTAAGTTTTGGAAAGCAAATGCTTTAACCTCTAAGCTATACTCGCCGGCTATTTGATCGAGTGTAAATGCGAGTTGCATTATAACACATGAATTCTAAAGATAGGTATGAGCAGATAGTTTGTGATGACCAAAGCATATAAAAAACGAGCGGAAGAAAAATCGTACGGTGTAAAGGATGGAAACGGGAAGGAGAAGGCATCACTGCAGTGTCCCAAGACTCACTGGTTTGGAAGCGTTGGTCCAGGTGAGCCAAAAACTCGGGCATAGACTTGCCGTTGCTCTATCACAGCATGAGGAAATTCTAATGGCCGTCTCACGTACACGTAGCGGACGGCAGCACTGGAAACCAGTCTCGGCGCATGCGCACACCTCACACACTTTGCGTTCCAGAAACCTTGAAACGGCGACGATTGCAAACACCAGTTTTTCCTACCTTCGTTCCTTCGACTAGAGAATCTGTCTCCCACTCTCTACAGCGATTGCAACCGGCATTTTTTTTCAATACCTTTGTAAATCATATCTTCAGCAAGAAAAAATCAATCTCACATTCTGTAAAGCGATTGCAGACAGCAACTTTACATACCTTTTCGTACCCTCTATTCTTGACTTGTTCTATCTGTTCTAGAATATGGGAGCTTAGTTTGGAATCCCAATAAATCCAAATACATTATCATGCTTAAAAAAATCATAAAATTTTTCTCCGAGGTCTCTATTTTTATATTTACGGTACCTATTTATTCAATTCAATCAATTCCGATCATTACCCAACTCATTTTCTTCTAGGGATACTTTTTTCCAATCTTTAGAGCCCCGGAGGAAAATTGCTGCTCTCAAACATTCATTCCTTTTTCTTCGCGGTGCAATTCACAACCCTGAGATTCTTGAATGTTTTAACTTCTACGTTCCAGATAACTACACGCGTGCTCGTAGCCATCCATTGTTTTTGATCCCAGGTGATAATTGTGGAGCTTCAAGCACTCAATTTAGTACAGCAATGTACGGCAATGGCGCTTCTAAATGGCATACCAGCATACCTCGATCCTTTTCTTATATCATTTTCCTCTTTTGTCGATGGTATTGTTCTCCTAGATCTCTGTGATTTTTGACACGTGTCAACTTCTTCTTCGTTTATGTTTTTTATTATTCTCTTTTGTATGTATTGTATATTTATGTATACCCTATGTTTCTTATTCTTTGTACCTTGGAACTTCGGTTCTGTGAAATAAATAAATACCTTTGAACCATTCTTAAAATATCAAACATAATTCAATTAACCTAGCTAGTACTAGCTATAATACAATAGATGTCATACAATTTTAAAAGCTGATTTAAACTATAAAAAATAACTGAAACCTCCGTATGAATGTCGATGCATGACTGAAACAAACTGCTTTACGATAGGAAACGGACAAAACTCTTTTATGGAAACACATACAGGAGGATACCGATAGACGGTGATAATGATTCTGAAAATTCATCAATTCTTTTCATTATTACCATTATACATATGGCTAAGCGCTGCATGTGGAGTGTTAATCCGCCAACGTCATAGGCTACTAATTACTTCAGAAATTCACTATGAATGGGTGGTCTTCACGGTACGACTTTCGTCTACCGCCAATTTGATTGATATGCTATGACTGGCATTATACGGGTGAGGGTTCAAATTCACACCAACCAGGGGTATTTATAGAGCTTAGAAATAGATTAACAACTTTTTTTTGATCTCCATCGGAGTTCGAACCCACGACGTTCGGTTTGGCAAGCAAATGCTTTAACCAATAATCTATGCCCTCTCTATGTAAAAATAAGTTTTCAGGAATGTTTAAATATTAGTATAAAAATATTGCTTGATAAATCATTACGCCTAGTGTTAGAATTTGGTGCATTACAAGTAAGCGATGATGGCAAATAGAAGGTTGTAAATATTCATCCAATATGAGAGATGTATGCGGTTGAGATGAACAATCTTGAAGTCATAATAGAAAACAATATCACAGTTTACGCGTTTTTTGTTGGTTTACGGGCGTGAATTTCTTGAACGTTACGTAATAGGAGATGTTTGCACACTGATGTAAAGATCGAGGCTGTTTTTGCAAGACTTAAAGGCTTGCTACGAAGAAAAACACAGTAACGCATAGCAAATTATCAATCCGCCTTTTGAGGAAATTGATTGTATTTATCAAATTATCGAATCTTATTCATATATTTCAAGAGTTCTTTAGTTTTGAAGCTATAAGTCGTTGAAAAATTGACGCGTATTAAAATTAACACTAGTCCTACCTCGGATTGATACTAATGAGTAAATTAAATTGAGTTAAGGCACTAAGGCTCTAATCTATTTTAAATTAAAGAAAATACAAAAATTCATATGTAACAACGACTTAATAAAATGTCCTCCAGACTATTCTACATACCAGAGAAATTGCTGGCGGTCATAGCTCAATGGTGAAAGCGTTTGCTTTGCAAGCCAAAGGTCGTGAGTTCGATCCCCAACGGACATTAAAAAAAGGGTTTTTAATTCGATTTCTGAGCTCTAAAATATCTCCGGTTGGTGTGAATTTGATCCATCACCCGTAAAATGTCAGTCATGACCTATTTGTTAAAATTGGTGGTAGACGAAAGGCGTCCCGTAAAGACCACCCATTCATAGCAAGCTCCTGTAATATAAAGGATGATGCGTGAATCTCGGGCTGTAGTCTATGATGTTGGCGGATCAACACTCCACATGCAGCGTTTAGCCATATACACCATGGTAAGCGTCATAGAATTGCACAGATGAGACTTCAGAATTACTATCACCATCTGTCGGTATTCTCCTGTGTGTCTTTACGTAAAAAAATAAAAAAAAATGATCTAAGAGAACCACTCTCGGTCCCTACCATTGTCGAGTGAGGTTGCCGAGACGCTACCCAACGTTCGTAACAATAAAACCCTACTGCAAAAAAAAAATATATTCTCGTAATTCTCACATTTTATCATTATTATATTCAGTCGATATCTGGAAAATGTCAATCTTTTTTTAAGTGCTAAGTTATTTATTAAATATTATGTTGATATTTTTAAAGAATTTCGTTCGCGTACGATCAGAGGTTCGATGCCATCGTCACACGTGATGTCTGCTATCGATACGTATGCCATTTAGTTTGTTTTAGCACTGACTTGGAGTGTTTTGCGTGGCGGGGCATCCCAAGGCATCGCCGGTCAGTACGTTGCCCTATGATCGCTTGCGGGCACCGTGCCTGACTGACTGACTAACCACTAACGGAGAAAGTACCGACTGACCTAAAAAAAGTCCCTCGCCGCCCAATAGAGGTGGTCAACCCACGACCAGCGGTCAGTGCGGAGCCCGCGGCGAGCGAAAAATGTGAGTGGCCTGCTTATTCCGCAACGTCTGATATTTGTGTGTTTTGATACCTAAGGATTATTGACCGGCATAAAAACAAACACACCAGCATTTGCATATGTTAGCTAAGTGATAAAAAAAATGATATCCCATGTCCAGGCGACGTCAATTTTTTTTCCCAGTATCTGGCAACATCGATAGCCCGGGTATTGCCCAGCATTAGGTCTTGAGATGTGCAGCTTGTTGGGCACATCTCAAGAGGCGGTCTGCAGGTCTCCACAGTCGCACAATGTCCAAATAAAGCGACTCCGCTTCGCCGGGATCGTCATCTGGATGCGTGGATGCATGAGAAGCAAGAGTCAAAATACATTTTGCACAATGAAATTTATTTTAAATAAAATAATTGAAAAAATTCGATCATCCTTCCGGGTCAGACAATGTATGTGGCACAGATCACGGACAAGGCTCCGAATGATATCGCCGGCAGTAGTGACAGTCACTGCCCCGAAACTAACCAAGCGCCCATCTATGGAACTAATTGTGTCCAATATAAGACCTGCAAGCGCCATGTATATATGTGTGTCGCATAAAAATAAGTGAGAGAAATATCGTATATCGAGGCATTTCGGCACCAGCCTGCAAGGGATATATCGACTTGATAACAATGCGAAGAGATTTGATGTAATCACAAAGTGATATTTACCAATCTAATGAAGATGTTAAAAATACAATTTGAAAATGAACAGTTCACCAAGTAAATATTCAACTAATAACAGCACACCTTCTGGGTTTAATCGACTGAAAAACATGTGATTAGTCTGTTAAATAATGGTACACTTATGTGACTAACGTACAATTTTTAGTATTATACACGCAAGATTGGTTCACTCAGTCTTTTCCACAGGAGTCTTCTGTATTACGACCGCTGCTCTTCCTACTCTATTCTAGTCAAACACATTACCTTAGTAACATAGCGCAAAGGACGCTAATTAGAGCAAAATATTCCTTATCTTTATGGCTTTCGTTATCTTTCCCTGTTTGCCTACGTGCGCAAAGACATGATGATACATGGTCTACAAAATCGCACTATTCTGATATCGATACCCTTTAAAAGTTTAAAACAAGCCAATTTTTTAAATTTTATTAATAAAGATGCTTGTAGTCTAAATAAATGTAATTTTATCTCCTTATACCAAGAAATATGGAAAATCATAATTATTCCAACTACAATTTACTTAATATACATACTTAAAATAAGTAAATTTGCCGGCGGGTATATCTCAGTGGTTAAAGCGTTTGCTTGGCAAGACGAAGGTCGAAGTTTCGATCCCCGACGGAAATTTAAAAAATATTTATTAGCTCTAAAATACCCCCGATTAGTGGGAATCTGATCCCTCGTCCATAAAATGCCAGTCATAGCCTTTCAGCCAAAATTGGTGGAAGACGAAAGTCGTCCCGTGAAGACCACCCATTCATAGTGAGTTCCTGTGATAATAAGGATTATGCATGAATCTCGGGCTGTAGTCTATGATCTTGGCGGATCAACACTTCACATGCAGAGCTTTTAGCCATAAGCAGCATGGTAATCGCCATAGAATTCCATAAATGAGACTTCAGAATCACCATCTGTCGGTATTCTCCTATGCGT
The DNA here is from genome assembly GCA_022606575.1 of Glossosoma conforme. NCBI lineage: Eukaryota > Metazoa > Arthropoda > Insecta > Trichoptera > Glossosomatidae > Glossosoma > Glossosoma conforme. The sequence continues at coordinate 876,054 of JAGTXR010000048.1, forward strand.
GTTTACATAAAAAAAAACAAAATAATAAGTTCCCACGATTTTGAAGATATATCATTAAAACTTGTTGAAGAGTTGATGATGTAGTAGATAAAAAATATTATACACACATATTACTATATAGAAAAGATAATGGGGTTGATTTATAGTTTCCATAAACTAATTCTATAGAGGCGTTGAGCCGTTTCAATCCATCTTTTGCCCTTAATGTCTTTAATGGCATCCACCCATGTGATGTTCTGGGAGGGATCGAGGACATCTATTCTGAAAGACATATCGTCCATCGTTCGGGTGACATCTAATAAATATATTCCACCTACGCTACTTGAACCTCGAACTCTATACTATAAGTACGTATCACACAATAAGTTTGAATCTGAGGTTGCCTAACTAAAGAATATACACTTAAAAACATTATACAATAAGTGAATCTAATGGCTGAAATGATTAACCCTTTCATTACGGCTCGGTGGAATACGAATTATACTGTCAATTATAAAAATAGTATTTGATACATAAATGTACTTATCTGGTTTATGATCATATATCACATTGGTTCAATGAATAGTTTTTTCGGAGTGGTATCATCATAAATATTTATTATAAAGCCAACTTTTTACCCACTGTCATTTTTTTGTAAAAATACTCCTATTCGAATGTCTTTCAGGTGGTGAAAAGAGGCTGTCACGGTTTATCATCTCCAGTAGCAACCTACATTCTGTTAAGAGTTCAAATCCTGAAAACCTACATTCTTCAACCATACCTACGAACGTTGCTGCATAGTGTTTCGTTACGGCTCGGTGGAATACAAATTATACTGTCAATTATAAAACTAGTGTTTGAAGCATAAATGTACTTATCTTACCTATTTTCATATATCACATTGGTTCGTGTATCCTTTAGCTATCAGATGATGCATAAAAAACTATTCTAAGAAAGTAGAAAAACGATACCAACGTGCATAAGCTAACAAAGTTGAATCTGATGAATCTTTCATAGATCGCGAAACTGCAGCCTTCCATCAAGTGAAAAAGTGCTCAGTGTGATCCGTGTTAAAACAAGGTATTAAATTCTTATATATCTTATATTAAAATGAATCTTAAAGTAAATGCTAAAATATAAATAATAATAAATAAATATTTTACAATAATTAGGAATAGGCTCAGACTGACAGATATATCTACAATGGTAGTGCTAGCACGGTCTAAGGCAATCGTGATTTCAGCTACGCGGCACCAATGGCCTGGAACTCGCTACCGGAAAACGTAAGAGAGCTTAAAGCGGAGGCATCCTTCAGAAGCAAACTCAAGACACACCTTTTTAATCAGAGAGGCAAAAAAGCGCTTTTGGAATGACCATTCGGTCATAAAAAAGCACTATACAAACACTGATATAATAATAAATATTATAAATTTGAATCTTTGTGGTACTACAAAACTAGTAATATAAACATTCGTCAAAATGATTGATAGAAAATGTTATATATTTTTTTTTGTAATGACGATCGCTGACGAATCCGCCTACATTATAAATGTTACCTGTAATATTTTATTTTATTTTATTAACGGCCTAGGCCAATACATACGGTTTTAAAACAGAAAATACAATAAATGAAATGGTAAAACAGAACAATATAATAGCTTAGACAATACTTTTAGACAAAACATGAACATGAGTAAAAAAACAGATCTAGTACATTAGTAGAGGGATCTGCGAAATGCTGGAAGGTCCACACCGAAAAAGTCCAAGTCACTAGAGGAGTTAACCAGTCTACACATTCTTAACATAGGAGAATAGAATCCGTAGTTGGTTTTGGATGTCCTTACATGTAGCAGGTCACTGCCTCTAGTGAACCGGGAGGGGACATTGAACGTAATTTCCTGCAATAATGTCGAGTTATCGATTATGGAGTTCATAATTTTAAAAATATATTGACGAACCGTTTACACGCGGTTCCTTGCTTATTAGTGCCATCGCTCGCGATTTCAAAACACTAATAAAAATAAACTGTGTAACTACTTCCCATTATTGTATCAACGAGTACTTGAGTCTACCAAGACAAAAAAGTATACGAGTATATTGATATCAGCATGATATAGCTCTTTTAGGCCGATGCCGAAAATCCTCGAAAAACGATCTTTTGTCTCTTTTTTTGTTCGCTCGCCTGACATGCACATCTAATAATGTTAGTTTTAATTGTATAAAATTACATGGCGTTTGCGTACGCCATTTTATTTGTTATCACAGTTACTCCATTTCATGTTGGTGCAACTGTCATCTTTAATTTGCTTTTTTGCCGCGATTGCCTTGGCGGCGCTGCTTGTCACAGTGTTCCGGGCAGTCGTCAGTCAAGCCCGTTCGATCAAGACAGAATTAACGTTATGTTACGATCTGTATGATATATGCGAATTGTGCTTCAAAAACAAGTTCTTTTGCTTGGCAATCTGATCCTGCATCCTTCCTCCACGCAGCCACGTGACGAACCCGCGACTTGTCATTCTTTTTAAAGACGGGGGATGTCAATATATTGTGGTGTATTGAGTGATTGTTTCCACATTTTCAAAGAAATTCCAAAGTGATTTGACGCGAACAAATTTATGAATTTACCTGTATTATGATAAGTATTTTATTCATTTTGAGTGTCATGAATTAATTACCTTAATTCGTAGTCCATAGACATTTTACCCCATTACGAATACAATACGTATAAACAAAAACATGATTTATTCGTTAGATTTTCGTTTGGATATTACTCTTCCCTAATCCATTCCATAATATACTGTCATGGACCACCACAAATAAACGCCACACAGTTCTGTCAGCTGCCATTTCCCATTCCTCGCCCCATGATATACCTGCACTTGAAAGTCACTTAAGAACATATATGGTTTCCGACAACCTCCAAGCCCGAGGACTTGAGGAGGCGTAGTATTCAATACATATTTTTGGGTTGTATATATATATTATTAGCATTAACTTTGAGATCGATTTTAATATTAAATAGATAAGAATTTCATACCTTGTTAGGTAAGGTATGATTCATATCTTGTTACGTATTGTACCAAGATATGAAATTCTTATATATTTAATATTTTTGGGTGTTTAGTAATTCAAGTTTTTCATGGAGATCGGATGATAAGCTTGACGATCTAAGGCCTGTACCATTTGGTCCTAAAAGGCGCCTCACCCCTATTGTATATTTTGACCTCCTAATTAAGTATTAATGCCGTTATCAAGTATAACCTACTTCACGTCATAAATATAATCTGAGTTCCGGATTCAACATGTACATATAAATAACATCAACAACCTTGCATGTAAGTTCAATAATAAATACACTTCAGATAGTAACCAGTAGTACTTTTTTCTGATGTAACGCACGTCGAATGTTATTTTAATTAAGAAGCAACACAAACAAATTGAATTATGCCGTTAAATACACATAAAACATACAGACGTAGGGTCAATGAGCTGAGCACTTTGAGAGCCATAAACATCACTACATTTTATGTTTATTTTTACTAAAACTAACCGTTAGAGACAAATTCGGCACAAAAACAAACTTGTATGAAGTATTTATAGTTTATTTTTCCTACAAGTAAACACTTTTAGGTTCGCTTCAAAATATTTCAAGCAAATGTAAAAAAAAACGTAAAAATGTGAAGACATTGATGAAAGTTTTTTTAGAATATATTCACAATTTTTACGGCTTTTTTCGGCTTCTTCTAGAAGCCATCATAAAGTGCGAAAATGTTTTGACATATATGACTTTTGAAACAAGTATATATAAGAAACAATTTAAGATAGTGAAAGCTGTCTAGTAACTACAAAAATAGGCATAAATTATTGTCTAAAATATAAAAATTAGAGATTTTTAAAGACACTTCTTTAAAATCCGAATCCAAATCATACCGACTTAAAAATCCTCAGTAAGCCTTACTGACGTTTTCCACGATTTTAATGTTACGAGTGTCAGTATAATATTTATATAACATACCTAATAAATAACCATCTGCAGTGCATAATGCAGTATCCAACTGTGCAAATTGCGAGCAAATCTTGTTACTTCAGTAGTAAATATCCAAGAAACGTTACACGTGACGCGCTCTACGTTCTCTTCTTAACCGTCTCTTGAAACGTAACTTTAAGTTCAAGAACAACATGCATGTGTGTTTAGCCCTCAGTATCGACACTAAAAATAAAGATATGCGTGTGGATTTTAATTTGGAATGCGAAATAATAGATAATATACATCATATATAAAGAATTGACACAAAATGAATTAAAAAGTGTAATGAAGGTAAATAACATAAAATATTACGAGTCTAGCTTGCGATACTCGCAAAATCAACAATTGTTACACATATATAGATTCACAGTAAACATCATCTAATATGATATTTCTCTCATCAATAAATCGGAGTGAAATAAATAGCAGGCGCTAGGATTCGAATCACGAATCTTTGCAACCATGTTCATTTCATTACCAGCCGCCTAGGCTGTTTGCATCGCCTGCCGAGTCGAGAAATTATCACGTATTGAATATGAATAAATCAACTGAGATAGTTATTGCCTCATGCCATGTCACTCTGCCTTTCAAAATTTTTCCGAATACATTATATGTAACTTTTCAAAGGACTATGAGAGCAGAGACAAATAAACTCTCTTCCAATCCTTCAATTCCGCGTAAAGTAAGCTCTAAATAACACGAAAAACACCGCCAAAGGTATGAGTATTATTTATTATATTCGTATTCAAGTATTGTACAGCATAATGCGGTATAATGTTAGCAGCTGAACTTTAAAAAGATAATAAGCTACAAAATATGTGTAATGGGATTTCGCCCTATTGACCAAGAGAACTTATGCGAGTTTATAAGTAACGACTCACGTCCATACAAATCGGCTGAGACGCTCTTACGAAATTGTAAATAGCAAATATTCGATTTAAGGCTAAAATTGCGTGTTATAATTCAAATGATTAATGGATACCAAAGTTAACCGAGAACACTTATGCTACAGAGACAGATCGTTTAATGGCGATACATTTCTGTGTGAATATTACGATTATTTAAAAAAAAAATACTTTTATAAACATCGATGATGTACGATCATATTTTTTTATGTAAGCACATACAGTGATTCTCATTGGTCAGTGATGAACATAGCTCAACATTGGTTCTAAAGAGCGGTTCAACCTTAAATGTACGCAGTAGAAATGACCTGGACTTTACCCGCCTCACACCCGCGTCACACCGGAGGACAGTTAAGTGTCCTTGACGACGCGCTCATTCAGATTATGATCAGTTAGCAACTGACAAGTCCAGTGGGAGTCCCCTCTGAACAATTATGGCCACTGCACAAAGTGCTAAATAAAAGAACCCGTGAAAAAGATTAGAATCGCATTCATTGGTTGTAAAGACATGGAAGATAGATTCTCTCACCGAAAGTACGAGCAAAGATTGTAAATGCGTGGAGTTTTTTTTTAGTGGCCAAAAAGTCTGCATGCCCGATAGGGCCGAGGTGATTCCCTCGAACTGCATCGAAAAGTAGAAATGACCGTTATAGCCGGAAAGTAGCTATTGACGTGTACGCTATAAGGTTGTCTGCACTCGTACGGCCGAGTAATTGCAAACCATACACGCATAGTAAACCATTCACACGGCTGAAATATCATTCAGTGTCCGATACAATGATCTTGATTGTTATCGCAACACTCGGATTGTTATATCAGAACGAGGTCACCTAGATGTGCAATTTACTACGGCCCGTGAAATGATTTAAATACGTTGAATGGATTTATTTTTGACAGTGAGTACTGCATTTTCATGGAATCGATTACAGACTTATGTATTTGTCAGTCGCGACCAAAGCTTAAGACGATCATACGAGGGTTATCGAACGCTATGAAAGAACAATATTTTTTTATCTACAGTTAATGTTCTGATCGGTTTAAGTACTTTTTAATATTTTTTTATAAATTATTATATTACTGCGGAAATATACGTGCTACTTTGTAAAGCTTGCTTTTACAGTATTATTAATTTTTACGGAATTCAATTTTACTAATACATTACAAACATACTCGTTTCAAAAATATTTTTAAATTTTTGTGAGTACTTTCGAGTAGATTTATTTACTGAACACGACTTAAATGTTTCCGAAAATTCCGAAAACGTTTCCGAACATTAAAATAACTTAATATAAATTTTTACTCGTCTTATTGGCCGCGACCGGAGAAATTTCTGTCCCACAAAGCAAGAGCTTTTAAAGCAGGCACGGGCAACCTTTCCTAGGTCTGGGGCCACATTATCATTCTGTCTCCGTGTCAAGGGCCGGACCAAATTATTAACTATATTAAGGTAATATTAAATTAAATAAAACACATTGCTACTTCTTGCATATTTTATTTATTTATATAATGAACGATATTAATTGCTTATAAAATTTAATGTGACGATTGACTTTGTACTTGAATTACGAGACTATCAATATTGGCGTTGATATTGCTTAATGATAATCTCATCGAATTTTCGAGATTTTCATCTGTTATCCTCGTGCGAATTTTCGATTTGGTGTACTTCATCCTCGAAAAAAATTGTTCGCATGTATACGTGCTGCCAAAAAGACAAATGATGTTTCTTGCAAATCTACGTAAGTTTGTATAATTTTCTTCCACCAAATATAATTTATAAAAATCCGTCAAAGTAACTTTGTCAAATTGTGATTTTAGCGCTAAATCCCCCTGAAGCTCAATAAGTTCCATCTGTAAATTTGCTGGCACATTATTTACATCAGCATCCATCGGACGAGCAAATATAGCGAATGTTGAGTCTTTGTTTTGGAAGTCGGCAAACCTCGTATCAAATTGCTCTATTAGTGCCTTCAGTTCATCTCCATAAGAATTATATGTGATGTTTGTATGCCTTGATAGATTAGGAAAATGGTAACAATTTTTACCTCTTATCTGATTTTTCAAAAATCTAAGCTTATTACAAAAAACTTTGACATGGCTATGCAGTTCATGAACCAATTGTCCCTGTTTTTGTAGTTTTAAATTAAGATAATTTAGGTATCCTGTGACATCTACAAGGAATGCTAAATCACACACCCATTGATTATCTTTTATTTGGTTGATTGTGTTTCCTTTTATGTCCATAAAATCTGCAATGTCTTGTCTCAAATCATAGAATCGTTTCAACATGTTTCCTTTACTCAACCACCTTACTTCACAGTAATAAGACACATCTTCATAGTCTGAAAATAGGTCTTCCAAAAACACCTTAAACTGGCGGTGATTAATTATTTTATCTATTTTATTATATCATTATTTTAACTAATGTATTTCTCAATTACTTCGCCGAGATGAATCAGGGCCGGACAAAATAGCTCCGCAGGCCGGATCCGGCCCGCGGGCCGGCGGTTGCCCATCTATGTTTTAAAGCATAAACACATACGCAGGCTTGTACATGTACATCGCCTGTTGAATAATTGAACAGACATACACTATATAAGATCGGAGCGTATGTAGTTGCAGTACCTAATATAATATATAAGATTACAGTTTGTACATAGTCCTTTGAACAGTCGCCGGGAAAGCATCCCTAGGAGGCTACAGCTTACACCCTAAACTTTATAAATAAATGTGGACCGAACTGTCGAGAAGAATGTTCACTACAATGATTTTTCTTTCCACGTACTTTCCACACCGCCTGTGTTACCCCATTCTTGTATAAGGCGCCGAATACAGGTGCTTGCGTAGAATATTGGAAATGCATACAACGGTTTTCTTATATGAGATTTATGAAAGGTGAGGGACCAGGGAGGGCAGGTTTCCATCAAACAGTTGGTCAAGGGACGAAAATGGACTGCGTTGCGACATTTTATACAATGTCATAGGAAAACATACATTCCTTCTTTCCTTCCGTCCTCGATAGAATGGAGATGCCGTGGCTTATTCCAAGCCATTGCACTAGTGACTAGTCAATTCATGACTGGTCATGGCAATTTTAAGGCCTCGTTGATAGTCCAGACTGCCCATGCGGCAGGCCCTTGCAGGACGCTGAACACGTTCTGTGGCATTGCCCAATATTAGATTTATGTCGGAAAGGTTTTTTAGCGTAATCCAAGTCTGGACCGTTTGGATATGTCGACCTCATCGCTACGGAGTCCAACTACCATGCCTTGAAGTCAAAAAGTCCAAATTTTAACGTCTGAACTATTAACTTTTACACCCACGTTTGGTGTTGCTCACCAAAGCCCGTTACTTGTATAGTGAGAAAGTACTCGTAAAAAGTAGAGTAAAAAAAAGGAAAACATACACAATAGCTGCCTTTTTTTACGACTCTCGCCGTACAAGGCCGTTAAGAACTACAATATATAAAGTGTACTTGGTGTACTATTGCAGCTGATAGAAGTCGCTTGGAGCCAATTTTAAATACATTACAACCAGCTAGAGAGAGTATATTGATAAAGACACAGTCAGCCAGATAACCTAAAAAAATGCGACATAGAAAAAATTTACTGCAAAATGTAACATGGCCGCTCACATACAACGTATCTTTAAAAAGGAAAAATTGTTGATACACACGTGTTATAATTATTGAATCAGCTTTATTGATATAAATTAATGTGACCTTTAAATCGTACATGTAATAGCTAACTTTGTATTACAGAACGTGTTCAATTGACCTATTTATTTGATACGGCTGCATTGGCTGTTTGTTAGATTCCAGAATTCGCAAGCATACAAATGATGAGGTGAATATAAGTCTTCTTCTTTAGCCTAGCCATTTCCCATCATCTGGGGTCGGCACGTTCGCCATGTCTGCCTGTCCTGCGCTGCATCATCGGTCAAACCCAGAGTCTTGAGATCCTTGTCTAGAGTTGCAGTCCAGGTTGCCTGAGGTCTTCCAAGTCTTCTTGTCAGCGTGGGTATATTGAGCTTTCTTCACCATGTGGTCCTCATCTCTCCGTGTTACATGCCCATACCATCTTAGACGGTTTTCCCTTACCTAAAGAATCTGGGCTTTCAAGGAAAATGAGAAATATAATAAATGATATTAGTACTCGAATTCGAACATAATTTAAAACCCCATTCTAACAGTTTCAATATAATGTTTAAAATCAATTTAAAAATATATTTTTAAAAATGACTGGTATAAAAATATTATAAAATTGCAATCCCTAGCATTAACCTACATCCGCAATTTTTATGGTTGTTTGACACGGTTTTAATGATGATGATAAAGATAATTGATGATCTTGTAAATAAAGTCATTACCACCGTCTAACGGCATACAAATAACGTTTAATGCGTATTCGATTATGCCACATTAACATTTTCTTGTGGCGTAATCTACGATTATTTCTTAGATCAAACAATTAATATTATTTTTAATTAAATTAAATCGACATTTTTTTACCTTTTGATGACCACATCGCGCAAAGATAAAGAAAAATGTTATTATCATAATGGTGTGTATAAAGGTGATATTATTATAATTGTAAGTAAATAAAAAGAATTGTTTAAACATTTTTTAATACAACAATATGCATAAAGTAATCAAATATAAAAAATACATCATAAATAAATCTACTACCGGAATTGTACGAGTATGTTAATATGTTTTAATAACTCATTTTATTATTCGAGTATATACAGGGAGCGGCAAAAAAAACTGACGGTTTTCGTCGTTGTTTTGATTTAAAACCGTCAGCATTTTTTTGCCGCTCCCTGTACTTATACCGTTTGGTACAAATATTCAAAATTGTTTCATTCTAACTCCTTGAATAACTGTTTTATATTTAGGAAATGTTTAACTAAACTTATAAATGCATGAAGATGCAACATTAATTATTCTAATTGATCGAGTTAAAATAAGAAATACTATAACATGGTTTTTTAGGGAAACTAATTTTTTGGGAAGTATTTAATTCAATTAGTGGGCAGTAACTACTTAGCAAACGGTCAGAAATAAATACCTAAACCGGTAAGTAAAGGATAATCCTTTGATAGTAGAAAAATATCAATTAGCAGTAGATAAATAATAAATTTACAGGGAATAAATAATGAAAGGTAATTAAAAATAGGTTCATCATCATCATCATCAGCCTGTGTCCGTCCACTGTTGAACGTAGGCCTCCCGCATGAGTCTCCATCCTCTTCGATCCTCCGCCTTCCGCATCCAGATCACTCCCGCTATTCTTCTTATATCGTCAGTCCATCTTGTAGGGGGTCGGCCAATGCTTCGTTTGCCAGTTCTTGGGCGCCATTCCAATACTTTTCTTCCCCATCGACCGTCGTCTCTTCGACAGATATGACCTGCCCATTGCCACTTGAGTGTGCCTATTCGTTGGGTAGCATCCACTACTTGAGTTCTTCTGCGTATTTCCTCGTTTCGGATTCTATCTTTTAGCGACACTCCGAGCATGGATCTCTCTATAGCACGCTGGGTGACTTTTTATTTTATGGGTAAGACTTGCTGTCAGATTCCACGTCTCTGCGCCATAAGTTAATACAGGAGGACGCATTGGTTAAACGCCTTAGTTTTAAGGCATTGCGGAATTTTCGCTTTGAAAATGTACTTTAGTTTTCCAAATGCTGCCCATCCCAGTTGTATGCGCCTGTCGATTTCTTTTGAGAAGTTATTTCGCCCTAGTTGTATTACTTGTCCCAGATAGGTATAGTCGTTTACAACCTCTATTTCTGTTCCTCCAATGGAAATAGGATCAAAGGTCTGTGAAATATGACTATTAATCATGGCTTTTGTTTTATCCATGTTCATTTTCAGACCAATTTTGTTCGACGCTACATTGAGGTCGTAGAGCATGTCTTGGAGCTTGTTAGGTGATTCGGCTATTAGCACTATGTCATCTGCAAATCGGAGGTGAGAAATGTACTCTCCGTTAATATTTATTCCACATTTTGTCCAGGATAGCAGTTTAAAAATATCTTCTAGGGCGTTTGTGAAGAGTTTTGGAGATATAACATCTCCTTGTCTAACACCTTTGTTTATAGAAATATTGTTAGTGCTATCATGGAGCTGGACCATCATTGTTGCAGATTTGTAAAGAGATTTTATTATCTCTATATACCGATAGTCTATTTTGCAGCGTTGTAGTGAATCTAGCACTGCCCAAGTCTCGATTGAGTCAAATGCCTTTTCATAAAAATAGGTTAGGTTAGGTTTATGGGTAATTATTCATTAATTTTTCATATTTTTTTACCAATATTGAATATATTACTTCCAATTATTTTATAACTGACCACATTTTTACTGACGCAGTGGATACCGTTAATTTATTAAGTATACATTAATTAATTATTACAGAAAATCACTAGGTAAAGAGATCAAATTCACACCAACCGGGGGTATTTATAGAGCTCAGAAATCGATAAAAAATATGTATAAAAAATTCAACGGGAAACGATTGTACGATTTTTGGTTTGGAAAACAAACGCCTTTATCACTGAGCTACACCCGATGGATGTTGATTGATAAAAAAGAAATATATTTTTTTATGCAAAATATAATATATTAATTCTACAATATTTATTTATAATAAAATAAATAGGAATTAGCCAATTATGGATAATATTATTTAAATTTGATGACATTCAAACACGTTGACACTGAGGCCAACCTCACAATAATAAAATGCAAAGAATTGAATATAAACTGCTATTAATATAAATATAAATAAAACTAATATGATTTTTAATTAATAGGTCACATCATATCAGTGTGTTCATGAAAGTGGTGTCAATAAATCAACAAGTCAACACAAAACACATTGTGCCAAAGATAATGAATTTACAATACACGCGTTCGCCTTTTTTTTTATTGCACGACTCGAAAACAAGATTAGTAAACTGTGGTGACTCAAAAGATTTACAATAAGGTCAAACTTTACAAGATACGTCGCTTCAAGCCACGAGAAACTATGTATATAGTTGTTTAGTCATATAGAGTGTAGTATATAGACTGTAAAGCACACAGGGATAAGTACATTGAGGCTGAATAAATGAATAAAATAATGTTAAGCCTCACTTGAAGCGGCCGTCTAAGACTTCTAAACTATGGTTGGCAGATAAAAACTACTGAAACTCCTACATAACTTACCGGTTCACTAGATTTTTTCTATATTACTATCTTCTTAAATGTATTTTCTTATTTAAACTGTATGCATTGGCCTAGGCCCTTGGCAGTTAATAAATAAATAAAATAGGTGTTGATATATTTCACGTAACGGAGGCCCAATTCAGGCATGAACTCCATGAGTTTCTTTGGAGGAATGATTTGTTGGCGTCGTCTGTTTGATGAGCATTGGAAGCTTTTGTTGCTTGTATTTATTGCCTAGTTCCTAGTACTTAATCATAAGTACCTATATTTGTATATTAATTTTGATTGTTCTTCAGTATCGATTTGATTTTTTTTTTAATTTTTAATGTTTCTTCAAGTGAAAAAAAAGGAAAATAAATGTGTTCGACCACTTACGAAAGTATCAAGCAGCTCAGTTGTCTCTTAACAGTGATGGATTGAGGAAGGCTACTATTTATTATTTATAATGCATCTCAAAGTGAATGCTGAAAACATTGAAAAAAAACTTCCTTCCTTGTTTTAACATGGAACACATTGAGCAATGCTTATTTTCACTTGTTGGAATACCGCAGTTTCGATTTCATTGAAAGATTTTCTTTCTTAACTGCCTTAAGCTCCACCCATCCCACTTTCCTTCAGTTCATACCAGTTACTTTATTTTCTTATCATACTTGTACTGCATCACTAAAGATAGGCAAGTGAAGGATTGTGAAGCAAGTGGTTGAATAGTTTAATGTCTGGAAACATCTAATACACTCAGATTGATCTGTTTTTGAGGTCTAATAGGTCCAAGCCTTAGAGCCGTCACGCTTATCATTCGAAATCCCTGAAAAACCAGATTTAAAAAAGGCCAAATGTGCCTTAAAAATAACATATCGAATTGGTATTTAAATGGCATTATATAAACCAACAAGATAAAATAATTTAGCAAAATAATTATCCTTGTTGACAGTGTTTGAGAGCATCTGGTTTAAACTATAGATCCACCAGTTGAATATAATATGAGACTATAGAAATTCTCATTTCGTTACAAGTCTTTTTTCCTTCGAAATTCAATTCACTTTCAGTCCTCTTATACGTTCAGGCCTTTCCATTTTCCAAGACACTATTTTCTCGGTTTAGAAATTGGGTCGTGATTTTCTTTATTAATTTTATGAATTTTATTTAATCTCATTTGTAAAAAATCACAACACACTACCTTTAATATGCACAAAACATCCATACAAATGTGTAAAATACAATATAGCTGTGTTAAATTGATATAATTGTCCTCAGAAATTTGTCAGTTGCCAGGAACATTGTATTTTTTTAAAAGTAAAAATGTATTTTAATTTATTATTAAGTAACATTAATGTTATTAACTGACAATACTTGGCGAAACTGCATAATTATAATTTTAAATAAATTTAAAAAAAAGTTCTGATTCACATTTATTTTAAACGATTAAATATTTCGGCCTCCCTGTAGACCATCTTCAATAATGATTAAATAATGGTTTTACCCGCACACATATACAATCTGTAAAAATGTGTGAACTACATAGAACCTAATAATTATACATACCTATATAAGCCACTGACAGTTTATGATTTAATCATTATTGAAGATGGTCTCCAGGGAGGCCGTAACATATAATCTTTTAAAATAAATGTGAATCAAAACTAAATATTTTTGTTACTTAAAATATACATATACTATACATAAAATTCTTTTTTCAACGCGTCAATCCAAGCACAAAAATAATGGCAGAAGCGGGATGCGAACCGCGGACCTTGGAAACCAACAATTCATTTAAAAAAAAAAAAAAAATCATTAAATATTTTTGATTTGTTATTTTTTTTAATTTAAAATTATTATTATATAGTGTCTTTGTAGAGAGGATTAGAGATCATGTGCATGATTTCAATTAGGTACTTTTGGCAATCCAAAAATTCAAAGTGTGAAATTGAATGTACATATTTATTCAGAGGAAACGGTCTAGGAAGGCCGCAACCGGCGGGAGGCTATGAATTATGCATCAGGTAATTTGGAAGTCGGCGATTGAAGAAAAAAAAGTGTCCTTTACGGCATCTCGTCGGACGACAGAGTAAATAAATAATCAGGATTGGATAAATAAGAATAAAGTACGTAAAATCAGACGGATCGTCACGTGACTGCGTGGAGGAAAGATGCAGGAGCAGATCGCAAAGCAAAGAACTTGTTTTTGAAGCCCAATTCGCATTTATTTTTATTAAAGACTTGATTTTCCCGCCCGACCTTTACATGACGTTTTCACCGACCGGACAGGAATTAACTGACGACACTGTGACATATAGCGCCGCCAAGATAACCGCGTCTAAAACACAAATTAAAGTTGAAAGTTGAACCAACATGAAACGGAGCAACTGTCAAAACAAATAAAATGGCGTATGCAAACGCCGTGTAATCTTATATATAATTAAAACTAACGTTATTAGATGTGCATGTCAGGCGAGCGAACAAAAATAAGAGACAAAATATCGTTTTTCGAGGCTTTTCGGCGTCAGCCTAAAAGATCTATATCAAGCTGATATCAATATGTTTTATCAAATACAACATTCCATATGTTAAACTGTTCTATATTAAGATGGCGCTATAATAATATTTACTTTATTTTGGAATCGTTCATGTTAAGGTCTTGCGTAATATAGATCAATGGCAAAGCGTAAACAATTACATAGTCATAGGTCATGAATCACAATATTATCTGCCTGCTAGAAATGCTAGTAATAGACCGGCAATGAGTTTTTTCTTCTTTGTACAAACGAAGTAGCAAGAAAACATTTTTTCCAATGCATATAATACCTGAAAATTTTCATTTGTAACGAACGAAATGATTACGATGATTAAACTAATTTTGCAACTTGTAGACCTGCTTACTTTATAACAATAAGAGTTATATTAACTAGCCAGAGACGATTGTTCTTGCGAGGGTGATAAGGTTATTCTACTAGGAACAAATTATAGCAAATTGCGCTTATCATCAAAAGTACTTTTTAAAATCTGATTAATAATAATAATTAATAATAATAATAATAAACATTTATTCAGCCACTAGTGCCATAATCAAAATTTTACATACAATAATTTCAAGCAAATACAGAAAAAATCAAAATTTAAATTAAACAGAATAGAAAGAAAATATAAATCGGCATGTACACATACACCATATTATTATTATTGTACTACTCAGTGAGTGGAGCAACGGATCCCCTCTGGATGGCCACGTGAAGGCGCATCCAGTGCCTCTCCAACCGTGAGTCCCACCTATCTGCCCACACAGCGACAATTGCGTTGGGACTGCCGCGGACGCGCGCCCACAGAGAAGCGCAATGCTTCCTTATTATGGCATGGAAGCCATCTACTCGCGCCTCCGTCAACATGCCTGAGGCACTGCAGTATCGCGGCAGACCCAACAACATTCGGAAGTCGTTCTTCTCATTTGGAATAATAAATCACCTAAAAATGCCTTGATAATGGAGTAACCGTCTCTTCAAATCTCAGCTATGGAGTTCGCCGTAAAGCAAATATGACTTTTCACAAATGGATTTACAGGTGCAACGATATATTAGGACAAGGCATGAGCAATGGGAGCTAACAAGACTATGTGTGTGGTAGTAATTGTAATATAGAACATATATGGTAACAGTATATTAGACTAAATGTAATTTTATATTAATTATAATCAAAAATATATGGTTTTAAACATTTATTTTAAGTGATTACATGTTTCGGACTTCCTGGAGTCCATCTTCAATAATAACTGCAGGGAGTTCGAAACATGTAATCACTTAAAAATAAATCTTAAATAGAAACTAAATATTTGCAATTTGTTATTTTTTAAATTAACATTAATATGAAAATTGTAATCATGAAGTTCTACCAAGTATTGATAACCTTAACGTTATTAGACTGATATAAGTATATACAAACAAAAAAAGGAAACGTAAAATATCGTCAATATAAACAAATCTTGTGGCAGTAAATAATTTTTATTTTGTAAGTAATTATGCAGGAAGATCACCACAGATTGTGAATATTTACATTGTAAAACAAAATATTTTTCGTTTATTTTTGGAATGAT
Source organism: Glossosoma conforme (assembly GCA_022606575.1). NCBI lineage: Eukaryota > Metazoa > Arthropoda > Insecta > Trichoptera > Glossosomatidae > Glossosoma > Glossosoma conforme. The sequence continues at coordinate 892,256 of JAGTXR010000048.1, forward strand.
CTTTCTTTCAACAATCAGAACTCCAAGCGTAGTATTTCTATTTTTATCTACGAACGTCACTATCGCTTTTGTATAGAATCTACACGAATACATTGTGGATTTCGAAACAGCTGCCAAGGTCCATAGATTGTTGCAGACAATAAATAAGACGCCACTTAAGCGGCGCTTTTCTAATTCAGTGTAACGACAGATTTAATGCGACACAAATAGGTCACCGAGGATTCCACATAATTCTGGTGACGTCAAAAAAATAATTCAGAGCCAAGGAATTTTCCGAAGTCGAAGTATCAATATCGAGAGTAAATTATTAACAGTACTTTACCCGCCTTACTCCAGCCCTGGCGACTAGTCGTACCAGATGATTACGTTACTCAAAAGGAAGGCCTCCCAACTGGCAAGAACCTTGACTGGCGGACCTGGAAATCACTGAACAGATTAAGAACCGGAGTTGGTAGAACAAACGACAACCTCGAGCGATGGGAATTATTCGGCAGGGAGAGCGACTGCGAAGACCTGCAGACCGCCTCACACCTAAGATCCTGCCCCATATGCCCAACAAGCTGCACACCTCAAGACCCAATGCTAGGCAATATACGGGATATCGGTGTTGCCTAACTGGGCAGAAATAATTTTACGTCTCTGACACAAAGAAAAAGACCCGCCTTACGCTCACATCACACCGGAGGACAGTTAAGTCTCCTTGATGATGCGCTCATTCAGATTATGATTAGTTAGCAACTGATAAATCCAGTGGGAGTTTAAGCGATTATAGCCACTGCACTGACGTGCTAAGAAAAAATAACCCGTGAAAGAGATAATAATCGTATTCACGGGTTGAAAAGAGATGGAAGTTAGATTCTCTCACGGAAAATACTCATACGAGCGAAAGTAGTAAATGAGTGGATTTTTTTTCAGTGGCCACAAAGTCTGCATGCCCGATAGGGCTGAGGCTATTTTCTCTATCTGTATCAAAAAAACTCCTTTTTCTAACAAGATGAACTGACAGTCCCAGAGAATGTTCTCTGAGGTCTGGGATGGGGGCGCCACAAGGGCAACGAGCGTTCGAAACTAAATTAAATGAGTAATATATAATCTGTCATAAAAGCGTCATTAGTTGGGTAGACCAGTGATCAGGGCTTACCCACTTAGCAGTTCTTCTTCTTCGCAGTATCAATCCGGTGGATTGGTTTGCAGCAACAAAATCTTGCATCTCGATCTCCACTTTTCTCGATCCTCTGCAATCCTCTTTAGTTCAGCATAAGAGCTATAACTCATGTCCTCGAACACTTGCTGCAAATACTCCCGTCTATGGCGCCCTCTGCAGTTTCTACCCTAAGACATCCTTTCTACAATGTCGTGAAGAAGACCATCGTGGCGCATGACGTGACGGATCCATCGCGCACGCCTCTCTGGGATGGCTCTTAGCAGTTAGTCTAAAGTTAATCTAGGATGAGTAAATTAATAACATATATGTAATCAAAAATATAATATAGTATACAATAATTATGGAATGCCTATTCCTATTTTAAACCACGTGATCCTGCTGTGGATCACGGATATGGGAGCAAACAATAATAAATAATTCAAACTATAATAAAGGGTCGGCCATCTAACGTTTTTTTTCTCAACTAGTGCTTATTGCGTGAATGGTAACACATAGCTCATGTCTGATTTGACAGATAATTAGTTTTATCCTTCCGCTGAACGAATATGGTTGTGTATACGCTTGAACAACGCTGGGAAATATTGCAACATTACTTTGAAAATCATGCTATTGTCCGCCATCTAACGTTTTTTTTTCAACTAGTGTTTGAAAATGAGCAAGTAGTGGCCGTTACAGCCAATGGCGATCGTTATCGGGCCATTTTTGTTCACAAAAATTAAAGAGGAAGATATTGGCAGCATTTGGTTTCAACAGGACGGCGCTACGTGCCACACAGCCGAAGCTACACTCGATGTTTTGCGCCCCATTTTCAAAAAAAGTTATTTGGCGGACCCTTTATATATATATATATATTTTAATCGTGTTTTTCAGTTTCCTCAAATAAACTCCAGTCATGTTTGACATTGTAATTTCTGGAAAGTCCCCAAGGATATACAAACACACTGTTTGGCAACACATCAGTGTCATTTGCAATGCAAGGAATTAATAATAAGCCATCAAGTAATCGTGAAATGCGCCACACAACATGTCATCCGTCTCCATTATTCAACGCACATAAAAAGCCTCAAAATTTTGCATTGCAAAAAAATGCAAAAAAACCTCGATGCATTATAATTTTACCCACTCAGTTATAATACAAATTCTCATGCAAAAATATTCAATGGAATAATCAGTATTGAAATATTATTAAGTAGTGTCCTTGTGGGAGGTTGTTCTTTCCTGGTGCAAGATTTCAACAGCCAATTGTCTTGCTGAAAAATGCTAACTAAATCGACAAAACAAAAAGTTATGGAAAAATATTTTTAGATAAGAATTTTGAATATTTTTTTTGAGGTAAATGCATAATCAATAAAGTCAAAAACTATTCTGGAAAACAATTAATAATCGGTAAAAATATGCACAAACATAAACGTTTCATTTGATTCACAAAATTTTAGGAATCAGAAAAAGTTTGAGATTTATAAATATTTATTTACTATCCTTGTTTTCACACGGATCACGTAACAAAAGTTCTCCTTTAAAAGAAGGATTGAGAAAGGCTACGAATTAGTCGAAACTGCAGTCTCCTAATATAGAACTTTTGTTACGTGATCCATGTGAAAACAAGGTAAATAAATAAATATTTTAAATTTATAATGGATATCAAAGTGAATGCTGAAAACATTGAAAATAGTTTGAGATTTGTTTAAATTTCGTGGAAAGACTAAAATTGTTTTTTTGATGATATAAATGATATTAAAAGACACAAAAACCGACAACACTGGCTAATATTAACTAAATGGAGAATATATGAAATGATGAATACATTTTTAAATAAATAAATACTTTTTAAATTGCTTTAAAGAAAAGAAGAACTGAAGAAGTATTCATTGAAAGCGAATTATTTCAGCATGTTATTACTTATAAATACGTGATATTAAAACTGTGTTATAAGTATAAATATGTAATTGATTTTAAATCGTTTTCAATGTTAATGTCGAAAATATAAATAATATTTATGTTCTTTATTTTATTTTTAAAAATATTTTCAGTATATACTATGAGATTCATTATAAATAATAATTATTTGTTTATTTACCTTGTTTTTACGTGGATCTCGTTGAGTATGACCTCTGTTTGGGAGACGAGTCAGTCGAAACTGCAGTCTCCTAAACAGAGTTCATACTGGACGTGATCCATGTAAAAACAAGGTTTTTTTTTTAAATTACATATTGTTACAACATATATACTGTTAAAGAAGGACACTAAACATCAACAAAGTATATTTAATAATAATAGAAATTTAATAAAAAATATATAAAAAATCGGTCCACATTGTTTACTATGTATGGACTGGACGGGTTTCATCTAGGAGAGTAACATGATAATAAATTACAAATATATATATGTGGATAAGAAAGGCGGAGGATCCAAGAATATGGAGATTCATGCGGGAGGCCTACGTTCAACAGTGGACGAACACAGGCTGATGATGAAATGGATATATTTTTTGTCATTTTTTTGTTCGAATTTTGCAACCATCTAATTATAAATATAATCCACCATCCAAATTCACTGTCGAGATGAAATATCAAAATGGTTATGAAGCCGATTTTTATTGGCCGATCCCCTTCTTTAATAACTGTTATCCCCGCGCTAATTACGTCCTTGTTGTACCAAAGAACCGTGCGCCAATTACCGCGGTTGTAATCACCGATGATTACATGAAATATGATCGCTCCGTTTAATAGTTTCTTCAGCAGATTATATTTTCAAAAACCCTGAAACCGATTACACATATAAACGATCAACGCGGCCAACTGTCATGCGAGCAATTCCGGTTTAGAATCTCCACATTTCATATATGCCGGTGGGTTAAAGCGTTTGCTTGGAAAGTCGTGGGTTCAATCCCCCGCTGAAATTTAAAAATAAATGATTTTTAATCGATTTCTGAGCTCTAAAGTACCCCCGGTTGATGTGAATTTGATCCCTCACCCGTAAGATGCCAGCCTATTAATCAAAATTGGTGGTAGACGAAAGTCGTCCCGTGAGAACCACCCATTCATAGTAAATTCATATTATAATAAGAATGATGCGTGATTGTCAGGCTGTAGTCTATGACGTTGGCGGATCAACACTCAGCTGCAGCGTTTAGACATATGCAGCATGATGAGCGTCATAGAATACCACAGATGAGACTACAGAATCACTATAATTGTCGGTATTCTCCTGTATGCGTTTACATACAAAAAGCGTTATCCAAAGGCGAGATTTATCAATCAATATCTTGCGATATTTTCACGTATTTATTTTTAAAAAAAGCCTGAGACACAAAAGGCCGACATTAATACAATAATTTATGTTTGTGTCTCGCCAAAACATTAAAATCGATGCATTGAATCAGAAACCGATTCAGAAACCGTAAAATTTCACGTTGTTAGCAACGCCTTTTAACCACTAAAAAGCTTTCGACGATTTTCTCCCAATAATTTCAGTTAACAACTCATCGCCGTGCAACCGTAAAGTCATAACATCGATGCAGCGTCAATACAATCCAAGACATTGCGGCTTTCAGGCGCACGGTTTTATTCAGCTTTTTAATATTACGTGTTGGTAACATTTTTTCACAAACTTACAGTGTAATTATTTTTATTTTTCGTTCTGGATACGCGAGCATTGCAGACGTTTTTAATGGAGATTGCGTTGCTCCCAGACGATAATTTCGCATCTGGCAAGACTGAAATATTAAAATTGGTATTACAGAAATCTACTGATTAACGTAAAATAAAAGAAAGTACAATTTTTAATACAAATATTATAAATATAGACAAGTAGACTGCAATCTGTGTTTTATATCCAAGAAAAGATATTCACCTGTATAATGGTCTTCTTCTTTGTGTTGTCAGCAACGTCAAATTATTTCTGCCTAATATATGGCAACATCAATAGACCGTTTCAACTCAACGACAACAAAAAGGAAAACGTATTATTATAATTATTTTATACAACAGTGAATCCTGCAATCTAAAGCCAATTCTACCGTGTATTGGGTTTGAGAACATGCACCTACATAGAATACCAGGTATGACGAACCTGAATAAGTAGATTTTTTTATGTTAACACGTAAATAATATCGGCAGATGGTGATAGTGATTCTAAAGTTTATTCTGTGGATTCTATGACGCTTACCATCTACATATGGCTAAGCGCTGCATGTGGAGTGTTGATCTACCAACGTCATAGACATCCCGACATTCACGCATCATCCCAATTATTACAGGAATTCACTATGAATGGATGGTCTTCACCGGACGACTTTCGTCTACCACTAATTTTGATTAATATGCTATGATTGGAATGTTACGAGTGAGGGATCAAAGTCTGTTTTAGCTTTTATTGAGCTTAAAAATCGATTAATTTTTTTTTAACCTCCTTCGGGGATCGAACCCACGATTTTTGGTTTGGCTAGCAATCGCTTCAACTACTAAGCTATGAATGGATATTAACCGAATGACGCAGTGAAACATTAGCAACAGCTGCCTTTTCTTTAGGCACCCAGTGTTTAGCCCTCCTGGAAGGCTATTGGAAGCTATACAAAGAATGTACTCGACGAATCTACGGGAAGCAGAGCTGACATGGGATGAGAAGAGTAGTTTTGTGGCATTTAATTACGACCATATGCTCCAGTTATGCAAACCATGGTATGATGATGATGATCCGAAGAATATAAAGACATTAGTAATTAAATATACACATACAATTTAACATAATAAAAAAAATATACGCACCAATTCATTCAGATAAAATATCGACAGACGTGGGATTCGAACCACGAGCCTTGGAACCAACCTTTGCTCTATTTTTTTTACACCGCGCAGTCCACTCGACTATTTCTCTGCCTGAACGGATACGCGAAAGATGATGTATTTATACCATTTTACCATCGTATAACGATAGATATCTCTATGGTATATATATATTCAGAGTATGTATATTATTATTTCTTATTATTCAGTCAACATTTATTCACAAGCTTTTTATATTCTTCTTCGTAGTATCAATCCGGTGGATTGGTTTGCAGCAACAGAATCTTGCATCTCGATCTCCATTCCTCTCGGTCCTCCGCAACCCTTTTCAGCTCAGCATAAGCACTACAATTCATGTCCTCGAATACTTGCTGCAAATACTCCCGTCTAGGGCGCACATTTTTATATTATGATGCAAATAATAATGGAAACTATAAGGTTAAAAAATGGGAACATTGAGTTTAAAAACATTATGGCGGCAGTTTTTTGACTACCATATATGCTCCAGCTAAGGAGAGGATGTATAAAAAAAATGATAATAAATATGACATTAAACATGGATCTATGTCAAAATAATACGTATTTACGATTATGTAAGATGTATATGTAAATTTGTGTAACAAATTAGAACAAATATATTACTTATTCGCATTAATTACAATTCCGATTGACAATTAAATAAACATTAAATTTTTAACACTCGACTGTTCGTGTTTATGCCAAAACTAAATAAATATATTGTACAAAGTGCGAGGTCGAATGTATCTAAGGTCATGGCCCAAATACCAACAAAAAAAATGATCTAAAACGCCCAATTGACTAATTAAAATAATCAACGCAGGCAATTAGTAAAATATCAATAAAAAATATACATAAAAGGTTAATTTACTGAGAAGTATAGACATAAATATAATGTTGTCTCGTAAAATATAATAAAAATGCATTTTTTTTATATTTATTTTTAGAGCACAATGAAGTGCAATAGAAAATGTAATTGATATTCATTTTTTGCGTGTTAGTGTTTATTTTGCATTTAATTATTACATTAATAATATAATAATAATAATGGGTGAAAAAATTAAGAATGTTTTAAAATGCAATTCTAATCATTTATCACGTTTAAGATGGCTTCCCAGTGGGCGTTTTATTTTTTATCACAATATCGTCATCTATGGTTCCACCGCATTTCGTCCCCAGACAATTCGTTCAATGACTCATCGTTAACGACGGGGGGCGCAGTGCAAGTCTGGTGCACGGGACATTTTGTGCACGGGACAACTGACGCACCGGATGTCTCGCTAACCTAATTTAACCTTTATCATTAGCGAGATCTATGGATCTCTGGACTCTACGATCACTGGACAAATCCTTAGATTAAGTTCGGTTAGCGAGACAGCAAGTGCACCAGTTGTCCGGGGATTAAATTTCCCGTGCACCAGACGTCCAGTGCAGCTTACGTCAAATAGTCTGGGGACGATAGGTCATGACACCGTCATGTATAGTATTGTTGTCATGAGTTACCTTATATGACCGTATAAATCTCCACAAATTATTTACATTAGAGATTTTTTGAAATACTGTAAATGCTTTGTAATAAAATTAATAAATAAGATCAATAATTTTATACTGATGCGGTTTACACCTAGAAGGTTGGGATTAACGTTTAGTTATGCTGCTCTAATTCAAGGCAGGATATTCGATTTAATGGCATATATTAAAATGATTACACCAAGCAACTTTATATGGTCACTTGACATATATTCAAACATAGTAAACTATCATTTTATGGCATTTATAGTATTATTTTATCGGTATTTGGTGTCACCTATTAACGCAGGCATAATGATTTATTTAATTCGTCGATTTATTTAAGTCGCTCGACACTCAAACCGGGCGGACGTGTCTAGTCATCCTACCTACAGGATGGCGAACTGTTGCGATTGTGATATCGCGCAAATAAATCGTCGCTTAGACGATCACCGTTTGCTGCTGGAGAGTCTCTTAAAGGCTGTTGGATGCGGGATGGATGATGCTCTGACATCCGTTGGTGTGGACCCTCCACCCAACCCGACAAGTCTGCCGACTTCCCGCAGAAGGCGCTTACCTCGAGCGTGCAAATCAATTCCGGCTACCTACGCTGAAGCTGTCAACATTCCTGTGTCGATGTCGCTTAACTGTGACAGCAGAGACTCCGAACCTGCCGTCAAAGAATCCGCTTCGAGTGAGGCCACCAAAGAGGACTCCTCGGAAGATACTATCGAAGGAGCCCCCGCTGTTTCGAGCAAGGCTCCCAAGGACTCCCGTTCTCAGCCGGGACGAATCATCGTTCGAGGAACTGGAGGACCTGAGTGCTTTCTCCGTGGACGTCCTCTCCCTCCCCCGAGCAATCTTTCCGGAGTAGTTCAACGTTCTAAGTTGAGTCGCGCCTCTCCGCATGGGGAAAGGCAACAACATTCAGCACGTCTGATGATCCGTGGTTCTGCAGCTCCTTCAAAAAACGTTACTGGAGTGAAGATGGCGTATCTTCACGCCAAGGGCCTTCACCCAGATACATCGGCTGAGGACTTGCAGAGCTTCTTGGCAGCGACCGCTGCATTCAATCCTTCGTGGATGACCATCAGGAGGATTGTCAGCAGGCGGACGCTGTCAACTTCTTTCAAAGTCGGGGTCATCGCGACTTCGCTGGAGTCTCTCATGGAGCCTCAAGTGTGGCCTGAAAGGACCATCGTTCAACCCTGGATACGCATAAGACGAAAGAATCGCAGTGAACAGTGGTTGAAACCAACTTGAGTGAAGATATTGAGATATTTAGTGTTATATTGCTTTAAATTCAGTACTGGTGTTTATGGAGGCGAAATGTTACACGTTTTATTTTGTGACAATAATGCCTTGTTATTTGTGAGTCAATCATGATATACTCATGACAGGGTTTTTGTTGTTACAAGTCAAACTGTTTATCTTGAGTCTCCTGACGCTAGTTCTGAGTGTGAGGTCAGTGATACTAAATGTGTCAATAAATTTACATCATCACATTTATGTTACCTATTGTATTTATATTTTATATTATATAATTGTATTTATATTATTGTACTTCAGAAATGCATTGAATTGATAAAATTTGTAATGTTTCTGCAAGGAAAAAAATAAATAAAATTGAAAATTGAAATTAATTAATCAGTCATGTAATATACTCTGTTATCAGCTTGATATAACTTCTTTAGGCTGATGCCGTAAAGCCTCGAAAAACTATCTTTTGTCTTTTATTTATGTTCGCTCGCCTGACATGCGATATCAAACTTAGAGAGGAGGATATCAACTCGTATGTGATGTACAGGCACTGGACAGATTAAGTGAAAATAATTCAACATAACAAACAATGTTTGTTAAAGCGAATGAAGGAAAATGCCACAAATGTATTTGTACAGCTGAAAATTGGTGATTTGTTTTGCAAAATATTGATATTAAAAAAAAATAACTTCGAAATCGAAAAAAACAAGTGAATCATCATCAGCTTGTGTCAGTTTTAAGTGGCACGTAGGCCTTCAGCATACGTCACAATCCTTCTCGATCCTCTACCATTCGCATCCAGCCTTCTCCCGCTCCTCTTATAATGTTTTCAGTCCATCTTATTGAATGTAGTCGAACACTCCGTTTGCCAGATTTTGGTCGCCACTCTAACACTCATTATGCCCATCGACAGTCGTCTCTTCAGCAGATATATCCTGGCCATGGCTACACGAGTGTATATCTTCTTTGATCCTCTACTCGAGCTAAATGAAATATATTTTTTAGTATTTAATCTTTCAGAGACACTCCGAGCATGTACGAGTTAGATGATATTTTTACAGCATGTTTAAGCGACATTTATTTTATGGGAAACTACTAACTGCTTGTGTCATAAGGTATACTTGAATGAATACATAGCTTGAACGTCTTAGTTTTCCAACTTAAAATAATCACATTTTTTTTCAAATGGTACCCCATCCCAATTTAATATGCCAATATAAATTATGTTTTATGATAATTAAATTGTTAATTAGCAAGATAAGTTTAGAATACCCTGACTTAACGAACCTAAACAACATCGCGGTGTACTTTGATTTTCAAACCAGGTTTAACATTCAGTTGGTACATATAACTCTTTTAGTAGGACGTAAACCTAAATTAGATTTCTAGTACGAGATTTAGTACTAACTTGTACAGCTAGCTTTAAGCACCCATATTTATAGATGCAGTATGTCAATCCTCGGCTATCTTCTTCCAGGTCTGAAACCTAGATTTTAATAGCAGACGTTATATTCAGTTGTTAAACCTACGTCATAGACACCTATTAAAGATGTTCCAAGTGCATCATCTCGAATTATATCTAGAGATACATAGTTATTTTTTGTATGTTTTAATGTCACTGTGTGATCAAAATATTTGTATGATAATTATAATCGATTTACGTAGATAAAATACCGTTTAAAACGAGCGTCTATAGACGTCATATTTTGTATGGCTGGCGTACCGATCATGGAAAAATTAGCGTCTAAATACGCTTGTGGCAGTTGACCGGTTAATGACTTACAATAATACCGCGGTTTCGCCTTTTATAATGCTTCGTCTGATCTCTACGTTTATAAACATACTAAAGGATGAAGCTATATAAATAATCTACGAATGACAATATTATGTAGGGAGGTAAAGAGGGTTAGATGGATGGAGCTTATAGGAGTTAAGGAATGGGTTAAGATCTGTGTAAGTTATCTACTAATGTTGTATTTAATATTTAACTTATAAATATTTACTGTGTAAAACATATATAGTTATTAATGAAAGGTAATTAATTTTATTATTATTATAATGAAATGAGTTTAAGTATCGGTGAGTTTAGAATTAAGTATGTATTATTGTACGGTATATCCGATTTATTGTGCTTTATATATTTTAAGATATTCTAGATTATTTAATTTGTATAACACTACACACAAAAAAACCCGTCATTCAAACCTAAAGTAAAAAAAAAACACTTTGTATTATTCTGATAGTACTGTGTGGTTGCCAAGTTTCGATAAATGGTCTATACTTCATTCTTCTCAGTATATGGAGGATGATTGATTATTTCTTATCAACAGGTTTACCTACCGCGAACTGTCCAGTCATTACATTAAAAACTGTTAAGCTACTAATAACATCATAGCCATTTAAATGATAGTAATAACGATCATCCTCAGCGCTTATAGACGTCATCGGTCAAGTTACGGATGAGCGATTAAGCCGCCATTGACAGTCAGAAGAAAATATTCAAAATTTAAATAATCCTACGTATAAATCCATTTCGGTATTCAGTCATTTAAAAATAATCGATAAATAAAAGAACGTGTTGAAATATGTGTAACTTTAATAAATATTTGGGGTAAATTAAACTATTTATATATGACAAAATAATACTATCAAATACTTTAATTATACTCAAACAGAAAACTTGCATGTCTCTATTTACCTCTCATAACATGTAATTGTAAGTGTTAAGTAAAAGAGCTCTTGACAGTCTCATAAATAGAGGTCATACTCAACGTGATCTATGTAAAAAAAACGAAGTTATATTATATATATATATTAAATATTTATTATATTATTTCCGGTTTCTAAGGTTCTAAATCAATTTCAGGATAATGTTAGAATGTACTCGGTGGATCTACGGGTGGCAGAGCTGATATGAGATGAGGCGAGGACCGTGGCAGTTGAAAGAGATTGGTGGCGGCACTTCGTGACAGCCATATGCTCCAGTTAAGGGAGGAGGCGTGGTATGTAAATCAACAATCTTATAATCAAGTATGTATAGCTCTATTTTTATAAAGTATGTATAATTGTAAATTTGATAAATAATTATTAATTATAAAAATCATTATGTTTGTATTACTGTGTCCCTCTTTTAAAGATCAGCAATTCGAGTCTACCTTTAAAGAACGAAAATATTCAAGATATAATTGTGATTACTTCGTAAAGTGCATACACAGGACGATAAAAGCAAACTTTATCTACGTGTAACAAAGGATTTTCATTACAAACCTTTCAAAAACTAGGTCTCATTTGTCCCGTCTCACCGTAGTTTGACATTAAAAGCTTAAGTTACGACGGCACTATCATTATTACAACTGGTGAACAAAGGCTCACACAGCTTAATGGAAAAACATAGCAAAAATTCTAAATTTAAATATTCTTAAATGAAAACCCGTTAAATATTAACTACATAATTCACACGTAAATTTAAATACTCCGTGGATACAGGTATAACTCCTTTATTATCCCACTGTAGTCGTACTTAGTTGGGACATATACTTCGGATGGTGCAGGAGAACATAAACTAGCTGCCTTTTCTTCAAGCCCGACATGTTTCTATATTACTTCGTCCAGAGGTCATTTTCAGGTGACAAACAATTTTTAAAACGATAAAGGTTTGTATTTCTATAACATAAAGGTTATCAACTGACAATACTTGGTGAAACTGCATAATTTTTAAATTAATTTTAATTAAAAAAAAAACATTATAGTTTGTATTTCTGTATAATTGCCGGCAGGTATAGCTCAATGGTCAAAGCGTTTGCATTACAAGCCAAAGGTCGTGGATTCGATCCCAAACGGAGATTAAAAAAAAAAATTTTAATGGATTTCTGAGTTCTAAAATACCCCCGGTTGGTGTGAATTTGATCCCTCACCCGTAAAATGACAGTCATAGCCTATTAATTAAAATTGGCGGTAGACGAAAGTCATCCCGTGAAGACCACCCATTCATAGTAAATTCCTGTAATAATAAGGATGATGCGTGAATCTCGGGCTGTGGTCTATGACGTTGGCGGATCAACAGTCCACATGCAGCGCTTAGCCATATGCACTATGGTAAGCGTCATATAATTCCATAGATGAGACTTCAGAATTACTAACATTATCTGTCGGTATTCTCCTGTATGTGTTTAGATAAAAAAATAAAAATGAAATGCAGAAAAAACAGAGCGGAAAATCATTCTTGTGAATCCCATATAAAAAAATAAGACAAACAAACAGGTTGATTGAATCATTATTTTATAATTTGTCAATTAAAACAGATAAAAACTACTAACAGATTTATGTGGCGTATTATTATAGTTGTAGTTTTTGCAATGTTTATAAATTATAAGACCTTGTTCTTAAAATAAATCGAGCAAAACATTTGTTCTTTGTTTATGTAAATGTCAAGATGTGGTCTTGGATACGAATTATACAACATACACTTCTTAGACTTGTTTAGCTTCCCCATCTACTTTTGGATTATCCACCCAAAATTTTTTTTTGTTAAAATTATTTAGAATTCTTACTTAGGTGCATTTTGATGTAAATGTTAATTGTTTTTAATGGCCTTTGTAATTATACATATTATTTTGTTGTGACATCAATGAATTCCCTTATACATTAATGATTTCCAAAACACATATGCCCATCACACAATTCATATCCACCTTTTCACTCACTTTTTGCTTTATATAGAGCCCACACTCACTTTACTAACTGACTCGAAAATGGCCATTCGACCTGGCTAAAACATGTCGTCAAAAAAAATATTGTGGGATAAATTCTAAAAATTATTTTATTTATATCTACTATAGAAGGATCACGTAAGATAAGTTCTCTATTAGGAGACTGCAGTTTCAACTAACTCGTAGCCTTTCTCAATCCATCACTATTTCAATCCATCAGTTATCTCTTAACAAGTGATGGATTGAGATAGGCTACGAGTTAGTCGAAACTGCAGTCTCTTAATAGAGAACTTATCTTACGTGATCCATGTAAAAAGCAAGGTAAATAAATAAATATTTAAAAATTATAATGGATTTCAAAGTGAATGCTAAAAACATTTTTAAAAAAATACTATAAAAGGGACCGTTATATGAAAAATTGCCGTGAAAATTACAGGATAATTATGTTACAATTTTTTTTAAAACCTTCGTTATAGGAAGGTTAACTATTCATTTTTTGTACTAAGACAATGAAGTAGGCTCATTGTTTTAATGAACAGAAACATTATTGGGCGTGGCTGGTAAGTGATATCAGTTTTCACCTGGGCAAGGCGGGAGCGAACTTGGGAGCTCTTCATCGAATATTAATTAAGGCCTCTCCCTTCCACCTGCACCTAATTATCGCATCAATTTAAATGCAACTAGCACCTCCACTGACGTACACGAAAGATGCAAATTGATGTAGACGACTGTCATTTTAATTTTTCAATACTAATAACCGGTATAGGTAGAATCATGTTAGCATTGATATTGACGGACTATTATGTATAAATCTACTCGAGTTACTTGCGTATGAATGTCAATAACTATACCCATTTCTTCTACTAACTATATCCACACTCGAAGATCCTCATATGGCCACCGTAAAATTTCGTTGGTAACTTCTATCATTTATCCGATCATTCGCATTGTTCAAAACAACTTTTTACACAGAAGTATTATTGAATACATGCGAGGCTGTACATTTATTTAAGCTTATAGTAATAATTTAGTTAAAATTATATGTAATTATTTAAACATATAATCACCGCTACTAAAAGACATAATCAATCAGGAAAAAAATATACGAGGGTGATCGGTAAAATAAGTTTCCCATGGCGCTACAGTCCTGAAAAGCGATGTTATGTTGGATCCCGCGATTCCCCCTGTTGGTTCCCCCACTACAAGTCCCTTCCCTGGCGAGCTGCCTGCGGAACTCAGTCTTGGCTTGGCAGCCGTACGTGATGGATCTCCTCCTCGCGTCGCCCGCCAGGTGAGAGTGATCCTTTTCCTGTCTGCAAAAAACATTGCGCCGGTAGAAATCCATTCCCAACTATGGGAAATCTATGGAGACAAGTGTATAAACGTACAACACGTGCGCAAATGGTGCAGAGAGTTCAAGAACAGGCGTACTGACGTCCATGATGAGGAGCGTTCCGGAAGGCCATCTGTTTCTGACGAAACAATCGCCATGGGAAATTTATTTTACGGATCACCTCGTATATTAGAAAAAAAATATTTTTCTAGATTTTTTTTGTTGCCATTTTAACCATATAATATGTGTACGTCATTACATTATTTCATTACTTAGAATTTAATTAAACAAAAGCTTGATGCATAAAGTATTGATGTATAAATTCATTCCAGGAAAAACTGCATTTTTTACACTCTTAATCAGTATAAAACTGCAGTCTGCATAAATTATGTACACATTACATACGAGTATCTGGAATACGTAATTTTACTGCCAGGAAATATATTTTTTTAGTCTAAATTTAATTATTGAGTGAGATATTTTGACTTTTTTTATATTAGTCAAAACTATATAAATGTAAAAAGTTGTTTATATCAAAATAAATATGTTTTCTTTCTTTCTGTGGAACCGATGGCAATAAGTTATTAAAAAAAAAAACAAATTGATTCCGATACCAATGTAATATAAATACTATATATAAACAAAAACTGTTTAACATATTATTATAATATAATGTTTTGTTCATAACAACAAATCAAAATCATAATTAATATAGTATTCACAGTTATATACATACGTATATAGAGTTAAATACTGTACAAATGAATACTGTTTCATAAAGTTTTTGAACCTATTTTGTAAATTAAAAACATCTGTCTTGAAACGAGGTGATGATAACATCAGCTGACATAAATGTATGGCGGTAACTTGTGGGGACCATATGCTCCAGCAAAAAAGAAAACGTGAAAGAAAAAAAATGTGCCAATTAAACCTCAATAAGGAGTTATCACTGAAGAGCAAAAATTGCAAAAAATCATTATTTATCATCCCTTAAAATGGGCGACACCCTCAGCTCGTAGTGTAGAATGCATTTTCTGGTGTTTTTTTCCACCAAGAAAGCTTGGCAAACTTTATTTTTACTTGTCAGTTTCAGCGAGCTTTTGCCAAATCCCTGAATCTGAAAGTCGATCCTTCGTGCAGATTACGCCCTGAAAGCTCGCTTTAAAGACCACCTATTTGGAGCTTTTCTAGAAGTATTTTTTTCTTGATATGTTGCAACACATAACAACTTATTTAAAAATAATAACAGATACAAATTGTTTTCAGTACGAGATCCTTTCCGATGTTTCCGATGCGGTTTTTACCATTTTTTAAAAAGCTTCTTTTAAGGACATCGAATGATAAGTCGGACGTTTCTGAGGCTTAGATCGTTTATAAGTAAAGAAGCGATTCAACCCAACTTATAGCCACTATCATCGTCATCATCGTCATCATCATGTTCACTCACGACGAGGCTTCATGTTATGTCAGCTGCCATGGTCTTCGCCTCAACCCATGCCAACTCCCCCTACCGTAGCTCCGCCGATTACTTTCTAATACTATTGATAACTGCATTTTTTTCTTTTTGTCATCACTTCTGTCGTCCTGCAGATACTTTGCCTCGTCTTTAGACAGCATTCTTTAGTTCAAAACGAATACATCATTGTACCCAGTAGTCCCTCTCTTAGTAATGATACCGCAATAGTAAATACGCACATCTCAAAGTCACCTATCGGCCAGCAACTAGTTGATAATTCACCTCACGCCCGTATAATGTACTATTGATTCATGCATTTCATTCATTGCATTATATATGGCCACATTATAATGTTGATAATAATCATCATTAACATGATCCAGCGATTCAAAACCTTTTATCATTAGTCTTCTTTGTTAGTCATATTTTTTTTTGAGGTATACAGAGTTGTAGTACTTCCATAAATATTTGAGTGTATATTTCAAACGGAAAAACAATGCAGATATAATGACCGGGAGTATGGCTACCTGACGAAAAGGTAGCTGTAGTTTATACACTCATGCGGCATCCAAGGAACATGTCCTAGATATAACTGCTTTCGTCTCTTGACCAACTGATGGAAGGCTGCTGTAAATTAAATCTTCTGAAAAGTCAATATTCTGCGCATAATACATTGTTCTTAAAACAAATTTAATGGTTGTATTGGTAAGTATTTAAAAATCCATTATACGACAGCAAATATTGGCATCTCAATAAAAGTCAATGCAGCCGTATAATGTTTTTTGAAAGCAGATGCCTGCGTAGAATTTTGGGGGTACAATGATTTGACTTAAGGAGTAATGACAATGTGAGGGAGCGGATAAGACAGCGTTTTTAACTATAGTCAGGAGAGGAAGTCGGACGTGGCTGGGACTTGTATTTCGAATCCCGCAATAGATAATAAATTAAATATACCTTTTTTTAAACTGAAAATCTATCCGAAACTGTAAATATAATGTACTCGGAGGAGCTTCGTGAGGCAAAGCTGACATGGGATTAAGCAAAGACTGTTGCAATATATACGTTTAATGGCGACAGATCGTGACGACCGTGTGCTCTAGTTAAGGAAGCGGGTATGGAAATAATGATGATGAAAGAAATATGAGGTTTATAAAAAAATGAGTAACACACAGCACCGTTATTTTTTTTACCATATCCGCTCCATATTTGGAGCATGTGGACACTAAAAATCGACGTTACACAGTTCCGTAAGCTCAGAGTGTCTATGCCTTGTCCCAGAACACCTGTATACCCGTAGGTCTACATGAGAACATAGATGGTCCCCTGAAGCCTCCAGGACAAGAGTCCGCGATCTTGCACATGCTGTAGTACCAGAGAAATATTTAGGTGTCCCAATAATCAGCCCAAGCCTAGACAATTTTGTTTTGTCTTTAAGAGGTGACTCAACTCTAGCAAGTCTTCAAATCAAGCTTGGCCGGGATTTGAACCGACAGTGTCTGAATGACAAACAAACGCTTTTACAACTGGACTATGCCGCCCGTTATTTCGACTTTCAAATACAAATATGTACTAAATTTAGATTACTCGTGTGCCTCTGCATGGTCTTGTACTCGTATACACCTGTAGACTGTAGACCATCGGTTGAGTTCCTATGCGATTAGATCGTTGGTCACGCCACATTCAGCATTCCTTGTCGTGGAAACCAGCCGAGCCGTGGCGACCAATATCCTAGACTTTCTACCCATGTCTAGGGCAACTGGTCACTGATCATTTACTTTTTACATCGACAATGCCACACGACATCTATTTTACACAAGACAACTTCTCGTTCAATTAGTATTGACAGTCGTAGCTGGTTAGAAAGTCGAAACTGTATGAATCGATTTAAAAAGCCGAAGTAGCGGATTAACGACTATTATACGTTGAAACAACGGTTCCATTGCGATCAATGAAGTTAAGGAACATTGCGCGTGGATCGTACATGGGTGGGTGACTGTCTGTTAAAACCAGATATTTGGAGGGATTTAGTTAATCAATATAATCAAATGAGCCTCGGAAGCGTCAGGCTTATCATCCAAATGTCTAAAAAAAATATACTTGACAAAATATCTTCGTATTTGTAATAGCCTTGTCTTCCAAGTTCTAGAGCCTGGATGGTGACAGGTAATACACATAAATTGGACTCAGCGGAGGTTTGAGTGCAAATTTTGAAGGATGCGACGATCGCAATAATGGCAGCTGACAAAACTTAGCGTTAATTTATGGCAATCGTACGATAAGGAATGGACAGAAAAGAAAAAACGTTAACTATGGTAAACATGATATAATGATGAAATTGTGCGTCAATTCTTGATGAGGTAATAACATTTTATTAGGGGATTCTCTTCTGGCGTCTACGCGGCCAAATCACATTTTTTTATATACATATACCGTTGTAAATATTACTTTAGTATCATTACATTTTTATATACTATAGTAAAATCCAATCAACACATGGGACGCCTGATGGAAAGAACTAATGGAAAAATCGTAAAATATTCCTGTATTTTTTTTAAATTATACCAACTTGAGTCCAAAAATCAAAAAATATTCATAAAATAGTATGATGTAATGTAAATATTTTATTGAGCACCTGCAGTTTTAATGAAATAACAATTCTTAGATTGAACAGTTATGTTTACTCAATTATTTTCAATCGACTCAATTATTTTAAGTATAGTATTTTGCGTATTAATATAATTGTACTAATTGTTCCGTAGTCGCTTTTAGACGACAATATAACGATTGAAGATCGAATCCTAAATATAAAAAAACCTATCTGGTGTGCAAAAGTGTTGGTAGTTTTTGTACAGGAAAACACGAGGAAATGAAGTTGCAGCGTCAAGCGCCGCTGAAGATGCATTCATTTGCTTCCGGAGATGCATTTGTAAAACTAACGATGCGCTAGAATGCATCCCTGCACTTTCTGTGCCAGTGCATACATATCTAGATAACTATCAGCTAGAACAGCTGTTCAAACTGGGAGATTCTGGCTATTGCCGCGGTAGGCACCAAAAACCGTATGCGAAAAATAAATGTCATACTATATTATCTATCTACAAATTAAAAAAAACTTTGTAACCTAATTATTAAGTATTTGCTGTGTACAACGCTATGTGTCATTATTTAAGCACGCTATACATCTCCTTATTAGTGAATATTTATTTGCTTACATAGACCCCACCCATTATCCAACTCTTAAACTCCACTCATCTACCTTCGCACAAGTGAAACTCCTTCTTGATAAGTAATTATTTATCAACATTCAGCACGTTCGTGCACGTTGGAACTGATGACGCTTTCATAATTCGCGAAACTGCAGTCTTTCTACGAATAAACAATGAAAAAAAATGAATATCTACAAATAAACAAAGCTTTGTAACGTTATTTTACACTATTTGCTGTGAACAACGCTATGTATTTATATTTAAGCACGTTATACATCTCCTTATTAGTGAATATTCATTTTCTTACATAGACCCCACCCATTATCCCCAATCTTAAATTTCACTCATCTAACTATCCTCTAGCGCAACTCTTTCTTTATTAGTAAATATTCATTTACACCTCAGCACGTTTGTGCACGTAAGAACTGATGACGCTTTCATAGATCGCGAAAATGCAGTCATGCATCAAGTGAGACAGTGCTCACTTGATACATGACTGCATTGTGTGATTCATGTTAAAACGATGTACGAAATTCTTATCTATTTAATATTAAAATGGATCTCAAACTGAATGCTAAAAATATAAATAAAATTATAGCTTAGTTTTATATTATTGTGAAATATCAATCCAAGCAATCTCTCAGTACGTGTATGATGTACCAGCGATTTCTCACGTTTTGGATGATTTTCTTCGCAGGTCACCAGCTAGAGCAACTTGCAGACCAGCCAGGTGACATTGAAAACATTGTTGGAATGCGATGTTCTCAGCAATATCACATTCACCGTGTAAAACGACGGATTCTAGTGCATTGCGAATAGATATGAACTACGCTAATAGAGTTACCTTAGAAAGAATTAGGCCTACGAGGGCGAATAAAGTAAGCTAATGGGCCTACGAGTACAAATAACGGCATATATTGTGATGATGTTATGTATTCTGCTGAAATTGTACAAAATGCATTTATGAATCCCTATTAAATTCAATATCTACTAAGCACCCAAATTCTCTGCAAAATAAGTTTTTTATGTAAACAGATACGAGTGAATACCGACAAATGGCAATGAAGAATTCTTATATGTGGATTATATGAAACTTACCATTTTAAAGTAATTTTCAATATGATTAATCGCTGCTTGTTCATTCTTGATACGCCAACATCATAGATTGCAGCTTCACGCATCATCCAGTTTTACGGGTACTCTGTATGGGTGGCGTTGGCGGGATGAATTTTTCTAATACAGATCTTAAAGCTAAATAAATAGGCGAATTAAATAACAACATACAAGGCATTGTTATATGAAAAAATCGCCGCAAACACCATGGAAAATATGTTTGTATAATATACAGTTACAATATACAGATATAATAGAAGGGTAGAAGGGTTATTTTTGGTATTTTTTTGCGTTAAATGCTATTTTTGGTGTGTCGTTATAAAAAAAACGTGGAGCAACTGTACTGTAAACGTGCTAATGGGCGCCGCGTTGTTTTCAACCAAATATTGTATTTATATCTCAAGAATGTTATTGTTGAGACTAATAATTAGCAAGCAGTGCCACGAGGTCGCAGACTATGGCCATTTCCTGGTGCCGTTTGTGAAGAATGTGGAAATCCACGTGGCAGAGAAATGTCACGTTATCAGCTAATAGATTAGAAATAGACCCTTAAAATTTGGCATAATACTATTTATAGATTTCGTCAAATACTTTTTACAAATTAGTATAACGATTATTCAGATTGCTACAATATAAAAAGAGTCGTATGGTCCCCATTCTTTGGCTGTGAATCTTGGCATCTCACAAAAAGCTAATGCTATCCTATAGGGAGCGGCAAAAAAAGCTGACGGTTTTAAATCAAAACAACGACGAAAGCCGTCACTTTTTTTCCGCTCCCTGTATAACGAGTTTTGAAAGCAGATTCCTGTGTGGAATACTGCGGGTACGATGGTTTGACTTTGGCAGGAATTATAAGGTGAGAGAGCGGAGAAGGCAGCCGTCAGAAACTATACATATAACGTAATTCGCGGAGTTGACATGGGATGAGGCCAGAACTATAGCTGCTGACAGAGCTTTTGTGGCGGCAGCTCATGATGACTATTGTGTTGTTAATGATGATCGAAACCGAATAGTTACACAATATATACATTATTTATCCAATATCCATTCCATACCTGAAACTTATGGTCACTAAAAATATCTGTCATTGCTTTGTTCTATAACATCCAGAGGCCGAAAGCGTGAACCCAAAGAATATAAAATATGGTATCTTTAGTATCCGAGGTATACTTTGGACGATTTATGAATCAGATTTTTTAAAGCCCTGCACCGAAAGACATGCAATAAGTTACATACGGTAGGTCATGGAATTTTTGGTCCGAATTTAATGTCGCTTAACTGCGGTGATCGAACGATAACCCCTTACTATGTGGTCAAATTATGTTCTCTTTAACCTCGCTATTTCCCATCATCTGGGGTAGTCTCTCCTTGTGCACGTTCGCCATGTCTGTCTGTCCTGCGTTGCATTCTCGATCAAGCCCAGAGTTTTCAGATCCTTGTCTACAGTTGCAGTCCAGGTTGCCTGTGGTCTTCCAGGTCTTCTTCTCAGCGTGGGTATGTTGAGGGCTCTCTTCACCATGTGGTCCTCATCTCTCCGTGTCACACGGCCATACCATCTTAGGCGGTTTTCCCTTATTTTTTCAGATATGGGGGCCACCCGAAATGAACCCCGAATATGCTCATTTTGAACTCTATCCATTCTATTCACGTGGTCAAATTATGTCTAAGCATGAAGACTGCACGTTTCAAAAACATAAATTACAAAAAAAATGTATCATCACAACGGTGTCTTCTTAGTAATGCTTCAATTTCGTTAACGATTAGATACAATAATGATCAATAATTCATAACGACAAATAAGTGACGATTTATGTATCAGTTTACAAACGATTCAAGAACGGAACCGGTTTTGTCTTTTTGTATGACTTCATTAGGCAACATCTTATTTGGCTCATTTGACCTAATAACATTCACGATCGTTATGTATTAGAACAAACATTTACAACCGAAATATTACCAGAGTATCACCCACTAGCTTTTTTATGTTAACGAATGACCAACTGAATGTGTTTTATTTTTAAATCCTTCTTTATGAAACAATAGTTGAGGTTGCAACATATTATATAAAGGGCGACCTAGACAACCAAATCCTTAGGTTAGCGAGACATCCAATGCACCAGTTTTCCCGTGCGCCAAATTTTCCGTGTATCAGACGTCCAGTGCGCCCCACGTCGTTACCGATGAGTTGTTGAACGTTTGGGGATAAGCCACGGACAGTGGCAACTGATAGAACTGAATGGCGGAAATTTGTGGTGATCATGTGTTCCAGATATGGAAAGATCACGATTTTGTTCGTGGATTATGAGTGGGTGCAAGCGGAATTGTAATCACGACTGCGATTGTTCGTGTCTAATTACAACAATGTCGGGTGTGTCTACAAACAGTTGTTTATCATTTGCATTTTTGCATAATTTAATGATTCGCAGTCAATTAATTCATCGCTTTCTAACGTAGAGAGAAAGCTGATAAAGTACAGAGCAGAATGCATACGGTATGATACGATTGCAGAATTGATTATTTTGTATATTAATTATATATGCAACACACTTCTGTATACGCTATTGTAACTTCGCAATTTAATATTTACTGTATATACTTGTACATAATCGAACAGAACCGCAGTTCCAAGGCACAAAGAATAAGAAACATAGAGTATACATAAACATACAATACATACAAAGGAGAAAAAATATAAAAGAAGAAGAAGATGACAAGTGTCAAAGATCACAGAGACCTAGGAGAACAATACCATCGACAAAAGAGGAAAAGGATCGAGGTGTGCTGGTAGGCCATTTAGGAGCGCCATTGCCGTTGTACTAAATTGAGTGCTCGAAGCTCCATAAGTATCAAATGTGATTAAAAAACAATAGCTACGAGCACTGGTGTATTTATCTGGAACGTAGAAGTTAAAACATTCAAGAATCCGAGGGTTGTGAATTATACCGCGAAGAATGAATGTTTGAGAGCAACAATTTTCCTACGGGACTCTAACGAATGGAAAGAAAGCATCCCTAGAATAAAAAGAGTTGGGTAATGTTCAGAATTGATTGAATTGAATAGATAGTTACCGTTAATATAAGAATAGAGACGTCAGAGATTTTTTTTATGATTTTTTTCAAGCATGATAATGTATTTGGATTTTAATGGATTCCAAACTATGCCAGAAATGGACGTGACAACTGACGAGATGGGCAGATGATATCGCCAATAAATAATGTCAAAAAGGTTTGGTTGAGAACGCAAAACCGTAAAGATTGGCTACCAATTAAGGATACCTTCAAGCAGTAGTGGGTGTAAGCATCACTAGCATACTGTTAAATAACTATGCCGACTATAAGAGACTATGCCTCTTGGGAAAGGGATCAGAATGATCAACTACATCGCCTCAGATGTTGATATATTTCACGCAAGAGAAGCCCAGTTCAGTCATGAACTCCACGTATTTGTTTGGCAGAATAATTTGTTGCAGTCTTCTGTTTGATGAGCGATGAGACTTTCAGTTGCTTGTCTTTATTGCTTTGTTCTTCTTTATTACTTAATCATAAGTACCTTTATTTGTATATTGTTAATATTTTTATATCTTATTTCAGGATCGTATTGAATAAAATGTGTCGCTGAAATAATAAATAGAGGCAACTAATTATTTCGTCAGTAATTAATTAATGGCCAGTAATTTTTATGAAATGGTAAGTAATAAATACATAAAAGGGTAAGTAAAAATGATAAATTGGCATTATAAAAATATAAACTGGCAGCAAATAATTCATGAATGGAAATAAATAATAAGTTAGGTTAGATTTCCCTTTTGTGTGCTAATTATTTATTCATTTTACATTAATTACTGGGAGTATTGAATATATAACTGCCACTTTAATATTATAACTGACCACATTCATACTGACACATTGGATACTGCCAATTTATTTAGTCTACTGCTGTGGTTTAATTTACTGCCAAAACCTTGAATTACTGAACAAATTAATATGGGCCATACATTAATTGAAAGAAAGTATAGTATAATAGCCTTTCGCATTATGTGAATGCAACATGGTCACAACTATACAGATAAAGAAGTATAAACATAAAGATCATGGTAAAGGCTTAGCAGCAATATTATGTGAACTGCAATGCAGAGAAAGACTTTACTGCAAAGGAAAATAATAAAATATATTATACCCAAGCATGTACTGTTGTAACATGGGGTGATACTCACAGTAACAGTAGCGTCTGCACGCAAATACATGCCTATGAGATAGAAACCACACTAAAGCCGTTTGTAATAAATTTATTTTAAGATTTATTATATATTTTTACTATAGGGTTAAGCCATCCCTTAAGGACAACACAAAATTATCTAGGCCTCGGGAGCGTCAGGCTGATAATTAGATCTCCTTAAAAACGCTGAATATTGAACACTCAAATATTTCATTGGTACTACAGCCGCAGTCTATGCAAGTTCGCGGGTTCTCTCACGAACAGCTGCTCTTCTTAAGACATAATATCTGAACCATCGATGTTGCCAAATACTAGGTTAAATGATTTGCCCCTGCTGCGGCCCCTTCCAGACCTCAGAGCACATTCTCTTGGACTGTCAGTTCCTCTTGTTAGAAAGAAGAGTCCTTTTTGATGCAGTTCGAGGGAATCGCCTCAGCCCTATCGGGCATGCAGACTTTGTGACCACTAAAAAAAATCCACGCATTTACAATTTTTGCTAGTATTTTCGGTGAGAGAATCTATCTTCCATCTCTATCTCTTTACAGCCCGTGAATACGATTCTAATCTCTTTCACGGGTTCTTTCTTATAGCACTTCTGTCCAGTGGCCACAATTGTGACAGAAGGGACTCCCACTGGACTTGACCATAATCTGAATGAGCGCATCATCAAGGAGACTTAACTGTCCTCCGGTGTAATGCGGGTGTGAGGCGGGTAAAGTCGAGGTTAAATGATTTGAGTTATCCAGCTCGAATAAAAAAAAATCAGCGTGCTTGTAATAAGTTAATTAAAAACATTATTTACATTGTTGTGAATTTGTAGCATTGTATATGATCACGAATGAAAAGATTAATTACCTGAAACAGAATAAAAATAAAAATGACCATCGTAAGTTAAAATGTGAGTGATAAAAAAACCAGTTTACTTTGAGGCTTAAAAACTATTTATTTATTGGATGATCTTAAGTTTTAAAATAATATTTTATGTCCAGTTCAAATGTTGCAGATTGCTTGAAGTTAAGGTAAGCGCACCCATTTCAAACTGTAATAAAAATGACGATATATGAAATCTACGAAGGGCAAAATTGAAAGAAGGGGTCATTCTTAAAGTACCCATTGTTGTGGATCAAAGGAGTGAACAAGGACCCCCATTTATGAAGGTTTAAAAATGAAATAAAACGACTCGTAATGGTCGGCTTTATTTGACGAAAAAAAGGATATTAGAAACATACACATTACATTTTCGAATCATTTTACAACGTGTACGAAAAACGTTTACAATTAAGAATTTCAAAAAGTTCAATAAATCTTTAAGCCTTTCGCATCGGTTGTCAATACATGCCGTCTATGATACCCCTACCGTTGACATCGGTAGACGTGATATATCGTTTTGCTACTTTCAGTACTTATTGTGACATCTACGTTAGGAACTTCGATCTGCAGTCATTCCCTTTATCAACCTACGTATATTCTTTACAGGAATCTGTAAAGCATGTAAATAAAAATCGTTAGGTTTCGTCACAGGATCGATTTTTCTGTAAGCCAAATGTGTCAATGCCACCACATGTATGGAGTTACATAATAAAATAGTTTTTTATGCATCATCTGATAGCTTAAGGATACAAGAACCAAATACTAGTTTTAAGCAAAAAAATGATTGACAATATAATTTGTATTCCACCGAGCCGTAACGAAAGGGTTAAATTAATAATGTAAAGTTCAGTTGTGGGTGAGTGCAGAAGGAATTAGTTATTTAAGTTCCGAAGAGCAGCGACCGTGGTAATAACGGTAGAAAAGACTAAGTGAACCAATCTTACGCCTGTGTTCCATGGATTGTAGGTTAGACATAAGAGTGTTTCGGCTGATGTGTAATGTAAAGATGTGTGTTGGTTCATGGTAATCATATGCTTAAGATAAGGAACAGTTATGCAAAGTAATTAAATCAAAATCTTAGATAAAGGTAGGTTATTGAAATACGTCAAATGCGCAAATGCTTCGGATGAAAGAGTGCGGGGGAGGATGCGGATGTGATATCCCTTCAGCTTCGCCGCCCATCATCTTGTAAGACGTACCTACGTAAAAACATGTCATCCCCGCCCGAGGGTTGAAAGTGGGCGGCCAAGCGGAACGTTCCGAGTCTATCCGCCCCACATGAGCGGCCGAGCGAATCGCGAGAAAAATTAGTTCCGAGACTTCCGTCGATAATCAGAACCATCTCATATCACACAAATATCCAACTACACTTGCGTCATAACGCGGTGACAATCGCGCTCATACAAGAAGTAATGACAGAAGAGAAACTCAGCACATCGCTGCATTAATAGCAGAAATTAACGAAAAAAGCACATTAAACTTTCGATCGCAGCGCTTTTATGGTGGATTTGTTAATCGATTGTTAGACATATACTCGTATATGCGAGGGTTATCCGTAATATAAGACACACCCCTACCCCCTACATAAAAAGGGTTTGACCACTTATAAAGTACTATCGCAGCTCAGTTATCTCTTAAAAAGTGATGGATTAAGAAAGGCTACGAGTCAGTCGAAACTGCAGTCTCCTAAAAAAGAACTTATCTTACGTGATCCACGTTAAAACAAGGTAAATAAATAAATATTTATATTCTACTAATGCTCTGCATCCTTATATAAAAAATAATGTGTGTTAGGTGTTAGAAAAGGAAATATTATATCTCCCAAACTCTTCACAAACGCCCTAGAAGATATATTTAAACTGCTTCCCTGGACAAAATGTGAAATAAATATAAACGGTGAGTACATTCCCCACATCCGATTTGCAGATGACAAAGTGGTAATAGCTGAATCACCTTATAAGCTTCCAGACATGCTGCACGACCTCAATGAAGCGTCGAACAAAATTGGTCTAAAAATGAACATGGATAAAATTAAAGCCATGATAAATAGTCATATTTCCCAGATTTTTTACCTGATTTCCATTAGAGGAACACAAATCGAGGTTGTTAATGAATGTATCTATCTGGGACAAGTAATCCAACAAGGACAAAATAACTTCTCAAAAGAAATCGAAAATTCCGCAACGTCTTAAATGTTTATTATCCACTATTAAAGTCTAAACTGGAAGTAGGATGAATTAGTGTCACAGGAGTCAGATGCGAGAATAATTTACTATGTGATGTCGTTCTTCTATACGAGCTTCAGAACAACACAGTGTCCCTTGTAAGACGTCACCGCGATAATTTACATATCGATGAACAACATCGGTGTGTTATTGTAGGGCACTATGACGCAATACCGGATGATATATACAGAAATATGCAGATGCTTATTTTTCTCTTCCAGCATATGTGTTAACTGAATCACACAATCTGAATTTCATTTAGCAGCATAAAATGTAAGACTATGTATTGTGGTCGCTCATATTGAAAAACTCAATATTTGTGATAATTATGTTTTTATAAAGCTTGTAGAATACGAATAATACGTATCATTGATACAAAAACAAATACAATACAATAAAATGATGTTCAATCCATTTTGACTACCAACATTTCCATAAGCGAGAGCCACTAATGTGCGACTGCGGAGAGCTGCAGACCGCCTCACACCTAAGATCCTGCTAGGCAACACATGGGTTATCGTTGTTGGCAGATACTGGGCAAAAATAATTTGACGTCGACGACACGAAGAAGAAGATAAGAGATGTTAATAGCAAATGAGTATTTTTATGGTTAACTTATAGCCTTTAATAATAGTCTATGATGTTCGTAAAACTTTAACGGTCTGTGGCACCTAACCTTCATCCGAGTACAACATTTACAACAGTATAACATTACGAGTATTTAAATATTTTGTAAGTTATTAATTTCAAATTTTTATCCAATATTATTTTAAATCCCTTTTTATATTCATCATCGTCATCAGCCTGTGTCCGTCCACTGTTGAACGTAGGCCTCCCGCATGAGTCTCCATCCTCTTCGATCCTCCGCCTTCCGCGTCCAGGTCACTCCCGCTATTCTTCTTATATCGTCAGTCCATCTTGTAGGGGGTCGGCCAATGCTTCGTTTGCCAGTTCTTGGGCGCCATTCCAATACTTTTCTTCCCCATCGACCGTCGTCTCTCCGACAGATATGTCCTGCCCAATGCCACTTGAGTGTGGCTATTCGTTGGGTAGCATCCACTACTTGAGTTCTTCTGCGTATTTCCTCGTTTCGGATTCTATCTTTTAGCGACACTCCGAGCATGGATCTCTCCATAGCACGCTGGGTGATTTTTATTTTATGGTTTCAATTTTTATATTACGTGTTCTTAAAACCAAAAAGCAGTACGTTCTATAATGTAAATAGTCTCTCTGTTTATTCCTGATAGCCACACCCCATATCCTACAAAAATGTGTTCGATCACTTACGAAATATACATGCAGCTCAGTTGACACTTGACAGTGACGGATTGAAGAAGGCTACGAGTTAGTTGAAATTTCAGTCTCATAAACAGAGGTCATTCTCAACGTGAACAATGTAAATAAATAAATATTTAAAATTAATAACGGATCTCAAAGTGAATGTTAAAAAGGTATTGTGGTTTTTGCGTTTAGCCATGTGTGGTGAATTATTTCAGACCAATATTTCGACAGCCATTGCAGAGGTCTTCTTCAGGGTTGACCCTGGAGAAAACCTCTGCAATAGCGGTCGTAGCAACAATACCAAATCTGGTCGTGAAAACCTAAGAAGTTATTTGAATGCTAAAAACACTGAAAAATTTGTTCATTTCCGAGTAATAACTAATATATTACAGTTAGCCAAGAAATCACGCCCACCTAGCGGATCGATATGTTATTTCAATCCCTTGAATCTTAGATTACTCTCTCCTCGCACAGCAAACTTGCGTCAAAGTCCATAAATAAGCAATTATTACGCATTTGATTACTGACCAAACGGGGACCCCAATACATATTGGGGTCCCTTCCCTGGGGCACTTTGTACAGGGAAGCGAACCCAATCAAAGAGGATAACGCCATGTTTACACAAGCTTAGTCTCTATGAGATATCTCAGTATAAGACAGTGGCGATGATATATAAAGTACGTGTATTATTTTAGTTTTTAACGTAAAATTTTGTGAAAGAATATTATGACGTTACCACCATTATCAGCTTGTCAGTCTATTAAATGATTTTTTCTCGAGACACTCGTATCAGGTATCGTGGCTTTTGGGTTAACAATACGTGTTAATTTCTTAACTCAACTGACGGCGCAAATGGCCGTAAAGCTAGCGACGGGTAATGAAATGAACATGCCTAAAAAGGTTCGTGGTTCAAATGCCAGCGTCTATTGTTTTACGATGTTAATATTCTACGATTTGTTGATGACAGAAATGTCATATACGATGAATATTGCTGTAAATATGTATGTGTGTATCATTTGTTAAATATTGGTATAGAAGCACCCTGCAGCTGACGGGAGGCAGTCCTAGCACAGTCTTTGGTAATCGTGCTTCCAGCTACGCGGCACCAATGGCCTGGAACTCGCTGCCGGAAAGCATAAGAGAACTTAAGGCGGAGCCATCCTTCAGAAGCAGACTCGAGACCCACCTTTTTACTCAGAGAGGCAAAGAAGCGCTTTTGGAATGACAATTCAGTCATCAAAAAGCGCTATACAAATACTGACGTAATAATAATAATCTTCAGAAATTTATGTATATTGAAATATATACTAAAAAAACCACCATAAATAATTTATTATTTTTTCCAATGTTGTGTTTTATATAAGCAAACCAACATTTATAAATTTGCGTAACACAGTTAGTTCAATTTCTCAATAATAAATGTAAATTCATAAATATATATATTATTGAAGAAAAAAAGTATTTCATCTAAGATTACGAAACGAATCGATGGAAAATTTCCCAACATGAGATTTCTGACGTCATTTGTGCATTCTGCATATAATTTCGTTGGCAGAGCAATCATAATAATATTGTCAAATAAGACTATTACCACTATCGCTCTAGCAACTAGATAAATTATTGACAGGACTTGTCAAAGAAACAAAATGGCGACGCAGCACCATATCTTATATTACTAACAATTTAATATATGTGTGTCAGACGAGAAAACAAAAATAAGAGACGAAAGATTGTATATCTAGGCTTTTCGGTACAAGCTTGCAAGGACTGACTTGCAAGGATCGAGCTGATGTGATTTCATTAAATTTCTACGAAGATGTCAACTGCCATGGTTCTCGTCTCATCTCATGTCATCTCTGCCTTCCGGAACTCTTCCGATTATATTTATAGTTACCAACCGCCTTCTAGGACGACAAGATCCTATAGCTTTTCCATATCTGGAACATACGGTCACCACAAATTACGACCACTCGTTTCTGTAAGTGTCCATTGTCTATGGAGTTTTAAATGTCCATGACCACCCGTGAGCATATTTAGTTTCAAACTACCTCTAGGACAGAAGCCCGGGAACTGCTGTAATATCTTAGGCATATTTTGAACGATTTGTTAATCTAAATTTGGTTGGGTTGCTGTTTACGGCGTGTCGTTGGCTGGTTTGTACTGTCACTTAGGACAAAATGTTTCAGTCCTCAGAGCTTCGAAATAATCAAGTTTCCTTAAAAATGCTGATTATAAAATACCATGATATAGCCGAATAACTATAGCTTAATCTACTGCTTAATCATAGTTATCATAAGAGTATATTATAACATCGTCGAATCCACGACCATTGATATGGTGAGCATACGCTACCTCTAAGCCATACCCGCCGGCAGAAACATATAAAAGTCATATTTATGCAATATATGTACCAGCGTCTATAGCTACGAATATTATTCATTGGCATGGTAATAAGCGTGTCATTGGTAATAAATCCTGTCATACTCCGGTAATTAAAATAAATGATAAACGGTTCACGTTCTGAAAAAAAAAACAATGTACATTATTACTCCCGAGAACCAGGTAAATGGGTAGATTATACGCAGAGGTGTAAACACTTCAACTTCCGCAAACAGCACACACCCATCAAAGCGAACGTCATAGAACAACACGAAGGCCTAAGAAACTGTGGTGGATTATTCAATTGTACATTTTCTGTTATCTATAAATTGCTATTAATGTATGTCATATGCCCCATTGATGTCGTTAGATTCGCAAACCCCACAAGTAGCTTTATGCGTGCGTCCAGTAACGGGTCCTCGTCTGGGTCTCTAAAAATAGGACGGGACAGGCAGGGTTTTCTCCAAACGACACCTCATATTCCGAAAAAATCAATGGCACCGATAGTTTATCCGGCGGTCATAGCTCAATGGTCAAAACGTTTGCTTTGCAAGCCAAAGGTCGTGGGTTCGATCCCCGACGGAGATTAAAAAATAAAAATATTTTTAATCGATTTATGAGCTCTAAAGTACCCCCAGTTGGTGTGAATTTGATCCTTCACTCGTAAAATGCCAGTCATAGCCTATTAATTAAAATTGATGATAGTAGACGAAAGACGTCCCGTAAAGACCACCCATTCATAGTAAAGTCCTGTAATAATAAGGATGATGCGTGAATCTGTGACGTTGGCGGATCAACACTCTACATGCAGCGCTTAGTCATATGCACCATGGTTAACATCATAGAATTCCACAAATGAGACTTCAGAATTACTATCACCATCTGTCGGTATTCTCCTGTATGTGTTTACATATGCATATAAAAAAGCTTCAAATAAGCACTGTATACATTCACAAAGAAATTTAGTGGACTATTTAGGGCATTTTAATGCTGATTGCAATAATCTGTGACAAAAGGCCCATATTTAATGAGTTAACAACTAACAAATAATTGTGAAGTGGACAAACATATAACATCAAAAATAATTAATTATCTGTCTGTTGTATTAATTATTATAATTATATAAAATAAAATTAATTAATTAATTAATGACAGATTTAATCAAATATATGAATATGTACTCAAATCCATCTGTATCTGTGCTTATAAATATTCAATTCAGTTTATATATTATAATAGCATATAAATAATCCACTATATTTACAATAGGTCACGTGCTTCAACGTCAAAAGTATTCAAATGCTGATTTAAATATTGTGTAATCATCGTATCGCAAAATTCAGAGTTACACAGAATGAAGTAGAAAAAGCTAAATTATATAAGCTTATTGCAATG
The DNA here is from genome assembly GCA_022606575.1 of Glossosoma conforme. Lineage (NCBI taxonomy): Eukaryota > Metazoa > Arthropoda > Insecta > Trichoptera > Glossosomatidae > Glossosoma > Glossosoma conforme. Next base: position 925,174 of record JAGTXR010000048.1, read on the forward strand.
ATGATAATAAGTTTTGGCGTGGCGAAGAAGAATCGGCATAGGTGGTGTTAAACGAACCGCTACTAGGTGTGTTGATATCAGAAGAAAAACAGAAGATGAGATGTAAAAGTCTGAGGTTAGAAATATAAATAAATGTGTGCCTATGTTGAACAGTTCACGGATTTCAACTGATCATAATAAATTAAGAGTGGAATCAAATCAACTATTTTAGCATACAAAAGAGAGAAAACAAAATTATTATAATTTAGATTTTTAAAAGTACCTAAAATTATTTTTGCTTGTGGTGCATGAAATTCGCTATGCCAATTTTGAAGATATTGATTTGGGTATACGAAATATAAGAAAAATATACGAGTTTATTATTGAATTAGGAAAAGCTGCTGTTTTGAGAACACTCCTTAATAAAAAAGTAATATTACGAAAAAAAGCATGGAATAATAAATAGTCTTCTTCGTAGTATCAATCCGGTGGATTGGTTTGCAGCAACAGAATCTTGCATCTCGATCTCCATTCCACTCGGTCCTCCGCAGCCCTTTTCAGCTCAACATAAGCGCTACAATTCATGTCCTCGAACACTTGCTAAAATACTCCGGTCTAGGGCGCCCTCTACAGTTTCTACCCTCAACCATCCCCTCCACAATATTGTGAAGAAGACCATCGTGGCGCATGATGTGACCAATCCATCGGGTTTGCCTCTCTAAGATGGTTCTTATTAGGTGCCTATCTTCCTTGATTATCCTGAGAACCTCATTGTTCGTGACGTGGTCTCTCCAGGAAATTCCGAGAATTCTTCTGTACGTCCACAACTCAAAAGCCTCTAGTCTTTTTTTATCACTTTCAGATAAGCACCATGTCTCACAGCCGTACATTAAGATGTTCCAAACAAATGCTTTGGCAAGTTGCTTGCGGAGCCTTAAAGTAATATTCTTTGACTCAAGATTTTTTGCTTTTTTATTGAAAGCTAGCCTTGCTTGATGTATGCGACTGTTGACTTCTCTTTTTGTTCTGCCATCCCAGGTGATCGTACTTTCAAGGTGTACAAATTATTTTGCATCTTTTAGGGGTACTCCTAGCATTGATATGTTAATTTTCTGCTGCTCATTGCGGCTTACTCTCATGACTTTGGTTTTTGTGCTGTTTATCTTCATATTGTAGTTGGAATTAAATATGTTTTCCATGGATGTCAGCGCTTCAGTGAGTTCATCTTCAGTTTCAGCAATCAGAGCAATGTCGTCAGCAAACCTTATCATATCAATCTTTTGGCCGTGTATTTTAACCCCCTCTCTATGGCCCATTTTTTCTCTGATGTTATTTATTGCATTTTGAATAAATAGTATAATCATAAAATAAACATAGAGTAAAAAATAAGAAGGTGACACTTGTCAAAGATCACAAAATCTAGGAAAACAATACCATCGACAAAAGAGGAAAAGGATGTAAGAAAAGGATCGAGGTGTGCTGATATGCCATTTAGTAGCGCAAATGCTATTGTACTAAACTGAATGCTCGAAGCTCCACAAGTACCAGCTGAAATGGAAATCAATGAATGGCTACGAGCACGGGTGTATCTATCGGGAACGTAGAAGTATTCAAGTATCGTAATATAATACACAATTTTGTTATCCGGAGCGACTGTATTCTACGCATGCTGTGATACAGCCATTTAGAAACACAATTTTAATCAATTTGATGACATTTAGGCATGTTACATACGAGTGCATCGTTAACCTAATAAAGGCCATACATATATTATGCCTTCAATCCTTCTCCATTTTCTCTCTCATCTTTTTTCGGGGTGTCTCCAGTCCATCTCTATTCGAAAATCGGCATAAATCTACTATAAAAATCACCTCTAAACAATAATAATAATCGTCGAAGAATATCGCCTTGATGGTTTAGTCAACTACTGATGACAGAGAAGGCGTAAAAATCAGTAAACACGTATTCGGTAACGTCAAAGTCAAACAAAACCGATGTTTTTTCATCACTGTGTGACTTATTTGGAAGTAGCCGAGCAACCTTGGTCTTAAATATATTCTACAATTATTAAATACGTTGATATTTTTCATAGCGCTCACACGTACTGTTATAATGTACTGGTCGGCGTGACTCAGTGAGCAAATACTGAAATGTGTTGCGTTTCTATGACGGATAATATGAGAGCATTACTACCGAACAAAAATCACGCACTGCGCATGAGCAAAAATCCGATATCGATCTATATTTTTTATGCGAGTGCGCGGCACGGAATATTGATCAATATAATTGATCCTGTATTCCTTCTTTTGAAAAACAAGTATGTATATAATGAATTATATATCTATTTCTAAATATGAATTTTTTAAACTTTTATTAGAATATTATTTTATTATTACAATATTCTAATCTACTTTTATAGATCATTGACTATATTACAATATTATTATTAATTAAATATACATATACTATACATAAAATTCTTTTTTCAACGCGTCAATCCAAGCACAAAAATAACGGCAGAAGCGGGATCGGTCTAGGCATAGCAATGGCCCAGTTGGCTGAGCGGTATGAATACCTGGGCATCGTTGGTTTCCAAGGTCCGCGGTTCGCATCCCGCTTCTGCCATTATTTTTGTGCTTGGATTGACGCGTTGAAAAAAGAATTTTATGTATAGTATATTTAATTAATAATATCTATTTCTGATCCCACAACCTAATGAAGAGCAATATAATTGAGTAGATATATATCAAACACTGTTTAATCTACATTTTGAAAAAAAGGCGGGTGTATACATGACTAGGCATAAGGCAAGCATAATTGACTACAAAAATGTTTAGTAGAAAATTGAAGTCATTATATGCTACATTTAGTTATTATTTTTTTCTTGACGGCTGTGAATCTCAGCAAGAGCCAATGCAGCCGTATACTGGGATTCGAGAGCAGATAAAGGAGCCACTTCAATACAATCGGTCAAGAGGCCAAGGTGGACCTGGCTGGGACATTAAGGATGCCGCGGGTAAGCATAAACTATAGCGGGCTTTTCTTCAAGCCTCCGAACTCGCGCCGTCCTGGATGGTAGTCGGAAACTAAACATGAAAGTATTTGGCGGAGCCGCGGGAGTTGGAGCTGACTTGGGATGAGGCGAAGACTATGGCGGCTGACAGTTTTGTGGCGGTGGTTTGTGAATGTCATATGCTCCAGTTGAGGGAGCGGACATGGTATGATAATGATGACGATATGCTTTAACCAGGGAGCGGGTACGGAAGATGAAAAACGTTTTCTTAAATCATAACTTCACGTAAAGCCTTTTGACGTTCATAGATTGCAGGCATTATTGAATTCATAGTTGAAATTTCTCCAACACTATCTGTCGATAAAATTCAGTATGTGTTTACTTTAAAAAAAAGATAACCTCTACGGTTAATATGTAAAAACATAACTAAAAAGTAATAAATAAAACACGCAACCAATACAATTGAATCGATACTACTTCAATAGCGCTCACACAAAGAAAAACATTTTATTCGATTTAAAAAATAAACAATGCGAAAAAACACAAATATAAAACAACAAGAAGGACGTCGAAAAAAAAGCATCACGAGATATCAAATATCAAAAGGCAGCGAATAAATGGCAAATGAAAACAAAGGGGAGGGGAGGCAATTTGATTTCTTCGCGATTTCTGTGGAAAAGGAAAAGAAAAGTTGGAAGGAATTGCGTCGCTTCTTGGGATGCTCTCTGGAAGGCGAAACGATAAATGGGGTATGTGCCCCGAAGAACAAAACTCTCTAGTGTTCGCATTCTGAAAGTTTCATTCTTACAACTGACAAATACAAACATTTATTTATTTATTTCTAAAATTGGGAAGAGGCAAACCTTTTTTGGACGTGAAACAGAAAACACTTACGTACTCGTACATATAAATGTTAGAACACAAAATGTAATATTTTACTTCATCTTCGTATTCCTTTCATTTAAATCAAATTAACGGTGTTATAATGTTTCTCGCCTTATTGGTCCAAAGGTCCGTTGAATACATTTTGTGCATAGTTTAGCTATGTTTTTTCGGCATTAGAAGAGGGTAGCCGGATCGGTTCCTTGACGTTGTCAATCATCATGTCAAACTTCCGTATATCCTAATAATCTGCGCAAACTGAGGTTTTCATTTAAGGATAAGGAGACACAGATTGTTTGTTCTTCTTAGAAGTAATACTAACCTGCCAGGGACTATGCCTCTTGGGAGAGTGATCAGACTGTTCAACCAAATTGCCTCGAATATTGACATATTCCACTTGAGAGAAGCCCAGTTACGACATGAGCTCCACGAATTTATTTATCAAAGGATTTTCGTGGAGTCTTCTGTTTAGCGAGCTTAGGGACTTTTTAATAATTGTTGTCAATAATCATTAATACCTATATTTATAAAAAAAAATCTCGTGTATTATATCTTTTTCGGGATCGTAGTAAACACAATTTGAAAAAATGATTCTGAAAGAAATAAAATTGAGTTTTAGAAAGTTATAATAGAACAATGGCTTTTTCGCAACCACGCTGAAAAATTGTTAACGAGAGTATCATTTTAAATAGTTATATATTTTCACTGAAATAGTGAAGCGACTGAAAATATTTATCACTATAACAACGCAGTTAAATAAATAACAATAAAAAATATCAAGCACATTTAACATAATTCCATATGTCCGGTTACTAAAATTAATTTACTTAAAAAAAGTATTTCTTTTCACGTGTGAAATGGTGATGCCAAAACTTCGTATAACATTAAATGGTAGTAATCTATAAATTTACTAAAAAAAATTGCACCATAGCAAGCTCAAGGCTGACAATCATTTCATATCAAGACAACCAAATAAATTTCGGTAGTGTCGTTTAAATTAATAATTGAAAATATTAATTACTTCAGCAAGTATGTCGTTTTTTTTCTAACAGAGGACGTTATTGTATTATTTTACACTTATTTGCATGATTCAACGCAGTAGTTTTTGGCAGCAAAACGTAGTTACTTTTCGAAAATTCTAATAGGTTCCTACGCTATTTTCTGATATCTAAATCTCACTTTTGCACAGAAGTCGTGTACGAGTATAAACAAATAATGAATTAATGAAATGAAGCGATGTTTCAGTTTTTTTCACGTATTTACACGTTTTATACAAACAATCAGTGGATATGAGAAGGTGCACTTGTTATTACGGGAATATCAGACGCTTGAGATGGAATTCGATCCCGGAAGATACTACAGGTGTGCAATTGTGGATAAACATTGCCGACCATCGAATATTCCAGTGTCACTTGTTCGAACACCAAGAAAGTCCGAGTATATTTTTTTTACAGTCAATATTTGGTTAGCGCTTACTGTTAATAATATATGCACAGATATAAATGAATAATTTACACACATTGACTGCAGATTATTTATTATATTATGTGTATATATCACTTGAGACTGTATTTTTCCACAGGTAACTTCACACTTAAGCCGCATATTCATTAATTATTTCATTATTTATATTATAAGCATTCATTTTGAGATCCATTTCAATAATAAATAGATAAGAATTTCAGACCTTGTTTTAATATGGATCACATTGAGTACTGTTTCACTTAATAGAAGACTGCAATTTCGCTATCTACGAAAGCTTCTTCAGTTTCAATGTATGCACATGTACTTTTGTACATATATTCATAGGATGTTGCCGATATATGACGTATAGTTATGCGTACAACTTATGCTTACTGTACACTCGTCAAAGTACCTCGCAAAGTGCTCCGCAAAGTTAGCCGAAGTAAAATTAAGGCACGGCGAAGTGAAACATAGTGAACTAATACTTCTCTCGTCATCCAACTTCGTGAAACTCGTACAGCTACCATTTGATTTTTCCATCCGTGTAATCCAAAGACCGACAGCAATCAAATACAAACACCACACTCTGTTTGCTCAATCACATTGTGTTCACAGATCGCACAAAAAATGTTTGAGCACCACGTGTAAAAGTCCAAGGTACGCATATGTACATACATATGTATGTAAGAAAAGACTGAACTGGACTTTACCCGCCTCACACCGGAGGACGGTTTAATCTCCTTGACGACGCGCTCATTCAGATTATGATCAGTTAGCAACTGATAAGTCCAGTGGGAGTCCCCTCTAAACAATTGTGGCCACTGCACAGAAGTGCTCAAAGAAAGAATCCGTGACAGAGATTAGAATCGCATTCATGGGTCGTAAAGAGATGGAGATGGAAGATAGATTCTCTCACCGAAAATACGAGCAAAGATTGTAAATGCGTGGATTTTATTTTAATGGCCACATAGTCTGCATGCCCGATAGGGCCGAGGCGATTCTCTCGAACTGCATCGAAAAGGACTCCTTTTTCTAACAAGAGGAACTGACAGTCCCAGAGAATGTGCTCTGAGGTCTGGAAGGGGGCGCCACATGGGCAACGAGGGTTTGAAACGAAATTAAATGAGTATAATCTGTCATTAAAAGCGCCGTGCCCAGTCATTAGTTGGGTAGACCAGTGATCAGGGCTTATCCATTTAGCAGTTAGTCTGAAGTAAATGTCCGGGAAGAACAGAAAGGTAGTTCTACTTTTGGTGGAAGATAACCAACGTTTTTGTCATGCGGCCGTAAGGGCATCAGCACAAAGCTTTATAAAAAGAAAAGACTGATAAGGAATGTTATTATTTTTCACATATTATATTATTTAGTAATATAGCATATATTATTCATGTCTGGGTCAAGGGTTGCGGAGGACCGAGAGTAATAGATCGAGATGCAAGATTCTGTTGCTGCAAACCAATCCACCGGATTGATACTACGAAGAAGATTCATGTCTGAAAAGGGTGATATTAACCTGCCAAGGACAATGCCTCTTGTGAAGGTGAATAGTTTTACATTTTTTTTTACACGAGTTATTTTTAAATACAATAAAATATTTAACTTAAGTTAAATTGAATATGTAATTATGTAAATTGAAACAATATATAATCTAAAAGCAATAGTTGTGCTTTACAAAATATTTTATATTTGAATGAATGAATAACGTAAGAATTTGATAAAATAATCATTGTAAAATAACTCATTAAATCGATTTCATTTTATAATTAATTCCGAATGATATTCCAAACAAAATATAGGCTACAAAAATATTTATGATATCATAGTCTGCAAAAGAAAAAAACAGCCGTAAATAATGTGACATTCACGCGACAAGGTTAACATAACATCTTCTAGCTGCTGTCAATGTGACAGAAAAGTAGGCAAACTGTCAATTTCATTTGGAACACTTCCAAATAAACCCTTTTTCATGTAGTTTGACATACAACGTATTCCCAAAAGAAAACACGACAAATATATAATTGAGATATAGTAAGCTGCGATCACCAGGAGTTTTTAAAAAATTACATGCAGGAGAACGTATTCTAAATAATAACGTTTATTTTTATAAATAAACGTTATTATTTAGAATACAACGTACATAAACGTACAATTTGACATACGAGTATGTTCCCTAAACCAATAGTATAAGTGACTATACGATAAGGAAGATAATTGTACAATGAAAGGGTTAAGAGGGTTGACTATCCAAAAAATATTTCCAAAGTTCCTTCTTTAACCCTTTATTTACTGACGGGACTGAAGTCCCAGACCACAAAACCCAATATTGATCGACCGTGACTGAAAAGTCGGATTTAATAAAATTATGAAAAAAATGCTTATTTTAGAAAAATAAATGTTTTTTCTTCATTTTTCTCTACATCATATCAACACTTATTCGTATAAAAATAATCAGTAAAGTCAATACATTGTTTCATAATTCAGTAAATAAAGGGTTAATGCCACAGGTAATAAGCTTTGGAATGCTCTTTCAGCGTCTTCCTACAATCTGGATCTCCTCAAGAAATAGATAAATATACACTTGCAATCTCCCCAACCCACACACAAACACGAACATAACACATGTTTCCTGCATGCAGCGTCCAGCCTCCCTAGCTGAGCGCCATAGAGTGCACTGGTTTTGACCGGCTGTGCTCTCATGCATTCGATTAAATAAAAAACAAAACTGTACAGTAAAATGGCTTCATAACAAAAAATAAACACGACGATAACGAGTATCCGGTTTCGTGACAAATTGTTATCATTTTTTTTTATCATTCCCATCAGACATTTATGTATTACAGAAGTGTCATGAGATGTTTCTATTTGTACATTATGTATGATTGCGCAGAACGAGAAAAAACAAATAATTGCACCTGGTCAATGAGTTTTGTGTGAAAATTGATTATTTCAGCTGATCGAATCAATGTTTCCATGATAAATTGAAAATGCATTGTCAAATTGCCCAAAATTTTGACGACCTTGAATTGTAATTGTACTCGTACATCATAATGTTTTTTAAAATATTATTTGAACTACATTATATGGTTGCATTAGCTCTTGGTGAGATGACAAGATTTATTATATAGCGATTTATTTATCAATTGAATAAATTTTATTTATATTTTTAGCATTCCGGCGGGTATAGTTTAATGGTCAAAGCGTTCGCTTTGCAAGCCAAAGGTCGTGGGTTAAGTCCCCGATGGAGATTAAAAAAATATAATATTTTTAATCGATTTCTGAGCTCTAAAACTTCCCCTCGGTTGGTATGAATTTGATCCCTCACCCGTAAAATGCCAGCAATAGCCTATTAATTAAAATTGGTGGTAGACGAAAGTCGTCCCGTGAAGACCACCCATTCATAGTAAATTCCTGTAATAATAAGGATGATGCGTGAATCTCGGCCTGTAGTCTATGAGGTTGGCGGATCAACACTCCACATGCAGCGCTTAGCCATATGCACTATGGTAAGCTTCATATAATTCCACAGATGAGACTTCAGAATTACTATCACCATCTGTCTGTATAGTATATATAAATCCTGTATGTGTTTACATAAGAAATAATAAAAAAAATACACATTAAGTACAACAGTAAAACAATATGTGTTTTTACTTTTTATGTACTGAATTTATGGAAATAATAACTGTACGCAAATGAAATAAGCTAATAAATTACAGTAAGAAAGTAAATTCAATGAATTATACCTATATAACAATTAAGCGTAAGTTTTCCTGTTACAATATCGTATGTTTCACTATGTAAATATAAATACAAACTATGAGTGGAAACTTATTTTGAGTCAAGAATTGTTAAAAGCTTGACAGCACTTCAACAACAATAAAAAAAAAACAGTGAAAAGTTGCAAGTCTTCAAGTGTTCGACTCTTGGGATTTTCTGATCTTAAAGTGAGTTTTTTCGTTGAAAAGTTGTCATACTAGGAACTGGTTTCGCCGAAAAAGACGGAATATTTATTTTACATATTGTTATTACTAAATTATTGACATCGTTGATTAGGCCGCTGGATTTTAACAAAAATTCCACACCAGAAATCAGCCACGTGACGGATTGAAAAAGGCTACGAGTTAGTCGAAACTGCCCTAAGCATAGCCTCTTTTTTCTTCTTCGTGTCAGCGACGTCAAATTATTTTTACCCAGTATCTGGCAACATCGATAGCCCGTGTGTTGCCCAGCATTAGGTCTTGAGATGTGCAGCTTGTTGGGCACATGGAGCAGGATCTTAGGTGTGAGGCGGCCTGCAGGTCTCCACAGTCACACAATAGTGTTACTCTCCCTGCCGAAGCATTCCGCTAGAGGTTGTCTTTTGTTCTACCAACTCCGGTTCTTAATCTGTTCAGGGATTTCCAGGACCGCTAGTCAACGTTATTGCCAGTAGGGAGGCCTTCCTTTGGAGTAATGAAATTCTCTGATGCGACTTGTTGCCAGAGCTGGAGTCTCTCATTATCAGGGCCGGATGTGAGAGGTTGTGTGGATCTCAGAAAGCTGCTTCGCGACTTCAGTCTGGATGTTGAGGGTATCTGATTATACAAGCAGTGGGACGGTTGGCTGATTGCCTTACGCATTGCCATTCGGCGCAGTCTCCTAAACAAAGGTGATATTTAACGTGATCCACGTAAGAACAAGGCAAATAAATAAATATTTATTATTTATAATGTATCTCAAAGTAAATTCTGAAAACAATAAAAATAACATTTTTTTTTCAACTAACAGTTCCGTCTCTATACAAAAAGAATTACTTATATTTACTATATCTGTGCATCGCCTTATTGATGACAAAATTATAAATACTAAGCAAGGTTTATTGTCGAGTATTTTTCTATGGTGGGACTTGTCATCCCTAATTCTAAATCGAGTTTTCTGTCACGATTTTAGTTATGTACTGAATCAAAAAAAAAAAAAAAAAAACTCAGCTATTTCTGAAAGATTCGTCACGTTTTCGGTATTTTTTTGCGCCATTTAAGTACGAAACAAATATTTTTGAACCTGCGGTAAACTTAATTAAAAACATCATTAAACGATTGAATGTTTAAATTACACAGCTTGTTTATTCACACAATTGTCGCTTTCCGTCAAATTCAGACGAATATTAATTGATTTATAGTATTTTCATTACAAATACATAATATATTATGGAAAAATATACCAATTCAAAACACTCGCAAATTTTATGTTATTTTCAGTTTGATTCAAAGGACTTCAAAGATACACAAGAAAATGATGTTATTAGGTATCAACAAATCAATCTAGATCTTAATTGAATAATGAATAATAAATAATTTAACAATTTATACACATACAAATCTACAGCAAATATCATCTTATATGACATGAATTTTATAAGAGAAAAATAAACAGTATAAGTTCAAACCGCAGACACTATAGTCATGTTCATTACGTTCTACGCTAACCACTGGTCTATATCTCTATCTTATCGAGTCGAGAATAGAATACAGTGAAACATCTATCCATCGTCCTTTGAATAATCGTTTACCCGGATTTGTCATTTATTTATTCTACTCCGAATTAATTTCATTGACAAATTGATATAGCTGACTGGTAACGAAAACCTCGATGTACAATATTTCGTCTCTTATTTCTGTTCGCTTGTCGTACATGTATGTGTCGCCATATTGGTATTTTTGTACTAGTTACGTAGATCGCCACTGGGGCGCTGTGTGACAGACCACGGCGCCGCACGGCAGTGAGTGTGTGCCAACGACCGAGAAGGTCGCATTATGGCCGGCCCGGCATGTTATTCCACCTGGGCCGGAAGTTTTTCTTGAATATATATATATATATGCTTCAGAAAAAGTATGTCTGTTATTAATCTGCTCCTCATACTGCCACCACGCGACTGAATAACGACCTTTTAAAGAGAGGAGGATATTCATATTTATTAAGTGTACCCTGTAGATTTCGACAAAACTTTATACTGTAATAAAAAGTCATAGCTAGTCCAACCATTCGTGTGTGTGTGAGTTGATAAAACGTACACCTCACTCACTTTTTATTCTTTAAATTATACATCTCCATAGAAAAATTTCCTTATGCTTAAGAGAAAAGTGGACTCTTCAATTTATATAAAAAGCATAAGTCACTATCTTATAATGCTAGAGAAAGCACATAATATGGAATATAATACCACATATAAATTAACTGTTCTTCTTCGCTTAATTTCAAATGCTTCATTACTTCTTACTTCTTCGCCTTTCTATTTAATGTTCGCTGGTACTAGTACGATAATATCAATATTAAAGTGTACTTTCAATAATAAATTCTTATTATACTGGTGTACAATTACAGGTGCTGTGTTTTAATGTTGCGATGGAATATGAGCGATATCCTAAAGTTTATCACTACCAAGAGTAATTCTCATCCAAATGAACTCTCAAGAGAAGGCATAGGATACAATGCAAGCGATCTGTAAAACAAATCTTTCATAATAAACTTTGTAAATAACGTTAAGAGATACGGATTATAACCGTAATTTATAATAAGCGGGTTAAGAATATACTTATACCTAGTATTATACGATTATTCACATATCAGTAATATATTGACATCATCATGATATAGCCCTTGCTGACTGGTACCGAAAACCTCGATACACAATCTTTCGTCTCTTATTTCGTTCGCTCATCGGACACGCATGTGTTGTCATTTTGTAATGGCGTTAGGAGGACTAGTTATATATTCCGCTAGGGCCGGAAGTTTGTAAAGTTTATATAAAACATATATGTGTGCTTCTGGAAAAGTCTGTGTGTTGTTAATCTGCTCCTCATCTTGCCACCACGCAATTCAATAACAAACTTAGAGAGGATGATGTAAATATATAGAGCACATGGTAACTACAAATTGCCGCAACATAGTTCTGTCAGTTGCCAGTGTCAATGTATTGTCTCAAGAATCTCTACACCTGAAGGTCTTCTTCAGAACATATGTTTCCCGACAACTTCTACTATGGGATCCTGGATATTTGAAAAGACGACAGCTGTATCTGAGTCATATTTTATGAGTGATTTATTAATCTATTTTTTAAGGAAATAAGCATATTAGCCCGACGCTCCCGGGGCCTGGAACATTAAAGGATCCTAAAATGCGGCTGAACCTAACCAACGACATGCAACGCTAAACAAGGCGATGATTCCTGCAATTTTTGTCTATTTCCAATGTTGTTAGCATGGTTCCGCCGCATGTCGTTCACAGACAATTCGTTCAGCGTTTCAATTAAATAAACATATAAACATAACAGTAAACATAATAAATTATCATTTTATTGTTAAGAAGATGCTGTCAGAATTTAAAGGCACAATTTAATTTAAATAAATTAAGTTCCACAGAAGCAAATAAAAAACATTAACCATTACCTCAATAATAAATTGATAATTCATTGTAAACGTCAAAGAATGGAAATAATAAACTTTATTAGTGACATAATTGTGATACATATGAGACTAATTTGATTATATGTCGGTTAAATTAAGACTTAAATAAATAATCGTTAGTCATTGTCAAAAGGGCCGTAAAAATAAATGAAAAGGGACAAAATTAAACCAGTTAATTGTTAACAAGATTGATGAAAAAAATAATACGAAAAATTTATTTTCCACGAAGTCCAACATAAATTAGATTTATTCATTACACTTATGGATATTGTCATTCAATCACACAGGAAAATGAATGAAAATGAACATTTATACTTAATTTAATTTTACAAGTAAAAGTGATTAACAAAAAATATGTCATAGAAAATTGTTTACGTGTTATTAAAGCACGTAGGCACCTCGACCCTCCAGATACGAGCGTGACCGTATGGTCAGAGTGAACACTTTTGTCTATTTATCCCTACTCCGGTCCTTTTTCTACCTGAATAAAGAAAGGTTTTTTTCGCTTAACGAATATAAAGTACAGATTCCAGAAATTATTACTATTACTATAATTGTTAAACTTCTTCCGCTGTGTTATGCATTGTTGGTGAGTTTTACCTCTAGTCCTCCAAGTACCGATAGGTTAAGTTTTTACCGAGTTTCTGATATGGAACGGATGTTTAAAAAAAAATGCACTTCACATCCCAAAAAGAAGGGACTCAATATTAATTTTTATTTATAGGATTTTAAATATACTACTGTATTTTAAGCATTCATTTTTGTTGATGAATTGTACAAATATTGTGTGGATTAATTGTCTTGTATTTCATAACCACTGCCGGATTTATTAGTCGAACAAAAAATAATTGTAATGAAAGGTACATTGAATAAATAATGTATTTTATTTTAAATTTATGTTTGTGCTAGAGAGAAACTGAGAGTAAATGCGTTAGGTAAGATTCTCACTAATTACAATTAGGAACAAAAACAATGACTATTACATTACTTCACTATTACATCATACGAAACAAATGCCAGTGACTGAGATGGCTATCATCATCACTTTCACCATTCAAAACTGGATGAGACCTTCCTATAAGGTTTCCACTACTCGCTATAGAAGGTGCATCGCACAAGAATCTTCATCGTACAAGAAATTTACGACATTTATGATGAGAGTTATATTTAATACGCTAAGCTCACGACGGAGTTGTTATTTTTAGGTCTTAAAAAACAATTATATTACAGAATGTATAATATATTTAAGCGAGTTTTTTTATATGTAAATACACATACAGGGCAATCAATATTAACAGATAATGATACTTAAAGTCCTTGGAAGATGATGCATAAGGAAAAAGCATAAGTTTTACCTTCATGCCATACCTGTGTCATTTTTTCTTAGTAGTAACACAACAATTTTTGAATAAATATTTATCAAATAATTATATCATTTTTCAATATAATTTATAGATACTATACAGAAATACGACAATAATATAGACGGGCGGCATAGTCCAGTGGTTAAAGCATTTGTTTATCATTTAGACGCTGTCGTTTCAAATCCCGACAAAGCTTGATTTAAAAAAAAAAAACAACATCAAATCTAAGCCCTATACATGCACCCAGTAGGGTCGAGCTACACGTTAGGGACAAAAGAAAATTGTCCAAGCCTCAGAAGCGTCGGGTTGATTATCCATCTCTTTTAAAAACGCTGATTATCGAACACCCAAATCTCTGGTACTCGTACTACAGCCGCAGTCAATGCAAGTTCGCGGGCGCTTGTCCTGGAGGCTCCCGATAGCCATCTATGTTCCCATGCAGACCTTTGGGGTATACAGGTGTTCTGGGACAAGGCATTGACAATCTGAGCTTACAGAACTGTGAAACGAAAATTTGTGGTATCCATGTGCTCCACATATGGAGCGGATATGGTAAAAAATAAAATTAAATATACAAATAATATAAATAACACACATCTCGTATGTACAATACTATGTAAAATATTAAAATTTAAATGTAAATGAACTTGTGAATAAATAATGAGTTGTAATGCGGTACGTGACTAAGCTAAAATAAAACAATCGGCTTACTTCATACGTCAGTATTTTAATATTCATCGTTCACGATATATGCATATAAATATACTCATATATGCAATAAACAATTGTAAATGTGCATGACTGCAGTATTCTGCATACGAGATAAACCAAGTCAACATTAACCAATCAGCTGTTTGTCTACATGTGTACATGTATACTGTCGTGACTGCTCGAATAAGCGATGGAAATATTACAGACCAAAGTAATTTTTTTTTTTTTTTAATGTGTACAATAAATATTGTTAAGGTTCGAGAATCCATTCTGTCATAAAAAATGTCTATGGTTAAAAGAATATTGTCAATTTAGTTTTCTGGTAAAATAATGACTGAAAAATTAAATTAAATCCAAAAATAAAACTATATTTCTGATTATAAATTTATTATAATATTTGAGCGGTAAAATAAAAGTTCATGCGATGTACTTCTTATTAATTATGTTACAGGTTTCATTTTACATTAATTCATTTATAGAAGTTCACTAAGTACGTGGATTTAAACTGAAAACGGTTAATTTTTATAGATCTTTTCTTTGTACGAAACTAGAATTAAAAAAATGGTTGTAATCATAATATGTATTTGGCATTGTGAAATGGTCTATAAAATATACAAAATACAAATTAACATTTATAATTGAAGTGTATTAATGCATGATTACGAGTATTCACATATTTTTTCATGTGCTGATATGTTAACCTAGTTAAATATTATAAATGGTGTCAAAGACAAGGAGATGAGACGGTAAGATGTGGAAATTAATGTATCTAAGGAGTTCAGAAATGTGACTGATTTTAATTTGAAAAATCGCACATGCGTTGAGCTTGTATTCAACCTCTGATCCAACACGAACGACAAGTCAATCAACAGCGCAACGGATAGGAAGTGAACTACCTCTGTGACCGCAGTACTGCGTCAGTGTTACAGCAAACTTACTCGACAGTAATCTGGCCAGAGTGGGGTCTTCTAAGTACCGCTTTTCTAACCATGATATATGTAAAATGAGTTTAATAGTTGAGGGGACATGAAAAGAACCTCTACGCGTTGCTGAACAAAACCAGGCAATCTTTTCGATCCAGCGACGAAGATAGCTTGTTTTATTTATTTATTTTTATATAAAAAAAACTATTTCGAATGAAATCATCTACATCAATTCAGGCAAAAAAAACGAAAAAAAGGGTTTATAATTTTCTGAGATTTTTACGCATTAGTATGGAAAATAAATCGAGGATTTTTTTAAACTCAAACTGTCAGTACTATTGGTAGTGTCCTGAAACATAGTCAAACTATGCTCAGATGTCAATAAATGACACAACAAGTCTTTTATTTGTAATAAATTTGTTGAATTCGAGTTTCAGCCACGGCCCTAACGTTAGGGTTATTACTCACTCTAGATTAATTACTTTTGCTTTTGATATCAATAGCATGAAAAATGTCTCACCTTTGTGCAGAACGAGCAGCCGCAATGCGCGATGTCCGTCGCCTCGCTGATGGGCACATCCTCTAAGCACAGCTTGCACAGCAACGTCGGCAGCTCTGCTCCAACAGCTACGAACCCACCTCCAGCAGGAGCCAACGAATACCTCGACCCTCCAGCCGCCAAGGACAGCAAACTCGAGCACCGCGAACAGACCCTCTCTCCGGCAGCGCCGAACCTCAACCTGTTCACCGCCCTCTGAGGTTCCCCTCCTCCTAACCCAGACAACGCTGACACCGTTTCGCATTTTCGCAAAAACAAAGGAGAACTCCCAACGAGCGCGATACTACTGCTAGCTTCACGTTCAAGTAGAGGCGCTGCTGATTTTGCAAGATCTCTGTGTTTCTTTAAATTCGATCTCGCTTCGTATGCGTAGTCTTCTCTTTGGAGGAGCGGCGCCGCTGATCGTGTTAAGTCTGTCGCGTTGGTCGTGGAGGAGTCCTTGCGCTTGAGGGGGATGACGGTGGCGGATATGCGCGGCAGGAGGCTGAGGCTGGCCGAGAGGCGCGGCGGCAGGGAGGGCGCGCGGCGGCAGCGCGCGTCAGCGCAGCGGCGCGCGCTCCACGCGCCCCACGCGCCCCACGCGCCCGCGCACGCCGCGCCGCTCGCGCCCGCGGCCACCGTTGTTGGTGCGGACACTCTCTGTAACAAAACAAAAGTACATTACTAACAAATAACACTACAACTCTTAGAGGTTCTAAATGTGCGCGTTTGAAACATTCAGGGAGACCCAGATATTTTAGGGGACGTTGATATAGCACCGTGAGTGTGTGGACAAGAAAGAAATAAACATACAGTATGTGAGTAAAAAAAAATGAAGTGGTCAAGAAAAAAAATCTCAAAATGGGCAAAAAATATTGAGAATCAATGCTCCAACTGATAAAGCTACATATGTTCATATTTTTCTTTCCATATCCTTTCTATAACTAGGGATATATGCTTATGGTTATCACATATATACGTCAGCCAGTTTTGTTCATTGCCTTTGTGCACGCCTTGTCCCAGTACATTTGTGCATTTAATTGTCCACCTGAGAATATATAGTGCCTAACGACCTCCAAGGCAGTTAAACTGAATAATTATAATTTTATATTCATTTTAATTTAAGAAATAACAAATTAAGTTTTTTTTTCATATTCATTTCAAAATGATCGTACATGTTTCGGACTTTATCAGGTTCATCATGAGCAATGGCTTAAGTCTAAACGGACAGGGGCGATTAATATATATATTTATTATATTAAAAACTAGGATGATTTAGATTGTTTTCCTAAGTGCATTGAAATGTGAAAGGTAGAAGAAAAATCATTATCAAAACAATAAGAATAATATTGAAAAAAGTTTATTTTTGGCAAAATTTTCAAGAAAAAAATCTAAATTAATAATAAGTGTTTCACCCTATGTTTGGGTACCAAAAGATAACTACACGGCTCAAATCAAGAAGAAGTTTCCTACAGTCGACAACGGAACTGGAGATACCTGAGGCCACCCTGCGGCTGAACATGTGGAGAAGCGCAACTGAGGGGAATACTTGGATTGCCCCGAAAGAGGACCTAGCCCCTGGACATGACCAAGGGTGGAATATATGGAGGTCCCTTAACAGACTTCGGACCGGAGTATGCAAGACGAGGACACAAATGAGGGCATGGCAGTTTTACAGCGGACCAACTGAATGTGACTGCGGCGTGGAGCAGACCCTGTCACACCTTCTGGAGTGTGCGCTGTGCCCGAGTGGCTGCACCCAGGAAGACCTGATGATAGCCAGAAGTAACGCCATCGACGTCGCCCACTTCTGGGCAGACAGGATCTGACCCTGTTGTTTCCGACACGATTATATATATATCTTCAGAAAACTATGTGCAAGGTTTTGAATGTAAAAAACATAGTATTTTAGTATTTAATAAATCATAAATATTCACCGATATATCAAGCACAAGAATATACATTATTTATACAAGCCATGAATAATTAACCTGCATCAGTACCCGACATATGCCGTGTAAGATTCCCCTACCGTTGACATCGGTTACCGTGATATATTGTTTTGCTTCTTTCTTACAATAGTTTTTTATGCATCATCTGATAGCTAAAGGATACAAGAACCAATGTGACATATGAAAATAGACCAGATAAGTACATTTATGCTTCAAATATTTTATCAATAGAATCACTAAGGATTTTAAAAACCTGAGCTCCATCAAGGTCCTTTACTGTTCACTGATTCGTCCGCAGCTGGAATATGCTAGCGTTATATGGTCTCCCTACTATCGAACTCATATCGACCGGATTGAATCAGTCCAACATCGCTTCTTGTCAAGAGTTGCACGACTGATCGGCCTTGAGAGAGGTAGCTACTCTTATGAAGATATAGAGAGGCGACTTAATGTATCTACATTGGAGAGACGTAGAACAGTGACTGACTTGCTGTTTATTTTTAAAATTATGAACTCCATAATTGATGACTCGACATTATTGCAGGAAATTACGTCAATGTTCCCTCCCGGTTCACTAGAGGCAGTGACCTGCTACATGTAAGGACATCCAAAACCAACTACGGTTTCTATTATCCTATGTTAAGAATGTGTAGACTGGTTAACTCCTCTAGTGACTTTTTCGGGGTGGACCTTCCAGCATTTCGCAGATCCCTCTACTAATGTGCTAGATCTATTTATTTACTCATGTTCATGTTTTGTCTAAATGTATTGTCTTAGCTATATTTGTTCTGTTTTACCATTTTATTTATTGTATTTTCTACTTTAAAATCGTATGTATTGGCCTAGGCCGTTAATAAAATAAAATAAAAAATAAAATACTTGTTTAATAATTGACAGTATTATTTGTATTACACCGAGCCGTAATGAAAGGGTTAAGCAATCACAATGCAATATTTAGGCATAAAATGCTTGGTGAAAAAATATAATATCGGTTGAATACAGTTTATTTAACTGACAGTACTGATATACTTTTTAAAAATTATGTGCAACGATTGCCACGTATATAATTTAAAAATCTCGATTTGAATGTGAAATGTTATTTCACCAAAAACGACATTGTAATGATAAAAAAAAATATTACAAATACATTTAATATGTCAAAAAAAAACACAAAAATCTCGGTCAAGAACGCAGAACGAATTGGAAACGTATCAGAAATGTGGCGTATAAGGGCCTAGTGAGTGAAAGGAATGCGCATTTCAAAAGGAATGTGTAAAAAAAAACTTTATGTATCAGTACTCGTAATATTGAAATACATTAATAACTCATGAAGCTTTTTTATGGGAACTCATACACAAGAATACCGAAAGATGGTGATAGTGACGCTGAAGTCTCATCTGTGAATTCTATGATGCTGACCATGTTACTTATGGTTAAGCGCTGTAAGTAGAGTGTTGATCCGTCAAAGTCAAAGGCTACAGTCCGACATTCACGTATCATCCTTATTATTACTGGAATTAACTATGAATGGACGGTCTTCAGGGGACGACTTTCGTCTACAACCAATTTTGATTAATATGCTATGACAGGCATTTTACGAGTGAGGGATCTAATTCACACCAACCGGGGGTATTTTAGAGCTCAGAAATTGTTTTATTTTTTAATATTTGTCGGGTATCGAACCCACGACATTCTGCTTTCCAAGCAAACACTTTAACCACTGAGCTATACCCGCCGGCAGCTGTGGAAAGAGTAAATAAAAATTTCAATCTTAGAGCCGGTACTTCAACCATTCTCGATATTACGTGGGTAGAGGGAAAATTATGTGTACGTATGTATCAAAATACAAACTTAAAAATAGCATTAAAATAAAATTAATAGAGAATATTTCAGAAATATTTTTCAATATTATTCATAATAAAATTATATAAAAAAACCACTGTGTAAATTTCGCATTGATTAATTTTTAAGATCTAAAACAATAAATGTTTAACAGTTAGGACGTAAGTTAAAACTATTGCCTCAGAGGCCTTATTCAAGCAGTTAGTCACGGGCTTGATTATCCCGAGGTGCCTGAACCAATCGCTGCCTAGCATCTTAAATCCCCTCCAGGTAGCGTTCTCCCGTTCTCAACCTACTTCCCATACATATGACTCTCCTTTCTAACAACACATCCTTCTTTCCCTCAGCTGAACCACACGGTCGGGGTGAGCCGCCCCTTAGGAATGAATGGTCAAGGCTTCGGGAGCATCGGGCTAATCACGTTATAAGATACTTTCAATAAAGAAAAATCACTTCACATGGGATTGTATTTTAACATATTTCGAGAATTCATCATTTTCCTTAAGGATTTGATCAAATCTATGTTACCGCGATACTGGCCAGAAATACTTTAACGTAGCTGACACGAAGAAGAAGAAAATATTATTATTTCAATCATATAATTACGTATAAAAAAAAACCCTCTGATCAAATTGAGTACATTTTATCCTGAAGTAAAGACACACTTCAATGTGTACTATATTAGCTGAATATTAATTTAAATGTGTATTATATTAGTTGAATACAAGCTCTAGGGAAGTCCAAACTTTGTACAAAATCAGTTTAACGAAGTTATTCAACGTCCGGTAGGTAGTATTGAATTTAAACTTTAAGCTCACTTCTAAACTCTGCACAAGAGCTAATTTCTACATGGCATCGTATGGCTTCCATTACCAAAGTATATTACATATAAAATTAGCCTTTGCATATTTGAAATATGCGACGCATTACCTAGTCTATCTATCCAGTCAAACAATATCTATATTTTTGTTACATAATCCACATTAAACAGATCGGAATATAAATCGTGTAAAGTTTGATTATATTGTAAGTTTTTATTATTCAGAATTAACATGAGATTTAGATTGAATCACATTCTATAAATCCGGAGCATGATTTAAAAAATACAAACTTCTTCTCCCCGATCACTACACTAGTGTTCGGAAACATTCCTTATTTGCAGTCATTTTCATTTGGTCAAAGCGTTTGCATTGCAAGCCAAAGGTCGTGGGTTCGACACCGACGGAGATTCAAAAAAATATAAAAAAATTTAATCGATTTACGAGATCTAAAATACCCCCGGTTGGTGTGAATTTGACCCATCATCCGTAAAATGCCAGTCGTAGCCTATTAATTAAAATTGGTGGTAGACGAAAGTCATCCCGTGAAGACCACTCATTCATAGTAAAATTCCTGTAATAATAAAGGATGATGCGTGAATCTCGGGCTGTAGTCTAAGACGTTGGGGGATCAACACCCCACATGCAACGCTTAGCCATATGCACCATGGTAAGCGTCATAAAATTCCACAGATGAGACTTCAAAATTACTATCACCATCTGTCGGTATTCTCCTGTAAGTGTTAACATAAAAAAAATCTTCATGTTTATGACAAACTCATGTGAACTATTTATTCAACGTTAGTGTCTTGCCACTCCTAAATAAACTATCGAACGAAGTGCACACATGTAAATTTAATTTTTCGAAATTCGGCGAAGTAATCAATTAGAGTATTCTGGTCTCTCGTTATCTCTATTGGCAGAAACTACTGCACTTCTTCCTTTCCACCGCTCACAAATGTCGATGTCTTACTGGCTCTAACCTCTAAAAAGAAAGCTGAGCTTCTTGGTTCGCTGTTTGCTTCTAATTCTACACTCGACGATAGTGGAGCCAACCCCCCCCCCCCCATAAATTTCTCACCGTGGCAAGCATATAGGCGTTTTAAAGGCGTTGTCGCTTCAACCCGTACGTCGAGAACTACTCCAATTAGCGACCAACAAACCTAGTGGTCCAGATGTCATATCAGCTGTGGTCTAAGCTAACTTATTCCCATACGCATCAAAATTTAAGGATCGTCTTTTAGATGTGGTATTGTTCGCCAGGGATGGAAAAAGGCCCTTGCTTACACAGATCCAAAAAAAGGAGACCGAAGCGACCCCACAAACTATCGCCCAATAGCCATCACGTTACTACTTTCCAACGTGATGAAACGCTTAATTAACCACCCGTTGTTGGACTCGCTAGGTGAAAACCCTCCCTGTACCGTCCTATTTTTGGAGACCCAGATGAAGACCCGTTACTAGACGCACGCAAAAAGCTACTTGTTAGAGAGTGGCTGAAGGCCTTCCCGTGATTGTAAGTGCATCATTTAGATGTCAAATAAACCTCAGTCTAAGGCTGCGAAAGTAGTATACTACAGCGAGTCACGATTTGCCTTCTTTGGTTACACGTTGCTAACCACGAAAGACGTGGGAATGGATAAGGAAATGGTGAGGTTGGGAAATGGATTCTTCAAATAGCAGACAGCGTTATGGGACTACTTAGTTTTTTTAACAAGATGATGAAATTAAACAGACTCGGAGAGTTTGCAAATAATATATTTTAAAACCCGTTGCATGTCCGCCGGCACAAAATGCAATCAGTCAATAAACCCGAATAACGCTATTTTGAAATTCAGCGAGTCGAGGGCATAACAATGCCGAAAGATATTTGATTCAGTATTATTTGCACGCGGATGGCCTCGATAAGGGACTCCAATAATATGCAAATTTGTCCAGGCGCGCGCCGCATTGCGAATGCCGAATGCGAAAAATGTCATTCGCGCATTTCCAGAGAAATGTGATAAAGGGATTTTACATTGAGAGCATCCACTGCATGACAGCGTGACGTATTAGAAATGTGTTATATTTATACGCTATTCAAATGTAAATAAATTGCGTAACGCATTTGCATTCAAACCAACAATTAAAATATATAAAGTAATACCCATATTTACAATAGATGAAATAAGCAAACATATTAGCTAAGTGAGTAAGACGCCGTTCTATTGGCATTTTTCGAGGTCACACATACCAGTAATAATTAATCGTGTTAGTACAAATT
The DNA here is from genome assembly GCA_022606575.1 of Glossosoma conforme. Lineage (NCBI taxonomy): Eukaryota > Metazoa > Arthropoda > Insecta > Trichoptera > Glossosomatidae > Glossosoma > Glossosoma conforme. Next base: position 948,365 of record JAGTXR010000048.1, read on the forward strand.
TAGGTGAGATTTATTCTTGATTCGTGAGAACATAGTACATGATGCTGACACCGGTTTTCGGGTAATCAATTGAATTAAGCAGCATTGGGTTTTCATGAAAAACCACATGGAAAAACCGCGTGTGGGTGTTGTTGGGTTGAGACGTCCCATAAGACCAAATGGTACAGGCCATAGGAATGTCCATACGATCTCCTAAGAAGCAGCTTAAATGCACAAATATAAGATACTATAAATAATATGTTTCTAATTCACTTTAACTACTCGAATTTGTGGATAGATGAAGGTAAACATTGCGACAATGCAAGTATTCTGGCAGAAAATACATTGGCTAGGAAGCTGTATCAATTACACTCAGTGTCGTTTAAAATAATCATATTTTTTTATAATCCCCAATAAAAATAAAAAATATCAGTATTTAGTAAATAAATCTCTGACTAAAACTCTGAAACAAACAGCTTTCATTAACAGCTGGGTTATGGAAAGAACATGTTTAACACTCTCGCAGTGTGTTACTCTGGCGGTATACATACGAGTTTACTACTCTTATTATAATAAAATTTCTACGTACTTTCTTTCATTTACTAACCAATACAATGACACACAAATAAGAAAATACCATTACGTAGACTTTTATCTTTTCTTCCTTTCTTCTTACAGAAGCCCATTTCTTTAATTCTCAAAGTGTGGCTATTTTTATCTCTATACAAACACGAATCGGATCTTAACAATTGAATGTATGTAATTTTTGTAGTATAAAATATGTCCCTCAGAATACGACGTGCATACTTAAATTATGACTAACAAAACAACTGGTGTTAATGTAGACTCTTTAACAAGTAGATAAGACACCAATTGTGATTATTAATATGCTGGTTCCCTAATAAATTAAGCTTGGAAAAAACGTATAAACATTGCAGCAAACGAGATATTTCCCAACTGTAAGTATGAAACTACAGACGGCGTTTAGGAACTCATAGATTTAACATTATTACTTTTCTAAGCCATAGAGTTACTCACTGATCAGCCGAATTGAAATACTACTTTAAGTAAGTCATTAAAAACGAACCATTCGTATTATTTGAATTCAGTTTAAGGTGCAATGCAAAGATGATTTATTTTTTTTAAATTGCTTGATGCACTTTTGGTTGAAAAATCTTTTTAAACATTAAATTTTACTTGCAAGAATTTTCGTTATCTTTACTTGAATAAATACGAGCATATTTATCTTCCTCATGTTCAGATGGTTGATTAGCTGTTTAAATTTTTTACATATGTTTACCTTTAGTGTTATATTTTGCGAATGTTTAAGTAATTTTATACAGAAGTTTAAAAAAACATCCTTCACGTTATAATATATCGCGAAAAAATCTCAAGCCACAAACGGTTTCAAATTTCAGGTTATTAAACCGAACAAGGTTGATATCCGATAATGAAGAAATATTTCATTTTATCCCAGCGATTAATCACGAAGGGTTAATGTGACGGAATCTGAGTGTCGTCATCTGGTTAAAAAATGAGCATCGTGGCCTTTTAATTCGATGACGGTACTTTACCGGATCACTAATCGACGACACGTGTACGGTTATCGGACTACGACCGGACGATAAGGCATATAAAAACTGTAGGTGTCATCAAATCATCTGACCTTTACACCCAATTGAACAAAATAACTCATCCATTTTTTGCGATGTAAAATTATTACAATATTAAATTATACAAGTATTTATGTGACGGAATGTGAGTGACGTCATCTGGTTAAAAAATAAGCATCGTGGCCTATTAATTCTATGACGGTGCTCTACAGCAGTGCTCCGCAACCTTTTCTTATCTACGGCACACCAAAGTACTTCTTTGGATTCTACGGCACACCAAAGTTCTCACCTTGAATACCGCGGCACACCAAAAGCCAAAAATAGATATTAATTTGATCGATTTCACTTTTTTTAAATTTCATTTAGAACTTAATAAAGCAAGTACCTCGTTGTATGTCTACATAAATAGGCGATATGCGCTGGGGTTTTGAGGACTGTTGTAAAATTATTTATTTATAATATTGCCTTATTTGATCGCGGCACACCTGTATCGGCTTACGGCACACCAGTGTGCCGCGGCACACCGGTTGCGGAGCACTGCTCTACAGGATCACTGATCGACGACATGTGTGCGGTTATCGGACTACGACCAGGCGATAAAGCATACAACAACTGTAGGTATCATCGAATCATCTCACCTTTACACCCAATGAAACAAAATAACTCATCCATTTTTTGCGACGTAAAATTATGACAATATTAAATTATACGACTATTTATAGCACATCAAATCAATAATGATTTCAAAATATAAACATATTATTTTGTACTAAGTTTTTGTAATTGAATTTTGTAATTATATTATGTATGTTTTTTATCACCTTGGTCTACAATGAGCTTAAAAAATGCAGTGTACTGCATTTCGGGTCAAATAGATAAAGCATTTAATTTTGATAGATTGCATACTATTGTGTTAAAGTCTTATATGGAACTGATTTAGTATGGACTTCTCTTGGGGTGTATTCTATTGAGCTGTATCTTAATTGAAGTACGGCAGAGATCACACCGGTGCCAAAATAATTGATGACACGTGTATTTATTTGTATCACAATAAAGCTGGGTCACTAAAAAATTAATGCATCTGAATTGACATCTCATTTAGTCTAAAAAACCCAAACGCAACTTTAAAAACACATGTTAGAGTTTCCTTGGTAATTAATATCTGTGAAAACTAAGAAATTATTTAAATAACCTACTTTAGTGACTATTTCATGGCCAATTAGAATAATTTTCAAGCATTTGCAGGTTTAAAAAAATAAAAACAGTGATAACAAAGTAATGATTAACTTTGACACATCGATAACTATTGTATTATCCCTCAAGACTTTTGTGACTGTACTGTGAAGGCAACACACTTGTATTGTAAGTCAGAGTAGTAAAAAAACAAATTATGTTCGAAAATATAGCAATTCTCATTTTTGAATTTTTTTAATGATGACCTACTTTGATATTATGGCTTTTGGAACCATTGCAGGGATCAACCCTGAAGAAGACCCCTGCAATGGCGGTCGAAATATTGGAAATTAGTAATTCGCCACACACGGCTAAGCCCAAAAGCCACAATATCAAATCTGGCCGTGAAAACCTAAGAAATTATTTAAATAACCTACTTTAGTGACTATTTCATGGCCAATTAGAATAATTTTCAAGCATTTGCAGGTTTAAAAAAATAAAAACAGTGATAACAAAGTAATGATTAACTTTGACACATCGATAACTATTGTATTATCCCTCATACGGTAATTATTGTGCCACTTCAATAAAAGAAAGAAAAAATCTAGAAAAGTGTCAAAAAAACTTATAAAAAAGAGCTTAACCTGTTTTTTCGGGGAAAAAAATTGGTTAATCTATCATTTTAACCTAACAAATAAAAAATATGTTAGTTCCGTTATTGTTTGTGTTTTTTTTTGTACCAAAATGAATCAATTCATATTAAGCGGAAAGAAAGTATATTTTTTGGCGCGTAAAAATTGATAGATAGAAATGGAAAACAAACAGAGCTACAAAATGATAACAACTTTGACATGTGTGCCAAAAATTATCATTTCTTTGCGTTTTACGTAATACTTCAAAATTTGAAATGACATCAGCCAATATTCAAAAAAAGAGTAATAATTCCGTACAAATTAGTGGCGGTATTTAAAAACACTATCTATTGTGAGTATTTTTTTTTAAATTCCGTTCATTAATATGACCTACTGCGGCTGTCCTAACAAAACCGCACAGTGAGCAAAAATTTAAATATAATTACCGCGTGCAAAAAATGCATCTTGTCAAAACATGTCAGCGGTTTTGGTTTTTGCGCTTCAAAAAGCGCAAAAACCAAAACCGCACAAAAACGCTAATGAACCAATTTCAAACGTTTTTGCACTCATATACAATAGCTATTGTTGCGATTTTACGGCTACCAAGTATGTTGATAATAAGGGTTGTAAAATGTAGAAACATTTTTGTTATATATGTGAGTAATTAATGTCTTTTAATAAATTACTGGATAATTGGCATGCAGAAGAGTACAACCATTTGAGACCGGTGGGCTGTGGCGCGTAGCCACGACGGCTGAACGCTGCATGCGGGAAACGTGTGTTGTGTTTCTATACGGGTTGAAGAGATTACAAGTATACATTGATATTTTTCTAGAAGACATCTAGATTGAAGGACGAAACAATAATACTGGAAGAAAATTCCAGAGCTCCACGGTGGCATTAAAGAATAAATTTATGAAACTGACTGACAGTTCGTGATCGATAAACATTAACCGTGAATGGATGTTTAACGATTGTGAGACGAGTCTGTCTGATGCATATATTATCTGAGTTGAGAAGAGCAACGACTGTGGTAATAACGGTTAAAAAGACAAAGTGAACCAATATTACGCCTGTGTTCAATTGATTGTAGGTTAGACGTTAGAGTGTCATTATTTATCAAACGAATTGCTCTTCTTTGAACCCGAGTCCATTAAATCTAAAAGATAATTTGAGTTTCCATTACAAAGGTGAATATTCAAGAATAGAGCGGATTTGTCCTTTATATAGAAGAAGTAGTTTGTCTTTGAAATACCGACATGATCTATATAATAGTAGGAAACATAGTTTTTACAACATTACTTATGTGTTCGAAGGATAGGGGGTTAGATATAAGTGTCCCATTATTTATTAGACGAACAACTGTTTAGTAAACCAAATCGATTAAGTCTAGAAGATATTTTTAAAGCTTCAGCGCAAAGATGACTACCGATATAAAGACAGTCCTCTATGTAGTGAAATAAGTTATTTCTCAGTGAAATACTGACATGTTCTATATAATACAAGTATTTTGTTATTTTATATATATATAATCAATTAATTAGATCGTGCCATGGGAAAACAGCGATTCACAAATATAATTACTAAATGGTCGTAATAGCGAACTCCTCACAACTATGTGAGTAATGTGGTCTCCAATGATGAGATTTTGGATTACCAAGTTTTCTGGGTCGTGTATGATAGCATCTTAGATCGGCTCTCCACGATACCCACCGCTTTAGAGACGTTTAGATTTAATCATATGTCTCTTTACTCCAATGAAAAATGAGAAAACCTAATAGCTCTATTTGTATTAGGAGAACCTTCTAACGCATTAGTTATATAATACTCTTATGATATATTTATTACATGAGTTTTTTGCTAGTCAGTTGGTTAAAAATATTTTTATATAAAAAGTTTTACTTTTTCTATCTTACATCAAGGAATGTCACTGCATACGGGTATTAGAATGTACTCATACAGCTGACATGGGATGAGGCAAAGAGTCTAGCGGCTGACAGAGCTTTGTGGCGGAAGTTTTTGATTGCCTTATGGGAGTAAATATGGTAATTATGAATATATGATGAAAGTGTAAATACCTGAATATTTTTGGGGTCTTCGTCTTCTGTCAGCGTGCCGTACCCTGCGTACCAGGTCCGGCAGAGGCGGCGGCTTCCCACCCGTTCAGCCGCCCATGGGGGCGCCGAACTTCGGCACCGAGGTCCTCCGCCCCTCCAAGGAAAACCCTCAACACGTGCGCCCTTCAAACCTCCCTCCGACCCATCTTCGCACCCTCTGACAACCGAATCTTCGGCCTTTAACCGCAACTTCAAATTGACCTCTTCACCGCCTCCGTAACCACTCCTAACAAACACAGGATCTGAATCCACACCCTTCAAACGCAGCCTCAACTCTGCCAAGTTGATCTCTTCACCGCCTTCCGACACAACACTCTTCACAAATAAAGGATCCGAGTCGACACTTTCCAAACGCGATTTCAAATCATTTAACAATCTTTCTTCTACATTTACACTATCACTTTTATAAACATCGGCGGGAGCACTGAGATCACTGGCTTCACTGAACACGGATGTGAGTTCACCTTTATCAACTTTGATCGTTTTATCACCGTACAAATAACTAGCGAGACCTTTACGTGCTAAACGAGCGACCGCTTTACTTGCATTTTCGCTGGATTCGTCTAAAGGAGGCGATTTCAAGAATCTGTGCGTTCCAGGAATGTCGCAATTTTTGATGAAGCGTTTTTGCGTTTTTTGTTCCGTTGAAGACAACTGGATTCTCGTGTTGAATCGGTCTTCTACGATCTTCGCGACGATTTCTCCGTCGCAGCGTTGGTCGAAGGAGCAGGATTTCTTGACTCTGTTTTTGAGGACGCTCTGCGTGTCGTGGACTTTTGAGCGTTGCGGGAATTCGAGAGAGCGCCTGTTTAGGCGGCGATCCGGTTGGGCGGGACGACTTTCCGTGCGGAGTCGCGCGCATTCAGGACGCGCAGGAGGCGTCCTGCAGGACTCTGCCTTGTTCATGGTGGGCGGCGCTCACGCGCGAAGGGCGGCAACGAGGAGACGACACAATCGCCTGAAAAAATACGAAAAAAACACATTATTACATTGACACTTTCTACCAACGACCCATCACGAAATCTCCTTAGATTTTTTTGAAATTTTTTTTTTAATAATAATTTTAAGAATATGATACGAGTATTACGGGAAAGTGCTCACTAAGAGCCCTTTCCCGCGGCAACGTCTCCTTTTTTGTGGGTTCGGTTTTTTGCAGGATCACGTTTAGTAGTATACGTGCTATTGGTTTGCATGTAACCGCAAAAATCCGATCCGTTCGAAATGTGCTGTAAGGTTTTGCCACTACAAACCGGACGACTGAATCCAGTAAAAAACGGTATCCAGTTTAGTTACGTATCACTAGCATCCTGCATACGTTTTTTTTACTGGATACGGTGCGCGGCGAAAGTACCAGTATAATATTAGAAGAGTATTCATGTCCATTGTGTCTGAATTTTCTTCTCCGACTGCCAATGCTATCCCATAAAAGCAGGACGCAAACTTCTATGTGTGAACACAGGTATGATTTTTGCGGTATCCAGTAAAAAACCGATCCTGCAAAACTGGACGTCCGTGGGAAAGAGCCGTAGCTGAATGTAAATTATGCGATATCCATAAGTAAATCCATACTACAGCGAGATTTGTAAAGAAATGAAATGTGTTTACAAACAAGCGGCGAAAATATGCCAGTAAAATTTATTGCGTGTTCGTGAAATGTATGTAAAATATTATATATAATGTCGACGTTGACACAAATCCAACACGACTCGGTCAACATGGCGGGTGTTATCGTTGCGACAAAATAAAAAATCGTCAGGATATGGCGATAATAAAGAATCACAAAAACAATTAATTTGTATCTAATATGGTTAAGTGTAAGGTCGTGACGAGAAACAACAACATTTACAAGTAAAAAGAAAATTATATATATTTTTGAAACTACTCAAAACAGAGTTTGTAAATTTTTAGCTTACCTCTTATTTATATATTCGAGTATATACTCTTCTGTAGAGATTTTTTCTATACTACTCTTCCGTACTTTAACGATTGATCCCACGTGCATCATAGACGTCAGACAAATAAAAACCATTTCCGACTATCTATTCACAGTTGACTTGTTAAGAGATAACTGTGATGGATTGAGAAAGGCTACGAGTTAGACGAAACTGCAGTCTTCTGTACAGAGAACTTATCTTACGCGATCCATGTAAAAACATGGTAAATAAATAAATATTTATCATTTATAATGGATCTCAAATTGACTGCTGAAAACATTGAAAAAATCCTTAAATAGTGCATAAACGACAATAAATTAATTACAGCGTAATTAAAATCATCTTTATTACTGATTAATGACAAATATGACCGTTAACGGAATTTTTAAGTCATCAACACGAAAATTCAAACGATAACGTTTGTCGCAACAAGTCATAATTTAATGTAGCGCCATCGCAGTATGAGCGTCACTTCATAATGCAACCCAAGCTTAACAATTGCGAAATTGATAGTATTTAACGTGTTGAAATATTTTATTTTATTTCACATATTATTGAGCAAAATGGATGACAGTCGGTGTTATTAAAAAATATTTAAATGTTTGCTTTTCCACACCTGTTTTGCATAAGTGTGCGCACCTCTCTGCTCACAATGAACAAACTGACCTAAAATACTTTTTAAAAAATAACGCAACGTTAAATATTTTGGGCTCGTTTTCATATGTATATATAATTCAATCCCTTTTGCCGCTTTGTTGATTTTACGACGCTCAGTAATAAAAAATAGTTACGAAAATGCGTTGAGCGACTGTATAAAAAGAAAATGATATTGGGTAACTAATCTAAGAACAGTTAAGTACTGCAATTATTAATTAAATCTCAACAACTTGCTACGTGAAATTTAACGAAATAAAAATTTAACCCGATACTCAGGTGAGTTTTATTAATTTACGATTATTTGACAGAATAAAACATGTACAATGTTATATTTTACAGCATTCAATAAATTATATTAACTCTTTGGTTACGAAGCATTTTCTTAGCGAACTTGCGAAAAAGAAGAAGCGATTTTAGAACATTTTTTAGTACTTTATAAATTTAACATAATTTTTATCTTTTTAACGCTAGATTTTTATATTTTTAACGCATTAAAAAAGCTCAAAGATGGAAAAACACCAGGGATTGATGACCTACCAGCTGAACTAATAAAGTCGGCAGGAACCGGAACTCTAGATGCTCTGTTTACAATGACTCAGATGATTTATAATACAGGAATAGCGCCAGAAGACTTCAAAAAGTGTCTAATTGTAACTCTGCCAAAGAAGCCCGGAACAACAAAATGTGAACAACACCGAACACTCAGTATTCTATCCCATGCATCCAAAATACTGACCAACATAATCCTACATATAATTGAACCAAAAATAGAAAAGACTCTCACTAGCGATCAATTTGGATTCAGAAAAAGAATGGGAACCAGAGAAGCAATCTTATCCCTGCGTATGATCTTGGAAAAAAGGATAAAAGTGGACCAAGATACATATATTGCCTTCGTGGACATTGAAAAAGCATTTGATAAAGTAGATTGGGAGAAGCTCTTCGATATTATGAAAGAAAATGGAGTCAAATACAAAGAACGAAGACTCATATTTTCACTTTACAAAGAAGAAGCTGCCATAATATCACTTGGAAATGTCCAAAAGGAAGCAAAATACGTTAAGGGGTGAGACAAGGATGCTCTCTGTCGCCTGTACTCTTCAACGTATACATACAAAATGCAATTAATAACATCAGGGAAAAAATGGGCCATAGAGAGGGGGTTAAAATACATGGCCAAAAGATTGATATGATAAGGTTTGCTGACGACATTGCTCTGATTGCTGAAACTGAAGATGAACTCACTGAAGCGCTGACATCTATGGAAAACATATTTAATTCCAACTACAATATGAAGATAAACAGCACAAAAACCAAAGTCATGAGAGTAAGCCGCAATGAGCAGCAGAAAATTAACATATCAATGCTAGGAGTACCCCTAAAAGATGCAAAAGAATTTGTATACCTTGGAAGTACGATCACCTGGGATGCCAGAACAAAAAGAGAAGCCAACAGTCAAATACATCAAGCAAGGCTAGCTTTCAATAAAAAAGCCAAAATTCTTGAGTCAAAGAATATTACTTTAGGGCTCCGCAAGCAACTTGCCAAAACACTTGTTTGGAGCATCTTAATGTACGGCTGTGAGACATGGTGCTTATCTGAAAGTGATAAAAAAAGACTAAAGGCCTTTGAGATGTGGTCGTACAGAAGAATTCTCGGAATTTCCTGGAGAGACCACGTCACGAACAATGAGGTTCTCAGGATAATCAAGGAAGATAGGCACCTAATAAGAACCATCTCAGAGAGGCGAGCCCGATGGATTGGTCACATCATGCGCCACGATGGTCTTCTTCACGATATTGTGGAGGGGATGGTTGAGGGTAGAAACTGTAGACGGCGCCCTAGACGGGAGTATTTACAGCAAGTATTCGAGGACATGAATTGTAGCGCTTATGCTGAGCTGAAAAGGGTTGCGGAGGACCGAGGGGAATGGAGATCGAGATGCAAGATTCTGTTGCTGCAAACCAATCCACCGGATTGATACTACGAAGAAGAACGCTAGATTACAAAAATAAAAATAACAGTCATTCCAAACAGTTCATACTTCAGATTAAACAAATAAATATCATACACATACTATATAAAATATACAAAAAAAAACTCAAAGCCCTCAAAAATCAAAAACAATCAAATAAAAAAAAACAAATAAAATAAAGTTGTGAAGAAGTATATTTATTTAACACATTTTAAAAGCTTGAAGTATGAATACGTATGATATGTTTCAAACTAATATTATTCAAATATCAAAGGTCCTAGCCTTTTTTATGGAATACCAAAAAAAAATCTATAGTTGGTTGATATATAAACCTTAAAAAAAGCGTCGATTATTCGACGCCTTGTCTTTTTCGCACGAGAATCGACCGTCGAATAGTCGACGCTTCGTAACCAAAGTGTAATAAAGCCTGTATTTCTTTGTTCAGTAACTACGAGTAATTCAAGGTTTTGGCAGTAAGTTAAATCAATTGGCGCTTAATAAAATTAATCGGCAGTAGACTGAATAAATTGGCAGTATCCACCGTGTTAGTATGAATGTGGTCAGTTATGAAATTAAAGTGGCAGTCATATATTCAATATCGGTAAAAATTATTGTAAAATTATGAATAATTAACCCATAAAATGGAAACCTTACCAAACCTAACCTATTTTAAAACACCATTGATGAATTATTTCATGCCAATTTATTATTTTTCTACTGCCGATTGATATTTTTTACTTACCTTTTTAGGTATTTATTACTGACCCTTTGTTAAATAATTACTGCCCATTAATTGAATTAAATACTGCCAAAAAATAGTTGCGTATTAATAAGAATGCGTACTTGCAACGTTTACAATAAATTTAATTTTATCCAAACACATACAAGAGAAAACCGTCCAACGGTGATGGAGAAATATTATCTTTGGAATCTATGACGCTTGCCATATTTTTAACGAATTGATGTGTGTTACGTATTGATTGTATATTATATATGCAAAAGTCGTAGACTACAGCCCAGAATTTACGCATCATCCATTTTTACGAGGAAACACTATGAATGTGTGGAGTTTAAGGGACGACTTTCGTCTACCATCAATTATTATTAATAAACTATGACTGGTAATTAATTATGCGGGAGAGAGATCTAATTCACACCAATCAGTGTTGGTTTAAAGAGCATAAAGATTGGATGCAAACATCACACACTTAATTTCTGGGATCAACATATTAATAAACCAATCAAAAAATTTGATCGGATTTTCGCACTACTTTCCCAAGGTGTTCCACTATCTATATATGTATGGTTATCATTTTAATCAACGTGCAATTGAGAAATTGTCAGTTGACCGATGATTTACGACTTGATTTTAGCAAGTTTTAATGAATCAAAGGACACTGGAGCCAAATTAAGGATTGAAATAAATTACCGAGAATGGCCATAAATCTTGCAAAGTCTTCGCGAGACCTTCAGCACATAGCGAAGGTGAGATTATTATTATATATATATAGTTACTTCATTTCGCGTGATCGAGATGACAGAAATATTAATAAAGTTATTTGAGAAAGCAACGCGTGACAGGTATAAAAGTTGTCACACATATAAAAGGAGTGTTTCATAGACTGGTCAGAAAAGCGGGTCAAGATATTTATCAACCAATAAAGGTTAAGACTAATGGCGATGGTTAAAAGACGCTTCTCCGGAGGAAAAGTAATAATTTATTATGTTACGAAACTTAGGCTGGACGTTGCGAAAATACAATATTAAAATAAATAACACAAATAATCGCCTTACGTGCCATATCTGTAAAGTTTGTCAATATTTTCATCATTATATATATTGTAATATATAATAGTTAACATATTCGGGATATTATTTAGGAATTGTAAGGATTTTGTAAGTTATTTTCATGGATTGTCAACTACGCCTATACAAAAGACAGACGATGGTGATTATTTTCTAGTGCATACTTTTTGCTCCGGAGCCGATGATTCGGTCCGAAATAACGACGCCAGCTGAGTGGTAACGTCGGAGTACCAAGGATTCGAATACATTTTTTTTAGTTCAAATAAACGTTTTGAACACTTCGTAAAACTGTTATATGAAATCACCCTCAAACAATGTGTTAAAGAGGTTTAAAAACCAAAGTTATTTTAATTTATATAAATTGATAACAAAAAATACGAAAAAGAAGCGACTTCATTTAGGTAACTCTTATCTTTTTGGAAAAAAATTGGAGATTTAAAATACAATAATTAATTTTGAACTACGAAATGCATGAGAGAAATTGCCGTTGGGATGGGAAAAAACGTTGGGAAATTATTGAACACAGCTGATGAAAACAAAGGTATTTGAAAACAAAGAATTTAAAATATTGTTCCACATTTTAATATTTTTTCAATACATTTCTTGAAATATATTTACGTGTTACATAATTAATTCAGCAGATATCTCCTTAGCGATGGTAATATTTTTTCAAAAATTACTAATTTAAAATTATGTTGGGTATTGTTTAGAGTTTTTCGTGCCCGTTGGATCAGAGATTCGATGCCAACCTCATAATCTCTCGCAACACATAATTACTGTCCAGTAAAAAACACATAATATTTTTAATTTTAAGTCGTCTACTATAACTTCTGCTTTCTCTAAAACTGTGTTCTGTTATTACTCCAAGCTTGTTCCTGCGATACGAATATCCAGCTGTTACGTCATCTTTAATGTGGTCTTTCTGTAGGTCCCAGTTGTACGAGTATCTCGTCAGCTGCTAGGCCCAAAACTCTTAGCTCAAGTACCGTCTTCTTGATCTTCTCCATCGCACAATATCTTTGACGAAGATTTTTTCAATTCAAAATATCTTATATTGAAACATATACAAAAGTTAGATAATTAGTCTTGCAATGGTTCGAAAAATCTTAATTTCAGCGGTTCTTAATGGTTTTTTTTGTGATTTCAGCTCTCGTTTCTATGATGTAATAATCGGTTATTAAATTATAAAAGATTTACAAATAAATTTCTCTCCTCATATATGTAGTTTTATATCGGCTTAAAAATATAAAAGCCTAATGATAAAACAAGTGTTGCTTCGTAATTAAATAGTTGCAATAAAATGCCGTTAATATTATATCAACGTAATGTCTACGTGTAATATTATTTTTCTGAGGTTGCAGTCCATACAACAGTGTTTGCAAAACGTAATTACAGTTATTATACGACATTCAATTCTTCGAAAAAAAAAACCGTTTTCACTTACTCGCAAATAGAGGTGAAATGAAACGATTTTCATGTTACTTTCTGACCCCCGTTAAGAATGTATACTTTATTGTAGTGTATATAATATATGTAGATTTTATTAGTCAAAATGACGTCAAATATCAATGCAATGTGTTAAATATTCAATTATACAGCAGCATGTAAATATTATGCAATTATTATGCATTTATAATTATGTAAACACATACAGGAGAATACCGACAGATGGTGATAGTAGTTCTGAAGTCTCAACTTTGGAATTCTATGACGCTTACCATAGTGTATATGGCTAAGCGCTGCATGTGGAGTGTTGATGCGCCAACGTCATAGAGCCTGAGATTCACGCATCATCCTTATTATTACAGGAATACACTAAGAATGGGTGGTCTTCACGAGACGACTTTCGTCTACCACCAACTTTAATAATAGGCTATGGCTGGGATTTTACGGGTGAAGGATCAAATTCACACCAACCGGGGTATTTTAGAGCTCAGAAATCGATTAAAAATCCTTTTTTTTTAATCTCCGTCGAAGATCGAACCCACGACCTTTGATTTGCAAAGCAAACGCTTTGACCATTGAGCTATACCCGCCGGCTCTATAATATCTAAAATAAACGAAGGCTGTATTTCTGAAAGTAAATCGTTTTAAAATATCCAGGTTTTGTCGGTCTTATCGCGTCCTCCTGAAGGTAATGGAATTGTGAGGAGTCCTTGTAGCAAGAAGTTATTAATGCGATATTCATAAGAAAGTTACCCGCTGTGGCGAGAAAGTAATTAATATTGAAGATTCAAATACAATACCTTGGGGGAGCATGAAGACGAATTTCCGTCATAATGCTCTGGCAAGATTTTCCCAATTTATTTAATCGTAGCGCAAGAGAAAATTAATACTTGTAATATTTTAAGAAAGGAATATTTTCTTTCTCAAAATGTCTATAACAGACGTACCCTTTGGGTTAAAACAAGGTTCAGTTTCGGGAAAATAAATAATTTTAATAAAAAGTTTCATCTTACGTTTTAAATTTTTGGATGTTTATGAAATTTACTCGTATTGTAGAGGTAATATAATCATGGAATACAGGTATTGATGTATATAGCGAACAATATGGTTCAAGACAGTAAGGTGGAGATAAATTGTGTACGGGGTCATTTTAGAGGAAAATAGTGCTAACAAGCGATCTAAACGAGAACTAGATGGTACTCGTATTTTCATGTTATACTCTAATATTTAAACGATATTATAGAAGAAGAAGAGCAATTCGTTTGATAAACAATAACACTCTTACGTCTAACCTGCAATCAATGTAACAATGGTAAGATTGGTTCACATAGTCTTTTCTACCGTTATTACCACGGTCGCTGCTCTTCGCAACTTAAAGAACTAATTCCTCCTTAAACCACCCACAACCGACAAACTCGTCTTACACTTGCAGAACATCCATACACGGTTAATGTGTGTCGACCAAGAACTGGCAGTTTCCAAAGTTTCATTTCTAAATGCCACCGGTAAGCTTAACAATGCACTTCCAGCAAATGTGTTTCCTCATTCCTACAATCTGGATCTCCTCAAGAAACAGATAAATTTACACATTCTTCCCAACCCACACACAAACACGACACACTTTTCTCGCAACGTCATGGAGTGCACTGGTCACGGCCGATTGTGCTCTCCTGCATGCGATTAAATAAAAAAAAAGAATTCCATGAAGGTTGAAAATTTAGCATACTATCAAATTAGACTATCATAGTAGCGAACTATAAGTATCATGTTGGTTTTCACCACAAATAAAATCTATGCAGTTTGGGTAATTGAGATAAAAAAAACTGATTGACTTTTTTTACTTCCAATAAGAAATATAATATAATAAAATAGTGCAATTTTAATGCAGGGTATCTTCGCTACGTAGTCTACCCTCATATAAGGGTAATTGATTAGACTGATGCTTTTGAGAGCATTAAGTCCTTGAGACTGTTCAATCCAAAATAACAACGTAGAATGGAACGTCTTATGAAAAATCGCCGCAAACACTGTAAGAAAACAATGTTACAAAAGCATTTGTTAAAGAAATAATGACAGTATTTAACTGTTTAATTATTTAAAATAAGAACAATAAACATGCAAATTAAATAAAGAGTGTTGAATAATAACGACAATTAATTTTCAAAAAAGGATGTAATATTGTTTCAATTGAAATGGTGTGAAAATAAAAAATACGTCCATTGTAAATTAATGAGTGGTATAATTACAAATATAGTAAAATAAATATGATAAATCGATATATAGTTTTACAATTATAATAAATGTAACTTACCATCCTAAATAATTGGATGTAGACTCGCCAGTTCTGTAATATATGTCGGTCTGAAAAGATAAAGAGTAAAAATATTTTAGTACAAGAATATTCAAACAAAAAATAATTATTACAATAATAAAATATTTTTATACAAAACTATATGATGCATTTAAGAAATCAGCAATAAAAATGATGACAATCATTATTTTTTTCCAGTAAATGTTTTCAATGAAATCAGCTTTATGCTATCGCATATGATAATGGACCATTGTTCGCGTAATTAGGAATTTCATGTACAATAATACAATCATACAGCAAAATACCTCAAGAACAATAGTGTTATATTATTAATTAGAAAAATATTAAATTAACGATTAATTATTCAGATAATTTCAGTTTCTGAAAATTATTACAAGCATAATTTGAACAATTAACATTTCATGAAACGGATAACACGAAAACATCCAGTCAAAAAATATTCTGCGTATTATGTCGGAATGTCATAAGTAATGATAAAATCCTATATGAAAAATTAAAAAAAAAACTTTTAATATATATATTTAAATAACGTATAGCAATAAAAACTGATGCAGTTATCTTTATCAGATTTATAAATGATAACTATAAAACACTAAAACGTACAATTTATTAATTATTTTATCAACACATATTATTATTCTCACTGTACATGTGTTGAATTTTTTTTATCTCCTTATTTGAAATAAATTTTGATAAGAAAAGTATCACGGGCTGAATCAAACAACTAACTAGATAATAAATTCATACCTTGCTTTAATATGGATCACATTGAGCACTGTTTCACTTGATGGAAGACTGCAGTTTCGCTATCTATGAAAGCTTCATCAGTACGTTTGTGCACAAACGTACTCAAGTGAAACAGTACTCAATGTGATCCATATTAAAACAACGTATATAATTTTTATCTGTTTATTATTATAATGTATTTCAAAGTGAATGCTAATAATATACATAATAACTAACTAACTATATGCATATATTTAAGTTATTTAATATAATCCATGGATAGCATTTTAAAGAAGCTTTCAAATACCGTTTTATAAAAAGGTACATATCTTGAAATATATTTCTCATTTGCTATCTAGTTGGTGAGAAATTAAATAATAATAATTCCTCACATAGAAAATTTTACTCAGCTTTCTTTCATATTACTGACATCTAATAATAATTTGAAACGTTATTAATAGTAATGAGATGTTATCATGATACGATACAAAAATACCTTGAATCATCAAATGTCATCATCTCAAAAGAAATCATTAATAATTACTATTTGTCTTATAATATATGAAGGTGAAAAATAATCAGTGTAAGGAAAGAAAAACCATTCAATTCAAGTAAACAGTGTGTAAATTAATTAAACATTTTTTTTTTTGGCAGAATTACATTCGATTAATGGGAAGTAAATATTTAGCAAACGGTCAATAATAAATACCTAAAAAGGTATGTAAAAATAATCATTTGGCAGTAAAAAAAATCAATCGGCAGTGGCAAAATAATAAAATGGCAGGAAATTAATTAATGGTAATTAATAATAGGTAAGGTAAGGTTATGTTTGGTTTCCATTTATGGGTTAGTTATTCAATAATTTTACATTAATTTTTACAATATTAAACATATATCTGCCATTTTAATTATACACCTGACCACATTAATACTGACACAGTGGATACTGTCGATTTATTTAGTCTACTTCCGATTAATTTTATTTATTGCCAATTGATTTAACTTACTGCCAAAACCTTGAATTAGTTACTAAACAAAGAAATACAGGCCGTTTATAAATATAATTGCGTGTAATCATAATGGTTATTTCCTTTCTTTTTCTTTCATCTCTATCTGAACTATCTTTTGTATATAGTTTTTAAATATTCTATTTACACGCTGCATTTTAATGTAGAATTTTCTGTGGCCAGAATAGTTTCATAATGCGACTGCATTTTCGATCTGAACTCGGTGGTGCATTGAGGCGTCCGGGGCAACAAACCTTGAGTAAAACTACTGCAGCGTTCAAACACATTTTTTTTTATGTTAACGGTTATCGTATTGAAAATTCAAGCAAATACTGCGAAAATACGATGAAGAGATATCATTTGTGGATTCTATGCCATTTTTTTTTATTTAATCACATACAGGAGAATACCGACAGATGGTGATAGTAATTCTATGACGCTTATCATGGTACATATGGCTAAGCGCTGCATGTAGATTGTTGATCCGCCAACGTCATAGACTACAGCCCGAGATTCACGCATCATCCTTTATTATTACAGGAATTAACAATGAATGGGTGGTCTTCACGGGACGAATTTCGTCTACCACCAAATTAAATTAATAGGCTATGACTGACACAATAGGGGTGAGGGATCAAATTCACGCCAACCGGGGTATTTTTGAGCTCAAAAATCGTTTTTTTATTAATCTCCGTCGGCGATCGAACCCACGACCTTTGGCTTGCCAAGCAAACGCTATAACCATTAAGCTATACCCGCCGGCAGATTTTACATTACATTTTTAAAGCAGTAAATGGTGTTTTAGAAGGCATGGGGAAACGCAAACCACACAAGACTAGATAAGACATACTATATCTAAAAAAAAATCCCCACATCCGTTACAAAGCTTGGCCACTATAAATTTCCGCCACTAAGTAGCATGGTCACTACAAATTTCCACCACTCAGTTCTGCCATTGCCTTGTCGCAAGACTTATAAGCCCGAAAGCACAACCTCCATGGCAGGGAATTAATAAGTTCGCTGTAGTATCCGATGCATATTTTGTATGATTTGTTAATCGGTTTTTTAATTTGATCGGATTATTAGCACAGCGCACTTGAGGTTCCACCACGTATTCCTAAGTGGCGCCCCAACCCAATCAACAACAGGCTTTAAGCAAGAAGCGGTAGCCTTTCCTAGTTTTGATCCGCGACCAATGTTAGAAAAACCAATGACAAGGATCGGGGTACAATTGTAATCATTGTTTCCACGACACTCAGTCATTAGCAAAACGGCTTCAACAAAAGTGCTGTACGTGGAGTGTTGATTCACCAACACCATCCCATTATACACGGTACAGTGAAGCATTTTAAAAATAATTCATCAGAACAGGGTCGTAACGAGAATTGAAGTGGGAGATTAGTATTACATGAACAGACGTTATTTATAGATATTTCCTGGATCAGGAGTCTAAATTTCATTATGCACTTGTAGAGCGTGGGCATCACTCTTCGCGAATATGTCTCGAAGTCGATAGTATACCAAAGGTAATATACAAAGTGTTATCCCAGACTATTTAACTAAATGAATTGTATTCACTAGCATCCAATCTTATACAAAATTTAAAATAGTTTAAGTCACTAAAAATAGGTATAAGCTGTTAGTTATTCGGAGAAAACATGTGAAACATTAGAAACTCTAATAAATATAAATTATTTAAGTAAATTTTCAGGGATCCCCCATATTCCATTAGTTATCATTCGTAGTTTGGATCAATTTCGTCAAGGTGACCTTTGCAACATTTATCAGCTGATAAGCAATCAGACCGCACATCCTTTGCTGTTCAAGTTCCTAATGTTTTCGCTTTCTTAAGATTCGGCGACCATAATTCGTATCAGCAAACCACATCCCTGACTATTGTAATGCGCAGAAACAACACGAACCGTATCTACCACATACCACCGTAAACAAATTAATTTAGATATTTTACTAAAAACAATTTAACTAATTTTAAAAATATTTGAGGTAAAGATAAGGTTTGAAATAATAATTTAATTAAATAAGCATTGTTCACATTTTGCGATTCAGTGGTTCTTAAGGTGTCTAGTAAATGTAATTAATCGAATTGAAAAATATGGAAGATGATAATCAAAGACATCTTATGATATAAAAAATGTATTCGGTAGAAACGTCAAAAATGCATTTAAAAAGTTCTGAAACATAATGGATGCATCAATTGCTAGAGTTCCGTTTTTATTTTTTGAAAAAATAAAAAGTCTTAAACTAAGATCTTTTAAAAGCACCCTAAGTACTGAAACAACATTAACGAATTCATTTTTAAAAAAGAGGGCTCATATTGAAAAATAAAAACAATTTCCATCTAAAATATTTTTCACGTAAACTCAGTAAAAATATATACAGATACGTTTTTTTTCTCAATGAGTGCAAATGAATAGACTTCACAATAAAACGTGGCGGCGGATAATAACAATTAATCAAGCAATATCTATAAATTATTTACAATACACCTATAAGTCATGTTTGCATGTGGCATTCGTAAAATATAACAACAGATAACAACTTGTTATTGAATGCTTGGCATGATCATGATATTAAATATATATAAACGAACTTGTTGAAATGTCTAAAGCATTTGGTTTGTTTTAGAACAAGACAACTTTCATAATTATAGTATGTACAAGTATCTCATTGTGTTGACTTTTGGATGAAAGAAACTATAAAAAAGATTTATTTATGTATGCAAGAGGAAGTACTATTTAACGTCATCATTTAAATAATTTTAAAATCTCAGTGCAACGATTTGAGATAGTCAAGATCATAGGTCGCAGAAAATGATTTTTCACAAATAACTGCAGCTGTACAAACAACAATATAAACTATAAGTAAGTTTTTTATGCACTATCTGTGATATTAAAATTAGTTTTGTAGTCTAACCTAGTCTAACCTAGTAGGTACACCTGTGCTCGTAGCCATCCAGTGTTTTTGATTTCAGCTAATACTTTATAAAAGATAATTTATATACAGGTATTACATAACAGTTTTTCGCACTATAAATAATCTTAATTTTCGTCTTCTACGTTCAAAGCTGGATAAGTCCATAGGAATTATTCGGTTTTTTAGACTACCAATGCTACAATGCATAAAGCATATCTTGTCTCATTTAATACTTCCAAATAGCATTTGTGTTACATAGAAATGGTTTTGCTGTACATGTCAGAAATCAGCATTTTACTATCAAGTTATAATCATTCAGTAATGTACTATATGTAATACATTGTCAAAAATCTCTAAATGCTTAAATATGAGATAATAAGACTTATTTATTACAAACTAATATCTCTTTTAAGCAAGCGTTAAAATTTAGTGGCGAAATAATTAATGGCCTCTGACCGAAAATTTAAAATTCGTTTGGAAATAAAGCTCATAGTTGGCGCAAAATGGACCCTTTTGCAATAAATTAATGGCGTGAATATTTTAATTATAAAAATGCGTAATTTATGAATAAAGAGACCCTTTTACTGACGCGTCATAATTTTAACTATAATCTACAATGTGTTACGCAGTATTGATCAAAATTTAAATTGAGTAACATTACAATATTTGAACAATTATTAAAAAAAAAAACGTCAGAATACATTACTTTAATTTTGTTAATTATGGGTGCAATTTATACTCTTTTTTTTCTTTTACTACTTGGCGACCTAAATAATAATAAGTTCTTATCGCTCTCGTAGAATTCGATCTGAAGTTAGCCGAGGACGATAATGAAGGTCACTTCACGACACTTGCCTTACCTCAGGGTTATTTCTGGTAACATCGCGATATACTTCGTACTTCTGTATATATAAAACAACGATGTGGTAATTAACCAATTATAAGTCAAGAACAGATGGACAGATTTTTATGAGCTTTGGTTTGTTGGATTTGTCTCCGCCCCGAATAGCATTATAACCATAAAAACACCAAAAAAATTACGGTAATAAAATTATGAAGAAAATTAATTTTCTTCATTATTTTAAATGTAACGGATTTTTAAGCAATAACTCATGAACTGTTTTTTTTATGTAAGCACATACATAAGAATACCGACAGATGGTGATAGTAATTCTGAAGTCTCATCTGTGGAATTCCATGACGCTTAACCATGGTGTAAATATGGCTAAGCGCTGTTTGTGGAGTGTTGATCTGCCAACGTCATAGACTACAGCCCGAGATTCACGCAGCATCCTTATTATTACAGGAATTTACTATGAATGTGTGGTCTTCACGGGACGACTTTCGTCTGCCACCAATTTTAATTAATAGTCTTTGTCTGGCATTTTACGGGTGAGGGATCAAATTCACACCAACCGGGAGTAATTGAGAACTCAGAAATTGATTAAAAAACCTTTTTTTTAAAACCCACGATTTTTCCCTTGCAAAGCAAACGCTTTGACCATTGAGCTATACCCCCGGCAAATGATTGACTGATATTGACTGATTAAATTTAAGATGACTTTAAAATGCGCGTAAATGAAAAAATATAATTGGTTATAAGCTGAAAAGCAGCAAGGATATAAACACTTAGTAATTAATATTAAAACTACATTAAAAGATGCATGATCGATGAGTATTTGTCAGCTTCATACTAGAACATCAAATTTGTATTAACAGACTATATCAATGTTATATTTGTTGTCGTTGCCTAGGCGATGAGTTACACACAGTCAATTTACTATTAAAACTGGATGCACTACAGAAGACATCATTAAATGTTGACGTGCTGCTATTTACGATCAGCGTTGCAAAAAAAAACGTAATGATAAACAGACTATCCACGGTACTCGAACGTTCCACCGGCACGGCATCTCTGCTGGTTCCGTGCTCTTGGCTGTAGTAGGCGGGACCGTGAAGTTTCTGGCGTGGCGCCAAGCAATTAAAGTCGTCATCAGGTACTCTTGTGATGACATGGCTATCGCACCTGAGAGCAATCTCGGCGATGTGATAACTGATGGCAGGTGGAAGAAAGGTCGGAAGGCTGATATTGCGACGAAAGAATGATTGAATACTCGTATGTATAGTATACATACAAACGTATTATAATTACTTAAATATACATATACTATACATAAAATTCTTTTTTCAACGCGTCAATCCAAGCACAAAAATAACGGCAGAAGCGGGATGCGAACCGCGGACCTTGGAAACCAACCATATGCCCAGGTGTTCATACCGCTCGGCGAATCACGCCATTACTGTGCCCAGACTGACTGCGGTGAAACTAGTATTTATAGCATTGTTAGCATCGTACGACAGATGTCGCCATAGTATATATTCAAAGTATGTATATTTTTATTATTATTCTATCAGTCTTCATTTATTCACAAGCTTAATTAAGCTTGTGAATAAATGAAGACTGATAGAATAATAATAAAAATATACATACTTTGAATATATACTATGGCGACATCTGTCGTACGATGCTAACAATGCTATAAATACTAGTTTCACCGCAGTCAGTCTGGGCACAGTAATGGCGTGATTCGCCGAGCGGTATGAACACCTGGGCATATGGTTGGTTTCAAGGTCCGCGGTTCGCATCCCGCTTCTGCCGTTATTTTTGTGCTTGGATTGACGCGTTGAAAAAAGAATTTTATGTATAGTATATGTATATTTAAGTAATGATAATATTGTAATATAGTCAATGATCTATAAAAGTAGATTAGAATATTGAAATAATAAAATAATATTCTAATAAAAATTAAAAAATTAATTAAACGTATTATATGTCACGATATTGTGTGTAGTGCCCCTTTGAAGGAATGACTACTGGTAGCTGATCTTATGTGGTTAAGTGGCTTCTTATCACTATGCAATCAATCCTCTTATAACGCGTGCTTTTTTTGTATCGGTGATTTTTCGTACAACGTTTGCGACAATTTTTCATATAACGGTACTTTATATGTTGTTATTGTTTATTAGATTACCACTTAGAACCAAATTTTCTAGGCCTGGGAAGCCTCCAATCTTATGAAAATGATATGAGAAGACTGTTTTTAATACTAACATAACCGTTCTTCGGGCCAACATCAGAATAGTCGTCCGTTCTCTTTAAAAATTCTAATTAACATTTCATACACAATATAGCTTAGATAATTGTACTTCGGGCTTCTGCCTTGGAGGTTATCGAGAACCAAATATGCACCCAGACGGACCTAAGGATTTGTCTTTAAACAAGAAATGGACATTGGATAATGAAAGAACTGAGTTGCGTCATTTTTTTATTTGACTTATAAACATTTGTTTTGCACTGTTTTGTTTTAAAGGAAAAGAAGATTTTTTTCACGATTATTTTTCTCTTCTCCTTTTTGAAAAAAGATCACTAAATTTTCTTACATTCAATAAATATGGAGTAAAAATCGTAATTTTTACAAATCGAATAATATATATATATACACACATATATATATATATATATATATATATACACACACATATATATATATATATACACACATATATATATATATATACACACACATGTATATATATATATATATACATATACAAAAATTACCGGTGACCGAATACCCAGTCACATAAATAAACAAACGTTTTCATTTTAAAACAGGGTAAAATATCATATTTAAAATAATATTAACAAATTAGTTTTACTTAATATAATAACAGTACGTACGTACTGCAATATAACGTTCAATACATTAACGATTGATATAGTAGAAAATATAATAATTAGGTTTTTAAGCATTTCTCGAAAAAGTGCTTCAAAAGCGAGCGTTCGTTGTGGGAATTGCATTTTTTATCAGATATAATCGAAGTTACTTTCTCAAAGCAAAAAGAGATATTCAATGATCGATGAACAGCTTAGAGATCAGTTTTTAGTATCCAAAGAAAGCACTTTCTTCACATCAATTTCTTCGTTCATCACTTTCTCACCCCAAGAGTTTCTTTGATTCTTAACTATAACTATGCACTCATATCTTGTATGCTTTTACCGCTGCAAATTTATTTTAGAATGTTTTATTTGCAATCTAAGATTTTGCAATTACTACAGAAAGTCAGTCATTAAAATTTGTTATCCCAAACGACATCTCAATTAAGAATGTTCTGCAAAATCAATGTTTTCAAAAAATATATGCGCTTTATGCTGCAATGTAATCAGTAAATAAGAAGCGAATAAATCAGCGATAGCTAATAGAGATTTCGCTTTCGGATTTCACATCAAAGAGCCTTTTTTTGGCATCAACTCATGGATTTCAAGTGTCATCATCATCATCACCATGTCCTCGCTTACCGGAGCACATGGTCGTCATGGATTGCCGCCACAAAGCTCTACCAGCTGCCATGATATTCCGCCTCGTGCCATGTCCACTCCACCGAATTTTCTGTGTATATAGATAGCACAAAGTGCGGACTCTACAGCGCCTGTATCGTCAATATTCTTCTTCAAGACTGTGAATCGAAGCATCTCACCAAGAGCCAATGCAGCCGTATAGTGCGATTCGAGAGCATATGTCTGCGTATAATACTGGGCGTGCGATGGTTTAACTTTGTGATGAATGACAAGGTGAGAGAGTGGACAAGGCAGTCTTCAATACTGCAGTCGATCAAGAGGCGACCTGGCTGGGACATGTATTAAGAATGCTGCAGGACAGCATAAACTATAGCTGCCTTTTATTCAAAACCCCGAGCTCGCGCCGTCTTGGAAGGCCGTCAGGAACTATACATAAAATGAGCTGACTTGGGAGAGGCGAAGACTATGGCAGCTGACAGAGCTTTGTAGCGGTAGTTCGTGAATACCATATGCTCCAGGTAGAGGACCAGACATGGTATGATGATCGCTCCAAGACGGCACGAGCCTGGTGGCTGGAAAAAAGGGCTGCTGTAGACGCTGAGATTTTAACCACGAACCTTTGCAACCATAACATTAAGGTTATCAACTGACAATACTTAGTGAAACTGCATAATTAAAATTAATTCTAAAATTATAACTTTACAACCATATTTCAGTATTCGTCGGTAGCCGCTTGTCTATTTTTATCACCTGACAAATCGAAAAATTAATTACTTGAAGAGTACAACTAGATATCAAACGGTTCGA
Source organism: Glossosoma conforme (assembly GCA_022606575.1). Taxonomy (NCBI): domain Eukaryota; kingdom Metazoa; phylum Arthropoda; class Insecta; order Trichoptera; family Glossosomatidae; genus Glossosoma; species Glossosoma conforme. Next base: position 973,863 of record JAGTXR010000048.1, read on the forward strand.
TGAACGTCTTAACTGTAATACTAGTATTCTAGACAAAAGTACACAAAAAAAAAACATTGATTTGTAGGCAAAACTAGTAAAGACGAAACAAAATAAAGAAAAACTCTCGTTATATTCATTGTGGTGAATTGTTTATAGATATATTATATATATTATATTCACTATAGTTTGGTGTATTCACTGTGGTGAATAGTCCATAGACACGCAGCTGCACACATTCTCGGTGTGTGAATAGAGTGGCATTCACTGACCGGCTAAAAGAAAGTGACAGTGAATTATTAATAGAGAGAGGGGCAACAACCTATTATCTTAGAACACTTTCACATACCAAGAACTGAGAGAAATTATGCAGTGGAATTGCGACGATGAATGAAGCTTCCCCGCAATGAATTAGCGATCACATAGATTATCCAATGTATAACAATGGCCAAACGATTAATGACGATTTTAATAATTATTTTTTAAATATAATTACATTTTTTAAGCAATGTAATTACTTAAAAAATTATGAGTTTCGAATAAATTTCAATATTCTAATGCTTTTATAAACCACTGGAGATTTATACTAATATTCGACGACACCAATACAATACACATACAAATTCAGAGCAAAAATAATTTTGCATGAAATTTTTGCTCATCAATCAATCGGAGATAAATAAACAGTAGACGCGTGGGTTAGAAGCACGAACATTTGCAACCATGATCATGTTTATACACGAAGCTGACAATTGGCCATTTGCACCGCCAACAAGTCGAGAAATTAACACGTATTGCAATATTGATTGTTGAAGAATCAATATATTATTATACTGTACACTGAAAATTGCGTATGATATTAGATTATACGAGAATGGAACAAAACAGTCCTTTACATTCCAGCTTCTTTAACTGCGCGCGTTATCATGACGATATCCTTAATGTAGTCCAACAGCGCGGGATCTTAGAATTAAGCAGCACTTCTAAAAATGTCTTCCAAAAAATGAGCAAAAACTGTCATAAGCAGCACGGATAAGCCTCAAAATACATTGCCATTTATTTTTTAACAGTGCTATTATAGTTTCCTTGGCGTATTTTATTGATCGGTTCATTGTATGCTTTAAGAATAAAAAAATCATTGCAGTTAACACTTTTCTTTTGGTTATTTCTTATCGCCGAGAGTCGAAAGTTCTACTACGACTGGACTGGCACAGTACCGCTTTTTGAACCGGGAAAAGGAAACCGAAAGTTATTGCATCTGACAGTGAAAGTTTCGTTCCGTTCCGTCACCGGTAGTACTGCATAAGCCTGAAGGCTACACAGGTGATGCAGCCTGCCTGCAATCCCACATTTCCCAAAGGCCGTTATTTGTTTGTTTACATATTTTAACCCTGTATTTTACGACGGTCAAGACCCAACAGTAATCGATAGTCAAGTTCAGAAATAACACGTTTCTTGGTAAACAACTTTCTTTATTACAGCTGCAACAACAAGGAAAAGACAGAGAGAGTAAAAGGTTTAGTTTGTCAATTTAAATTTTAAATAAGAATATTATAAATAGTAAACGAGTTCACGACAACATACTTATTTAGTTGTAACCATGTAGTCAACTATATATAACGTTCAACATGGTGTTAGGGGAGTATTTATTTTACGGAGTTTTGGAATGCAGTTGGTGTTATTACGGTTATTTGTGGCAGCTCCATGTTATAGAACGAATATCCGGAATAAGAAGGATTGTGAAAAAATATTTCTCACACATTTTCAGACGAGTTTCGTTCATTTGAGAATCGACACGCTCTGCTGGCATTCTTTTGCGTGTGTTTGAATAAAAAGTAATTTCAGATAAGAGATCTACTGATATATTAAACTCTTTTTGGATCGATGAACTCATTAAATATGCAAAATTTAAAGAAGAAAAACCAATCCTATCTTGGGGCCATCGGCTTGTTTTAAAGGTAGTACATATTACAAAATATAAATATAGTAGACATTATTATTTGTTTTAAATGTCGTAAAAATGATGCGTAGGATACTTTAAAATAAATACATAATAACTATAAAGCTTCTTAAATATATATTTTAATACTTTGATTATCTTTTATTAATAACATAAGTAAATGATAATGTTTATGAATGTTTTTCTATATAGGATCAGTTCTATGAAAAACTCGTATTGATTCGGAGAACCGGAATAATGTATTAAAAAAAATATAATTGCACAGAATATGGCATTTAAATAAGAATAAAATAACACGTATAGGCACAAAGCATTTAAATATCACTGATTATAAAACTAATTTATACGAACATTATACGCCTGATAATATATTTTATTACTTATTTGTTTACAGTTTTGTTAGAGCCTAAAAAGTATTTAAATTCGTATAAAGCGAAGGTCAAAGGTAAGAATAATTGTTTTTTGTAGATATAAAATAAACGACGAACGTGACTAAAGACCAAATCACGTTAAAAGCACCGGTTCACGTCCGATTACGGAAGATTAACAATATTGGGCGAGGACAAGACTTGGATGTGTGACCGTCCAGTAACACTGCATGTCGTTGGTAATGTTGTACCGCTCTTTAGGGCCAAATGGTCCAGGCCTCATACGTGCCGAACGATATGTATTAAAAATCTGTTTTCTGTTACTTTTAAATCCATGTTCATATTATTCATGGTTTATTTAGCTTTTTGTTATGGAAAAACAAATATTCTCGCGGATGTTAGTTATTCAGCTACAAAAAATCGACGTGTCTATTTTTCTGGTGAGGTCAAACATTGAACAACTCAGATTGTATGAAACGATTAAAGTACATATTTTGAACTACCTGCATTCCATTATACTAGCTCCTAGAAACTTGACTTGGTCACTTAAATATAGATAAGCTATCACCAGAGCATTTATTTTTCAATGACACATAGCAGAGTCCTACAGATTCAAAAATATTTATAGTAAAATTAATTTCTTAAAAAACATCATAAATATATACGATGTTTTTAAGTATTATTTTAAGTATGTATTATCTTTCCGCATTTAGGATTTTGGCAGAACGAATTCGCTCGATTTTTTAAGATGTACTTCACTGTATGTGATGGGCATAAGCGTATATAAAAATACGTTTAATTATTTTTGCATGTAGGCCGCCCTCGAAAACGTTTAAAATTAATTTCCATGTAAATTTCAGTGATAACCTATGACTCGGCGATGCAGAGGTTTTTTTTGACAATTAATTAATTATATCTGTCAATTTGAATCTAATTCGCGTAAATACTTGTATTTCGAGTGCTGCAGTTACCAGGGGAAGAAAAATTAATTTAAATTTTAGCTATTGAGAAACTCGTAATATACATAATATTGTTAACCAATTACGATGTAAAACTTATATTTAAAATATATATCAACCATATATCAATGTTTTTGTGTGTACCTCCTTTCTTTAAAAATAAAAAACATACTATTAGATATTTATTTTACATTTTTTCACGTTATAATGATTTATTACACTTTAATATACAAGTATTTCAATATTTTTTGACTCCTTAAATATAAGTTGAGCCGCGTAAATTAAATTATATTGATTTATTATAGTTAATTTTATGTAAAGTATACTGATTATGTAATCAATTTGATGACGATATCTTCAACACATTACTTGATATCATGAAAATCATTCCGAAGCACACAGCTTAATTCAAAAGTCAGGAACGATTTAAAAATATTTGATTTGAAAAGTCTATTATTTTACCATGTTTACAATGAATTTTCTTTCTTAATTTTATTAGAACTTCAATTAGAAATTCACAAGTGAGGTCAAGGTCATCTTAACCCTGCGAAAAAAACACGATAAATATTTCACAAATTAATAAACAGCTACCAATTAACTGTAAAACCTTGAAATCAATTCCCAAAAATGGGAATATATTAATAATGCTTTGTTTTAATAGATTATAATTTAAATTGAAAAATTATTTAGGCACATTTTAGCGAAAAACTTATCCTAATTGCCTGGTTCAAAATAGCTTTTTCGTTCGTTAATTGACATAATATATTTCAGTAAAGTAGGAGGGAAAAAGGCTTATTTTACGATACAATGTTTGTCATATTCGGGAGATTATCGAAAGAGGTTAAAGAAATCAGACCTCAAATGACGAATATTTAATCTATTAAAATCCTCTTCTCTCCCAAAAAGGGTGTTATTTCGTCGCGTGATGGCAGGATTGGGAGCAGATCAGCAAAACAAAGACTTTTTCAGAAGCACATTGACATATATTTACGATAAAACTTTACAAATTTATGGCTCGACCAAGCAATCGGTCAAGCCAAAATAAAATATCTCTCGCCGAAGGGCGGGGACCGACTGGCTCCGCGGGATCGTCGGCGCTGTGGCTCTCGCCCAGCGCTCGAGTGGCGATGTATATAACTAACACACCCGTGACCGGACCAGTCCAAAATGACAATATGGCGGACACGTTCATGTACGACAAGCGAAAAGAAATACGAGACGAAAGATTGTATATCGAGGTTTTCGGTACCAGTCAGCAAGGGCTCTATCATGCTGATGTAACTATTTAATAATAAAAATATTAAGAGATACCAAAGGGGAGTTTTCGCTTAAAAATGTACTTAAGTTGTTAGATTTGGTCTTCGACAGATATGTCCTGCGCATTACCACTTGATTATACCTATTCTTTCGGTATCATCCACTACTATTTATATCAATATAACTCATATATGTATTTATATACCTTATCAAAGCATCGCTATAATTTGTAACAAGTAACTAAAGTAGTTACACCGTTTCAGTACTCAGTAGTTGGATGCAGATCAGTAAATAGGAAAGCTGAGTAATTCACCGTGTAATTATTTTCCAGGTGCCGGTCGCCCACAGTACTTGAAATGCAACCAAGTATAATTAACTCACATCCTCTTGGCAAACGGAATGAAACCAATCTAGATTTGGCATCGGATGGTAGAGAAAAAATAACATCAAACGGTTGTCTTAAAGCATGTTTTTATTTTAATTATTTATTAATGGAACTGAATATGTATAATACACATATATATATATTATTTTTTATGTAATCGCATGCAGGAAAGCACACCCGGTCAAGACCATTGCACTCTATGACGCTCAGCCAGGGAGGCTGGACGCTGCATGCAGGAAACGTGTGTTGTTTTCGTGTTTGTGTGTGGCTTGGGGAGATTGCAAGTGTATATTTATCTGTTTCTTGAAGAGATCCAGATTGAAGGAAGGAGCGAACTCAGACGCTGGAAGAGTATTCCATAGCTTACCGGTGGCATTAAGGAAGGAACTTTGGAAACTGCCAGTTCTTGGTCGACACACATTAACCGTGTATGGATGTTGGGCAAGTGTAAGACGAGTTTGTCGGTTGTGGGTGGGTGCAGGAGGAATTAGTTCTTCAAGTTCCGAAGAGCAGCGACCGTGGTAATAACGGTAGAAAAGACGAAGATAACCAATCTTACGCCTGTGTTCCATTGATTGCAGGTTAGACGTAAGAGTGTCATTGTTTATCAAACGAATTGCTCTTCTTTAAGCCGAAGTTAACATGAGATGACTGACCGAATTAAAAATAAAATACATCGGTACTACATCTTACTTATAATTGATACATTAGGATGTACTACAAAAAGAAACTATGATAAATGTAGTAAAACCTAAAACATTCAACAAGCAAACCAATCCACCGGATCGATACTACGAAGAAGAATTCATAGCGCACAACAATTAATATGACATTTCTCTCGTCAATGAATCGGAGAAAAATAAACGGCGGATGCGAGGATTTGAACCAGTTTTATTTGCCAAACGCGACGACCACTAGGCAAAAAACGCCGCCTCTTCGAGTCGCAAAATTAAAATGATTAATTAATTAATTTAAATTAATAAGTATTATTACTTAAATATACATATACCATACATAAAATTCTTTTTTCAACGCGTCAATCCAAGCACAAAAATAACGGCAGAAGCGGGATGCGAACCGCGGACCTTGGAAACCAACTATGCCCAGGTATTCATACCGCTCGGCGAATCGCGCCATTGCTATGCCCAGACTGACTTGCGGTGAAACTAGTATTTATATCATTGTTAGCATCGTACGACAGATGTCGCCATAGTATATATTCAAATTATGTATATTTTTATTATTATTCTACCGCGATTCGCCGAGCGGTATGAATACCTGGGCATAGTTGGTTTCCAAGATCCGCGGTTCGCATCCCGCTTCTGCCGTTATTTTTGTGCTTGGATTGACGCGTTGAAAAAATAGAATTTTATGTATGGTATATGTATATTTAAGTAATAATAATATTGTAATATAGTCAATGATCTATAAAAGTAGATTATAATATTGAAATAATAAAATAATATTCTAATAAAAATTAAAAAATTAATTAATAATGTCTCCTTGAGACAATATCAAGAAGGTAAAAATTATCCATCAGTAACACAGGTAAATGATTGGTTATAAAGTCCGAGTCGGAACTATAAGTAGTCGTTTCACATCCATTCAGTCTATAGTTTGGTTCGAGACCCGAGTGGTACTTACTAAAATAAATAGACTGCCGGAAAGTAATAATATTAAGCTTGTGAATAAATGAAGACTGATAGAATAATAATAAAAATATACATACTTTGAATATATACTATGGCGACATCTGTCGTACGATGCTAACAATGATATAAATACTAGTTTCACCGCAAGTCAGTCTGGGCATAGCAATGGCGCGATTCGCCGAGCGGTATGAATACCTGGGCATAGTTGGTTTCCAAGGTCCGCGGTTCGCATCCCGCTTCTGCCGTTATTTTGTGCTTGGATTGACGCGTTGAAAAAAGAATTTTATGTATGGTATATGTATATTTAAGTAATAATAATATTGTAATATAGTCAATGATCTATAAAAGTAGATTATAATATTGAAATAATAAAATAATATTCTAATAAAAATTAAAAAAAGAATAATAAGTATTATTTCTATAGATGGCGCTTGTCGTAAGCTGCATTAATATTATAATAATTTTGCGAGATAATTAATTTGTTATTTTTCTACAATTTATTGAAGAGATAAAAAAAGACTAGAGGCCTTTGAGATGTGGTCGTACAGAAGAATTCTCGGAATTTCCTGGAGAGACCACGTCACGAACAATGAGGTTCTCAGAATAATCAAGGAAGATAGGCAACTAATAAGAACCATCTCAGAGAGGCGAGCCCGATGGATCGGCCACATCATGCGCCACGATGGTCTTCTTCACGATATTGTGGAGGGGGTGGTTGAGGGTAGAAACTGTAGAGGGCGCCCTAGACGGGAGTATTTGCAGCAAGTATTCGAGGACATGAACTGTAGCGCTTATGCTGAGCTGAAAAGGGTTGCGGAGGACCGAGAGGAATGGAGATCGAGATGCACGATTCTGTTGCTGCAAACCAATCCACCGGATTGATACTACGAAGAAGATTAATGTCGTGTAAGCTATTGTTTACTATGAATATGTGTGTATTTTATATGCAGTGGTTAAAACGAAGTTATATACAAAAATAGTGATTCTTAATTACTAAAATAATAAAGTGTTGAAATAACGACTAAGATACAGGTATCAGCTAACCTCTGCCAAGATGATGCTGATGATATCAAGTGAATAGTATGTCCTGTATTGGACAGTGACTGATGATGATCATTATTTATTATTTTTGTGTTAATGGTAAGACGATCAATTTATGTATAAAGTCAATAAACATATATCATTAATTCAGTACGGTAAATCAAGTTCACTTAGGGACATAATATTACATCCACAAGTATGTAATTCAAACGTAATACCCGTTATTTGAAGCCTATTTTCCCCCTTGGCGGATTACAATAATTTATCAGAAGAAACCTTCTTAAGGTATTACGACGTATGCATTTAAGCTGCGTTTACAAGGACAGTGTATTAGATTAGTGGCAAGTGAGCCAGTTATACAATAGAAATGGCAAGATGTTATACGAGTGCATTTGTCAGTATGTTTCAGTATAACTTACATATATGCAGATATATAGCAGAGCAATGTAACTGTTAACATTGTTATTTTTACATTGCATACGAGAGTATTATAATAAACACACGTTCTAACATTTGTTTTAACTCCTTTCATGCTTCGTGCGGATGCATCGTGCAGGATGTTTTGTAAAATATGTAAAATAAACGTTTCAGTAAAATCAAAGACGATACTTCAAAGTTGAAATGTTGGCGGTTTGAAAACATTGCTAAGTAAAGCGTGTAAATTAAACATCGATTGCTTGTAAAAATACCACATATATATACTATTATGAATCATGCCATTTATTTGGTAACTCAAAGGGAAGTCACAAAATAAATTATAGTACAAACACATAAATATATGTATAGAGAATCTCAGATTTTTGTATACGACGATTTATTTTGTCAGTTAAGATCAAAATAAACGGTGGGCGTGAGATTCGAAACACAAACAGTATTCATATGTCATTTTCAATGCACTAGTCGTTGACTACTTATCCATATGATTACATCATCGATCAATACATAAAATATACTTATGATATAATTTATATTTTTATAAAATGTAATTTTTTATTGATTAAATGCTATTACATGGATTTCTATGCAAGGTTATGTTTTATATATCAATTACAGTGGTGCCTCGCATAACGAACGCCTCGCACAGCGAACGCTGCACACAACGAACTTCCTTTTCGTTCATTTCACGATTCATACAACGAACTTCGCTTCACACAACGAACTTCGCAACTAAGAAAAGGTATGGAATCCACAGCGTTAATATGCATGGTGAGGCTGGCAGTGCTGATAAAAAAGAAGCAGAAAAGTTCTCTATTAATTTTCAAAAATTTATTATGGATGAAGGATACTGCCCACAACAAGTGTTCAATGCCGATGAAACGGGTCTTTTCTGGAAAAGAATGCCGAGCAGAACCTTCATTACAAAAGAAGAGAAGAAATTGCCAGGACACAAAGCCATGAAGGACAGACTTACCCTTATGATTTCGTCTAATGCCAGCGGAGACCTCAAGATCAAACCTCTATTGGTTTATCACTCTGAAAATCCAAGAATTTTTAAGAAAAATAACGTTATTAAGTCCAAATGGCCCGTCCATTGGAAGTCCAATCAAAAAGCCTGGGTGACCCGAGTTATCTTCAACGAATGGATTCTGGAAACCTTTGCTCCTGCCGTGAAGAAATTCTTGTTGGAAAAAGAACTGCCGCTCAAAGCCCTTCTGATACTTGACAATGCCCCTTCTCACCCAAAAGACCTAGAAGAAATATTGCAGGAAAATTATCCTTTTATCAAGGTGCAGTAATTGCCACCAAACACCACATCCATTCTCCAGCCAATGGATCAGCAAGTTATTGCGAACTTTAAAAAACTCTACACTAGAGCCCTCTTTAATAAGGTGTTTGAAGAATGCGAGTTTGGTGGAGACAATATGACTATCCGAATGTTTTGGAAGGAGAAATTTGATATCCTTTTGGCAATACGACTTATACAGAAGGCCTGGGAAGAAGTGTCACAAAGGACCCTCATTTCTGCTTGGAAGATGCTTGTGCCTTCGTGGATTCAGGAAGAAGCAGTAGTTGATGACACAGAAGTGGTGAAGGACATCATCACAGTGGCACAAAGGTTGGAATTAGAGGTAGAGGAAGAGGATGTAGAGGAGCTTATTGAGGAACACAAAGAAGAGCTGACAACTGAAGAGCTCCAAACACTTCTGGCCCAACAACAGGACAATGCTCAAAGGGAAGCGTCATCTGATAACGAGGAGCAACAATCAAACAATCAACCAATTCCAACTGCTGACATCAAGAACATCCTGGTCAAATGGAAAGCAGTTCAGGAGTTTACCAATGCCCACTATCCGGATTCCGCTGAAGCAAACAGGATCAACGACCTGTACTCCGATACTCTTGTCCGTTATTTCCGGCAGATGTTGAAGAAAAGAGAGAAACAAACGACTTTGGACAGGTTTTTCACTGCACCATCGGCCAAAAAGCGGAAAATGGATGAAGATGTGCAAGATTCGATTATTTCTTAAAATTACAAAATGTGTGTTTTTTTCATTATGTTTTTAGATGTATCTAAATAAAAATAATAACAAAAAAATTATCTTTTTTTATGTCATCTTACCATATTTTATGCTACAGAACGAATTATTTTTTTAAACATGTATTGTTATGGGAAAACGCGTTTCACATAACGAACTTTTCGCATAACGAACTTGCTCCTGGAACGAATTAAGTTCGTTGTGTGAGGCACCACTGTAAATCATTCAGACTAATTTTACCTTTTTTTCTGATCTATTAAATAAATAAATGTCATGTACGTTGAGCGTAGCTATATATTTATTCTTGTATTAAGTGTTGAATATATATATAAATCTTCATTGGTTAATTAAGTAATAAATAATTTTAAAAATATAAAAAAAAAACTTACTGTCACGCCGATTAGAAGCTAACCGATATTGATATGCTTCTTGTTACGCGTATATTAGCTGAGGAAGTAACTAACCCTAATGGCATAAACTAAATTCATGTAGACATGCCATAAGCTACAACACCGTCTACGGACAAGACATTTCATACATTTTATATAATTAGCTAGTTGCAGCTGAGACTAGTTGTACGCGAACAGGTATTGACGCAAGTGGGCGAAAATTGCGCTAATCAAAGCCCAACTGTGCTCCAAATCTTAAAAAAAAACCTTGAAACTTAGCCGTTTTATTCGTTCACTCAGTGTTATCTACTGTTATTGCCAAGGCCGCTGATCCTCTGCAATTAAATAATTCATTCCTCTTACACCCACCCACAACCGACTGTCTCGACGTACACTTGCTGAATATCTATACAAGGTTAATTTGTGCCGAATAAGAACTAGTGGTTTTGAAAATTACTTGCTAAATGCAACCGCTAAGTTCTGGAATACTAATCCAGTATGTTTGTTTTCTTCATACAATCTGGTTATCTTCAAGAAACATCAATATAAACGCACCATCTCTCTAACCCACGCATAAACACAAACACAACACACGTTTCCCGAATGCAGCGTACAGTCGTCCTGAATGAGCGTATAACCCTTTCACATCGGTTGTCGGCATATGCCGTCAAAGATTCCCCGACCGTTGACATCGGTTGACGTAATATATCGTTTTGCTACTTTCAGTACTCATTGTGACATCTACGGTAGGAAATTAGAAGTACTGTCATTCTCTTTATCAACCTACATGTATTCTTTACATGAATCTCTAAAGCACGGGTCGTCAACCTGTTCCATACCGCCCACTAGTGGGCGATACGAACTTCCGTGGTGGGCGGTGGGCGATTTTTGTAGATTTTCAAATGTCCTACATTCCCTCTAGAAGTTTTTCCACCCATATACTGAATTGAAATATACCGAGGTTGGTGGGCGGTAGGGAAATTTTACCATGAAAAATAGGCAAAAGTGGGCGCTAGGTATAAAAAGCTTGACGACCCCTGCTTTAAAGCATGTAAATAAATATCGTTAGGTTTCGTCACAGGAACGATTTTTCTGTAAGCCACATGTGTCAATGTCACCACATGTATGGAGTTATATAATGAACGTTTATTAAATATAATAGTATTTTTTTGCATCATCTGATAGCTAAAAGATAGAAGAACCAATGTGATATATGAAAATAGGTCAGATAAGTACATTTATGCATGAAATATTTATTATTAAATATAAATTAAAAGAAAATGGTTTGAAAAATTCCCGCTGTATTGACAGTATAATTTGTATTCCACCGAGCCGTAACGAAAGGGTTAATACGAATTTGATCTTCTAGTATGAAGCTGACAAATAGTCATCAATGTAGTTTTATTATTACTAGGTGTTTATATATCATACTAGCTGACCCGGAAAACTTTGTACTGCCTCATAATCAATAAATGTTGCAAAAAATATTCACTAATTTAAATTCAGTCGACATCTGTTCATAAGATATTATTTAAAAAGCTGTTCCATACAAAATATTTGAGAAAAATATTTTTTCTTCATAATTTTACTACCGTGATTTTTTCGGTGTTTTAATGGTTATATTCGGCGCAGAGACAAATCCAGTATAATTTGTATTCCACCGAGCCGTAATGAAAAGGTAAAAAAAACATGTCATCTTTGGTAAAAACACGACTGACTAAAAAAATCGTATACACAATGCTTCAGCAATGAGTAAAATAAGTAAGGAGCGCCCATATAAGTGCTTCCAGTATGGCCCGTATCGGATTCTGAAAATTGACCTCACTCTGCAATCTGAGGTCGCGGGGAGGTCCAAGACCGGCGAAAGTGTATTATCTGACCGGTCTCATTGTCATAAACTTAGTACAGTCACGGTCATAAAGAACATACAATCATCATCGTGCCAATTGGTCCTGCATCCTTTTAGTACAATCAGATATAATGAAGGGAGGCTTAAAGTATGACGATCACTCAATCAGTAATGCATTATAATAATACGATAAAATAACGGGTTTTCCAGTGATAGATAACCTTATAAAAAATACTTACGATTTCGATACGAATTTAAGTTTACAAATATCGTTTTAATGTAATATAAAATGGTGCATAATTAAATATTGTTTTATATATGTAACCCATTAAAGCCTATGGTATTAAATACTATACATAAATCATGTCATCAAATATCACAATACAGTTTTCATAGACAAATTTATCAATTGAAACACATACAAATCTTAAGCAAATGTCATATCAGTGATTTCGATTTTTTCGATCGATAATTTTTGGTGGAATTCCATAATATCAGATAAAATAATTTTTAGAATTTATCCCATTTGCAGACGACATGTTTCGGCCACATCGAATGGCCATTTTCAAGTCAATTAATAAATTCCCCATCTACTCTCGGATTATCCACCAAAAAAATTAAAAAATTGTTAAAATTATCTAGAATTCTTACTTAAGTGCATTTTGATGTAAATATTTATTGTTTTTTAATGGCCTGTGTAATTATACAAATTATTTTGTTGTTTTCATCACTGAATTCCCTTATACTTGATTGATTTCCAAAACACATATACCCATCACAGAATTCATATCCACCATCTCACTCACTCTTTGCTTTGTATAGAGCCAACACTCACTTTACTAATTGACTTGAAAACGGCCATTCGATGTGGCCGAAACATGTCGTCTACAAATATATTGTGGGATAAATTCTAAAAATTGTTTTATCTGGCCATATCAGTGAGTTCATGAATTGATCAAAAGAAATTAGCATAAATTGGTAACACATGTCATCTATAGTAATATATACTATATGTATCATATATTTTTTATTTATTTCTCGAAAAAATTAAATGTGGAAGTTGGCTCAGTGGTCAGCGTCGAATGTAATTAACAAGTTATGCATACAATGTCTGCGGCTTTATTCGCGCGTCCACAGTTTCCCTTTCACTGATTAATGGACGAAAAAATGTAATATATTATAATATTTGTAATACATTTGTAAATGTATATAAGTAGTTCAAGTTTTCGGTACGGGAATTTAATTTTTCATTTTAAAAAATAAGTTATTCGCTGCAGTGGAAGTTGTATAAGACTGAATAAATCGCCTGCATTTATCTGCATTTCTAAGTGAAGATAAATCGTAAGAGTTTACTAACAAATTATTAAGACGAGTCGACATTTCAGGATTTTGCTAACTAGATTGTCTAAAGTCGAGAAAGTAGAACACTCAACTCTTAGCGTATACAATCAATGTTATGTTTTTGTTTTAAATGAATATTATTATATTATCGCGTTGTGTAACGATTACCATAATTAATTAATGTCTGTAATAATATTTATGAGAACAAAACACTTCCTTGTGTATCCCTACGGTAGCAATAAATTACAAGTACGTGGAAAGACATTGCTCTGGGCATAAGCACTCGTAGTTTAGATAAACGTTCATGGCTTTTTAAAATATACATCAAATAAACATTACTTGTGTGTAAATTATCATGATAATTGTTTAGAATGACGTAGATAGGTAATTAGAGTGACAGTAATACATTTTTATTATATTTGATTCTCATCTTGGAATGACTGTACAAGTGAATGTTTTTTTTAAATTTGTGATAAACAGATTATACAATAGCCTAACTCGCTAGATTCCTGATAAACATTTACAAATAGTTTTATGCAAATTTCTTTTAAATGCTTTGCACTTATAAAATAAAAATACGTAATATACAATAGAATATGCCTTTGATACAAGAGATGTAGTATTTTCAAATTTGTATGATTAGTTGATAAAGGCTGCATGCAAAATGGCTGACCTAAAGAAACGATGTCAAATCATTGGACCTGACAAAAAAACACCTATAGGAAAGAATACTATGGGGCATCGAAACACTATCAGATGATAATAAAATTTTGTTTTTTCATGTTTTCAGCATTCACTTTGAGATCCATCACTTGTCAAGAGACAACTACACTTGTCAAGTTGTCTCTTGACAAGTAGTGGATTGAGAAAGGCTACGAGTTAGTCGAAACCGCAGTCTCATATACGGAGAACATATCTTAAAAATACGTGATCCATGTATAAAACAAGGTAATTTTTTTAAAATGAAAATGTTGGTTTAAAGTTGATGTTTTTGATGAATTCAATGCACGTGTGAATTTGTTTGATTCGAGATGGCTTTAGGAAATATACCGGATGCTGTTGCTGCGAAGAATCCATCAGTAGAATTTTCCCTCGCTTAGGCCAAGATAAACAATTTTATAAGAGTAAACAAATATGACAGTGCTCCGCCATACAACGAGAACTGGTTAGTGCATGATCTGCACGCTTACGGTAAACTCTGTAGTGATCAGCATCATCATCACGAAACAAATACAAGAAAAAATATATAAAATCGATATGAAACTTATATGAAGAAGAGTCGCATAAACTTCACCTCACATCCTTAATCATCAAGAAATCGCATTTTAAACAAAATTTGGCACACCCTGTAAAACGTAATACAATATACTAACATCCTCCTCTTTTAAAAAGGGGAGTTATTACGTCGCGTGAGGGCAAGATGAGGAGCAGGTTAGCAGACTTTCTTTTAGAAGCACATTGATTATATTTACGTTAAAACATTACAAGCTTCCGACCAAGCGGGATGACATGCCACGCGGCCGCAATGCAACTTTGTCTCGCTAAATGGTGGGGACCGACTGGCGATCTCCGCGCGCGGTCTCGGCTTTCGCTCGCGCCACGAGTGGTGGTTTCTATAACTAACACACCCGTTAGCGGAACCGTCAAAAATGACAACACGGCGCACCTAAATGCACGACAAGCGACCAGAAATAAGAGACAAAAGATTGTATATCGGGGTTTTCGGTAACAGTCAGCAAGGACTACATCATGCCGATGTCAACATTTTCTCTATATCTGCTCCCTACTTAGTACATATATGACCGTCACACACTTTCGTCAGCTGTTATTGATGTTTCATTCAAAGTCATCTCTGAACCTAAATCTCCTCCTATTACAAACTACATAGTTTGCGACAGCCTCTAGGTCTAGGTAGACACACTTTAAGCGAAAGCTTTAATATGCAACTATAAACAGTAATTTTTTATGACCTTTTTAAGAAAATCAAATAATTATCCCGACGTTTACAAGGCCAAAAATATAGAGATCCAAAATGCATATATGATATTCTCCTAAGCAGATTATACTTCGTACTATTGTTTTTCATTCATTGATTGTGTTTACATTTTTTATCAAATTATGATATAACCTTTACCTTGAAGATGCTTGGAAATATACCAAATGAGTGTATAATTAATTACCTTGTTTTTTTTCCCAATACAATGTAGACACAGTAGCTTCATATGAGTATATGCATGTCACGATTCCGAATCAATCACTGTTATTATCTCTAGGACGGTTTATACCAAACAAACGAATGCTTATTATGTTCTCACTCATTTAAATCAGGCTTGGCAAACAAAAACTTTACCTTTATTCAATAGAGTGAAAATATTGATAAAATATGGCGTTCAACGACTTTATGATATGTAAGGGTTGATAAAGACCAGTTTATATCAAACGTGCGAATTCCCATTCTATTCCTACTGTTTTTATTTTGCTTAGTTTTATAAATCGTATTCGCTATTTACTACAAATTTATAGAAGCATTTTTATAAATATGATATTGTTTGATGTGAATTGAAACTGATACACAAAACATCCAGTAATGTACTTATTTTTCACAAATTTAATAAAATTATTATTTATTAATCTACATTAATTGCTATAACTTTAAGGTCGATGCACGATTTTATAATTCTACGAGGGTTATCTGTAAATAAGGTTCCCATGGCTACAGTTCTGAAAAGCGCCGTTATGGTGGATCCCGCGATTCTGTAGTGTACCTTGGTTTCCCCACTCCAAATCCCTTCCCTAGCGAGCTGCAGAGAAGAGCTGGAAGAAGCGGTTCTCAGGTATCTGCGTGGCTTGGAGGCAGATTTTTTTGACTTGGGCATTCAAAAGCTGGTACACCGCATGCAAAAATGCATTGACCTCATTGGCACTATGTAGACAAATAGGTAAAAGTCTGAACTTTCCAAAAATGTACGCATTCATGGAATTAAACATGTTTTACACTGAAAAATCACTGGGAACCTTATTTTACGGATATCCCTCGTATTTCAATTCACATTAAGGCAAAACTAGATTGGCGTGTTATTAATTATAATCTCTTCAATAACATAATCAATAAAAAAAATTGCATTAAATCAGATTATAATAAATGCATTAAAACATGCATATTTCACAAATACGTTCACAAGGACTAATAAATCACTCGTTATCTAATTGCCTTGGTTGAATAAAATCTGCTTATCGATATTATTGTAATAATCGTAGTCAACGTACATAAATAAATGTATATACGAGTAAGTGACACGTCATTTTGCAGAAAGTTTAGCTAAATATTCAAGATTTTTTTTCTTTATTTCCTGATTTTCTATCACATTACAATATGAACTTGGCATGTCATAGCGTATGAATGTTTAATCGTACAGTTCTCGAGTGCCTCCAATTAAAATACTAATTACGTCCCCATTGAATAAAACCAGTATTACTGAGGTCACCTAGTCTTCTTTATTCCAGTTACTAAACACTAGGCCTACCTTATGGCCTCTCAGTTTAAATAAATAATTGTACCAAGCCACTTCCTGTTTCATTGTTTTTTTTCTCGATATATATATATATTATTTTTTATTTATACTCAAAACATTATTTTAAACTATTTTTCACACTTTTAAGTATTTTTTTAATAAATAAACCATATTACATGTACAAGATTTTTTTGCCTTGTTTTAACATGGAACACACTGAACACTGTTTTACTTGATGGTGCTGCAGTTTCGCGATCTATGAAAGCTTCATCAGTTACAACGTGCACAAACGTACTTCTGTGAGATCTACGTTAAAACGAGGTATTAAATTCGTATCTAATTAATATTAAAATATAAAAAACAAACGTATCTTTTAAAATGTGTTATTTGACCTAAAACTTGTTAATGGCCTTTTGAAACGAGTATACATTTATGAACTAGAATGTCAACAATTTAATACAGTGGTTCTCAACAAATTTAAGGTCACGGAGCACCTAAGTTATCACGTATTTAAAATCTGTTTAAGGTGCCAATAAAGAATGCGTCGCAGGTAATTTTTTGTGTATATGGTGCATTAATATGTGTTTTAGATGCACAGTTCATAATATTATTTCAACAGTAGTTTGTGCTCTTATGCGACGATTTATTATTTAAGTTCAGAAGAGCAGCAGACATGGTAATAACGGCAGAAAATACTTAAAACCCTAATAAAGAGACATTCGAGGCAACCAAACTATAATAGCTTATCTGTATTAGAAAGATAAAAGTAAAGAAGTCTCAGGTCTGGACTCCTTACCGATAATCTCAAATTTAAAGTTTAAGAAACGTATCTGTAAGCAAGTGTAAAGGAACCATCATTACGTTTGTATTTCAAGGATAGGATATTAGAAATGAGTGTGCCGTTAATTATCAGATGAACTGCTCCTTATTAAACGAAACCATTACGTATATAAGGTATTTTGGGGATCTAACCCAAAAGGTGCCGATACCGACAGATGGTGATAGTAATTCTGATGTCTCATCTGTGGAATTCTATGGCTACATATGGCTAAGCGCTGCGTGTGGAGTGTTGATCCGCCAACGTCATAGACTGCAGCCCGAGATTCACGCATCATCCTTATTGTTACAGTAATTTACTATGAATGGGTTGTCTTTACGGGACGACTTTCGTCTACCACCAATTTTAATTAATAGGCTATTACAGGAATTTTACGGGTGAGGGATCAAATTTAAACCAACCGGGGGTATTTTAGAGCTCGGAAATCGATTAAAAATCTTTTTTTTTAATCTCCGTCGGGGATCGAGCCCACGGCCTTTGGCTTGCAAAGCAAACGCTTTGACCAATGAGCTATACCCGCCGGCGACTGCCGTATTCGAGGACAGAGCGGATTTATCCTTTAAAATTTCTTCTCGGTAACGTACTTTATATATTATATCTAGTTTTTTGTACCGATGATGCTTGTAATATCTCCAAAGACTAAGTAGTGAGCCATGAAGACGTCTCTTCGTCTC
Organism: Glossosoma conforme; assembly: GCA_022606575.1. NCBI lineage: Eukaryota > Metazoa > Arthropoda > Insecta > Trichoptera > Glossosomatidae > Glossosoma > Glossosoma conforme. The sequence continues at coordinate 992,544 of JAGTXR010000048.1, forward strand.
TGTTGGCCGCAGTCTCGGTGTACGTTGCCAAGAATTGATTACCAGTTGGGTAACGATCGTCATAATTGTTATTTTGCTCACTTTTGCATCGCATCGGTCGGTGACATCAAGCCCAGGACGATGCACCCTTTTTCCGAAGCAAAAAGGGAAAAAGGCGTGACAAAACAAGCTGTCATTTTTACAAAATAAACGACAAGGAATAAGAGAGGTCCGTAATAAGATAATGATAATACTGAATAAAATAAGATGCTAAATTATATTTTAATGTACAGATAAACTCTACATAGCTGTAAGATCAAAATATACCATACATGTTACATTATATTTGCGATTACAGTCACGGTATCCTGATATTTTGATTACTTTCAATTTCAATAGTATTAATCGGTTATTAGTAAACGTCACGAACGATGAGGTTCTCAGGATAATCAAGGAAGATAATCAGGGAGGCGAGCTCGATGGATCGGTCATATCATGCGCCACAATGGTCTTCTTCACGACATTGTGGAGGGGATGGTTGAGGGTAGAAACTGTAGAGGGCGCCCTAGACTGGAGTATTTGCAGCAAATGTTCCGAGGACATGAGTTGTAGCTCTTGTGCTGAGCTGAAGAGAGTTGCGGAGGGCCGAGAGGAATGGAGATCGAGATGTAAGATTCTGTTGCTGCAAACCAATCTACCGGATTTATACTACTACGAAGAAGTGAACTTATCGCGGGAATTTAATTTACAAAAAATAAAACGACTGAAATCCCGGATTGGATTTTCTAAATACTACTCTCAGCGATATCGTTATCGCTACTCCTCTTACTTTAATATATGATCGTTAAACTGCCGCTACAAAGCTCTATCAGCAGGCATGCTCCTCGCATCATTCCATGTCAGCTCTGTCTTTGAAGCTCAATGAATGACGTTCTATGCATAATTCCAAAGGCATTTCAGTCCTCAAGATAAGGTAGCTATAATTTATATCTTCTGTAGAATCCGAAGAACATGTCCCAGCAAGATTCATCTTTGTTTATAGACCGACAATAGGACGAAAGACTACCGTGTCCGCTCTTGTCTTGTCATTCCCCACAAAGTCAAACCATCGTTTTCAAAAATACCACATCAAGAATTGCTGTTTTTTAAAAAGACATCAAGATTTGAATACAACTCCAATGTCATGCGTCAACAAAACAGTGCTACCGGTTCAACTGGATCCGTTTATTTGAATCCCCATCCTGTTTTTGCGATGGCTTTGAGCTGGTAAACTTGCAAAAACATGTTTTTATATATAGTAAATATGTGATACGTTTGCATTTTTTATCCGCATTAAATTCCATGCCATAATATATTTTATGCGCCAATTTTACGGCGTACTATTTACAAGCGTTCTTATTGAATTTCAAACTTTTTATTAATGGTTTATGCAAAAAAATGTATTGTCAATTGTACAAAAACATCAAACGAAATTACTTAATTCGATCAATAAAACAATTACAGTAAAATAACAGTTTTAATAATATGCATATACGAAAACAGCTCAAAACAAAAACATTAAAACATTAAAATGTATTTATACAATAATATTAACATAATTGTGTTAACACATACGAGAGAAAACCATAAGATGCGGTAATGGAGATATCTTATATAAAGAGTATTGTATGACGCTCGTCATTACTGAGCATGGATAAGCGACATGTTATATATAATATAATAACTCACCGCAAATGGGTGTATTTTTTTATGTAAACACATACAAGAGAATACCGAGAGATGGTGATAGTAATTCTGAAGTCTCATCTGTGGAATTTTATAACACTTACCATGCTGCATATAGCTAAGCGCTGCATGTGGAGTGTTGATCCGCCAACGCCATAGACTACAGCCCGAGATACACGCATCATCCTTAATTATTACAGGAATTTACTATGAATGGGTGGTCTTCACGGGACGACTTTCGTCTACCACCAATTTTAATTAATATACTATGACCGGCTTTTTACGGGTAAAGGATCAAATTCACACCAACGGGGGGGGGGTATTTTAGAGCTCAGAAATTGATTGAAAATCTTTTTTTTTATATCCGTCGGGGATCGAACCCACGACCTTTGGCTTGCAAAGCAAACGCTTTAACCATTGAGCTATACCCGTCGGCAAAGTATAACTTTCGTGTATAATCTAGTTTGATTACATCTTCTTCTTCGTAGTATCAATCCGGTGGATTGGTTTGCAGCAACAGAATCTTGCATCTTGATCTCCATTCCTCTGGGTCCTCCACAACCCTTTTCAGCTCAGCATAAGCGCTACGATTCATGTCCTCGAATACTTGCTGCAAATACTCCCGTCTAGGGCGCCCTCTACAGTTTCTACCCTCAACCATCCCCTCCACAATATCATGAAGAAGACCATCGTGGCGCATGATGTGACCAATCCATCGGGCTCGCCTCTCTGAGATGGTTCTTATTAGTTGCCTATCTTCCTTGATTGTTCTGAGAACCTCATTGTTCGTGACGTGGTCTCTCCAGGAAATTCCGAGAATTCTTTTGTACGACCACATCTCAAAGGCCTCTAGTCTTTTTTTATCACTTTCAGATAAGCACCATGTCTCACAGATTGATTACATATGCCAAAATATATTTTTGATTACAGATACAGTCTAACACTGTATGTTTTATATTTATTTTTTTAATTGATCGATTGTTAATATTGTTCATTTAATGTCTCAGGGATTCGAACCCACGATTGCACACATGAAAACATTTTTGAAAAATTTCGAGAGCATTATTCTCGTACCTGCAATATATACCAATAAGCGAATCATATTATATTCACAAGTAATATCACTGTAATCTACTTCAGAGTAAAGACTATACAAATGATGCTGGAAACTATTCAACAAAAGTGATCTCACATGAAGTTTATCTTTGTTTTAAGGTTCGTGTCTAGACGTCTTTAGTGGAAAATCTCATTTTGCCAAAAACAAAAGTCAAAGACTAATAATATTCATCCCCCTGCAATGTAATCATTGCGATTATTCTCGTACTATGATTTATGATCATTTATATTTCACTTGCAAAGTATAAAGTTTACAACTATTACACAGGTCGTTGAACAATTTAACAAGCATACTTATGACCATTATAATTAACCCTTTCATTACGGCTCGGTGGAATACACATTATACTGTCAATTATAAAACTAATATTTGAAGCATAAATGTAATTATCTGGTCTATTTTCATATATCACATTTGTTCTTGTGTCCTTTAGCTATCAGATGATGCGTAAAGAACTATTCTAAGAAAGTAGAAAAATATCACGATATATCACGAAGATATATCACGGCTACCGCTGACAACGGTAGGAGAATCTTACACGGCATACATCGGGTACGATGCAAACAGGTTAATAAAATTTGAATGACTTAAATGAAAAATAAATAAAATTGTTTAAAAACAATAATTGGTTATTTGAATAAGAGTAATATTGAGTAAGAAAATAAAGTAAATAAGGAAATTGACAGGAAAAAAGTGTACAGGAATATTTAAAAAATAATAATCCAGGTTTAACTGTTTACCTTTAATGTTGGAAATATTAAAACTTGAATAATTAATTTCAATTCACTCTTAAATATTTACCATTGGATGTACCTTACATTTTTAGAGTTTAGCAAACGTGTCGTGAGCTTAGCTTATTATAATGTATAGATATAGCTTCAGTGTCAATTATTGAAAGGACATAAAATCTAATGTGCATTTCCGTCGGCCTTATATGTAATATTACTATCTATAGTCATTTTCTCAGTCATGCTGCTCTATCGCACAGTTTAGTGGATACGAAAACATTAGCGCAACGTCATTTTTAAATATTTAATTAATTTTTATACATGACACTTATATACATTACAAATATATAATTTCATAACTGAGTACATTTATAGAGAAGTATTTATGAGAACAATTTGATTTCATTTTGGCACATGCCACATGTATCGATTCAGATTATATAATGCATAGAAGTCTGTTCTGATCTATCCATGGAACATAAGACGTTCAATCGGTTTACTGAGTCTTTGCGATACACAAAGCTCTGTCAGCAGCCACGGTTCTCGCTTCATTCAAGTCAGCTCTGTCTCCCGCATATCCGTCGAGTATATTCAAGTGAGACAGCAGACAAGGCAGTCTTCCATACTACAATCGATCGAGAAACAAAGGTGTACCTGGCTGGGACATGTACTACGGATGCCGCAGGAGAGCATTAACTACACCTGACGTCGAGAACCATATATATAATGTAAATGACTGAGCCACGGGAGGCAGGGTTGACATGGGATAAGGATGATGATGTTTCTCTAGCCACGCCTATGGTCGAGTGCAGCCGGCGCATACAGCTCAGTGCAGGCGCTAGAGTAGAAGGCAACTGCAGTTAGTGCAGAGGTGAGTGCAGTCGGTACAGTTAGTGCAATGGTGAGCAGGTGATGCAAAGTCAAGATCATCAGTGACCGTAGCCTGCAGACACAACGCTGCCAGGGATCGCAAAGAACGGCTTTGGAACACTTGGTAAACTGACATGTTGAAACAAAAACGTGAAGAAAACAAGATGAAAACATTCTAAAATATACGATAATGGTATTGTAAGCGCGGTTCTTATTCGATCGCCGAAGTTAAGCAACATCGCACGTGAATCAAAATTTGGATGTGTCACCAACTGTTAGATACTTATTTTTTTTATATTGCTGTCAGCTGCTATGTATTTAATAATACCTTATATTAAAAACCGAAATAGATTTTTTTTTCTGCTCATTTGCTTGTGTATAAGGTAAGATAGGAAGTAAAATATTGTGGTAGGCTTTCTATTTTACCAAAAGTATAAATTCGATTCGAATAATGAATTAAAATTATTGTTTACGTTTGTCGTGATGGAATTAATAGGTAATATTTTAGATTTACGGAGAGAGAAGTCCGAACGACGCCAGGCAGCAATACTAAGTATTAAATATTTTTCAGTGTGACTCCACAAAAAAAAAACTACTGAAATGCCAATCGAGAGATATTTATTTTTTTGGGTTTACATTTGGCCACCCTGTTGTGATCTTGGCATATTATAATGATATATAATATATTATCAATTGAATATGTGATAATAGAGCCGCGAAAATTTAAAGAAACAATAAAAAAAACTATTTATTTCATGATAATTTGTAGGTGCTATAAAACGGAATGATTCTTTGAGGATGATGGACTACTGCAAGCAATAATTTCTCAATTATAAATTTAATACGATTTCCAAGAAGGGAGCACCTCGCAAATGGACATTGAGAGCTCAGCCATCGTGCCCATTAAACGAATGGATGGACACGACATTTGCTGGATATCAATCACTGCGAATGGATATAGCACGCCATTATAACGGAAGGTCGTACTCGCACACAACCATAATTGCACAAAATTGTAGCATCGCCGCGTAATGACTTGTGGCATAATAGTCATTACATACGATAATACAATCCAAACCAGTTTATCATCTCAAAATAATGGTGTTTACAAATGATTAATAGTGAATTTAACATGGAATCATGGTAATGATATCGCGCAGTTGCATAAACTATGTAACAGCCATAATAAATCTTTAAAACGTACCTACCTACATAAGACGTAATAGACCAATAAGTCACCGACATTACTTAAAAGTTTTAAATACTGATATTTCACATAATACATGTTTAAATATATTCTCAACTATAAGCGTATTATGCACTTTTAATTTGCGTAATAAATTGTCATTTACATATGATTTGAAGCAAAGATATTATCACATCCCTCGTTTGATCAATTTATCAGAAAGCCTATTCAACTTTGCTTATATCACTTTTAGAAAAGTTATTTTTTACAAATAAATAGCCAATTAAAATTAAAGTAAAGTAAAATAAACCATTAGAGATTTTTTTGTCTTTGACATCTATATTATTTAGTATTTATCATCGTCCATATCTTGGAGAAGGAATCACGATCGTGGCTTTCTACGAGTAGTTTCACTTACAAATCGGGAGGTTTCGATTCGCGGATTCCAGATTCCGGTTTTCAAAGACCATATTCTGCAAACACAACGATGACGAGTCCACCGAGTGCAAATTGCACAACTCCAAATATGGAATGAAAGTATTTTAAAAATTATTAATGATAAACCCTAACATAAAATACGAGTTTAAAAAAAGTAAGATCTGCAGTATTTTTTTTATTATAAAGTATATATAAAGTATTTGTGAATATTCAAAGATCAATGAAGTATGTTGTGCATACGTGACTCTGGCCCTGGTGATATATCCTTACATTCGATCTATACTGATTATAATAGTTTCCATAAACAAAATAATACAGCCAATCCTCCTAAAACATTTTTTAAAGGTTCGAATGCTTAGCACAATATTCCCTATTTTTAGTTCAAAAAGAAGATTTAAAACAAAATAACAACATAGAAGAGGCTGATATTTGAAAAATCGCCACAAACACAATAGACAAAAATTTCCGTTACAAACCATGCTTTATAAAGCATGCTTTATAGAAGGGTTGACCATAGTTTGCAATCACCTAATTGGGTAGAATAACAGGCCATCATATGGATTTTATTATTTTCATCGGTTTCAAGAGAGGAAAAATATGTGAATCAACGATAGAGGTATGCAGGTAGCCGATTTAGGAGCTAAATTTATGGTATTAAATTGATATATTCCTTTCCATCGCTTCTGGAGCTGGATCTTTAAGTCATGAAAACGTCCCATTAAAAGACTTGATAGTCATTTCTAGACATTGGGATTTTTCATCTAATACAAAACATAAGATCGAGTAGAGTGGAGATCGAGATGCAAGATTTTGTTGCTGCAAACCAATCCACCGGATTGATACTACTAAGAATACAAAACATCTGAATATAAAGGTAAAATGAAAAAAAAAAACACTCGTGCAATTGGGATTATAAACTTTAAAAAATGATGAGGAATTTATCAGTCAATTATCTCATGGTATTAATATGTAATTATCTTCAAGTAGTGTAATTAAATTTAAGAAAACCGTCAACTCTTATTAATATTCGAAAAACAACGTTTATTACAATTTAAATGATTACATATTTACTTTTTGATGGACGCGTTTAAGTCCACTGGAAGGAGTGGGCGATCCATTAATTTGGAGCTGAAGTTTTGTGCTCGACGATGAAAAAAACTTTAAAAATTAAACTGAAACGTGTCACGAGGGCTTTCAATTTTCCGGACGAGGGCAAATAATTGATGAGTGGTCGTCCCGTGGAAAATTGGACTTTTCCCCCACTCTAGGGACATTATTTTTTCAGGAAAGACGGGGACAAATGTTTACCCATTGAAAGGAATTTCCCCTGCAGCGTGACTACTGGAATTTTAGCAAGACTAATGAGTTAACTTCAAAATACATTAATTGCGATACCCTTCTGGAATAATTAATGATAAGAATATATACGAGTATGCACGTTGCTACTGAAAAGTTACTTTTACAAGTTATTTTATATAAAAAGGACACAAACCTTCATTTAAATTATAGCTACAATGTTTTATAAACATTATTTACAATAATAGACTTCAAAACTAATTCAAATATATAATGACATCCCTGTATTTAAAAAGACGACAAGTCGCGGGTTCGTCACGTGGCCGCGTGGAGGAAGGATGCAGGAGCAGATTAACAACACAAATAACTTATTTTAGAAGCAAAATTCGCATTTATTTTTAATAAAGACTTGATTTCCTCGTCCAACCGGTATTGCGATTCGCCGGCCGGACGAGAGTTTTTTGACAACTGCCGGAACACTGTGACATGCAGCGCCGCCAAGACAATCACGGCCAAAAAAAACAAATTAGAGATGACACTTGAACCAACATGAGATGGAGCAACTGTCATAACAAATAAAATGGCGTATGCAAACGCCATGTAACCTTATATATAATTAAAACGAAAATTATTATATGTGCATGTCAGGCGAGCGAACAAAAATAAGAGACAAAAGATCGTTTGTCGAGGCTTTTCGGCATCAGCTTTAAAGAGCTATCTTCTTCGTAGTATCAATCCGGTGGATTGGTTTGCAGCAACAGAATCTTGCATCTCGATCTCCATTCCTCACGGTCCTCCGCAACCCTTTTCAGCTCAGCATAAGCACTACAATTCATGTACTCGAATACTTGCTGCAAATACTCCCGTCTAGGGCGCCCTCTACAGTTTCCATCCTCAACCATCCCCTCCACAATATCGTGAAGAAGACCATCGTGGCGCATGATGTGACCAATCCATTGGGCTCGCCTCTCTGAGATGGTTCTTATTAGTTGCCTATCTTCCTTGATTATTCTGAGAACCTCATTGTTCGTGACGTGGTCTCTCCAGGAAATTCCGAGAATTCTTCTGTACGACCACATCTCAAAGGCCTCTAGTCTTTTTTTATCACTTTCAGATAAGCACCATGTCTCACAGCCTTACATTAAGATGCTCCAAACAAGTGTTTTGGCAAGTTGCTTGCGGAGCCCTAAAGAAATATTCTTTGACTCAAGAAAAATAAAAAGAGTTATATCAATCTGATATCAATATATTACGGTGTCATGACCTATCGTTCTCAGACAATTCGTTCAACGACTCATCGGTTACGACGTGGGTGCACTGGATGTCTGGTGCACGGGAAATTTGGTGCACGGGACAAGTGGTGCACTGGGTGTCTCGCTAACCTAACCTATGGATTTGTCAAGTGATCGTAGAGTCCAGAGATCCATAGGTCTCGTTAACGAAATAAGGTTGAGTTAGCAAGACATCCTGTGCACTAAAAGTCCCATGCACCAGAAGTCCAGTGCGCCCCACGTCGTTACCGATGAGTCGTTGAATGAATAGTCTGGGAACGAAATGCGGCGAAACAATACATATATACGTATTCATACCAAATACTATCATCACATTATTTATGTTCATATAATATAAAGCAAATACCATAAAATTGTATTTTGTATACTTGTATATGACGGGAGCTTTGAAGGTCGCAGGTTCGAATCCCGCGCAGGACATTTTATTTTTTAATTCATAATGAATTGTTAATGACATCAATGAAGACATTGCCAGGCTACTTACATATTCAACAATGATAATATTAATGGTAATAAACATTTTATATCCATATATATGTATGTTGAATAACAATACATTATTCAATATACTCACTCGTATGGACAAATAAATGTAATGTTTTGAATAGATAAATTTATAATTATCTGGTGTTAGATTGAACCTTGGACTTTCTACTTAAAATCAAATCTCGTTTCTATATTATTCCCGAAGGAGAAAACACGATCAACATATAACTGATCCGTATCACGCACTGCACATGCGCACAACCTAATATATCTAACTTTATTTTATACTGCGCATGCGCATAACGAAATTTCGATATACGCATGCGCACAAATAAATTTTAGATTTTGTTTGGTGTTCCCTATTTGTATCATAACGATGAATAATGTGATTTAAACCGCATAATTAATCGCACGTAAATGATCTAATAATAACGACCATTATAACATGCATTCTTCATAATTATGTTAATAACCATCGTGCTAACGTGCTAATTAATATATTGCATAGCATTCCTGGTATAAAGTGGTAATAATAAAAATATAATCGATTAATATCGATATATAGGTATTAAAAATATATATTTACAAGAATTAGGCTGAATACAAAAAAAAAATAACGTCATGTTTCGGCTATTTCGAGTAGAAATTATCAAGTGAATTATTTAAGTGAAAGAGTTTAAATAATGCTAGGTGTGAGTGAGAACGTGAGTGTATGCTTTGAAGTAACTATATACAGAATGCGTAATCTTGTAATGCAATGACATACAATTATGCATTGGGAATTTTGATACAAGTAATAAAATATATTTATAAAGACCATTAAATAATATAAAACAGCAATAAGCTGATTGAAACAAGGTTAAATAAAATAAAAAGTTTTACAAAAAATAGAGACTCTTGTTGATAATTTGAGTTGACTCTTGACAGTGACGGATTGAAGAAGGCTACGAGTAAGTCGAAACTGCAATCTCATAAACAGAAGTCATACTCAACGTGAGCCATGTAAAAACGAGGTAAATAAATAAGTATTTATTATTAAAAATGTAGTTATGTGACTTATTCATTTAAGTGACTCATTATATTTTAGAGCCGGAAGACTACTAGAACACCTGGAATTATTAACATACAGTGGAACCTCTCACATCGAGCACCTCTCATAACGAGTAATTCGCATAACGAGCAAAAAAAAATGTGAAAAAATTGCTCCCTTAACGAGCGACATTTGGCATTACGAGTAACGCAGAAAGGGAAGTCACATAACGTATGATGCACTTGTGAGCCGGGACTTCTGCGTCATTGGGTCAGTCTGTACTAACACTCGTACCGTTAGGACGCTAGTGTTGCATGTGAACACACATTTTTCTTAACTTATGTGCAGACATATTTGTATATATTTTTTTGAGAGTTTGGAGGTGTCTCATTTTCACCAAATTTTAAAGAGTCGGCTTAAACAAATGTCAAGTTGTTACGATCTTTAACAATTTATAAGCATGTTATTTTATTTGAATAAACGTTTTTAAAAAATGTTTCGCATGGAACGCATTATCGTGATTTACATTGATTTATATGGTGAAATTAGTTTCGCTTAATGAGTGTTTCACATAACGAGCAAGATTCTGGAACGAATTATTCTCGTTATGAGAGTTTCCACAGTATATAGTACAACACCTAAGGTGCCCAATATGCGCAATTAACGGCTAAATAATTAAACACAATTTCAATTGCAATTCCATAATTACTGGGCAGAATCCCCTATGGTGTTGTAAAGAGGTGCGACATTGCAACATTGTCGAGTGTTAATGCATATGTACTCGTACTTTGATTTCACATATGTGACTTAAAGAAGTATTGACTGAGTGTTTTGGTAGAGCACGTACGGTATTAAGCAGACGCTTATCGCAAATTTCGTATTCCAGGTGTGTTTGGTGATGTATTGATAATTTCGCAATGGAACCAATTTACGGAGAGTGAATTTTATAGCCGGCGATGAGACGTGTCGGTCGAGAGCATAACTCAGGTGAGTGAGTAGTCGTCTCTTCAAAACGAAAGGGGAGAAAAAAATCGCGACATCGTACCTGTACTGTGTCTAAATAATATATGAGGTTCTCAAGGTGTGGCGGTATAATGTATTAGTGTGTCATTCAGGTGTGACTGAGAATTTTGGATGAATTTCGGATGAATTTCGGCCATAAGTAGCCAAAAAACAAGTTTCTGTGCCGAAAATAGAACTTGAAATTCGGCTACTTTCTATCAAATAACATGTTTCAAAACAATTTCGGTAGAGAATCTATTTGCTGTTCAATTCACTGTTCATTAATACGTAATGCAGTGAACCCTCTTATGAAAATATCATAAGATCGGACGATTAGCCAGACGCTTGAGAGGCCTGGACCATTTAGTCCTAAGAGGCGGTCCAACCTAAAATAACAAGATAGAAGGGATCGATTTGAAAAACCGCCGTGAATACTGTAGGAAAAATCTCCGTTAAAAATATAAAAAGCGTGCATTGTAAGGATTGAGTGTATTGCGATCGATTTTTAAATATCAAAAGATTTTCGAAACAGATTACATTTTTTATTTTGTCTCTCTGATGACTGAGCAACGTGGCACCGATGATCTCGAAAATAGTGAATCGTTTTCTCGTTGATAAAGTTATTTTTTAATACATTCAACATAAAAGGGGGTTATTAATGATTAATTAGTAAAATAGTATTAAAAATACTTTAAATATCGTTCAAAATGAAAATGATGTGTTAATGCATTTGGAATCATATTTTTAAAATGTCGAAGTTTGGAATATTTTACGAAATTTGAAGATTAGTATTGAATGTATAAAATTTAATTAAAAGTACAAATACAAAGTTATCTATAGAACAAACAATACGACAGACAAACAGTCATATATTTTAATGTCATTTTGAAGCATAGCAAAGAAGACTAGGGAATAATGTTTGTACGGTACTCGTATATTCACAAAAGCTCAAAAATAACAAGCAGATAAGGCATGTCGTAATCCACAAAATACTTTGGGAAGGTCTGCCAAAGAGATATACAGGCATTCATAAATAAAATGGCCGGCCTTGTCCTTGTCCTTGTTCTCTCGCAAAGGTCGTGTTGTTTGTCGGTAGCCGGAGGCGCGGTGAATTCTTAAATCTGTTTTTTTCTTTACCTAAAGCCACATCAAAGATCTGATCAATAACGTTTTCCCTAGTACTGGTCACAACAGGGGAGTATCGAGGGGTGGGCCACACAGGGCTGCATATTTAATGGGCGCCGTTTGTCAAAAGATTTGTACTTAAATATTTCAATGTTCAATAATTTATATTGCAGTAAAATTACAACTTAATATTATTTTATTTAATAAACCGTATTATTATTAACATCCTCCTCTCCTCTGTCAAAAAGGTGTTATTCCACCGCGTGATGGCATGATTGGGAGCAGATTGATAACACAGACTGTTTCAGAAGCACATTGACATATATTTACGTTACAAATTGACAAACTTCTGGCTCGACCTAGTCACAGCATAGGTCGAGCCACAATACAATATGCTCTCGCCAACGGGCGGGGGACTACTGATCTCCTCGCTCGGTATGGGCTCTCACCCGCGCCACAAGCGGCGGAGTATATAACTAGTCCCAAATGACAATATGGCGGACCCATTCATGTACGTCAAGCGACCAGAAATAAGAGACGAAAGATTGTATGTCGAGGTTTCCGGTACCAGCCAGCAAGGGCTACATCATGCTGATGTCATTATCTTTATTTAATAAAGCGTATTATTTATATTTATAGGGCGCCATTTTCCAAAATCTGGTAATTTTTATCAAAGTAAGATCAAGTCGACGAATTTTTAAAATTGCAACTGGACTATGAACAAAAAGCACTCCAAATGGCACAATACTGCTTGAATTGTAAGGACATTATGTATTATTATATATCTGTTACGTTTTCAATCCAGTCAGTATCATGTAGCGAGAAGTAGTATGATATTGCTCGTCCGTTAGACTTGGCGCAGCTGTAGAAAAATCGCAGCAGCCAAAATTACGTTGCTTGAAGTGCAGCAGGAGAGACAGACACAGACGCAGGCGATCCTCTCATACCTTCAACGCATTCTATATTTTCCTCTCGGGCAATATAAAAGAAAAATAAAATGATAACATCGTCAATATTCGTATATGGAGGTCATACAAGGCTTTGTGCTTTTTAGGATTCTACTATTTAGTTTGCCGTCATGTATTTGCATTTTTAAAATAAATAACATTAGAAAAAAATGTGCTCCTTAAAATATCAATGTATATTTTGTATTCAGGTTAATATCTTCTGTGACCTTTAGTCTCTTAGCTCAAATTTTCAGTAAGATGAAATCTGTTGCAAGCAATACTTTGTCTCAATTTCCTAATAGGAGATAATGAAAACACTACGCAGTATGGCGGAGTTGTAGTGTTTATAGTACGGCGTCTGTACACTCAATTAGATTACCTGAGAAATCGATTCGTTGCGACATCTTGAATCCCATGGGGAACGAATGGTTGAAACATAAACAACATAGTGGAAGAAGATATCGTACCTTTAGGACCAATATTGTGTAATCTGTGAGTAAATTGTTTATCCCAGCGAGTAGCGAAATCATGTAATAAATATGTATTATGTATATGAGAATTTGTAACTATTCATTAAAGTACCTTATAGGAGAGTGTAAATTTTTGTAAAATAGTATTTCACAATCTGAAAATATGTAATGGACGAAAACAACAAAACAGAACAGGGATTCACTTTTAAGTTTTAAAACCACTGAGTATTAGAACGATTATATTATATCTATACATTTTAAAGTAATATGATAGTTTAATTTTTCTTTGATATTTCAAAAGTATAATATAATATTAACTAATATACATAGTAAACTTTACAGATATCTAAACTCATCTCAATCTGTCATAAGTTCCACCCCTCTCCCTCCCCATATTATAAAAAAAAATGAAAAAAGTGTTCTTTGGGTTGTCCTGAATTTTTTTTACATACAAGGTTAGACTATACGCAAACAACAAATGAGTGTATTCCATTTTCGGCTCCTCATCTACTTACGCGCGTACGATATTCTTAAGTAGTTTAACAGCAAGGGACTACCAGAATTACGCAGAAACTCAGAAAGGTATTCCCAAAAAAAAATTGAGACTCCCAAATGACAATATAGAATATGACTTCTGATACTCGTCTCCGGCTTTAGCACTTAAAATATAAGTTTAGCACATCAGAGTCTGTTTACAAACGAATGCCTTGTGTCTCAGTGAGCGCGAGACCACAGTTGTCATTTCTGTGATTAGCAGTTGCTCGATATCCATGTTAAAACAATGAAAAAATATATTTATTAACAGTAATCTGTAACATATAAGTTCATCAAAAACGTAGTTGTGTAGTAACACGATGGAAAGCTATACTATGAACACACATTAATAAAATAAATAACTATAAAAGGAGAGTATTTAATATCATCAATTTATTTTTAATAGCGAAACAATACGCCCATACAAAGCACTAAGTAGTTTATATACTAGTAATAATAGGATGTTTTGAAGGCGTAACAAAGTCTGTTATAAAACGTTTCTTGTACGAGTTATGTATACAGTATGATCATTTATATTTTACTAGCGACGCCTTAATGTATTATTCTAACATATTGTTTTTCTTTTAATCGCGTCTGTTTTTCTTCAAACATATTTTCGTGGAAGGAATAACAATGATGTTGCCCAAGGTCCGGCAAACCTCGCCCACGTACAGGGTGACCACAATTACAATAATTATATCATCAATCCGAAATCAAAACCTTTTATTTATTTAAATATATGTAACTTAACTTCACTAATCACCGTCCAATACAAATAAACATCAATTTTACTTTATACGATTTTTTTTTTCTAGTTTGTTTCGGTGCTTAAAAAGGTGGAACAATACTACACATGCAGAAGCTAGGCCATCCTTAAAATTACTGAACTTAAAGAATCCACAGCCTTTTATTTTCGAACTGCAAAAATTGTTGACTGAATTGTTGAAAGAATTGCTGACTTGCTTTACGCGGTGCGCCTAATAAAGTTAAAAAATAAATAAATAGCACAGCGTTAACGCGGTTCTCGTTAGATCGCCATTTAACATTGAGCGTGGATCAATACTAGGGTGTGTCACCGCCTGTTGCTAACCGCGTGTCGTCGGTTGGGTGAACCTATCCTTAGAACCAAATGATGCAGACCTCGGGAGCGTCAAGCGTAACATCCAATCTTCACGATTACTTCAATAACAACATCCAGCGTCAATAGCAGTGATAGCACAGTTCTCGTTAGATCACCATTAAGCAACATTGAGAGCGGATCAATACTAGGGCGTGTCACCGCCTGCTGTTGACATTGTGTCGTTGATCGGGTTGAACCTATATTAAGGACTAAATAATCTAGATTTTGGGAGTGTCAAGCTAATCATCCAATTTGTATATAAAAAAACTGATAAATAACCAAAACATATGCTTAGGATAATAGTAGATAGAGCTGCTGTGTCTTCAAGTCTACGGGTCCTATCCTAGTGGTCGTTGAAATCATTAATGTACCCAGGTGGACCTTTGGGTTTAGAGACGTCTTAGGGTGAGCCATATACAATGACAACTGATATAATAAAATGGCATCAATTTGTGTGAGCATACGCTCCAAGTATGGAAGGGATACGGGAAGAAAAAAAACAACATTAACAATCGTGATGAAAAATTATGACTTTTTCTGATGGTCAGTAAGTCAGTGCAATCGAATGCAGCAAGTGAATGCAATTAGTTATTTGGTAGAAGTCTCGCATAGTTGGCGTTTCGTCTGTGACGTCACGTGACGAAGCCGAAGACGTCCGCTGCTGTTTGTTGCACACTTGCCAGCAACTCCTAAGGAATTTCAAACTTCAACAACTCTTCTGTTACACAATAATTGATATACAAACGGCCGTAAAGAAATTACTGCAATAACAAAACAACAAAATACGCGGATTGACTAATAAATTTATTTTTAATTTTTTTCTTCCGATATCTGTTTTCTGTCCAGCGACAATAGCACATCGTAAGCGCGGTCTTCGCTAGATCACGGATATTAAGCAATATTGGGCGCGGGCGAAAACTTGGATAGGTCATCATTACCTATTGGCCTCCCAACTGGCAAGAACCTTGACTGGCGGACCTGGAAATCTCTGAACAGATTAAGAACCGGAGTCGGTAGAACAAAGGGCAACCTCGAGCGGTGGGGAATGCTTCGGTAGGGAGAGTAATTATTGTGCGACTGCGGAGACCTGCAGACAGCCTCACACCTAAGATCCTGCTCCATGTGCCCAACAAGCTGCACACCTCAAGACCTAATGCAAGGCAATACACGGGCTAAAGACGCTGCCAGATACTGAGCAGAAATAATTTGACGTCGCTGACACGAAGAAGAAGACCTATTGGTAACCGCGTGTCACTGCTTAGGTTAAACCACTCCTTAGTACCAAATTCTCAAGGCCTCGGGAGCGTTAAGCAAATCATGCAAACTCCTTAAAAAAATTGATTAAAAAATAAAAGAAAAACATACTTCGTATTCTATAGCTGCCGCATATTCGAAGTCCTTGAGATTCTGCTCTGGAGGTAATAGGGAACGACATATTTTATTGGATGGACCTTGAGATGAATAGACGTCTTGTGATATGAGATTTTTTCGTTTTGTTTAATACAATAATAAATTTATTAAGTATGCCATTAGAATATATATAACTAGTTTTATAAATCACTATAAATAAAATATAAAACTTGTAATATTTATAACTTTTCGTTACAAACTGGTTTACTACTAAAAATTGCAACACCGAGCGATGAAATCTATGCACTCTAAGCATAAATATGGCGATATAAAAATAATACCTAATTTCAAAATCGTTTTTTAATATGGCATTAAGAAATTTGAATAAAAACTAAATAGTGTTACGCCATACAAACGCTGACTTTTACTATTGACAATATATATAAAGGAGCAGCCAAATATTATGCTTAAAAGAAGCAATAATATTACACATGTGATATTAAAATTTTATGTTCTATCAGTTGGGTGCAGATGCACTGAACATTTCTATGTACTTACTTCTATAATAAACGTATTTCACATAATATACTATTAAGATAGAATATTATTTATCACCAAATACATACTGGATAGAAAATATATTAACGTAAACTATAGTATAAATATGATATTGTGGCTTTTAGGTTTAGCCGTGTATGACAAATTACTCTCTTCTAATGTATAAATATGTTTATAATAATATTTTTAATTATTTATTTATATTTTTACGATAACCGCTCCGTATTCGGAGCACATGGACATCGCATATTTCCGTTTCACAGTTATGTAAGCTCACAGATTGTACATGTCTTGTCCCAGAACACCCGTATACCAGGAGGTCCACATTAGAACATATATTGTTCCCGGGAGCTTCCAGGTCAAGAGTCCGCGAACTTGCATAGACTGCGGCAGTAGTAAACAGAGAAATATTTGGGTGTTGAATGATCAGGGTTTTTTTAAGGAGATCGGATGATCGGCCCGAAGCTCCCGAGGCCTGAACAATTTTTATTTCGTCCTAAAGCGGTGACTCGACCCTACTGGGGGCATGTAAAGAGGTAAAATTCAATTAAAACGATATAAGAAAATCAAGCTTGGTCGGGATGCGAACCGACGGCCTCTGAGTGAGAAGCAAACGCTTTAACCACTGGACTATGCCGCCCGACACTTACTGTTTACTTAATACACAAACGAAACAGAAAAATAAAATGGATGAAAAGTTCTAAAAAAGTTCGAAAATTCAAAATTCATAACGTGTATTTAGAAACCATATATTAAGAATAAAAATACCTAACATTTTGTAAGATATCTTCGGTACGATGATGGAACCCCTTTTTATATATTTTTTATTAATTTCCTTCGCATTTTATAATTAAATACGTATTTAAATTTATTCTCTCGGTTCGGTGCAAGCGCACCGGCCAGGGACTAGTGCTAATGAGATTAGTATGAGGTAGTCAAGTGAAGATGTCGGTAGTATTCTTCCAGCGAAGTGTGTACCGCACCTAATCAAAAACGTAGAAACGAGGAATGTATCAACATGAGTGTATGCTCAAGAGTTGTACAAACACTTAGTAGATATTTGATAACGATAAGGCAATGGGCTTACTTTATACTATCAGATAACACCACCCCACGCATTTTAATTTTTATGCGTACATACAAAATTAATTAAAAAATATATGTATTTTGTGCCACATTCGTCCAGTGACACTCCTTTTTTTGTCTTCATCTGATCGAGGACATCAGCATGGAAACTTTGAGACTTTCGGCATGATGTAGACTGTATATTTGCTATTAAATAATAAATTAAGAAAACAAATTATGAGATTTACTCTGCAAATCGCACAAGTTTAAAAAAAAACAATTATGCCTCGTCAATAGAGCGCATGAAGATGTAATTCAACAGTAAAGTACCAGCAGAATCAAGCTTCAAAGTTCAGGAGGTCTTCCCAAGAGCATATTAGAACAATATGTTTTTGATATATATCACGCAAGGGGGGCCCAGTTCAGGCACGAACTCCACGAATTAGTTTGGAAGAATAATTTGTTAGAGTCGTCTGTTTGAAGTGCATTGGGACTTACGGTTGCTTGTCTTTATTGCTTTCTTAGTATTTAATCATTAGTACATATATTTATATATTGTTTCTATTTGTGTTATATTATTTCAGGATCGTATTGAATAAAATGTGCAATGTTGCTGAAATAATAAATACATTGAAATTGAATTGAAAATTAAACAATGCAGATCAATCGAAGTATCTATCATCTTCAGAAGATTGACACGATCTGATTATATAACTCCCAACCAATACTGGACTAATTTCACACTAATCACCTGCATTACAATAAGGTCTGTAAATATAAACACACTGCCTTAATGCATCAATCGAGTACTTAACTATCACAGATATATATATGTATAGTGGGGTCTTCTCGTGCAATGCTAGTAATGCTACTATGTAACCGCTGAACAAGAGCTACAATGTAAACGTAATTTGCTTAGCAATTGTTCAATAACTTATCAGATCTTGAATCGATTAATTAAGTTGATTCAAGTACATCCATGCATCATATTTACCACTTGGCAAGGCCGTTATGATTACGTAGATACACAATATATTAAAAAATACACTTAAAGTTGAACGAAACAGTGAGAATACTTGTTTTATCTTACAATAATATACGAGGGTGATCCGTAAAATAATTTTCCCATGGCGTTACAGTCCTGAAAAGCGCTGTTATGGTGGATTCCGCGATTCTGTAGTGTACCTTGGTTCCCCCACTCCTGGTTTCGTTGTCGACTGTAGGAAACTTCTTCTTGATTTGAGCCGTGTGGTTATCTTTTTATAACCAAACATAGAGTGGAGTGTTTCGTGGGTTGCTTTGGTGAGCTCCTTCTTGGTGGTGACTTCTCGCCGTATGTTTGGTGGGGCGATGCCCGAGAGTTGACATAGCATATTGGGGTGGGTTTTAGGCACCCCGTAACCACCCGGCACGTTTCATACTCGCCAGCAGAGAGACAGAGCGCTAGAGCACTTGTGCGGATGAGGTTTGGTTGGGCTCACAGACTGACAGTGTTTCTGATAAGTTAGGGTCCTATCCAGTTTAACCCCTAGGTATTTGTACTGCATGTAAAGTATTGATCCATCAACATCATTAGACAACAGCTATACATGCATAAATAGCTAAAGTTAAATACGGAAGGCAAGTTTTTGAGTCAGATATCAATATCGTGAAAAAATAGATAGATGTAAGCTTATCATTGGTCAATGATAAAAAAAATTATGTAGGTACATTTGATTTAGCATAAATTCTACTTTTAAATGTGAGGTCATCATTATTTTTTATCGAAGCAACTGAATTTCACACTATTAACACAATATAGGAAAACAGGCTTAATTAGTATACCTACCTACCTACCCAATTAAATTAGCATTATGAAATGCTAAGTCACCTATACCAGCGATCCTCAATATTTTAACATCCGTATTTCGCTAAGCGGCGTCAAAATTTACACATACAAACTAAATCATTCATTTTAAAACACTGAATTGATACGATGTAGTGTAAATTAATTAAAATAACATATATTACGTCATTTAATTTTTTACTATTGAATATGTCATCAAATTTATGAAAAAATAATTTAAAAAAACACTTTCTAGGCAAATTCACTGTCAAAATTCAAATTTACAATTTAAAATGTATTCTTTGAATATCAAAAAATAACAATTACATTCAATGCATTTGTAAATTAAAATACGTTAAAAATAGTTAAGCCTGTAGACATTTTATTTTATTTTTTAAATATGGATCCACTAATCAAAATTGTCTATTTATAGCAGCGGTCGGGGAACTGGGGTAAATTACCCCAAATGGGGTAAAAATATATTTTTGGGGTAATAAGGATTTTTTTCTCGTTTGCTATTTCATAAAACCTACTATTTTCATGCAACTTTTTTGTTATTTTCCGTGTAAATTAATTCAATAAATAATGTTTATTTAAATATACATTGATTGTCTTCTTTTCAAAATGGGGGAAGGGGTAATATCGACTTACGCAAAAATATTTTGGGGTAATATTGACTTACGAAAAATATTTTGGGGTAATGGTTAAAAAAGTTCCCCGACCGCTGATTTATAGGGAAGATAGTTTTGGTGCGAACGCATATATATTTACATCAGCATGATATTGCCCTTGCTGACTGGTACCAAAAACCTCGATATACAATCTTTCGTCTCTATTTCTGTTCGCTTGTCAAACAGGAATGTGTCCGCCATATACGCTAGTGGCGCGGGCGAGAGCCCATACCGAGCGCGGAGATCAGTTGTCTACCGCCCTTCTGCGAGAGATATTGTACTGCGGCTCGGCCTACTGCTGCGCCTAGGTCCGGGCCACAAGCTTGTAAAGTTATATCGTAAATATACGTCAGTGTGTTTCTGAAAAGTATTTATTTTACTGACCTGCTCCTCAGCATGCCCTTGCGCGACGGAATAACACCTTTTTGTGAGAGAGGATGATGTTAATATTTATAAATTTTTCGCGGTCTCCATTCTAGTTTGTGGATTAATGGTAATAAAATTGCACTGATAATTAAAGAAGTAGCTTTATTTCATTTAATTAAATAAAATGTGTTTTAACGCGTAGAATATAGGTTTCACTGAACGGCAATAGATTCGCGCAGGTGAACGACATGTTGATAATCGCTGATTTATAGAATCGAAAAAAAAACAAGTTGTTACCAACTCTATGGCGCCAACACAGGTATTTCAAAGGCCACCAACAATTAAAAAAAACTATACTAAAACGAATCCTTAAAGAACGAAGAGATATTATATAGTATTTACCCAAAAGTATTGCTATGTAATATATTATTATATAATACGACAGGCGTATACACAACTGGGATGGGCAGCATTTGGAAAACTTAAGTACATTTTTAAAGCGAAAATTCCGCAATGTCTAAAAACTAAGGAGTTTAACCAATGCATCCTCCCTTTATTAACGTATGGCGCAGAGACGTGGAATCTGACAGCAAGTCTTACCCATAAAATAAAGGTCACCCAGCGTGCTATGAAGAGATCCATGCTCACTAAAAGATAGAATCCGAAACGAGGAAATACGCAGAAGTACACAAGTAGTGGATGCTATCCAACCAAAAGGCACACTCAAGTGGCAGTGGGCAGGACATAACTGTCGAAGAGACGACGGTCGATGCGGAAGAAAAGTATTGGAATGGCGCCCAAGAACTGGTAAACGAAGCATTGGCTGACCCCCTGCAAGGTGGACTGACGACATAAGAAGAATAGCGGGAGTGACCTGGATACGGACGGCGGAGGATCGAAGAGGATGGAGACTCTTGCGGGAGGCTTACGTTCAATAGTGGACGAATACAGGCTGATGATGATATAATATTTATAAATCCAGTTATGGTTAATTCCAAAAATATCATGACTGGACGACAATAATTATATGCTAACTCACTATCTATCTACTCCCAATTTCGAGCATATATCCAACTGTTGATTTGGTCCTTAGGTTGCTTGCAATCTCCTTTCTCATCAAACATATCTAAACTCAACAATAAATAAACGATAAATAATTGAATTACCCCGCAAATTATTCAGTGTGAGATTCATTATCGCATACCTAAAATATGCAATAATAATAAATTAATAATTCTAGAAATATCTTCTGCATCGATTGTCAATCGGCACAATTTGGAGCATTTTTCAACCAAAACTTTCCGTCAGCATTGGCGATATCGTCTGCTTATCACACTGATACGTTTCTTTGTTCAGTTTTTGGTCGCCACTCCATAACATTCCTCCTCCACGTGAAAACTTCCACCATGCAACTATTATGCATGCGCTATGTTCGCAATTCTTGTCCTACTGGTATCACCAATTGTATATCACACATATTTCTACGTAAATGTAAGATAAATTCGTCAATTTTAAGACCACATATAACGAAGAAGTTCAGCGATATAATCAATTTATTTATAATTATCGTTAAAAACGTTTTGACAATGACAATTTGACAGTTGCTATTTACTGACAGTGCCTCATTACTGAGACTGTCATCGGATGAAATTCATAATATGGTCACTGAAACTGCATAAGTTCTTACATTAAAAATTATTTGATACATTTATTTATGTATATCCATATAGAAGAATACCGACAGACGGTAATGGAGAAGTCTCACATGTGGATTATGTGATGTATTTTGAGTATGGCTAATTAATGCATGTGGATTGTTCATCCGCTAACGTCATAAGACAACAACCCTGGATTCATACATTTATTAATTTTTACGAGGACTTACTATGAATGGGTGTTGTTCAAAAACATTATTTTAGAGGTAATAAATATAATTACATACAACTTCATTAGACATGTAATACCGGCTTTTGATTTGAATTATATTAAAGCTAGCAAAAATAAAAGCTATTCAGCCTGTTAGTTGTCACATTCTTTGCGGTCTCAAAGAAGCTAGGCACTGCAAAGTTTCTTCGAATACACTGTGTATAGTCGACATTATTTTAGTACAATATAACAATGCTTGAAAAATACATCTTTAGTTATGTTTACTATAGGTTATAGCTACCTATTTGGAGCATATGGGCACAACAAATTATAACCTAACGATCTGTCAGTTAACACATTATATTTTGCGACTAATATTCAAATATCGATCGAATACAAGACGTATGTCATAGTCGATCTCATGATTTGAGGAAAAGGCACTATATATATAAATAAGGTTTTTTTCTATTATGGGAAATACTTCTTGATCGATGCAGATGACCATCACATACTGCACATAATGAAACTGTCTGCTGTCATATTCTTCACATCATCCTATATCAGCTACGCAACCTAAAGTTACACCAAATAAATTACGTATAAATAAGATAATAGTGACAGCTAGATAAAAATGCAGCTTGAATTCATGGTATACTGCAGTTACTACTAATTATTAGGTCACTTTACAATATCAAGCCACTATTAACATGTTTGTACATAAAATTTGTATTTGACAGTTATTGAGAACGAACACAACAGCTTTAATTTATGTTACACTGCAGTAATCACTACTTAGTTTAAGCATATTGTCACCGAAGAACAACATTACGGCATATTAACCTGTATTTTATTGCACACAGCATGCTAATTGCTAATGATAAGATAGTATACATATAATAATAGTATGAAGAGCAATTAACTAATTATAAATCCATCGCTAATGATGTTCAGCTAATCAACAATGAATCTTTACCTTAAGGTTTATTTCAACAGAACAACCTCCTTGAAAGTGTGATGTGCAATCGAACGGTCGACCAGTAGAAACACACAAACGTCATAAACTAGTAGTCGATGTTGCACTCGAGCATTCAGTATTTGACACGATTAATAAATAATATTCAACAAACACTGTTAGCACAACACCTCGCACTTTGTCATCCAGACTCCATTTAAATCATAATTACATAAACACATAACATGTGAGATGTTTACATATCGAATCTCCAAGAGCATAGTATTATTATACATACACGTATAGCGCGAGGTTGGAAATATTGCAAGAACAGAACCGAGAGCACACACGCACGAAAAAAAAGGAAAAAAATATTAAATTATATGATTTTAAAAATTGCACTGGTGTTTATGGCATCGGTGACACTCGCTTTGTGGGTCTGTGGCACGGTTATTTCGCGATATTAATTTTTGTGTGTAACATGGCGGATGGTGTGCGGAGCGACATAACAGCCTTACGCGACGACGGCTCACACTCGACTGAAGGTAGCGACACATGGAACAGCTGATGGCTCCCTCTGTCGCAGAGTGCTTGAAGCAAGTGTGCCAACTCGAGGGGAAATAAAATAAAATACGTTATCTTATCTGTTAATGAATTCGTGGTTTATGAGTTGATAGTGCAGCGTGTTGTTTTTTTAGACATCAGACCTTGAAGATGATCCCAGATTGCTGGTTAATGTAAGTAAGGCGATCATAACCTAACCATAACCTAACATAACCCATTCTAACCAAAACATAAGCTAAAATAACCTAATCTAAGCTAACGTAAGTCAATTTACTTTTAAATAACCTAACCTAATGTATAACTAATAATTTTTGGTTTAGCCATATGATTTGTATTTTTTGTATACTGATTATATCTCTGCATCTGTGTTCGAAAAACGAAAAAAAAATCGTCGGTTCATTCATTTTTCAACCCAAAAATCGTCAAATCCAAACTTGAACAAAATCTATAAAATAAATATAATCTATTTCTGACATATTATCATATTCGTTGTCATATCCCAGATTAGTCGACATGTCCCAATTCTACGACAAATATTTTCATTAATTATTTTTTATTACAATAATTTCATTTAATCTTTAAAAAACATTTTTTATTTGAAAGTGTAAGAACGTATTCAGCGAAAAACTGTCATGTACTCGTCGTATAAAATGAAATATTTCTCGAGTTAAATTCAATATGGTGATTACAATAAAATGTTCCGCGTGTCCCATCAATATTTTGTACCTACCGACGAAATTTATAATATCTTAAATAAATGTACTCATATAAATATCTAATCAGTATCGAATAAAAATGTCACCTTCGTCTCTTAACCAACTTAAGAATGGATGACTGCAATGGCCGCTCCCTTATCTCGTCATTCTTCACAAAGTCAAACCATCACACCCTTAATATTTCTACACAGATAAATGTTCTCAATGTGTTCTCAAGTATGGTTACATTTGAGAAAAAAAAATCCCTTTGGAGTATTTTTTATATGAAATAATTCTGTCTTACTGACATTCGTATTTTTGCATGGCTGATATATGTAGATTACCTAATACATAAGGTTAGTTTTTCAGAATAAATTTTGTACTGTTAAAACACAAGTAATACAAATGGTATAAGAAATTTATTTTAAATGACAAACCATACAAATAACCAGTGTTGGCTTAAGACTTGTGGCGCCCTAGGGCAAAAAAAAAGGTGCCCTGTGTCATTTTTTTTTCTCGTGTGGCAAAAAAAAATCTTCGTATTTTTTTTGCAACAATTTACTCGTGAAAAAATATTAACAAACTAATTTTATACTAGATAAATATCAAATACACAATAAGAAAATTCTAAACAAGTTAGGTCGCTCTCTGCGCCCCGTCTCATTCTGCGCCCTAGGCCGCCGACCCACTGCGCCACCCCCTTAAATCGGCACTGCAAATAACTAGGTACATTAAATACATCTATATGTATGTATTAGAGACCTGTATGACCTGAGATTTAATATTAATATCAAAATAACATTAAGTTTATCAACTGACAATACTTGGTGAAACTGCATAATTATAATTTTTAGAATTAATTTTAATTAAAAAATTAATTAATTAAAAATATTTACTTTTGATTCACAATTTATTTTAACGATTACATGTTTCGGCCTTCCTGAAGACCATGCCACTTATTGAAGATGGTCTTTTTAATTAAAATTAATTCTAAAAATTATAAAATCAAAATCATCAGTAGCATTCAATGTCCGCTCTCCAACTGGAGAATATAGTCGTCACAAATCACCGTCAAAAAATCAGCCACCATTGTTTTCATCTCGTCCCATACTCCCATATCAAACCTTCCTTTGTTGCCCCTTCAAATACATTTTCTACATATACTTATATTTCCTGGTGGTCTTCTAGGCAGATGATGTAATGCTCTTCTGCGACATTCGAAAAACTAGCTGCAACTTTCAGATATTGCGCAGGCTATATTTATATCATGAAATCACAAAAAATTACATTAAAAAGTCATCTCCTACCACGATAGCTAGAAAATGAGAAATGATCGATTTTCTTGGCGATGGAAATGAAGGAGCTACTCTTATAGCGCCATCTCCCTCACAGCAATTTACATTTGAATTTAAATTTGATCCCTATTTAAGTACAAAATAATAGTACATACGCAAAAATAATGGAAAATATATGATTTCCCACATTTGCTTCATTATTTTGTACGTTTATAGAATGAAATATAAATATGTAAATATTTCTAAAATAATTTTACTCAAATAGTGGTGCGTCACTGATGTATATTTTGTTAAATATCTTACTATTTATTAGAATATTGGCACATAATGAAGTTTGTGCAAAGTTGTATTTGGCACATATTTACGAAAAATGAACGTTCCAATAAATAGCAAGTTATTTGGGTAAATGCTGTGGAATCGTGCTACATTTTCTTAGACGTAGTTATATCTTAGTTATGATTTTTGAGTACTTATTAACTTGAATTGTATATAGATTCGCTTGTTGCTATCATTGGTTTTTGTTTTGTTTACATTCCATCAATTGGCGCAGGTGCGACATTAGAATGAAAGTTTATATTTATGATCCGATTTAACTCATGTTCACTTTGTATGTTTGGTATAAAAAATATGTTTTATAAATTTAAATATTTTTTTTTGGGTTTGTCGTTTTCCAAGATTGTGCGCTACTCGCAATTCAAATGCTCGTATTGACCTTATAAAAAAACCTTTACAATATAATTACTTGAGGGACATGTTAACGTGCCATTATCATTATATATTGTGAAGGAGCTATAAAAATTCTTATTATCTGTAGAAATATCGACAGTATATGAGTACGTAAAATTGCAAAATGCCCATAGTATGTATGCACGGTGTAATATTACGTAAATAATTATGTACGTATAATGGAATAAAATCTAATCTTATCTAATATAATAATTTAATTATCTTTAATGATTATAAAAGTATATTTATGAATAATATTTTATTTCACTGCATAAACAAAATAAACGAAAAATAAAATGACACATTGATAACATTTCATAAATAAAAAATACCCGCCTAAAGAACTGTCAAAGCAAAGAGTTGAACCAGTATCAAAACAGATTTCCTTTCAATAGTTATACAATGCGCCGTCAGATGGTGTTAACAACACAATTCCTAAAAGGATTTATTGTATCGTAGAAACTAGATCGAGCTTAATATTAGTCTACGAACTTCACATTTGATTAAATCCCCAAATAAAGATAGGCATAAAAGTTACAAGTAAATATATTTTTATATGTACTCACCATTTTCATTGTATTAATCCAATATTCCATCATGTGCACTTTAAGATCACTTTTAACAATAAAATCACGCACTTTGTTGCTTTCGAAACGTTTCTTTCGCCACCTAAAAAAACAAAACAAAATAGTTAATCACTTTCGGAATAAGTAATAAAATTTAACATTTTAATATAATTTTTAATATTTAACGGGTTTTCAGATACGAAATATTTAAAGAAAAAAATGTTTATTGTTTTCAATACTTGTGAAATATCTTTAATTGCTTTAATGCTCAAGATTTAAAAAGATATCCCAGTAAGAAAAATATGGTTAATGACTGACCTCTTCAAAGTAAAAAGCATATCTGATTACATAAATTTATAGTAGTAGACGAATGTTTTGTCGTACATACCTCCCCTTATTTAGAAAAATCATGCGTTGGGTTTTGTAGTATTTTTCTGGGTTGTGTGTGAATGCCATAATAAAATGTAATGACGTCTGTTAAACACCACTCATATTATAGCTTAGCCATATTTGAATTTCAAATGTTTTATAATCCACGGATGTATCACATTATAAGAATACTGGGAATCGTTGAACGGGTTTTGTTTATCTTTGTCATGTATATGTATTCTAGTATTTTTTTTACAATTATCAGTTGCCCTATAAAATTATTTTTATCTTCTAGAATCTATGTTATACTAAACAAATCTTATTATTCTCAACAACTGTCCCGTATTGATTGTTTTGAGATAATATACGTCTTACATTTAAACCTAAATCTAACATTCAATACTTATTGTCGCTCGCTGGATTTATTATATTACAACAATCTAATTACATTAAATGGTAAAAATTTACACCACATCCCTTAATTGTGGCGTACAGATCGGACCTCCAGATGACTCGAGTATAATATTCTTGGTTATAACTCCTTCAATTTCTGGAATAACTTATTCCTTGTTTAAGTGTCATAATCGCTAGTTTCAACCTGTCAACTTTGTTTGCAAACTCATATAAATGTATAATATAGGTTAGTCTGCACGAAAGTAAAAAACTGATAAGGATACTATAAAAGCTTCAGTCCGGAAACGACCTCTGGTCACGACATGAACAAGTAGCTACAGTGCAAAAACTAGACGTGCGTCTTGCTGAAGAAGATAATTGTCATTACGACAACTACATCCTAAAATCTCATTTTACGAAGAAAAAAAGGATAATAAATCGAGTAAATACTACATAAATAAATTCATATTAATATCGACGACCTCACACGTAAATCTACGTTGCAAAAAGTATGTTTATTTCAGTATTTACCTTCCTAATTTATTGTACATATCTAACTTCAAAGAATGCTGTATTTATGGTAAGATTTATCTATGTATCAATATTTAAAAAAATAAGTAGTATTGACATTTATTACAATAATAATAGGTGAAAATTAAAGGTGATATATTAAAAAATACTCGTATACATATACGATTCTATTTAATTTAATACCTTTTAGTTTTTGCTCTATAAAGTGATTACTGACAGTTCTTTGTGAAACTACATAATCATACATGATATTATCTTTAAGTTCAAATATATTTAATGTCGTAGTTAATGTTAAATTGTGGGTAATGTAAAATGGTAATTATATTGGTAAACGAAATTACCAACATAATTATTTAAATCTCACCTATATAATCGAATGTTATAAAATATTTACACTTATTTTGACAATGATTCCCTATGGGAGATGTAACACGGTCAGTAATGTACAAAAATGTGAAATAAAAGCATTCTTTGAAATTTATCTTTAATTAAATTTAAATTGTGATATTATTATGTCTGTATATTGTACGGTTTATAATAAACAATAGTATAAGGAATCGTGATCAATCAAACTATTTGATTTAATAACTATTTTTTTATAAGAGTTAGAGGTGTGTTAACGAAGAATAAGTATTTTTTACATTTTATCCTCATTACAGGATATGATCGTCAGTTTTTTATAGAGAAGTAGGAAAAATGACCTAAAAGTCTGCTGCACGTTTCATAATCGTTTTCTGAGCTTTCAGTGAGCATTAGACCGCAGTGCTGGTGAGCTCTGGGCTTGAGTGAACGGCCCACAACTGGAAGTAATGCTTCTATCGCGTGACTCGGGCCGCGCTGATGTCTATGGAGAATAAAGCTTTGAACTATATTTATGCGACTAATGGGTCCCTATTGATTGAGGCCGTGGCGCCTGAATTTCAGAGCTTCAATTAAAATTTGTGGTTGAACATTTATTATAAAATTACTGTAAAAGCAGGATGCTTAGTCCTTTTAAACCCATTACTTCATAAATAGATTTGTCTATAATATTGCTCGGAACCTGTCCTTGAGACACTTTCTTTCTATGTTTTTATGGGACATTAGATGACTGATTGCAACTTTACAGCTGTTTTGCTCACCACTCTCTCACATTAAGCTATTTTCTCGTAATCTCTCCAATAACGTATCCTTGATATTCCCCATCGCGGCAATTACTCGTACTTTCCTGTCGCAAGGCCGTCTTATTTCACACTTCAGAGCAAATGGTTTTTAAAAAAATTCCGCCAAACACTAAATAATATCTGCACCCAGAGCAACTGCGAGACATTGTATATATATTTCCCAACGACTTTTAAGCCGAAAAACTTGGAGTCTTAATATAGGGTCCGCCATCTAACGTTTTTTTTTTCAACTAGTGCTTATTTCTTGAATGGTAACACTTAGCTCATGTCTGATTTAACAGATAATTAGTTTTATCCCTCCGCTAAACGAATATGGTTGTGTATACGCTTGAACAACGCTGGAAAGTATTGCGACATTACTTTGAAAATCAGGCCATTTTTCTTCGAAAATGAGCAAGGAGTGGCCGTTACAGTCAATGGCGATCGTTATCGGACCACTTTTGTTCACAAAAATTGAAGAAGAGGATATTGGCAACATTTGGTTTCAACAGGACGGCGCTACGTGCCACACAGCCGAAGCTACACAATTTTTTTTAAAAGCATTTTCAAAAAAAAAAAAGTTATTTGGCGGACCCTTTAGAAAGCAGTTTGAGGTATTTAGGTACTTTGAAAAACAACGAATTTACTAAGGCTGATGCATCAGAAAAATGTTTTGTTTTAAGTGGCAATTGAACAACTGGAATCCGGGATTAAGTAAACTTAAAAATACTTTATATAACTGACATTAATCGTAAATACAAGCTATTAGTTATTTGAAGCAACTGTGTACAACATTAAGAATTCTAATAAATATTAATTATTTTTATATTTTCTTGAGTAAATATAACATAAGAATATCACTGTTTTGCACAACAGCAAAAAATACTAAAGCTGCCTTACATATTTACAAATATCATAGATATTTCATTCGAAGCATAAAAAACTCATCTTGTGATTGGTATGTTTTTACTATTTTCATTCGTAGTGTTGCTAAAAAAGAAAAAATGTGTTGCTCTCGTACATTTTATAAGGCGTATAGTCCTGGCCGGTTATGTTTAGCCTTTCTCGCTGAAAAATTACTCAGGAAATTTTCCGGCCTAGAGTTATGACGTACATTTATTTACCTTTTAGAATTATTTAGAAACCGCGATGGAATTCTTAACACAAAGGAAATTACATGAATAAGTAATTACTTATCGAATATGACATCAAATTGTTAAGAATGGCAATCGATTTGAATACATTTTTGAATAACCTTTAAAACATTTCAATAATTGCCCCATCTTTTTGGGAAAAAAATATCTTATTGATTATAACAAAACTTATTTACTTTATTTTATTATAGTAATTGATAAAAAATGTAAAAAATCGAGTCAAAATATAGCTCTTAAATGAGCTTTCGTTTATTAAAACGACAATTAAAAAATGTATTAACATTTAAAAAAATCAGTAAATGAGTTTCGTTCTTTTACGCATAATTTCTTTGAAGAACATTTTCATATTTGTGCACACCAATTCTTTTATTAAAAAATTGTTCACATTTCATTGATAAACCTGCGCGCATTTTGTGTGATAAGTTAAAGAGGAAGAGAAATATTCTAATCTACCAAACATTAGAACCTTACAATTATCTAAAAATTTCACAAAAAATATAAATATTGTTAGTGTACATCGCAATTACGAGTATAAACAATATATTATTTCACCATTAATTTCCTTGTTGAATGTTACACTTTTATTAACTTACAATATTTCATATATTATATTTAAAAGATTAAACGTTAAAGTAAATTAATGTTCGTTGCGATTTAAACAACCGATAAACGGTTTTAAAATCTAAAATCTACGTACTTGTTTAAGTTTTGATTTAGGTAGCGGATTTTGCGGCGATATTTTGAACTTTCGTCTGTGCTTTTTTGGAAAAGCTCGCGTGCCGGTAATGAAAGCTCCTCCACCCAGTATTCTGTAATGATCCAGCAAGCTCATACAATATACCACAGGCGTAACTATTTCTTGACATTTTACGTCCATGGCCAAAATGTCTCTTGCCACAACATCCGACCCCTGTACCGTCAAAATAATATTAATTTTGCTCTAAATATAGTATTCTTCCCAACAAAGCGAAAGTAAGACCCTATTTTCTGTATTGGCCATATGCGATACACGATATTATTTTAATTATACCCGCTCCATATTTGGAGCATAAAGACATCGGAAATTGTCATTTTCAGTTCTGTAGGCTCAGATGTCTATGCGTTGTCCCAGAACACCTGTATACTCGGAGTTCCACGTGAGAATATAGATGGTTCGCTGGAGCCTCCAGAGCAAGAGTCCACGAACTTGCACACACTGTAGTACCAAAGAAATATCTGGGTGTTCAATAATCAGCATTTTAAAGGAGATCGGATGATCAGCCCGACGCTCCCGAGGCCTAGACAATTATGTTTTATCCTTGCGACCATTCCAGCTGATGATGGCATTTTGATGAATTGATGCGCCAACGGCATTAGATTACAGCCAAGCATTCATATATATATATATATATATTATTACATATAATTAATTTTACATATAATTGATCAGTTTCATTCACCACAACTGTAGTCTTAATAGGCAATTATTTACAGTTAGTAGAACAAACAAATTTGATTCTAAACTTTTTATTTATACATTTTTGGAAGGGGTTGAACCCGCCACCACTTGCATGGCACTTGTAAGCATGAATATTGCAGCAAAAACGAAAATAATTTAACAAATAGTAACTCCACTGTTGACCGTACATACCAATACCCAAAGGGTTCGGTAGGTAATGCGAATTTCTTCCGCCATTTCCCAACAGCTTCACAGAAATCAGAAATGTATATTTTTTATCACGTTCCATATTTCGTTTGCAAATTACCCAAACTTAAAATTGTTGCGGTCCGGCGGTGGGTCATTCCAATGATAAATCTACATTTCAAAACTTTAACTACCTATTAAAATCTAGTAATGTATGTTGTAGATCAATTCAGCTTGCAAATAAAATACGAGTACCTTTATTCGTGCATTATTTAATTTATTCAAATGACTTTTATCGAATAAAGCTAGGAGCATTCAAAATGGCCGCCAGAGAATACCAACAAATGATATTGACAAGTAATGAAAAATAGAGCATGAAATAAGTTTGTGATTATTATTGGCAACATTTCTTTTTTTAAATCCTAGAGTTTTTGTGTCGGATTGTTTTAAGCGTGGTGAAGAACTGTTTCTTTATCTAGTACAAGATACATATATTGAAATGAGTCAATGGATTATTACATTGTGGAGGCATTCGTTAAATCACCATACCAACATTCAGAGTGTGCTGAAGAGGTTTGGAGGAGACTTGTGATTCGTAGGAAAGCATTGGTGCTACGAAGCTCACTCATAATAATGTAGCTATGCTTACTTACTATTGATATCATATAACAATCACAGTAAATGAAGCAAATTGTATTTTTATGATTATTTTCTTCTTTATATCTGTATATGACAGTATTTTCTTACTTAATCCATCATATGACCTAAGCAGGCATATACCCATACATATGAATTTATGTTTAATATTAAAGAAAAAAAAAAGTTTAATAAAACTATTTTTATAACTGAACATATTTTTAATAACGTAAAGGTTATCAACTGAAAATACTTGGTGAAACTGCATTATCATACATATATATAAATGTATATATATATATATTTTAAATTAACAAATTAATAATGTTCAGTTTTGATTTCACATTTATTTTTAAGTGATAACATGTTTTGAACTCCCTGGAGTCCATCTTCAATAAATGTTAAGCTATAGGGTCCGCCAAATAACTTATTTTTTTGAAAATGGGGCGTAAAACATCGAGTGTAGCTTCGGCTGTGTGGCACGTAGCGCCGTCCTGTTGAAACCAAATGTTGCTAATATCCTCCTCTTCAATTTTTGTAAATAAAAATGGCCCGATAACGATCGCTATTGACTGTAACGGCCACTCCTTGCTCATTTTCGAAGAAAAATGGCCTAATTTTCAAAGTAATGTCGCAATATCTCCCAGCGTTGTTTAAGCGTATACTTAACCATATTCGTTCAGCGGAAGAATAAAACTAATTATCTGTCAAATCACACATGAACTAAGTGTTACCATTCACGAAATAAACACTAGTTGAAAAAAAAACGTTAGATGGCGGACCCGTTATAAGCTGACAGTCGCATATGTAGGTAAGAGATGTCCAAGTATTATTTCTTACGTTAGTACACACATATTTACAGAATGTATGTGTGCGGGTTAAAATTATAAGTTATATTTTGTTACTTTTTACTTTGATTGAATTAAACATACACCAAAGTAATATACATATTACCAGAAACCAAAAAAATATTGCTTGTGAAAAATATAGTCAAAAAAAATATATAGAGTAGTAATACAAGTTAGTATTTACACTGTTAAGAAACATACGATTACACATTTATACACACGGTAGTGAAAATAAGAAGAAGTCTATTGAATTTAATATTTTCTATAAAATCGATAGACAAATATAACTGAGACTTCTAGATATATAATGTAGTGGAAAAAAGACACATATATCTTTATTATATATCTCTTGACATATAATAATAGTCGAAACACATAATAGACTATCACGGAAACGGGAAAAAAACTTTCGACTTTTTATTGAAAAACATGAAAATGTTTTCTACCAATTGCGATAGTGCCGATACTTCTCATAGGCACCAATACAATACGAAAAACTATAAAATAGTAATTTTGATTGGCAAATTAATTGTGATTGACCATTTAGTAATTGTCGATACATATCTCGGTATTTCATGTTGCCAAAAGTATATTTACGTGTTTGCTGATTGCCCTCACACAAAAAAATGACCGAAAGAAAATTCTATTCGTACTTTTCAGCGACATTTAAGATTCTTTAGCCATGTTTTCTTTACTCTAAAAAAGCTACATTGTATATATTTTTAAATCATACTATTATTATATGTTATATACACTATATTCGTCACTATTTTGTAACATAGGCCTACTCCTATCTGCTGCCAGAGACTTTGTAATCCGAATCGTATTTAAATACGTTCTGCGACATTAAGTTCACAAAACGAATTTTTCACTTTAAATTAAAAAAAAACGAAAATGACTTAAAAACACATATTTTTACTGCATTTTCGCATGCAAAGCAATACACAAACGAAAAAAATGTTTTGGTACATTGCGTCCAAAAAAATGTTCTATAAATTTTGTGGAACAATCCTGTGTTTGTGGAAATGTTATCCACGTTCCATAAATCATTATATCAGTTGATAGTACGTGCCCATTCATACATTCTTAATATTACAAATATTTCAGTAAATATAGAATTTTTGGCAAGATTATTTTTCTTCTACTTACGTACGTGCCAACAAATATCGTAATTCAACATCCATTCCTATAAACATAAAATTATATATTTTCATCTATTTGAATGTATGGACTACAGTTTTTTCTTTCAATACATTATGCACAGTCTTAGGATCGATATGTTTATAGGTTAAAAAAGCTGCAGTCATAATACATACATTTTAAACTTTAACCTTTTCGATTCACAAAAAGTAACAATCAGGTCTACAGGAGCTTTACAGTATTTACAATGGAAACGATTATTTTAAAGTCCAAGCTTTTCAAATGATCATGAATGGTAAAATTCGATAAATATGTTTATTTCTTATGAAACACTGTTTTTACTTGGCCTCTATTTCTATGTTCAGTAACTAATTCAAGGTTTTGGCAGTAAGCTAAATCAATTGGCAGTAAATAAAATTAATCGGCAGTAGACTAAATAAATTGGCAGTATCCACTGTATCAGTATGAATGTGGTCAGTTATAAAATTAAAATAGCAGTAATATATTCTATATTGGTAAAAAAATGTAAAATTAATTAATGATTTACCCATGAAATGGATACCTAACCTAACTTTTTATTGATTACCATTCATTAATTATTTCCTACCAATTTATTAGTTTTCTACTGCCGATTAATATTTTTCTACTGCTTAATTATTGTTTTTTACTTACCTTTTTAGTTTTTTATTACTGACTATTTGCTAAATAATTACTTCCCATTAATTGAATTAAATAATGCCAAAACGATTAGTTGCCTTTTTACTTTGTTTCTAGTCATAAAGGTTAAGTATGTATGCCGAAAATACTAATTTTTATTTTACAAATTTGAAAGGTACCAAAAACTATTTACCTAAAACGTAAAATCGATGCAATTTTTTTGCAAGCTGACCTTTATATCAAAATATATAACAGCTGTAAAAATATTTAAAGATTATAAGGCTTCCTCATAATATTCTTAATAACTTATATATTCGCATAGATTAAACATAATTATTATGTTTAACCCAAAGACTGAAGTATTAATTGAATGTTATATTGTGTATCATATTCATGGAAATACAAAAACATATATGAAAAATAAATTCACACTTAAATACATATTGGTATTTTTTTTAGGTTAAGCACTTGCAAGCAAGTGAGTATAGTATTTCATCAAGATAGATTTCAATTATGAAATGGACAAAACGGACAAGGTTTTCAAGACAGTCAACTTGGGAAGATTTTAGAAAGACTAATTAATTATTGCAAATATTCATATCATGCTCCATGAATCGACACAAATATTTTACTGTTTTAGGCGGTCTCATGATTTGTCATCAACTGAAAGATTACTTAATATTTTCGATCTACTCTAATCTATTTGTATGTACTATACAATATTCGTAAATATTTTTTTGCATAAATGTTAATAAACAAATTACTTTTAAACTCTTCGTGTGTTTTCTTCTGTCTTGGTGTACAATTAAAAGAACAAAAAAAAGTAAAACTATTGTTTCATATTTTACTGTTTTGTAACTATCGTTTAACAATTTACCTAACTAACTGAACCATAGTCATCAATAAATTTTAGTTAATAAAAAACTAAGAAGACAATATCTGCTGTGAATAAAATATGTTATTTCATTATAAACCAGATTTTTTCCGATAACCGTTCCATAGCTGGAGCTTATGACCACCACAAATCACCACATTTCTTGTCGAATCATATATATACCTGAAGTACCACATAGTACATATATACTTTACACTTTTTCCAACGGTTTCTAGAGCTCGTTGGCTTAACACGAATGCTGTTGTAGTATTTAAGACATATTTGACCTTTTGTTAATTAGCATTTTTAAGGAGATCGTAGATTACCCCGATGCTTCCTAGGCCTAGACAATTTAGTTTAAGGCGTCTTAACTTAAAATACATTAGAAAAATATGGTATCGTATTCCGTAGTCCATGAGAGCGTATTTTTTTACTGAACACAATTTATCATTATAACTACTCATTGAATATTTCATCATAAATTTAATTAAAGCTCTTATGTAAATCCTAATTTTCTTCACTGTACCACCTCATCGATTCAGAAGACTTTCATGGCAGCCGATTATCTCCTTTACAGTCTTTTTACATTTAGGTTTGTAGCCTGGAATGGCCGCATTTGTCCAGAGGCTGTGTGTCCATTGGGAAATATCTCCGGGCTATTGGTTCCATTACGTATTCAATTATTCTTATTTCATCCCTTACAAGCCTGTTTCTTCGTAACAAAAATAGCTTCAAATGAAAACATAGGTATTTAAAACATAGGTAGTCCTAGCACGGTCTTTGGCAATCGGGCTTTCAGCTACGCTGCACCAATGGCCTGGAACTCACTACCGGAAAGCATAAGAGAGCTTAAAGCGGAGGCATCCTTCAGAAGCAGACTCAAGACCCACCTTTTTACTCAGAGAGGCAAAGAAGCGCTTTTGGAATGATCATTCGATCATAAAAGAGCGCTATACAAATACTAATATAATAATAATAATAATTGCGGTAAAATTGTACTCGAATAACAAAGTGTATTCGTGTTTATACTTAATGCACATAAATAGTTTAGTTAGTTTAGATTTGAAACTGTGACTTTTCCATTGAAAGTCTAGAAAGAGAACTTAATTTCAATTTTCAATTATTTAAAAAGTATTATTTATGATTCACGAAGAACCTAATTTTTCTTCCTTCCACTCCACAGTAGTCCAGTAATTAGATCGATAAATCCTTAAGTAATATATCTAATTTTTAATAATACACTTTTTGCATTTTCTTAGTATTATTATTATTTTGAATATTAGATTGTACTACATAGACGAAAAAAACCTGAACGAAAGGTGGAAGCATTATTTTACATATTATCTTGAGTTTGTTGTACATATGAAGTTGCAGGCGAGCATTCTACCACTGAACGGCGGGTAAAGCTCAATGGTCAAAGCTTTTGCTTTCCAAGCCAATGGTAAAAACCAAAAAAATTAAAAAATAATCCATTTCTGAGCTCCCAAATACCCCCGGTTGGTGTGAATTTGATCCCTCACCCGTAAAATGCCAGTCATAGCTTATTAATTAAAATTGAAGATTGACTAAAGTCGTCCCGTGAAGACCACCTATTCATAGTAAAATTCCTGAAATAATAAGGTTGATGCGTGAATCTCGGGCTGTAGTCTAAAAACGATTCGTGAAATATTTATAATATACATGTAGGTACGAGTATACATTGTAATTTTTCATTTCATATTTTTGACACATAAAAGAAATACACATAAGCTAAAAATAGACTGGCGATTTCGATCGTACATATTTGATATTTGAAGTGTCGAATTTTACAACGGAGCTATTTTGAATTACAAATTACCTCCCGCCTTGAAGTTATAACCCATCCATCAACCTCATTGTATTTGTTACTTAGGCATGTTAGAAAATCTACAAATCGAAATTATTAAGTCTAGCTTGCTTATCGATAATGCTTTGATACTCTTTTTAAATATGAGACAAACTGTATATCAGAATTACACGAAAAAAAACAGTTTATTATTGTCTGTTAATAACCCGTCAATCATGCTGAAAATTTAACTTTTCAACTAAAGTTTTCGGAACTAAAAATACAATATGAAGATATGTATATTTAAATAAATGTTGTTCTCTGAACATTATATGAATTAGTTCAAAAGTCATTTTTAAGAGCTACTGTATTTTTAAATTAAAATTGCGGCCACATTGTGTGCCATGACGCTATCATTCACGACATAGATGTGTTCATGTTGTTTCCGTAGTAGAAGGATTGGCCGGCATTGTAAATAACCGTTTCCAGGGGGCACCACGCGGAGGTTCCTTCTTTGCTCCCCTAAGATAGGTTTGAGAAGAGACAAATAACGGGAGCAGCTTTTGTAGACCTAACCGCTGCCTATGACACAGTCCACCACAAAACCCTCCTGCTTAAACTACAGAATATTACCCATGATGCAACTATTACTAATGTAATAGCAACTATGCTACAGAACCGTAGATTTTATGTTGATCATGAAGGTAAGCGTAGCAGATGGCGCACAAACAAAAATGGACTGCCTCAAGGAAGCGTGTTAGCGCCCTTACTCTTCAATGTCTACACAAACGACCAGCTAATACTGAACAATACCAGATCTTTCATCTACGCAGATGACTTGGCTCTCACAGCATAAGGGGTCTCTTTCGAGGAAGTAGAAACCCAGCTTACTAAAGCTCTCACAACCCTCTCTTCGTACTACCACCAAAATCGACTACAGCCAAACCCAAGCAAGACCCAAGTCTGCGCCTTTCATCTCAATAACAGACTTGCCAAGAGAAAGCTACACATCACCTGGAACGACTTGGTGTTAGAGCACTACGACACACCTAAATACCTAGGGGTCAAGCTGGATAGGACCCTCACTTATCAGAAACACTGTCAGTCTGTTATGCAAAAGGTGTCCACCAGAAACAACCTACTCCGAAAAGTGGCATGAACGAAGTGGGGAGCCCAAACAAACCTGATCCGCACAAATGCTCTAGCTCTCTGTTTCTCTGCTGGCGAGTATGCTGCGCCAGTTTGGGCGAGGTCTGACCATACCAAGAAAGTGGATATTGCTCTGAATGAAACGTGCCGGGTGGTTACGGGGTGCCTAAAACCTACCCCAATATCAAAGCTATATCAACTCTCGGGCATTGCCCCACCAAACATACGGCGAGAAGTTACTACCAAGAAGGAGCTCACCAAAGCAACCCGCGACGCACTCCACCCTATGTTTGGGTACCAAAAGATAACCACACGGCTCAAATCAAGAAGAAGTTTCCTACAGTCGACAACGGAACTGGTGATACCTGAGGCCACCCTGCGGCTGAACATGTGGAGAAGCGCAACTGAGGGGAATCAGTGCCGGCTCTAGACCTTGCGGCGCCCCAGGGCAAAAAAATGTCACGCCCCCCCCCCTATTTTTTCTTATTAATTTGGTTATTTATTTTTGCCTAAAAAAAACATTACTTCTAAAAATTCTCTTTTCTGACCTTTTTATCCGCAATTTTTTTCATTTACGGCAAAAAATCAAATTTTTTAGCTATATAGTTTTCAATTGATAAGGTTTCTAAACTACAAAGCCCATTTTGTGACAGAGGGGACCTCAGATATGTTTGGCTTAGTTTTAATTTTGAAAATCTACGTTCTCCGCTTGCTACGGTTACAGGTAATGTTAATAAAATTCTTATAGGCTTAAATTCTTACATATATTTATATATATGTATATTAAATTTGGCGTTTCATGCGTCTTAGCCATTTCGGTAATTTAAATACTGACTCGATTTGTAAATTACTTGCCAAATTCTTGGAGGTATAAATAGCTTTTTTAAGCACACTTTTCTTATAATTTTCTATAAACCAGTAAAAAAAATCAGCATATTTGCATGTTTTGCAATTCGTGATGTTATATATGATATATTTTGTGATGTTGTTTTGAGTAAATGTGTAAATGTTGTTAACATTTTGCTAACAACATTTATTTAAAAAATAATATCATTCCAAGCAGTTATAAAACTAAAATCATTAAATTACCCTGCCAGTGTAATTGCTTCGTGTATTATTCTTGAATCAGATCATTCTGTTTCAGATAACGTAATTAAAGCATCGTGGACATCCCCAATTTGATAGTGCAGTGCTTTAATACTTGTTAGTTTTGCTTCCCAACGCGTGTCACTAGGTTTCAGTAAGAATAACGGTTAGTAATATACCTATTTAGGTATAATACTAACCGTCGCTTTGTCCAAGCATAGGCGTCATATAAAAAACCAAATGATTGATGTTCAAAATGTGTTTTTGATGACCTCTACAGCTTCTGATTTTAAGTACAAATTTAGTTAACATCCTAATCAGAGTTTCACTTAGACCCAAACCGGCAGTATCTTTAATAGGATAAAAACAAATAAATTCTATAATAAAGTAAGAAATCCTATTCTAAATATAATTTTAAAGTACTCCGAAATTAAATTGAATTGATATTTACAATAATTAAACCGTATATACAGGTACCCTTAAAAATATATATAAAATTGAATATATAGAATGTATAATACGATAAGTTTTTCGATTATCAGTGATCAATTAATGAAAAAGCTTAAATATTTTTTTTCATAAAATGGTTTTGAGTTTACTTTTAACTTAGGTAATTTATATCTTATAATATAAATGTATGAATAATGACTTTCTTAAAACAATAAATTAATATAATAAATAAATGAATTAATAATAAAAAAACTGAACTAAATTTAAAAAACACGAAATTGTAACGAAATAAAATATTTACAATAATTAAACCGAATATACAGTTAAACATAAGAAGTATATCAAATATATATGTTTTATATAAATAAAAAAAACTATTTGTAGATAGAACAATAAATACTTTTGAATATAATAAGTAAATTATATCTAATAACAAAAACGTATCAAAAATTGGACAAATAATTATAAATAATAATTAACCAAATTTGTAATTATTAAAAAAAGCTTTGAAATTATTATTCTCTGAAATTCTATATTGAATAATAGAGCACTTTGCAAATTTAAATATATAACACATTAAATTACGCCATCCTCAACAGAATAATTCAAATAATGCACCTTTTTGCAAACAATAGATTTTGAATCCCTACCCCAAGCCGGATGCAAGTACTAAAATATTGTTTACAACTACGGTGGTCTTCTTCTTCTTCTTCGTGTCAGCGACGTCAAATTATTTTTTCCCAATATCTCGCAACATTGAAAGCTCGTGTGTTGCCCAGCATTAGGTCCTGAGATGTGCAACTTGTTGGGCACATGGAACAGCATCGTAGGTGTGAGGCGGTCTGCAGGTCTCCGCAGTCGCACAATAGTGTCTCTCCCTGCCGAAGCATTCCCCACCGCTCGAGGTTGTCCTTTGTTCTACCAACTCCGGTTCTTAATCTGTTTAGGGATTTCCAGGTCGGCCAGTTAAGGCTCTTGCCAGTTGGGAGGCCTTCCTTTGGAGTAATGAAATCCTCTGGTGCGATCTGTTGCCAGAGTTGGAGTCTCTCATTTTCAGGGCCGGATGTGAGAGGTTGTGTGGATTTCAGAAAGCTGCTTCGAGACTTCAATCTTGGTGTTGCGGGTATCTGATTATACAAGCAGTGGGACGGTTGGTTGATTGCCTTACGCATTTTTTCGGCGCATATGACTTTGCGTCTTATGTTCGGTGGTGCGATACCAGCCAAGGGGTATAGTTTAGAAATAGGTGTTGGCTTGAGGCAGCCTGTGACGACTCTGCATGCATCATTCAGGGCAGTATCCACTTGATTACAGTGGGCTGATCGACCCCACACTGGTGCCGCATATTCTCCGGCTGAGAAACAAAGTGCTAAAGCTGAGGTACGAGCGTACGAGGTACGAGGGGAGCATGAAAAGAACCTCCACGCGGTGCCCCCTGGAAACGGAATTTTGGACTTCCTCTTCCGGCCAATCTTTTCAACCCAGCGACAGCAAAAACAAAATGAGAAGCAGCAAACCAGTTCTCACTACCATGTCCATCAACATAGAAGGACTATCTTCCTGCAAAGAAGGCGGTCAAAGTAAGTTACCTTTTAGCGACAATACGTAATAAAAATATCCGAAATGCCGACAGAGTCATAAATGGGTCATAAGATTCAAAGTGTATTTTTGTTTTCTATTTGAACAATGTTTGTTATTTCATATTTACTTCTTCGAAAACAATTTATGAATCGATGTTCAAGCAAGTGCGGTGAATGACTATTAATGCTTACTTCTCCGAAAAACAAATCTTCGTAGTAACTAAGTGTGGGAATATTTGGAATATTTTGCTTCATTTCAAATTCCACAATCTACGAAAGGGCGCAAAAGAAAAAAACTAAACAGGTTGCCCTTAGCGCCCTTAGATCATTTGGCGCCCTAGGCCGTTGACCGACCTCGCCCCCCACCTAAAACCGGCACTGAGGGGAATACTTGGATTGCCCCGAAAGAGGACCTAGCCCCTGGAGATGATCAAGGGTGGAATATACGGAGGTCCCTTAACAGACTTCGGACTGGAGTATGCAAGACGAGGACACAAATGAAAGCCTGGAAGTTTTACAGTCATATTCATAATGAGAAAAATAACCATCTAATTTTCTATGTTTATTTCATTATTAGTACAAATACGGTGGATAATTTACGTAACTATTTCATTTAGTATTATATTAAATTGTCTGAGTAGTTGTACCCAATATGAATGTTCATTAATCTTGTATATGACAAAAAGTTGCAAGAAGTAATATATTTCTTACAATGTTTCTTTCAGATTTGTTCCTGTTCTATATTTCTTCGTGTCTGGTAAAAATGGCAGTAGCTCATAAACTCCGAGTTCTACAATTTACGATCGTCCGTCAAGAGAACAGTAAAAGCGAGCATTTCCTTTGCATATTTTATAACCATGCAGCTGATTTAAAGCCGTATCCTATAAAAGGAAAATCTTTGATAGCATTTTCCATCCCTCAATGCCTCTCATAAGTCTGAAACGAACACGATTAATTTTCGGTAAGAACATCCATCATTCGTGCGTCATCGGCTTACAAGAAAACTGCCCATTAACTGTATCGCAGTACCCAGTGGCTACTAACTACAGTAACTTTAATGAGAGATTGACGTTCCCAGATAACTTTATTGCCTCATCAGGTAAAAGGTTTATTTCAACACACACCAATTATGTATAAACAGAACTCTATTTGTTGCTAGAAAACGATAAAAATCATACTTAAAATAAATACGCTAAACATTATTTAGATAGAATGTATGAAGGTCAATTACTGAACAACCTACTGGGACGTACATGGACATTATAAATATTTTCAGAACCATTACTATGAAAAACCTTCTAATTACAATTCAGTGATAAAGAACGACTCGTGGGATATCAGTAGGCATTCCAAGTGTCAACCTTGTGTTATTCGCTAAACGTTTTTGAATTTTCACAACTATTATACTCGTATGATGATTTATTGAAATTCATAATTTCCGTATATGTATTA
The DNA here is from genome assembly GCA_022606575.1 of Glossosoma conforme. Taxonomy (NCBI): domain Eukaryota; kingdom Metazoa; phylum Arthropoda; class Insecta; order Trichoptera; family Glossosomatidae; genus Glossosoma; species Glossosoma conforme. The sequence goes on from JAGTXR010000048.1 coordinate 1,037,277, forward strand.
TATTTACACAGTATCTGTATATAATGTTATTTATATTGATTACATATATAAGAAGCTAACTTAATTCCTAGAAATATTAAGCCGTGGTTATTATTTTAATATTATGTAGCAAGAAATATATCTTTATTTTTTATAGATTATATATTATTAATCAAATTTCTTTGTGATCAATTGATCTTTTACTTTGGATGAAAAAATGATATATAAAGAAGGATGAGATATTATTTGAAATATTTTTCAATGGAAGGATGAGATGTTGTTCGGAATGTTTTTTCTTGCGGGAAACCGATATAAGGACCAATTTTTGAATGGTTTATTTATTATATTTAGAGGCTTCCCCATTCACTCTAGATTTTTATGAGACTTACTGTGCATGGGTGGTTTTCAGGATGACTTTTATTTATTAAATTATTTTATTATTGATTTGACAGACGTTTTTACTTGAAGGGGATCAGTCTTACACATGTAATAATAAATATTTCTGTACATAAAATCCAAAAATATATATATATGCTCTTTAGAAGAAATGAGTTGAAAACTGTGAAAAAAAATAACTTTCGGGCTGTTAATACATGATTTATGTTATTTAATCGTTGATAGCACTAATTTGCAAAAAACGTTTTTGGCTATGATTACTTATTCTATGGGTGTCATGTACATTTTTCCTTATTCAATGATTTTATAAAAGTCTACGTTTTAACAGAGATATATTTTGGATTATTTAAAGCTGATTACTTACTGTCGGTATGAAACATTTATTTTTAACGACAGTCTACAAATGAGCACAAGTATATTTTGAATAATTATTTGTATCATTCGCTTCGTACATACATTGTTAAATTGAAGTATTACCTTGTTTTTGAGTGACGTATATTGCTTTATTAAGTATTATTTCACTGCGGATATTGTTGTGATGATCAGTCAATAAAGTGTGGGCGAGCACTAAACATTAATGCGGCACGGACCAGTCGATAAACTTCACCTGATATTAATATTTCTGGTACGCGTGGGAGCCGAGGAATTATTGTTCAGTCTCGATGCGACTTCGCGGACCGAGCTCACGTTTACGACTGGCGCGATATAAAACTTTCAGCGTTTCAGGATCGCAGGGGTTTCAACCATGAAGAAAAGCAGCGGTGAAAAACAGGCCCGTTTTTAAAAATAAACATGAAAAAGAGAAAACGCAGAATAATTTGCTGCCAAATTCATTAAAATGATACAAGTATTAAGACATTTGATAAACTCCTAATTCAAAAGAGTCTCGATATATACGTTATAGTGTGTGACGTTGGCTTCAAAACTCTTAGCAAACGGGAACGAAAAGTTCCGTAAAACTAATCAACGTTATATTAAGATTCGAATTTAGAACAGATTTGAATTTTTTTTTTTTTATATTTTTTTTTCAGTTGTGTTCAATTGTTTCCCAATGTTTTTTATTCTTCGTATATAAGTGTGTCGTCAAAAATGGTAGGAAGCAAAAGTGATTCTCTTGGACCACTCATTTCGTAGTTTAAGGTATTTTTTATATGATCTTTTATTTCAAATAAATAAGTGTAGCCTCTAGTTTCATGGTTCTTTTAATAATACTCATTTGTATCAGCGCAACAACTTTTATGTTCTTTGCGGACACTAATTTTTGACACACAGCTAAATGAATAAACGCTGATTATTGGTTTTCCCAGTTTCGTGATTGGTAGAGACCCGTATTTTGAGCATCTATTTTTTTTCAAAATTAGCGCTATGGAGCATTTAAAAACATGGCTTTTAGCATCTATTTTAGCATCTATTTTAGCATCTATTTTTGTATGACACAAATATCAAATAATTATCAATTATACTATGTTTTAACATTTATTTATTAAAATAATGACAAATACACATAAATATTATAAATAATTTTTAAACGTCCTAACACATTAAACAAAATAATACCAAAATAGGGCAATCATCAAAATATAAATTCAATTATTGAAATTTTCAGGAATGAACTCTTACAGTCACCAAGTTCATTTATAGGAAATTTGAGGAGAAACCGATAACGAGGTTTAATGAAGTTTTCTGCTTAGTCTCCATAATATAAATAAAAAAGGGTTATATATATAATCGTGTCGGAAACAACAGGTTCAGATCCTGTCTGCCCAGAAGTGGGCGACGTCGATGGCGTTACTTCTGGCCATCATCAGGTCTTCCTGGGTGCAGCCACTCGGGCACAGCGCACACTCCAGAAGGTGTGACAGGGTCTGCTCCACGCCGCAGTCACATTCAGTCGGTCCGCTGTAAAACTGCCAGGCCCTCATTTGTGTCCTCGTCTTGCATACTCCGGTCCGAAGTCTGTTAAGGGACCTCCATATATTCCACCCTTGGTCATGTCCAGGGGCTAAAAAAAGGGTTAAAATGTACACTATTGAATTTTTTGTTATAAACAATAATATCTAAGTAATATTTCTTAAAATTAATCATGGTGCCTGTTTCAATGGATGAATTTTTTAGATTAGTGCGTCAATCAGTTACTATTCAATAAGATTTGCTAAAGAATCTTTCAACATCAACACTATTTACTGTACACCAAATTGATTTGATAGCAGTACAACTAAAATTTTCATTCTTAACTTTTGTGGCCAATAAAAGTTGTAAAATATCTGGTTTTAAATCACATTTTATAATTTACAAAATTTTGATATCCTTCTATACATTGAGATTCTGATTATAAATTAAATAATGGCAAGTTCTTGTTAAACATTAATGGTAAATTTTGAACCGCTACTGATGAATTAAAAAGTTGACTCAAAGTTTCGTAATATAAATTGGTCTTATTTATCACTAAATAAGACTCAAGTTTAAGACTTTTTTAGCAGTTTCAGTTAAATAAAATTCCAGGTTATTTTTTAATTGTTTCACTAGTGAATGAAATTATTTGTATTGTTTCAACAGAAAAAAACTCCATTAATATGATATTGTAGGCTCCATTTTATGTTGTCAATTTCCTCCCATAATTAATATGCAAAAGGATATGTATGGGCAATGTTATCAGTGTAAAAGTATTGCCACAGGCGATGTAAAGCGTTTCCATATAAGATAGTATGTAAAAATCTTTCATTTTATATTTATAACGTCGAAATTAATTCCATAAAACAAGAAAATTGAGATTTTAGCATCTATTGGCATATTCTATCAAATTCGCATTTATTAGCATCTATTCAGAATTTTAGCATCTATTTCGCATCTATTTCAAAATGCTAAAAATACGGGTCTCTAGTGATTGGGTATGCCTTTTGAGGACAGATTAAACTCATTTGATTTACTTACATATCCTAGGTGCTGCCATTGCATTCTTTCCAGACCTCAAAACACATTCTATGATGTTTTAATACAAATATATGTTAATTTTTTAATTTTTATTAGAATATTATTTTATTATTTCAATATTCTAATCTACTTTTATAGATCATTGACTATATTACAATATTATCATTACTTAAATATACATATACTAAACATAAAATTCTTTTTTCAACGCGTCAATCCAAGCACAAAAATAACGGCAGAAGCGGGATGCGAACCGCGGACTTTGGAAACCAGCAATGCCCAGGTATTCATACCGCTCGGCGAATCGCGCCATTACTATGCCTAGACCGACCCGCGATGAAACTAGTATTTATATCATTGTTATTATCGTACAACAGATGTCGCCATAGTATATATTCAAAGTATGTATATTTTTATTATTATTCTATCAGTATTCATTTATTCACAAGCTTAATATCATTACTTTCCGGTAGTCTATTTATTTTAGTAAGTACCACTCGGGTCTCGAACCAAACTATAGACTGAATGGATGTGAAACGACTACTTATAGTTCCGACTCGGACTTTATAACCAATCATTTACCTGTGTTACTGATGGATAATTTTTACCTTCTTGATATTGTCTCAAGGAGACATTATTAATTAATTTTTTAATTTTTATTAGAATATTATTTTATTATTTCAATATTCTAATCTACTTTTATAGATCATTGACTATATTACAATATTATCATTACTTAAATATACATATACTAAACATAAAATTCTTTTTTCAACGCGTCAATCCAAGCACAAAAATAACGAATATATTTCTTGATTTGAATATATACTATGGCGACATCTGTTGTACGATAATAACAATGATATAAATACTAGTTTCATCGCGGGTCGGTCTAGGCATAGTAATGGCGCGATTCGCCGAGCGGTATGAATACCTGGGCATTGCTGGTTTCCAAAGTCCGCGGTTCGCATCCCGCTTCTGCCGTTATTTTTGTGCTTGGATTGACGCGTTGAAAAAAGAATTTTATGTTTAGTATATGTATATTTAAGTAACAAATATATGTATTTTTCGATGTATTTCTATTATATTTGCTCGTATGTTGAGGAAAGTCGTGCAGTCTTAGTAGCTTGTAAAAGGAATGCTTTCGTCCATACTAATTTTACTATTATTTTAGAGAGATAATATATCTTCCTTTTCCATCTCTTTTTCATCAGTGACAGTGATTCTAACTTATTTCAGAGGATCTTTTCTACAATAATTATAATAACATTACATGAAAATATTAAATTTTGACCCTAAATTACTAGTACGGACCTTTTGAATTAGAAAACAGCACGCGAAGAATGCAGAGTTTTATGATTAGTTTAGTTCCCGAAATCACGTTTTAATTTTTTTATATTGCGTAATTTGATGAAATTGAAGGTGCAGCTTTATATATTATTTATATCTACTCTGTTGATCCACCTATTTCATAAGTCTATTAAGCTAAACATTATCACTCTTTTGACGGCCTTGTTATCAACTCGTTCAATTAAAAATAAGCATATGTATAGTATATGTATATGTACCCGTACTTACCGTCTTACAAAGTAGTAAAGTAGTATATATCTGTCATACACACAACAACTAAATGCGACAAAAAATCAATAAAAAATATACGTAAATGAACTTTACTAACAAAACAAAAATAACCGGAACACAAATTGCTCTTACAACATTTTGGCTTTAAGCTACGAAGTAATTTATTAAATAATATAGAACTGAAATGGTACCTATAAATATCGTATTTTAATTGATTTATATCTATCACCTAGAGATTTTAAAGTGCCTGTATTTCTTTGTTTATTAACTAATTCAAGGTTTTGGCAGCAAGTTAAATCAATTGTCAGTATCCACGGTGTCAGTATAAATATGGTATAAGCGTCACATAATCTATTAAATTAACCCTTAATTAGTCGCACCAAGAAAAAACACGCAACTGCTAGCATGGGGTCACAGGTGACCCCAAATTGTAAGATTTTTTATTATTGTTTATGAAATATATAAGTAAATAAAACTTGTTTATTATTAAAGTGCTTTAATAATACTATTATATTTAAAAGAAATAAAACTAACTTAATATCTAATTAAACAAATACAAGCTAAATTAAAAGAAATTCGGGAAGCGGCAAGTGTTTAATTTTTGAATTCGAGCTTTTTTTGACCCTATGCGACTAATTAAGGGTTAAATGAATATACCATCTAGCGGTAGTTTTATGCAACTACGGATATACATCAGTAGCTCTGAACCAGTGCTACACATACCACATATTTTCTCATACAATTAAACCAGGATGATTTCGGCGTTCCGCGAACAGACCTTATTATTTGTGACCTCAATGTGTTCCTCGACTCCAAAAATGTTGAGAATCACTGATCTATATAATGTTAAGAACAAGAGGTTGATGATTCAGTTAGTCGCAATCTCAAGTAGAATATAGAAACTATAGTTTATTTCTGGCTCAAAAAAATAAATAAATTATATTTACATATTTGTTATAGCAGCATCTTTCTAGTGACCTTGAACTCAACTGATATTAAAATCGTCAGGGAACTGAAGATAAATGGCGGTTCTAAGCAACAAGCAAGAAACCGAAGCTTCAGTTTTCCAAAATACATTGAGAAGATCACAGACACCAAAAGAATTGAAGGAAGAAGATTGTGGTAAAGATGTATTCCTAAAAGTTAATTAGGTAGGTATATTGGCTGACTCATACCTACTAGATCAGCGGTCGGGGAACCGGGGTAAATTACCCCAAATGGGGTAAAAATATGTCCTCTGGGGTAATAAGGAAATTTTTCTAGTTTGGTATTTCATAAAACTTACTATTTTCATGCAACTTTTTTGTTATTTTCCGTCTAAATTTATTCAATAAATAATGTTTATTTAAATATACATTGATTGTCTTCTTTGCGAAATGGGGGAAGGGGTAATATCGACATAAGCAAAGATATTTTGTGGTAATATCGACTTACGCAAACATATTTTGGGGTAATATCGACTTACGCAAAAATATTTTGGGGTAATGGTTAAAAAAGTTCCCCGACCGCTGTACTAGATGGAAGGCACTCACTGGGTGCAAGAGGACTATTTTTTATATCAATCTTAGCAGCATACTTGAGGCAACAAGACATTTCAATTGAAGAGATGTCATTTGTACACAAAACCAAACCATTTGCAGCTATCTTCAGCCATATCAATGTTTTTATTAAGATACATTTGTTTTTACTCTTTTGATAGGCAAGCTTATTTATTCAAAATGATAAAGAACTTAACAAGTTTTTAGAATAAATCAAAATAATCACCCTCTTATAAGCTTCAATTATTTTTTTGAAAGATATATAAATTAGAATATATAGTATATTGTATATGGACGCTTCACTTTCTTTTATAGGGGCAATTCTGTAATGGGAATAAAATACAAAAACAATGAAAATGGTTGATGATTTATTATGCATGTAAAATTCAGTATATAGAGATGGAATATTCTTAGTTTCATAAAATTAAAATTGTTGATTTAAAAAGTTTTAGTGAAACTGCGTTCACATAATAGTAACTCAACTATACTGCTTGACGATGTTCTCACAGAGAACAAAACGTGTCAAAGAATTAAAATAATGAAATACAAATAAATATAAGTATTTCATTTATATAATTAAATTACCATTACATAATGTATTAATTCCTTTTAATCAAAAAGAGATTTTAAACTCATTGAATCAACAGTATATTTTAAATAAATTTTTATTGCTTCATTTATCCATAAGTGGCTGATCATTATTATTCCCAAAAAATATGACAAAACTATAACATCATCACTAAGAATAAATTGTCTTACATTTAGGGGTTTCATTGAGGTTAACGATACTTAGAAATTTAAATTTCCTCAGGCATGTAGGTGAATAATTAAATGTTTTATAAGTTTTTTACATATTTATCAACAGCAGAATTTATTTTCATATTTTGTAGGCATATAAAATTTATGGTTATTATTTTAATGTACTGTAAATATTGAATTGAAGCTGTCAATAGTCAATGTTGTAGAAAAATACTACCATTTGGTTTTAGGCGGGCTATAAAGCAACCAGACGGTCCTAGTTTATCACTACCAAAAATTATTTCTGTATTTTGGCAATCCTTACAAATGTACAAATATTTAAACATAGTTTAACTGGAGCATAAGTTAAATTCAGAAATCTTTTGCATAAATAAAGCAACAAATCTTTTTTTATCACTTTTAATAATATTAGGACATAAGTCACCTATCCATTGTACATTCTCCAATAGTCTACAAACTAAATTACAAACAATTTTAAAGTCTCGTAGTTTAAACAATAGTATAAAAAAACATCTTCTTCAGTCAAATTGATTAAAAGTGTGATGTTTGATGCTTTAACCTATGACTCAACATCTCACCTTTACAAACCAAACTACAAATACGCTATTCTTATGCGATAAATAATTACTCTAAATTTTTTACAAACATAAAAAAAACAATACCATGCAAATGTCTTCACTTATTCTTGGCAAAATGGATTTAATAAAATATTTCAATTGTTCACCGCCAGAGATTTATGGCTTTTGATTAAGCCGTGGGGGGCGAATTTGTCTTTGCATATCAAATATATAGATCATCCTTGCCAGTCATCAGCAGGATATGATGTGTTTGATGTGTTTGATGTGTTGGTGACGTCTGAATTAGCCGCCCATTTAGATAATTTCAACCTATCTCACTTCATATTAAAAAAGGTTTGTCCATCTCATGAGTAAGCCACCTAGAATCACGGGCTCCTTAAACACATCACACACGCTGGCAATAACCCTTGCGATAGTGGTTAAAAAATTTGGAAATTAAAAGAACAATTCGTCACGCACGGTTTAACCTAAAACCTATAAGCCAATAATCCTAAAATTGGCTGTAAAAACTAACAAATTTACTTCATTTTTAACACTTTTTACTGGAGATAAATCTGTCCCGGCATACTGAAAGGTCCAACCCGAGATCGCACGTCTAACGCTCGAACTGCAAAGTAATATTTGTAACCGACATTGAAGTGTGTCAACGTACACGCCATCGGAAGCGGCAAAGCTTTCACGTCTCCGATCTTCTTCCAAAGGTCTGAACTGGGAGGGAGGGGGGTCTCTTGATACGCGTATATTTGATAACTGGCGACCTCTTCGTGGCGAGTCTCGACAAACTCCTGCATCTCCCAAGATATGACGATGCCGTTTTCGACTTTTGAAATTTTCAATGCCGGCCGCGGGGGAATCCATTTGGCATTCACGGGCGAAGCGTGCTTCATAGGGGGAGTCGGCGGGAGGGGAGCGGGATGCTGACACACCTGAGGTCCCTTCGGCCTGATGGGAATGTGGCCAATCGCCATCACGCTGTGGTTCATTCTATGTATCGGTCTCAAAGTCGGAACTATCGTTCTGATCATCTGCGGTCCCGGCTTGCGCGGCCATCCCATCTGATTGTTGACCGCGTGCACTATTTGCCGGGGACCTCTCATCTGGCCGACCATCCTCCCGTTGGGAGCGTTGGCGTACGCCGGGCCGGGCGGGCGGTACGGTCTCATTTGCTTGTTGGCAGGTTCGTCGTCTGTCAAATCTATAGACTGCACTTGAGATCTTTTTTCAGCTGACTGTCGAACAGGATCACTCGGAGATTGCGACAGGGCATTTTTTAAGATATTAGGCGATGGCATTTGTGTCATACTCCCCTGGGTGGCGCACCTGGGCGACATCTTGGACATTGGAGGCTTTGCGGGCGACACGACTCTCGTGGCAGTCGGAGTGGCCCTCCTTACAGACGGCAGTCCTCTGGGCACATTGAAGTTCGTGGCAGGAGTCACGGCTTGTTGAGGCGGGGCAGAAGTCGCATTCTGTTGTGAAGGCGGTCTAACCTGTCTGCCTCGCTTGGGAGGAGCATTATAGTTTGCTGTCGTGAGAGAACCGGCAGCTCTGTTGTTGTTCCTCGAGAATGACGGTAAACCGACTTGCAGCCCGACTGAACGGTTAATCTTCATCGGAGACTTAGCGGTGGCAGTTCTTCGTTTTAATTCTTCGTTCATAGTTTTGACGACGATTTGCAAATCGCGGTTCTGCTTTGAGAGATGGATCACCTTCTTCCGCAACTCGTCTTGGATACTATCAGTGTTTTGCACGGTAAGCTTCAATGCGTTGGTGGCGCTTCCTTGATAGGCTTCGATGATCTTAGAAAAACTGAGTTCTTTCAGTTCATCTATTGTCATCTCTGGAAGTCTGATCTTCAGCATTTCTATATACTGCAATACCACCGCCTTGGCGGGAGGTACTTCAGGGATACTCTCTGAAAAATTATTTAAACAATTACATAACGATTACTTCAATTTTATGCAAAAATGAATATACTTCAATCATTGGAAAAGCTTTTACTATTCTTTGATAGCGTCGTTATGAGTTAATGTTAGATTTTGGACATTGCATCTCAATGTGAAGTGAGATTCAATCTACTTCTTTACTAAAATATTATTTTCTTGCATATCATTGAAAATCATGTCAGAAAGACTGCTAATTAACAATTCATGTTGAAACCAGATCATTTTATTAGTAATATAAAAGTTTTTTCTATTTAAAATGATATTTTTTTACACGTTTCATCCTCCAAAGGATTTCTTCAGCATGAAAAGATCACGAACAAAAAAATTAATAAGTACTTAATTTCTGTGTAAAACTATTGTAGTCATAAATTCTAAAACAAAAATTACCTTCATCCTTAGTATCCTTCGAAAGGGTTTTCCCCGTATCATCGGGAGATGCTTTCTGGTCAGTCGGCTTATCGACATCACTCGTTCCACCCGCCTTTGCTTCAGAAGCCACTTCATCTAATAAGATTATATCTTCATCATCTACTGCAACAGCAGGTGCTGGTTTAGGCACAGCCTTATTTGGATCATCAGATATTACATTCAATTTGTCTTTATCATCTTTGCCATTTGCCAGGCTGTCATTAGCAACACCAGTTGTTTTATCATTAAGGTTGCTGTCAATTTCACTCACAATTTTATCATTAACGATAACTGCTTTTTCTGTAGCAGAATCTGACTTCTTTGCATCTTCTGGTTTGTTGTCACTTTCGTCATCGGATATTAAAATGTCAAGCACATTTGTAACGGGAGCGGCCAATTTGGATTCAGAAATTTTTGAAATTATCTTATCATTTTTACATTTGATGTCTTCCTTCAGCGTTTTATCTTCAGAGTCCGCTTCATCGTCCGATATTATGCTGACATCCATTTCGTTATTTAGTGCAGCCGCATTTGATGAAACTGTTTTATTTACATCTCTTGAACAATCAACGTTAGGAGCTTCACTAGATTCTTTAATGCAATTATTGTTGGCTTTTTCTTGAGTGAGCAAATCAGATGTGTCCATTTTGTTAGTATCCAATGTTATCACATTTGTATTGATTAAATTGCATTTATCAACAATAGTTTTTTTATCATTTTCTAGAGAGGATTCACATTCCATCTTTTTATCTAATTTGACACTTTTCAATTGTAAATCCACTTTATTGATAGGAGCATGGTCATCATCTCCTGGATGTAAAATTGCCTTTTCTATTTCATTAGACGAATTTATGGTCAATGCTTTATCACCAGGTGTACTGATATTACTTTCTCCAATATCTTTTTTTATAGAATCTTTATCTCCGTTTTCATCTTTTGCGAATGAATTATTAAATTGTGGATCGGCAATGAACACCATCACATCTGTTAAGGAATAAAAAAATATTACTAAATAATAATGTGTCACCATGAGCATTTAATAAGATCAACTTATCATTAGTTTAAAAAATAAACTAAGAGACAAAACTTATTGGTATGAGACAACCACTACGTGTGATCGATTACAAAAAAAGGTATCTTGCCGTTGCTCTCAAAAACAATATCTAGACACTTCCTAACTCACCCACAACTGACTCACATTTCCTTAAAACCCATATATGTGCCCATAATTAAGAAAGTGGCGTGAGTCAAGAAATTGAAAAAATAAGTTATTCATTTATTTCAGTTCACATTGTTGTAAATTAATATAATGTTCATGTTGTTGTTACTTTCATTGGTTTTCCACAAACAACAAAGCGCAAAAATCGATCAATACATCAAAACAAAAGAATCATTACTTATACCACATTCATAATTATATATTTAATAAAGTTACATACATCAATATATGTACATAATTATATAGAGGAGAAGCCAATAGTTAATAATTATATATTTTTTTATATAAAAGTATTCATAATTACCATTCAAAAGTGGTTCAGAGCTGCTTTCTAAAGAATCATCCAAACTGATAACTTCAATGACTTCTTCCTCGACTTCTTTTTTTCCGACTATGTCTGTTTCTATTTCTGGACTCGTGTCATCCTTTAAGAGATGGTCTTCTTTCACAGAGTCTTTCTCCGGCAGCGCGGCCTCACACGGTAAAGACTGACTCGGGACCGAGGAGTCCTCGATGCCGTCCATGGGGGCGACGGCATCCGGCGAATAAATAGATGTTGACATGGCGCTACCGTTAGTCTTTTGATGGGGAGCTTGGTTGCGAAGCAGTAGCATTTTTCATATGAAAGTCACCATAAGAGTTTGCGTTTAAAAGTACACAAAATCTGAAACAAAACATGTGATTTCAAATTTAATAAAAATATTTTTATTGCTGAACATTCATATTGTAAAACTATTCTTATTACTAAGTGATTATTTATTTATTTATTAAGCAATTGATATGCATAAACATTGACAGCATAAACCATTTTTTTAATAAAAACAATATCTGTGTGTAAACTATTTAATTAATTGAACTTTATAAATAAATCTACATACCATTCCGAACAAGTACGTTTATGAAAATACAGGGAGCGGGAAAAAAGCTGACACTTTTCGTTGTTGTTTTGATTTAAGACCATCAGCTTTTTTGCTGCTCCTTGTATATATAACGCATATATGTATAGGATAAAAACTTGAATTGATGAGTAAGTAAAATTGGAAGTCGCGGGTTTCAAAACATGGGTATAGTGTCTGTGGTTCGAATTCTAATTTTTACTGTTTTATTTCTCAGATAAATTGATTTAAGGTGTTTCATATAAGATGGTAATTGCTATAAATTTGAATGTGCATCAAAAAATAATTATTTTATATATTTCATAAGAAAAAAACGCAAATTTTATTCACTGTATTAAAAAATGTTTATACTAGTTAGGTAAAAAGCCCCACTGAAAAAAAAGTTAATGATTTTCACAACTCTAGTAGTCACAAATAAATCAAAGGCATCTCGTAATGATATTGACAAGTTAGTTATTGTTTTCTATAATAATAATGCTATAGATTTATTAAAATGAAAATATTATCATAAAAATATGATATTCCAAAATAATTAAAGGTTTTGTTTGACGCGCCAGTGTGAAACAAACATGTGCAAGTAAATGTAAACAGAGCTATTTTCAATGTTTTGAGCATTCACTTTGAGATCCATAATAAATTATAAATATTTTTTTATTTATTTACCTTGTTTTCACATGGATCACATAACAAAAGTTCTCTATTAGGAGACTGCAGTTTCGACTAACTCGTAGTCTTTCTCAATCCTTCTCTAGTTAAGAGATAACTATTATTAAGGATTGAGAAAGACTACGAGTTAGTCGAAACTGCAGTCTCCTAATAGAGAACTTTTGTTACGTGATCCATGTGAAAACAAGGTAAATAAATATTTATAGTAAACAGAGCTGCTTTAGTATCAGTGAGACAGTGTTGTTACTAGTGACTGGGAATTTATTCATTTAAATTAATCAAATTTCCCATGAAATTTAAAAATTAGTAACTAAATTATAAGAAAAACGTCGATAAAATAATATTGGGTAAAACTCCCATGAATCGTTTATAAAATCAGTATGTTATAATTAACAGATCTAGGTAACATTTTTCATTATCATATTTAACATTTTACAGTTTAAAATGTTATTTTTTACGAATTATATAATATATATAATATTTTTTAGCGAAATCAAAGACAAAATGCCTATGTACTGTGAACTAAATATCATTCAAAATGGTGTTGTCTATTCCAAAATGATTTGCGCGAGTTAGGTTAGGTTGACACAAACAATTGTCGATTGATTTTTTAAATATAATAATTTACGATAAAACGTCATTTCGTCGGTTAAATAAGATAACTATCTTAATTGGCAGAATAAATGTCAAAATGGCATCTTTACTGGTTAAATAGTCAAACAGTGATCCATAATTTAATTCGCAGTTTTAATAATATGTAAGATGATGTGTTATTATTCATTACCTTCTATAGTAATTTTCATGCGGTAAGACACATGTAACTCACATAAAATACATTTTAGTATTTTAACACATTGACGTTCAACAATTCGGCGGTACAATGTGCCGGTATATATATAATCGTGTCGCAAACAGCAGGGTCAGATCCTGTCTGCCCAGAAGTGGGCGACGTCGATGGCGTTACTTCTGGCCATCAGGTCTTCCTGGGTGCAGTTATTCGGGCACAGCGCACACTCCAGAAGGTGTGACAGAGTCTGCTCCACGCCGCAGTCACATTCAGTCGGGCGGCCGTGCCGGTGAAAAAGCAACTGAACATTTTTTGTTATGTCCAAGATGCATGGAACTAACTCCCCCCCCTAACGGCGTAAACGAAATCACATTTGTGCTGCCATCTATTGAACGTTCAAAATGTATTACATTGTTTAAGCGCTAGAAACAAATATATTTTTATATTCACATGTGTGTTATTGTTGCAAATATCATTTTATACATAATAATTTTCGAGGGAACTCATGTTTAGTATCAACCACCGCACCACGTCCGCAGTATGTACCGCGTTTGACAGATGATTTATAATCGATTTGATTTGTGTACACTTCAACTACAAATATCCAAACGATACTCGTATGTAAGGTTAGGTTGTTTAATAACAAAAATACAACACACAACCGAATTCTGATATATAAATATATTAGCACGATTAATTCGACGTATAATTTCTGTAATCAATTTTGTAAGCTGATTGATTTATAGGTAATTATTTGTATAAACCAATCACATATCACTACCAAAAAAAAACAAAAAAACAAAAAAAAAAACAAAAAAAAACAAGTAATAACAATTATCACTGTAATTTATATTATATTCAGTTAATTTTAATGTTATTTACTTTTATTTTATTAGTTAGTTCAAGTTTTTAATATTTAAGCTTAGAGATTTCATGTATTTTTTTAAAATATTTATTTTTACTTTATTTAAATGCGGAGGAAAAAATGTAAAATTAGTTATTTATTAGGAGGAAAATTACATTATTATGATTATAAATCGATTGATATATAGTAAACTTTGTGAAAACATGTAATTTTTTAATCAATATTGTATGTAGAAATTTGTAAAAATAAACATTTATATGAAGGTATGTATTGTTGATGGCGAGAGAATAATTGAATTATAATAAATAACTACTATTTAAATGAATTCCAATATTTAAAAACTGAGACAGAAAAAAATCGCAACAAAGGTTTTGAAATCAAAAATACGAAAACGTAAAATCATCGATCATTAATATGTAATCATCATAATTATATAATCCGAACAATAAGAGTTTTCTTATTATTCATCAAATTAATGCATCAGTGAAATGTTGAGAATCTCATTACCAGAGACTCTCAAACAATTTCAGTACAACAAAAAACATTGTTTTTTAATATGAAGGTATGAGCATTTTGTATATATATTGTGAAATGAAATACAATCCACAAAAAATGTGACATTTTTTATCAACAAATTGTATACATATCAATGTAACAATGAAAACTCCGAACCTCCTAATTTACCAGGTAGGTACGCAAACTTTAAATTTGAAATTACAGAAGGACTAACTTCATAAAGTATTCTAATTGAATACAACGACGGTAAACGTGTTATAATATATATGTTATGTATGTGCTAAGAGTATATTTTGATAGAAGTCTACGTTGAAAAAAGGTAGCAATTGAATACTTAAACCAAAAGATAATATTAGGATAACATAAACATATTCTCGATAAACGGTATCAATATGGCTATACGAAAGCAACGTGAATCGTGAAATCAAAATGGAGTCGCATTGACTCGCACGATACAACGACGATAAAAAATAGTCTTGCAACCAAAGACTTATTACAGAATTGTGACAACGGAGTAATAAATGAAAATTCGTGTCAAGATTTATGAAGTGTTATTGGTAGATGTTGTAATTCTATTGAGGAAGAAGGATGTAAAATGAGACTTCGTTTTGACTCCATTTTAGTTGCGCGGTTCGCATCGGGCATCGTTCATGGCATGAAGGTGGGATAGAAAGAGACGCGAGCATACGGCGGAAACGGTTGCGACAAAGCACGATATAGATCGATAGTACCGGGATGGAATATTTTTGCCGCAAACGTTGTAAGTTAGGTTGGGTTCAATCAAGTACATATATTGCATATATATTTTCGATTGTTTGAAATTATACGCTATTACTTTTCGAAATTTCTATCGGCGAAATCGTTCCGAAATGCCGTTAGAAAGAAAACAAAAAATGTTTGTAATTATGAATAAATATTAAAACGCAATGCTTCAAACAACCGGGCCTTGAGAACAATTGTCCATCTGAAGTATTATGTTTTTAAATGGGCACCTACTGGGAATGAGGTGGTAGTGGGAGCAGAAAAGATAATAAATATGGGGGGGGAGCAGAAAGATAATAAATGGGGGGGGGGGCAGCAGAAAGATAATAAATGGGGGGGCAGTAGAAAATATAATAAAGGGAGTGGCAGTAGAAAAGATAATGAAGGAGAGGCAGGAGAAAAGATAATAAAGGACCCCCTCCTTAGTATAAAAATAAATTGGGGGCTAAAATTAAAAAAAAATGATAAGACATAAATGGCTAAAAATGTGAACGGGATGTTTTATCCACAAAAAACAAATGTGGGCCAATGATTAAATTAATTATAAAAATATATATTTGCTGTGATAAATATGTATGCATGGAATGTATTTTTGGTAGAACAAATGCAAGTTTGCCGGGACAAAAAAACATTAATGTTCGAAGGTCAAGCAAAATCATGTATCGCAAATGAAGCCGGTTGCGACTGTCTGTGAAGCCAAAAGCGATGTTGCCATACTGACAGGGGCGCTCACTGCAGCACCAACGTGAAGTTGCTGCTACAGCGGAAATGGACGCCTCTCTCGCAAAAATGTCCCAACAGAACGGTGACTTACTCTCAATGATGATTTTACCGACGTTTCGGCCTCCGGTGATGAGCTAAATCAGCGGCGAGAAGCAGGGACCGCGACCCGATACGTTTGCGACCGTCCGCCACGAATACTTGACGAAACAAGGCGGACGGAGTGAGCGTTAACCACGCTCACGAACTTGCGCACATGTCGGTGACCATTTTGTTTAGTGTCGGTCGGCTGTTTCCGACAATCCGAAGCTGACAACAATTCCACAAAACTCATAACGAGTAGCATTTATGCTGGTAGCAAGCTCCAGAATAAGCATATCTCAACAAATACCAACAATAGACACCGTAATTCCAATATATAAACAAAACAAATATATTTTGTCAGTTTTCTTAAAGATTATTTTTGACGTAATTACTATAATAAGAGAGTGTGGTATATTGCTCACATTTTCATTAAATCAGTAAATTAATTTATTAACATTTTTAGTGTTTTTTAAACGATTGACCTTGCTTCGAATCCCCCGTGCAAAAACTGTATAGGTTGTCTATCCGAAAATACACACATTATTTTTGCCCATTTTACAGAGCCAACATCCAACGCAATGAAACGGTAACATTAAACAAAGAGCGCATTTTCGTCGAGGACAAATAGCAAAAGAGAATCAATAATAAAAAAAATGTGGGTAGATAATATTTTTACGTTGAGTCAGTTCTATATTTATTGCAGCCACGATTATCTTAAAAACTGGGTTCAATTGTTTCGAATGTTATTTTTAAAAAGCAATATACTCGTATTTTTAAGTAAATATTTATATTTTTTAATTATAATGTTAGGAACAATAAATTGAAAACCGCTATAGAAGCGATCGAGTTACGGTTTTCTGGTACAGATAAAATGATGTGTAAATTCTATACAAGTTGAGCTGCCACGAAACAGACGCATCAACAAACGTTATGACATCTCGCTCTAATGTTAGGTAAGTTACGGGAGAGAGAGAAGGACGCCAATACGTCAGAGCTCATTATCAACTTTAGCTACGTTGCCAATGTACCCGTCAGGGGCGCACTCGGCCGCGAGGCGTTCTACGAAACACGCGTAGGTAGATGATTATTTGTACCTCATCACGCGGCACGCCAGAGCCAAACT
This sequence comes from Glossosoma conforme, assembly GCA_022606575.1. Taxonomy (NCBI): domain Eukaryota; kingdom Metazoa; phylum Arthropoda; class Insecta; order Trichoptera; family Glossosomatidae; genus Glossosoma; species Glossosoma conforme. The sequence goes on from JAGTXR010000048.1 coordinate 1,055,031, forward strand.
GGGATAAAAATAAATAAACAAACGCAGTTTTCTATGAAAATATAAATAAAAAACTAGATGATGCGTATTAGATTTCTTTTGAATACTCCAGAGTGATTCTCGATATCATGCTGTTGTTTTAAATATATTTATACATGTATGAAATGACAATAATAGCTGAATTAGTAAAGCACCAGGACAGAACTGCTTCGTATTTACATCAAAATATACAAAAAATTATATATTTTGAAAAACTACATCAAACATGTATAATTTTTGGTTTTATTATGATAATAATAAATGATAATATAACATTACAATATTTAATTATAAAAGACATTAATTAATGATTTAACAGTATTTTATATTAATTAATTGTTTACAAATATCAATGTCAAAAAGTTGTGCGCTCAAACTAATCCACACTAAGAAGGTTGTAAAATAAATTTCGGGAGAGATTTTTTTCTCTCGAAATGACTCAACATGTATTCCGATACGGGGAGCGGAAAATCACTATCGACATAAAATGTATTGTCACCTATTCTGATATTTTTTACCGACTGGTGAAACTGCGATGATGAAATATAGCAATGATGTAGTACCTAAAATTATTTCGTAGTGGAGTGAGGCAGGGCGTTGGTTTGTACTTTACACAAGTTGTTGGACCTAATGGACAAAAGAAAGGAATAGCTCGACTATCGACCGAGCGGCCTGGCAACGCCGCACTCTTATCTTCTTCTCTCTCGCTACGTATGTGCGCTCACGACAGAGACAGCATGTGCATACTATAAATGTGGTATAAACATATTTCTTGGTCACTATTGTAGTAGTGATCCAATTATGAAAGACCAAGAAAAAAAATACTTATGGATAATGTACTGTACATATCCAAGTACTACAAGAAAAGGTCATTAGTGTATTTTTTCAGGAAAAGTTATTTGCAGACATTAGCATCAAGACTAATGACACTTAGAACTTAAAAATAAATAAAACATGGATACAAATATTGTTGGCGCTTATGCCCTTGTATATTTCCAATAAAAATATTCGTATTTTTCCTTTTTTTTTAAATATTCTTTAACTTGTTTTATTTGAAAATCACAACTGTAAACACTCGGCAGATTGAAATGATAAGAGAAGTTGATAGGTGCCCTTTTTAAAATTAAAATTTTAATACTTTTGTCATCAATTTCTGTATACATATATAAATTAAATAGAAACAATATTTAAATTAATAACAACTAGGCATATACTATATTTTGGTATATATTTATGAATTACATAACGGCTTTTGGATTGCGTCCTATGCGATGAGTCCTACAAATGTGATCGAAATAACGGAGGAAAACAATATTACCCTGGTTGCGGGTCCAACGCACCGGTTGAGAGGCACACGCGAGCCCATAGTTAAATTTGATTTGTCAGGAAGCCTTTGTTAAATAAAAAAATAGTATTGTCACATATACTCGATCCTTTTCTTACATCCTTTCCTCTTTTGTCGATGGTATTGTTCTACTTGATCTCTGTGATCTTTGACGTGTCATCTTCTTATTCTTTTGTGTTATTTTTATTTTTTAATACTTTCTATTTATTGTATATTTATGTATACTCTATGTTTCTAAATATTTGTAAAAAAAAATTGGAATTTCGATTCTGTATATAAATAAATAAATATAAGTACTGCATTGTAATTTCTGTAAATGAATTAAATCGTTTATTCAAAATAGGACTTTGTTTTTATTAAAATCGTATAATATAAATGTGAGTGATAAATGAAATCTAGTCCTTCCCGGAATATTTTGAAGAGAGCCCTTTTTTGTTAAAAAAATTAGGAGTCCACCGCTAAGGCAACCAAAAGTCATGAATTCCAAAAGTATCAGTGAAAACCTACGAAAATAAAGTAAATATTTTCAATTTGATTAAACATTCTACAAAAAAGAAAAGAGACAATGAGCGAATAACAAAAAATAAAAGAAGAAACGAAATCAACCAACACATGTTGGTTGACCGCCATTTTGCCGCACATTACAACAATCTTAAAAGTGAAAATACTCGTCGAAAACGGGTCTTAGATCTCAGCTTCAAAGGTATGGTGTGCCATATTGACTAATGCTTACTATTCGTAATATCAATATTTAAATGTTTTAGTAGAACTAATGAAAATATCAAAAACTCTTACCAGCACTCCAAAATGCTTCCGCAGTAGAACACGCAAACGAAAACAATGCCAAACACGTCGTGCGCGTGCGCGCGAGCTCGCTTCTCATTGGCTGCCATCAATTCTACTCATGAATTCATCTCTCCAAAACAAGAATAATTGCAACGTTGTATTTTCTACTAAGTTTATACAGTTCTATTCACATTTCTCATTAGTTCTAATTGTTATTGTAACGTTGCCATATCGTGGTAGTCATAATTATTTTCAAATAAAACAATTTGTAGCAATACCACATCATAACAATATTATTTTATACATCTACAGACAACCGATGCTTATATGATTTTGGCATTTATATTACTTTAATCTATTAAACGTTATTTTTATCAGATATATACATGCATATGTACTTAAATGTAATCTATAAAATAGAACCACAACATATTTTCCAGAACAATCTTTTTTGAGAAAGAGCGCATGTGAGGTATATCGACAAAGTATTCGCTCCATTCGGTTCTCCTACATATATGTAGGGAAGGATGTTTGAGAGCTTAGCTACGTTCCCTCATTGATCGAAGCCGGTTTTTTGGAAATGGTTGAAGCCCGGTTGTTTCATGTTCACGAGTTACCTAAGAATGATGTATCATTAATAGCGAATGTTCTGTTTTATACCATAAGAAACACATTTCACTACAAAAACTATAAATAATGTCTATCAAAAGAATTGTTGTTTGCTATGTCTGAATGAAGCGTCACATTATAATTCATATTATCTTGAGCGAAGCGAAGTGTCATTTTTGTGACCTTGACCCGTATTATACGTATGTAGTTACTTTTTACTTTCATATTAATAACATAAATGTAAATAATAACACAGGTTGGATAAGAACACATAACACATAGTCTTAAGAACAAAACAAAGCTTTTATAGCCAAAATGCGCGTAATAATTGAAATAAAAAGTCAAGGACAACGAGAACCAATCAACAGTTTGATACGTTATGTAGGTTTTTTTTTATTCAGTTGCTCTCTATTTAGTCTCTCTGGGTCATATCATCCATATTTATTAATGTATTAAACATTTTATAACTTACGTTTCTTAAAAATAATTTCATCCTTCATAAACAAAATAATTTAGGTTTGTAAGTATCTAGGTACCATTTATTAAAATATAATTGCGTTTTAATATTTAATAAATTACAATATTCTGCTTCAACCTTCTCCAATATCGGTGTCGGGTGGCGTTCCCTCAATGAACTGTACGGAGTTGGAATGCAGGACCTAATTCAGTCATATTTATATTATGTGTGAATATTTTACTCGTTGCTTGTCATTTACTCATATTATATACTACATGTGCATTAGGCGTTAAGAGTTGAATCTTTTTACCTAAGGTAAAAACATAAAGCTTCAGTTTTTCAGTGTTTTTAAAAAAAAAAAACGGTATTGACCCGAAATTCAACTCTGTCAATCAAAATACTATTCTCTCAGACTTGGAATAATATTTGAGAAGATAATTACAAAACCAAGAGCTACCTGTCAAAAATTATATTTATGAAAATATACATTTGTCAAAATGTTGGATTGGCGCATAAGTTTTGTAAGAGATATTTTGTTATTACAATAGATGTCTCTGATATTTAATTCGAGTATACAATAATTATTTTGATCGTCAAATTACTATTGTTTTTTTTAATTAATATTAACACACTTCTCGTTATTTAATCAAGTAAAGGTTCGCACATTGACTCGATGTCAACGTCAATGCATTGTTACGTATTCTTGTGAAATTTTTCTTACATATTTATCGTCGGATCATTATCACTTATATTTGAATAAGTTGGATTTTATTTTAATTACATAGATAGTTTTATTAAAAAAATGATTCATGAAAAAATCATATTGCGTTTTATTTACATATGTTTCAGAATATATATATTCCGTATAATCATATGTAATTAGTTAAAAAAAATATTTTTTATTTGTATTTTTTCAAAACTGATATTTTGTTGAACTTAACATATTTCTAAAGTGAGAATAAACGGTTTTAAAATAATATTAAAATATATAATTAAAATAATATGTTTTTTACTACAAATTTACATATTTCAAAGTTGTAATAAACTATTTAGAAATAAATATAAATAAATGCTAAATTTACCTGCCAATAGAAATATCAAATAATATATTTTTACTGCTATATAACAAAATATTTTTTGTAATATGGCAACATCTACTTTGTTAAACGTCAGAAAGGGTTAGAATAACATTGTTTTATAATAAAGTTTCTATCAAAAGTCATACACAATTTATGAATGACATAAGTAATAAAAATTTTAATCGAAGTAAGTAAACTCCTAAATATTCACCTTCGATATCTCATAAATTAACATCGGCATAACCTATAATATCATTGGTATAAGCTATATTATAGCTATTATAGCAAATTTTAAATTATTATTCATCACATTCAAATTCAGACTATCATATTATAGCGAAATTTTATCTATGGGCTGCCTTACAGGAATTATACCTTTTTATATAAAATAAAATACATTTTATATAAAATAATACGTTATTCGTTTATTAGAATAATGATAGATCTGTTTAACAGGATTTCATAGATAAAAAACATTTTTTGGTAACATTTCACTTTATTCGTATTTCATACAATATAAAATCCATACCTTATTATATATGACGAGTAATTAAAAAAATTACCAATATGTAGTTTAAAATTCAGAGATTTCATACCCAACTTTTTATGATGACTTTGACATAAAAATACTACATACTTAGTGAAGAAATAGATTTAACTTTAAAACGTTTATTCTTTTTTTTTAAATTGTGTGAGTTGCATAAGGATGGGTTAGGTTAGGCAAGGTTAGCTAAGGTTATGTAACTATTTTGAAAAATATAATCACATAAGAAATTACTTGCAGAGAATTTTGGCCCTGAATGGACTCTAAGAAGTTTTACCGAGACGAAGTAAAACATTAGGTTAGGTAAAGTTCGGCTCCAAATATAGAGCATACGACTGCCACAATGATGACAACAACATCAGGAAATTCAGCTGCTATGTCATTTGTAATGGCCCACAATGTAAGCGGCCGCTGTGGGAGGGACAAAGTCAATGTTATTTAACTGGTGAAACCGGGTGATTAGCCTGATTCAGAGTTACTGGTCCGCTGGTGCAAAAAAGTTGGAAAACACTGCTCTTAAAAATCATTGTTTTTTTAATTTTTAGAAAATGATTTCAATGCTGGGCCGCAGAAGTTTGTTAAAGAATATGTGTATTCGACCAATAATGAGTACAAATGTCCACCAAATCTATTCATCAAAGTATTCTGAGAAGGAGGAGTGCCTCATAATGAACTCATTGAATGATCCAAGCCTCGTTAACAACACAAGGTAGCAAAACATGCTTTTATTTACAAATAAAGATAAATATTTGATTGTACTGGCTTGACGTAATTCACATATTTATTATAGTTGTAGCAGTTTTTTTTTATATAAACACATACAGGAGACAACATTATCGATATACATATATATACAAATTTATTCTTAGAATATATATTTTTCATAGATCGCACATGTTATAAGTTATATGCAGATTTCATTGTAAGGTAAATTTAATTAATATTTAATAAAAAAATTAAAGTAATATTCAGAATGATTCCACAATTTTTTATTTGATATAGACATGTTTTGGCTATCCGGGTGAGCCGGGACTTCTGCGTCAATGCGTCAGTCTGTGTTTAGCATTCTTACCGTTAGGACGTTAGTGTTGCATGTGAACACGCATTTTTCTTAACTTATGTTCAGACATTATTTGTATTTTATTTGAGAGTTTGGTGTCACATTTTCACCAAATTTTAAAGAGTTGATTAAAACAAATGTCTCTAGACAGCTTTCTAGTAAAAAGAATTAATTGTTTGTCATAAATTAATAAATAATAAGCTTGTTTCGACTTTTAAAAATGTTTTATCCAGGTTGTTACGATCTTTAATAATTTATGAGCCTGTCATTTTATTTGAATAACGTAAAAAAAAAAAAATGTTGCGCATAGAACGCATTATTGTGTTTTACATTGATTTATATGGGAAAATTAGTTTCGCTTAACGAGTGTTTCACATAACAAGCAAGATTCTGGAAGGAATTATGCTCATTATGAGATATATAGAATATATATATATATTACATCAAGCAAGGCTAGCTTTCAATAAAAAAGCCAAAATTCTTGAGTCAAAGAATATTACTTTAGGGCTCCGCAAGCAACTTGCCAAAACACTTGTTTGGAGCATCTTAATGTACGGCTGTGAGACATGGTGCTTATCTGAAAGTGATAAAAAAAGACTAGAGGCCTTTGAGATGTGGTCGTACAGAAGAATTCTCGGAATTTCCTGGAGAGACCACATCACGAACAATGAGGTTCTCAGGATAATCAAGGAAGATAGGCACCTAATAAGAACCATCTCAGAGAGGCGAGCCCGATGGATTGGTCACATCATGCGCCACGATGGTCTTCTTCACGATATTGTGGAGGGGATGGTTGAGGGTAGAAACTGTAGAGGGCGCCCTAGACGGGAGTATTTACAGCAAGTATTCGAGGACATGAATTGTAGCGCTTATGCTGAGCTGAGGGTTGCGGAGGACCGAGAGGAATGGAGATCGAGATGCAAGATTCTGTTGCTGCAAACCAATCCATCGGATTGATACTACGAAGAAGATATATATATATATAGAATATATATATATATATAAATATAATATATATATATATATATATATATATATATATATAATATATATATATATATATAGAATATATATATATATATATATATATATATAGAATATATATATATAAAATATATATATATATATATAGAATATATATATATAGAATATATATATATATAGAATATAATTGTACCTGCTGTTGATTAATTCATCTCTAAGATCTCAACTAAATTGTTAAGTGTGTGCCCACAACATTTTGTTTGTGCAAACTGAATTTTACAAACAGAAGCTTACTGCCATGTGTTTCTTTTTTTAGATTGTCTGTATCAGAGGTCCGATTGAGACGGATTATTTCAAGAAGAAAAGCAAAAGGGAACTTTCATTCAATCAATGACATCTTAGATATCGATGGCTTTGGAGTTAACGCCTTGGAGAAAATGTGCGACAGCATCTTAACCGATCCCTCTCCAGAAAATAATACCAGTGAAAAAAAAATGAAGTCTAAAATCAAAGGACAATTTTTGGATCCACCACTAAATTTAAAACAGAGAGAAGTATTTTATTTTATTATAAACCTAAATAAATATTTATATATGTTACTTACAAAATGTGTTCTTTCTTCTAGTTTAGGAAAAATAAAATATTGATATAACCTCTGACCATCACCAATCAGTAATACAAATGAAAAAAAAATACTTTGAATTTAAATCGATTCATAGTCAGAATTTGAATACAATTTTGGTCTGAATAAAATTTAATTTTTGTTGAATCGAATGACAAAAAACTGATTATTTTTATTTACCACAGATTCAATTACATACTTAAATGGTTACAAATATATTTTAATTTTTCAGCTCATAAAATCTGCCACAGGTATTTTTGTTACTTTAAGTACAGTTTCATGGGCGCGTGTCGATACCACAAATAATAGCCTTACACATTGGAACCTTTACGATATGGGGAACACGGATGGTAAAAAGTTGCAGCTGACAAACATCATGCAGATTGTGAGAAGACTTCTAAATAAAAGTTTTATTAAATTATAATTATTATATCGTCACCATCATTCTTATCTGTATCACTGTTGATCATAGACCTCCCACATAAGTTTTCATCCTTCTAGACTTTCTTCCTCTGTTTGCTAGCTCTTGAGCGCCACTCCAACACATTTCTTTCTATCGACCTTTGTTTTTTTGATACCAATGTGTATTTTAAAAGAAAATAATGCTGTTAGACGTAACGGTCATTATTTTAAAATAAAAGTGAATACATTTTTTTTCTTAATTTAACGAGATGCGCTAGTGAAATGTCTTTGAGGCTATTTCACAAACAAGAATATTGGTCTAAAAGAATTAATATTGGTCCTTGGACTTCTGTGGAGGTTGGAGAATTCAAAAACATATCCAAATAACTAATGTTGGAAAACAACTGAATACAAATGAAAAAAAAAACAAAGATATTTGAAAGCACAAAATTTGAATTTTGTTTGAAATTGAAATCTTAATTAGAGCTTTTCGTCCCCGTTAGGTATAAGTTTGATGCCAACGTCACTCGTGTGATGTCTGGTATTGCTCTGTGTATTAATGAATAAAAAAACGTAATACAATGTTTTCATTACGACCTTGTTGTTCTTAGGTTTGGTCAATTTGCAATGAAATGCCCAATAGCGATGTGTATGTGATGGAAGCATCGCCAACCATCTTGCGTTCTGTCGGAGCCGACGCCAACAATCCTCGCACAGTTCACGTCAACCTCCAAAAAGAGCAAATCATCGCAATGCTTTCAACGGCTGTCAATTGTATGGGAACTTTGACTACTAGGTACTCGTATTACTTCTTTATACTCATAATGATAACCTTTTTAAGAAAATGACACATGGAAATTCTAATGACCATATCATGTTGTAATCATCTCCAAGTATTACATTGTATGTTATTGTATATTTTAATGTATGAAGAGTATGTTTTATAGATTGATATATCTTAAAGTTTCCAATTTGTAATTTTGAAACATTATAAAATTATAATATAATAACATCAGTTTTGGTTTACATTACAATTTTCACTTTTAGTATTTCTTACCTTTTACCTTTTCTATGCAAACATGGTCATTTAGTTTTTGACTTAAAATTGGTTTCCATTCAAACATTTTGAATACAAATTTAAATGTCATTGGTTGATTTACAGGCAAAAATCTATATAATTTTAAAACACATTTTATATAGGGCATTATAAATAAATAGATTCAGTTAAATTCTTCTAGTTTGGTCCTGTATATAGTCACTCGTCTCCAAATACTATCTTTTAATATATTCACTGATAATCTATTTGTCCGAAAGTGATAGTATTTGAAGTAAAGAAATCTTAAGTACTTAAATTATACCAACTGCCTAAACGGGTCTTCAATTGAAACTATTATCATTCCATCTTAAGTGTACATTATTATTGATTATCTTTCATACTTCCACCTTGTATATTCTGCACATTTCACATTGCTTTGTTTGGTTGTTTTCAGGTTAAATGATTCTAATTCACTTGAAGATGATTCCACAACCAATAAATTGCCAGAATTAGTACAAAAACTGCATTATATTCGGGCAACTTTACCTTCAAGGTAATTATACCTATATATATAATATATAATTTTTAATTATACATATACAATATATTTGTTAATGGTCTCTCTATGGTACATTTTATTTTCATGGTGTGGTAGGTTTTGCTTTAATGTGGGTTCATATATTCGATAATGTTTAGATAATTCTCCACTGCTATTATTATTTTTATAGGTAGTTATTTATCTATAGATATTTTTATTATACAAGATTTCTTTCCATGGTAGGTTAAGTATCCTTCAAAAGTACTTTGTACCCCAAATGGGGTAGTTTTGTTCTAGAATCTAGCATTTGATAGCTTCAAATTCAAGATAGGATTGTCCCTTTTTCAGTGAGAGGAAATTTCCTATTCATGGGGGGATTTTTCTTCCAAGTAGGATTAATGCTTTCTCCAAGATAGAGTAAGTCTGTTTTATATTTTTCGCATCGGTTGTAGGTTAATGAAAAGGTTAAAGGTGGAGTCTTTTCATTAGTTGTTGTTGTGTAGTTCTTAGTTTTGTCGCCTTATTGTGTGTTTTGAGTGCATTTTTAATCTCTTAAATTCATTTTTTTTTTGTAGATTATTCAAGACTTTAGTTGGCAATGAACGCGTATCAACTGAGTCTGTTATGGACAACATTCTGCAAGGACCATCAGGAAACAGTGATGAATCTCCTGCAGAGTATATAAAGCTTCTACACGTTCCTGAAAATATAAGAAACTATTACGCTCGAGCCAGAGATAATGAACAGGAAATCCTTAGACAAGCAATTTTACTGACAATAGCTTTTAATGAGTTATGTGTTTATCAAAGGAGGGAAGCCTTTTCATTTTTAGAAAAATAATTGCACATGTAAATGTGACTTGTATGTAGAAATAAATAAAACAATATTGTAATTTATTTACATGGTTTTTATCTCTTTATTTTAGGATATAATCATTGTAGATAATATTTAATTTTTCATTACATAATTCTTGAAGGATAAAAGGGAGAGGGTGACCACACATTATTTTTCTTCAAATGGAGATAATAGTTAAGAACACTAAAATGTAAAAGTAATATTAAATTCAAATTTACAATTTTTATAAATCATTATCATCTATCCAAACATTTTCACTCTTGGCAAGAATTTCACAATTTTATAATTTAAAAAATGTTTTCGGTAAAATTTTATCGATTCATTTGGTTTTGTGAAAGTAAAAGGTAGGTAACTGAATACAAAAGATGGGTTCCCTACCGAGATATTAAAAACTATATTTATAAAATATCTGCGGATGGCTGACTTCGTATTTCTTTTAAAACTTCTACATAAAATATTTTCTGTGTCGTTATCTATTGATTTGTGTATCGCACACTCACGTCTCAATCGATAATAATAATTATTGATTAAAATATAACAATATGATCTGTAACAAGAAAGTATTATTTAACTCTGTATATAAACGAATCCTGGCGCAAGACGGGCTCAACTATTGTATTTATTGTACTGTATGAAAAAATAAACCTTTCGTTTTACATTCTGCAATAATTACAATAACAAGAATAACTTTACAACTTATGTCATATCATTACGGCTATTATTATATAGTGTTTCAAACTAATTTTCCATTGTGATTGGAAGGAAACATTATTTTTTCAAATTTAAATTACAAAATTGCTTCAACATAACAGTTGAAAAACTTTACGCTGAAATTATTAAATTTATTTTACACATATTTCGAAAACGGCTTATTTTTTATTGTACTATAAAGTAAAACAAGAATGTTGGCCGCAGCATTGACTACAATCTATGTTTCTTTTCAATGCTGGCAACTATTTTCAAACAGTTTTATTATGTAGCTTTAATATGTTTTTTGAAAGAGAGATGAGATAAGAAGATTTTCATTTTTTTTTGTCGAGTTTGAATTTCGGGTAAACACTGAAATGTCAAATGTGCATTTTCCTACCGTTAATAATTTATACTTATTTTATTTAACATGTAACTATATCACTTGCTTCAACTATTCAATTATTGGTTATTGGTAATTATTTCTACACAAGAAATAGTTTTAGAGAAATCATTATTTTTACAATAATTGTTTGTTCGATCGGCTTCGGCTAAATATTCTATAGTTATAATAAATTTAATGTACTTGTAGTAAAAGAAGGCATTTGGTTTCATATAAAATAATAATTTCCACTGTAACACATCTTATTTACTTATCGTATAATAAATCAATTATATAAAATCAAGTAACTTACTTCACACTTGATGTTTCATCGATTTAATAATACTTAATAAATTCAGTAATTTTATAAATAATCATATTTGAAGAAGAAACAATGAATTTTTCAATTTTAATATTTTGCTGAATTGGACGATTTTGAATCAAACATGTTTTCTCTGCGCAATCGTTTCATACAATTAGGTAATATTAGAATGCAATAAAATTATGCATTGCCTAATTCATGAATTAAAGTAACAAATGATAATGTTTTCTCATCAAAAATATTTATATAGTTAATATTCTTGATATTTACATATAAAAACATGAATAATAATTAATTTACATATTGACTTTTAAAGATATTATTATTTTCTTAAAAAATCAGTAGTGAAAAATGACCAAGTATACTTTATTTTATTATGTTATTATCCAGCATTTTAATGTCATTAGACAAGGTGTCAATGATTTTTTTCTTGCTTTTAATTAACACAAGTACCACTTCCTTAGATGTTAAATATCATGTAATTAAGTACAACTGTGCATTTGATCAAGCTTACTGCCTATGCGGTATGTGTGTGCATCGTTTATGTAGCCATAACATATTATTAAGAAATGCGTTCTGTAAGACTTTACTCCAAATAATCAGCCATAATTTCAGCAAAATCAATTTTATATATTGAATCAACCTGAGACAAGTTACTAATGCTAGAAATTGATAATTTGCTTCAATAAAAACTGATTTAAACAATGGATTATTGTTTTTGTAATCAAAATGATTTAATGTATGTAACAAGTGTAAAAAGAGATGAAATAATAATATGCATATAAGGTAATTTAATGGATTTTATAGTGATTAGAAAATTGTAAAACATTTAATCGTAACAATAATTTAATATCACTTTATTTGTAATATAACTTTCAAAATCATTTCATTCAAAATAATGATTCATTTAAAATATTTTTGACCAAAAAGCATTATGGAAGTCATTTATTGACACTCGTTTAAATAGTAAAGTTAAAACGTATACTTTGAAAATAGGCTGTATTCTGAGGAGTATACGACAATTTAAAAATCCTTATAACCTATGTACCTGTAATGAGGCGCACACCTTACTTATAGAGTACCTAGATAAATTAAATACACTATAACATTTGTATAAAATGAATAATTTAGTAATATCTGAGTATTACTGCAATACTGTATTACACTGTTATTGTGAGTGCAACAATATCAAATGCATAAATGTGTAATTATAGATTACCGTCATGACATGTGACTTATTGTTTCAATATGAGGTTTGAGATATCGGTTTATCCTGAGTTACTATTATCTGTTAACATCTGTATAAAAAAATCTTTTATTCTGTCGGCTATTGTTTTGTGGGTATTGTATAAAAATGTTCTCTGAGGCTCACTATTGGCTATGGCACTAAAGTGTACTTAAACAATCAAATAATAACGGAGGGCTCGGCTGTAACTATATCTGTCTTACCGCAACATTTGAATTAGTTTCACATTAATCTGGTGACAAATCCAAATATGGACACGCGATAATTAAACAGCTCCTCAATAATAATGAATCTGAAGAATTATTATAGTATATTAAATTCAAATGTCGATAAAAAAAATCAAATGTAAGTCCACTTATATATTAATTAATCGGGTATTTAACTTCGTTATTTAAAATATTGTTACGAAAGAACAATGAGTATACTTATTATTTATATCTACGGAGAATACAACTCCAAATAAAACATTATGATATAGTACATTTTTAGTTCACGGGGTCGATACATTCAATGTAATGATGGATTATAAATTAAGATTAAGAAATACAATAGTGATGACAAATGAGAGTCAAATAAAACATTATTGATGAAAATATTAACATGATTTGTGAGAAAATGATGTGTTCATCAAAAACAACATACAATAATAAATATTTATTTATTTGCCTTGTTTATGCATGGATTACGTAATATATGGTCTCTGTTTAAGAGACTGCAGTTTCGACTAACTCGTAGCCTTCCTCAATCCATCACTTGTCAAGAGACAACTGAGCTGCATAGTACTTAAAAAGTGGTCGAACCCATTTTATGTAGGAGAGAGGGTAGGGGTGTGTTATTATAATAATATAAACTAAATACCTGAAATAAAGTAAAAATAATCATTATCCAAAATATAATACCTAAATCATTATTTTCTTCATACTTGCAACCCCATCTCTTTATCTCATATTCATCTCTTATTATTCCCTGATAGACACACCTCCTACCTTTGGTCCTACATAAAATGGCTTCGACCACTTATGACGTACTATGCAGCTCAGTTGTCTCTTGACAAGTGATGTATTGAGGAAGGCTACGAGTTATTTGAAACTGCAGTCTCCTAAACAGAGAACATATCTTACGTGATCCATGTAAAAACAAGGTATGTAAATAAATATTTATTATTTATAATAGATCTCAAAGTGAATGCTGAAAACATTGAAAAAAAAACAACATACAATGTTTATCACAGTCTGTATGTCTCAGTTCAAAATCCAACAATTACTGAGAATTAAAGAGAAATGTTTTTATTGCACTGATGAATTGGCAAGAATGTTTTATTCCAAATAATTAAACAATTAGGTTTCTAACTACGCTTACAAAAATAACAAGAAAAATGTAACTTTGATGAGAAGGCAAATTAAACACTTTACAATGAAGATAATACATCTATCGTTATTATATAACATTCATTAAGTCTTGTTGCTCTAGTAAGTTATGTGTACAACCTTTCAAAGGTTTTCCACATATTTAATAAATACATTTTTAATAATAAACAAAAACATTATAACGTTTGTAAGAACTATGCGTGATTTTCATTCAATTTAACAACAAATATTTTCGAATTAAAAACAACCGTTAACAAACGAAAAAAAAGCCCATAAACAATTATGCAGTTGCATTCAAAGATTTAAGCTTAAAAGTTTCTGAACTCGAGTTAAACAAATATATTTGAAAGTATAAATATAAATTTTACAAATCTTTTAGTAATATGAACGGTTATGCTTGTTAACAATTTATTTACTAGAATTACCGATGGGCTGTCTGGCATCCATTATTTAATTGGTTTTCAATTGATGTCTTTCAGCATTTTGGCAAAGTAATTATTTGGTGGACAAGTAATGTGCTGCATGCTTGATACTTGGAAGTCAATGTGGATTATGATTGTTTATATTTATGCCAATTAGTAATCTCAGTAATTACAAGTAAAATGCCGTTTAGATAAAAAGTAAATGAACAATTTTTCATACACGCAGTATGTATTCAATAAAATATGTCACATAATTTCACTATCCAATAGTTATGTAATATTTGATTAAATGCATCGTTTATGTACAAAAGCTAAATCCAAGGTGTAGGTTGCTCAAATGTAAGATTGTTAAATCTTTTACATGTATCCTTAAAGGATTTATTTTAACATTGAATTCATCTTAAGAAAATAAAAATAATGAAAACATATTCCTATGTGATCGTTATTAGAATCAGACGAATGGTATTTTTTCGTAATATTAGAATGTAATAGGCCAATTAATAATAATATTTTTTAATTATAGTTTAGTGTTGTTTGCATCACATATTTAAAAATAATAAAGTCGTATATTTTATTTACTTAGGGAAAATTAGGCCGGGTTTTTATTGAATAACATAATATTTGTTTGTCAACGTATTAACAAAGGATTCTTAATCAATATTTAAAGCAAATCGTGGCAACTGGAGTCACTGAGCAAGTTCTCGATTTTACTTTAACAGTAAAAAATACTAACCATTCAATTATATATATATAAAATGCACCTATAATAATTATAATTTCATACGGTAATTAGAGTGCTACATAAAATGAACCATAAAATATAAATCACTTCAATTGTACAATAAAATTATTAATATTAATAAGTACTTAAATCAATGTCATGTTACAAAGATAAACATTTACAATTAAAAATTAAGAAAGTACTTGATATATATATATTTATATAGTTTATTTTCAAATGATAAATGTGATGATTTCAAAATATGCTTACAAAAAACTTAAACATGTATAAACACACAAAATATAAAAAAATGTCAAAAACATATTATTATCTTATTACATAAATAATGTATTACATGAATAATGATAACATTGGCAAGTGATAATACCGTGCTTCTTAGCTTACATATTAAACTCACTAACACACGTCCCTTCTTGATACGCACTTCTTAAAGCTTTTATTTACCTGTAAGTGTCTGACATACAGGGGCTTGAAATGTCTCGAGATTACTTGACACCGGAACACGAATACTTCTCTCATCAAAGTAATGGACATGGACACAAACATGGACATAATTCAAATAAATGCAATCGCTTGGAAACAAATTAAAGTAGAATCATAACCCGAGGATTAATTAAGAATAGCTAAAAATATTGTTATATGATATGGTTTTTATAAAATTAATTTTCAGCAAAGATACAGAAATCAATAAAAAAAATGCATGCATACACGAAAATAATGCGGTAATAAATAATATCATCAATTTAAAAAATAAATGAATTCTGCATAACTACCGCGAAATAAATTGCCCTGATAAATTCAGAAGGATATTTTAAACGTTCACTACTTACAATTTATTTTAAAAATAAAAAATAATGTGTTAATCTACACAAAAGTTCTGAGATCTCCAGAAATTGGTTTGAGAATCTTTTAAAATTTACACAACACATTTATGATATAATTGTATAATTGTCATTCAGTAAACGCAATTAGAATGTCTACGGTTCGTGTACAGTAATAATATTATTATTAATCTCTAAAAACAACAATCAGCAGAAAAATAGGAAGTCACAAGGTAAAGTTCACTTATCGATTAGCTTAGGATATGATCTGTATTGACCAATATTTATATGGACAAGGTAACTTCTTAATGTTATTTATTACTGGGGAGCATCGAACTAGCGCTTCCTGAACAATTTTCATTTTTTTAAAGTTTCATTTCTTGTTTACGGTTTTAATGTTGTTTGCTTACGAATGGTCCCTTTCAAGAGCGCCAGTTCGACGCTCCGTTTATTTTTAAAATGCATGTTTCAGAGAACTTCAGCTGTTTACTCGTTTATTTTAAAAGAGAAGATAAAATTCAGAAAATATTTATAAAATATCAGTTAAGTGTAAATCATTCCACCCAACAATTAGGCACCTTTAGTCTTCCTGCTCCTTTGGGCTCCACCAGCTTGTATAAGGTACTTCGGCATTATTATTTATTCTATTGGCAGGGTAACTTTGTCACACGTCAAAACTATTTAACAATTATTATGATTAATATATCACCTGTTTGTCAGTTTAAATATTACTTTCTATTGCTATCTATTAACTTATACCGGGTTTGATGTTCTCTGTTGCTGGATAATTACATTGGTAACTGATATATAAGAACATTACACAGTCAATGATCTAACAAATTTGCATTCATTTTGATTTCAGGATTAATATTTTTTAAAACATGACATAACATGAAACAATATTACTCTCTCTATAATGCTGTAAATGATGAATAATTGAGAGCAACCATTAGTTCCATCTAGCTTTTGAATATGGTATCAAGAGGAGTTAGCCAAATAGTTGGATATAGGTATGTGGAGGACTTTAATATTGTTAGCATATCCCTTGCAGCCTTACAAGAAGTCTATGAATCAGTTCTAAAGTGTAGAGTAAAGAGACAAAAGGAATGCTGGAAGTAGAATTGTTTTGCCAAATTAATGTAAGATGTACATATATTTTTGATAATCAATATAATGTTCATATATTATCATTTATCAATAACGTGACACTGTTGAATGCGTCATTTGTCTTCCATGTGAATCATGCCTAAGTATTTAATAACAAAATACTCACCGCAACTATACATATAAATAAATTCTCGTATTAGTATTAAATATTATTATTGTGCATTGTGGACATCATCTGTTGACGCGATACAAAGTCACCCCGCCATGTTTATTGACAATCGATAGAGACTATTTACATTTAAAATATTATTTTTTATACAGCTGTAAATATAATAATATGTAAGTCGATATAAAAATGTACGGAGGGCTTGCAGTTACAAAAATATGAAAAATGATTCCGGTGCTTGGTGGACCCGCCGGGCGTCGTTCCTACACCTAACGTATAACTCTCTCTAGCCTACGATTCTTCATTAAAATTATCATTAAAAATTACACAAAGAGATCACACAGTTAAACCTTATACATGTATATAAACAAACTTTCTCATAAGTAGTATCGTATAATATGGAGTGAGATTATTACATTCCGAGGGCTCTGGAGACCGCGGTTCCCGCTCCCCGGAGCCCGTCGCTAAACAATAATAGTACGGGTCGGACCGAGATTTTGAATCGCCGCCGAAGTGCCAAACGAACGGCGACAAAAGTTCACAATTTTCTACCTAAACGCTACCCATTTTTACATCGAGATTTGGAATTAAAATCGAGCCATCTTTTTTTCGGCCCGGACCGCGCGCGTCTCGCGGCTCGAGCCGCCTCCGAAAAATCTTAACATTATTCAAATGGAATCTCCCAAAGTGTAATCATTTCCATACGAGCACCATGTGAATATCATTTCATAAAATATATTGAACTATATTCGTTTCCATCTCATCGACCGCCGTAGAACGCGGGCGGGAAGCGCGGTCACTGGGGCGGAGGCTTGAACTCCTGAGGCTTGAACTCTTGAGGCTTGAACTCCTGCGGCTTAAACTCTTGCGGCTTGAATTCCTGCGGCTTGAACTCTTGAGGCTTGAACTCCTGCGGCTTGAACTCCTGCGGCTTGAACTCCTGCGGCGCCGGTGACCCCTGCGAGAAGTGCTGCTGGAAGGGTGGCGCGTAGCACTGGGGGAAGTACAGTTCGGGCTTGACCACGGCGGGCGGCAGCGCGCGTAGCAGCGGCTGCTTGTCCATCAGCGGGTTGCAGCCGCGGCGGTTCTTGGCGGCGTGCGGGTTCATGTGGTTGTCGATGTGCTTCTTGACCTCGGGCTCTGTGGCGAAGCGGCGCCGGCAGTTGGGCATCGGGCAGCAGAAGGGCCGGTCGCCCTGGTGCGTGCGCGTGTGCTGGTCCAGGATGGCTTTCTGGCGGAAGTCCTTGCCGCACTGGCCGCACTTGTACGGCTTCTCGCCGGTGTGGATGCGCAGGTGCTGGTTGAGGATGGTGCGCTGGCGGAAGAAGCGCGGACAATATATGCAGCCGTACGGCTTCTCGTTCGTGTGGATGCGGAGATGCTGCGTGAGATGCGACTGCTGGCGGAAGCGCTTGCCGCACTCGGGGCACGGGTAGGGCCGCGACTCGATGTGGATGCAGCCGTGCTGCAGCAGAGTGGACTTCTGCTTGAACTCCTTCTGGCAGATGGGGCAGCGCACGTACAGAGGCATGCCGGCCGAGCGGCCGTGCTGGATGACGTCGGGCAATTTGCCTCCGGCGCCCTTGAGGTATTGGAGAGCGCTGAAGTTAGCGCCGCCGAAGACCGAGTGATTCAAGCCCTTCGGGTCCTTGAAGTAGGACGGGTACTGCATGGTGTCCGTGGGCGAGAAGCAGTTGTTCCTGTTGAGGTCTCCCTGGCCGTCGCCGTCGCCGAAGGTGGATGCGACCTCCTCCTTGCCCTCGTCTCCCGGGAAGGGCACGTCCTGCGGCCACAGCGTGGGCGTCATGCCGTTCTTGAAGATCAGATGAGGTGACACATCTGCAATATTTTCGTCTGTTAATGACACAATACTTTAATAACTTTTGAAAATCAAATCCAAAAGCGTGAGACCCAAATTATATTGATAATAATATTGACTGTTTTATAGTCAGAAAGAAAAAATTGAATTTAAATTTTCGAATAACGATTTACGAACTAACAAAAATGCAAAAACAACTATAATAATAAATATAATTTGGATCACACTAAAAGTAGATAGTTAATTCACAATCAAACTACTATAGTGTTAATCTACAAATATATAAATAAAATATATTATTTGAAAGAAAGGGGATAAAGAATTCATTAAATTTGTTTTTTAATCATTTCAATTTAAACAAGAGGATAAAGTATAATTGCTATTATTATATATTTTTATATAATAAATTAACGATTCTATTGGTACACTGCGAGAAAAATTGCAATCGAGGTTATATGAAAAAATGTTTTCTATAAGATCCGATTCGAAAATTATATTAAATAAAAACATTATGAAAACTAAGTATCCGAATGGGGATTGAATGTTTCTCGGCGTGGGCTTCCCGGCTTGGGCCCGAGGATGCTGCGGTACAAATACCAAGCTGGGACTATATGAGAGTATCTCGCCTTGGTGGGTGCGGACGTGCTGGTTCAGGATGGCCTTCTGGCGGAAATGTTTCCCGCACTCGCCGCACGAGTAGGGCTTCTCACCGGAATGGATGCGCAGGTGCTGGTTGAGGATGGCGCGCTGGCGGAAGGTGCGCGGGCAGTACACGCAGGCGTAGGGCTTCTCGTTGGCGTGGATGCGCAGGTGCTGCGTGAGGTGCGACTGCTGGCGGAAGCGCTTGCCGCACTCCGGGCAGCCGTAGGGGCGCGAGTCCGTGTGGATGCGCTCGTGCTGCAGCAGCGTGGACTTCTGCTTGAAGTCCTTGCCGCACGTGAGGCACTTGAACAGCCGAAGGTCACCGTTGGGGTTTGGCTTGCGTTGCTTTATTGGATGTTGATCGTGGCTCTGTTGGATCAAGTCGGGCAGAGCGGCTCTCAGGTCCGGCATGCTGCCGTACTGGTGAGCTTCTGGCAAGAGGGGGAGCGGCGTGTCTCCTTGCTTGAGGTAATGCAGGCCGGGGAAGCCACCGGGCCCGAGGTGTCCTCCGTGTTGCGGCCTCGCCTCTTTGAAGTAGTGCGCTGAATATTGTAGGTCTTGATGTTGGTCTGGGGCGTAGCAAGCGGCGCGTTCTAGAGAGTCTGCCGGCGCCAGTTGAGCTGGCGAGGGTTGCGGCGGAAGAGGCGGAAGCTCCGGGTCCGGGAGAGCAGCTTGCTCTGGAGGTGCGGGGCTCCCCAGGGCGTGCGCGTGTTGCTGCTGCTCGTCTTGTTGCGGAGAGCCGGCGCCCGGCGGGGACTGGTGCTGGGACTGCCCCTGTCCTTGCTGGCCGAGGCCTGGCGCGAGGCCCTGTGCGAGCCCCTGTCCTAGGCCCTGCCCCAGCCCTTGGCCGAGCCCTTGGCCCAGTCCCTGGCCCAGCCCCTGTCCCAGGGCTTGTCCGCCGTATCCGCCGTCCAGCGCGCCCGCCCCCCACTGTCCCTGCCCGCGTTCCATGCCATCTTTGTAAAGCACGTAAGGCGCCCCGGTATCTGAAAGCAAAAAATAATTATTTAATAGAAATAATTAACTACGAGTATATGAAATCTAAATATTTATTAATATCGTACTCGTACTTAAACATACTACGAGGCTCATACTATGGTGAATCTTACAAAAGAAGTGTAAGTTCACTCTCGATTAAGCACACGAAACTAGGTGTGAAAGGTGATAACTTAGAGGCTTATTTATTGTTAATAATTCAGTAAGTTATTATAAAACTATGCGAGTATGTAAACATTAATGTTTTATGCATGTGCGCTCAAATAAAAATGCAATAAACCTCGAATCGGATGCATAATTCAAAAAAATGTAAATAGAATTTCCCTGTGACGTGAAATACGGGTATGAGCGATGGGGTTGTTTAATATTTAAAATTGCAACCCTTAGCGTGGAGAATTGGAAAAACGGAAACGAAACAAATTGCAGACAAAAAACAAAATAAGAGAACGCTTTTCAGGATTGGGCGGTGCATTTTTTCCGCGAATGGCGAATAGCGAATACCGAATAGCGTGGCGTGTTCCCGAGGTCTCTATGTATGCAGACAAGTATCAAGCAGTTAAATAAATGGACTTCTACCGTGTTTTAGTGCACTTTGTCAAATTTGGATTTTATGTCCGTGGATTTGCGTACACGGCGGTACAGCGCTTGTTGCGGTTTTAAAGTTAACTATTAAAAATAAATTAAACCTATTTTTGTCTTTATCGTCGCGTCGCGAGTCCGAAAGAAAATAACTTTCGAAGTATTTAATAATATATTCAACTTCTACAAGAATCATTAACCTCTAGTTTATTTTTATTGAAGTAAAATAATTAAAACATTTTATAAATCGTGTGACTAATGAACTATGCCAAAACTATAAAAGCAACATATTCGTTTAATTTTCAAAAAAGAAAATATTTTTTGAAATATATATTATGTACAGACGATATTAAATTACCATAATGCTGAACATAATTTTTTGAATGCTGAAATAATTAGACGAAATTGGATCACCTATTTTATTATTTTTTGAAGTCATGGATCATTCTTGATTATAACAGGATAGTCTGCGAAGGAACAAAGTTATCAAGGTTCAACGAGTACCTCAGAGGGCAGAACTACGATGAGTCACATTCTCTGAACACTTATTAGACAAAGAACACTCTTAATTACATATAAAGGAAATAAATTATCGATAGAATGAATACCAAAATGATAAGTTTTATTAAATATAGAAGTATTAAAATAATACGAATAATTATACCATCTTTGCATCACTACCGTACACAAACATAACATTTAAATACACTACTGAAAAAATCTAGCTGTCAGTGCATTTCTAACGATTCTCCTCAATTCCTTTTTGCTAAAGGTACTTAGCTGTAAAACGTGGTAAGTCCAAAATAGATTTGTCTGGTCGAATAAAACGGGACTGGAATTATTATTAATACATCAAAGTCAGTGACCTTCTTCGCACTAAGCACCTCAACACTCAGAAAATTGTTTTTTTCACTCCCGCTGATGACTGCTACCAAATAGTATTATTTTATTAATAGTACTTTTTCTCTTAATAAGACGCGGTCGACAGAACTAAAAATGAAAAAAAAATAATGGGTGTAAAAAATGGCTAATAGGAACCAAAAGCCATTAGTGTTTTTTTTAAACACGAGATTACGTTCATTTCTTGTATTACACAGCGGAGATGTGTCATTGTGCAGCAAGTGATAGAATTAATCAAATGTTTTTTTTTGTGCGTAAAATACAATTTATGGCAGGCAATTACAAGTGTTCGGGATTAAAAAAGAACGAGACTTTATTGGTGTTACCTTTATAAAATATATACATTGTAACTAAAAATCGTAAACGTATAAAACAACGATATTTTCATTTAGAATTACTGAACAAAATCATTTCCAAGCTTATTTTATTTTTTCATTCGTATTTGCCTTTCAATTTTGCAGTTTTTATGTTTTCTTAACTTTGATCGTCTTTTTGAAAAGTAATATAATATATGTTGTTAAATATACTACATCATTATTGAATAAAGTTCTCTTAAATGTTTTGAAGGCTCCAATTTTTGTAGGTGGGCCCAATAAGTTATGGGACTTTAATTTTTGTATGTCACCACTTTTTTTGTGATATATTTTTTTGTTACATTAAATGAATTTATTTTGGAGTAGTTTGTTGTCAGCTAGTTTTTTTTGTTGGCTAAAATTTTCGGAATCATAAAATTATAAGGCAAGACAATTATTTCTAAGTCAATTTTTTACATTTTGACGAAAATAAAAACCCATTTTTTGGGCCTGGATTCCCTTTGAATGGCTATATTAATGCATGATTAAATTATAAATATTTATTATGCAATATCATGCAGGAGAGCACAACCGGTTGAAACTAGTGTTATTTACGACGCTCAGCTAAGACGGCTGCACATTTAATAATGTTTTTTTTTTAATTTAAAATTAGATGTACCTTTATAACAAACTAAGATTTTGATTCAGCTTATTTATGTTACGCTGTTAACAGCGTAAAAATATTTTATACATTTAATATTATCGCACTGGTTATTTTTATAATGCAGGAAAGTTAAACAATCCGGAAAGCGTAGTCAGCGTTAATCTCCCAAATGTCAAGGCCCCGGTTGGTTAATTGGAAGGAATCGATTTGAATGTCATGCCAGACTATATCTGGGGTCACGGCCTCAGGGGAACAATATCGTTTCTGACAGGGTCACCAAAATTACACAAACGTTACTCAAGAAGGCATTAACAATATTACCAAATCGACTGTAATAACAATAACAAAATCAACGATACAACGGAAATAAAAGTATTTTTTTTTATTTTAGAAGTTACTTTGAGGATTTCTTCTTAAATTTGACAATTGGCTTGAGACTAATTGCTTAAAATGACTTGAACTGTCGTGGGCAGGTTGTTTCATTTTTATTTGCTTATTAAAATTTCTAAACAAGAACTGTAGGTTCTTAATAGTGTATCTATAGGTCGTAAATAATACTTTTATAATCCTTTTATGTATCAATATGACATAGAAAAACTTTCTTTCAAAATGAGCTGTTTCCTTTTTGAATACCATAAAATAATTAGTTGGCGAAAAATTGTCAAAATAAATACTTAGATTATGCTTGGAAACATACCTTGCTGATAAACTGTAAAATTTGCCACGGGAAAATGTAGGCAACTATCGTAGTGTATTTCAAAAACAACTTCAAACTTGGGTTACTTAAAAACTAAAATGAATACTTATTATATTAAATTGAAGTAGTGTGATTTAAATCGGGCTTGATTATGTGATATATTGTAAGTATCTTGTTTTCGCATTTCGGTAGACGTGCCCCGACTAATAAATACTATTAAAGTAAACCAAATTTAGTTGCAAGACCATTGACCGTGCTATCATCGGCTTCAGTGTTGGCGTCGCTCTTCATAGTCACTGCATCATTACGGACAGAAATAGCTCATCAAGTATTGTTTTTCGTCAACTTCAGAACGCACGAGTAGTAATCACAGAACGTGGTTGTCGTTATCGCCCACTGATGCAGAACGTTTGCTGGAATGCAGAAGTCTAGTTTAGGCAATGCACGAAGTGGAACGATTCGTTTTATTTTTATTTTGAACGCCTAAATCTATGCCCTTGTCGCTACTTTACCGTAGGACTGTATTTCTTCTAGTCCGTAACGAGATATTGAGCAAATTACATGATTATTATTTCAACATTAGTTGAATTATATTAATTTTTTAAAAATAAATATCATGGATGCATTCTCCCATACCTAAATTATTTATTCATTACCCTGGATGTAATAATACCAACTGCGAAAAAACCTGCTCATTGATCAAAGCTACTGATAAAATAAAATACCTGGGTATATATATTGACAGTAACTTAAAATGGAAACCACACATAGCTGAATTAGTAAAACGTATACGCAAATGCATCTATATATTCATCAGACTCAGAAACATCTTAACTAAAGCAGATCTAAAAATGGTATACTACTCCATTGTCCAATCTCAACTGCAATATGGTATTGTTGGTTGGGGAGGAACATACCTAAATACTACCAACCCTATTAGAACTGTACAAAAACTTATCATCAAAGTGATATTGAAAAGGCAATTCAAAGTACCAACGGTGGATACACTATACCAAAAATACACTATTTTACAGACTATTAAAGAAAGGAGAACCGAAAACTGGTACACCTGTCATTCTGCTAGGTTTATGTACAACTTATTAATACCAAAATTTAACACACAACATGCAAAAAATGGTTACAAATATAACGGAATAGTTAATTTTAACAATGTTCCTCGGGAAATAAAAGCGATCAGTGATATTAAAATATTGATTGAAAAGGTGAAACAGTACTTTAAAAGAATTACGAACAGAACCCACGTCACTGCATAACAAATTGAAATAATGAAATGTACCAAAAATGTATTATTAATTTATATATACTTTAGATTTAATTCAATTTATAGTGTCTTAAATTATTAATTATATAATGTTAGTATTATATCAAAATCATGTAAATGTATAAATTTGTATATGTAAAACTCTGTATAATTATATAAAACTGTAAAATAACATAGACGATCCCACGCCACATACAAGATCTTATCTTTAAGTGGTGTGGTAAGCGAAAAAAAAAAAAAAAAGAAAAAAAAAAAAAAAAAGATTGGAATGTAAATTACTGTGTAAAAAATGTATCTTTTATATTTGATTAAATAAAAAAAAAAAAAAAATTTGATCCCCTTGCAATACAAGTGACACCATTATTAATTAATAGTGTATGAAAGTATCACTTTCGGAAAATATTACGTACGGTATATAGAAATTGATACTAGTTTTACTATGAAATATTTTCCTTAATGTTTAATTAATATTTTGTTATTTTATATTCAAAGAATAGGTATGAATAAGAATATCACGTATCATACATATTTTCAAGTCGTATTTCAAAAGTTATTTTTTTTATTTTTGAAAAATATCTATACGTGATTTAAAACATTTTTTAAGGGAGCCTTTCAATTATAATTACAAATGTTACTAAATTTACAAAGATAATGAAATAAATGAGATAATTTCATAAAATTTAAATAATTCGAAAAATAAGTTTTTTTTAATGAATGCATTAATTGCAATAACATAAATTAACTTATTGTGTGACGATTTGATACGAAAAAGTTCCTCATATGAAATTTATGACCATAGGTTATGATTTTTTATCTCACAAGAGAAGTATTTTTTATTCCAGATAAAGGAGGTGTAAGCGATGAGATAACCCCGAAGTGTAATGTGCATTAAAAATGCGATCATTAGTTGTTTATTATTCCGAAGAGAGTGAGATTTGATAATGTTCATATTTTTTGATCCGCACCGTTTAAATTGATTTTTTTTTACACGTTATTTTTTAAGCATTTATAAAGAAATAATTTTGCACATTATTTATCTACTGTGACACATTTTATTTTAAAGCAGGTATAAATATTTTTTATTCAGAGTGTTAAACAAGTATGTGCATTGTAAAGTATATATTTTTTATATAAATTGGTTTATATATTTTTAACGTTAATGATTATTATTATATATTAGATATCTTTTTAGAGATTTGAGTACAACTAAGATTTATAATTCATATTATTGAGAAATTAAATCAAAATAGTTACAAAAACTACGTAGAAGTATGAGTATAATAGAAACCTACAATACGAAGTGCTGTGAAGTCGTAACGGCCATATATTTTCCCTATGGAAACGGTCATCGAAATGATAACGATGGTAAAAAATGAAATAAACGACATCGTTTGAGAGCTGACAACGTGACAGGTCGGAAGATAAATGAAAAGGTAGCAGCAGTATATAGTTATAATACAGGAATAGCGCCAGAAGACTTCAAAAAGTGTGTAATTGTAACTCTGCCAAAGAAGCCCGGAACAACAAAATGTGAACAACACCGAACACTCAGTATTATATCCCATGCATCCAAAATACTGACCAACATAATCCTTCATAGAATTGAACCAAAAATTGAAAAGACTCTCACTAGCAATCAATTTGGATTCAGAAAAAGAATGGGAACCAGAGAAGCAATCTTATCCCTGCGTATGATCTTGGAAAAGAGGATAAAAAGTGGACCAAGATACATATATTGCCTTCGTGGACATTGAAAAAGCATTTGATAAAGTAGATTGGGAGAAGCTCTTCGATATTATGAAAGAAAATGGAGTCAAATACAAAGAACGAAGACTCATATTTTCACTTTACAAAGAAGAAGCTGCCATAATATCACTTGGAAATGTCCAAAAGGAAGCAAAAATACGTCAAGGGGTGAGACAAGGATGCTCTCTGTCGCCTGTACTCTTCAACGTATACATACAAAATCCAATTAATAACATCAGGGAAAAAATGGGCCATAGAGAGGGGGTTAAAATACATGGCCAAAAGATTGATATGATAAGGTTTGCTGACGACATTGCTCTGATTGCTGAAACTGAAGATGAACTCACTGAAGCGCTGACATCTATGGAAAACATATTAAATTCCAACTACAATATATAAACAGCACAAAAACCAAAGTCATGAGAGTAAGCCGCAATGAGCAGCAGAAAATTAACATATCAATGCTAGGAGTACCCCTAAAAGATGCAAAAGAATTTGTATACCTTGGAAGTACGATCACCTGAGATAGCAGAACAAAAAGAGAAGTCAACAGTCGAATACATCAAGCAAGGCTAGCTTTCAATAAAAAAGCCAAAATTCTTGAGTCAAGGAATATTTCTTTAGGGCTCCGCAAGCAACTTGCCAAAACACTTGTTTGGAGCATCTAAATGTACGGCTGTGAGACATGGTGCTTATCTGAAAGTGATAAAAAAAGACTAGAGGCCTTTGAGATGTGGTCGTACAGAAGAATTCTCGGAATTTCCTGGAGAGACCACGTCACGAACAATGAGGTTCTCAGGATAATCAGGGAAGATAGGCACCTAATAAGAACCATCTCAGAGAGGCGAGCCCGATGGATTGGTCACATCATGCGACACGATGGTCTTCTTCACGATATTGTGGAGGGGATGGTTGAGGGTAGAAACTGTAGAGGGCGCCCTAGACGGGAGTATTTACAGCAAGTATTCGAGGACATGAATTGTAGCGCTTATGCTGAGCTGAAAAGGGTTGCGGAGGACCGAGAGGAATGGAGATCGAGATGCAAGATTCTGTTGCTGCAAACCAATCCACCGGATTGATACTACGAAGAAGCAGTAGTATTTGTGCGCTTGTCAACGAAGCATTTTTAAAGAGGTGTGGTAATATGTGATAATAGTCCCGAAGCTTCGTATCATAAATCCAATTTGATTTGATTATTATAATTTATTTCCATTATTTTTTATTCCATTATGTTAATTAATGGCTGCAAGTCTCGCTTTCTTATTCGCCCACCGTACAGTGCAATTTAATAGCGGTTTACCAAACTTGGCGCTATTGACCATCGCAACGTCTGAGGCGCCAATTTTCTTTGCCGCTCCGAATACCGCAGTGCGCGCAGCCGATGAACTCGCTGTGTCTCTCTAACCTGACGCGACTCGTGCGTGCGGGAGAGGGACAGACTCATTCGCGATTGCGGTGGGTGCCGTCACCGCCACGGCGGACGAAGTAACCTTGACAGAGAAACTCTGACTGTGGAAGCGATCGGCAGCAAATATACAGTCGCCCACTAGATAATTATGTAAACAATACAAAGACTAACGCCACATATAACTTATCATTTATGAATTAAAGTAATGTGACGTCATTTCAAATGAGAATCTTGACAATGAATATGACTTGTGCTTAATATTGAAAGTTTTATTTTTAGATTATTATACATATCGTTTGTTTAATAATATAATTTGGTTTTTGATGTCTTGTATATAATATAATTTATATGGCTTATGTTATCAACAAATGATAAATACATAAAAATGTTTGTTTTTATGCCATAATTTATGTTATATATTGCATCAATTAAATGGAGAAAAAAACGATGGACGTGAAATTTGAGCCGCGGAAAAAAGTGTTAGATTCAAGAAAGACTGCCGTGTCCGCTCCCTTACATCGTCATTTTCACAACAACAATTTCACACCATTGCACCCCCAATATTCTACCCATACGCCTGTTCTCGAAATAATTTTGACATAGTTTCAAGATACATAGCTGCTTAAAGTGTTATTAAGGCGACAATTTATTTTTGAAGCATTTTCGTATGCACTGTCAATTATATTTTTGAGGAAATGCACAACGCAAATACAGTTGCCGTATCTTAAGTCCCCGAGCTGCTGCCCTAAGGTCATCAGGAACCATGCACGTTACTAAGTGGACCTTTGCGTGCAGATGTCTTGGGACAAGGAATGGACAATGACACTTTGCTGTGACCTTATCTTCCGAAAATGGAACGTATATGAAAGGAAGAAGAAAGAATAACTAAAAAAATCGCTAAGCAGTATATTAAAGTTTATGTTGATAAATAACAAGATGCGAATGATTCACAAAGAAATTCAAAGCAAATATATCAGTTGAATATTGATTTAAATTTTCAGTGGCTTTGTAAGTGTCATTATATACTTTTTAAATATATTCTAAAATAACAAAAAAATGTGTATTACAAAGATTTGGTGGATTTTTAAATAGTCCATATGAATCATGGACCTCCTGTATCGTAGGTAATCATTAAAGATATTGACTATTTTATCTACTGTGTCCTTGCTTTACGTGCCTATGATATGCATGGTAAATTTGCTGTTCATAGTTTATTCAAATTCATTTTACGGCTTGCGTTTCGCTCTCTCAGTTTTGCTTCAGTGGCGTGTAATTTTAAGCGTCTCTAAAGCTCCAGACGAAGTTGTTAATAAGCTCTCAAAGCAAACGATTGTTTACGTCGTAAAAGCGGTTAGCCTCTGTACACAACTGCATCCGACTATCAAAAAGTCCCATCCCGAGCTCGGCGACCAACACTGGAAAGCGCATTTGTGCACATCGCTTTGTGTAGCTGAGATTAGATCCGAACACAAAAACAGTCCAATATGGTTTCAAGTTATTTCTACGCCTTGTGCGAGCTCCGCGAGTGAACTTGTGCGGAAAGCTTTATCTCTAGGTTTGCGGGTATGAAATTTGCTCGAGTCACAGAGCTGCAAATAATGTCTTACTGAGGCATCAAAGTCTGTTTTACACGATATAATTTTAAATTAATATAATATTTAGTCTGTATCGTCAATTTAAATTGAAAAAGTAACGAAAGTGACGAGTTGAATTACAATAACACTTAAAACATTTTTACTTTATAAAAATCACTTTAATCGACGTTGGATATTTTTAAAAATAAATTTTACGAGATGTATATGTGTATGCAGTGGTCAATCTAGTAAAATACTTAAGATTATATTACATATATTGATATCATTCTTGAAATTGGTTTTCTCACGATGGAATGCTTAGGCCTTGAAACTCACAATTCAGAGAAAAACAAATAAAATATGATGTTTAATGGTATGAAAATAATCATGAAAATTCAGAGTGATTAATGGAGAAATATTGTGAGAGGCGAAAACATTAGTTTAGCATCACCTAGTTAATGAAATGAGACACTTAAATGTATTATAACTTGAACGTGATAAGTGAATTATTAGCTTTCTGAAAAAGTGACAACAATTCACTACATCACCTTTTCATTTGCGAAAGAGTCAAAGTTAATTTTTTTATTTAAAGTACGAGTATTTTTAACATTTCACAAAATCTATTAGTGCACAGCGATTTGTTAATCTTAATTTTTAAAAAGATAGGTTGATTAATTCAACGACCCCATGGTTAGGACAATTCGATCCTAAAAGACGCATAAACTCAAATTAATAACTTTAATTATAAAATTCATAAGTTACATCACTGTGACAAACCTGTCATGAGCACTACACGCATTTTTATGCCTCATATTTAAGTTTCATGTAATAGTTGTAATGATTAATATTAGCTGAATACGAGTATATTATGTACTGAATATAAATTCTTTTGGTTTCTACTCAACAAATATACGTAGTAACTAATTTTTATCTTAATTTTATAATAAAATAACGTTTTTTTTATTAATAGTGTAAAAATAGTTTAATTATTCCTCCAAAAAGCCACCATATTCAAACGATTAATATATTTAAATAAAAATAAATTCAAATGGTCTGATATATTGACTGTAATATGGGCTTTCAATTGAGTTGACTCTACTCAGTAAAGTTTTAGTTTACCGTAATTACTGCGATCTTCTCAAGTCTCTTCAAGAACTCGGTGTGTAATTTGTTCGGCATTGAGAAGTGCGTGAGAGCAAATAAACAGGAGCCCTGTAGACGGCAACTTAGAGTTAATCTCGTTACGGAGAGAGATACAATCACACAAGAGAGGTTTCACTCATTTAACGAGCTCTTACTTAAACACCCATTAGAAATCCATAATTCGAACATATCGCCGTTTAAAAGTTATTATAGATCAAGGCGATTGCTCTTTATATATTATGTTTCGCGTTTAAAATTAACACTCGCAAGTCGATAGAGGAATCCGGGTAATTACGGGTTGACAGTTGCCAAGATACACGCAATGATAGATCAATTTTAATTCGTAATTGAAGCGGTGCAAATCAAATATTTGAAAGCTGGTGTATGAAAATAATGCGTTCGAGTTTCGATTTCTATAACTGCGCTAAAAGCTCTGAAAATGAGTATTGCTTCTTAATTATGATATGTATGCTTACTTAGGTTTACACCGGTATGTAAAAGTCATTCTTTGGCAAAGGGTAACCAACTTAAGATCCGTATACAGAGATTTTTCTCAATGGAACCAACCTATAATAGCTACTTTCCTTTATAATTATTAAAGTAAGGAGTCCTCAGCCCTTCACTTGCCTCAAATCTTAAGAAACGTCTCTGCAAACGGGAGTCAAGTTGGTTACCATAAGCTTACAAATGTCTTTTCATTAAATTATTGTTTTATCGATTAAAAACTTCAGTTTATGATGATTGCCATTTTTTTCTCAGCGCTATATTTGTAGAATTGATCCGCCGATGTCATTAGACTACTGCATTCAAGTATCGTCTATTTCCACAGGGATTAACTGTGAATGAGTGGTGTTACCCAGATGAATTATGTCCACCCATTTTGATTTTAACACAGACTATGATATTAATTTCATAGATGAAATATTTAATTATAGGGCTTCAAAATTGAAATAAATTAAACTTCGTTGGAGATAAAACTAGGGACCCTTTGCATGATAAGCAATCGTTTTACTTCTAAGCCATGCCCGTCGGTTATACTTATTTGTAGTAATTCACATAAATGATTGATTTAGTCATAAGAAGGCTTATTTATAGAAGTAAAAGATAAAGGCCGGAAAATAAAAGAGTAAATTATAAAAATATTACATAAAATGAGAATAAATATATTACATTTTAAAAATCAATGGTTAGGTGTAGATCAAAAGTTTACAAAATATTTTTGATTGACATCCGATATGAAACCAATTTGTAATAATTGCGATTCCGTTACTTCTGTCAATAATAATGATTCAATAACATAATTCCGACATGACAAAAGTTATAATCTTGTCACACAATGGCGCGTTATCGGCCTGAGACTAATTTATCGACGTTACTCGTTATTTCTCGTACAATCGACCGCCGTTAGCCCGCGATGAAAAATAACGACCGTTATATTTGCCATTACAAGAGTATCACCAAAAAATCTCTGTCCCGTGAACGATTTTTTTTATACCTTCGTCGTCGCGTCGCGATAAATCGGAATTTCTATAAAGGCGATTA
Organism: Glossosoma conforme; assembly: GCA_022606575.1. Taxonomy (NCBI): domain Eukaryota; kingdom Metazoa; phylum Arthropoda; class Insecta; order Trichoptera; family Glossosomatidae; genus Glossosoma; species Glossosoma conforme. The sequence goes on from JAGTXR010000048.1 coordinate 1,087,913, forward strand.
TGATCTCAAAACGTGCAGAACTGTTTACTGACAGACACCGAACACCGTGGCAATAATTGGAACAGAATTGTTGTATTGTAGAGGAAGTACTTGGGAAGACAAAGCTGGGCGGTGACTTTGTAGAAACTGTCGAGGTGCTGTTTGCTTCCACGATTGTTAGAAATTTTACGAACGAAAAATAAAAATCTAATATTATCTTACTGATTCTTTATAGTTAACTTCCAATCCTGTAAGGTGTAATGAAGTTTGTTCTTAACATATATAATATTATATATTATAGTATGTACAAATATATTTTTTTTTTATAAAAAAAAATGTTTCTTTTACCTTGTAAATTATAGACAATATTAGACTAAATAATTTCGTAGGTTTTCCACAAACGGCTAAAAACCAAAAGCCACAATACCAATGTTAGACTATTCGTGGGGAAAAATAAAAAAATAAATGTTTTTATTTTATCGAAGCCTTGTTAACCACATGCGTATTGTGACTTTTAGGTTGAGCCGTGTGTGGTAAATTACCTAGTACCAATATTTCGACCACCATTGTAGTGGTTTTCTTTAGGGTTGACGACTTTGTGTCACCTAAAGAAGACTTCTACAATGGCGGTCGAAATATTGGTACTAGAGAATTCGCCACACGGCTAGACCCAAAAGCTACAATACCAAATCTGACCGTGAAAACCTAAGAAGTTATACACGTGCGTAATTCTGACGATGTATTTGATGTAGTTCAACAACATGATGTCGTCAGGATTAAGCAAAATTAATTTAAAAAAATAAGTACATAGATTTTATTAATATACGAGTATTTTTATGGTTATTAATGTATAGTTATGCGATTAAAAATATATACGGTATTAAAGAAACCATCATTTAATTTTCTCATTGATGAAAAACGAGTAGAAGAGATAATTACTGTCACGATGCTCTGTCAATAGACAACATCGAAAAATGTGAGTGTAGACATGTATAAAGTTGAATTCGCTGCATCAATTCAATGGCCACCCATGCAACGACTGTCTTCGCTGAAGTCTACAACATATTATCGCTAATGTTCCCCGCGGGAGCAGCCGATAGACCAGTCACTCAGTCAGCCATTAACTCGTTATGTTCCCGAGGCTGGAACCGCTATCAATGATCTCGAGCTTTCCACATGTTCATTGAAGCTTTTTTCAGTCCGCAAACACCGCCGGCTTGATGCGGCGCACACAGAATACCTGCAATGGAACGAGACGTGATTTTTTAAATGTAATCACATACAGGAGAATACTGACAAATGGTGATAGTGTTGCTGAAGTCTCATCTCTGCAATTCTATGACACTTACCATATTGCATATGGCATGTGAAATGTCAATCTGCCAATGTCATAGATTACAGCCCGAAATTATAATATACTATTAAATATATATACAAACGACCAACCCACCCCTAAAGACACAAAATCTTTCATATATGCGGATGACTTAGGTTTGGCAGCACAAGCAGTAACGTTTGAAGAAGTTGAGGACATCCTAAGCCAGGGACTCAACGAGATGTCCCATTACTACGAAACCAACCATCTCAAACCTAACCCATCAAAGACACAAGTCTGCTGTTTCCACCTTAGAAACAGGGAAGCTAACAGAAAGCTTCGTGTCACGTGGGAAGGTAGAGTACTGGAACATAGCGACCATCCAAAATACCTCGGAGTCACTTCAGATCGCACCCTCACCTTCAGGCGTCATTGCAGCAACACCAAACAGAAAGTTGCAACAAGGAACAACCTCATCCGCAAACTGACCAACACTCACTGGGGAGCCCAACCACCCCTTCTTCGTACCTCAGCTTTAGCACTTTGTTTCTCAGCCGGAGAATATGCGGCACCAGTGTGGGGTCGATCAGCCCACTGTAATCAAGTGGATACTGCCCTGAATGATGCATGCAGAGTCGTCACAGGCTGCCTCAAACCAACACCCATTTCTAAACTATACCCCTTGGCTGGTATCGCACCACCGAACATAAGACGCAAAGTCATATGCGCCGAAGAAATGCGTAAGGCAATCAACCAACCGTCCCACTGCTTGTATAATCAGATACCCCCAACACCAAGATTGAAGTCTCGAAGCAGCTTTCTAAAATCCACACAACCTCTCACATCCGGCCCTGAAAATGAGAGACTCCAACTCTGGCAACAAATCGCACCAGAGGATTTCATTACTCCAAAGGATGGCCTCCCAACTGGCAAGAGCCTTGACTGGCCGACCTGGAAATCCCTAAACAGATTAAGAACCGGAGTTGGTAGAACAAAGGACAACCTCGAGCGGTGGGGAATGCTTCGGCAGGGAGAGACACTATTGTGCGACTGTGGAGACCTGCAGACCGCCTCACACCTACGATGCTGCTCCATGTGCCCAACAAGTTGCACATCTCAGGACCTAATGCTGGGCAACACACGAGCTATCGATGTTGCCAGATATTGGGAAAAAATAGTTTGACGTCGCTGACACGAAGAAGAAGAAGCCCGAAATTCGAGCATCGTACTTATTATTACAGGAATCTACTATGAATGGGTGGTCTTTACAGAACGACTTTCGTCTACCAAAATTTTTGATTATTCGTAATAAGCTAAGACTGGCATTTTATGGGCGAAGGATCGAATTTACACAAACCGCAGTATTTTTAGAGCACAGAAATCTATTACAAATCATTTTTTTAGTTTCTGTTGGGGATCGAACCCACATCGAACCTTCAGCTTGCCAAGCAAATGCGTTAATCACTGAGCTATAACTGCCGGAAATTACGCGTTTGCAGTCTTTGTAAAGATAAGCTCGTATGTGACTTTAGTATTAACAACTATTTGCAGTTGTGCGATTTTTTTTTTATGTAAACGCATGCAGGAGAGCACATCCGATCAAGACCAGTGCACTCTATGACGCTCAGCCAGGGAGGCCGGACGCTGCATGCGGGAAACGTGTGTTGTGTTCGTATTTGTGTGTGGGTTGGATAAATTTATATAGATGTAAACATTGAAAATAATTTTAGTCTTTACGAGACTAATACAACAATATATGTACTCATGAAAATATATAAAAATAGTAGAGTATTTACGCAAATAATTGGTATTTATTATAATGTAAGATACCTATTCAGTATTTATTGTACTATTTTATTTATAATAATACCATTATTTATTTTAATTTTGTACAGCAATAAGATGCAAATATTATTTATTACAAGGATTAACAAACTTTAGTGTCAATTATTGGTAAATGTCAATTAATGAAACTAGATAATTAAAATTAAGATTAAAAAAAAAATTAAGAAAAAAAACACTTGTTATTGATCATGGTGGCTGACAGAGCTCTGTGGCGGTAGCTCGTAGTGACTATATGTTCCAGTTATTGTTATTAGAGTATCGGACATTGCCGTGACTATAATGATTTATAATAAAAATCAAAATATAAACAAGTCAAATTCAAACAAAATGATTTTAGTACAAGTATAATCGGCATAACCAAGGAAGATATGCATCTAGTAAGAACCATTTCAGAGGCGAGCCCAATGGATCGGTCACATCATGCGCCACGATGGTCTTCTTCAGGACATTGTGGAAGTGGTTATGGGTAGAAACTGCAGAGGGCGCCCTATACGGGTGTATTTGCAGCAAGTGTTCGAGGACATGAGTTGTAGCTCTTATGCTGAGCTAAAGAGGATTACAGAGGATCGAGAAGATTGGAGATCGAGATGCAAGATATTGTTGCTGCAAACCAATCCACCGAATTGATACTGCGAAGAAGATAATCGGTAAAAAATGATTGAAAATTGAAACTGAAAAATGTTGGAACACCATACAAACTTTTAAAGAATATAAATGCTTACAGAGATTTGCTTATTGCGAAAAGCAGAATGCAGGTAAACTGAGAGTTCCTCTCAAGGCTAAGCGTGTTTGTTTGGCGGTTTGCCGACATTTGAAATCCATTGAAAGACAATATGACAGTGAAATGGTTTTACATTAAGCTTGCTTTTCTCTAAAATATATGATTACTGATAGTTTTGGCATGCATTTTGGTAATACTAAACTAAAGTGAATCGCGAATATTTTGGTTCTTTTTAAACAACATAATTCTGAAGCATTTCAAGAAGCATTCTTTTAAGCGCTTATTCTAAACAACAAACAGTGCTCTGATGGATATTTTGACATGTGCCTATCAACGTATTTCAGCAGTTGTTTTATTTTTGTGACGTGAAAGTATTATATAAATATACAAACTAGAAATATGCATTCTGACATCTATCTGCTCAGCATGGGGTTCAGTATGCATCGGAACATTTGCTTTTCAGATTTTTTCAGGCTCGCCAATTGACTTCTACAGTCATATAATAATAACATGAAATATGTATATGCTCTTTTTATTATGCTTTATTCGAATAAATCTAGCAGCAGACAGTTATGATAGCAACATTTCATATGCATGCTTATTTTATTTAAATAGTATTACGACTTTATACAATAACATGACGTGATACAATACAAATAGATGTTAATTTGAAAATTTTATGCGATTTTTGTCCTTTGTCTATTTCAAGGATGTTATTTTATAATAAATATATTATTAGATTTCACAATAGCTTAAAATATTTATTTTAAGCACATGTGCGTTATGTATCTTAACATTTTTCAATTTGATGCTATAAAAATTCAATTATTCCAACATGTTTTACAAGAAAATTACTTTTTTTTCTCAATGTTTTCAGCATTCATTTTGAATGAAATTTACTATATTTATTTACTATCAATAAAATGATTATAAACATTCAAAGGTAAAGAGTATTGAAAATAATGATTAATAATACAATAAGTATGAATAATAAATATAATAAATGGTTAAATACTAGCTTAAACAGGCTAAAATGAACATAAGCCTTACGATTTTATTTATTTCAAGGAAACTGATATTATTTTATTTCTTTTGTTAAAATATCCGTTTTAATTAATTTAGCTGGTGTTTTTCTTTCACATTCACGTTATGTATTAATTTCGTTTTTTTATTATACATTTCGAAAGTATAAAGCATTAAGGAGCCATTTTAAGCGTAAATATGATTATTTTTATTAAAATATTAACAATTCATACAAAAAAACAACGAAACATCAAACACAGTTTGAAAAATAGATTTATGATAATATTGATAAAACAATAAAAAAATACCAGTGAACTGCTACGGTTGATTACAAAAATATTTTTAAAAAAGTCTTATTAATAAGTGTACGTATATATTATTTTAATTATTGTCAATAAATATGAATAAAATGGATAAATAAAGGGGTTTCTTTTTTCAAATACACAATGTCGACTAATTGTTAAAACGATATAAAACGTTGAATCTACAAAGATCTGTTAAATAATTAATTGAAGGTATAATTGGTTGTACTATAATTATATACGAGTATGATATATTAGTAAAATAATGAAACTATTTTGTACGAGTACTTGTATCAAAAGAAGTCAGTGGGTAATTGGTTTAATGTTTCATAGATTTTCACGTGTTGTTAAATATAACGATGTGTTTTTGCTGAGTCATAATGGTGAATTAGATTATAATTATTAGAAATGTGTGCTAATGTCAAAAAAAACCGCCAAGTTGAAGGCCGAGATCGGTAGATAACCAAAATGCATTCGTCTTATTTAAATGTTAGCCGACAGAAACTTAAAACATACGCAGTGCAGTATTCTTAAGTAAGTTTAAATAAATAAATCATTTTTGTTTATTTCCTAGATCTTTTGTATTGATCAATGTTATATGTTCATACAGAATAAGCAGATAAATTAGATTCTAAAGTATAAAATAAGTAAAACTTTGTATAAAACCACTGAGTTTTTAATCAATCACTATATCGGCTTCGGTGCCACCACACCTTCCTGAAAAGCTACTTACTAATTACTAAATCAGCTCTATTCAGAGAGTAAATAGGATACGGTCATATTTATACATTACTCGCCAAAGTAAAGTATACAACACCCATTTTTTTACGCTACTTTTTTAAAAGCGATTTCGCTTTTACGTTTGTTTTCAACGTATTGTTACGTTTTTTACGTGATTTACTCGTTGTTACTTGGTCCTTTTTTGAGCGAAATTTTGATTATTGAAACCGATTAATTGAATAATGATAATAAATAAAAATTTGTTTTTTTTACACGATACAAGTTGTCACATTCATTTTTTTTTTCACCGACATTAAAACTTTTTTTTTAATACTTCAAAACCAAATAAATGAATTACACAACTTTTATAATTATGGGCACAAATACAAAAAAGGATGGGTTGTAATACTCGATATTCATGTTTAAACGTTAATAAATATTTGGGTACATATCTCATCACCATATTCAATGCGTTGTAAGTACTTGATATTTTGGTTATATTTTGTCGTTACAAAGCACAAATAATATAATAAAAACAATAACAAAATTGTATAAATGTATTCGATAATAATGTATATTGTGTTTAGCGCCGCCACTGGAGTTGTCCTACCTGCAGGTTTTTTGCGTTGCATTTTTAAGACTGCCAACAAAAAACCAGCAAACTTGTTCACCATTTGACATTGACATTGATTCGAATGCAAAAAAGCGGTTTGCGAAAAAAAATACTCCCAGGCATGCTTCAAAATAACGTTGAACGCGTCAGACGCCAACAGGAATAATAAGAATGCAATCGTAATTATCATTCTGTAATGTGTTATTAAATGTGAATATATACGAGCGCATGTGATGTCAAAATAAGACGTGAAAAAATATATATTTTGTCTAACTTATAATAGAAGAGAAGTACACGAAGATATTGATTATTTAAAGTTTTCGTAAAACCTAACCTTACTCAACTTTTGTTATGTAAAGTAGCTGTTTTAGTATTTCACGAATATTAATAAATGAATACATAAATAATTAGTATTTTGCTTTTATTTTTATTAATTTCAGGCACACATGGATTACTTTCAGTTTCCATCAACATTGATATTCAGGCTTGTAAACACATTGTATGGCATCGTATCATAGCCTTTTTTGTTATTTATAATGCACATTTAAGAAAGATAAATAATTGATTTTGTACGAAATTAAATTTATAGTAAGCATGAGTATTATTTAATAATTTAATTAGCACCCCATGTGAAAAACAGTTTTATTAAATAGACAAATACTTTTTACTTTGTTTTAACTTGGGTCACGTTGAGCACTTTGCTCCTTTGTACTTTTTGCAATTTTAACGTGATTCATCTTAAAAGAAGGTAAAAAAGTATTTGTATATTTAATATAAAAATGATCTAACAGTGGATGCTAATTTTTTTTTTATCAAAAAGTGTTTGTTTTTTTCAAAATGTATTTTCTTAAATTTTCTCAATATTAAAATATTTTTTCTTAATGTCCTATAAAGAGATAATTTATTTATTATAAGCGCAGTTTTCAATTTGCTACTTTATTGCAAATTTATTATTTCAAATACCTTTTGATCCATTTTTTGTATTTTTGCGGTGACTGCGGTACACTTGCTTAGGAAGCAGAACGTAGCAATTTATTTTGACACTTCCAAGCATTAGAAATTTAATTTTTAGATAAATGATAGCACCGGAAATAAAAAACGAATTGCAGTTGGCTAGGTACCTGCTCACTACGTGATGTATTAACTAAAGAATTTTGTGCAAAAAAGGTAAAGCTGCTACAGTAATTTATGTGAAAAAAACTAGTTTTTTATTATCTCTGAAACTGTATACAAAATATTATATTTCATTATTTTATTGCTCTGTAGTTCGTTACATTAACGTGATAAACGTTCGAAACACGTATAATTAAGATAAATTAATAATTTTAAATTAAATTAATGTGTTCTGAAAGAGTGATGAGCATAGCAGCTGATGAGATATCACTAGAGATCCGACCTCTAGCAAAACCACGTAAAAAATGGTGTGATAGCTGTACATCCTTGTCGCAGGAATAGATTCTGAGTAATAACAAGACACAGTCCTAGAGAAAGCAGAAGAAAAACAACAAACAGAAGAAAATATTAAAGTATTGTTTTCAAAATAAATTCATGACATTAAAGGTAGTTCAATCATGAGAATTATTGTCTTTATAAGGAGTGTGGAATTATTTTCATTAAGTTCTTATAACAAAAATAATAATAAAAAGATTAATTAAAAATATGATTTTTTTAAATGTACTCGTAGAATCTGTATCGAAATACATAAATTTGAAGATGAAATATTTGAATGTTAAAATAACAATTTTCTATTTTTATTTAATATTGTCTATTTTTGGTGGTTGGGGTGTCGTTTTTTAGCGACCAAATTAAGCTTCATTGTTGCATATGTGTAAGATAATAAATTTATTTAAGTAGTGAATTAATTGAACTGAAATAATAAATCAATCGGCACATGTAAGTGCATAAAAACGACTAATCACTACTATCTATCTAAATCATGGTAATAAAAAGACTATCAATAATGTATGTATTTAGATTTTTGATAGTCAAATGAAGTGCCAAACCACTCAATATCAAGATCACAGATAAGCATTTGTAATTACATGTTATTGTTTTATATGACTTATTGGAAATCTAAAGTCAGCATTGATTGATGATATTATATTATTAACGTTAAATCAGGCAAATAAATAATGTATTTACGGTAGTTTTTTCGCTAACTCTCTTTGCTTCAAAAGCTCTTAAGATACAGTGCAAAATTTGTTATGCTCTCCTCCAGCCCCTTTGTGTTTTCATACAATCTGAATCGTCAATCCGTACTGGTCACACACACGCAACTACTTCACTGCCTTTCTACGTGAAGTTTCTACTTGAATAGGCTGTCAAAACCGCATTTGTTAGTCATCTCTTGCATGTATTTGCATAAAAAAAAACTATCTTGAGTTGAGAACTCTTATGCTGTACTTCCCGTACGTTCTGCATCTCGCATCAATAATGATGACAATAATTGCATTTAGAATGGCGTCTCACCTCATTCAAATGGCCCTATATATCCCCGCTCCATCACTCTCTGCTCCAACAGACCCGTTTAGTCCGAAGGAAATCTGCATAATCGTTTCATTACAGGCCGACGGGAACTGCCGATGCAAAAATAAGAACCGGTTTAAATGCAAGGATCGAACGGCCGCATTATCTGCGATCAGGTTCTGAGAGGGATGAAGGTGACTGCGTCCGAATGGTACAACAGCTCGCCACCAATGTGCTATCTCTCTCGCTACAATGCAAAATCTCCATTGGTGTCACTTTTTGAATATATTTTTATATTATAAATACTTTTCATACACTTGCATGGTTAAATATTGTATAGTTATTAACTGACAATAAACTGACATGGTGAAACTTAGATTGTACTTACCCTGTACAATCGCTTTTAAATTAATTAATGTGAAATAAAAGTACGTAAATAATTTAAAATTATTGTTTTTTTCACTGATGATGATATTGGAGGCATTTAAAGAAGTGTTTGATCACACATTTACGTCCTCTAGTCCTTGAAACGATTACTTCAATTAATGGCTATTATCATAGCCACTGCTCTTCTCAACTCAAAAACCAGTCCCTCTTGATCCCATCCTCAACAAATAGACTCGTCTTAGACTTGCTGAATATCCATTTATGGCTATTATATCTCGACCAAGAACATGTATTTTTTAAATGTCCTTTCTAAATGTCATTGATAAGCTCTGAAATGTTCTTCAAATATCTGTGTTTTATCCTCAACCATATATACACTTGAAATCTTCTCAACACGTACATACACACATGCGTATACTTAAAAATGTATATTTTATATCGTACCGTAAAACGGTTATTAATAATATATATATAGCTTGGTTTAAGAATTTTACAGAAATTAAATATTAAAGTAAGCTTTCTTGGCGAAGCTTTTTCCGCTCGGTGACAAAGTTATTTCGTAAAACAACATGGCCAAAAAAGTGAAAAAGATAAACTTTTTGAAACTTCTGAATATTAGAGCGTAAATATTGCTGAATCAGTGTAAGTTATGGATATATTGTCTGGCTGCATTCGGCCCCAAGGTTACCGCGTAAATCAGTTAATAGCAGAACTAAGAAATGAAAGAGAAAAGCTTATTGATAGTTCTGAATGGGAGAGTGTGACAAAGGCTTAGCGCTGAACTATTGTGCGTTTTGAAGGTTTTGGCTACAAGGCTACCCCGTAAACTAGCGCATTGCTGCAGTTGGAACACCTGACTACCTCTGAAACTTCCACTGAAAACTACGAACAAGCAGTTTCAGGATTTTGCATACTTTTTGATAAAGCTGTGTAATTTACGACGCCATAACTCAAGAAACACATTTTTTTTCATAACTAAAAAACTAGAATTATTAAACCACCGTACAATATTTAAAATTTCATGAAAAAATGTTGAATTATATCACATTTGGGCTACATAAATTTATTGATCTAATAAAATAATTTATTGTTATCTTGTCCTTAAAAGATTTTTTTTTTAATGTATTGTGTTTCAAAAGGATAATAATATATTTGATTATTGAAGATGTTCAATAAAAATAAAAAATGACAATTCAATAAATAAGCGAGAAATAAAAATAATTCATTGAAACTATATAAATATGCTTAATTTAATGTGTAAAGCTTTTAAATATGATTTACTTTTTCTCTGAAAATAATTTTGAATGCTTATAAATGAGGTTACTTTTATTTAATAATTTACATTTGATTATTTTTTATAAAGATATTGTTAAATTTCCTGAAATTTCATAAAGGCATAGACTAATAAACAATTTAACAGTTATGTAAAATTTCTAACAATGTTTTTTTTTAAATCGAAAGGGTTGTTCTTTTTTATGGAAATAAAAAGTTTATAAATAATATTTTCGAGTGCGTTATTGTTCGAGTTTTCGAGTTGCTATAAATTTGACCTGTACGAGTGTGGCTAACGAAGTGAACAATGGACTTTTATACAAATGTTTATTTTTACAGACTTTTCAACAACTAAGCTCTCGAGACGTGGGCGTATTTTTTTTTTATTTACGTTGTATTTTTGTATGGGGCGTCGAGCTTGTCACAATGGTTCTACATTAAAATAATACAAAACTATATTGATAAAGTCATCTCAAAGGTGGGACACGTTACATAATATTTTAGCTTAAAGATCTCTTAAATTTATTATTGTTTTGGAACAAAATTAATCATGAAATGTATCCATTGGAACATCGCGATGGATCGGATTATGTGGCAGGAATATAAACAAAAATAAGGAAGTAAATGTGTACCTTAAAATAAGTAAATACAATTAAACGTTGGTGTAAACGTTTAATTAATATCACGTGGTTCTTGGTATTTTGGTAATTTGGTATTTTATGTAATTTTTGAGTGGTAATTAAAAAACGTAAAAAAAACATTCACGGTTTATTTATCTTATAAAAGGTTAACCAAAATAATAAAAAAACTGATTTGTATTTGCTCATCTCGCTTAATTCCGATAATGTATGTAGTTATATATTTTAAGTATATGTATATTTTAAGCATTTACTTTGGGACCCGTTTCAATATTACATAGACAAATATTTTGTACCTTGCTTAAATTTGGATCACACTGAGCACTGTTTAATAACTTCCTGGAAAACCTCGGTTTCGCCTTCAATAAACGATGCATTAGTGCTCAGTGTGATCCATGTTAAAACATAGCATCAAATATGAATATATTTATTTAAAATTCAAAAAGACCTTCAATACCAAGCAGCAATTTAGAAATGTATCGAAAGATAAGGATGATGTTTTTAATCAGTGAACGTCGTACATAATGAAACATACCAAAATTATACGTAGACGCGCCATCGTAAGTGAGATGTCAAATGAATACAAACAATACATAATATGTTGTTCGATGTATGTGATTTATTGAACACAGCCTCGACAGTGTGGGTATTGTGTGTAAACGCGGCTTCGTAAAGCTCTTTCTTCACAGAAATAATTTTAATTTTTTGCAAAGCCTTTCGCTGAATATGCACCAAGAGTCAAAACAATATGTAAAGTAAGTTATACCGTAAACAGGTGCGAGTCTGCATTAGCGGGGAGGCCTGAGTGACTTATGGTTGGGGTCACCATGGCGCAGGGTTTTTTATATTTTTTTCTTTGTGTTCGTCCTCATTGCGTCACAGGTCATAACACTCGTGAAATAATTAGCAATGCGAGTGATATTTATAAATCCTTATTATTATTAACATCACCGCTTCCCTTGCTTCTAAACATTTATTGGAAATTAAAAATCAACACTCTTTTAATCATACGATCGAGCTGAAATTTTGCAGAATGTATAGATGTTTACAACCTAATTTAATTCATAAAAAATAATACAAATCATAACGTTAATATTAATCACATATAAGGTATTCAATAAATAGATATATATATATATATTTTACTACGCATTTCAGGAAATATTTTTTATTTTGAAATAACAATTTGTATAAGTCGAGTTAATGACCATTCAATTCATTGAACTCTTTTCAATTACTCGTATTTTTTTGTAATTGTAAACAGAATACGTTTAATGTTTATTTTGAGTGACCTTTATGTTAAACACAACTGATATTATTAATGACAATTTACGATTCTACATAAATGTGTTATTTTTTCTTTCAAATATAAACAATGATTAATATACGGCTATATATACAATGTTAATTCTAATGACATACATACTAAGCGTATTTATGTTAGAATATAAAAAAATGGTACAAATATCATAAGTTAATTTTAATGTCCGAAAATATTTATTTGAAGTGGATAAGAGTAGTATTTTGTAGATAAAAACCTAAGAATTTGTTTATGGATAAGAGTAGTATTTTGTATTGATTGATTTATTCCCATTTATTTCCACATGATCATATACTTTAAATATTAATATTTAATTAATATTAAATACATTAAAACATTGTATTATAGCTGTGTATTGAACATGGGTGTGTTATAAATGGTGAATCAGAAAAATCACCAAAAATGTTAGGATTTCCCAAAGCGTACAAGTTAGAAGAAAAGTTTTTGATTTGAGTGTTGATATTGAGAAATAAGACATAATTTGTATTACAGTAATCTATTACTGATACATCACAATTGCATGGCGATATATTTCTTTGAGCAATTTTTCATACAAATAACAAAAGTAAGTATATTTCAGTCGTAAATGTTCGTACTACAAAAAATTCCTATCTGATGATATTCACAAACAATCACTCAAATTCGAGTTTAAAAATAGTCACTTAGCACTTGAAGCAAAATATCGTTACTCGGTCAGTGCCAAGGACACCTCAGCGCCCTTCACATTCAAATATTACGAGGTCAATATCATGAGCTTTAAATAAAAATCAATTATTAAAATAGTGACGTGTCATTTTTCAAATAGCCAATTCATCTAACTTAAATATTATACACATTTGAATCATATGCAGCGGACATTGAAACTTCTTCAATATTTTGAAATATTGCATATAAGTAGAATACGTATCTATGTTATGACTTATTTTTTTAAAAACACTTCATTGGTGCCTTTCATAGTGAAACGTCGTCATTAAATTTCAAAAAAAAAATATGAGAGAACGCGAACTATTATGTCTAATTTTTATATATACGAATAAAACAAAAATACTTTGTATTTTTTTTTTATTATTTTGAATCTACATTATTGAGTGCGGATAGTACTTGGATGGGTGACCGCTTGAGAACGTTCCGTGACAGTGGTTGGATTTAATCGCGCTTTCGCACCACATTTTCAAGGTTTTAGACTGATCACTGATTTCTTAAAAAAAAAGATTAAAATAGCCTTAATATGCATCAGATACCATACATGTGAGGCGAGTACCGTGACAGGTGACAACGTTATCAATTTGTGACGACCACATGCTCCAGCTTAAAAGTGGGTATAGACAAATGTTGATATGATTCAAGTTAAAAAGAAATGGAAAAAGCAAGAAAGCCATGTTAAAAGCGGATTTTTTACGTATAAATTAACATGTATATTTTTTGTAAACTGCAGACAAAAGAGTATAATGTTTGGACAATAGTTGTGGTCACCACCAGGTGTACTTTCAGCTCCATCTGATGACAATGGTGGGCGAGAAGAGCATCATTTGCAGGCGATGCACGCGCGAGGTGCAATGCACCGCGCGCGCGAATATGCGCGCAAAAAATTGCAACCGACTAATTATTGTTATTCATGTAAACACGAACCGGGCCAGGAGCAAAAACGACGACTCGGTGAGCGCACATTTCAGCGGGTGTTGAACAATCATATTATTGAGAGTTTTACACGAACCTTGAAGGATATTTCGGCAGCGGAAATACGTTTGTCATAACATAAAATGCGTTACTATTTTAGCGCGTAGAGACTACATTCTATCACGTTGTCTATGTACAGTATTTTGCTGCATTTGCTTGAGTTTTTCTGTTATCATGATTCAAATTTATAGATATCAGATAGCACACGTTACATCTTACTTTATGTGTTCAACGGATTGTCTCTCATACTACAATGTATCATGTTGGCTTTACATGTATAGTGGTTCGTTTATGATACGGAAACGTTGCAAAATTTAATGAACTAATATGTAATGATAACGTAACTATTCATAAATCTTGCACTCGCAAAGAGCTACATCGAAAAACAATTATTGTACTAAAATCGTGGTCCTCATTTCTATGATTAACAGGTGCTTAACGTGATTTTACAACTCTATCGGACAGTGACTTAGACATATCTTACAAGAAGTTAATTAATTGATAATTAAGCGCTACATAAAGAGTATTAAACAATAAACACATAAAACTGTAGTCTATCATTCAGGTATCTACCACAAAAACCAATGACATTGTATTTAAGCGCTTGGCTAGCCTATCAGCAGCCCGGCCAGTTAACGCTGCCAAACTTAAGGAGATGATCTTCATGTGTTTGAAATATTTAAAAAATAAACAAATAAAATGCCGAGCAGAGCGACGGTCCACCGTTTCTCTAAATGCACCGAAGTCGCATCTCCATGAGAGCGTCCCCAACCGGCTGCGCACAATATATCAAATTTCGTGCATCTCCCGCCGGCCGGGCTAAAAATACATCATTCCTTTAAAATCGACGGGAGATTTTTTCATTCGACGCGCACTTTAGCGCCGCGGAGGTCATCGACCCGCTCGGGCAAAACTCCCAGTAAAAAATCCGTCTGGGTTTTTTCACGAGGTCCTCTCTCTCGGCGAGTCGCAGACTGCGGGGGTGACTGTAGCGAAGATCTCGAGGGTCATTATCACGGTGTTGGCACGGCTGGTGTGGGCGTGGGGTAGAGGCCCATAACTGAGGTCACTACCCTCAAAAGAAAAATTAAATTTTAAAACTTGGTGAATGGTGATATTGTACAGTAACAAGTGTGGCAATGTTGGGCTAGGTTACGTCCGCACTTGATTTTGAACCTTTATTGGGTATTTTTTTGGATTTTAATGTTTTTAAAGATGTTTTCAGTGTTCACGAAACATAAAAACCCTGTACACGAAATGTCAAATAATTAATATTGAAATAAGGCAAAAAATAAATAAAAAAATATTCAATGTAAAGAAAGATCTCTAGGAGCAAGCTATTAATATTCAATCGATATTGAATTGTACAACCTAAAAAATGAATGACATTAGCGTAAATGATGATTGATGTTACAATTCAGTTATAAAATATTGTTCTAGAAACTTCGATTCACATTCAGATGATTTTAATTCAATGTTGAAAACGAGTTTTTTTTATCATTATCTTTTTTTTACTATTTTATTGAACAATTTCAATGTAAAATATGATGTTTTTTCACTTAGTAAATAAAACCCGTAGTTGTATTATTTATTTGGTTTAAACATGCACCATAAGAGACTTTGTTTGCATTTTATGTCTGAGTTAGTTATTTATTTTAAAAATCATCATTTTTAGTTTGTTTTTTAATTGTTTTTAAAACTTTTATTATTATAATTTAATTAAAATTCTATTGCTTTGATTGTAAATGTTTCTGATATCCAAAGATGTGCAGAGTCCTTACGTGGATGAGCAGCATCTTGGCGGTGTGAGGATCTTGTTGGTTCAGCGGAGAAGGCGTGGGAACCAGAGGAACCATGTTCGACACTGAGGCGGGTCCTTATGGGAATGAATACTAGATTTGAAGATCGACAGTATTTTACTGTAGTATTGAATCATTTAGAAATGACGTTTAAGATCAATTATTTCAGATTTAATGTAAAGTTACAACAATCATTTCAAGGCAAAGTACTCGTACACTCGTGTTGTACCTAATTGGAAGCTGCGGATCAGACACTTGGACCACTTATTACATAAATTATATCTTTATTTTTGTAGTTCTTCGCTTTGGGATTCATAAAAGATTTTAAAATATATATTGTACTTAAAGCGGTCCGCATTACATAATAGTATGTAATATTTAAATTTATAAATTCAATTTTTTTTTTTATGTAAACACATAAGAATAAAGCCCGACAGTGACAATTCTCATCATCGTGGATTCTATGACGCTATGTGAGCTTGTCCAAGTGTATGATAAGTTTTTTCATATTTTTTTGTGTGTACGAAAACATATCAAAAATACATACATGATAAAAACTTTTTCAGTTTCACTTCAGAACATAGGATTTTAAATACTATACTGATCTTACTACAGTGTCTCAAGAGACGAACGTGGACTGTGCCAGTGCGTGCCGCAAGAAAGCATTAAATACTATACTGATCTTACTACAGTGTCTCAAGAGACGAACGTGGACTGTGCCAGTGCGTGCCGCAAGAAAGCATTAAATACTATACTGATCTTACTACAGTGTCTCAAGAGACGAACGTGGACTGTGCCAGTGCGTGCCGCAAGAAAGCATTAAATACTATACTGATCTTACTACAGTGTCTCAAGAGACGAACGTGGACTGTGCCAGTGCGTGCCGCAAGAAAGCATTAAATACTATACTGATCTTACTACAGTGTCTCAAGAGACGAACGTGGACTGTGCCAGTGCGTGCCGCAAGAAAGCATTAAATACTATACTGATCTTACTACAGTGTCTCAAGAGACGAACGTGGACTGTGCCAGTGCGTGCCGCAAGAAAGCATTAAATACTATACTGATCTTACTACAGTGTCTCAAGAGACGAACGTGGACTGTGCCAGTGCGTGCCGCAAGAAATCATTAAATACTATACTGATCTTACTACAGTGTCTCAAGAGACGAACGTGGACTGTGCCAGTGCGTGCCGCAAGAAAGCATTAAATACTATACTGATCTTACTACAGTGTCTCAAGAGACGAACGTGGACTGTGCCAGTGCGTGCCGCAAGAAAGCATTAAATACTATACTGATCTTACTACAGTGTCTCAAGAGACGAACGTGGACGCGCAAGAAAGCATTAAATACTATACTGATCTTACTACAGTGTCTCAAGAGACGAACGTGGACTGTGCCAGTGCGAGCCGCAAGAAAGCATTAAATACGGCTGCATTGTTTTCAAGCTTCTGAGCTCTTGCCGTCGTGGTAGGCCGCCATCGGAAACTATATACATAATGTACTAACTAGGGCTACAAGAAGCGGAGCTGATATGAGATTAGTCGAGAATCAAAACGGCTGACAGAGTTTTATGGCGGCGGATCGTGATGTCCATATGCTCTAGTTGAGGGAGGGGACATGGACAGATGAATGAATAATAATATTTATTTTACCTGAATTTTTTAATATTATGACATGTTTATACTGGGAAATTGTATGATAAATAATACAGTATTGAGCTACGTATCCTATGGTGACAAAGTAAACAAAGTATAATGGATACAAAATGGTGGAGTCAGTGAGTTCACTAAACTTGATGTTGATTTATTAGAGTATGTACATAAAGCTTTTATTTTCATTTCTAGAATACTCGAAAGTACATTATTGCGTTTTATTAAGATACAAAAATAGACCATTCCAATCACCTCCCCCCACTCCGGGCTTTGTTTGAATACTTGTTGGAATTATTAAATATGAATTCTAGTAATTTCAAACGATCGTTTCGCAATTTAAATAACAAGTATTTTGAATGAATGCTTTGTATTTCATTAAAAAACTACAAGCAAATAAAAAATATGCGAAACATTTATAAGCGTTACAAATTTAAAAAAAAATGCTTAAAAATAGGTTTGTTTTAAATATAATTTTTATCACATATCCGCTCCTCTAAATGGTGTATATAGTCGTCACAAACTACCTTCATAAAGCTTTGTCAGCCCCTGAGTACATTGTATATATAGTTCCCGACGGTCTTCCACGATGGCGAGAACCCGAACTGGTCTCCTGCGGCATCTAAAATGCATGTCCTAGCTAGATTAATTGGAATATTGAATTAGTACAGATAAGCTGCTTTGTACGCTTTTTCACCTCAAAGGTACAAAGTCAAACCATCGTACCTTCAGTATTATACGCATCCATTGGTTTTCAAAAATCATTTTACGGCTGCATTGGTTTTGTTAACACGCCAAGATTCACACCAATGTAAAAAATATAGTACAAAATGAAGACCGTAAATGATTGATACATTCATATAGTGTTCTTTAAGGTACATATATGCACTGTAACTTTGTAATTCATAGCTTTACAGTTGAGCTATGTGCAGTAAATTTCTTAGACAATGAAACAATTTGTTGAATACGGATCAACACCAAATTCATTTATTTTATTAATTTATTCTCAACACATGCATCTCTGTTAAAAATACTACGTCTATCTAATCAACGTTAAGTGCTGTTAATACTTTAAATTGCTTAAAAAATGAAGCACAAATACTAAATCAACTTAAAAAAACATTGGATAGTGACATGTGTACAATAACAATAACATTGTACAATAACTAGGTTAAGCCACTTGATGTAGCTTATCTAAAGTTGAGACCCAACTATGCTCTACTACTCCACATATGATATAAACTCTCTCTCTCTCTCTGGGATTTCAATTAAAGTCTCCCCTGCCTTATTCTCTCTGTCAAGGGTTCGTGTGAAACGTTTCACTTTCAACCCTTACCAGCTCAACTACTCTGCAAACTTTCCCAACCGCGCCAGTGCCTTCCAGAGCCATGTTTACATCTACGATACAATACCAGTAAATATTTCCTACCAAACTGGCGAAGAGTTATATTAAACGAGGATGACATTGCTAAAAAAACATATCAAAATTGTATTTTTGAGATTGAATACTTGCACAAATATACAAATAGAAATACATTTTATGTAGAGTCAGTATTAAAAAACATACATATTATAAAAAATATTAAGAGACAATTAAACTACTATATCTAAAAATTTAAAATTAATATTTTAATAAGTTTTAGTTAGCTCTTGTTTGGGAGGATCTTCAGATGAAAAGATGATCAAACTTATTGTTATCCAGTCAAGCTAAAATTTTGCAAATTGAGTTGATGTCGATGATGAAAAAAATCAACAGACTAATGATATTTTCCGATCTTTTTTATTGATGAAACTTTCTGAAATTCTGTAATGACTATAAATAAAGTTTGATGTAGTTAAAAAGATAAGCAAATTTGAACATGTCGTTCAGAAACACTACTATTTAATATAATCAATGATGAATAGTATCACTATCATAAACGTCCTTAATTTGAAGCTAATAGACTCAATAAAGTGCTCTTCAAAAAAATTTAAAAGTCTAGGGAAGACGTTATAGAAATTAAGGTTTTTCAGGAAGATAATTTTCAACAGATTCAAAGAAAAGACTGCATTGCTTTACGTTCTTTTCTAGCGATAACTTCTAATTTGCGAACATAACAACATAATTTAAAGAAAGTAGTTCTATATGTTGCATTTTAGTCCGATTTTTTGCTGTAAAAATATTATCATTGTGAATTCAAGACCCCAAAACTTCAAAAATAAAACTGTTGTTATTAAATGGCGTCCGAATATATCTGGGAGTGTTTAAGGTTTCACTTTCATCCCTTTAAAAGCTCAGCGTTGGAAAGTTCCGCCTCATAAAGACAACCAAAGTAGACCGGCTAAGTTTCTAATAAGCTCTGAATCACATTTCCGCGCGGCTAATGATATAACGACATAAGTGTAGCGGGCGGCCGGGAAAGCGCCCGAGGCAAGTGATTCGAGCTTTCATATAGCTACTGCGCTTTAAATTCGCTGTGAATGGAATAGAAATAAACGGTGCTCATGGCTATCTGTAAGTAAGATTTGCTTTACATTACACGATATATTTACATTCAATAATCATTTCTTGAGAAGCATTCGGTTAGAAAAATCATTTTGTAAGTGCAAGTTCTAAGCGTGTTTTTTTTTCAATATTCACAAGAGCGTCGTATTTTCAATACAAAGATGACGTCATCGGAAGAATATTTAATTAATAATTTTATTTCAGTGAAGCTACTCTTATTGTCTCGGTAGGTTTTCGTCTACGCAATATACTCGTATTTGGTAGATGTTCAAGATGCTGAGCTGATTTAGAATATAATAAAACGATTGATTTAATGCCTATATTATAAGCGATTTTGAAAGTTTTTAATAAGCTCGTATATTATTACGTGTTGGTTATTTTTCATTCCACACCCCTATTTAGCGTATGATCGTCTTAGTTGACGCTATAATGTCGTCAGCAGTCATATTCTTACCTCGTCCCGTGTCAGCTTTGTCACCCAAAGTTTTGCCGAGTACATTCAAAGATTACTTCCCGATGGAATTCATAACGCTGAATATCTCGCTGAGTCTAATGAAAAATCAAATATTATAGTTTATGTTCTCCAGCGGCATCCGGATATTAAGTTTTTGCAAGGTTTTCGTCTCTTGGCCAACTGCATGATAAAGTTTACTGTGTAAGCTACCTTACTTTATCTTTTCTTAAAAATTCAAAGAATTGTACCTCTGATATTATACGCATGCATCTGTTCTCAAAACCTATTATACTGCTGCAATGCATTTGGTTAGATGTCAGTATTCACAACAACATAATAATTCGTTAGTTCAGCCACTCATTTAATTATCATACTGAATGAATTATAAAAAATGGATGCTAAAATAATGCATTTATGCCACGCCCAAAACAGTCTTAAATTAATTCGATACAAAATAATTATAACGACTCTTCGTATTAATATGTTTTTTCGCTTCCAGAAAATGAAAGTAAAAAATACTTTAAAATTTCCTTCAGTCACTTCAAGTGTGTCAATAGGAAAGTTCACTTTGAAGCTTCCGTGTGAGTTTAAATATCACAATATTATGAGACTTGCAGGTGGATGCGATGTTGTCGCAAAGTTGAGCTTTAAGTTTCAAAGTGTTTATTGCATAGGCTTTCATTGGGTCAAAGACATTATGTTACCGTTCCTGAAAGTAAAAGTTATTATGGTCCTCCATTTTTATATTTCATTATTATATTTTAATTTGTAAATTCAACACTCCAATGAAATTAAATGAATATAAAATAAAAATAAAAAACAAACAAGAAATTACTTTTATGATACACCTTTTCACATACAACTCACCATTATGTTTTTTGTAGACAACGGTCTTTTACGAACAAATGATGCTGGATTTAAAGAAAAAATATTACTTTTGTTTTTTTTTTTAAAGAAACATAAGTACACGGTTTAAGAGGCTGTTATAGTAAGCACACAATTATATATTTTATATTGTCTTCTTTGAGTTTGTAGACGACTTTGTAAGCGTGAATTAAATAAATTAATTAATTATGCATTTTCACTATAAATTGTTGTTTTATAAACTTACAATTCTTATGATTTTCAAGATTTAATTTAAAGCAAAAATATGTCAAATTAGTGGGGGTTTGAATCTAAAGTATGACTGAATAATCAAGCTTGATGAAAAATTTTAAAATAACATTTTAACGTCCTTATAAAGCTGACGCACATTTCAGCGATTGATGTGGACGGCGATTATTTTCACCGTGCATTTTAATGGCGACTCATGAAAAATGCTGAAGCGGCGGACGCTGTAAAATTCAATTCAAACACGGCTGAACCATTAACCCGCGCTGTATGCATGTAAAACATCAAGCGTGTAAAGTATGAGCTTTTATAAATACGTGGTGTGCACGCAAAGTGCATAAAAGATATGGCACAGTGAAAGCACGCATGATTTTAATGCAACCGATCATAGGTTCAATTCACGTTGAAGCTTCTAAGCGTGCATTATGACTAAAAAAGCTCACTTCTGGAGCTAGAAAAAGAACAAAAAATTAGCTTGTTAAGCGTGAGAAGATTATACCATATTCGTAAAAAAAAAACTTGCAGCGAAGATAGATAGTTAATTAACTTATTAATTTTAAACACATTTGCTTGACTGTATTGAAATTATTAGGCGTTAAAGTACAGACTAACTACTCGATATCTTTACAGTAACCTGCATCTAAATCTGTAGACTCTCAATGGGTATTTGTTAGTCTAATGAGTTATAAAGAGGAAATTAAAGACACAAAATCTTTTATATATGCGGATGACTTAGGTTTGGCAGCACAAGCAGTAACGTTTGAAGAAGTTGAGGACATCCTAAGCCAGGGACTCAACGAGATGTCCCATTACTACGAAACCAACCATCTCAAACCTAACCCATCAAAGACACAAGTCTGCTGTTTCCACCTTAGAAACAGGGAAGCTAACAGAAAGCTTCATGTCACGTGGGAAGGTAGAGTACTGGAACATAGCGACCATCCAAAATACCTCGGAGTCACTCTAGATCGCACCCTCACCTTCAGGCGTCATTGCACCAACACCAAACAGAAAGTTGCAACAAGGAACAACCTCATCCGCAAACTGACCAACACTCACTGGGGAGCCCAACAACCCCTTCTTCGTACCTCAGCTTTAGCACTTTGTTTCTCAGCCGGAGAATATGCGGCACCAGTGTGGGGTCGATCAGCCCACTGTAATCAAGTGGATACTGCCCTGAATGATGCATGCAGAGTCGTCACAGGCTGCCTCAAACCAACACCCATTTCTAAACTATACCCCTTGGCTGGTATCGTACCACCGAACATAAGACGCAAAGTCATATGCGCCGAAGAAATGCGTAAGGCAATCAACCAATCGTCCCACTGCTTGTATAATCAGATACCCCCAACACCAAGATTGAAGTCTCGAAGCAGCTTCCTGAAATCCACACAACCTCTCACATCCGACCCTGAAAATGAGAGACTCCAACTCTGGCAACAAATCGCACCAGAGGATTTCATTACTCCAAAGGAAGGCCTCCCAACTGGCAAGAGCCTTGACTGGCCGACCTGGAAATCCCTAAACAGATTAAGAACCGGAGTTGGTAGAACAAAGGACAACCTCGAGCGGTGGGGAATGCTTCGGCAGGGAGAGACACTATTGTGCGACTGTGGAGACCTGCAGACCGCCTCACACCTACGATGCTGCTCCATGTGCCCAACAAGTTGCACATCTCAGGACCTAATGCTGGGCAACACACGAGCTATCGATGTTGCCAGATATTGGGAAAAAATAATTTGACGTCGCTAACACGAAGAAGAAGAAGAGGAAATTTATATTTCTATAATTTTTAATGTTCTTTATAGGTGTTATTTTTCTTATAATAAATAAATAATCTAATATGTTGTATGAATACCTAAATTTTCATTTAAAAAATACTTGTACTGGCATGTACTCCCCAAATGCACCATTATAAAATTGTAAGCCGTCATATTTTCCTCATAATATTAGATTGCATCTTCTACTTTTGGCGGTAAACTCAATATCAAAAAATACTGACTGCCAGACAGTTGATACCACGTGCGTTGCCACTCACACAGACGTAAATATTGTAGCATAAAAAGTTACCAGTTCGCCAGACACACGCACATGTATACATGCTGTACACGTACACATTACGCTTGGTGGAGGCATGTCACGTTCACTGTCATGTTACAACAACGTAAATGGAATAATTTAATAAAAAAAACGGGCAAATGATAAACTCAGTAATAAAATTAACAACTATGACAATTGTTTTATATGCATTTTCTATTAAGTAAGTATTTTGGCACGTTATTTTGAATTGGTTTGGTGCAATTATTACTGATTGATTTGGTTAAAATTTGTGATAAATGTGGATGAATAAGAAGTTTAAATATGATTTAATCGAATTCCCTTTTTAATATAAACAAATAAACACCAAAAAGTAATATAGTTTAAAGCGTTTACAAGTGAGTAAATGTAATATAACGTAGAATTTAATTGATTACAGCATATATGTATAAAATATTATGAAATATAATTACATTATAGTTAAAAAATACTTTTTGATGAAAAAATATGATGTTATCCAAGTAATAGGAAAAAATATGGAATATAAAAAATATGTATTTTGAATTATATAAATTTTAAAAGGACCTTATTAAAATTTAATATAACTCAAATTATATTTTAAACTATTTCATTGCATTAAATTCTCATACTTTCCAAAGCCAAAAATCCATTGAATTTTGACTTTCGGTAAAGACACATAATACAGTATCATGAAGATGTGTATCAACAATGGAAGTATTAAAACTAATTAAATGAGCAATTAAATGTCTTTGAAAATCAAAATGCAACCAAATATGGAACAACAATTGTATAAATAATGCTCAAAGATTATATTAAACTGAAAAGACTTGTAGATAGAATGATGAATAAATAACTATCAAGTTCAAACGGTATCATAAAGTAGGCGATGTACAAGTATTATATAACTGACAAAGCTTTTTGTTGACGATTTGTGGCAGTAATTTGATTGAAATAAGGGCAGAGAAAAAATAATGATATTTAGATTATTTTTTTACTGAAAAAATAAATATCGCACAGTGTTTCAGTGTGAGTGCGTATCTGCGTTTCATTCACCCACACAGCCTGCACGCACCGGCGCGACGCCGATGCAGAAGAGAGGCGGAGGCGTCGCGGCGCGGCGCGGGCGGGGGGCAGCACTGTAAACAAACCATTACTTACGCGCCGAAGCCTTCCGCAAGCAAAGCAAAAGTGCGTACAAACGCACTTTCAGGAAAACACTCTATGGAGGAAAGACGAAATTCTGTTTTGCTCAGTATTTTATACAATTGTGTTCTGAATGTGAATCGTATATTAAATATACTTTATACTATTATATATAGTGTATTAATAGATGTACTAATTGAACTTTTGAATATTATTAGATAATGAAATTATTAACAACCTAAATAGGTTATACTACACCATTTTCTTTCGCATTTTTTTATGTTTTCAGTGTGAATTTTGTCATAGATATTTCTAATGTATGTTAAAATTTACTTTTCGTGTATTTGTGATTCAAGTGACAATTTTAAGACATGTAACAACATTTAAACTTGCAAATTCATAGAAAACTTCATCTTATCTCGTTAATAAATTGGAGAAAATTAACAACAGACGCGGCAATTCGAACTGCGCACTTTTGCAACCATGTTCATTTCTTTATCCTACGTTTGCGCTCCACCATATGCTCCGCCTATCGTGTTGAGGAAATAATGCGACTCATTACAAATTGATATTTACATACAAATCTAAAACAAATATCTTCTTTATGACATGGTAATATCTTATGGAAATATATTCTTTGAGAAATGGTATGAAGATGATACTTACTGTAGATTTGTATATATGCATCTACGAGTATTTGGATATAAATAAAAGATTTTTAAGAATTTTTTAAAAATCTTAATGCACTAAAATATGAAATATATGCTATATTTCCTGAAAGTAAATTTATATTGTATTATTTTTACATATTATTTATAAACAGCAATTCTTATGTTTGTATAATTTATTAAGATTCAATCAGATATCAGTTGTTGAATACTAGGATAAATTTTTAGTGACTTATAAAGTATTACATTGAACTATTTTCTACACCCAACAAAAATATATGCTTACAGAAATTAAATTTAAATAATGTTTGTAAGAAAGTTTACCATACTTTGGTTTTAGCGCCCCCAGAAATTTATTGTTGAGCCTTGTCATATTGGCCTTCCGCAATGGAAGGAGTGGTGCGTAGACGCGTAGACGCACGTGACTTTGTCTGGGTCTACGAGCTACGAGTACTAGTACCCGGTACTACAGCACCCTCGCCGCTTCACATAGACACGCGATATCGATCGGTCCGGTTCCTAGACGTTTGCTGCGAATCGATGGGCCACTAGTAAAGTGCGTGGGAACTTGAACCATCTCGGGGAGGGTTCTTGCTTCGTTTTGCTTCTTTTCTTTCCGCGCGCATGAATGGAAAACGGGGGCAGCGGTTTTGTAGAGTGAACGATAATCCTTGAAAGTTCTTCGTGCAATACTATAACACTTTTATCAACTTGTTGATTGTTTTACTGCGGAATAAATAAAATAAACGATTTACTTTATTGCTTTTTCACGTAATTATTTTGGAAGGTATATTTAAATATATATTAATTATGTTATAAGCCATTGCTGGCGTGGTAAAACATTTGCTTACCATACTGATGATTGTGATTCGATTACTGACTGAGATTAAAATAACAATGATTTTAAATATATTTCTAAGCTCTAAAAATAGCGGTTGGTGTAAATTTGATCCCTCACTTGTATAATTATATCAGTTATAGCTTATTGATTGAAATTGTTGGCGGTGGACGAAAGTCATCCTGTGACAATTTGCGTTTATAGTGAATTTCTGCTTAAAATGATAATGCATGAATGCCAGGCTGTAGTTATGATGTTGGCGGATTAACTGTCCACATGTAGCATCGATCATACGTTAAATGGTTATCGTCATAGAATCTAGAGATGAGATTTTTCCAGAGCCACGATATTTTGGTACTATTCTGTATATAATTGGGTAAAAATACTAATTGATTAATGTTTTATAAAAAAACCTCCATCATTTTTGTTGAATTTGGTTGAAAAAAATATTTAATAACTATGACGTAATAAAGGATAAATCTGTGTCAAAAATTATTACTTTTTCTAATAATACATATTATTAGATTACTATACGAGGCTTAATGTACTCGTATATAATATTGTATATTAATGAATATACTAAACGATTAGAACGTTTTTATTTACTCTATGTAAAATCTTCTAAACATGAATAAATAATATAAACAATACAGTATTTGCGATTTTATTTTTAAATTCTTTTTCATAATTGATTAAAAACTTGTTCCTTTTAAATATCAGATTGGATTTTTTTATTTAGCTTTTTGTGTGCGGGTGTGATGGAGCTTTAGTATTGATTGCCAAGTAACAACTTGTTAAGGCAATATTTATAATGTGTCTAGATGAAATGAAAGCTCTGGTTTAATAATATCAATAAAGCTCAGGTGCGGGGTTAACACCTGCAAGTACATTATGTTCATCGAACCACAATATTGCCTTGTGTGCTCAAAAACTTTCATAGATAATCATAAAGTCTAATGGACATATATGTAATACAATAACATAATGTTTATTTCATAATATAATTTGTACGGTTTTGTTTCTAAGGCTTGAATTATTTATGAACAGATTCATGGCTTTATTAATAAAATAGTGATTATGGTTAAGTTAAAATGCAACATGTTTATCCTGGATTTATTCTTCTAGATTTATAGTATACATGTCAATTAATGATAAAAAATGTAATTTTAAGATAAAATGCATATTATATTCAAGAATTTGTCATTTTTTTATTCGATTGACATACGTTGTTGAGTGATTCGATTGGCTATCAGTATCAGAAAAGTAATTTCTTTAAAAAAAAATCTTATTTAAGAAAAGATGTATTCTGAGATATATATTGTTTCCTACAGTATTTATAGCATATTTTAAAGAACAAGCTATTTTTTAAGAAATGATTTATTGAAAAACGATGTCTTTATGCTCTCCTAACTTAATGGGAGTATTTGCAGCATGTATTCGAGGACATGAATTGTAGTGCTTATGCTGAGCTAAAGAGGGTTGCGGAGGACCGAGAGGATTGGAGATCGAGATGCAAGATTCTGCTGCTGCAAACCAATCCACCGGATTGATACTACGAAGAAGAACTTAATGTATGTGCTTAACTTAATATCTATTCTGAAACATCTGTACTTTCAGTATTAATAAAAATGAACCTGTAACATTAGAAATAATTTACGTTTTATTGTGTTCCTATTTAATTCGTTAGGGATGCAATAAATCTATTAATTTTGGACCACTTTTATATAAAATTTCCTAAGAAATATGTTTAGCCTTAATGTTGCGATAAATAATACGTTGTGAATTTCAACCTAATACTAACTAAATCTGCGTTGAACCTGTTTCACAACTCTTAACAATTTTTTCTATGCTTTTGTTGGTCAGTCATAATTTGTTTACCGTAGTCAGTTAAAATTCCCTACGAATTAATGAAAAGTTGAATCTATTGTTCTATAATGGTGCCTATCTAAATACAGATCAAACACTTGCCAATGAGTTTTGGATTATTGAGAGGGTTGAGAATTTCAGAGAGCTCGCTTTCCGCCTTGGGAATGCTGAAATCTTTTATAATTTCATGTGCAAATATCTATGACTTTGTCTAAACGAAGTAGCACTTATACACCACCTGTATTACCCCTATATCTTATACGGCAGTAACCAGTGGTACCTCGCCAAAAAGCGATACAGCCGTACAATTGATTTTTAGAATAGTTTAAATGATAGGGTTGCAATGGCTTAAATTTGTGAGGAGCGGCAACCATCCATCCTATAATCGGTCAAGAGACGAAATAAACATTGTTGGAATCTGTTCTTCAGAAGGCGAAAAAAAGCATTAACTTTAAAAAAAATTGTCAGAGCTGACGTCGCATGATGTAAAGACTATGTCAGCTTACAGGACTAGCAAAAGACTGGCTATCGAATGAGCTTTTAGCGATCGAGGTGCAGCTTTAGCTTGGTATTTGATGAGTTTGATACGTTTAAGCAGTGTCAAAATGTGTAAATTCCGGATGTCAATCAGCGGTACAGACAGTCACCCGCGCTGAATAATTTGGGCTCCGTCCGCCGGCCAGACGGCTGGGGAGAGTTTTCCAAAAGCGACCGTCCCTGAAAAAAAAAGCCTTCAGCGTTTCATACATTACAAAGAGCCCCGGCTGGGTGCTGCCCGCAGCAGGGCGGGAGAAAAATCAATAACGCAGCCGCGCTTTTTTTCAGGCTGCTCGCGTAAAACACAGCGCAGACCCGAATAGATATATCGCCCAGTCTGTAAAGAAAGAAAAAGAGGGACGGTGATATATTCTGCAAGCGGGTGGCGCGGCGGCGGGTAGCGAGTGGAAGAGAGACGCCTAGATGGAGACGAGGACGACGTCGAAAAAATGGAAGGATTTTTATACGGACCGGGGTGTAAATAGGTAGGTTGCAGTGCGCGGAGTGCAGCGCTCCCCCCTCCCTCGCCGCCCACTCCCCTTCCCGCCCACTCCCCGCCCACGCCCTGTTTGTTCGAGTCCGGGAAAACGAAAAATGAATTCGGTGCAGTTCTGGACGAACAAAAGAATTTTAATGACTCGGGATTGAAAGGGATCCTCCACCGCGTCTGCGGAGAGTTTTTAAAACAATATTGGACCGGCGGGATTGATCCGCGGAAATGAGAACAGATGCCGAGAAGAGCGATGACGGTGGTGGTGGTGCTTGGATTGATGATGGCTTGGCAGGCTTAACAAATCAAGGATTGCCTAAAATGTAAAGCACGATAAAGCAATAGACATTTTATTAAAATAACATGGAATAATAAATACATAAACAAAAATTTACATCTAGTGAATGCATAATGATGTAATTGACGTATAATGAGCTTCAAAAGCAGATACCTGCGTAAAATACTGAGCGTACGTTGGTTTGACTTTGTGAGAAATGACGAGGTGAGAGAGCGGACAAGGGAGCCTTCCATACTACATTCGGTCAAAAGGCGAAGGTGGGCCTAGTTGGGACATGTATTAAGGATGTCGCAGTAAAACAGTTACATCTGCCTTTTCTTCAAGCCTCTGGGCTTGCACCGTCTTGGAAAGCCGTCGGAAACTATAAATATAGTGTACTCGTGGGAGGCAGAGCTAACATGGGATGACAAAAATCTGATTGACAAACGACCACAATCTGATTGACAGGTGTTAAAAACGGAATTATTTTCATGACTTCCATCCCTCGTTCTGGAGGGTACATAAGACCAATAGAATGTGCTAGGCAGAACTTTATGTGTATATATAACATTTTATGCAAGGATGATGAAGCAGACAACGTAAATATAATGCGGTATTTAAGATAATTATACGTTTGTGCTAGTGAGGGAATAATTAAGAACTGAATATAAGTTAGAATTATTTTTGTACAACTTATACCAAATATAACAATGCCCAGATAATCATTGGTCTTCTGTGTTTTAAGTTATATAAAAGACAAAAGACTTACCCCAAGAACAAAACCTTTTATTTACGTAAATATTTGAATGATGCCCTTAAGGAAAATAACTGAAAATATATAAAATGAAAACTGAGGAATAATATACAATAATATTAACGACTTTACTACAATTTAACATTTTAAATATCATACAATTAATCTCCATATAAATGTTTATAAATCAAGTTTTTAAATTACTATCGTTTTATTATCTGATTAATGAGTATGTCGAACCAGACCTTGGACATTGAACGAAATGATGCAGTTGCAACTTACGTAGGTGGTTCTGAAAAGGTTCTGCTACTTACGTCATTGTGCACTTGTGCATATTGCATGCAGAATGTTCTCGATGCAAGTTTTGTGTGAAATACATTTACGACGCAAACCGTAAACTGCACATGACATCAATAACACTCGTGTCTTCAAATTGATCAAATCCATTTTGACATAATGTTTGCCGAAAGTAGATATTATTATCCTGATGTGAATTTTGTTCAACATCAAAGTCCTAATATTTTTACATAAACCGAAAAATTCAATGTTCACATTGTAATTTTTTGTTTACTATGGTATTATATTGGGTTTCAAGAACAGGTGCCTACGTAGAATATTTGGCGTTTTTTATATTACTAGTATTCACTTTGACGTCCACTTAAAATATTAGATATAATGCATAATACTTCCTTCCTTGTTGTAGAATGGATCACTTTGAGTAATGTTTCTTCATTCGCTTAAATACCGCGGTTTCGCGGTTACCAATGCGAGTATACTAGTTTATACACGTGGAAAAATAATGAAACATACATTGAAGGCGAAACAGTGGTATTTCAGGAAGTGTTCAGTGTGATCCACATTAAAACAAGATAGAAAGAATTTATCTATTTAACATTAAGGTTTCGATTGTATGACTTTGTGAGGAATAATGAGCTGAAGGAAAAAGCAGCCTTTCATCCTACATCTACGAAAATATAAGATTTGTCATTTATATGTAGAAGAGCATTAAATTATTCTGCCGTGATCTGATGACAATAGGTAACTATACTTAAAATGTATTTTGTGGAGCTGCGGGAAGCAGAGATGATATAAGACGAGAGAAATATCATGTCGTTTGACACAACTTTATAGTATTAATTTGTAACATCGAAATCCTTCTGTTGGAGAGCAGATATAGAATTATGATGAACAATGTTTCTATATAAGAACTTTTATCGTGGAGAGAGATAGAAAAAGGAGAAAAAGAATGTCATATAATGCAAACTACTCATAACAATGACTTTAGTGTTTTGTGTAAATACTTTGCTTTTCAATATTGTGTAATATATATATAACGTTTTTTATATAACTATAATGTATCATTAAATCTATAAGATGTGTATTATTTCTTTCATACATTTGAAAGAACACAGTAAGCCTGAAGTATCTTTACTACGTTCCATTTAAATGTTTTTAAATAAATAGTTAGTTTTATTTGTTCTCTTAATAAGCAATCGTGTAAACTGTTAATGGTTAGTATATGAGCTTTAATAGTTTAACGAACCTAATTTTCTAAATCGACTAAGGTGGTCAAACACTCCGTAGCCTTTTTGAAGCTTAATTAAAATTAATGATTTAAAATTGCAAGCACAAAACGCCTTAATTACATCGCGTAAGAACGAGCGATATTGGATAGAGGCCATTATATTTAATTATGTTATAAATATTTGATCAATTGCTCGTGATGCATGGCCGCGTGAAAGTATTGGAAACCTATTGAACTCAATCCGTAATTTGAATCGGTTTCCTAATTAGAAAGAAAGATGGTGCGAACGTAGCGCAAAAAATATTTAAAAAGATCTATATGGAACTTTGCATACAAGGAATATGTTTAATATAATCGTTTTTCTTCCGTGTGTAATAATTTTTAATCTCTATTTATCATGAAACTAGACACATAGACTTTAGTTTAAGCTGCTGCAAATACAAACATGTCTTAGAAGGAAAACAAACAGTATTTAATAGCAATAGCAACTCAAGTTTCATTCCGAAATATCGTAGGTATGTTTTAAGACTACGGTAGGTATGTTCAAAGAAATGTATAATCTGAATAAACCAACTCAAAACTAAATAAATTATTAATCCTGAAGAAGACCCCTGCAATGGCGGTCGAAATATTGGTTGAAGGAAGTTCACCACACACGCCTCAACCCAAAAGCCACAATATGAAAAAGATAACAATAATTATCTTCCACTAATTTAATTTATACATAATAATTTTGTATGTAAGAATTTAATCTTACCAGGGGTAATATCTTGCAATTTAAGAGCATAAAATCATTTTTTTAAATTCAACCTCTTTTAAAAACAGGACTACTCGTTTTACGTGATACGTTACTTCTAGTAAAATAAATATTCTTGTATATTTAAAATTAGCATCACGTAATTGGATAAATTCAATAGTGGTACATATTGTAAAACTGTTTGCCTTTTAATGCATTCAGTACCATTAAAATTTAAGTGTAAATCTTTGAATTAAATTAATTTGCCATTAATACATCAGCTTTATGAAATAAACATTTTATAGCCAGTAATATAATTATGGTGATGTATTCAATTATAAATATATTTAATAATAATTTTATTTCATTAGTACTTGTACTAGAACAGCAATTATTTGATTGTTTTGATGACATTTGATTAAAAAGCATTTTTCACTGAAACACTTAGTGTTAGAGTTAAAGAAAATATGTTTTTGTAAATCATCGTCTAATCCAAATCATATCATCGACTAAAATTAACGCAATTATCTCTGTAACCTCTCAACTACTGAATATTTATGATGTATAGTTTCCGACGGTCTACAGAACGAAAGTTTCGAGTATTGAAACAAGGCATAATAGTCGGTAGTATTCAAAGCATATTTGGGCGAGTTCATATGATTAGCGGTGCATTGTTGAGGCTTGAATCATGTGGCCCTTAATGACGATTCAAGCCAATGTGGTTACTTAAAATACCTCCGATAGTTGTGAATTTCATCCTTCACTCATAAAATGCCTGTCATAGCATATTAATCAAAATTGATGTTATGCGTAAATGCCGGGCTTATGGTGTAAGCGGAACGACACTTGCAGCGCTAAATTATACTAAAAATAACAACCGTCATATATCCTTAATATGAGATATTGTAATCACCCTCTGTCTGTATTCTCCTGTGTGTGATTACATTAAAAAAATGTTGCTCAGAACCTGTTATGTTGTTAACAAGTTTTTCAGTTTAAAAACAACATCCTTTGTATGTTTATGTCATGTTTTTGCTTTAATAACTATTAGCAAAAAAACGTATAAGGCTTTTAAAAGATAAAAGTATTGGTCCTAGTAAATGTGTAGATAATATTTGAAATATTTTTTTCTCTTGCTAAACAGGTTGGGTTAGAAAATAACTGACATACATTAAATTGTTATTTTATTCCAGAGCATACATTATTCAAATTGATTCAATTCTGT
Organism: Glossosoma conforme; assembly: GCA_022606575.1. NCBI lineage: Eukaryota > Metazoa > Arthropoda > Insecta > Trichoptera > Glossosomatidae > Glossosoma > Glossosoma conforme. The sequence goes on from JAGTXR010000048.1 coordinate 1,121,808, forward strand.
AAAAATCTAATTAGTGTAATCTTCTAAGCAAACAATCATTATATTATTTTTTAATTACGAATAGTAAGATACTAAATAACCTGAATCTGAAAATGATAAAAGAGTAACTTTAGTTGTATTATTATTGTGAATAAAAGCAATTAAATATTACATACTTGATAATTGAAGATATATGTAACATTTTTAACAATCAAAATAAAACGGATGAAATAATATAGATCACTTTTAAATTAATTATTTATAAATATTCTGTTTACATCAATATCACATAAATACGACGCTTTTATCTGATACATACGTGTTTTGTGTACCATCAAAATATTTAAAATTATTTATTTTTATTTTTAGTTTAATTCAATAATTCTATTCTATATAATCACGAGTCAAGGCTAGATATACGAGTATTACATTACAGGATAGATGGCAGTGGAAAACGAGAGAAAGATGAGCCCATCAGAATTTCTACTAGAAGTAGATTAATAATAAATAATAACGATCCACTCAATGTTATTTACACAACCACTACACATCCATTCTACACGAAGCGACTAGCTTAACATCATAAGTTTATTAGAGTTTTAATACCTTGTATGCGTCGTACTTTTTTGTGTTTGCATAAAATAATTTAGAATTTATCACAATGCTAACCAGCAAAAAAAGCTTTGGTCTTCATCACGTAGTACACTAATTACGTCTGGCAACTTTTTTTGGCAGTATTTAATTCAATTAATGGGCAGTAATTATTTTGAAAACAGTCAGTAATAAATACCTAAAAAGTAAGTAAAAAATAATCTTTGGCAGTAGAAAAATATCAATCAGCATATCGGATAGAAGATAGTAAATTGTCAGGGAAAAATTGATGAATGCTAATTAATAATATGCTTGGTTGGATTAGGTTTCCATTCTATGAGTTAATTATTCATTAATTTTAGATTAATTTTTAAATTATTTGATTTATTTTACTAACAAAACCTTGAATTAGTTACTGAACAAAGAAATTTAGACAGAAATTACATTTTCAAATTGCAAGTGAAATATTCATTCATTAGTTTTTTTTCACACACTTACTTTTTTTCTGCTCCACGGTAAAAATCGAAAAAAACTACCTCATTGAACATCAATAAATGAAGATAAAATACCGACAAAAAGTCTTTTCAACCCCACAGTATGAGGTAAAACTGGATTTAATTAACGAAGTTAATAAAATGATTATCATATTTTAAATTTAAAAAAAAAACGTTGATTGGCCATTTAAACATAATCGTACATGTATTCAATATACACTATTAAGTAATTAGCTGAGAGTATTAAAAATTTTACACAATGCACTTATTAAAGTATTAGACTCCATCAATTGTATCACGATCGAAGAATCCCAGTTTGATAGATACAGATTTCAAGATGGACAACATAACAGGTACAAAGTGTTTTCTTTCAATTGATTGATCATTTGTACGCAATAATTGATTTATAAGCTTTCTAGTGCTAATAGTCCGAGACATGGAGATGGATGTGTAACACGATGTTCCGAAAATTGGTGCCCGTTATTATTTGATGGTCAGTTTTTTAGAGCCGCTTCGGATTGCACATTTTTTAGACAAGCGCTTCGGAAAAACCCGAATAGGCTGCGTTATTTGGAACCGCTACTAAGAGCGTTTCGGACGTTTTCGAATCGAGTTGTTTGATGTTTAAAAAGTTTTTGAAATTATCTCACGTACATCTCTGTGTGTCTATGGTGATTGGAGGTGGACAATATCCGGTTTATTCATTCTCAATGAAATACAATTATAATTTAAAGCGGTGCAGTTTGGTGTGTTATTATGTGTAATAAATATATGAATGGATCAATTCTTTGCGTTTAAGTACAATTTATGATGTTATATTTTTATCATTCAGTAACTCATCTCAAATATGACATACATAACAAATTTTATATTATGTAAACATAAATCAGGTTAAGTAACAGTTGATAACTGTAGAGGGCACTCTCGACGGGAGTATTTGTAGCAAGTGTTCGAGGACATGAGTTGTAGCTCTTATGCTGAGCTGAAAAGGATTGCAGAGGATCAAGAGCAGTGGAGATCGAGATGCAAGATTTTGTTGCTGCAAACCAATCCACCGGATTGATACTACGAAGAAAGAAAAGTTGATATAGAATGAAGACTGTGGTTTCGCACTCACCGTGGGCTTTGTTAGTCTTTAGTAAGTGTTTCATCAGTGACTTGTTTACAAACGTAAAACTGAGAATGCGCTCAGTCAGTTCAAAATCGTTGTCTTAATTTTTGTGATTACAGTTACTTTACGTGATTTATTTTTAAACATAGTAATAACCAATTAAATATACATATACTATACATAAAAATCCTTAAACGAGTCAATTCATTCAGAAAAAATATCGGCGGGAGCGGTACTTACTAAAAATAAATAGACTGTTGGAAATAATAATATTAAGCTTGTGAATAAATGCATTCTGATTGAATAGTAAAAAATAAAAATATACATACTTTGAATATATTCTATAGCGACATCTATCATACGATGATAACTTATATAGAAGATCAGAGACGAGTCGGCTCAGGTGGAAGAAATTGGCCGGTGGCCGAGCGGTACCTGGGCAAAATGGTTGGTTCCAAAGGTCCGCATCCCGCTCCCGCCGATATTTTTTCTGAATGAATTGACTCGTTTAAGGATTTTTATGTATAGTATATGTATATTTAATTGCTTTTAATATTGTAATATAGTCAATGATCTATAAAAGTAGATTAGAATATTGAAATAATAAAATAATATTCTAATAAATAATTTAAAAATATCCATATAGTAATAACCATTTTAAGAAGTCATTAATATAATGTTTTTTATTTTGCTTAAAATATCACATTGTAAATAATCCGTGTTAAGAATAAGGCAGAGATAATTACGTATGTAATATTTGAAATGTATGTTAAAGTGATCTATGATAATATAAATAATTGAATAAATATCTTAAAATGAAATGACATACTAAATGTGCTTACATTTATAATAATAATCAAATTAGCTTGTATATCAAGTTAGTATTGTAGCCTGAATAATAAAATAGTTTCTGCGCTAACTCAATAGCACTATTTTCTGAAAAGAAATGGAATATGATACTGTGGCTTTTAGGTTTAGCCGTGTGTGGCGAATTACTCCTTTCCAATATTTCAACCGCCATTGCAAGAGTCTTCCTCGGGGTTGATGACTTAGAGACCCTGAAGAAGACCCCTCAATGGCGGTCGAAATATTGGAAAGGAGTAATTCGCCACACATGGCTAAACCCAAAAGGCACAATATCAAATCTGGCCGTGAAAACCTAATAAGTTATTTAAATGGAATATGTATATAAAATAGATTATCTTTATCAATTAGACTTTAAGAATTTTGTGTACAAAAATAATTATTAAATATTTATATGAAATTCTTAAAAATAATATTTTTCTTGGATCTTTGAAGAAAATGCCATTTGAAAACACGTTGATTTAAAAATACATATTCTTTAATATAAAGTATTTCATTATCGACAATCTTTTATTTTTGAAATGGTGTTTTAAAAACAGATGATGATATTACATCGGATCATGAAAAATGCTTTGCAAAAACAATGTGTTTACTGCGTTTTATAATAATAGTCAAATTTTGATCCAAACAAAGTATTTTTAAGGTCTTATTATTATTCTTCGCCTTGCATTGCAAATTAGAAAATATTCAGCGATGAACAAACTGATTATGTCTTTGGTTTAATCGCAGTCCACTGATGTTATCTCATTTTTGTTGGTCAGTAAATCATTTAATAAAATGTAAATATTTTTTTTTCACTCACGGTCAACTTTATATATTGACGGAGAAGAATGTTTGATTTCTATAATGATTGTAGTTCAATGGGATTTGTATTTAAATTACGCGTTTATGCATTTTAATGACGAAGATTATGCGGTCAGATAACAATATTATAAAAAATGTTGCAAACGGCAATAATTTTTTATTCAAATATTGTATCTAAAAAAAATATAAATTGCATATAATTGAACAGAAACATACAATACAAATAATAATTCAAGAGGCAAAAAAAACTTTTACCGTTCATCGAATAGATAATTATTTAATAGTATATTTAGATTTTTCCGATTTAAATAATTACGAATGTATTTATTTTAATAAGCTGTTGAGAAATAAAATTAAAAAGTTTTTTTCAATAAATTTTAAAGAGTATAAAAGAAGAACAAAATATAACGATTCAATGCTACTGAAAGTATTAAGTTTGTGAGTATGTCTTTTTTTTATATCAAGAATATAATCGACACACAATATAGTAAATATTTTCAGAAGTCATGTGTACCAAAAATAACTAATTTAATTACATCAGAAAAATCACGATAATAAAACATTAAATACATATTCATTGTGTAAATAAATATGCAAATATATTATTTAACTTATTGCTTATCGGATTCTTGTTAGAATCTGCTACTGAAAATTTTCAACGTTGCACTTTTGTGTGTTGAACGAACATTAACAAAAAATAATGATTATTTTGACCGTAAATTTGTAGCGCAAATTCTCCGCCGATGATTATCTTTTAATTAGCCTCTGCTACTTACTAAAATCCGTGAATAAATACTTTTAATTGTTACATAATTAGATTAAGATACACATTACGCGTACGGACATTGTTCACTTTGTTTCAAACACAAAGTAAAAAAAAAATATGCAAATTACGCCGCTTTAATTATATCTCCGTGCATTTTATTAAGAAAAAATATTTATATTTGTTTTTTGACAAATCTCGTAAATTCAAAGTATATTTAATGAAATTACGAATACATGAATTTTAGCAAACGTAAATACTGAAATATTTCAACTAATTGCAGTGATGAAGCTTGTACAAATGCGTCGCGAATAAGTTTCTGAAAGCGCGCCGCATTGTATCGATAACTTTCGCGCGACGCTTAAAGTAAATTACAGGAATTGTTTTCATGCGTTAAAGTTAACGTTTTCAGGCGCTTTTTTCAGCGGATTATTTAACAATTCATAAGGCGTTAAGGGATAAAACCTTAAAAAGTGTTTGACACGTAATAAATCGTGTATTTTATATTGTTTTTTTTAACTTACCGGTATGACAGTAGTCTTCCAAGTAGTGTCGCGCTGCCCTCTGAACTATCGAGTAGTAAAGGCTGACCGACGAGGCGAGAGCCATATTCGCCGCTTTCACAAGAGTATAACCACGCACAAAAAAGTCAAATAATCATAGGTATTAAAAAAAAACAATTAAAAAAAGCTTTTACACAGCACTGTTTGTATTGATGATGATAGTCAACGACACCGTCCACTCGCCGCGCAGAAAGTAATCACACTCGCATGTCATGTTTTGAAACATTTTTTTTAAATTGACACTTTTTTTTAGAGTTTTTTAAGTGTGTTTTGGATTTTGTTTTATGTTTGTCATTTTCGCGCGCTTCGGCAAACTTGGCGTGTTTTTGGTGGATGCGGCGCTTGCGCGTCCGGCAGGGCAGAGCGCCGGGTGCAATGTGGCGGCCGGAGAGCGCGCGGCCTCCCCCGCGGACCCCGCGGTCCCCGGGCCCCGCGGACCCCGCAGTCCCCGCGGTGCATCATCCCGCTTGGATGCGGCGCGCGCTGTTGCTGCCCGCTCCCTTCTCTCCGCTGCATCTCTCCAGCCTCAAAGCTGGGAACGATTCAAGCGATGAACGGGAACAATATTATGAATACCGTCATAGAAAAATCTTCCAAAAAGCCACCACTCAGCGCCTATCTAAATAAATAGTCAAATCAAAAAATACTTATTGAATCTTCTTGTTTTTGTTCTTATTATTTGTGTCAGCGACATCTAATTGTTTCCGCCCAATATTTGGCAACATCAATGGTCCGTGTGTTGCCCAGCATAAAGTCTTGATGTTCATATTGTCGGGTACATGGGGTAGCATCCTAGGTTAAGACGGTCTGCAGTTCTCCACATTTACACATCAGTGACTCTTCCTGCCGATACATTCCATACCGCTCGAGGTTGTTTTTTGTTCTACCAACTCCTGTTTTTAATATGTTCAGGGATTTCCAGGTCAACCAGTCAAGGTTCTTGTCGGATGGGAGCCTTTTGTTTGGGAGGCGATTTTAAAGCGATTTGTTGCCAGAGTTTCCATATATTGAATAATGTATGCGTTAACTGTGTATTGGACTGTTTATAGGTATATTTATATACTTAAAATGCTATGGTAAATAATTGAAAAAATTACTATGGACTTGCATTTAAGGTTTCACAGTCGAATAAACGGTTAAGGCGGTAGAGGAAGTTAAATTCAAAACTCTTGAATTTTTCTTACTCCACACTCAGTATAAGTAGTAATTACCGAATTTGAAACAATATAATATTCAAAAAGTTTGCGGGTGTCGTTAGTAATATTATTTTCATCACTATGTTCGCTCCCCTAACTGGACCATATACGAACTACAAACCTCTGTTAGTTGCCATGTTCCTCGCCTCATCCAATGCCAGCTCTGCTTTCCGTAGCTCCACCGAGTTTATTCTTTCTATTGTTTCCGACAGCCTTTCAGGACGGAGCCCAGAGGCTTGAAAAACATCTGTAGTTGTTACTCTCTTGCGGTATCCGAACTATATTGTCCCAACCAGGTCTTCGTCTCTTGATCGATTGTATCACGTAAAGCTGCCTTGTTCGCTGCCTCATCTTGTGATTCCTTACAGTCTAGTCATCGTACTCCTAGTATTTCACAGAGATATCTATTTATTAAACCTATTAAATCCACCAGTGAAAAAAAAAAAAACTAAAGGGATCATGCTAAATTTCTTAACTCATTCATAAATTTTAATTATGTGCTCCAAGTATTTGAAAATATTGATAACCATAAAATTAATTTGAATGCTTGTCTTTTATTTTTATTTTACCACCATGGTTGATTTAAAAGCCAATGAAACGATACAAGCGATATGAGGAAAAGTTTGTCTTTGGAAAATACACAGAGATATGCACTTAAACTCATTGATATTAAGTATCTTATATTAATATGATAATAATCATAATATTTTAATCGAGTTAGGATCTTTCAGGTGACAATAATATGAGTAGTCTATAAAGTATTCATAAGTTCAATTAAATTTGCCTTCATAAATAAAAATTTAAATCAATTAACCATTTAATGTTGTGAAAAGATTATTATATAAGTTAATAACATAACTATTGATATTAAATAAATTTATTATTGATAACTGTATTATTTTTTCCCGATAATAATCATAATTATAATACGATAAGCTCACGATAGAGTAGCCAGTGCTAAACAATAAAAATTCATGTCTTACGGTCAGAATTTTGTGTGATTTTTTATTTTTTATTTTAGAGTTTTTATTATTTTCAAAATGAAAGTAACTCGAGACCCAAGCAGTTATTTTGCATCAAAATAAATATTATTAGTTTTTCAATGGTAAATATATTTACTCTGATAATAATATAAAACAAGTATGTGATGAATAAGCTTTTGTTTAAGGTTGTGTTATTGTCAATATAACCTATAGACTAAACAAAAAAAAAGATTAAGAAGTGTTTGTATTAAGGTTTTTATAGTAATACGTATTGAACTATAGTGCAGTGGTTCTTAAGCTGTGAGCAGGGTGTCGTTATAAGGGCACCGCAAATATTGAATTAAGCAGTTAAATTTTATGATTCTGAATATTCCAAGGAAATTACTACTCGGTTAAATTTTTCGTTAAATGGGTAATCACTTTTAAAACGTAAGTTTCCTTGATGTAATAAGGGAGCCGTAAGCCGAAAAAGATTGGGAGCCTCTACTACAGTAAGCTTATAATAATTTATTTTGTATATGAAATATCACATTTTTTAATTTTTATAATAATCTATAAATTCCAGTTGGATTCTTACATGAAATTCGTTTGCAAATTTGAATATTATTCTTTATTTGGAATCTCGTGACGTCAATTTAAATTTCCTTATCTAATGATTGCGTAAAATGAAAAAAAAATTACGTACGTAAATGAATACTCAAAAAAAAGAGAGATTCACATTGAAAATTTTCACTCTTATTCATTTTTGGTTCTTATGGGCTTCTAATAGGCTTATAATTAAATTTAATTCAGTTTTAACCTTGTTATTGAGTAAAGTTTTTTGACATTAATTTAATTGTAAATTTATGTATTTTTACAATTTCATTTTCCATTACGTCACTAAAAAATGGAGATCCATAAAATCGTAATAAACGGTATGCAATTATCTTTTTTTACTAATTAAAAATATTTTATTAGTTCCCTGATCACGTGAAAAATTTAATATTATAGCATATTTTTCTCAGTTGAATGTGCAAAAAGAATATGTGCAAATAAATAAAAAATTTCAATTGTATTAATTAAAATTAGTAAAATAAGGAAAAAATCTATATTATTTTGCAATGTTATTGTTTGAAAATTACATCATAGGTATATATTTTTTAATATTTTAAATAATGAAGAATTATATAATAAATAAACTAATTAACGGTTATATTAAAGGGATATTAGAGAATGATGTGAAATAATAATTTATTTATAATAAGTTATAAGTATTATATGAAATTATTGTAAAAAATCAGTTTATATAAAAAGAAACTTTAAAAAAAATCGTTTAATTTTTTTTTGTATTGTGTAGAGATTTTTTGTTAAGATGTGTATTTTTTTTTCAGTATATGAGTACATAATATGTATGACAAACTACAATGGCACATTCTTATTTGAACACCGAATTGAAGCAACATTGGACCCGGATTCAAACATGGATGGGTCACCGCTTGTTGCTTACTGCATGTCATTGCTTTTACAGAGCCGCCCTTTGGCACCAAATGTTTCAGGCCTCAATGGCAAATTATCCGATCCCCTTAAAAACTACATTTGTAATCGCGACAAGTACCCGGGGTCGTCCCTCCTGGAGAAGACATGTCTTGGGACAATGAATGAACAGCTGACAATGTATGGATGAGATTTGTGGCCACCATATGCTCCAGACATGGAGCGGATTTTAAGTAAAAGAAAAAAATGTATTACAGGTAAATGCAATAAAGTGAAATCTTTTACTTTATTTTTTTATCTTCAAATGTACCATTAAGTGATAATAAATCATAATAGCTCGCTAACGTTCAGTAAGTGTATCTGGCCGGACTAACTATGATTAACTATTTCACATTAACAGACAAATTACACACCGTAACATTACCTTCTCTGCATCTTTTTTATTAAGTTGTATGATGATATGAGATTAGGGCCCAATTAAACTGTCAGTTTGACCTCAAAATAAAACGATAAGAAGCATTACAATTGTATACATTATTCCTGTTCTAATTATTTCGGCATGAATTGTTAATGCTGCAAAAGTTCCAGTACTTAAAATATATCAATTAACATGCCGCGCTTATCCATATGTAGAATGGTAAGCGTCATAGAATCCACAGATGAAACTTCAATATTCTCCTATATGTGTTTACGTAAAAATATAGTCATTGTATACCTAAAAGATTATTTACGTAGCTTCAACCATTAGTATCTTCATACACGTAGAGAACTGAAGAAGCTTTCATTGAAATCGAAATCCAGCAAGTGAATAAACAGTACTCATCTTGATCCACGTTAAAACAAATTAAGAAGTATAATTATATTTTAATTTTATGCTATGTATCGTATAATTATCGATATAAAGTTTTCTAGTTTGCGCATGATTAATATTAAAGCCAAACAAATTTGGAACAGCCATACACAGAGATTAGGTGTGTATTATTTTTAACGTTACTCCCATGTATGTTGTTCGCATGTAAAAACATTGAGTTCCGCATAACACGGGACGTGAGTGAATCCGTTGTTCCGAGCGTTTTTTGTTGAGGCTTGCACAACTACAAGACAAAAGTGACTTTATTAGCGGCCGTGGCCTTGGTCCGCCAGCGCAGACACGGAGACTGAGGAGAGGTGAGGAGGAGCACAAGTCCAACCAGATATTGAGCAGCGCTCATGCGAGAGCCGAAGAAGTTCCGAGAACACGATGCTTGAGTCACTGTTTCGTACTGGTCACAAGACCCTACATGCACCCATACAAATGGGTGCATGTAACCCATAGGTTCCTAAAGTGTCAAGAGAAAGAAGCTGAGGGAGTAATTGTAGCCCTGGGAGTGTTGGGAGTGCTGGAAAGTAAAATGGGGCCCCAAGATTCTAATATTTAAAACCTTATGCAACTATAAAAATACGTTACTAAAAAAATTTGAATAAATACTAATCTAAATAACCTCTTAGGTTTTCACGGCCACAATACCAAACATACATATCTAATTTGTTGCAGATCAAAAGGTTTTGTTACTCGTAATATCACCCTAAAAACATATATCATGTATAATTTTGTGATCTTCACACAAAGTTTATACATCGACTTTTTTTTATTTTGTTCATCATATTAATTTTACATATATATATATACATATTTTTATATAGACACATATAGGAGAATACCGACAGATGGAAGTATTTTGAAGTCTCATATGTGGAATTCTATGACGCTTACCATGATGCATAATATATAGCGCTGCACGTGGAGCGTTGATCCACCAACGTCAGAGACCGCAGCGTGACATTCACGCATCATCTTTATTATTATGGTAAATCACTATGAATGGGTGGTCTTCACGGGACGACTTTCGTCTACAACCAATTTTGGTTAACTGGCTATGACTGGCATTTTACGAGTGAGAGATCAAATTCACACGTACCGGGGGTAATTTAGAGCTCAGAAATCAACAAAACACTTTAAATACTAAGCTATACCCATCATATATGTTTATTGAGTGAAATAATTTGAAAAATGTAGTATTTTTCTACTACTACACTACATGTTTAATACTTTTAGTATGTTTGTTTACTACAGATTTTAATAAAGGGTAAAATAAATATTTCATGCACATACTCGTGTATATATATATATATATATATATATATGTATATGTATATATACACTGTATATATATATACACGCGCTGCTGACAGTTATGATATTTATTGACGTTTGATGCATTAAATATAATTCATTATGTACCGTAATAATTGTATTTTTTATTCGGTAATGTTTTCTTAATTACTTTATCAGTTTCATAAGTCCTTATCATTAAAGGTCATGGCTCTCGCTGATCATTAATACACGTGTTTTCTACGTTATCATATATGTTATTATTTTTAAAACTTTATTAATCTTGATTTACATAATCCATAACCAAACTTTTTATTTGATAGTAAACATATACTATAGAGATATTTAATTGATAAAATATTTAACGTAGACAACATATTTTCAAGCATTACTAAATAAATTATGGCATGATTCCTGAAAATTTACCTAAATTATGAATATTTATAATAATTTGTAATATTTCATATGTTTGCACCCAAAAAACATTCAGTAATTTCAAATGTTTATATGAACCCAGGTTCTATGGTAAAATATGATGTATTTAGTTAAATAGTCAGGGATCATGTTCAATTTTCTGGAGTATAATAAAACTAAAAAATTTTTTTTGGAGTATATTCTAAGCTTACTGCATTTTTTAAATCAAGCAACTGACTTCCGTATCCAGGCTCCTACTAAATTCCAAATTATTGTTTGACTTAATCTACATTAAAAAAAATAGATTTACGACTTTAGGATGTAGACTAAAGGGTGTAGATAGTAAGTAATAAAGAAAATTAAATAATATACAATACTTATCCTAGAAAAGTAATAAGATATATCACCTATAATGTTCTCATACATAAATTGTATTTACGATACGAGTGTTGCATTTGAATGAATAATATTTTCCGAAACGAAGTGACTGAAAGCTTTTTTTCGACGTGAATGGCGGTAAAAGTTTTGCGTCTCCACTTAACTATGCGTGACTTTGACTTGCTCTGTGGAGCTTGGGATTTATCATAATAATTAATTTGGGTGGTTGACCGCATGACTTAAGTTCTACTTAACTCGATATTCTGACTGCGTCAATGTGATATGTGCACTTTTGTTTTGTTTCAAACGAATGCGAATATGTTTAATTTAGTGTGACTCAATTTTTATAAAAATATTTCTGTCGATTTCCATGTCTAACTCAGCTTTAAATGTCCAATGAAAGTTATAGATTTTATCTTAGTCTCGGGTGACTTTGAGTAATTCTGAGAAAATGTATGACTTTCAGCATCAATATAAGAGCATTATTATTCTTTTAAGCATTGGAATATAGAGACCACAGATACGAATGTATATTTGAAAATCTGTAATTTAAACTATCAATTTAGGTGTAAATAATTACACCAGTTGCCAGTTTCATTATTTTCTGAGCAGTTGTACAATTAACATGCCACGTGATTTTAAGGAAATGCTCCCCATTAACAATTGATACGTATATAAAAATTGTTTAGTTCTGACCCTGAACAGTTATCTACTAATATCTGGATGAGCAGCTACACAAGTCTTCTTAACTCGAACTTTAATCAACTACTTAAAGTTGACAGCGTAGCTAGACAGTAATCTGCTCAATACTGAATCTAAGCAGCTTAAAATTCTGCGTAGCTATTACATACTGTTCAATTCTGTTCAGCATTCTGACTCTGAGCAGCAACACAATTAGGTGTAGCTACAAAGTTTTGGTCAAGTGTGTCTTAATCCTAGCAGCACATAATTCAATGCGGATGCAATAGACTGAAATTGAATAGCCACTAAAGTTTCACTATGATTAGCTGCACTCAGCTAGCTGTACAGGTCTGGTCGACGCTGACTGACAACGAGCAGCTACGCCTAGTTAGCTACACAAGTCTGCTTGCAACTGACTGACATATAATAACAACACTTTGCTAGCTACACATTTCCTTTTGAAACTAACTGACAATAATCTATATATATAAAAGAAAGTCGGGTTATATTTGTTTTTATAACTCAAGAACGGCCTAACCGACTTGGCTGAAAATTGGTGGAAAGGTAGCTTAGAACCCAAAAACGTCCATGGTATACTCAAAATTGATTTGATTAAGAAAAAATATTGAACATTTACGTAAACATGTTTTCATACAAGACTATTGTAACTTGACAGCTGTCAGTTGAGAAAGTGTTGCCATAGTCAGCATAACTAAAAATGACGCAATAGTAGGTATTGTAAGTAGGTACCTACGTAAGCTACGGAATATTTTGAAACAAAAAAAAACAAAAGGCAGGAAAAAAAAAGACAAAAACAAAATAAATATTAGTGAAAATATCAATTTAATCTTTTATTTGTTAAAAATGTTATAACAAAAAGCAAATGGAAAGGCATCTTCTTATTCTATTGTGTTATTTTTATTTTTTATTATTTTGTCTATTTATTGTATATTTATGTATACTCTATGTTTCTAAATATTTGTAAAAAAAAAATGGAATTTCGATTCTGTATATAAATAAATAAATAAATATATAGATGTGCCATCTATGTTTTTTTTGTCTATGGTTTGATAGATATTTTGTCAATCGGTTGACGTTTTGTTTCGACAGCATTTTGCTGATTTTATTATTGGTTATTGATAATGCCGACACCAAAACGTTCGAATCTTTCACAACAAAGCCGTCACGCAACAAGGAATCGAAAAATTGTCAATGAAAGGACTGACGAAGAGCAAAAAATCTCGCGTGAACAATCCATCGAACCCAACTAACCTGTGGCACAAATACAAGAATAATATGTCAGAAGATATTTTACATCAAATTCGTGTTAGATCAAGAAATCCTGATCTTAAGATGAATGAGGAAATACATAATCGGGCTTTGCTCTTAATCGAAGACATGTGTTAACCTCATGTGCGGTAGTTTATTAGTCAGGTTAGGAATGCCAGCACCAAATCGTGAAATGAATGACACATTTAATCGAGAATTGGAACGGGAACGTGAATATGATCACCATGAATTAGATTTAGTAGTTCAAACGAATGTACCGCTGTTGAATCCTCAACAAAAGGAAGTTTATGATACATTAATGAAGGCAATTGATGATGGAAATGGTGGTTTATATTTCCTGGATGCCCCTGGTGGAACTGGTAAGACATTCCTCATGTCAGTAGTTTTAGCCACTGTCCGTGCGAGATCAAACATTGCGGTTGCAGTTGCTTCTTCTGGAATAGCAGCCACATTGTTAGAAAGATGCCGTACGGCTCATTCAGCATTAAAATTGCCGTTAAATCTTCAAACTATTAAAGAACCTACATGTAATATTTCAAAACACTCCGCAATGGCCAAAGTTTTATCAGAATCGAAAATCATCATCTGGGACAAATGCACAATGGCGCATAAACGTGCATTGGAAGCACTTAACCGATCATTGAAAGATTTACGCAATGACTCGAGATGTTTTGGAGGCGCAATGATTTTACTGTCTGGCGATTTACGTCAAACACTGCCAGTAATTCCAAAATCAACTGCTGCCAACGAAATTAACGCTTGCCTCAAATCGTAGAATCTATGGCGCTATGTAAAGAAGCTTCAACTGACAACAAACATGAGAGTTGCATTGATGAATGATACATCTGCTGAAGATTTCTCTGAGCAATTGCTGACTATCGGTAATGGTCGAGTACCTGTCGACATATCGAATGGATTGATTTAATTTCCTCAGAATTTCTGTTTCTTTGTCTCATCGAAAGACGAACTCATCAACAAAGTATTCCCAAACATCATCACTAACCACAAAAATAATGAATGGTTGAGTGAGCGAGCAATTTTGGCGGCTAAGAATAAAGATGTAGACGACCTTAACTACATAATTCAGAATGATATCATTGGTACACTGCATTCATACAAATCTATTGACTGTGTAACGAATGAAGACGAAGCCACTAACTATCCAATTGAATTTTTAAACTCATTGGATGTGCCTGGCTTACCACCGCACAATTTAAGACTAAAAGTTGGCTCCGTAGTAATCATGCTTCGAAACATAAACCAACCAAAACTGTGCAATGGGACGCGTTTGGTGATAAGTAAATTGATGAACAATGTGATTTACGCGACGATACTCAAAGGAAAATTCGAAGGTGAAGAAGTCCTCATTCCGAGGATCCCGATGATCCCAACCGATATGCCGTTTGAGTTTAAGTGACTTCAATTTCCGGTCCGTCTTGCATTCGCCATGACCATTAACAAATCACAAGGCCAATCCTTGAAAGTTTGTGGTCTGAATCTTAAAAATCCATGTTTTTCCCATGGTCAATTATATGTGGCATGTTCACGGGTTGGAAGACAATCTGCGTTATTTGTTCTTGCGCCTGATAATAAAACAAAAAATGTCGTCTATCACAAGGTGCTTCACTGAAGAGTGCAACCCATGCACAAAAATACATGGCCAATAAAGAATCATTAAAATACTAGGATTCAAATCATTGCAAATTAAAGGACTGAAGAAGAACAATTGCACCTGGACGTATCGAAGAACTAGGATTTAATCTGACATTCAAGGTATTTATTTATTTATTTTTGTACTTACACACAATATAATTAACAGAATAACATACTACACTTATTACTTTGAATTATGTATGCTAATTCTAAAAAAAAAGTGTTTATAAATCAGTAATATTGTCTTTGCTTTTGATTCTGTAGATACAAGGACAGATTCACCATTGAATCGGATCATTCCAACCTCTCGAAGATGCAATGCATAAATTTGTACAAATATACTTCAATGACAATATGGAGGAAGAACTTGATCGACGTCTACAAAGTCGTGACCAGAGCGGATAAACGACCATCTGGTACACACGTCGTGATACTGGGCAACTACAACAGATATCTGAAACACGTCGTTCATATGACACGTTGCAATACCCACTGATGTCTTGGCACGAGAAGATGGATATTATTTCAATATCAAAATGAAAAATCCATTTAATGGTGAGTAATCAATATATATATAATCAATATCATAGTTTTGATTCCGTCATGACATACATTTTAAAGTGCTTGGTTTTGCTTTATGCTTCCAATAAAAGACCAATTACACTGCTTATTACCAGGAAAATAACAGACTTAAAGATTAAGATGTTTTTTTAGAGAAAATTTGACAAATAGCCGGCAAACGATTTAAAATCATTTATCTTCACCCCTTTATAATTATGCTACAAATATGGATGTTAGCTTTACATACAAAATTACAAATCTATTGTCTTAATTTCAGGTGAAGAAACTACCAAGAATCTAAGCTCGATGAATTATAACGCATATCGTTTGACGATTCGTCGAAATGCTGACAACTACTTGCTGAAGTTTCGTCGATTACTGCAATAGAATTCAACCAGACCAAATATATGATATCATATGTACCGAAAAATTCAACTTAATAAAATCCAAAATCTGCTCATTTATTGCCTTTCGGGTGAAACAAAGTTCACCGGGTCAGCTAGTTAGTTATAAAAGCCAGAATATGAGCAGTGGCTCTCAACTAGCTGCACAAGTCTGCTCAACACTGACAAATATCGAGCAACTATATATTCCTGTTTCGACACTATATGACATTGAGCAGCTACAAAAGCCTGGCTTTGAGCAGCTGCTTGCAGCTACACAAGTGTGTCCGACTCTGGGACCGTTCGTGACTCTGTCTGCGAGTCTCGGCGGGGATCAGCGGGTCAGCGGGCGAGGCAGCGGCGCAGGATCGGAATTCGAGTCTCGGCCGCGGTGCACAAGGCCGCGAGACCGACCAATAAAATGATTTATCTCGCGGCCGGGGGACTTAGGGGAGCTGAAGAGCATCTGGGGGGAGCAGGGCAGGCGCCAGAGTATACAAAAACCAAGGATATATAAACCGACAAGTGTTTGACAAGTGACACTTAAGATTATGCACTTACATTTCAACCCTTTATAAGGACAAAAAACGAAATTGGTTTATATATTAACCAGTCGCAGTAAGCTTATATTTTCTATGGCGCATAAAGAAACGCTAACTTAACTAATCTAAAACGTCAGTGATGGGATGTAGTAGAGCGAAATGATCTACTTGTACGAGTATATAACATAAGTATGTTGGTTTTAAATGAGACCGAATTAATTTATGGATTTTGGGTTTAGCAGTGTACGTTGATTATTTGCACCAATAATATGATCAGATTACATCTATAGGATACTATTGAAACATCGTAAAAAGTATACTACGAGTACACTCAACATTGTTAATTTATGTGCATTTAGATTTTTTTATGGCTTTTACGTATATTTTATAGTTTATTTGATTTTTTATGCATAGCAAGACAGTAAAATTATTTACATTATTGTCAGAATAGATTTTAAGAAATAGAATCATTTCAATTTAAGTACGTATATTTTTTTTGGTACGAATATTTATAAAAATAAAATATTACGTATTATAATTCCGAGAACTGAACCATTTTGATCTTAAAGGTCGACTCAACCGTACAAATCATCATTATTAGAAATCAATACTTATTTGTCAATTTTTTTAAAGTAAGTTTCCTCAATAAAAGTTATCACTTCAAACTACATTATACAATACACAATAAAGTAATGAATTATCTTATCATTTAGCTTATTATAAATTAAGATACTTAATTGAAATACTAACATAATTAAAGCATCACAAATATGTCTATTAAATTAATTAGTGTTGGTATAATCAGGTGTCTAGAAATCAAGAGTTATCAGACAAGGATAGCACAAGTTCCGACAGACTTCGTCTAACACCAGACTAGCCGCAATATGTAAAACAGGCATCCGGCCTCAGTAGGCCAACGGTTCATAGTTTATGACTGTCCCACACGTTACAATGCCCGGCGTGTTGGTAGAAGCTGCTAGTCTAGACTCCACACCAGGTGTAAGGAACCTTTTATGTTTTTTTTTTTAAACACATACAGAAGAATTCCCACGTTTTTCGTGGTTAGCAACGTGTTATCAAAGAAGGCAGTTCGAGACTCACTGTTGTGTACTAATTTCGTAGCCTTAGACTAGGTCTTTTTGACATCTAAATGATGCACCTAGATTACGGGAAGGCTTTCAGCCATTCTCTAACTAATCTGGGTCTCCAAAAACAGGACGGGACAGGGAGGGTTTTCAGCAAGCGAGACCCAGAAACAGTCAGAGACCAAATGTACCTAGACATGTTTCATAATAATCGTAAACTTCTATCTGGCGAGTTTATGTCGCAAAAGAGATAATTTATATATGTCTTTCATTCAAGCTTACGACCTCTTGTCATAGATAACTATTACATAAAGATTAAAAAAAGCTTGGCCCGTGTGTTGCCCAGTATTAAGTCTTTGGATGTGTAGCTAGTCGGGCACATGAGGCAGGATCTTAGGTGTGAGGCGGTCTGCAGGTCTCCACAGTCGTACAACAGTGACTCTCCTTGGCAAAGCATTCTCACCGTTCGAGGTTATCCTTTGTTCTACTAACTCCGGTTCTTAGTCTGTTCAGGGATTTCCAGGTACGCTAATCAAGGTACTTGCCATTTGAGAGGATTTCCTTTGGGGTAATGAAATCTTCGGATGCGACTTGTTGCCAGAGCTGGAGTATCTCATTTTCAGGGCAGGATGTGAGAGGTTGTGTGGATCTTAGAAAGCTGTTTCGAGACTTCAATCTAAGGGACGTGGTATGATGATGCTTGATGTCTCAGGTTCACCGTCCCTGTTCTAGACCGCGTCCTATGAAACCGAGAGTTGCCGCGCGGGATAGATCGTCTCAGTAATGTAATTTCGGGCCGAAAGCAAAAGTGGTTTGGCCGGTGTGCGGGGGAGGTGCACAGGTGGCCCACCGGACCAGTCCGCACCCGGCAGGTAGAACGAGGTAAGCCCTTGCACAACAAAAAAAACATTCCATAAATTATGCGGAACGCAATATTTTCATTATTTATGGTAACAATAATGACTTAACTGTTCTGACTGCGATTTGTCATAAACATATTCTACAACTTTGCAGATAAATAGTAGAAGAAGAATATTATGTATATCTATTACAAGAATCAATAAAAAAAGTCTCTGAATTATCAATTTAGTCAACTATTTATATTATCCAACTCCCTACCTTCTAGGGATATTTTCCTTTTATTCGATTTCTTAATTTTTACACCCGGATAAGTATACTCGTGCTCATAGTTATATATTATTTGCCATTGCAATCGGTGTGCAGTTTCCAGTACTCAATTTTCAGTTCAACTGCGATGACGCTTCTAAATGGGCTACCAGTACACTTCGTTCCTTTTTTCACATCCTTTTACTCTTTTGTCGATGGCACTGGTTTCTTCGATCTTTGACAACTGTTATTTCATCCTTTATATCAATTTCATTACACATTTAGTGTCGCATTTCACTGTATTTATTTAATCTTGTGTTTATGTGCAATGCATAAACTTTTCAATGTCTTTTAATATTATATTTTTATACTGTGTTTTCCTATTTTATTTAAAAATTGTGTTATTTTATATATTTATATTTTTTACATAATTATCTATTATCTGATACGCCCTCTGATATATCATCTAATATGTTTGTAATACATCATATTTTGTATAATATGGCATACAAATCGTATAGGATTACGGTGTTTTATCCGTCACTAGTCATGCTGCCCACCTCCCGAGTGGATGCACTGGTTGCTGCACAGGTATCAAGACCATCCTCAGCTCCGAAGCATTCACGGAGCATTCGTTATTCGTATGATGGTGATTTGATGCGAGTCTCGATGCCGTATAATGTCATCAGATATTGAATTGTAATATTCGAATCATTATTGAAATGCTCTTGGAAGCAATCCAATGTTCGTTACTTAGTATCGACACGACTTCATATCGCATCTCGAAAATGATGATTTAATGTTAATAAGACATTTAAATATCTAATATAAAGCATTTGTTAATTATTATTTTATTTCGTTTCATGCTCAATTCATAATCGGAAAATATGATCACTACATATTGCTTCTATATATAACATATAGTTATGTCAGTTGCCATACCTAGTCTCATGATATCTCTGCGCCTGAAGGTACACGTCGGAAAATGTTATTGTTTTCCGATGACCTCCAGCGCAGAAGCCCAAGCTTTTGAAGTGACGGCAGCTAATATTTCCAAGGTATATTTTTAGGTGATTTATTTGGAATTTTAGAAGAATTAGATTAAATGACACAACATAGTATCATAAGGTTGTCGAGATTGACATCATGTGAATGTCTGTTTGCGCTTAATCATAAATTAAAAAATAAATAAAGAGATCGCTAAAGCTAAACGCAAAAAATAAATATCGTACACTAGTTGTGTGAATTTAATTAAAATTGATGATTCTTAATATCCATCATTGGTAATACATACCCAATTGTCCATTCTCCGAGTCCCGGGTTTCTATACTAGAAGTTATAGGGAGCTAAATAAATATAATAAAAAAATAAAAGGGACCTTCCGGTGCAGAGATGTCTTGAAATAAGGTATTGATAATTGCAACTGACAGAACTGAGTGACAATAATTTGAGCTGAAGCTTCCCTCCGATATAGCAAGCGTCATACAATTAACAAATAATACATCTTAACAATTTAATCTCTCCTTATTTCTGATCAGATCTCATTCCAAAGATACACCAAATACACCATACATTGTTTTTGTCGGCTTTTCATGAGGACGATAGCATGGGAGGTACATTAACTGTCCTAAAATTACTATGTCGCTTTTTTCGCCTTAATAAATTGAGAGTATAGAATGTCACATATTATTTTTTGAAGCAGTGATCCTCCGTATATTGTTTCGAGGGATATTGAATATTGATCCATTACACGCGATGTTCGCTTTTTTCGCAATTTTGTATTCAATGCGTTTTGAGTTACGAATCTGCATTTTGGGTTTTTGGCGTGACGCACATGATAACATTAACCACCATCGATAACACATTAAAAACGCAAATTAAAAAAAAAAACGAATATTTAGTAATGCATTTGCATTACTCTCTTAGCATATTAAGAAAAAACTTTTTTTCAACGATAAAAAAATCATCTACATAAATGGGTTACATATTTTTATTTGAGATTCAATGATTACTTATGCCTATATTTTTATAAACACAAACGCAGAGTTGCTATATAATATATTTATACTCACACTGAAAACAAAGAAACGAGTTTTTTATAGAATATCGTGAGCAGGCTATGGAATGTACTAGCTGCTTTTATCTTTGATTCTTATATAAGTATATATCTTAGCCCTCTTAAATATTTATATAAACAAACAAATTTACATATATTTAAAAATAATTAGCGGCTTCAACTCTTGCCGCTTCACGGTCACTCTCCAAAAATAATATAGGAACGTGGGACACCGAATTGTATCTAAAGGTTTTGACAATTTAGTGAACGTATTTTTTTAATTTTAATAAACACATACAGGAAACTACCAGCAAAAGGCTTTGATCCTACGCAGAGTCTGGTATGTGGGAAATATGTGTAGTGGTTGCTTGCGTAAATGTATAAGGAGATTGCAAGTGTTTAATAATCTGCATATTGAAGACTATCGTATAGAATGTGGGGATGAAACAAAGATCCTCAAAGTCTGCCTGTCTCTGAAACTGTTAGTCTTAAGTCGATATATTCCAATCATGTAGATATGCTCGTAAAGGGTTGCACGGGGCTGACATTGACAAATAGGTGCAAGAGGGAATAATTAAGACATTTCGAAAGAGCAGTTTCTATAATATCATCGCTAAAAATATATAAAAAATCCAATTAATCTAACTAAACTTCTGTGTTTCGATTATTAGAGATAAGTTGACATAACTGAGTAGCGGAAATTTGTTATGACTATGTGCTTTTTGATCCTTATATGTAACAAATATGGAAAGAAAAAATCTTCACGATGAAGATTTTTTCTTTATTTACACGGGGTGAAGCCATATATTAGGAATTTGGAAGATGATAATTTAGTAAACGTGTGCTTCAAATCCACAATATGAGTACTATAATGAACCATTTATTGTATTAACTAATCGCAATATATAATATATTACTAGGAACAAAGTTATCATAATCGTAAAAAGTGTTAGATGACATGAATTGCACAAGCTATATAAGCTGAGTGTTGCAAAGAGCAGAGTGCAGAACAAAGTGCAAAATTTGTTTCTAAAAATAATAATTTAAAAATACATTTGTTTATTGTACATCATCTTAATGTCAGATTACAATATGAAAGTCTTAGACAAAATGTTTACTGGAAGAAAAAAAAGGAAATTGAGACGTTGATGCTCATATTAGTAGGTGTTGTGCGAGTTCTTCGAAGTGCTTGCTCGTCTTCAGGAACTGTGCCAAAGACCTCCGCAGCGCCAGTTATTATTGAAATAAGTGCGGTGAGGATTCCCCTTAAAAAGACCAAGGCGACGTGACGAGAGCCGGTCTTTGTTTTGAGCTTTTTTCCGTATCGGAGGATCCTCTGAAGACCAGCGGAGAGTGAGGGGAACCGCGTGGACTACAACAACAGTAGATGCGTAGGAATACTAACATATAGTATAGTATTCCTTCATGCCTAAGAGCATGCTAGCATCAAGATTACTATATTTTTTTGTAATGTTATTCTTGATGAATGAATCTTTGCATGTAACCGAAATCTTTGCATATGAACAAAGGACAAGGCAGTCGTAAATTGGGATTTGTCACCAGTGCATTTGACTTTGTGAGAAATGATAAGACAGCCTTCTATACTACAGTTGGTCAGAGACAAAGGTGAACCTGGTTGGAACATATACTTCGGATGCTGCAGTTGAGCATAAACTACAGTGCCTTTTATTCAAGTCCCCGAACTTGCGACGTCCTGTACTAAACATATAATGTACTCGGCGCAGCTGTGAGAGGCAAAGTGACGTTTATATGCTCGCGGCACGGCAATGATGATGAAGTATTATTGAGATTTTTACACAGCACATAGATATACTTAAGAGTTTCATATATCTGTCATACTATGTGAGAAACATTATGAACAAAGTTCTCAGTAGAATCAAAGTAAGGAACCGCGTAAAAAAAACAGATCGGCCATTATGCACCATGACAGTAAAATGAGACTATTCTAGTCCATAACGTAGCAGGTCTGTACGTGCTAAGTATTTATTGATTGTATTATTGTAAACTTCAATTTACTGCACTTAAATACTAGATAATGAACAGGAATGACGATTGTCATCATCATCATCAGCCTGTGTCCGTCCACTGTTGAACGTAGGCCTCCCGCATGAGTCTTCATCCTCTTCGATCCTCCGCCTTCCGCATCCAGGTCACTCCCGCTATGACGATTGTATGCCACTCCAAATATTTACACAAAACTCGTTTTACTAAAAATAAATGTACTGTTTTGCTTCGATTAGTGACTGATGCTGTAAGCACGATTATACAGTAAATATAAATGATTATATATACACAAATATTATTTATTATAACTCTTATATGAGACATAAGGTAATGACTTATAGCAGTGGTGATCAATTTTATTCTAAGTATATTGTCCATGGACGAGATTGCTCTTGCGGTGCATTCTATTACTGGTGTCTTCTAGCAGACAGACTGGTGAGCTGGTGCAGCGCAGTACCACAGTGTGGACCAGCAGCGGTCGAGGTATGGGTCGTTTTTTAATCACGTTACTCGCTTTGCATTCGACTTGGTGACCATGTCTTCGTAACACATATTATAGGAAGTGCGAGTGACAAAAAGTATAAAACAAGAAAGAAATGCTGTGTATAAAATAATATAACTAAGTTGTATATGTTTTTACTAGTATTTTTAATAAAAAAGCAAAGTATTACACTGACCGAATTATATTACTAAAATAAGACATTTCAATGACACCTTAGAAATACCTTACAATCTTATGTACCGACATTCAGTATAAAAATGTAAGCAGAAAAATATTTTCCATTATAGTGCCGACTGTACAACGCATCTATTATACCCCCTCATTATTATACATCCGACTGCGAATCTTGGCACCTCATCAAATACCGATGCAGCCGTATAATGAGTTTTATAAACAGGTGCTTGCGTAATATTGTGATTAAAGTGGTTTGACTTGATGACTGAATGACGAGGTAAGGAAGTGACATAGCAGCCTGCCATCCTACAGTCGATCAAGAAACGAAGGTGGACCAGTCTGAAATATGTTTTTCGGTTGCCGCAGGAGAGCATAAAGTGTAGTACATTCATTTTTGGTTGCAGTTTTCGATTATCATATGTTCTGGCTAGGAAACGGATACGAAATGAATCGTTTATTGGTTTGCTCATTTATTTATAATATATTTCATTCTTCAGTACCTTTTAACCAGTGATATAAATTTTAAGCACTTGTGTCCAGTTTGAATTCAATTGTACTGAAGTGATCTCCAGTGAAATTATAAAAATCAGAATAAGCGCATCATAATTTAGACTTCGCTTAAAATCGTTCTTTAATGTGATGCATTGGAGAATACAGAGGGTAATCCTGCTCAGCCTAAATTTATCTACGTACTTCAATTTCAATTTCAATTTCAATTTTTATTTTTTCCTTGCAGAAACATTACAAATTTTATCAATTCAATGCATTTCTGAAGTACAATAATATAAATACAATAGTGTAATATAAAATAAAAATACAATAGGTAACATAAATGTGGTGATGTAAATTTATTGACACATTTAGTATCACTGACCTCACACTCAGAACCAGCGTCAGGAGACTCAAGATAAACAGTTTGACTTGTAACAACAAAAACCCTGTCATAAGTATATCATGATTGACTCACAAATAACAAGGCATTATTGTCACAAAATAAAACGTGTAACATTTCGCCTCCATAAACACCAGTACCGAATTTAAAGCAATATAACATTAAATATGTCAATATCTTTACTCAAGTTGGTTTCAACCACTGTTCACTGCGATTCTTTCGACTTATGCGTATCCAGGGTTGAACGATGGTCCTTTCAGGCCACACTTGAGGCTCCATGAGAGACTCCAGCGAAGTCGCGATGACCCCGACTTTGAAAGAAGTTGACAGCGTCCGCCTGCTGACAATCCTCCTGATGGTCATCCAAGAAGGATTGAATGCAGCGGTCGCTGCCAAGAAGCTCTGCAAGTCCTCAGCCGATGTATCTGGGTGAAGGCCCTTGGCGTGAAGATACGCCATCTTCACTCCAGTAACGTTTTTTGAAGGAGCTGCAGAACCACGGATCATCAGACGTGCTGAATGTTGTTGCCTTTCCCCATGCGGAGAGGCGCGACTCAACTTAGAACGTTGAACTTCTCCGGAAAGATTGCTCGGGGGAGGGAGAGGACATCCACGGAGAAAGCACTCAGGTCCTCCAGTTCCTCGAACGATGATTCGTCCCGGCTGAGAACGGGAGTCCTTGGGAGCCTTGCTCGAAACAGCAGGGGCTCCTTCGATAGTATCTTCCGAGGAGTCCTCTTCGGTGGCCTCACTCGAAGCGGATTCTTTGATGGCAGGTTCGGAGTCTCTGCTGTCACAGTTAAGCGACATCGACACAGGAATGTTGACAGCTTCAGCGTAGGTAGCCGGAATTGATTTGCACGCTCGAGGTAAGCGCCTTCTGCGGGAAGTCGGCAGACTTGTCGGGTTGGGTGGAGGGTCCACACCAACGGATGTCAGAGCATCATCCATCCCGCATCCAACAGCCTTTAAGAGCCTCTCCAGCAGCAAACGGTGATCGTCTAAGCGACGATTTATTTGCGCGATATCACAATCGCAACACTTCGCCATCCTGTAGGTAGGATTACTAGACACGTCCGCCCGGTTTGAGTGTCGAGCGACGAATTTATTACTTGTACATATATGGAACATGGAAATGAAATCGCACTTATTCTTGTGTTCGCGGGATTGGTTATGCTGTCCTCCCCGACGTATGCAAAGCATGGTCACCCAGTCGAGTCCTTCCAGCGCCGCGAGTGGGATTTTTTCAAACGTGTTTTCGGCTCAATCCGCCCGTCTGCATCCTTTCACACACACACACTCACGAGAGCATCAGACACACAGCTTGTAGCACAGAACAACTATGGCATGTGCTATAGCATGTAGCATGCAGACGAAACATCCACAGCCACGCAAACAAACAAACATGCACGTCCAGACACACATCGACAGGTTCTCGTGTGGATGTGTGCGTGGGGCGAGCCCGCATTATTTCTGGACAAAAGAGATATAGTGTTGTATATAGAGAGTTGTATGTTAATCCTTGAAACAGTTGTATGAGACATTGGTCTGTAATGGACATATTCTCCAGATTGATAGCATTTTAACAAGGCAATATATATGAAACGGTAGAAAAAAATTTGATCTAGTTTAGTAACATATAAATGCTTCGTATGATCATTAATCTGTGCCTGTCCACTGTTGAACGAAAGCCTCCCGCATGAGTCTCCATTCTCTTCGATCCTCCGCCCTCCGCATCCAGGCCACTCCTACTATTGTTCTGAAGTCGTCAGTTCATCCTGCAGGGCGCCGGCTAACGCTTCGTTTGCCAGTTCTTGGACGCAACATTTTTATTCCCCATCGACTGTCGTATCTTCGACAGATACGAGCATGTCCTGCCCATTTCCAATTGAGTGTGCCTAATCGTGAGGTAGCCTTCACTACTTTACTTCTTCTTCTGATATCCGCATGAATCTCTCTATGGCACATTGGGTGACCTTTATTTTATGGCTAAGACTTGCTGTTACATTACAAATATCTATGCTTTAAGTTAATACTGGGATGATGCATTGGTTAAACGTGTTAGCTTTAAGACATTGCGGAATTTTCGCTTTAAGAATGTACTTGAGTTTTTCAAATGCTGCCCATTCTAGTTGTATACGCCTGTCAATTTATTTTGAGAAGTTATTTCCTCCTAGTTGGATTACTTGTCCCAGATAGGTATATAACCACCTAACAATGCTCCTTACATAGTAAAAATAAAGAAATATATTATATTATATATACAGGTATAAAGAATAGACCTTCACATTTCTCTTTTCACCTCAACAGTCTCAAATACTATTATCATCGTCATTCCATTTCCGCTATCTAGCTGAAGCATGTGCTATTCAAAAATAACTATTAGTAAGTAATTTCTATACAGTGCCGGTTTTAGGGGGTGGCGAAGATGGTCGGTGCCCAAGGGCATCGAATTAGCTAAGGGCGCCGAGGGCAACCAATCTTTCTTATTTTTTTTAAATATAAACAATATGAGACTCAGCTTCATTAATATATTATTTGTGTATATTTTTAACTTATATTCTTACCAATAAATTAGAGTATCCTCTACGGTCATGGCTTTTTTTAATGGCCCTTTTCGGTATCAATATATAGAAAAAGCTAAGACTCTTGAGTTGCAACACTTTGCCTCTGCTATTCAGATTTGTTTGGAGGTGAGTTTGAATGATACGAGCTTGTGCAGCGGCCAGTTGATGCGTCTGCTGTTGTGCATTGTGACGTCACAGCCGCTGCATGCTGAGCAGGGGGACGGAGAGGGAAAGTACATCATTTTTTCGTTGCCATTTCGGAGCTCACCCACGGGAAGCGTCCAATTTTCAACGACTATTTAGAACGAGCAATTTTAGTATTATACGTTTCAGTACATACGTATTAGTAATATTGTGCAATACTTATCTTACAGAATATGTCCCAAACGGAGACATTCTAGGTTATAGAAGGGTTTTTAGTGATCTTACTTATTTAACCATACCGTTGCATAAATATTGTAATTTAAACTATTCCTTAGGTGTTTTTCGGAATGTATAATATATTTCAATATGGTATTAAAACAATTAATAAGTACTTACAACAAATATATATATATATATATATATATATATATTTCGTTATACCAGTGTTATATGTAAGATTTCAATATTTTCTAGGCAAATAGGAAATCAAAAATGGCGTCAATACCAGTAATTAATTATGTCTTTAAAATAAGATTATTTTGGTAAATAATGGGTTGAGGTACCCTTAAAAAATGTAAATATTCTTTTCATATGCTGATAATATGATTTTATTAACCGTGACGCTTACCATTTTAAGGTTGATTAAACGTATTATTTGATTGACCAATAAAGCGTGGTTTTCTTTCTGCGAATGTTTGTAGTTAACGCAATGGGTTTTGTGTAAAAATTTTACTAATTGATTTTTGTTAAAAAGTGATACTACATATTCAATAAGTGATAAATTAGGTCCTCACGTGAACACCACTAATTCACAGTGAGTCTTACTAAAAAAGTTTCATACGTGAATCCAAATTTCACATAAAGTGATTTGCCATTTTTACAAGTAAAATGGCAATAGTCATATATCTCTCCGACATAAGTATGATGATATTCTCTTGTATGTGTTTTTTTTAATGCTGGATCTTTTTTATACTGTTTTATTTTATGTCTAGCAAATCATATTATCTTGTATTTTATATAATGCCTATTATGGCAAGAGTCTTTTACACATAAATCGTGCTGCATAAGTCAGTGTTAATAATGAATTTGAACTCTAATCAACCAATTAGTAGTAGAGTTGTCTCCAATGAAGCACTAATAAAAATATCTCTAAGCGAGTCCCAGACATAATTTGATTGCCGCTACATCGTCGCTACTTGTTGTTTTGACCTAGGTCGCTTAGTAGGCCCACTAGCAAGTGTCAGCGTCTTAAAACAACTATACCACACGTTCCAAGAAGTCATATTACTGACTATGCCAATGATGAATAATGTAAGCTAGAAGGTTACGGGGCATATAAGATTATTATTAATACGCGAATATTATCTTAAGAACTGTGACTTATCACGAAAAGTGTTACTTTGAGACATGTTTATGTCAGATTCGTTCCCTTTATGAGAATATGACAACCACAAATAGCATCAGGGTGAACAATTTTGTAAATATTTTTTCAGAATATTTTCAACCCTCTACCATGGAAATAAGGATTTGAAAAAAAATACAGTCTTTGATGATTTTGTCTTAAAATAATCACATGTTCACAAGTTTTTCGTAGTTGTATTATATTAATTTTCAACATCGGTGGAAAAACATAATACGATGTTTTAAGCTTCCGTTGGTTATAATAATGTTTAATTTTTTTATATCAATATGTTAATTGTACAGCGATTAATTTTAAAAACCTTGTAATTCATAAGAAAGCGCACAATGTATGGAATATATTTTTTCTAACATTGCAATAAACTAATGATGATTTAAAGGCATATTTAAGAATTAATACAAATTCACATCTACATAAAATACCATCATTACATTTCTTTCCTCAAGTATATTGATTGTTTTATCGTACAAAAAAAAACCTGCATAATTTTAATAACAAAAGACGATTTAATTTAATACATACATAAAGAACATAACGTGTAATATTTTTTATTTATTTATTAGTACAACCCAATTTTACAAATCAAAGAACTTAGAAAATTAGGTTAGTTGTCAGTGTCGAGTGCAATGGACAAGACAACCGACAAATTCTCAGAATGGTTTCGTTTTCTTTGATTGAGGAATTAAATATCATAATATATGTCATATGCTATTTTACATATACATTTGTGTGTGTAATAATTGTTAAAACATACTTATTTCATTCACAAAATGCATCTCATTATGCGAGTAATAATAATAGCGTATGATCAATAAAGTCCGTTAAACTGTATTTCTTTTGTTTCAGTTAATTATCATATGGACTTAAAAAGACCGCCACTCGTATCACGATATACGATATAGCAAGACATCACAAATATCAATATTTGATTACATTTTATACTAAGTAATGTGTTTAACAATGCATTTTACTAATTAATAGAGTATTTATATTAATATGAACATTGCAGTGCTTGAATGTAATAATATGTCAGCATCGTCAATAACGTTCAGTGCATATAAGTAGAAAAAAGTATCAGTGATTGAACTCAGTATCTGAATCATCGGAAGAAGCGTCTCAGACATGTCTAGTGTCTCACTAATAGAGATACAGAGCACGTATCACAGTTTATGTTTGACCTAGGTCGCGTCTTATTACGCGGCTTGGAACAGCACTGCCCACGGTGGTAGATCTAATATTCTAATACGAGCATTATGAAAAGTGTACTGTGTGAAGCGGCATACGAATTATAAGAGAAACTGATTGTGCGAATACGGACTTAAGAGTAGTGACTCATCGGGAAGTAGTGGTGGGGAGCGTCTGAAACATGTCTAGTGTCTACTTCATACTTGCCACTATCAGTGATACAGAACATTGTTACTTAGATAATAATATATGAAAATCTTTATGTAGTGTTTTTTTATAATACTTTTTGCAGTGATTGCTATTGTATGGACAGAAATGTGAAAATCAAAGTTAATGTGAATCTAGAGCAAGATTTAAATTTTATAGGGACATCGCTACCTATTGAAATTTATGATTAATTATATATCATAAAAGTACTCGTATTATTATAAATAGTTTTAATGATTCACTTACCGTGAAATACACGACAACATCTAGTGTAAACATTTTGTAAAACTGCGCGAGTTCGTCATGTCAAATAAATTTAATTCTGGATGATACTCGTATTTAATCATTTTAAATGAATGCTTCAGCTGCAGTGCTAAAATAACACATTGTAAGTGCGGTTATTGTTCAATCACCGAAGTTAAGCAATATTGGATGCGCACAAAAACTTGAATGTTACCACAACACCGCCTTTTGCTTACCTAGTGTTGTTGGTCGTATTGAGTTGATGCTTAGGATCACATGGTCTATATCACGATAACGTCAATTTAATCATCTTAAGCATGCTGATTAACAAAAACGCAAAAATTCTTTGAATATCATAGTTGCTGTATCTTCAAGTCAGCGGGTTCTCTCTCTTCGGAAGATCTTCGGAAACCATATAAGCACTTGTATGTTCCCAAATAAACCTTTTGAGTACAGAGATAACTCGGGACGCTGACAAAAAAACTAATATGCGTCGTGTTTATAGTGATCATATGTGTACATATGTATTTTTTTTGCTGAAATATTATCAAACCAAACTTTTCATACTTCTATATAACGAATGTGTCGACGGGCATACTGATTTATTATAATATATTTTGCTATTCAGAGATACAAAATCAAATATTATAGTAACTAGGCAAAAGTTAAAAAAATATATATATTTAAAATACCTTGAGTGTTTACACGGTTCATAGGTTTTTCATCGCTTACAGTCTTACACAAAGCCCTTCTATTCATTCGTTTTCAATGGGGCAGCGAGCCAGTACAATAATATTCCAATACGCCAACAAAACATAGAACATCTTAAGACTTAAGCCATAAAGAACCCAAAAAGGGTTCAATTGAACACAATTATTCAACCGAGACGAGGATACGTTTAAAATAGCATCTTTTATTTCGCCAATTCATACCTGTTGAATTATTAACCTGTCAATTGGTGGAGAGGCTGGCTATGAAACGTAACGGAAGATAACACTTCAGTGATTTAATCGAATGATATTTCAGAAATCATAAAAGGTGGATAATGTTCAATTTGGATAATGCCCCGATCAATTTTTATTTTAACAGTACTAAATACGGGTGAAAAAATCCGCCTATAATTGGACGCCGTATAAATATTTAGCAAAAAATTACAATTCTTAATGGGTTAAAGCCATTTCGGATTACCGATAATCTAACATCGTATTATACTTATCATTATGGGGCCTTTTTAGATTTAACATGCTGCTATTGAGTTTCTAGTAATTATGACAAGTTGTTCAAATTATTTTACATGTACTTATTGGGACATTGGAATTGCATAGATTTTTTTAGATTCAAAAGATAATATATAATGCATTTACTGGTTAACCTCATTTCTATTTATAGTCAACTTGAAAGGGTGAAATAATTCAATTAAAATATTACAAACGAAGGATGCTTTTAAAAAAATCTATATAAAACATTTTAGTATAGATAAATTTATTTTTAATCCATCAAATTTTGCCAACGACATTAGCACATTGTAAGAGCGGTTATCATTTAATCGTAGAAGTTAAGCAATATGGGACGCGAACCATAACTTGGATGGGTTACTGCCTTATGTTTACCGCTTATCATTGGTTGAGCATCCTCTGAAAACCGAATAGTGAAGGCTTCAGAAACGTTAGGCTAACTATTCAATTTTATTAAGAATTCTACTTAACCAAACACTCAAAATATGCCCCGGATACTAAAGTTCTTGGTTGTCGTTTGAAACCATGTTTTCATGTCGACCTTCTGTTGCAGAGATGTTTTGGGAAAAATCATGGCCAAGAGTAATTCTTACTGACAATATATAATATTTATTTATTATTTTAAAGTAAATATATATATATATATATATATATATATATATATATATATATATATATATATATATATATATATATATATATATATATATATATATATAATTATTATTATCTTGCAATAAAATAAGAATGTATTTTTTAATATGAAAGCAGCGAATCTAAAAAAAATAGCACCCAAACGTCTGATCTTTAATTTATATAGTAGAATACAGACGTTCAGTTGGTTAACTAAGTCTATTTTACAGTTACAGTTAACAAACTAATTTTACAGTTCCTCCTCATTCCAACTTTGTTAATCGATCCCACTTGCAGAGACCTGCTTAAATGCCATGGTTTTCAAATGATCTATAATAATCTGTGCTCTCTTGTGTACTTTTATAATCAGATTTTGTACAGTTTTTATAAATAATCACTAAAATCATCTCCAAAGAAAAATATAAATATATTTTTTTATTAATTTAACGCCATATAATACATCAATGTTATAAGAAAGATTTCTGTCCATATATAAGAGATATAGCAACGAGTTCAGTGGTTGAAAGACAAGTTATAATGTTTATAAATGCTTATACGAGTATACGCCTTATAAAGATGCCTCAATGAGATCTTAGTCATACAATGGGTAAGTATTAGCAATGTTAATATTTAAATAATGGTTTAAGTCTTGCGCAACAAATTGCATCAGGCATAACTAATCCATCGCTCCAACAGGAAGATTTTTATAAACAGCAATGTACATATATTTGCGTACAATCGTATTAAATTTAACAAAGTCATCATTGACGAAGCGTAAGATGAATGCAGCTTCTGTATGCCTATATTCGAATGATTATTTTGTGGTTTGCAGAACCGAAATGATTTGACGGTTCACGGTGAGATGTGAACCAATCACATCATCGGTAATTACGGGGGAATCCAGTGCATTGTGTGCTGAATGTGGAAGTCTCTGTGGGAGAGTAATGAGGCTGTCAATTATCAGTAGATGAGTTGGAAACGCAGCACCGACACCTGTCATACGCGAAACTGCACTTCGGTCAGACCAAAGATAGAGACACCAGAATATATCATGTTGACTGTGGAACATATGATTTATTTATTTTTAACTATTTTTTGATCGATAAATCGTGGTGGTATTTCATATCAAAAATAAATAATAAAAAAAAATTAATTTATTTCACAGAACTTTTTACATTCTCGTATTTCGGCTACATTGTGTAGCCATTGTCGAGAGTCATTAGGATCCAACTTTTTTCATACCCGATATAGCCGAAACATGTCGTCACACAATAAATATTGTAGAATAAATGTTAAATATTTTTTTATTTATATTTGATATGATTTCAAGGTGAAACCTTACATTATTTACTGTACATATTTTTTATAACATTAACAACAAGCACTTAAAATATCATTAATCATTCATCATCAGTCCATATCTGATTGCCTTACTGGGCCATACTATCAACGATTTATACAAAGGACACAGGTTATTCATGAAATTGATACAAAAATAGAATTTCCATATGCACTTTATATATGAAATTTGTTGTTTTCATTTGATCGCTGGATAGAAATGATTGGTCAGAAAATTACGTTTTCAGCACACTGCGCGGAGGTTCTTTTCATGCTCCCATGAACACCCAAATATTTATCTGGTACTACAGCCATAGTCTATGCAAGTTCGCGGGCTCTTTGCCCTGATGGCTCCTGGGAACCATCTATGTTCCCATGTGGACCTCTGGCATACAGATATTCTGGGATAAGGCAAGCTTACAGAAGTGTTAAACGTCAATTTGCGGTGCCCATGTAATCGAAATATGGAGCAGATATGTTTTTTTTTCTGAAATTAAACAATTTCCTTAAATATTTTCATGATAAATACATTTTCTCTACCATATGGTGACCCCATCAGCATGAACCATTTCTGTGCAATAATGCGACCGCGAAATCAAATTGGCAAATAATAACATTTTCTATTGAAACCAAACTACTGCGCCTAGCGGTGATCGTGTGGTGCGAGAAATGGCCGCTGGCAACTGCCATTGCTGCCGAATGCAATTTCATATTATTATTAGAGTTGTTTGTCGTCGACTGCCTTGCGAATCACAGAGCAAAAAGCATGGAAATTAGTTTCTATTTAGCAGACACAAGATAATTAGTAGGTAGCCGCAGTCAATATTTCTGCACTTATTATTGCACCCCACGCTGGAGAGAACTTTAAGAAAAGTCTTAAACATTTTTTAAAATAATACTATTCCAATATTGGTTTTTCTTATAAAAGCAATGTATTAAGCCGCAGACGGTTCAATTCATAGAATTTTCTAAAGTTTTATGGTCGTACAAGAAAATTATTTGTTATAATATCCATTTTCGGACTATCAAATACTTGTCGTCATACGTTTTAAAATTTAGTCAAGACTTTGAGGGTCCTTAAATGTAAATAGATTGCCTAGAATAATTATTTTTATGAATAAATAAAGTAATTTTAAATTTCACTACATGAAACGTGTCTCAGAGACTTCTTACAGCATTAGACGCTGTAAGAATCGACATCACGATATTATTAATGTTTATGATACTTTTTATATGTATGACAAACGAATGAAAAATCATCACTTCACAATGTGCAATTCACGAAAGTTTTTTTCTACTTTTTTCACGTTTACTAATTAAATGGACCGTATGACATCAAAAACTTGCTCCGTACAGTTAAAACTGTAAGAATTTGTGCTTTCATGTGCCATCCATGAAATATGTTCCAGCCAGGTTCTCTTTCGTCTCATCAATGACTTCACAATTTAATGAAATATCTTTGAGATATCTTGTGAAAAGTTTTAAAACATTTTTTTTTATGAATCAACTGTTCTAGATACAGTAGTATTTAATTTGTCTAGCATTGGTGAAGAATTCTTGTTATGTGAAATTTTGACAATGTATTATTGGAAAATTATTAATTAAAACTTAGTTCTGTGAACTGGTTTTAATGACCGCTAAGTGCTGTTCTAGGTCGTAGACGGATAAATGTCAAAAACATTTCAGAATATTTTTTATACTATCATCTCTATGCAGATGTTTGTTTTAAAAATGTTACAAAAGAACTCTAACAAGAAGAGCATATTGAATTAGGGCTCAAATATAAGAAATGATCTTTAAAAAAAGTTAAAATAAAAGCGTCAGTTACGAAGGGCAAATATGCGATGAATGCAAAAAACGCTTCATGTAGATTTTATACATAGCAATATCGTCCACAAACGATTATTCTCGTATGTAAGCAAAACATAATTGATTCGTAAGTAAAAATAGACTGTAGTACATTTATTCATCCTTCTAAATCCTCTGCCTTTTACTGCTATTCTTTAATCGTACCAAATTTTGCCGGTTCTTGGGTACCACTACAGCACCTTTCTCCATCAAACGTTTTTTTTCAGTACATGTATCTTATTTTTCCCCATTTATTTGGCAGCATCAATTACTTGAGTATTTTCCGTACAAAATGACATTATGTAATGTTTCAATTATAACAATTTATAAATGATTATATTAAGTTTTTTTTATTATAGTTACACGCAATTAAAAAACTTTTTTTAAATAAAATCCACTGCACTGTTTGTATTCCAGATGTATTCAATAAATTACAGTAGGTTATTTTATATAGAAGCAATTTTTATATCAGGTGAATAAATAAAAATTTGAAAAAAAAGGTAAACAAATATTAAAACACACAGCCGTACGAGCATTCACAAAATGCTTTTTATGTTAGTAAAAAATAAATTGAAGTTACTCCCAATACATCTGGCCGTAACCCACACTAACACAGTCCGCCTGTAATAGCCTATAGTGGTAATGAATGTACGAGCAACCCTTTACCAGACCAACACATGAACACGGGTTAACCCCTCATGTACACGATCATGGATGGATGTTTGTTTGTGTTGGGAGTCTGTGCAGGTGCATTTTTTTGGTTGTGTTG
Organism: Glossosoma conforme; assembly: GCA_022606575.1. Classification (NCBI taxonomy): domain Eukaryota; kingdom Metazoa; phylum Arthropoda; class Insecta; order Trichoptera; family Glossosomatidae; genus Glossosoma; species Glossosoma conforme. Next base: position 1,158,113 of record JAGTXR010000048.1, read on the forward strand.
GTCAGTACAAGTGTATTCGAATGTTGTGCGTTTTTATATTGAGATTTTTGTATTGTGATATGCAGTACAACCATTTGGAGAAGATACTTTTTTTAAACTTATATAATAATAAAAAATGTTTAATATAACTTAACATAATAGTTTTCTTGACGATTGTGATCTTGTAATATTCAGGAACTTAAGAACTAAATCATAGATACATTTTATTATTTAAACAAACCCCGAGCTATTATCCTGAATGAGATAAATGCATAAAAAATTGTATTTTAGAGTGAATATAGTGTATAGTATTTAATAATAAATAATTGAGAAATTTCATTTTTATTCAATTTAATTTTATTAACCCACATTATTTTAGTAACCTGGTAACCAAATGGTACGAGTATGCGAGTTCAATTAGGTATATCAGATTCAAATGAGCCTCTTCGAATCCAGCAAACTACATTTGCCAATACAAAAATTACATTTTTGCAATTAAAGTTGTCATTTGTTTTCACTAATTACGATTATTTTAGATTTTTCTCATTTTATTTAAAGATTTTTGTAATTATTATTTTGTTTATGAATAAATCGGGGCATACATTTTATGATTTATTGGATTATATAAAACTAAATTCCTATTTACCAGTATTTTAAGTAGCTCGCCAGACAATTTCCATTTCTAAGAGTAACTCACACTTTGTTGTGTTTGAAGATCACCGATTCAGATGATAATTATAATTGTTCTTCGGACGTTCATGAGCGAAGCTAAAGTTACAGTACAATTATTTTGTATTCGGAGCATATATATACATGGCATATAGTTGCCATGAATTACTGCAAAAATTTTCTATGATTTTTGCTAAGGTAAGTCTTATTAAAACCCGAAGTGCATTTGAAATATATTTGACATTTTTCGATGTAGGTATTATTAAAAGGGTGATGATAAATATATATTTTTTAATTTAGTTGTCTCAACCTGCGTTAAAAAATAAAGTAACCCAACAAAATGATTATTATTCCACTCATAAGGAAACCTCAAATCGTTTCATCCCAGACCAGTTCTCCACTTTTCCGGATTTATAAATAACCCACCCCTTTTTAAGCGAGTATAATTCGAGGCGATTTGACCACAGAATTTCGTCTGGACCAGCGAGGATGTGTGTTGCAGGGAGCGAAATAAAAAACCAACAAAAAATGCACAAATACAATCATGCAGCTGCATGTGTGGAGCAAGGGCGTAACTAATAAAATATTTTATTATATATGTTCATAAATTTCGTAATCAAAAAATAATGGGCCATGTACGTCTAATCTACAATCCTTAGAAACAAACTCAATTTCATCTCAAAATAACCATTTGCGTATGAAGCCAATGTATTATATTACATATTGTTTACCAAACTTTGTTGATCATTACGTGCTAGTATAATCAGATGTCTTAATAGTGATAATTTATTATCGGATTTAAGAAATCACACAATTTTTTTCGATTTTCTCAGTACTCGAAAAGTTAATGTCCCTTTGATTCTAATTGATCAAGTACCTGTCAATAATCGAAATATAAGTTTATCACTGCGATGGATATTTTCTGTTTGTAGATTTATTCGGGGTAACCGTTAATCCAATGGTATTAAACGTATTATTAAAGACATATTTGCGTCTTACATATAGAGTAACAAACAATAATTACGAAACGTTAAGACTACTCACTGATGGCTTGGCGAAATTGCACAATTACTTGACGAAACTGCGTAATTAGAAATGTAAATTAATTATAATTGAAAATAAAAATCATCTAAATTGAAATATTTAGTTTTATTTCACATTATTTATCTTCAATGGTTGTATGCGTTTTGGACCGAAAAAGACCATTTTCAACCAATTTTTACCACTTCATAGTTGCTGAAAATGGTTCTATTGGGTCCGAAACGCGCACAATCATTTAAAATATATAAAGTGAAATAAAACAATATTTATTTAATTTGTTAATTTATTTTTAATTTGAATTACAATTATAATAATGAGCTACACAAACGTTTCAAAAGTTACGCAATTTTGTCTCTCAATACCTTTGAAAAATGGAAAGAATATATTCATTGCAAGAAGGTCGTAAGTCAATTTGAATTTTGTGGCGTGCAAGACTGGACACATTGCAGGTACGTCCATGCATTGTTACCAACATATCCATGTCTACATAAAGTGCATGTTTAAATTTACATGTGACTGTGCAGCGTCTGATCGCCTAAATGCACTTGTGTGGGTGCAATACGTGAGACTCACTTGCTTCAGTGTGAATGTTAGGCAGGCTTCACAATAGAGGGACACCTCTTCAAATTAGCCATCCACTCTGTGCTTGTACGGTTGTACCTGTCACCAAACAGCACTCAGGACCTAAATGATTGATTTGATTTTTGTGTCATCATCATATATCGCACGTGTAGTAGAGCTGAAAGTATGGACTTGTTTGTTATGTGTGTTGGTACATATCAAACGCCGATAAATCCACTCGAAGTCAGACAGAAAAAAAAGTTTAGAGCGTGTCTTGAAACCGTACAATACTAGTATTGTAATAAATACAAAATTTTAATTATTTTTTTTGCGTCACACTGGTATGCATGATTTAAAAAAATAACCTTATCCCAATCTAATCATTTATAGTGGTATATATAGACTTTACACATTGTAGATAATAAATACTTTTTATAAGTATGTATTTTTGTAATAATTTCGTACATTAAGTATAGGATATGTTTGAAATACACAATTATCTACATAATTGAAAACATTATCTTACACGAATTTCTAACACATAATTTATATACGTGTATGCCCTCACAATCGTGATGACTGTATGCTGTTAAGTACTGCAGCAAAACATTTACTAAGTTGAATAGCTTTTCATATTTTCAATATCCGGACACTCAATGTATATCATGGAATACTATCGACTATATACATATTTGTGTGCAAACTGTGGCAGATTGAAAGTCAATCTCTGATTATTTGCATTACCCATTGAAAAATGAAAAGCATTCTGTTTGGTCGTTTGAGAGTTTTTTATTTTAAGGAAAACCTTTCTTAACTACATCAAGGACTGAAATGGAATAGACTGCATTTATCAATATTGTTTCATTCACGTAGCCAAATCTTGTGTGTAATGTTCAGGATAACCCACACAACTTTTTATCACATATTTTTTTTAAATAAAAATTCTGTCTTTGATCAAAGTGAGACGCCGACTGATCGGTTTATTGGAGATGTGTGGTGGTTGTGTTTTATTTGTTTGAACGCAATGTGTGACTTCCTTATAGGTTTGCTGCGGTGGGCTGGTTTCGGGCGGGTCGCGGCTGGCCTTGGGGCCCCGACCTGCGCTGGCCGCGGCTCCCGGTTGACCTACCCGTCCTCAGCAGACCCGGCCCTCTCCACTGCTCGAGTAAGGCCAGCGCGGACCTACGCAACGCGGATGAAATCGAAACTCGGCGCGTAAATCACTCGCGACTAGAAGGGAGCTGGGCAACGGAGTGTGAGATATTTATTTTATTGTTCAGGTCCATTTGAAAAAAGCTTGTTGTAGGTGAGTTATTCTATTAGGTAGCTTTGAAGATATGCATTTTTTTATCTAAGCACTTATACTTATTTATTACAAACTGACAAACAAAGGTTTGCACGTTCTAGATGTCGCGCGATTGGGAAGATTAAAAAAGATGGCTTGGAGTACATAGAAAAAATGTGTTTTATAATTCAAAATATAATAAAAAATATTACATAATAAATGAACTGAAACAAAGGACGCCACGATTTTAATGCAAAAAAGACAATAAAAATTTAAATAATATCCACAAAGCAAAAATTTGCGAATGGCAAATTCGCCGAATTTCCCCATAAAGAGAACTAATCAGCGCATCGCATCACACACATATATACTTTCAAATAAAGTTGGCATAAGAATTAAATCAATATGGAATTTGAGCATTGGAGCTTCTATACGTGATTCTATACATACTAATGAATTTATAGCATTCAGTATGTTCTATAATAAAAAAAAATCTGCATGTATTCTGTACGCGCGCACACACACACGCTTCTTATTTATATACGGTGCATTTTTTCGCGACTTGGAGTCGGGTTAAAAAATGTTATTTGTCGATGTATTGGTGAGTATACGTGTTGGTCGAGCATTCTACTTGCACATTTGCATTTTTGCTTTATCGTTTGCATGTGTGGGTGCATCCTGTGTGTGCGTATAAGCAAGGATAAGTTACCGGCAGGGTGATAAATTCTGAAAGCGGAATTAATGACTAATAAAAACTTTTTTTATGTAATGTTTCATGATTTTATAGATAGCGTTCCAGGTCGTATAAATAATATAAAATATGTGTATAAATATTTAATCGTATGCAATTTAATATTCAGCATAAATAGTTTTTTAGGTGAAACATGCGCGGTAGGGCAAATTTGTCTGAATGAGACGAAAAATAAAACGCTTACGTCATAGATAATACGCAAAGTTAAAAGTGAAATTGAAAAAAAAACAAGTATAGAAAAAATTGCTAGCCTCTACATAATGATAATTGTAAATATATTACTTACAGAAATAAAAACTTAATAACTTTTTAGACTTTTAATTCAATCACTTGGAAAGCGTTAAGTTCCACTTGAACAATATATTGTATGGGTTGAGAAATGTTGAGAGTCCCTTAGAACTAAATGCTCCAGGACTCGGGTGCATCGGGCTAGACATCTCATTTTCTTAAAATTTGCGACTAATAAGTCATCAAAAAATATGCCTTGGATATTACAGATATCGTCTTTTCAAGTTCCCGGGCTACTGTTGTGGAGGTCGTCTACAACCATAAATGTTTCCTGTTGGATTAAGGCAGATATGTGACAAGGCATTGATAATGGCAACTGAGTGGCGGAATATTGTGGTGACATTATGATCAGATATGTAATCTTCTTCGTAGTATCAATCCGGTGGATTAGTTTGCAGCAACAGAATCTTGCATCTCGACCTCCATTCCTCTTGGTCCTCCGCAACCCTCTTCAGCTCAGCATAAGAGCTACAATTCATGTCCTCGAACAATTGCTGCAAATACTCCCGATACGTAATGGAGGTTGAAAAAAAATTGTAATGTCTCAACGACGAAAAATACACTGGATGCATCGATAGCGTCATTATGTGAAGTCATAATATGTCTATGTAGCATTCGAATGCTACTGATTCAGGAGTCACGCTACATTAAAATCGCAAAAAAGATGTATAAAATCAACCAATTCTAGAATCTATTAGTCGTCCATAAAGCGTATTTCATTTTTTTTATGTAAGCGCATGCAGGAGAGCACAACCGGTCAAGACCAGTGCACTCTATGACGCTCAGCCAGGGAGGCTGGACGCTGCATGCGGTAAACGTGTGTTGTGTTCGTATTTGTGTGTGGGTTAGGGAGATTGCAAGTGTATATGTATCTGTTTCTTAAAGAGATCCAGATTGCAGGAAGGAGGAAACACAGACGCTGGAAGAGCATTCCATAGCTTACCGGTATATATATTGAAGTAAAATAATAAGAAATCAATTTAATTTGATGTTGTTCGCAACTCGTGTATGGATGCTGATAGCGATTATGTGATACAACTATTTACCGATCCGGAGGGCTGCGATTCGATGCCTCGCGATTAGTCGCCTGTATGACTACATGCGGAATGTTCATTACATTACATGCACATAATATTGTACATGACGCGCGCATGTACGCGAATTACGCAGCGCATGTAAACAAGGCACATGCGCCAGTGTTTTTTTATTATGTGAACACATTGAGAACCGCACCGTCAAAGGGTGAATAAAAATGACGTACATAAATTCTATGACGCTTGCTTCTCCTCGTTGTTGTACTACAGCTTGAGACTCATGCCGTCCGAGATAGTCTTATACTAAATAATAATAAAACTTAAGACAATTTGATAAGTAAGCTCATCGTTTTTCTTTTTTAATATACGAACGAGTACATAACGTTTAGGTTATTGACATTTCTTACAGTAAGTCTTCAGTACTACATGATTATACTTTTTTATTAAAAAATATAAGTTTTTTTTTTACTTATTTACACCTTATCCTTTTTTACGAGATAATTGGTTCCAGAAAATGGTGCATAAAAAAGCATGATTTTAATTTAATTTATTGAATCGGCTTAAAAAGTACTAAGTAAATTGCGTAGAAAATAACGCAACCGCACAAAAGATGGCGTGCAAAAAGTCGCTTAAAAAAGACAGGGTGTAGTTTTACGCATTTTGAACCAATACACAACCAATGATCATTGTGAAAAATGTTACGGAAAATGTTGAAAGTAGTTATAAGGTATCAGTTATTTAGGGCATACATGTAAAATATTACAAATCATAATAATTATCGATTATTCAGGTAAATAATATTTCTGTATTAGATACTAGGGACAATGCTATATTTTATTTAGTATAAATGTATTTAATTAAAAATATATATAGTAACTTGACCTCGGAATAGCTCCTATGACAATCATTCGATTTACCCTTGAGAAAATACCATACTACGAGTATGATACTATACTACCATATACATCAGAAAAGTGTATGGTAGCGCATGTAACGTATAATCACAATTAACTTAAGCGGGGGGAAGAATCGAAAAACTTCATGCAATACGTTCTGAGTTGATATTTAAGGTACATCCAGAAAATACTTTGATACTACAGCGTTAAGTTTTTTTCTAACTGCTTACTACAATTGATCTAATAAAAAATCTAATTGTCTTGATTCCAAAGCGTTTATTCCTTCAACAACACATATATACTCATAAATAGTTTCTACGATATTCAAAACAAGATTGTATTAAAAATTAAGAACTTACGTTTTTTTTTCAACAGTATTCTAAAGGAATCTTTTTATTTATCTATATAAATGAGTTGACTTATTGTTAGAAAAGAGTCTTTTTAGAGCAAATATTAAGTACACAAATGCCTTGTGTAAACATACAACTATCTGAAATACAGGATTAAAATTTAATGGTCTGAATATTAATCAATTTTAGGTCACAATGTAAGCAAGCTTTTGGTCTGATTTTATTAATTAAGATAATTTTAACTAGGTTGGATTGGGTAAGTATTCATATGATAATCAGGTATTTTATATGAATAAATAAAATATGTATAATAGTATAAAGTGTTTTGAATTAAATTTAAATTCTGCCCATAAATTATTTATTCTAACTGGTGAAATACGAGCATAAATTAAGTATTTACGAATCCTAAATACAAACACAAATGTAATTGAATAGCAATATCAATATGTTAAACGATATTATATTCTTTTAATTTTGTACGACAGTATTTCAAAAATAAAGAAAAGATCTTTGTAATAACCGTCTAGCGTCTACGAACTATAATATATGTACTCGTACTTACGCAAGGTAAATCGTCACAAGGGGTGCATTCACGTTTAATGTTACACTTGAGCGTGCATTTCGCATATCTTTGTGCCAAAAACACAGGAGTAAATTAAAAATCGCAGTGCCCGTCCGATCGCATGCAGCCTCCGTCTAATGGGAAATATTTTTGCTCATCCAGGAAATGATCCTCCCGGAGTTTCGCGACGATTAATTTCTTGGTGCATTAGGCTGCTCGCGGACCACTGGACCGGATATTTAAAACTCGCATGCGGATCCGGGAAAATTGCAAAGGTAAACGGTTTCCGGCGGCGCTGCTGGCGCGCGGGAAAAAACGACGCCATTAGATTAAAATCCCGATCCGAGTACTCTTCGAATCGATGCCATTTGTTGATCAGAGTCGTAACTGGGAATGCGCCGGTTGGAGATGCGCAAAAACTACTTTTTTGAAAGGACACTTTTAATTCCGATTAATGCCTTTTCTTCAAATTCCCCGGGTCTCTTGAAAAGCGGAATTATTGCTTCATTAAGAAAAAACACTCATATTCTCGATACAGTTCTCCCCGTCAATAGCTGAGAGACGAATCACTTGAATTTTTTTCTGATTAAATCAAGGCATATTTCAGTGAGTTTTCATTGTATTTATGTTCGATTCGAGGCATTTTACGGTGAGTTTTTATCCCATTTATGTAAGTGTCAAGGCATATTTAAGTAGTCTACATTCCGTCTATATTTAACTATCAAGGAATTTTACAGGGAGTTTTTATCCTATTATGTATGAATGAAGGCCTCCGGGTTTGCGATGTTTTTGAATGCTTAAGAGCTATAAGTAGAATTTACTCGGCGGAGATCCAGGTGGAAGCCTTTTCGAACGGCGAGTTTTATTAAATATCTCATTTGGCATCAATAATATTTCCACATTCGTTTTTCGATCAACTGTAGGACGAAAGCGTACCGTGATCGTTTCTTTATCTCGACATTCATCATAAAGTCAAACCAATGTACGCTATGCATTATACTCAGGCATTGATTTAAAAAATAATTATAAAAAAATATATAAATTCTGACAGATTAAATCTTGATTCTCATATATCAAGAGGGATAGAGAATGCACGTCTGAGGCGGCGGTTTCTCAAACATTTCTCGCTGAAATTTCCCCGGCGAGATATTGAAAAACAAGTTCCAGTGCGGCGGACGTTTTTGGCAGCCGGGCGGTTTTCGCGGCGCCGCCCCCTTCCTGAACCTACCGCCCACCTCCCACCGCCCACCACCCCCAGCGCCTTCAGCGTGAAGGAGATAAATGGGAAAAGTATGCACGCGAGAAAAAACCAGCTCCTTCCATGTTGAGAAGCGGGCGTGATACTCCTCCACCGACCCCCATCCGAGCTGCATCGTCCACATCCTGAAAACTGGATGCAACCACTATTTATGCATCACTTAATACTTTTTTCCCAAATCCGTTCCATATTTAGAGCATTTGTCACCAAAAATTGACGCCATACAACTGTCAATTGCCTTGACAATCCTTTGTCCCAAGACAGGTCATGAAATTTCTTAGTTTAGGTCCGCATCCTATGTTCTCTAATTTCGATGATCGTACGAGAAGCATGCTAACAATGTGCTAAATCATTGGTTTCTTATAACTTTTTTTGGCATCACTTATTAACATTTAATAATAAGAGACAATTTTGACAAACATCAGAGAATGTCTAAAAAATTACAGCACATTCTACCATACAGCGCTGCTCCAATTACTAATTGCTTCCACCTAACGACTTGAATTTTTTTACGTATTTATATCATGAATATGTATTATTGCAGACAGCGATCTCTACAAACTGCATGTATATACCTGTATTCCTAAACAATTGAACACAACATAATAAAACAAAATATATCGTAAAATAAAAAAAATAACAAAAAATAAAAAAAATAAAAAAACATCCATCAATGTATTTTAAAAATGAATTTACCTCTGAGATCACTTGTCTCTTACAAAGTATGGTGCTAGTTTAAAACTGTCTTCGTATTTGGGTCTTGTATCAATACATTGGAGTACACAACATCCATAAAATCAAGACCTTAAATTCAGCATCATGTTCATTAGTGCATTAATGCCATTCTTAAATATTGAAAAGTTCACTTTTAGTGTTTTATGGACGGGACTGATTGAAAGTCGCCATCTAAAGCATTTTACGGCGTCTGGAGCTAATAAAATATTGCAGGGCCAATAACTCTTTATAAAAAAGCAGCTCTCCAGACCTCAAACTTCGCTTTTCAGACATTTCAGATCGCGTACCATGGACGAGGTCACCAATCTCATGCCAACCCCTTTCTAATATTTTATTTGAACTTCCATACTTAATTTTCAACTCACTGAAATAAAAATTTGCGGGATTATTTTTGGCGTAGCTTAAAGTATAATATACATATTAATTAATTTCTTATTGAGATTATTCACTGAAATGGACTTTACCCGTCTCACAACCGCATCACAACGAAGAACATTTAAGTCTCCGTGACGATGCGCTCATTTAAGTAAATGATCAGCAACCGATAAGTTGCCACTGAATTGTGACCACTGCGCAGAATTGTTAATGAAAAATATCCCGTGAAAGAAAGAGATAGACTAAGATTCTGACAATTATTGACGAAACTGTGCAACTATAATTTTACTGTTCATACTTTGATGCAAATGTTGACATCTTATCTTGAATGCACTGTATAGACTTCGTGATGAATGATAAGGTAAGAGAGTTGACACGGCAGGCTTCTTTTATAAACTCAGTCAAGATACGAAGGTAGTTTTTGTATGAGACATATACTCTGGATGCCGTAGGCGCTCCTAGTTTTTTGACGTTCTAGAATGCCATCAGTAACTATACATGGGAAGTTCTTGGCGGAGCTTAAGTGGGATAAGGTGAGAGCTTTGAAGTTTTGTGGCGATAGTTTGTAACGACCGTATGCTCCAGTTAAGGAAGCGTATATATAATTATGATAATATTGGAATGGGAAATATAAGAGAATAAAGTATCGTGTGTCAATCTTGGAATTCGTATCGTTTGTATAAGTAACTTTTTTGATAATATAGTTTTGTTGTTAGGTAGCCTAAGAAAAATAATGAAAATCTATTTAATGAAATAAATTTTATTATTTGTTATTAAAGTGTATGGGAAGTTATGAAAAAGTATGTGTACAGCATGTTGTGTATTATATGACGTGTTGTAGTAAAAAAAGATTTAATCAGCCACGTACAAAGTCTACAAAAAAAGCATACGAGTAGTAAAGTTATTCCTGAGTTTATTGATTGTGTGACGTTATAAGTAATTTGACATTGTGATGTCGATGTCAAATTTATAAGTATGATAAAGGAAGAGATCTCGACTAAGCTATTAAGACGAAATACGAGAATACGTTATTATAATTCACTAGTAAGTTAATATACGATAATGCTTCTACGTACTGTATGTGAAGTATATAAATACACATGATAAAGACCTCAGTGGATGCAAAGCCTTATTCGTAATAGGGAATTCCGCTGAGCGTAGCTGCATTTTTTTGAAATAAACAATAGAAAATTGACGTGGATAAAAATGAGAAATGAAATGTAAAAAGAAGACAGAACCCCCAGCAAAAGTACAACTCATTGGGATTTAGTACGTGTTCAAACAAGAGAATACCGTTTTGTCAAGGGATCTGGTTGAGGTGTTACGGTGTTTGAATGTAACGCAAACAGCCAAGGATCAAAATACTGCAAAGTGTGTTTTTTACTGAAAGCTTTAAATATTTAAAACAATGTTTGTGATAAAATTTTCTTACGCTTAAATTTTGGTCGCGTTGTTTTTATCAAACTCAGTGGTAGACAAAAGCATTTTGTAAAACAACGCATTCAAAGTGATTCCCGAAACGAGTGTATGAACGAGCTCTAGGAAGATTCTAATTAAATTAGCAGATAAATTTAAATTATATTTTTTCATATTCGTTTTCTCATACAATGAATGCCTGCCTTTGAATCTAAAAGCATCACCGAGTACATTCAATGTATAATTCCCGACAACTTTCCAGAAAGGCGACAGCCCGTGCGTCTAACAGAAAATAAAGCTGTTGTTTATGCTCTCTTGCAGAATTTAAAAAACATATCCCACTCACAACTATCTTCATCCCATATCTGCGGCTGAACATGTGAAGAAGCGCAACTGAGGGGAATACTTGGATTCCCCCGAAAGAGGACCTAGCCCCTGGACATGACCAAGGGTGGAATATATGGAGGTCCCTTAACAGACTTCGGACCGGAGTATGCAAGACGAGGACACAAATGAGGGCCTGGCAGTTTTACAGCGGACCGACTGAATGTGACTGCGGCGTGGAGCAGACCCTGTCACACCTTCTGGAGTGTGCGCTGTGCCCGAGTGGCTGCACCCAGGAAGACCTAATGATGGCCAGAAGTAACGCCATCGACGTCGCCCACTTCTGGGCAGACAGGATCTGACCCTGTTGTTTCCGACACGATTATATATCCCATGACTTACTATAAAGAAAAGGTGTATATTGTACGCTCTTTTTATTCAATTATTATAATCTATCACAAAGTCAAACTATTGTTTCTGTCAGTCAAACTATGAAGGAAAATATTCTTAAAACCCACTATACGGCTGAATTGGATTTTTGTTATGTGTCAAGATTCGCATCCATATGTTCTATATGGAGCACATATGGAATATATATCCTTCGGATAAGGGTAATAATGGCGCTGTGTAGGTGACACTATATTTTTTTTTGAAAAGCCATAAGTACTATTTATTCTCTTGTATGCAGCGTCTAGTTGACCCAATTAAGTAAAATGGTCTATTGAATGGTCAAAACGCTCTTTCAGTGCTTGACTACACGTGTGTGTATAACAAAAAACATAAAAAATAAGTCCCGAAAAGCACGATCATAGTTGTTCGCTCACGGTTGTATTATTTCGGTTGCTGGCCGAATAAAGCAGCCGTTTGTCTCGCGAGGGGCTGGACGGGTGAGGTGGGAGGTATGGACATGGGTGGTGTGCAGGGGCTGAGTAGTGGAGGTCGGAAAAATGCAACCGCCGGCCCGGGCGTACCTAGAGGTCTGCTGGGAGCCTCTACGGAGATTAGGGTTAACACAAGATTCTCTCTCAGCTAATAATTATTGCATTAATTCCGTTATTTTAATAATACTCGTATACGAGTATACTGTTATATGGACACTTTTAAGCGAGCATCAATGAAGAGTATGCGATTTGTACACTCAAGCGATGTAATTTATATTATTATAATTATATTATAATACGATTACGAACAAAATATGAGTAGTAAATATACTGAAAATAAAGCACTTATAGTCATATTTAATAAAACCAGAATGTCACCAATTTCTTTAACTATCCGCTCCATATTTGCAACATATGGACGTCGAAAATTGCCATTTCACAGTTCTGTTAACTCATATTGTATGTGCCTTGTTTCATAATACATATACACCCGGAGGCCTAAAAGAAAATTCATAGAGTATTGAAGATACGATACAATACTATTACTTAGTTTAAATTATAGTGTGACTTGGTGAGAGACAACAAAATAACGGAGTAAATACGACACTTTTTCATCGTAAAGTCGGTCAAGAGATGAAGAAAGACTTGGATGCTTTACTAATGCTGTAGGAGAGCATGAACTACAGCTATGTTTTTGTAGCCTCACACGTTGCCTTTCTGTAAGGCTGTCGGGAACTATAAAAAAAAATTTACTCGGTAAATCTCTGGTAGTTAAAGACACTTTTTTATTAATCCAATTTTATTAGACCAAATGAGCAAAGTGATACTATTGTCTACTTACCCTACTTTGGCTTTTTATCTATTTGACGTCGAAGCTATCACTGAATTCCATATAAGAAGGAACTCTACCACACACTAGGCATATTAGTCTACAATCTACATGTTGATTGAATATAGCCTAAAAACTTATTTTTTCATCAAAAAATCACTTTTGTCTTAATCTATTGGGCTAATATGATAACCGTTATTATTTATTATTAAAATAAAAAAATGTTAGGTGGCGACCCTAACGAGGCTATGACTCGAGGTCTACGCCGGCGCTACGGTGGTGCTACGACCCAGGTGGTGGGTGCGGGGTGAGGGGGAAATAGGGGTTTCCCGTTGCCAATTGCTCCTTCAGTCGAAAAGATTCAAAGACATGTGCAATGATATACGTTTAAAAATTTGTTTCACTTTATTTGTATGTTAGGCGGTCATGAAACGCGGCGATTACCCAAGTGAATTATTGGCGGGGTAATTTAAAATGGAGCCGCTTGCGGGAAATTTAAGGGAAGATATATTATTATGAATACTGGAAGCAATTGTACACGTTTGGCTGGATGAGAGAATGAATAAATGTATTAAGAATTATTCTTTATTTTAAAAAACATACAATTTCAAATTAAATTATAAATTAAAACGGAGTTATTACTTAAATATACATATACTATACATAAAATTCTTTTTTTCAACGCGTCAATCTAAGCACAAAAATAACGGCAGAAGCGGGATGCGAACCGCGGACCTTGGAAACCAACTATGCCCAGGTATTCATACCGCTCGGCGAACTGCGCCATTGCTACAAGGTCCGCGGTTCGCATCCCGCTTCTGCCGTTATTTTTGTGCTTAGATTGACGCGTTGAAAAAAAGAATTTTATGTATAGTATATGTATATTTAAGTAATAATAATATTGTAATATAGTCAATGATCTATAAAAGTAGATTAGAATATTGAAATAATAAAATAATATTCTAATAAAAATTAAAAAATTCATATAAAACGGAGTTGTTTCTGAAAAATTCTGAATAAATTTTATTCCATATATTTAATGTAAAATAAGTTAACTTGAGCTACTACTTAAAACCATCTGCTCAATAATTAAGCTTATGATGAAAATAATGATTAAGAAACTTTAAAATATTTAACTCCAAGCAAAGGGTATATGAAATTTTAAGGCTTATGATGGACGTCATTTCGACGAAATTCACAGACCTTCTTTTTCATCATCATCATTTCTTCCCCATCGACCGTCGTCTCTTCGACACATATGTGCTGCCCATTGCCACTTGAGTGTTCCTATTCGTTGGGTAGCATCCACTACTTGAGTTCTTCTGCGTATTTCCTCGTTTCGGATTCTATCTTTTAGCGACACTCCGAGCATGGATCTCTCCATAGCACGCTGGGTGACTTTTATTTTATGGGTAAGACTTGCTGTCAGATTCCACGTCTCTGCGCTATAAGTTAATACAGGGAGGATGCATTGGTTAAACGCCTTAGTTTTAAGACATTGCGGAATTTTCGCTTCAAAAATGTACTTTAGTTTTCCAAATGCTGCCCATCCCAGTTGTATGCCTGTCGATTTCTTTTGAGAAGTTATTTCACCCTAGTTGTATTACTTGTCCCAGATAGGTATAGTCGTTTACAACCTCTATTTCTGTTCCTCCAATGGAAGTAGGATCAAAGGTCTGTGAAATATGACTATCAATCATGGCTTTTGTTTTATCCATTTTCATTTTCAGACCAATTTTGTTCGACGCTTCATTGAGTCTTCATGTCTTGGAGCTTGTCAGGTGATTCGGCTATTAGCACTATGTCATATGCCCCTTGTACAATACACCAGCCATCTCTTCTTCAAGCTCTCACTCTGGATGTCAATCAGCAAACCGACAATCATTTCTTGGGACGAGGCATGGACAATGGCAACTGAGAGAACTAAGTGGCGGCAATTTTAGGCAATATTCCAAAAATGGAATGGAAATTTTTAACATTAGATTTTGACCTCCGCCTGAAAATTTTATCGTTTGCTGGCGAGTATGGTTTAGTTGTAAGGCACTTGCTTGCCATACCAAAAGCGTGCCGATGTTTATAAATTGCAAGCGTCATAGAATTCACAAATAAGAAGTCGTCATTACCATCTCTTGTTATTTTCCTATATGTATTTACATAAAATGTATGTATTAGGACGTGGTAAATAATATAATTATGGCGAACTTACGCTTCAGCCCGGAATTAAGTAAGATGTATTGATCCAAATAAAATCTCAAGTCAATGATATGTTGTTGCATTTAATGTTTTTTAATTCTGAATTCATTTAGTATTTAAATTTCCATGATAGTTTTAAGAGCTAAATTTAACAAATGATCTAATCGTAGAATTATGAATATTTATAGATAAAGTTTTTCATTCTGGTTTCAGATATTATATTTAAATAAATGAAGAAAATAAATAAATAAATTAAGTATTAAAAAAAATTAAAAGAGAAAACTCCAAGCATTGTAAAACATTAATTATGGCATTACCAAATATGAAACATTTTCTATTCAATAATCACAAATAGTATTTTGATTTTAGTTACAAGTAATATAGTTAATAGCTTATTTTAAAAATTTGATTGCCCGCAATAAAATTAAATTAATCCTTTAAAATTACTAATTAATTTCGCCGTTTGTTCAAATCGAAATGCGATCATTAATAATTAGTTCGGCTCAATGCAGACGAACAAATATAATTAAACACAAAAGAGCAAAAAACTCGAATAATTCAGCGCATCGCAAAAAATAACGAATGACGCATTTGGACCGAATTTAATTCAATTGCGTAATGAGAGCAAAATATTCCCAATTATGAATTTATTATTCGCAGATTTGATTCAAAGCCAAACAATAATTTGAATTGAAATGTGTTTAATTAATTTATGTTGAATGTATATTGCAGATTATTATTATATATTTATTAATTAATTAGGTTCAATAGTATTGTAAAACTAAAAAGAGATGATAGGTCGTATGTATGCAAGTTATATTGATTTGCATTTTCACACATATTTAGGGAAAACGACTCTAGAAGAAAAAAGGCGTTTAATTTGAACATGTGAGGTAACTCATACAGCTTTTTCTCCATATTAGTTCCACACCTGTATAATAGAGTCACAACAAGTAAATTACTGTCACATAGTTTTGTTAGATATCATTGTTCATGACTTTTCCCCATGACACATCTGCACAAGGAGGCTTAATTGGGAGCATGTATGTTTTTAGACAACCTCCAGGTCGGGATTCGTATGGTTTTGAAGATGGCTTTGTAGTATACGAATCATTTTCTTATTAGTATTTTTGAGTGTTTTTTTGATCAACATCTCGCAACAGGTCGGATGATTCGCCTGACTCTCTCTAGGCCGGGGCCATTTCGTCAACCCAACCAATTACTCGCGGTGACCCATCCATGTTATGGTCGACGTTCAATGCTGCTCAACTTCGATGATCGTACAAGAAACGCACTTACAATAATACTCTATTGTCGTGAGTCATAACCAATATTTACTATTACTATCAATATGATAACCATTATTGGTATTTGAATTATGTTCATATTTTTAAAGATCTAATGGATTATTTAATAAAGATTTATAATTTAAAAATGTAATAACTTCAACTGACATCTTAAACAAAGTTTTATCAAAATAGCATTACTGAGTAATACTTTAAATTTGTTTGTAGGTGTATTTTGTTTTCGTTTATTACCAGTTCAGTTCGGCAAACCAAATTTTCATATCCATTTGAATATAAAAATAGTTTTAAAAAATATTCTATAAAATGTCATTAATATTTATTTTGATTCATTACATAACAAATAATCGGTCATTTTCTAATACGATATTATTTTTAAGTGCTATATAATATAGTTAGGGCACTCTATTGTCCTGGAGGTAGTAAATGCCCTCCTAAGGCGGATGAACCTTTATGGTCAACGGCATTAGGATGTCGAAATAAAGGGGAAAATACCACATTAAAGGTCTTAAAGACATCCCACGTATCAGCAAAAAAATTATTGCATCTCAAGTAAAATTTTCCGGAGATAAAATAGTCCCCCAATCGGATCTCCGGGTGGGGACTGCTCGAGACAAAACAACCAAGACAAATAAGAAAAACCTTCAGCCAACAAGATATGCCACCTGGAATGTTCGAACATTACTGCAGAACGGCGCCCTAGACGGGAGTATTTGCAGCAAGTATTCGAGGACATGAACTGTAGCGCTTATGCTGAGCTGAAAAGGGTTGCAGAGGACCGAGAGGAATGGAGATCGAGATGCAAGATTCTGTTGCTGCAAACCAATCCACCGGATTGATACTACAAAGAAGAGGATAATATAGTGTGCTTTTATATCGCCTTCAAAGCAAATTGAAACTCAAAATTAATTACTCGGAGAAGAGTTATTTAAAAATATTTTGACAACATATTCTAATACAGATTCATAGCAAACACCACATAACATGAAATTTATCTCGATAGTAAATCGGAGAAAAATAAACGGCGGACGCCGGGAATCGAACCACAGACTTTCAATCCATATCCTTGCGCATGCATTCATTTATATTTAATCAAGCCAAGAAAAGAACACGTATTAAACGATTAATATATATATTGATATGTATGGACATTTATTTTTGCGAAGTTCAATCCATCAATTCATTAAAAATAATATTTTTTACCGAAAACTTATTTATTTGAAGTACCGTATTTAAAAACAATCGTTGGATTTTTTAAAATAATTTATGAAGGAGGTATGTGGGCACTAAAATTAACAAAAAGAGAGAGAAAAAAAACACAGAACGAAGGTTAAAGTTCTTCAAAAAGCATTTAAAGTTATACAAAAACGTAAGAGTAACTTGGGACATAAATATTCGTTGAAATGCATGTTAACAACCTTGCTTTAGTTGCAACTATTGACGTATTTTTCAATGACCAATTAATTGATAAATATATATTATATATTTATAATTTATAATATATTTATTAAGGAGTAGAAAAACATATGTGAATTGATATTATTATACAGATCTATGAAAATAAAGTAGTAAATATGTGAAAAAATATTCAATCTTAATCACGTCAATTGTCTTTTCATATTGAGACTGTGGTTTCATGTAAGATTTGAACTTTATTAGGTTTCAATTGAATATAGGTTAATACATGTTCCAAGGCGCATACTTTAGCAATGAAAAAAAAAGTTTTAAAAAATATCAAAGGGAATGTTATAATATTGACAATATTACATGAAAGTATTTTGATAAATTTAGTATTTGTTACTAAACATAAAGTTTTGTTTTTTTATTCGTCGAAATTAAGCTGCATAACTAGTCGGCGGGTATAGCTCAGTGATTTAAACATTTGCTTGGCAATCCGAAGGTCGTGGGTTTAATCCCTGACGGAGATAAAAAAAAACGATTTCTGAATTCAAAAATATTGTTGGTCTGAATTTGATCGCTCAATCGTAAATTGGCAGTTAATCACAATTGGTGGTAGACGAAAGTAGTCCCGTGCAATAATAAGAATGATGCGTGCATGTCGGGCTGTAGTCTATGACGTTAGCAGGTCAACACTCCACATGCAGTACTTATTTATATAAACTGTTAAGCGTCATAGAATCTATAGATGAAAACTTCAGAATCACTATCACCATCTGTCAGTATTCTCCTGTATGTGTTACATAAAAAACAGATAGTTTTGTTTTTTAGTCGTCGAAATTAAGCTGCATAACTATTGTATATTGTATTAAAAAAATATATGGAAGCATATTAATCTAAGTGAGGTAGGCAAGTATAATATAAAGAAAGGTGGAATAAAGAGGAGGTGGGGGTTACTAGCTGTGTTCGCCTTTCCCATGATAAATCACCGGCGTTTTCTGCCTCAGCCAAACCTAGTTGCAGGTGTACTTTTACTATAAGACGAACGATGCGAAGTTTGTTGATGGGGATTTATGGTCGAGACGTTGCAGTGTGCAGTGGTTCCCCACCCCAGCGCCCCCAGCGCCCCCCGCTCAGCAGTGCACGTGTTGTGAGGCTCCGCAAAACTGAAAGTTTGAGGATGCGTGATTTATTCGAGGACATAAATATTCCTTCAGGAGACTGAAAGAAATGACGGGAAGGAATCGTGCAACGCTGCATCGTTGAGAGATTTGAAATGTAATTTAATACGTGACTGATTATATTGTAATACAATTTAATGCAATTTTTTACTTAAAACGTTTTAAGTACTGTTATGTAAAAAATAATATAAACGAACCATTTTGAATACTTAAAGCAAAAGAGTGGAGATTTATACCACTGAAGATTTACATCAATATTTAACAACTCATACACAAATTCCCAGCAAACAGCATTTATCTCATCAATAAATCGGAGAGAAATAAACGCCCGGCGCGGGGATTCGAATCACGAACTTTAGCAACCACGTTAATTTATTTATACAAGGCGATTGACTGGATAAATTAAAAATTATTATTTTATAGATAGCGCTAGTTATATATTGTATGTATTTTAATTTAGATTTAATGAACTTATTTATTTATAAGTATTCTTTTTTACCTACAATCTATATATTAAGTGTACTCTCTGTGTCACGTCTTAACTATAAACTGTAAACTCACAACATTTTGTCAACCCTACATATACTTTACAACCAGTCATTTACTTGTTTGCAGATGAATTTTACTTTGTTTTTTATTATATATTTTTGTGTTTATAATATATTTCAACAGTCTAATACTTTATAAGTCATTGAAAATTTTAACAAATACTCCATCTATTACAATGTTAATTGTCATTGCATGTCATCATTTTGATCGCGTCCTTAACCCTTTCATTACTTGGATTGAATACAAATTATACTGTCAATTATAAAACTAGTATTTGAAGCAGAAATGTACTTATCTGGTCTATTTTCGTTTATCACATTGGCTCTTGTATCAATTAGCTATCACACGATGCTTAAAAAACTATTCTAAGAAAGTAGCAAAACAATATATCACGTCAACCGATGTCAACGGTCGGGGAATCTTATGACGGCATATGCCGACAACCGATGCGTAAGGGTTAACATCACCCCTTGATGAACTCTAAGATCACGATTTTCTTATATATAACTCTTTGTTAAAATTCTTAGAGTATGTGAGAATTGTCATTGTTCGCTAATACTATTTTGTATTTTACTTTCACCAGAGATTCAGCCAGGTGCTACTCAAGCGCTTTGTTCACTCTGTATCCAGGTGGGAGGCTTCTTGCTCCTTTTTGCAGGTAATGGCATTACGGTGAAGGCTGCTGCACAATTGATTTAAAGGAAACCGGAGTATGGTGAGTGGCGCCCTCAGCAAGTGAGTATTATATTATAGACGGAAGCAACTTTATTTACCTACTTAATAAATTTTTATGCATATCCAATAAAAAACATGCAAATATAAGTAAACAAAAATTATATTTGCTGAATATTCTACTGACCTTATAAATTAACAAACGTAAAAAAAATCGTATCACATTCACTGTTTTTTATAATGATTAGTTATTATTTCTTGTACAATTTAATTGCTTACAAATGCGTAAAACGTTTATATGTCAATATAATTTATCATCTCGAAATCATATAAAGTAGTATTAGTTTCTTTTTCTATAAGAGTGCAAGTTTGAATATCTTACGCAAACCTAAAATTGCAATAAATGCAATTTTTACTTTATTTGATGCAATTTTCACAGCATAAAAATAAACATTGAAAAAATTATTATGTTTTATGCTCAAAAAATTATTCGTCGTTAAATATTAATTCCTTAGGCGCTTAAGAACGTCAAACTTAAGAAAATAAAAACTTCGTCCGAGACTAATATTAGTTGATATATTATAATTATTATTATTAAATAGATATGTACTTCCTACCTTGCTTTAACATGGATCATACTGAGTACTGTTTATTCACTAGTACATTTATAAGCGTTGGGAACAGATGAAGCTTTCATCGAAGGCGAAACCACGGTATTTTAGCAAGTGGATAAATAGTGCTCAGTGTCATCCATGTTACAAGAATACAAGTATTTACGTATCTAATATTTCAAATGGATCTCAAAGTGAATGCAAAAAATATAAATGATATTCAGTTTCGAGTATTGTAACTTTCGCATAGATAATTCATTAATTGTATATACAGAGAATATAACTTTTTTAGGCTGACGTTAAAAAAATAGTTAATGGCAAAAAGCCTCGTAGATAATTGAGTTATAATTAAGCCGCCCTTTGGCAGAAAATTTGCCTTCCCCTCGACATGCAGGCAATCTGTTAATTGGATTGATTATTCCCGGTCATGTAATCCGCTGTGTCTGGCATATTTTCCTCTCGCCAGCGCCACGGTGCTCATCATCACAGGCTGGTGACATACTCCATGCGGAGCCGGGGGCTGGATGTGGGAAACCAATCATCAACCACCCTTGAGGTAAGCAAGGGATATTCAAAGTTTTCACATTACAAAATGATGTAATAATTATCGTGGAACATTTAATCTAAATACATTGTTATCACTCAGTTGTCAGTAGCCATAATATGATACGTTCCTCGTCCTATGACATTTCTGTTCCCAAAGGTCAGGAAACGTGCGAGTATATACTTCCCAATGATCTCTAAAGTAGAAGACCGATCACTTGATTGACAATAGATGGCCGATGTATTTTTGCGTAATTTTTTAATCATTTTTCTAAGGAGATCGGATGTTTAACCCGATGCTTCGGACGTGAAACATTTGGTTCTGAACAACTTGAAATAATCTGAACATCAACACGTAATTAGCAAAAGGTGCTGTTTACAACCCATTCATGTTTTGGTCTGTGCTGAACCTTGCTTAACTTTGGTGAATAATGACTAATAATTGATTAACAATAATTATATCAGACATGTTTTCAAAATTAATTTAATTTTGGCTGTGAAAAAAATAAAAATAAGTCCTCTTTTAGGAAAAAACGTTAATTCTTTCTGAACAATCATTATACTTCAGAATTGTAAATAGTTTTATATATTATTTCGTATTAATCTAATAAATTAAACATATTAAAGTTTACATATTGCTTTCACTCCGTGACAGTGTTGTATTGCAACACAATAATTTAATACATAATAAATTCTCTTTGACTCAAATATGCGAAAACTTGTTCTAAAAACACGAAATAATACTAAAGTCATCAATTCAATGAATAAAAATATTAATCAAAACGGAGAAGGCATTAATATTTAACGCTCACTTGAACTCAAAGTGTCTTAAGAATAAAAACACAAACATATATTCAAATCTATTTTACAACATTAGATTACCATTTTAACAAAATAGGTGAACATAAATCAGTTAATGTTTTACGGAGCGATTGATCGATATTAGTGTTGGCCCGGCGGTCAGTGGTGGCAAAAAATGATATCGTTTATTTATTTAATTGATACCTATTGAATGACGCGTTTGATTCAGAATTAAAGACGTGTAGTTTCCAACACTAGTGATTGATTTTGTTTGGTGTTTTTTGTTTATAAGTGAGCATTTAACTTTGAATTATTATGAGTCTTATAAACTGGATATAACCATTTAAGAAATTAATAAATCAATTAAAAATAATAATTAAAAAAATACATTATAAGAATTTTTATATTCAATCTATTTGTAACAACAACGATTGATTAAATCCAATATGGTACATTAGTACTCTCTAATTTCAAGTCTTGCTTAGTTATTTTAAATTTACAAGCATGAACTTTAATCAAATAGTTTGAGTGAAGTTTGAATCCATGTATTCAAGGTGGACCTGATTTGGGCATATTTTTTGTATACCGCAAGAGAGCATTAACTACAGTAGCCTTTTCTTCAAGGATTACCGTCATGTTATAATGGTTGTAGGGAACTTTTCACATAATGTATTTGGCAGAGCTACGAGATGCAGATTTGACATGGGATGCGGCGAAGACCATGGCGGCTGTCAGAGCTTTGTGGTGACAGTTTGTGACGATCAAATGCTCCAGTTGGGGAAGCGGACATGGCGTTATGAATGACAATGATGATGTAAGATTCTTAAATTATGCAATGTTAAAGAAAGCATCATTTTAACGTCTTAAAAAATGCATTGCATCGTTTTAAGATGTCGAACTATTTTCATCACATTCATCCAAAAGTATGTGGATACGAGTTTAACAAGATTTAAGCACAAACATTAAGAAATATGTATTTTTATATGCGTTGCTTACGTACACTTCATAAAAAGAAACACCTGCACACTAACGTGATTTTGTATTATTATAACTGATTCAATGTGTAGTATTACAGAATATCAATATAGTATCATTGAAAGTAACCGATTGACTAAGAATAATTTATTTATGAAGTAGGAAAAGGGCTTTTTCAGAAAAACGAGTTGAATTAAACTAGAATCACCAAGTTATTTTTTCTAGTATTTATGTATGTAAATGACTAGTGATTTGTGTGACGGATGACTCCAAAGAAAGGTTTTAATATAAAAGCCATCTTCATGAATATACATATTAGATAACCATTTTAAGTGATTTTTTATGCACGTTATTTGCAACCGATACAATTCAGGATGCGTTTTACACCAATTAACAATATAAGTGGTATTGAGGTACGTTTGATAAAGTAACACATAAATAATCGATCGTAATACGTTTTTACGGCCTACAGTTTAAGAGTCTTGTTAGGCAGGAGGAACGGCAATAAAGTAATGAGACGGAAAGTGAAAGACCGTATTTATGATGCAATTAGTTTTATTTTTCGACATGGTATCTTTTGGCGTTTTTAATAATTCAAATTAATTTATTATAAGCAGCTACACTCACCTGAAATAAATATAAGATTATTTGTGCTCTTTGAAAAAAAAAATTTCATACTACTAACTTTTATTATATGCAATTTAAATGTGAGATTTAAATATGGTAATTTTTTTAACTGTGAGTTTTCTTTTAAAAATATTTCCTACGCAAAAAAGATTTTCTTATTTATAGACAGTAAAAATGATATATTGAAATGTAATCGTCAATAACGTTTTTTAATGTAAAAACGGTTAAAAAAATGACACTTTTAGATACAGTCTATCCTCTATAAAAAAGAAGACGTTTTTAAATAAACATCATTTATATGAATCAATAATACATATGTTATTCATAAAAAACATATGGCAATATTGAAAATGTTTTCTTAGTGAGATGAAACGCGTTTGATCAATGAAGTTAAATGAAATTGGATTAATGGGCAGTAATTATTTATGAAAGGGTCAGTAAAAAATACATAAATTGGCAGTAGAAATACATAAATTGTCAGCAGAAAAATAAAAAATTGGCAGTGAATAATTAATGAATGGTGATTAATATTTGGTTAGGAAAAGTTTGATTTCCATTTTATGTGATAATTATTCATTAATTTTACATTAATTAGTGAAAGTATTGAATATATTACTGATATTTTAATTTTATACCTGACATTCATAATGACACAGTGTATACTGCCAATTTATTTAATCTATTATCGATTAATTTAATTTACTGCCAAAACCTTGAATTAATTACTGAACAAATAAATATAGGCCATAATTTATTAAATTTAAATAAAAGTACTATTATAAATAATAATATAATAATGATCACTACAGCTACAAAAGTGTATCAACGTTTATGTTAATACTCGTAAAAATATAAATGATGTATTAAAATTGGCCCGAAGGTACAGATCTCATAAGACGATGATAATGACACGAAAAATAACATTTCACCAACTCCTTTTATGATGTTTAAACTAGGCAGTAGATATTAAATAATTAAAATATGTTTTTATTGATTTTGCTTTAATCTCAGTACTTTAATTTACTTTAATCAGTTATAGTATAATCTATAGAGGTGTGTGTAGAAGCAAAGTGAGGGACTTTTATGTGACGTGGAAAGCTGAAGAGGTCGCAGGAACTAATTGCATTTATTTATGTTGTAAGTGCGCCATAGCCTCGATGCATTTATAAAACCAACCGATGGAATTATCGAACGTCAGCTTATTTTTTACGCTTAACGTCTATAAATTGAAGCACACCCAGCGAGCTTACGAGGATCACAATTTTTATTTTTATATAAGAAGATTTTTTTTGTAGAATTTAAGAGTTCAAATGATTTGTTTTGAAAGAGTTAGGCAACAGACGATGAAAACATTCCATCACCAAATTTCTATGTTTTCTGGATGCAGCAGGAAAACATAATATAAAACTGTATTTTTCATTATATTAGTCAATCCCCGATGAGATAAATATAATTATACTTGATAGAACAGTGCGATATGTGGTGACCATATTGAGCTTGGGAGTGTATATGAAAAAAAACCAATCCCTTTATCTCATTCTTTATTTATTACTCGATTTGACTCATAAATGTAACTTGCAGATGGTTGAAAACTGTAAGACACTGTCTCAAATTACTTTTTTTAGTACGATATAAGCGACCAACAAATTTTATTTCTAATAGGGGTTGAGAGCCTGTTTCTAAAGATCGAAAAGACAAGAGACGGGTCAAAATGCCATCTTTACGAATTTGTTAAATACTTAAATGTTAATAATTATTTATAAAGCAAGTAGCGCTGATGCAATGAAAATTTGAGAACTGTTTTCAAATTGTTATTATTGTTATTTTATATCGAATTATCCAAAGATTGAAAAAGAAAAAGCTCATTACGAAAATAAGCTCTCTGCTTAGAAAGTATTTATATTTTTGTACATTTTACCTTTATTATTATTATTATTATATTAGTATTTGTAAAGCGCTCTTTTATGACCGAATGATCATTCCAAAAGCGCTTCTTTGCCTCTCTGAGTAAAAAGGTGGGTCTTGAGTCTGCTTCTGAAGGATGCCTCCGCTTTAAGCTCTCTTATGCTTTTCGGTAGCGAATTCCAGGCCATTGGTGCCGCGTAGCTGAAAGCCTGATTGCCAAAGACCGTGCTAGGACTACCTCCCGTCAGCTGCAGGGTGCTTCTATTTGCTCTAGCCGATCTGAGTGTCTCTCCACACGCGCTTATTTCTGAAGGCTTGATAAGTTCTGTCAAATAGCCCGGTGCAGTTCCGTTGAGTGCCTTGTAAGCTAAGAGGCATAATTTTTACTGGATTCTAGCCGAAACTCTCAACCAATGCAGTCGGTGTAGTATTGGAGTAATGTGACAGAATTTGGGCGCGTTGTAGACTAGTCGTGCCGCTGCGTTTTGTAACGACTGTAATCGCTTTAGTTGTTTTGTCTTTAAAGGAAAGTTTAGTTATATGCAATGCAAAATCCAGGAAAATAATTGTATTTGGACATTTTCCATAATATCATATTCTTCTACGAGTATGTTTTCTTTCGTAAATTAGGATTGCAAGCCATTTTTATTTCGTCTCAGAAATAACTTTAAACATTATTTATTGCGATTAGGAAACGAATCAGCACTAATTGTTAAAAAGTAAATCTAGTTGTATAATGTCCTTGCAAAAGGTTCCATTTTTATCGTTACAGTTATTATATGTGTATGTATACTCGTACATTGCACATGCAGGGACTAAAACTGCTATTGAATTTCTTGTGAGTAATAATCTTGGGAACGTTCCAAAACGATATATTGCAGTAAGTGGTGGCTGTTTGTGTTATTCGAAAGTGTGTTCTTAAAACATTTATAAGAATTTATCACATGAATACAGCAGATAAAAAACACCGTTTTCTAATATTATTGAATATAAATTACGTTGAAATAAGATTTTTTCAGTGGTTTTCAGAATCGACGATTACAATTCAATTAACAAAATGACATTTTTAACACATCACAATCGAAACTAATTTTACAGAATGTTAGATTGACTTAAATATATTATTTGGAATGATAAAATTCCTATTTATTACAATTGTTATTTGGTATCTTAAAAACAATGCAAACTTTTTCATTCAAATGCGTTTGAAAATAATTGGTTTAATCATTTAAAGTATTAATATCGATCGAAATATAAAAATATGTAAAAAAAAACTATATTCGAATTAATAATAAATGTTTGGCATTTGGTGGCCAAATGCTTCAACTAGGATGAAGTTACATCAAGATAACAAAATATATTTAAGCAGAGTCTTATTCAAGCCTCGACACAATAGATCATGTTTTTGAGGCTTCATCGACCGCGAAATGTAAAGTCAACATTCTTGCAACACATCATTGATTTGATTTGTAACGTCGATTTTTCCTATAGCGTTTGCGGCGGCTTTTCAAATAACGCTCTCTTCTCTGTTGTTACTTTGGATTGAACCGGCTCTTAAAATTAAATAGTGGCTCAGTAGCAACGGGCTAATCATCCGATCTTATGAAAACATTATAGAAGGTTTGACTGTATAAAAAGTTTTTTAAGCTTGTGGAACAGATTCGGAATGATATGAAGAAATAAGCAATATACAGTAGTCCCCGATGAAGGATTGCGGTGTCCATATGCCGGGTGGTATAGGACAGTGGTTAAAACGTTTGCTTGTCATTCAGACGCTGTCGGTCGAAATCCCAACCATACTTGATTTATTGAAACTTTATTTAATCAAATCTAAGCTCTGTAAATGCTTCCGTGAAGGTTGGGTCAGCCTTTAAGTACAAAACAAAATTTATCCAGGCCCCGGTAGTGTCGGGCGGGATCATCCGATTTCCTTAAAAACGCGAACACCCAAATTTCTCTGATACTAAAGCTACAGTCTATGCTAATTTTCAAGCTCATGCCCTGAAGGCTCCCGGGAACCATATATATTCCCATGTGGACCTCGGGTGCAGGTGTTCTGGGACAAGCCATAGACAACCTGAGCTTGTAGAACTATGAAACGACAATTTGTGGTGTCCAATCCTATAAATTGGTGAAATTATACTTTCCCCGGATGTGGGTAGGTAAAAAGTAGCTGTTCATATTATGAATAGTATTAAATAGTGAAAAATTCAAGAACTTGGTATTTCAAAAAATAATTTTGAAAAAATATGATTAATTACAATGTTAATAAATATTATTTATTGCATGGGATAATTATGATTCTGCTGTGAATACACTGCTAATAGATATTGAATGGCCGACTACCGTTATTCCTTTTCTGTGTTTCTCAATCTCGATTAATGAACCAAATCAGTTTGAATAATTCGATCGACTTTTTAATGCGGCCTTAAGCACACAAACATAATAAATTACTTGAACTTGAAAACGGTTAAAAGTCGGGTTAACAATATAGTAATTGGTCATTAAAATCATTTTAAGTTAAAAATACTAATTATATTTCTTCTTTATTATTGATTGCTTTTTATTATAATTAATAATCAGACAAACGTCCTACAAAATTCACCAATTTTTTTCCGTTAAATAATAAACTAAATACTTAAAAAAAACGTATTTACAAATAACAGTTTTAAAAAATACCTAAATCATTTTCATCTTCATCCTTGCAACACCATACGCCTCTCTCTCTTATCATTTCCTGATAGACACACCCCCTAAACTTCTCTTCTACATAAATGTGTTCGACCACTTACGAAAGTATCATGCAGCTCAGTTGTCTCTTGATAGTAGTGGATTGAGGAAGGCTACGAGTTGGTCGAAACTGCAGTATCCTAAACAGTGACCATACTCAATGTGATACATGTAAAAACATGGTAAAACGAATCAATATTTTTTATTTATAATGGATCTCAAAGTGAATGCTGAAAACATTGAAAAAAAAAGTTTTTTTTATTCAATGATATACGTATACATAAATTAACAAGAAAGTAATAAGTACTATGTATTATGTTATTAGTACGTTCATCTATGTGATAAATCAAAGAAGCTATCATTGAAAGCGGAACCGCGGTTTTCGAGTCTTCAAAGTGTTCCGTATTAAAACAAAGTATGTATTTTTAATATTAAAGTAGCTTTTTAATATTACAAAGTTTTTTTTTACAATAATAGTATGATTTGAACTGTTTACTATTATTGCTGCCGAGTGTACCATGAGCTCTGATACAAAATATAATTATATGTATATTCAACTACCCTTTATGATAACATAAAAACAGTACGAATAAAAGACAACTAAATAATGATTATTTAAAAAACCTTCAATTGTTGTAAAATTCATATAAACGATGAAATATATTTGTAAACCATTTATACAGTTCAATAGTTATTTGATTAATATAATATTTATCATAAAAATAAAGTATTAGTCAATAAGTAACAAATATTTTACTTAAAATACATTTCTTATTTCAATTACTAACTACAATCAATGATTGAGTAATTGTAATTAACTGTACAGTTAACCTTAAGCAAATATAGTCGGTAGTTTTACATGACTGATTTTTTTACCAATTTCATTCCGACTTTTATTTTGTATGTAGTCTTGTATGAAGCTCGGACTGTTTACAAAACATGTGTTTAAATTACGAGAGCCGCTCTCGGTACCCGGGGAACGTATGCAATCATATATCTGAATAAAACTTACATACGCTTAGTACCGATGCCATTACTGTCCAGATTTACAAATATATGGAAACATATTTTTCGCACAGGATGGAGTTACGTAAATATGCATTTTTACGTATTTTATGCATTTTTTAAAAAGCCATAAAGCAAAATTATTTCAAATAAACTTTCTTCTTCTTACATTTGCGTACCCTAAATAGAGTAGATTTTCATAAATTTTCACCAAAAATTGTGTAATATGCCATCATCTTTGCTTCGTCTCAAGTCATATCTGCATTCGGAGGTCTCAAGGGACTTTAAAACGAGAACTAGGAGGCTTGAAGCGAATGGCAGCTGTATTAAACTAGGCATATTTAAACTTTTGTTAATCTAAATTATTCAAGGATATTGAATAATTAATTCGACGCTTCAAAGGTCTGTATTATTTGGTACTAAGGGGCGGCCAAATCTAATCAATAGCTAGTCGTTAGTCATAGTTTTTACGAAGGATAAAAAATCGTCGTAAAATACATAAAATATTTATTGAAAACGGTATTTTTTCATATTATACAGTATTTGATGAAGATTTTTATGCATAAAAATTGTTATACATAACTCATAATTTAAATTTGAACAATAACATAATAGTAATAAAATAGATGTAGGTAGGAGAGTATATTGATTATTACAATACTCGTATTTTCATTACCTAATGCATCTAAAAAAATATGCACCAACAATAGAGAAAATATATTTACGCCAGTGAAATTCATACAAAAATAGTACAAACAATATCGTTCTTATTAATCATCTTTAGTCTTTAAAAGGTTCTTTTTTACTTGGTCGGCTAAAATTTAATTAATTAAAATGATAATAATATCCCGGCTGTGCGGGTTGCAGCCTCTGGGGTGGCGGAACCGCAGTTTCAATCTTTCACCCTCTGATTATGGACAATGGGCGATCTCGGGCGACTCTTCCTGTTGTGTCCACTGTACGTAGATAGATCGCGGAATTCTGCGGAATTTTATCTAAGCGAGTTCACCGCGAGTACAGTCGTGCAAAGAGACGGCATAGTTTTGTTTTTTAATTTTTGCGGAATGTTGCATAATATTGTATGAAATGTTATTTATTATCATGAATGTTTATACTAAGGTATTTCAATTCAGATCTTCTTAGAAAGCGTGCAATGATGGTTGTCTATGAAAATATATAAAAACGATTAAAACATTGAAAATATTTTCCACTTAGAATGTAAGTGAGATTTCTCATTAAATTTTGGTTGCAATATGTGAGTTTCCTTCTTTGTTTGATCTCTAAATACCACGTATCTTCAAGATTTTTTTTTCATCGCCTCGTTCATATATATATATATATTTTTTTCTTTGATTATACTGGAAGGCTTTAAATGATTTATTCACGATACCCAACAACGCCCTGAAAAGGACGCCCGTACCTTGTCTGTACGCGTCGCGCCTTGAGAATGGCGCCCGATGGGCCTGTGCGGGACTCGTTCCTCGTCATAGGGAGGACCATACCCGCTAAAAATTGCCTCCCAGTGCCTCTACCGACCCCGGTGTATCGCCGTCAGGCATTAGCTTCAGGGTCGGCTTCATTGGCCTGGCTGTAACGTTGGTGTATCGCTTAGCCGTTAGTGTCGACGTGCGAGGGTTCAGCACGCCTCCTTAATCGTTCGGCGTCTTCTTTTTGCCGTAACACTGTTCCGAAGAATGTCGACCAGGCGTCCCAGTTGATTGGTGAACTCACCATGCTGGCCGCTATCCTTTCCGGAGACAGTGTGTCAAGGTCATTGGTCTGGCCCAAGAGTTGTTCCCTCTCTTTGTTCCACGCGGCGCAGCCAAATATCGTATGCTCCGCCTCGTCGATGTCCGCATCGCAGTGATGACAGGCGGGTGTCTGTTCCTTTCCAATTTTATGGAGGCACGCCCCGAAGCAACCGTGGCCCGTCATGGCCTGCGCGACATGGAATGTCATCGTTCCATGCGCCCGCTTGATCCACGGGTCGATTTCGTTGATGATGCGCAGAGTCCACTTCCCTTTTGGTGTGGCACTCCAGCGTTGTTGCCAGGCTCTGAGCATCTCTGGATAGGTAATATTCCTCTCTTTTCCAGTCTTCCTCTCGCGCAACTCTTTTGCCACTAGGTCAATCGGGGGTGTTGACGCGAGCACGAGTGCAGCACCCTCCGAAACGGTGCGGTATGCACATACTGTTCGTAATGCACCACGACGTTGCACTCGTGCCAGTATCTGCCGTTTTGAGTCGTTGCCCTCCACGGCGTGGGCCCATACCGGTGCGGTGTAGGTCATTACTGACTCCGCCTCACTTGTCCCGCCTTCTCGGCCACCTGGGTGAGATGGGCCTTGAAGGAAAGCTTGTCGTCGATGACCACCCCCAGGTACCGCATTTGTCTGACCATCTTAACGGTCTGGCCATCAACGTGCACCTCTGGAGGTGAGTCCTTTCGTCGGCGGCTGAAAAATATCCCCTCAGTTTTCTCCGCCGCTATGCGGAGTCCAACGCTCTTCATCCATCGACTGACTCGGCTCGCCGCCTCCTCTGCAAGAACTGCCAGTAAGATAGTGCTCTTCGCTCGCAGCACCAGCATAACGTCGTCCGCGTACGCGACCAGCTCCGCACCCTCCGGGAGTTGTATTCGGAGCAGACTGTCGTACATTGCGTTCCACAAGGTCGGTCCCACCACACTTCCCTGCGGGACTCCTGCGCTGACTGTCCACTCCCGGTCGTGGCCCTCGTACGTAAGCGACCTGCCGCTCAGATAGCTGCGCACCATCGCGACGATGTGGGTCGGCACTTCAAAGTGTCCTTCCAGCGTTGCCAGAATTTCACTCCACCGCGCTGTGTTGAACGCATTTTTCACATCGATAGCGATAAGCATCGCGCGGGAGATTTTTTTCACTGTTCCTGAAAGTGCCTCTCGAACGCCTTCAATGACCTTTTGGATGGCATCCGTTGTCAAGCGTCCTTTCCGGAAGCCGTACTGTGAGTCCGCCATCTTTGCCTCAAGCACCTTCTCCAGGCGACGAAGAAGCATAGCCTCAAGCAATTTTCCCGCGCCGTTAATCATGCACAGTGGTCGATATTTCGGTTGCTGGTCATCGGCACGTGGTGGTTTTGGTAGGAGCACCAATCGCTGCTTTTTCCACTGTGGAGCAAAAACGCGTTCGTCGAGACATGAATTGTAGGCCTGTAGGAAAGGTTCCGGGTGGTGCTTTACTAGAAGTCGTAAAACTTCGTTCGGCACTCCATCCGGTCTAGGCGCCTTTCCATTTGTTAGCCTACTTGCCGCAGCTTCAAGTTCAGTGAGGTTGAAGGATAATTCACAGTTGTTTCTGCTATCGCTCTCTGAGTCACTCGGCATACGGAAGCTTGCATTTTCCAACGTTTCGGCTGGAAATAGCAGGGCAATAACCTTTCCCAACTCTTCCGTATCTGTTTCGAAGGGATCGGTTTTCTTGGCCCGAAGTTTCTGCCGTACGATTTTGTACGGCATCCCCCATGGGTCGTCGTCGATTGTCTGCATCAGGTCCTCCCAGTGACGCCTTTTGCTTTCCTTAATCTCTATTTTGAGAGCCTTCTGCGTCGCTTCAAACAGTGTTTTTGCTTCGGCGCTTGCGCGTTTTCTCTGCGCGCGACGCCGTTTTACCTGACAATCCTTGCGGAGTTCGGCGATCTTTGTCGTCCACCAGTGCACTGGCTTACGCCCTGTCCTGGTTTTTCTACGAGGCATTGCTGCGTCGCAGGAGAGCTTGATCGCCTTCGTGAGCCTGTCGACCGGTGGGTTCGGGTCGCAATCGTCTGTTAAGCGCTGCGCACCTCGTTCATATCTGGAATAAATGGTCAACACAAATTACCGCCGATCAGTTCTTTAAGTTGCTTCATCCCAAGACACTCTGTACCCATGCGTCGACTTGGGAATATATATGTTTACCAAAGACCCCCAGAGCAGAAGACTTCAAAACTTGAAGAGACGGCTTGTGTTGTATCCGAGGCACATTATGGGTGATCAGATATTTTTTAAGGAATCGGATGATTCATCTAACTCTCTCGAGGCTTGGAACATTTGGGCTTAAGGAATGGCTCAACCCAACCTGCGACACGCGGTTAGCAATCCATCTAGTTTCGATCCGCGCCCAACATTACTTAACTTCGGTGATCTAACGAAAGCTAGGCTTACGATGTGCCATTGTCGCTGTACAAATATTTATATATTACACACAATATTATAATATTCTAATATAGAGGCCACTAGATTGTAAGCTTTCTTGTTGAAGCATATTTTGCCACTAATGGCTGACTTATAGTTCGGTCAATAGCCACGGTCTTGCCCAAGTCATTTTTGGGTTCCTTAGCTTTGTTAAGCACATTTATGTTTAGTTCCCGATGGTTTTCCAGGATGGTGAGAGCCCAAGACCAGCAAAAGCCAGCCGCAGTTAATAGGGATTAGGGAGTGGATAGGGAATAGTGACGATGGTAATTTTAGAGTATTGTATTTCATTCGGAACTTCTCCCAGGACGAGTATCCTAGCTTATAGTTATCCGTCATACCATGTTGCCCGGGCAGTTGTTATTACTCTAGAAAATATTTCAATCTCATTCATAAATAAACGTTATATTTTATCATGTTTGCTTATACGATGATACATTAAAGTAACAATATAAAATTCCATTTACACATTTCTTAGAAAAGGTAAGCCGTGAGAGCTTTGTCTGCATATTAGCTTACGTCTTAGAATATAATTTAGTTATTAATTTTAAGATACTTCAAAAAATATAAGATACAGTTTTTTCTTACTTTGTTTTTTAATTAAATAATTGATGAGAATGCACGTTCAATGATCTTCGCTTGAAAACATGTAGTGATGTGCCAAACTATAAAAATAATGTGTTATTTATTTAAGTATTTATTTAAAATTATATATTATTTACTTATAAATGTACGGCAAAGACCGAAGTCCTGTTAAGGTTTTGTGTTTTGAATTTTTTTTGATAACAATCTTTGGTTAATTATGTTGCAACCGAATGACTGGAAATAAACCTTTGATTATTATGTATGTTTCTAGATATTAACGCAAATTTCACAAATGTTAGAAAAATAGATTAACGTTAGAACGTTTCTTAAAACGTATCAAAGTATAAAAATTGAGACTATAATCGCAATAGAAAATAAATACCATAAAGCGACTGATTAATATCATATTTATATACCTGTATATATATTTTTTATTTACCTTATAAAGGAATAATGAACAGAAAATATGGGAAAAGAGTGGAAATTATAGGGGTTAAGAAGGATTTTTAGGGATTTTTATTATTACAGTAGGTATGTTAAAAATATACACTCGAGGCCGCTATAAGGTGATGATACGAACAATCTTAGTGCACAAGCTGGGTTTGTACTCGCAGACAGCGATCTGTTTTCCTTGGTACGGCATCTATCAGCGGGTGCATCTCACTTCCCATTGTGCAGTTATCTCTCGCATTGTGCAGCGGCCGCTCCTAGAAGAGACTGCGACGCGGGGCACAAAAAATATGCAAATAATTTAAATATCTCCTCCTTCATTATGCAACGGACCGCTCCTGCTCCTGCCCCTCCGCTCTCCTTGCATCCATTTTGTTACGGACAAAGATGCAAAATAAAATGCAAATTAGCTCCTTGATATAACTATGCTTTAGCGGCGATCAATACCACGCGAAAAATTATTACTTTCAATGTGTTATAGAGTCGTTTCTTTAGATTTTTTCAGCGACCATATAAATTGTATTACAGTATGTTTCATACTTGATTTATAAGCATACCGAAGAGCATCAACAGTGGAAGAAACTACAAAACACTATAACTTTCAGACAAAACTATTTAACTTACACTAAAAACTGGTGCTTGTGAAATGTTTGAAGAGATTGCAAGTGTTCAAGTTTTGAAATAGCAAATGATTATATGATAATGAATCAGTTTCAAGTAATGAAAAAGAAAAATATAGTCCACAATATATAATATTTACAGTATTACAACGAAAGTTAATAATATCTTTAGAAAATTGGAACAAACATAAGATCTGTATCAATTGAAAAATATTTGAATTGATATAGATACAAATTAATATCAAAACACTATCTTATATGACATTTCTTTCATAAATTACTCGAAGAAAAATAAACGACTGACGCGGGAATACGAACCGCGTATCTCATTCACCATGTTCAGACCATTCATCCACTAACGCCGCCGAACTGAATGGATAAATTAATGCATCTATTACATGATTTGTTTTTCAATAATTAAAAAGTTTTAAACTATGATCATGGTGAAAGCATTTACCAATATATACCTCATATTTACTGTCCAGTTCATACGAGTATTACATAATCATCATCATTAGATTTGAAGGCTGGGGTATATTAGGGGGTTCGTTAATCATAAGTCTGAAAAAAAAACGCATTGGAGACCTAAAATTTTTTTTTTTCATGAAAGGGAAACGTAACGCAACTAGTGAAGCGAGTTGTACATACTTAGGCGGTCACCATCCAAGTACGCTAAGTATCCAATATAATATTAATTTTGTGATCAAAAGTACAGCTGTCTTACAACATGCTATAGTCGCTGATCAATTATATTTTATTTAAAGAAAAAAACTTTTACGGAGAGTGAAACCCGAGATACGTAACTTCAAAGCGAGCGCTCTGACTACTGCATTGTAAACTGCCAAATAAATTAAGTTTAGCGATTAATTTATGTTAATCGCAAATAAATTATATGAAATTGTGATAATTTAGTATCGCTGTATACCTTTTCGAAAACATCGCACGGACGCTTCGGTGCATTTTTTAGATGTATTTATTTAATTTTTTAAATTTATACTCTGGCACTTTAATCAGAGGTCATCTGATAATGCTATGAAAATAAAACACATTCGTGTGATAATACTTTATCTTGTTTGTTGCTAATATAAATTTTAGAGGCTTCAAAAAATTAAAGGTTCATCCTATGCATTTATTTCGCATGAATATTCATAGTTTAAGTGCATTCGTTTAAATTATGAATTAATTTGAACTGATGCTGAAAAATATCCACTTTGATTGAAATAACAAAATGTAAATTGGGATTATGATGGACATATATGTTTTTTTATATTTTTTGTATTTTGTTACATTAAAAAAAAAAAAAAATATGTTACGTCACATAGTAAAGATTGAAATCAATTTTCGACCATAATTTAATCATTTTTTTTTTTTATTATGAAATTATTAACGACCTTGGTAAAATAATGGTGCTAACGTATTTATTATGTTAGGCATGTAACAAGAAATCTGACTAAATGCCAGTAATTTTAAATATGACCATTGATCATATTTTATGTAAATTCTGACTGTTTATTATCAAATCTAGCTTCTGTATTTCGACCGATGATTTATTATTGCCACATTACCAGTAACTATGTGAAACAGGTATGCTTAATTCCCGATTACTACATTCGTGCTCGGAAACATCCCTTATTTTCAATTGCTCTCATTGTGATGAACTCCTATGAACCAATATAAGAACCGTCTCATTAAAACGTTATCGAAAAACGTAGAAATATTGTCATATTATCTTTGTAAATTTTTCGAAGCCATTAATTAATTCAGCGGGTTTAAGCGCAAAGGGAATTTGTCGAAGACTTATTTGGAGCATTGCGAGACGTTAAAGTTTCTAAATCTGTTTATATACCTGTTTATTCCTGTATTTTTTTAATGCGGACATTCAATGCTTAAAAATCAATGAAATATTACTATTTAATTTAAATTCATACTGATGAACATATTTTCAGACCAATATAACATACATTTAACACAGAACACAAGTTGTATTAAAATTTACATCGGAAAAATACGAGACATTTTTTCAGGATTCGATTTATTTATCTTTATTTATCACACGCATTTACTTCAGACTTTAAAATATAAATTATCCATTTAAAGATTATCAGTATTCATATGTGTAAATACAAAGAAAATAGTCACGTTAATGCAATTTAGAGATGTAGTAACTTGTACCTGATATAGACACTCTGTTAGTAGAGATATATAACATTTAGAGTAGCACAAATGTTCTATCTGCATTGTCTTTGTGGAAGCTTTATCTCTGTTATGATTTCCTTGGGGTGCTCACTTTATTTTTCACGCAATAAACAACAAAATAAACTGTAGCGTTTCTCTCATAAAGGATATCAAATTATTAGAGTACATTAACAATTACCTACAAAAGTAAAGACGATAAACTACCTACTTTTTTTAAAAGATTTAGGAACTTAAGAAATTTTGTCAGCTATATGTATGATATGTATTTTATATTTTTTGTTTTCAGCCCGATTTTTAGGGACCAATAATTTAGGCCATTAAAGCGTTAGGCTTGTAATATGATCTCCTTAAATATGCTGATTAAAAAACACTTCAATATAGTTTGATACAAATGCCATATCTTCAAGTCCACAACCTTTCTCCTTGATGGTTATCGGAAACCATATATGAGCAGATTTAGGTCGTAATTATATGTTACGAATATATGTTGGGTATTATATATTTTATTTACATGTACCAGTGATGAGATTTAGAGAACAGTTAAAAATAAATATTTTTAATAAAAATATGTATGAGGATGGATCACGATGTTTTTCTAAATAAGTGGTTGTAAAAAAATAGCAGCTTTGCAAATAACATTGCTAATAAACATTCCCGAGATGCATTATATAAAAAATATAATCATAAAAGAAACCTAATACGGCATAATATAATAACTAGCTTAAAAAGAACGATGATTAAAACCAGAAGACTTATGTTGACATTAATACGTTAACATGTAAAATATGTACATTAATATTAATAATATCTAAAGTATTCGTCATATAAAATGACAAAATTAGAACTAAATGATGACTGTCTTAATAAAATCCATGAATTTATTAATGTATACAAAGTGCATGGCTTCTCTGATAATATGTCTATTGTTGACCAACGACACTAGTACATAGTAAGCGGGGTTCTCCTTACATCACCGAACTTAAGTAACATTAAAAGTAAATACATTATTTCATGTGGCTTACCACGTATCATTGGGTGGAGGTCTGAACCTGAATATAATTTGAAAATTGAATGATGTAACTATTTATTTTCTTGAATAATTAGTATTAATTTGTTATCACACGTTTTTTCTTTCACATTAAATATACGTTTTTTATTTGAACTTATATATAGTGATCACGGTGTCACGACCTATCGATCACAAACAATTCGTTCAACGAATCATAGGTAGCGACATGGGGTGCACTGGACGTCTGGAGCACTGGATGTCTCGCTAACCTAACCTAACCTAAAGATTTGTCCAGTGATTGTAGAGTTCAGGGATACATAGGTCTTGTAAAGGAAATAACTTGGATTGGGTTAGGTTAGGTTAGGTTAGCGAGATTCAAGTGCCCCAGTTATCCCGTGCGCGAGACGCCCAGTGCGCCCCACGTGGTTACCGATGAGTCGTTGAACGAATTGCTTGTGAACGAAATGCGGCGGATCCCCTGTTATTTTGCGATATAAGAATTATTTTGTCATAAATTGTGTTTTAACTTATTTTGTACACTATAGAAAGGACTGTTATATGAAACATTTCTATATTGAAGATTATAAGACGGTTGGCATACTCCGCAACACATATTTTCAAATTAAGTTCAAGGTTAATCCATCGGCCTTTCCATCGCCGTGGACGGGTTTTTGTGTCCAATTTTTTGCTTCACTTTTTGAATCCGCGATTATTTGATACTGTTTGTATCATTAGCGATGAGATGCGTCACACTCGCACCGTTATATAAAACGTTACTCTTACAACGATGACGTGTGAGAACTTTAATATGTGTGAATGTATATTAATTTTCTTTAAATAATTAAATATATAACAACTGATACACACGCAAAATCACGAAAAGCATCATCTTATGTGATATTTCTCCTATCAATAAATAGGATAAAAATAAACGGCAGACTCTGGGATTCAAACCATAAATTTTTGCAAGCATGTTCATTTCATTACCCATCGCTAGCCGTTCGGCTATTTGCACCGCCAGTCGAGAAAGTAACACGTATTGCATTATTGTATGAATTATTTAATTTTTCTATTTGTCGATGTTACTTTATGTATTCGTTCTTTTTATATATGTTTTTTAATGTACCCTGTACTTTTAGAATATTTTTTCAGTTATTAATGAATTTAACAAAATTATTTAATTTAGATTTTATCAAATAATTTATTCATAATAATTATTTTATACGATGGTCATAAAAGATGATGTTTGGTTTAATTTTGTAAATGTATCTGTTGTTGAATATTGGTATAAATCGTCAGTGGATTATAATTATTGGAATATTTAAATTTATTCTATAAAACCCACTTTACACAATTAAATCAGAAGTAATATATTTTTCCACTACTTTCATTAACATGACATTGCCCAGGATAAATTTAATGCTCTAGTACAGTAGTAGCTCGAGTACACAGCACATAGCTGTATTGTATTATGTATTTGTAATATTGTTGGCATTGAATAGGCAGTCAGATGAAATGAGAAAAAATGTCAACTTCCTATTACTTACCCTCAATAAGAGTACTTGTGACAGTCACATAAATACTAAAGGCGAGAATATCCGCGTTTATCGTGGTAGACGCTTTATCAAATTTAACCTTGAAGGCTTTCATCTCAGATTATGTAAACAATCATATTTCAGAGATCAATGATTACCCTTTGTGGTGGCCATACGCTTCAAATTAAAATATAACACGGCTAAAGAGATAGTCAACCGTTTTCGTCCAAGGATTGCACTGGGACAATGCGGAGACCGAATTTTAATATTAAGCAAAACGTATGCGCAGAACTTTAAAATTGTATGCAAATCCAATCGACGTCATTACTATGACATTTTATCTCGGGCGAATTTAAATTTGTTCGCTTTTACACTTGCATAGTTGCGCCGACGAAAGCGCGCGAACTTTGAACGACGCGGGAAAACTTTGCGAATTTTCTTTGCGAGATTTTTTTCCACTAAATTTGAAAAGGCAGTTAGAAAGTTTACGGTCGGGTGCCGGGCCAAGTTAATAAAAAGTTGGTCTTGAGCTTTTGCTGCAGCTGCTGATGCTCGAGGAGACGGGGATGGTGCAGCAAGAGTCAGACGATCTATCTCTGAAGGACAATTAGTTGGATAAACATTGTTAAGTAATACATTACCCTGCAATTTATTTTTGATCGCTTAAACAGTCATAATTGATATTAAGATTATTTTGTTTAAAAAATAATGATCCGACGGGTATCGCTTAGTGGTTTTATTAACATAACATACAAATGTAGAAAAAATGGTTATACGTGGTACCCTCCAAATTACATGCAAGCTTAGACCAAGAGAAGAGACAAAAAACAAATTTAAAAACATAGGAATCTAGTCCATGTATGCTTTGATAACTGCTGATATCCTTGATGTAGTTTTACAGTAAGGGACCGACAGAACCAAGCAGCAGTTCAGAAAGGTCCTCCCAAGAAATGGCAGAGACTCAAGTGATAACATATAACACGTCTCTTGTGTTAATGGGTGACGCACTCGCTTAGTGGCAAAACATTTGCTTAACATACATAGAAGGTCGTGGGTTTGATATCCGAGGGAGATTAAAATTTAAAAA
Source organism: Glossosoma conforme (assembly GCA_022606575.1). Classification (NCBI taxonomy): domain Eukaryota; kingdom Metazoa; phylum Arthropoda; class Insecta; order Trichoptera; family Glossosomatidae; genus Glossosoma; species Glossosoma conforme. The sequence goes on from JAGTXR010000048.1 coordinate 1,199,534, forward strand.
AATTATAAATCGATTTGTAAGCTTCATAAATACCTCTGATTGGTGTGAATTTGGTCTCTCATCTCTTCTTCTTCGTGTCAGCGACGTCAAATTATTTTTTCCCAATATCTGGCTACATCGATAGCTCGTGTGTTGCCCAGCATTAGGTCCTGAGATGTGCAACTTGTTAGGCATATGGAGCAGTATCGTAGGTGTGAGGCGGTTTGCAGGTCTCCACAGTCGCACAATAGTGTCTCTCCCTGCCGAAGCATTCCCCACCGCTTGAGGTTGTCCTTTGTTCTACCAACTCCGGTTCTTAATCTGTTTAGGGATTTCCAGGTCGGCCAGTCGAGGCTCTTACCAGTTGGGAGGCCTTCCTTTGGAGTAATGAAATCTTCTGGTGCGATTTGTTGCCAGAGTTGGAGTCTCTCGTTTTCAGGGCCGGATGTGAGAGGTTGTGTGGATTTCAGAAAGCTGCTTCGAGACTTCAATCTTGGTGTTGGGGGTATCTGATTATACAAGCAGTGGGACGGTTGGTTGATTGCCTTACGCATTTCTTCGGAGCATATGACTTTGCGTCTCTCATACTTCAGTTAGACTAAATAATGTGAAATAAAAAGAAGGTACTTTTAATTATTATTTTTTACAAATATACGAGTAAATAAACATTGCATTTTATTTAACAAGGAACTATTATTTCCACAAGCGTGTTGAATAATAAACTGTTTATTAAAATAAATCTTAAAAGTAAATTTTAATATAATCTTTATTTAAATATATTTGCTTCTCATAGAATGACTGGGTAGATACTTTTAAATATTAGATATTCGGTTTTATCAGTGGAGCCCATACAAATATTTTGCTTTCAAAACAAATCATTGAACTCTAATTTATGGATGTTTTCAAATTCAATATGTTCAGAATAAAACAATATTAAATACGTGCAAGAAATGTTAATCGATATCCTTTCAAAATCAGAATAAAATTGTATCAATTAATCGCGCGAATAAATTATTTATTCACCGTAAGTATAACATGTTGTTTTGTAGCATAACTTAACTGTTCTATCCAGAGCCATTGATGCCAAATGTGTATAAAAATAAAACAAAATGTTCCAGGAACCGATTTTTATTTAAAAATAAAAAGAACACGTTCCGCTAGACTTGTTCGTAAATGGCCCAAGTCATATTTTTTGTTCATAGTTCGAAACCGCAGGAAATGCACCATACCAACCGAAAGATCTGAGATCTGAACATAAATTACACAAACAACTAAAATACTCTATCAATATAAAATATTTTTAAAATAAAAAATATTGTGTACAAAGCATTTATCTTTGTGTGTTGTATGCTCGAGATTCAGACCTAGTCAATGTGGTTTTTGTTAGCAAGTTGTATGGGCGAACTGGTGTGTTCGTATTTACGATGAGTATGTTTACACGCATTTGAACAATATTATACGCGTATAAATTATCTTATTTATGCCTCTAATAAAATAACAGATTTATTTCGTAATTATGATGTCTGCCAAGTGGGTTCGAACAGCTTGGAAACCCAACAAAATTTTACTTTTTTATTTTTTTGGAGATGCATTTCACACATATCGAACCATGACCTAAGGAATCGGCATTGGTGGAAGAAAGGGTCTGTACAAAAAGTACCATCATTAAAAATAAGGTTTATTATTATTAAGTTTACACGTGACATTGCATAAATTTATTTTTCACAAAAAGGAGATGTAGGGCTTACATTTTTCCAAATGGAATTTTAATACAGTTTTGATCATATTTTTTATTACATTGGTCAGAATTTATATTAAATGTTCATAATAAATGACTCATATCGTATATATATTTTTTTACTTTGTTTTGACACGCCTAACAAAACCAAACCTAACAACAAAACAATAGTACGAGTATTAATTAATACCTTCATTTTTTTTTAAATCAGCAATACATTTTTATCGAGACGGTAAATATTTTTACTTCAACCAAAAATCATTTAATCTGTATTTAAATTCTGATTTTTTCCCATTTATTTGTTTTAAGATATGCAGAACTCTACCTTTCATTTAATTATTCGTGTATAATCTCACTTGGCGAATAAATATATTACTAAATATATTTTTAAATGTGATGTATTTATAAAAAAGTTAAAAGAAAAATAATTTAAAAAAATCTACATCTAGAATCCACGGATATATTTATGGTAAACAGTTATTTGTGTACTTGTATCATTAGTTATGGAAATCACTTTCGTCCTGTTTCTTCTTGAGTGTTTTCCGAAAAAAACTAGACAAGAAAAATAGCCTTCAATATATTTTGTACGAAACGAGTGAATATGTGTTTTATAGGCGTGGAATTTTTTTATGAATAAGGATCTGTTACTTAGAGGCATTGTAAAAGGAGTAACACATATACTGAAAGACTATTTTAAAGCCTTCCAGTTGCTTGACAAAGAATAATGTTAATTTGATTTATATGCGTGGTTTAGTGATACTTGCGTGTCGTCCTGTAGTAATACGTCGTTGTTATTAAAATCAGTTTTTTTTTCATTGCTGCACCAAGGTCTCAAAAAGTGAATGTTAAGGTCAAGACCAGTGCTGGCAGCGCCGGACCAAAACTGCTTTTTGCCGCGCTAATTATTGTGGCCAATATCTCAGAGCTACCAACCTTTTGACTTTAAAAAATAGCAAGTAAGAGGTCGCTTCCTAAAATTGCGTTATTTATGCGTACGATTCGCCATGATACAATAGTTTATGTAAGAAGTATATAGTACGCATATTCTACACAAAAACATTATGGCGAGTATGATGCCTTTATATGCACGTGCCACGTTTAGAGGGTGATAGTAAGTTTTTTTTTATGCAATCGCATCCAGGAGAGCACAGCTGGTCAAGACCAGTACACTGTATGACGCTCAGCCAGGGAGGCTGGACGTGGTTGTGTGTGCGTTGGGGAGATTGCAAGTGTATATTTATCTGTTTCTTGAAGAGATCCAGATTGTAGGAAGGAGAAACACAGACACTGGAAGAGCATTTCATAGCTTTTCAGTGGCATTAAGGAAGGAACTTTGGAAACTGCCAGTTCCTGGTCGACACACATTAACCGTGTATGGATGTTCGGCAAGTGTAAGACGAGTTTCTGGTTGTGGGTGGGTGCAGGAGGAATTAGTTCTTTAAGTTTTGAAGAGCAGCGACCATGGTAATAACAGTAGAAAAGACTAAGTGAACTAATCTTACGCCTGTGTACCATTGATTGCAGGTTAGACGTAAGAGTGTCATTGTTTATCAAACGAATTGCTCTTCTTTGAACTGAGTCAATTAAGTTTAGAAGGTATTTTGGGGCTCCAATCCAAAGGTGACTGCCGTATTCAAGGATAGGTCGGATTTGTCCTTTATAAAGAAGAAGAAGTTGTTTATCGTTGAAATACCGACATGATCTATACAATACACCTAGTATCGCTAATGTCCGATTGTGCAGTGATAATTTTGTTTGGGAAATTTAACAATATTGCTTAGTAATTAAACACACAGTCAATGAAACATAAGAAAACGCTTGAAAGAAATCATAGGAAAAGATGATAGTGTAAAGTTTGTTTAAATATATGGTTATTAACTAATATAAATATATAAATTGATTTCTTTAAGCTGCACACTTTTATAAATTATAGAATTCTAAAGTAACTTATTATGTGCATCATTTTCAGTATTCACCCTATAACTGTGATTTTTTTCTTCTGAAATGTGATTGGATTTACTAGTTTAGTTATGTAATCCATTTCTAATTACAACCCTTTCATTACGGCTCGGTTTAAATACAAATTATACTGTCAATAATAAAACTAGTATTTAAAGCATAAATGTACTTATCTGGTCTATTTTTATATATCACATTGGTTCTTGTATCCTTTAGCTATCAGATGATGCATAAAAAACTATTCTAATCATTATTATTTATTATATTAGTATTTGTATAGCGCTCTTTTATGACCGAATGATCATTCCAAAAGCGCTTCTTTGCCTCTCTGAGTAAAAAAGTGGGTCTTGAGTCTGCTTCTGAAGGATGCCTCCGCTTTGAGCTCTCTTATGCTTTCCGGTAGCGAGTTCCAGGCCATTGGTGCCACGTAGCTGAAAGCCCGATTGCCAAAGACCGTGCTAGGACTACTTCCCGTCAGCTGCAGGGTGCTTCTATTTGCTCTAGCTGATCTAAGTGTCTCTCCACATGCGCTTATTTCTGAAGGCTTGATAAGTTCTGTCAAATTCTAAGAAAGTATAAAAACGAAATATCACGTCAACCGATGTCAACGGTCGGGGAATCTTATGACGGCATATGCCGACAACCGATGCGAAAGGGTTGACAAGCTACATCTTAGAACTTTTACGAACATTTTTATATACGAGGCTCGTATTTTTTAATCATAGTTTATCTAGCTTTGTCGGCCGCCATGGTTCTCGCCTCATCCCATATGAGCTCTGCCTCCCGGTGCTCCACTGAGTAAATCATGATGGTATTTAGTGACAACCAGATGCTACCAGTTAGTAATCCGAATTTGTAATGATGATTATCTAAGCTTTTAGACACAAAAGTAATGAATATTTTAGCATATTGGAATTGTTAATTATTGTATCATTAATAAATTAAAGTTTTTTGTTTATTTTTGTTGCCTACCCCTGGTTCTTTGTGATGCCGAGCTGTGATTGGTTGGTAGAGAACCAACCGAGGCCCGGAACGAAAATATTCTACTCGTATATTCAAAAAGTGCATTCTGCTTGTTAATGCAACTGCAAAAAATGAGGTAATCTCTCTGTATAGACTGGGAATGACATGCACATTAGCGTATAAGGTGAACACAAATTATTATTAATAGTAAATACGAAAAATGCCACAATAATGCCATACATTTTCTTTTAAATTTTAAAACATTATTTTGTGGTTAATACTAATGCAAAGTAATTTGTAGCGCTTATGCTGAGCTGAAAAGGGTTGCGGAGGACTGAGAGGAATGGAGATCGAGATGCAAGATTCTGTTGCTGCAAACCAATCCACCGGATTGATACTACGAAGAAGACTAATGCAAAGCTAAAGATGTAAGAGCGATTATAACCTATGTACAAGACATGTATACTTCAATTATTTAATCATATTGTCCAAAGCATATATGTAATTTTAAAAATACTACGGTCGTTGGAAAGAATAAAGGAAAGAATATGACTTGCCAGATAGAGTGACCTGTGAGTGTGCATCTGGACTTTTGATCGTGATAGCTATCTTCTTAATAATCACCAAAAAAAAATTGTTACTAATTTTCACTATTAAGCAATCTATCGTTATATTAATTTATTGTAGCTTTCTCAATTTCCGGTTATTTATATTCACTGATTTTGTTAATTAATGTCAGTGAAAATTGTATTTAAAAAAATAGTCATCCTCACAATTAAAAAAAATGTAATATAAGACATTTTATTTTCGTAATTTTACCGTCATTATAAAATATAAAATTGATCGATCTAATTTTGTTCTTCAAATTCAATAAAATGTAATGAGAACGTTATCCCTTGATATTCCAACCAGTTCGAAGGACAGAGGATTATTTTATACTAGTATTGTTCATGACTGAGCATTATGATCTGAACAATGATTAAGTCTCATCCAATACCATGGGTGCTTTTGAAAATGAGTGTATTGTTTTTTAAATTCCTCCACACCGCAGAAGTAGTTCATTGACTCATTTAATCGCACAGATTCTGCTGCTAGTAAGTATGTACTCAATGCCGAATAATATTTAACAATAATTAGTCCAAAAATATGGCTGAGTGCAACATTGTTATTGCAAGAATAAAATGCAATATTCGTAGTAATGCACTAGACTTAAGTGCACTAACTACTAAGAGCACGATATCCGATTTGAATGTAACACATTGACAATAATCGTTGGTTGGTGTGGGTGCGATTAGTGCTCCCGGAGCGCTGCTAACCTTAAAATAGCGATCTGAATAGATGGCGATTTGATAAGGGGTAATTAAAGAGCGCATTACCCAACATTAGTTGGTGAGAAAGGTGATTGTAAACCTTTGGATCATGTACTACTAAACAAATATTATATTGTACATTTATTACACGTGACAGAGTGACAAAAGACTAGGAAGCTCTTTTTGCAGACCACCAAACATATCTCAAAGTGTGTTGAATATTCCATCTGCATCTCGATAAATTCGCATGCTCAGTCGCAAAGAGTTTGCTTGCTAGCTGTCGACAATGTCCTGCAGATCTGCACGTCTTCAGGATGACAGCATCATCAGGGTACTCCGTTTCGCAATATTTAGGGAGTAGTCCATAAGAAAAGTGAAGAAAATGGCCTCTATAGCGATGGTCAAAATAATTAAGAAAACACATTCACTGTCAACAACTTTCAGTTGGATCGTAGTTAGAAGGGTGATTGTTAAGGAACACCGCATGTCGCTGGTTTGATAAGGCCACTCATGTGCTTACGAATAAATGATATATTCTTCGCGAGTGTTGAGTTCATCATCCGATCTTCTTAAAAATACTGAGATTATTACCAACACCTAAAAATCAAGAGGTCGCAATCCTCAACACTGACATTTGACGAAGAAAAAGAATAGAAATAGCGCCATTTATCCTATTTACATTTTTACTAAGACTACTGCAGTGCGTAAGAGAAAACTATCACAATATATGACAGTAAAAGAGACTCGTATTTTAGATACGAAATTAGTAGTGGAATGAAGCCCAGTCATGATATATATTTTTGCGAATAAAAAAGCTACAATAATTTATAATAAATAAACTTGTGCGAATTTAATTGCGAATGTTGGTGACCGCTTCTATAGCAGATGAATCATAGACTTAGTAGCGGAACAGTAAAATTCGCCAAATTACGATAATAAGCGATGCCCGCAGCCGGTTTTGCATTTTTTTTTTAATTATTCTCAAATGAAAAATGGGCATTTACAACTTTGAAGAAACCTCGCTCCGCTCCTTGCCCCTGAGAGTATTTAGATAAAATTCAAATCAACCGCCATTACGCGAATCGGTCAAAAGGAATTTCGGCCGTTGATTTACTCGCCTCACTCCAATATGAGACTTGTATGTGGCTTTTGGCTGTTTTCCATTGCAAATAATGTACACACTTACATGAATGTGTAGTAATATACATTATTATGCGCATAAATAACTGCGTTTGTGTAAAATTATAGTCATTATCGCACCCAGAGTGTAAAATAGAAACATCTAAATTATTGAGATTTTAATGGGCAATTATTAAGTTTTACTGTATTGATGAAACAAAGATAAGAAACGATAAATTTATCAATATATTTATTGTACGTTAGACGTAGTTAACGGTTATTTTTCGTCACTTTCCCTGAAGAATACTAGGAATACTCTCCTATCTTGGGGAACATTGCAATATCTGCTTGTGGCTTTAAAGAAGGATTTGGGAAAGCTGTCTGTATTAAGCTCACAAACTTTAACTATAATGGGATGCTTGGAAATAATTTCAAACGTCTGATACATTTATGAATGTGACCAGAAATATAATCAATGAAGAATGTCAAATATTTTTTTTTTTAAAAGACTGAATGATTGTCTTCTACGGATTTTAGATCAGGCATTATAGTACTATTGTTTATTAGATGAACTACTATTTTTTTAATTGGGTCAACCGAATCCAAATTCAAATTCTTATCGAAGAAATTTATTAATATATTATTATATTAACTCCTATCCAAAAAAAGGTGTTGAAATCGAAAATACAGTAAGTTTTGGGTCTGTAGATATAAGTTAGGTGTCAGTGAAAAATTTGTACTTTAACTCTTTGAATTATTATTTTTTTAGCAAATTTATATTTGTGAAATAATATTATTTTACTTTAATATAATACACGTATTATATTAAATTATATATAACATTTAAAGCTAAAAATGTATTCAAAAAGAAAAACTATTACTAAGCTAAGAAATATGGACTCAGCGGAGTTCCAGGATGCAAAGTTGACATGGGATGAAAAGATGATTATGGTAAGAGCTTACAGAACTTACAGAACCATATGCTCCAGATACAGAACGAATGCGGTATAATGATTAGATCTTGCAAAAAAATATGATATGTTGTCGTTTGACCGCGTATGTCATTGTTATTGTCCTAATTAATATCAGGATAATAATAATAGTAAATAAATAATAGTACCCTACAAAGTCATCCAGTCGTCACATGTGTAGATTCAAAGATGAAATGCACTTTTTTGTTTGAAATGTGCTTACATAAAATGTGCTGGATGATTTGACTTGGGTCGACGGTATCTTTCACAACATCGCAAAATAAAATTGTCTGGAATTCGGTATTAAGTAAAGTTATTGAGATTATAAAACCGAGAAAGGGGCCTGAGAGCGATGACATTAAGCTGAAAATAAGGAAAATCGATTTTATAATAAACATTTTCCATGCAAACAAAATGCTAATCCTGCAACATTGTAAGAAGCATCACTTATTAGCATTAACCTCATATTCAATAGATAATGAAACGTTGATGGACTTTTCGGTCTCTGAGTTTACAACCCTTTGATAACATTATAACACAGGCTTAAAGGAACATACTATTTATCAATACATGTGAGCAAATTTTTGACATTTTAAGGCGTTTTTTGCATAAAACATACTGCAATGTATTAATACTTTTAATATATTAGTTAATATTCATAAAATATGTACTGCATTACATTTTAATAATTTTCAGCTTAGTATGATTATTATATTATTTATGTATTATCCCCATCACAAATAAACAACATGTTTTAAATGAAATAATGTATTTAATATATATGCAGTTCTAGTGTTGGGGTTTAAAAAATTACGTAAAATAAAAAAATGATGCTGAAATAATATAAAAAAAAAACTTTCATTTTTATTAATTTCTTATCAAACCTTTTCCCTAATTACACTATAGAGTCATCATGAAATATCGCCACGAGCCTGTCACCTGCAAGGACCTCTACCTCATTATGGAAAGCTCAGTATTCCGAAGATCTGTAGGATACATTCCTTCGTTAACTGTATTTATTACATCTAAGGTGTATTGAATTGTATACTTGTAACTGAAAATCAATGTTTTTTTTTTACAATCGAAGTTTATAGTAAACACTAAATATTTGCAATTTTTCTTATCAATTAATTGGAGAAAATAAACGGCGGACGCGGGGATTTGAACCACCAACCTCGTACAGTATTGTTCGGATATTTTGCCTAACACTAGGACCACGTTTGCCATTGAATATTTGGATAAATTTTCAGTGGCTTATAATGTATTCTTAATTCAAAAATTTAAATGGATTTATCGTTGGTTTATGAAGTCAAAAAACAAAGTGATTCGGTAAGCTCGCGTCCAAATGATGACTTCAAAAGATAAAGACACGATTGATGTCAGTAGTAATTAAAAGAAACAATTAAGAATGGCCGAATGTATTATCCATTACTCAAATTATCAAAATGTGATTATTTACAGTATTATTTTCGGAATGGGCGGCCATAAATTTTATCTAGCAGAAAAAAACGGACCGCTGTCGGAATTATTCAAATTTTTATTTTAATGCTAGAAGAATAAATTTTTGAGTGGCATTTATTGGTGTCATTTTATTACTGCAGTGATAAATATTTTTTAATAGAAATAAAAATATTTTATTGCTGGGCATGACAATGTTGCTATTGTAATGCAAAAGTTGTTTAATTTGTAATCATAAATTCATTTTAAGTGAATATTAAAAAATAAATAAATAATGCTATGAATTATTTGAAATAATATAGAATTAGTTGTAAACAGCACTCACATTGATATCTGATGTAAAACTACTGCACATAAATTATGTCAGCCCTTCTATAGCGTTGAAATAGTGAATGCGCTATAGAAAAACACGCTATAAAAAATATTCTTCCCGCCTTTTCCATTTTATATCTGTAACAAATAGTCACCACAAATTTCCGTCACTTTCTATAGAAGTTTACGCTGTAAGAAGGTTGACTGTAATTTATTTTGACATAAAAATCATGAAATGTTCAATTGCAACTGACAAAACTGAGTGGTGATAATATGTGGTGATCATATGTTCCAGATATATATTTTTTTCATATTTATTAAATAATAAATTCATAATAAACAATAATTTAATAAATATAAATAATTAGCCATAATAAATAAATTACAATGACATTTTGAAGCCAGATACATATATAATATATGGGAAGATAAAAATAATAGTACATATTAATATACGAGTATATGACTATATTGAATGTCATTTTAAATATTAAATTAAAGTATTTTATACTTTGTTTTTATATGGATGACGGAGGGTCACTATCAAAAGTAAATCATAGTATTGTCTACATAATAGACATTTTATGTAATTCAATTTCATACATTTAAGACCATATTTATATGAACATCGCTTTTAAATTGAATGAAATTATTTTTTTGTAGAACTCGCATTTATTTCTCAATTTGAAATTTTTTTATGGAGAACAACCTGTCATCATTCATAGGTAATAAATCAGTGGCAATATTAGCACCCACAGTTTATGGTTCCGTCACCAGGTAGCAGCAGCAGGTAACCCGCAATGGATTGCAGTGATTTGTTTATTGGCTGTTACTTCGGAGCCCAGGAGCCACCGCAAGTATCATTAGACTTCTCCGTGCAGAAAACGAACGATCTCCTCATCATCAGAAGTGGAGACAATAGTCTCAGCTTTACGATAAAACCCATTATTAAGTACCGTAATTCTATTTTTGGCATTATCATTATAAACTATGCCAGCTGAATCTATTAATTTACGATTATATTAAATTATAATCAGTTTAATTTCACTTTATATTTAAGACTACGCGTTTCGCATCCTCACGAGGCATTATCAACAGTTGTTGATAAAAGTTTTATTTCAAATTAAAATTATATATAATAATGCAGTTACATCAATAATTGATTGTCAGTTGATAAACTCAACACTATTAAAATATATTTAAAAATTAACCTAGTGATTAACGTTCATTAACTAAAGAAGCTTTTCTTATAAATAGAGGTATCTTAATACTCAAAAAGCTGCAATATAGAGTAGTATATATTTTTAGTAAATATTTCAAAAATACTTGATAAAGAAAAAACTAAATAGATTTGCATGTTTCACACAAGGCATGTTTTTTGATGCTTCCATTTTCAGGGATGTAATCAATAGTATTTGTTGGTTTATTTTAATCCATGAATTAATTTAATTTGCTACCAACATGAAGCATATTTAAATGCCTTATTTTAACTATATGTTAGTTGAACTATCTAAGAATGCTCGTCATTAAAAAAATCACAAATTATATATTAATGTTGTCGATAGTTCTTTAAGCTTTATGCTCTTCTATGGAAATCATTCTGTTTTATAAGAAATACTTATGAATTACATGATAAATAAATTCAATATTATTTTTCTATAGTTTTTACGGTTACAGTAGAGATTTAAAAAAATCATCTCATTTAAATTGTTACAACATTGTACATTATTTGTGATCGCTCTTTGATCCATCGGTCTGCCCGGCAGTGCCAAGTCATGCGCGACAATTCGTCGCCATTTTCAAGGTCTACGTGAATTTAGGATTGTCGCAATCGCGGTGCACATTTTTTATCAAACGCCTAATTGCATCGCCCAGGTAAATAAGGTGAAAAAAATCGACCAGCCACCGGAACGGCGGAATCGCGAATTCATCGGCGAAAGAACACTCACGTTCACGATACAGCTATACCCGCCGATAGCTTGGGAACTAATCATTTGAATCGGGGCATGTTTCAGTAAGATTTAATCTCATTTTTTATGTAATCACATTCAGGAGAGCACGCTGGTCGAGACCAGTGCACTCTATGACGTTCAGCCAGGGAGGCTGGACTGTATTTTGGAAACATATGTTGTGTTCGTGTTTGTGTGTGGGTTGGGAAGAATGCAAGGGTATATTTATCTGTTTCTTGAATATAAATCAGGTTGTAGGAAGGAGGAAATACAGACGCTGGAAGACCATTCCAAAGCTTACCGGTGGCATGAAGGAAGCTATTTTGGAAACTGATAGTTCTTGGTCGACACACATTAACTGTTTATGGATGTTTGGCAAGGGTAAGACGAGTTTGTCGGTTGTGGATGTATGCAGGAGGAATTAGTTCTTAAAGTTTCGAATAGCAGCGACCATGGTTATAACGGTAGAAAGGACTAGGTGAAGCAATCTATTTATTGTTTATGTTCCATTGATTGCAAGTTAGACGTAAGATAATTATTGTTAATTAAACAAAATGCTCTTCTTTGAAATGAGTTACATTTTCGAACCGAGGCATTTAACAGTGAGTTTTCATTCCATTTGTGAATGAATCAAGGCATGTTTCAGTAAGCTTGGATCCCATCTATATCATTAAGCCAAAAGCCAAAGCAGCCATTTAATAAAAGGTTTTAAAAACATGTGTTTGCACAGAATACTGTGAAAGCTATAACTTAATTTTTTGAGGAATGGCTATGTGAACGAACCCATTTACTTGTCTTCCATCGGTAATGTTCAACATGTTTTTTAAACATTGCAAGAGAGCATAAACTACAGCTACCTTTCTTTCACGTTTTCAGGCCTTCAATGTTTTGAAATATCGTCAGTGACTATTAATAGAATTAACTTGTTTAGCTCCGAAAAACAGAACTGACATTGTAAGAGGCGAGGAGTATAACGATTAACTGAGTTTTGTGGTGGCTGTTTGTGACAATCATATGCTTTACTTAAGGATCAGATATGCATTGATGAAAACATCGTAAGTATCGTTAATATTTATGTGTTTTTAAACGTCTGACGCCCAATACATGTAAATTTAAGTCAAGTGCCCCATACCATAGGAATACAAACTAATTGTTCATTTATAATACAGCTCATATGTCAAAATAGAGTGCTGAGAATATAAATAATAGCACAAGTGTCGAGTTTATCATTGAAAAGAAAAACGTTAAAACGACGTTGTCCCGAGAGGTAAACGATATCTGTTTTCTGAAGAGGTCTAGCCAGCATTCTATTCACAGCTCATAAACCTTTCCGGTGGAAGCTGCACCTAATGTAGTAGAAGTCACTTGGTATTGCATGCATAGGTAAATATAATGTGACATGCGGTACAAATATTTAAACATAGATGTATTGTATTGTTGTGGTGCTGAATCTATTTAATAAAATCATCTAACATAATCGGTGTTAAGCAGATTATTTATTGTAATATGAATTTAGGTTTGATTTATTATGACTCAATAATACAAAATTATTGTCTCAATGATTCATTTGAAACTTTTTTACAAGTACAATTAGATATAATTAATATTAGATACATACTCGTATATTTCATAAAGATGCTAGTAGTAATATATTACCTTATAACGATCTTAAATATAGTTATCATTATTATTTAATTATGTTGATTTAACGAGTATTCTTTAGATGCAAAAAATATAAAAATACATTAAAAATAATATATATATTTGGAAATATAAACTAAAGCATACTTTTCTTCAAACCTCGGCTTTCATCGTTCTGGAAAACCGACAAGAACTACACACGGAATGTACTCGCCCGAGCTTCGGGAAGCAGAGCTGACATGGAATGAGGCGGGGACCATGGCGGCTGATAGAGCTTTATGACGGCAGTTCGCAGCATTCAGTTGGGGGAGCATGTATATATGATGATAATATTATGGAACATTTTTCTTAATAGGATAAAAAATTAATATATATTTTCGTATATTTTCAATAAAAAGTGCTCATTTCTACTCTAGGAGGAAACAAATTAAGAACAAAAATAAACAAAGACATTTTTTACGATTAAAATTAAGTAAATTTTCTTCATCAAATAAACGGTTAAGGTGCAAAAGATTCGCTAAAAAACGTTTAAAAAAATTAAAAAAACAACTCTTGAAATCGCTATGAGTTGACATTTACAAAAAGTAGACAGCTAATATGTCTTGATAATTCTTAAAAAATATTGTATGTACGTAATACTTGTAAACACAAGTAAATGTGCAGTTAATACACTCTTACATTTACTTAACATATGACACAGTGAGCGTAAAAGTACGAGCATTTTAATTTAACCGCCTCACGTTCTGTGAATGCAAAGAGCGCATTACCGCGTAAGTGCATCATTAGACACATTAAAGGGACTTGATGCAGTCATCAAAGTTGCATTGGTGAACGATATTGCAACGATCAAGCGCGTAGGTGCGTATTAAAGGGAAGCTAATACATGTTTAATGACACTTAAATAGCCGTAAACAGTGAATGGTCTCCATGGCACTACAACAAATGATGCAACGAACGCTTTCCCATTGCCATAAGGCTGAGAAAAATATAAAAAGAAGTCTTAAAAAAACCATCGAATTCACTTCAAAATAATTATTCGAAATGTGGCACTTTTTTATTAGCATGCACGTATTATTTTTAATATGCATTTTATGCATTAAAACGTTTTTTTTTCATCTCGTTACATTCCCAAATCTGGAACATATGGTGGTTTCAGTCAGTTATCCATGCTTTGTCCCTAGATATCTCTGCGCCCAAAGGTCTACCTAAGAAGATATTTGGTTTAGTATTGTTGGCATGTTTTAGATGATTTGTTAATCGGAATTTTTAAAGAGAACAGATGATTAGTTTGACGATCACGACACTTGGATTATTTGGTATCAAGTGGCACCGCAACCTTACAAATTGTCATTGAAATTTGAAACCCTTCTGCGACCACATAATTCACGATAGAAAATATTCATTGTATTGAATTGTGCACTGAGAATTAAATAAGTTAACACGCTTGCTTACTTTACCAACTTACTTTACTTTAACGTGGATTCGATTATCGGCAAATAATGAATTGAAAAATATTTCTTACACAATATTCGCAAATTAGAGATGAATATAGCAAAACGAAAAATGTAAAAAAACATAGTAATACTACTAACGCCTTTTTTTTTATGAAAACCACCCAGATGAAAAGTAACCGCTGAATTACGTTTAAAATATAGTTATATATAATAATTTTAGTGTACATAATATATATACCATAAAGAACAAAATACAGTAAGATGATTTGCAAACGATTTGTAAACCAATGAAGAATGTAGCTAACATTCTTCATTGGTTTAGTTTGAATAAAATTGCATCAAGTTGGCCTCAAAGAAGTGTTGTCTTTAAACAACGTCAGATTGAAGGCGCACAAAGTGCAACTGCGATTCAAACATGATTTAGCAATAATAGTAATATAATAGGCACTTGCCTATGTATTGCATTATATTGTATTTAGATAGCAGTGCAGCAAGCAGTGGCCATGAACTTTCTTCAAATCGATTATTTGCAAACCCGGCCATTTGTATGCCTCGGATACGGAACTCCTTTTTGATTAAGTGCTGATTTAGTTCAATGGTGTGGATCACTAGACCAATAATGACTTAAGAAACAGTGTACTAAAATAATTTAATATTAATTTCTATTCTGACTTGTACATACAGTTGTGAATTATTAATCGGTTTTATATGACATACATTGTCAATTACAAAATTAATGTGTATTTTAAGAGAAAAATAAATTTAATGATCGGAACTGTACAAATGCTTAAAAATATTCTAAATATTCTCCCCTTGAATCAATACATTTGCTGAGGCGTTTCTGATACGCCTGAAAATTAACCTCAAAGTCACCGACAGGACTGTCTCTCAGAAATGATGTAACATGTATACAAGTCACACGAAGTCAAGTCCGGTTATAAGAGGGATGAAGCGTAACTGGAGTGTTGCTAGGTTGTAAACAAATGTTAACAAACTAACATAATAATAATTCACTTTCGTGGACGATGTAAAAATGCTGGTTGTATTCTAATGACAACGAAGGATGCAGCGCTTAGCTATCCATTAAAAAAGAAAGCGTTTTAGATGCTAAAGATAATTTTCGTTTTTTCACTGTCAGCCATTTCTTCCAGACTATGTTTACATAAAATAACTAACGTTGGGTAAGAAAGTTATATTAAAAATGATAATAAAAGAAAACAAGTTTCGTTTTTGTATTTGTTGTTAACGTGTAAATAGTAAAATAGTACTCGCTAAAACGAATTCGCTCAGGAATTGGGTCTGATTTTATACAATTGGTATTATTACAATATGGATTTACCATATTTAATTTTTTATCCATATATGACTAAGATATCAATGTTCACTCACCTGAAGACCTAATGGCGCTGGATGCCGCATAGCAGATAATTATGGATGATGCTCCCGTTATGTAGTCTCCGCTGTGTCTTGCTGACACTCGCGGAAAACAGTGGCGGGTTCAGTGGATGTAAAGATGAGTTGAAAATTTTATTAACGTTCTTAATATTTGATTTAGTTACGCATTTACAATACAACCATATCAAATAATGACACTATATCAACTGATGCAAGATCGCTCGAGTGCATCAGCCTACTAAATAATATTGTCACATGCAATTCGAAGGCAGACAAGATTTTCATAAATTTAAGAATAAAAAGTATTTAAAGATATAAAATATATACTTAAGAGGCACATAGTCAAACAAAAATAATTAAGTTTATGATTAATATACATAACCCATGAATACTGGACAATCTTACTAATCACTTAAATTAAATATAGCTATAGGATGATAATATTACACATCATTTTTATTTTTAAATTGTGCAATACTATAGTATACAAGGTAAATTAATTTTGCAGTATGCATCGCAATGAACTCCATGATTGAACACATAAAAGGTCACTTTAACCATGATAAATGTAATATTTCTCGGTAATTTTTGTTGCAAGTGTTAAAAAAGTGCGAAGGACCGTGTGAAATTCACGCATAGAAAATCATTCACGACCACTTTTTGTCGTTTTTTTTCTACGAAGAGTAAAACAAAAAAAAGCCCGTCAGTCCCATTTCTTACCCTTTATCGGCACAAAAAAACAACACATTTATTTAATTGGCCCATTATTTCCCTACGAAATAGTCCATTAGTGTGGCAGGTAGATATTAGATAACCCCATTACTCAAAATCAAAAAACTACACAAATTTGCCACAAAAAAACATTAGTCCTTTCTACCCCTTTTCTTGACAGATGGTGAAGAAGTTCTGAAGAGGGTGTCTAGAAATATTGTAGAAATAAAACAATTCAAGAAAAGATGAGGAAATAAGTAGCCGGATTTTTTTATAGGGCAAGTCGTTTTTGCCTTCTGCTAAATTATAGGTTGCCTTGAGTTGGAACAGATGAACTCGACACCTTTATTGTTAGATTTGTTCCAACCTGCTGTGCAGTTTATTTTTTGTGTAACTTCATACAATAGTACACCACTAGACGGCGATGATGATATGTGGTAAATTTATTATGACATTCGCCGTTTAAGAATAAGTTATTAGACAGCAAATTATTATTGACAAATTATGTACAAAATACAATAAAGCGTTTTTTAACAGATTAGCTGTGAATAAACTCATTAATGGTATCCATCTATATTACCTATTTTATAAGATCGACTGAAGGATTGATCATTTTAATTATGAAGGCTAGTTTTACAATTTTCATTAGATTTTAAACTGACTTAACATCGTAGCAAGATTTAACTAATACCAAATACCTATACAAGAGTAACATCCTATCATACAATATATTGTTAATATTTTTTGCTGTATCGAGTAAATATGTATTTCTATTATTCCCAATCTCACTGCAGTAATGGTAAACTTTAAACCTGCTGTCAATTAATAACATCGTACACTGTATACATAATTGATTGTTTTTTTTTTAAATAAATACAAATGAATATGAGCGTGCTATGGAGATACATTTTAAAAGTGTCTCTAAAAGATAGAATCAGAAACACGGAAATACGCAGAAGAACTCAAGTAAGTGGATAAATAAAAAAAATAAAAACACTTCAACCTGGCAATTTTATGGACATATCTGTCGAAGAGACGACGGTCTATGGGGAAGAAAAGTATTGGAATGGCACCCAAGAACTGGCAAACGAAGCATTGGCCGAACCCCTACAAGATAAACTGACGATAAAAGAAGAATAGCGGGAGTGACCTGGATGCGGAAGGCGGAGGATCGAAAAGGATGGAGACTCATGCGGGAGGCCTACGTTCAACAGTGGACGGACACAGGCTGATGATGATACAAATGAATAAGTTCGCCCTCAGATTTTAACTTTGTTTCCTTGCATGAAAGTAGGAGATTTTGATCTTGTGACTTTATTCCTGACATCCTTTACACTTTGAGGATAAAGGTGACGATTTAATGACTCCTGGGGTTGATGCATTTATGACGATTTGTAAGGCTGACTGATTGCATCGTTATCATTGCTAGGCTGATGACAGTTTTTGTAAAGCATTAAGGCAGATGCGAAGTATGTGAATATTATGAAGAGCAATTATTTCTAATCTCTTATTCTTCGTGTATTGTTATATTTACTCGTATGTAAGATAGTAGAGATATTCATCGCCATCTAATAATAAATAAAATAAAATAAGGACTTTCTACATTTTTATAAACATGAACATCAAATTGGTATTGTATCTTTTGGGTTTAGCCGTGTGTGGAAAATTCTCTATTACCAATATTTCGACCGCCATTGCAGGGGTCATCTTCAGGGTTGACGACTTTGTGAACACTGAAGTCGTCAGCCCTGAAGATGACCCCTGCAATCGCGGTCGAAATATTGGGACTGGAGAATTCGCCACACACGGCTAAACCCAAAAAGCACAATACCAAACCTAGCCGTAAAAACCTATAAAGTTATTTAAATGAATCACATTATCTCAATCTAATTATGTATTTAATATTTGAAATGGATCTAAGAGTGAATATTAAAAGGACAAATATATTGAAATTTCTTTTAATATATTATAGTAAATTGCGCGGAGTATTTAACTATTTTTATTTTGATGATATACGTGTGACAAACTCGTTTTTCACTTGTCGAACATCCATACTCTGTTAATGTGTGTCGACCAAGAACTAGCAGTTTCCAAAGTTCCATCCTAAATGCCACCAGTAAGCTTTGGAATGCTCTTCCAGCGTCTGTTATCTCCTTCCAACAATCTGGATATATTCAAGAAACAGATAAATATACACTTGCAATCTCCCCAACCCACACAGAAACACAAACACAACACACGTTTCCTGCAAGCAGCGTCTAGCTTTCCTGACTGAGCGTCATATAGCGTTTCGAGCGGTTGTGCTCTCCTGAATGTGTTTACATAAAAAAAGTGTAGCAATTTTTTTTAATACGGAACGGATATGTAAAAAATAGTATCTGCCAATGATACGTATTATCAACTTGTTTTGTAATTATTTTGATGGATGCACGTAAAGTTGATAATGAGTAAAATCCCGTCTTGCGTTAAGATTTCCGCTGACCATTAAATTTATCATAACACATTGTTTCCTTCTTTGTTGCGAGACTTTATGCAGTTTGTGTGCCAAAGATTAATGCGAATAATTTATTAGACCGGGATTCATGATAAAGTACTAAGTGAGCAGGTACATTGTGTCTGAGATCGCGCACCGGATATGCGCGCCGTAATGGACGTGCGTACACCGGATATGCGCAGACCGAGGTGCGCAGATTGGAGAGATTCTTTTGTCTGAGCCAGCTAAACGCTCCGAGCCACTTTATAAAAGTATTATATAATAATCAAGCATTATTACCGTGTGCACTGATTATTTATTTTGTGTACATAAACATTGAGTAAATAATAGAGTAGATTAATCAATTAAACAGTAGATATTTAAAGCCACATGAGATATTTTTAAGGAAGTACACAATGCATTATTATAAAATAAAAAGACCACAAATAAAACATTCCATGAAAGTAAATAAAAGAAATACTTCGATTGTTTTAATACGGTATGCAAGCGGTTCTGGAAACGTTAATAAAAATTCAATTGTAATTTTTTTTCTTTTAGAATATATTTAAGTATTCTTTAATTTATAACGAACAAGTAAAAACACAAGCAAATGACTGGTTGTGTAATTTCCGTGTAAGATCAACTAAAAATTATTTTCATTTAGTTCATAGCTTAGACAAGACCGGGGGGTACACTAAATAAATAGATTGTTCGTAAAAATAACCTTGTGAATAAATAAATTTTGATTGAATCTCGATACGAATGTATCAATAATATGAATACGTCAAAAAATCGTTAGGTGGAAGAATCTTGGTTGATCGCGCTGTGTATATAATACAACTAAGGTGCATAGTTCACGGTCCAAATCCCAAAGTCTGTCGTTTCTTTTTCTCCGAAATTAACGAGAAAAGTCATAAACTATAATATTTGATGTAGATTTGTATGTGTGTATCAATTTGATGTATTTTTGTATCCAAACGCTTGATGCACAATATACGTTACATAAACTTGCACGTCAATAAATAATATTTAATGCAACGAGCAGCAAAATGGAATTGTTTCAATCGCTGGTCCATTATACACCGGCCGCGACATCCTGCTCAAAGAAATGTTTAATGAATCAAAGAGAGTCCTTGCCGCGGACTCGGGCGAACTAAAGGACACAGGTATCCTCCAAGAAACCGGTCCGGAACCTTTTTTGTATTATTTTCTACATCGGCAACAAAAAGGACACCACCGAAAAACGACCATCAAGACGCGAGGTTTTTTTATACGAAATGCACCGTATCGCCACGCGCATTAAGGTCACTTGTCGCTTGTTTTTTTGGAGTGGTTTTTGCTTCTCTTTGAAGTTCCACGTCACTCTGGGTCTGATCCTCTCAAATGAGGCAGTTTTTTCGGTCCTTCTTCATCGATTATCTCTCTCCCTCCTCTCGGTCAAGGATCATTATATTATTATCCGGTCTGCATCTCGGAGATGAGTGCAGTGCCTATGCACTTCTTGGTACTTCACTTGTTGAACCATGGGATCGCGGCGGGACTTGAATTCCGCATCGCGAGCATAAATTTAATATTTTTTGAGAGTCTGTCGCTTAAAAAATACAAAAAAACTAGAGATGGGAAATACTTCACTTTAATATAATAAATAATGGAATATTTTTAAATGCTTATAGATCTAAAATTAAAATAAACATATTACTATATTGAGATATTTGATTTAGGCTCAAGATTATTCACACGCAGGCCCCATTTTGGTGACACTATTAAATTTTTTTTTTTTATTTTTTAATTTATAGTATTTTTGAAATTATAAAAATGGGGCAATCGAAAAAAAACGCCTTCACTTTGAGATTTAAAAAAATATTAAACGACTAAGATATTTTTGAAATGTATATTGTCGGATAAGTAACTTACTTTTGAGAAATGGGAGCAAGATTTCATGTAAACTGTTCAAATTCATATATCATGTATAGTATATTCTAACTGTTCTAATTACTAAATTACTGAAGAAGAATCAGGATACATGAAACCATGGTCGTCTTTATCTAATAGAAAGTTGCTCAAAGTTGTTAATTTTAGAACAAGAAATATATATAATCACACTTTAACCTTCTTTAATGCTTCTAGAAAAATTATATAACATGTATATGTGTACTTGATCCCGGATATAAGGTACTACTCGTGTTTTAAAATTTTGAATTTAATTTATTATAATATCAATATTATATATTTTAAAGGTCAAACGCTTCATAATGTTTATTATAGCGAGGATACACTGCAGTTCACCTTTTCAAGGACTATTGCATCACAGAAATCCACTTCCAACAACATCGTCAGAAAATTCTAGAACCATAAATTGTTTATTGAGATGTTTATCACCCGATACAAATAATGAAGCCATTGTGCCGGCATTATCAATAGATCTATCACGACTATTATAAGATCACAGTTTTTTTTTTGACTTTATTTTTTAACAACAATTTTCGGTCTGGACCAAGTTGATTTTATTTTCAGAAACCGAGTCGTAAATCACCCTTTTGATGTCTCATTATAAATGACCTGAAACTAGTGTACAAAGTCATGTAGACATATAAAGAAACATATTGTACTAAATATAGAACCTTAAATTCACCGCCTCTAATACTTCAAATATTTCATTATAACCAAGAGAACGATCAGCAAGAAGATGTGTGAATCAAATAATAAAATAATGAGTATTTAAATGAAAAATATTTTATAATATAATATTAATTAAATATACAGTTATTCTGAAAAACGGCACATTTCGTTTATGGCTAACAACCATTATCGTGTGCAGATTCTCACTCTTATAATTTAAAAAATCAATGAAAATTATTGTGTTTCTCTCTTTCAGAACACTATAAATTAAAACGATTGTTTAAAAATATTTTGAATCGAGTTGAACTGGATCGATGATTAAAAATTAAAATATTTTTATGTTTTTAACATGAAATAAAAATGGTTATATAACACAAAAAATAAGCTCTCTATTTTTAAGGATTACATTATGTTATCTTAATTATTTTCAGTGAAAGTGTTGAGGATTGAAGCGATATAAAAAAAAACATATTTTTATATATGACTCGGTGTAGGTGACTCGTATTAAAAAATCAGGTTTTTTGTTCATCGAGCTTCTAGATTATAAATCAATTTTATTTAACACGTCGTGAATAGTGATCTTAGGCGATATATCGACTTTGATTATAGTGTGGAGTTAAATTCAATATAATATTTTTTAGGTTTATTTAATGTGTATTAAAAGATGGGGTATTTAAAAAGCCACACCTAACATATATGATTTTTAAAGTAAGTAGGAATACAATATACATATATTAAGAATAAAGGTTTTCCATACCTGTTCTAAATTTGTGCAATCGACCACCAAAAACTGATATCTGATACCTCTTTCAGCTACTAAAACTGCATATCCCAAAGTTCAATAAAATAAATTCAGTTATTTACATATTTTAACATTCACTTTCAGATCCCTTTTAATATATAATACGAGTAGATAAGGATTTCATACCTTATTTTTAATATGGATCACAAAGAGCATTGTTTCACGTAATGAAAGACTGCAGTTTCGCGATTTATGAATGCTTTATCAGTTTCAACGTGTACAAACGTACTGACGTGTAAATTAATATTTACTAAAAAGAAAGTGTTTCACTAGAAACACGTCTATGTTTCAAGAATTGGACGTCAGATGTAAGTAAACTGACCCGCAAGAAGGAAAATAATATTTATAAAGTGAAGCAATCTAACGTCTGTGTTCCAAGGATTGGATATTAGACGTTTGTGAGCTGACCCTCAAGTTCGCGAAGAATGTGGAGTCGAGGGTGAGTCGGGACGTTCCCGCCCTCTGGTAACAAACGGTGAATCCAATGAACCCTGTCTGGCGGCCGGATGATTAATGTTGGCTGGCGTCCGTCTGAGGCGCTGGTCCTCCTGCAGCGGGAGGCTGGAGCTGGATGTGCAGCGGTGATGGATGACGCGCGTGTCGCGGGCCGTGGGAGACGCAGACGATGGAAGCGATCTGCACGTCCACGGGCGAGAAACTTCCTTGTGGTCACAACGCTAATGTAAAACTTGGTGCCTAATCGGTTATGCTTATGGCAACCCCTTCTATACGTCCATTTTTGTACAAGCTTAAGGCAAGTACTTATTTTTGTATTCTTTATGTACTTATTTTAATATCTACGTATTTTTTTCCTAGAGAGAGAAATCCTTTTAGACGTTTGTTTGCTTATTAAATACACAAGTATCTATTAATTTAATATATTTCTGGTTTAAAATACAAGATCTTATATTTTGCGTAGGAAAACTGTAGTACTTTTAAACAGTAATAGTTTATTTTTGTAACAAAGTTAATAATTATGGAATGTCAATTTTCTATGAACCAAAAACATAATGCTTTATACAGATAATATATTTTATAATATGTTATATTGGCAAAATTAACCCTATAATGGGCAAATGCCTAATGATAACTTGATTAAATATATTAACCAGTCGCATTGAAGACCAAATTTCCAATACTCAATATCGGTTTTTCCTCAGTTATATAGTGTTTTATTTTTCTTCTGAAACCAAACTAGATAATTTTTACATACCTATATACGATTATTATTAGTTTAAGCCAAGCTAATTATGTTGACATATAAATATGTTCAAATTTAGTAATGCTGTACGAGTAGATAATTTTTTAATGGAATTCTACAGTTAAAAAGTTGTAAATTAAAGAAGGATTTTAGATAAAAAAAAAAAAATTCTGACGACTTGTTTCGGATTTGGTTGAGTAGGTATTCTCTTCACATTGATGTTTATTATTATTATCAAGAAAGTACATGTATCAAAAATTGAGCTTTGAAGTGGTCAGAAATTGATATATTTGTAGTATTATAGTAGTAAAATAAGAGCTTAATAGTAACACGAGGGTGATCCGTAAAATAAGTTTCTCATGGCGGCTCAGTCCTGAAAAGCGCTATCACGGTGGATCCCGCGATTTTGTATGAGTACCTTAGTTCCCCAACTCCAAATCCTTTCCCTAGCGAGCTGCCTGCGGAGCTCAGCCTTGGCTTGGCAGCCGTACGTGATGGATCTCCTCCTCGCTTCGCCAATAATAGTAACTAAAAATTTAGTACTCTTATTATCACTACAATAGAATAAATTTCTTCAAAAGTTAAAAGAGTCTAGTACTTAATGTTTAAAAAAAACACAAAATATATTACTTATAATAAGAACTAAAATACATCTTATATGTATTTAAATGTATTTAAATACAGTACGCTTATATGTATTTAAATTTTGTATGCGAAAGAGGATTTATACGATATCATTAATTGCATAATTTATTTCAGACATATTTTGGAGGAGCTATTCCCAAGTGTGGAAATACTAGTATTTACATTTGAAAATGTTTTCTCGAAGTAGCCGAAATATAATTTTAGAATTTGTACAAACAACACTCTTTCATTTAAATTTTATATTATTTACAACACTTAAATTTCCGAATTGCAACAAAAAATATGAATTGAAAAAATTTAACAAAAGATGGATTTCAGTTCAACAGTTTGAACCATTATTCTATAAAAAGACATGGAATGGGAACTGTTTAGGGTGAGTGTTACGTAATAGACAAAAAATCCTGTCCCGTATTTTTCTGAGCGAATTTGATGTATGACGGAAGAGTCACAGGGCATGAGAGTTTATCCCAAACATGTATGTAAACATAACACGCGTACTTAAGACCAAGAATGTCGTAAATCATTAGTGTGGATGTAATTAATGGCTTAAGTAAGGATAGTTCATGGCCTCAATAAAAAAATGTGCCTGTAAAAGAGATAATAACACATTTTGTGCATTTTTGTAGTAGAATAATGAGAAATTGCATTTTTTTCTTCCATATCTAGAATGTACGGTCACCACGAATAGCCGCCGCTCAACTCTGTCGGTTGCCACTGTCCATGCCTCATCTCTAGATATCTCTGCACCCGAAAGTCTGCCTGAGAACTAATATGGTACACGACACCTAGGCAGAAGCCCGAGGACTTGAAGAGACTGCGGCTAAAACCATACTTTGGGTGATTAGCCCTACGCTCCCGAAGTCAAGACAAGTTGAAACATCAAGGGGCGGTTAAAAAAACAACGACACACATTAAACAACACTCAGTAACTTTTAAAAGTTTAATTTTGCATCTAATGTTGCTTTAATGTTCTTCGTTGATTTAACGAAATCTGCGTTTACAATGTGTTATTATCGTTTGATCGTAAATAAACTATATAGAGTGAACCCTGCTTTGTGTCGTTTTTTGTTGTTTGCGTCGATTTTTCATCTAAACTTTGTTACTTTTTGGGTTGAATCGCCTCTTAAGACTAAACGTTCTAGGCCTCGGGAGCATCTGGCTAATGGGTTGATTGTATGTATCGACGAAATTTTAGATAAAATATTAATCATTAAATCTGCCTTCAGATCGTTGTACTGCATCAGATAAAATGTCCAATATATTTTTTGTTCATTCCGGATTAATAAATCTGATATTTTCACGTCGGATCCGCACGGACCGCGAGCTGCAGCTCGCAGTGATTTAAGAGCCATCCCTGGGCGGACCTTCGAATCTCGGCTCCGACCTACGCGAGAAGAACTATCTTTTATCCCAGACTAAAATCTCCATCCATCATCTGGTCGGACAGAGGCGCTTGCGGCGTTCTTCCGCCGAGCCCGACTGCACTCCGCTGCATACCCCGGGGGCCGAGCGCATCGAAACCCGCGACCGAAAAGTCTCAAGCGACGCAATCTTTTTACGCGGCTACGGCGCTGTAAAAAACGGCGGCGCTTGAGACTTTTTAGAGCGCGCTATTTAAAAATGGGACGGGAGAAAAGGCGCGCGATTCTTTCTGCGAGAAAGAGGGACAAAGCTTTACGAGAAAAAGAGACGGAAACTTTTTAGGGATGGGAATTTTGTACTCGATTACACTTGATGGTTTTTTTTCCTCTTTTTTTAAATCGTTATTAGAGGGAACCTAATTAATTACTAACGATGACACGGCCATATGGAGATGCGCATTTTTTATTTGCATTTCTTCGAAGAATATTAAATAGAAGTGATTAATGAAGTGTGTAATTATTAGATATTTACTTTGCTTGTAAGATTTAGTTTCTATCATGTGAATAATTATTAAAATGATATTTTACGTCAAAATGATATGTAAACTACGTTCACTTAATTTATTTATTTTTAAAGTATATTAAATAAATTTATTTATTAAATTGATAAATCGGTGGTAGGGGAAGAAATCCACCTTCTTATTCTTCAAAAACATTTTTTTTATGGTAAAAAGACGGGCTTGAATTTTATCGTCACGTGAAGGAGATAGTAGGGCCGTCGATCTTAAGATGAGCTTCGAAAATATGGTGAAGTTGTCCTCCCACATTCCCAAAATTATTTAATAAAAAACAACTACATTTTCACACTTATGGTGGTTACATTTTCACTGAAATTAGGTAAATTCAAATTTGTATTAATTTTTCAGTTTCAAACTAAAATAGTTTGTGACAAAGAAGTGTTGATGTTTCAACCATGGCCTTAACAAAATTGTATTATTTTCAAAGTATCAAAGAATGCAATTTTCCATTTGATTCTTATTCAGTTCATCACTCGCGATCACTCGCTTTCGAGTGATTGATATTCTGTTATACTATTTATATTGATGATTTTGTTAATCAACGTAATTAATTATAACGATATCCTTCTCTCAATGTTCGATATCGATTTACTGGATGACAGGATGCAGCATCAGGTTCAAAAAACAAAGAACTTGTTTTTATTTCACAATCCGGGTTTATTTGTCAAACACTTGCAACAAAAAGACCGTTGTGGCGCGCGCCGTTAGGCGCACGCCATCTCGGTCGCGAGCGAGCTCCAACTGTTAAATGCTGGCGCGCTCTCATTTCGCGCTGCCAACCGTCGCTGCAGAAAAAGCGAATTCAACATGACAGTGGTACCAATAGGAAATGGGCTAATTGTCATAATAAATAAAATTGCATATGCAAACACCGTGTATTATTATACAATTAAAACTAACATTAGATGTGCATGTCAGGCGAGCGAACAAAAATAAGAGACAAAATATCGTTTTTCGAGGCTTTACGGCATCAGCCTAAAGGAGCTATATCAAGCTGGTATCAATTAGTACAGTAAAAATATATGGCATACGTTGACCATACCAAGCTGTAATATATGGCATACGTTGACCATACCAAGCTGTAATATATGGCATACGTTGACCATACCAAGCTGTAATATAGGCCCTCATTCAATTACCGATAGGAAATTTTTTCTATTATATGAGTAGGTTGAATTTATTTTTCTACTTAAGATCAACTTTTGTAGGCCTCGGGAGCGTCAGTCTAATCATCGGATTTCTATGAAAATGTTAATTAGCATACATACTATATAAGAATATTTTTTTTGTGTACTAAAATATGTTTATTTTATTTAAGCCCCCGGGATCTTGGAATACATTGGAAATCATGCATAGTATTTACTTGGAGAAACTCCGGGTACACAGATAACTTGGGAAGAGTCCTGTATCATGACGACTTAGATGACTTTATGTCGGATATTTATGGCGACCATTCTTCAACTAAAAAAGACTAATAATGTTACTTATATTTGTAAAAAATATATACAAGACCTTACCACACTGTCAAGACGTTCAAATATACGCGTGTTGTATAGTACGAATAATAACTCTAATAAATAATTTTTATTACTTTCTAATATAAGAGAAAATATACAATAAATGTATTGATAGTAAAATACATTGTGATCTGTCAAATATTTGAAAATTTAAAAAAACTGAATTAAATATGGATCGGTAGCTTTAAAACATTTTCTGTGTAATCGCACCCCCGATGCAATTTCAAGTCTGAAGTAAATGTATCACAGTTTCAAAGAAAATAGGATTATGTGCGCAGAATGCACTAAATGTATTTAATTTGTATGTCAACAACAATCATAACCAGAATGTCTATTTAGTACACATTAGGTACTTAAGATTGCATAGCCGGCTTTTCCTGAGTGCATATTTCTTAGGTGAAAGAAAAAAATCTTCTGACATTGTACTCACTTACTAGTACAAGAAATTGGCAAATCAGTTTATTCATATATATTATAGTAGAGGCGTAAATAAAAAATAATTGTGGCGAACAATGTTAATGTGACACTTGTTATGAAAAGAGAAAAACGTATATATTTATTTAGAATCAAAGTAATACTTTTATACGTATTAACATCTTCCTCTCCCTCAAAAGGTGGTTGTTATTCCGTCGTTAGGAGCATATTCATAACACAGTCTTTTACAGAAGCACATTGACATATATTTACGATAAAACTTGGTTTCCCGATCGATCGTAATATGGCGTTACTTTTGCCGCGACTGATCGGTACTTAACAATGCAGTCTCGCCGAAGGGCGGCACACGACTGCCGCGCTCGTGATGGCTCTCGCCCAGCGCTACTAGCGGCGGTCTATATAACTAGTCCCAAATGACAATATGGCGGACACATACATGTATGACAAGCGAACAGAAATAAGAGACGAAAGATTGTATATCGAGGTTTTCGGTACCAGACAGCAAGGGCTACATCATGCTGATGTCAACATGTTTGTATTTGTTGCACTTAAAAAAATTCTAAATAAAATAATTGTGTAAATTCAATTGAATATTGCGAATCGTTCTCAGATTACGTGCCTTTTGTTAACGTTTTCGTATTTATATATCTCATTAATTAGCTACTTACTTACTCACTAACTTGTCGCAACAGTAATGGTGTCTCACCACTAATATTCTATAACAGTGTTAATACTTCTTAGACTCTACAATGTATATTTTTTATGACATATTCATTCTCTATTTGAAACAGGGATTAGAAACTGCTTCATCCATTGCCTTGTTTATTTCAGCTCTACAACTTATCACGATTTACATTTTAAAGACTGCCCACGTAGACAAGCCCTGGTTCAGTACGAGGTGTGAGAGATCTAAGTGACTGAGATTTTCCATCTTTACTCATAGCAATAGATATCATACTATTTGAACAACTATTACTTTGTATATTACTACCTTCAACTCTATAGACTGCTCATTTCACGCTTCCCAGTTCAGTCTTCCGAGAGCGCTTAGCCATGCATATGCAGCATGGTAAGCGTCATAAAATCCACAGATAAGATTTCAGAATCATTATGACCATCTGTCGGTATGCTCATGTGCGTATTTAAATAAAAATATATCTATTTGTGAATACAATCGTCTTGGTGGCGACAACTATTACAACATTTTGCGCTGCATGTGGAGTGTTGATTGGCCAACGTCATAGACTACAGCCCGACATTCACGCATCATACAATTATTATAAAAATTTACTATAAATGGGTGGTGTTCATAGGACGACTCTCATCTACTGCCAGTTTTGATTAATACACTATGACTGGCATTTAACTGGTGAGGGATCAAATTCACACCAACCAGGGGTTGGTATAAATTTGGTATTTTAGAACTAGAAATCGATGATTTTATGTTTTTTAATCTTTATCGAAGATCGAACCAACGACTTTCGGTTTGCAAACGCTTTAACCACTGAGCTATACCCGCCGGCGGCCATTTAGTGACAACTACTAGCCTTGGTCATATTGGCGAGTACTACTAACCCTCGACTCTCCGACTGGCCGTGTAGACGCTGCCTGGTGCAGTCCTCTGAGACAGAAGCAAGTTCGTGACTGAGATGGATGTGTTCAAACGACAGAGACGGATAGGGCAAGCGACGTTGCCGCTCCAGCTGGCGACGCCATTGCTGCATCTGCAACTAGGATCCACAGGGATAACAACTACAAGGATCCTGGACGGTTTCTGGTCCTCCACGCCGCATTTTCGTGGTCCACCTTCCGTCAAATTTAGATCTAATTTTAGTACATCTTCACCAATTTTTAGTTTAGCATCCAATGGTCCACTTGTGAACTAATGTAGGCTTTCTTGTAGAATTTTTGTTTTCCATAACATTTTATTTAAAACTAGCAGCTTTACACATCAACTGTCTAAACATAGTCGATATTACCAGTATAATTTTATACAGCGACGATTCCAAGCATCTCACTAAAAGTCAATTTATCAGTACTATGTGTTTTTAGAATAGCTCCTTACGTAGAAATTTTTCAGAATTATTGATTGATTTTATGAAAAATAACGAAGTAATGTAGGAAACACGGCAATGTAGCATCCTAAAGTGGATCAAATGAAGGTTGATGTATGTCAACTAGGAATGAATAACTTTAGCAATTTTTCCTTTTACATTACTGTCATCCGATGAAATACTGTCCCAGCATCTTTGCTTTTTCTAACATGCTATTTGAATCACTTCAAAAAGCACATAGTTAAGACTTAATTAACAATAATACTCTTCCATTATCAGCGTTTACTCCATCAAATAATGTAGATCTTTTAAAAATGTCAATATACAATTGAAATCTGCCCAATCTGTACATAAGCACTGCAAATAATTCCCACACGCAGCGTCCAGCTCTCTCGGTTGTGTTTTAAATGTTTAATATAAGATTATACAGAAAAATATACTCCATTAGTGTTCATTATTCGTGTTTTTATATATTTATAAGAAAAATCATCTTTGTAATATTGTACTTACTGGCTACAGAATGCTGTGACGCTCTACAAAAGATAACAAATAGTATCTTAGTAGCCCAGCAGTAGTAGGAGACCAGCCGTCACTAGCTGCATCTGGCAGGAGTTTGGGGCGACAGGAAGACGAGGTCTTTGATTGGCAGAGTCCGTAATTAGGGTGTGATAGATTATAGGTCAGAAAAGGTTGGCCTCCGCTAAATTACCCATACTTAACGATAATCGCTGAAAAAACCAACTCGGTGAAGCTTCCGAATTGATGCGGTCGCTGAAATACCTGCTTACGACCGAGATCAAGAAAATGCCCCGGGCGAGACACCGTATGAAATCAAAATTGTTTAGTTCTTATTTGTTTTATTTTAATGGCGTGTGGATCAGTAATATTGTGTGTATATTTAAATGTAAAAAAAATGTTTGATTCAGTTTAATTTTTAGTACATCTGGCCATTCAAAAATCGATTAAATTTCTATACAATAATAGTGTATGTTAAGAGATTTGTTTCAATTTGAATGAATATTAATTTTGGAGACATATCTTTTAGGCTTAAAGGGTTGCAACAAAGAAAAACTATTGTTATAAAAGTTCCCTCCTTCAAAAAATATGTTGTTGTTTAATACGGTAGTATTCAGTTACTTTTTACTGTTGACGCTGTAGTATACTCGTACAAAGCTCTTCTTGCTGTATAAAATAGTACAAAATATAAAACAAAAATATGTACATAATTTAAATTGCTTCAAAATGGAGAAAGAAATTTTAAATTGATGTATTTCGATAATGAATCATTTTAGTTAAATTAATTTTACGTTAAATATACTGTTTAATTCAACACACTCAAACTGAATATTTATATTTATGTGTGGTCGGGACTTGTGCAGATTTCAAAACGTCACATATATTTTAATTTACTATTAATTAGCGTTATAAATTTTTAAAATTGATATATAACACTTCAAAATCAGTCTCCAGATTTTATTTAATATATCCCGCCATTTCTTAGTCCGTACGGAAAACTCACGTGTTCTTAAAAGGCGTAGCTTTAAATTATTGCCTGAAGCGGCCAACTTTCATGGCTTTTCCGAACATATCTCATCTTTTACTTTGCCATATTTAGCTGTCTTTCCCTCAGTCAACTCAGAGATTGTTTCTTCCCTCTAAAGTCTAAATAAACGCAATTTATCGTCGCCTTTCATCTACATTTGCACTGATTTTCCAACTCTTTTAAATGGAGCAATCATTTTTTTATTGTTTTGCTCTGTGTATGATCTTGAAACGCCCAAGTGGCTGCTAATGGGTGTTTTATCTTTAAGTATTTTTGATTTCCGGCGAACCTTTGTCGGCCAGCATGTTAAAGTTAATATTAAGACTACTGTTACGATGATGATAACAGTGTATTATACGAAAATGAACTCGCACTGCGAATGATTCAAAAGAAAATAAATAGTTTTATTTTCAGTAATTAATCATTTCTGATAATTATTTGAAGGTAATAAAATAAGTGCTTATTTATGTAATCGTAGCCACTATAAATAACTTCACTATAATTGCGAGATAAAATATATCTTATATCAATACCAACGTTCCTATTCTAGATCATGATTTTACGTTACTTTTGTCAGTTGTAAAATGCAAACTACCAACTAGTATTTTTCTTCTTATCATTTCATTCTTCAGAACAATCTCTCAATGAAAAATAATACGTAATAAATACAAAACAATAATTTGTATTTGTAACCAACGTGGGAAATAATAATGGATAAGCCACACTTTTTCAACCATATTATTGTATAATTGTAAAAATACGAAAAAATATTTACGAGTATATAGCACATAAAACAGTGGTCTGACTGTAAAAAATACTGAAATTTATATAGTTTCTATATCAAACTTACAACCTAAGATTGACAAAACCATCGCTATAAATTAAATTGCTCAGGAATTGTGACGAAGTAAATTTAAATGATAGGTTTTCAAATATAACATTATATTGAATCAACGATAATTTATTTCATTATTTTTTTCTTTTTTTCTTTGAACAATATTTTTAACTTAATTGATCAGAAAAGTTATCGTTAATTATTACTTCGAACATATGGATGCTCTTAGTATATTATTTTACAAACTATTTAATTTTATGTTTCCAATCTGTAAGACCATACAGCGTAAAACTATTTCTAACAAAATAAATAAAAACAACATTTAATTTCATATGACATTGACAACATATTTCAAGGCATTAGATTCTACTGATGATAATATCGTTGCATGTATCAGACTGTAAGTATTTTGTATAAAACGGGGAAAAAAATTATAAACAAAATTCGTCATAGATTTTTTCACGTGGGTTACTTTAGTGGTCTAACTCGTTGGTCTTTGGTGTGTTTTTAAAAAAAAAAAAAACATGCAAAATGCGATTATTTCAGCGCCGGAGTAAGAATTTCCAGCGGCCATAATTAAAGAGGCGAACGGACTCTTTAGTATGCGGGCGCACGGGCCGCAGTGGGATTAGAGCCCTTAATTAAAAAAAACCTGCGGGTGGGACATGGAAATACTCTGGACGTGTACGTCCACTGTAACGCTGAAGTGAAGGAAGTATTCATATAATTATTTCACGATCATGATTGAATATCATCCGAAATAATTAAAAAATAAGAAAAAATCAAATAAATATTATTTATTTCCATAATTAAATCATTAAGAATCTTTCCTTAGGCTGGAGTAGTATACCCGTATGATGCAATTTTTCCGAATGCATTTTTCAGGATGTGAGGAGAAAATTTTCGATGAATATTTGATAAAATAACACATATCATAATTTATTCAGTGTTCTCAATATAACCGCCACAAATATCCGCTACACAAATTAGCTGGCATTGTCGATAACTTGTCTTAAATTATAATATATCTGCATTTAGAGGTCACCTCAGAACATAAATAGTTTCCGACGGCTTACATGATGGGAGCCAGTGGATTAGGAGGGACGGCAGCTATAGTATCCGACTTAAATTTGGTTAGTTAATCGGATGCTTAGTCCGACACTCACGAGACTTAGACCATTTGTTCATAAAAGACCGCTAAATTCAATTAACATGTAGCGGACAATAGGAGATGTCTCATATGAATTTAGTCTTCGTCCAATTTTCTATTTTTTTTAAAAATACATATAAAATATGCTAACACAGAGAGATGGTAATAGATAAATCATATCATTGTATGACGTTTGTCACTTTTGAGTATTGCTAATCGCTTAATATAGATTATTGATCCGCCAGCGTCATAAATTACAGCCTGGCATTCACGAATTCATCCATATTTACGGGATTCACGCTGAATGGGTGGTGTTTACGCAACAACTTTCTTCTACCATCAATTTTAATTAATAGGCATTGCCTGACATCTTACGAACAGGGGATCAAATTCATACCAACATATTTATAGAGCTTAGAAATCGATCTTCTTCTTCTTCTTCATGTCAGCGACGTCAAATTATTTTTTCCCAATATCTGGCAACATCGATAGCTGGTGTGTTGCCCAGCATTAGGTCCTGAGATGTGCAACTTGTTGGGCACATGGAGCAGCATCGTAGGTGTGAGGCAGTCTGCAGGTCTCCACAGTCGCACAATAGTGTCTCTCCCTGCCGAAGCATTCCCCACCGCTCGAGGTTGTCCTTTGTTCTACCAACTCTGGTTCTTAATCTGTTTAGGGATTTCCAGGTCGGCCAGTCAAGGCTCTTGCCAGTTGGGAGGCCTTCCTTTGGAGTAATGAAATCCTCTGGTGCGATTTGTTGCCAGAGTTGGAGTCTCTCATTTTCAGGGCCGGATGTGAGAGGTTGTGTGGATTTCAGAAAGCTGCTTCGAGACTTCAATCTTGGTGTTGGGGGTATCTGATTATACAAGCAGTGGGACGGTTGGTTGATTGCCTTACGCATTTCTTCGGCGCATATGACTTTGTGTCTTATGTTCGGTGGTGCGATACCAGCCAAGGGGTATAGTTTAGAAATGGGTGTTGGTTTGAGGCAGCCTGTGACGACTCTGCATGCATCATTCAGGGCAGTATCCACTTGATTACAGTGGGCTGATCGACCCCACACTGGTGCCGCATATTCTCCGGCTGAGAAACAAAGTGCTAAAGCTGAGGTACGAAGAAGGGGTGGTTGGGCTCCCCAGTGAGTGTTGGTCAGTTTGCGGATGAGGTTGTTCCTTGTTGCAACTTTCTGTTTGGTGTTGCTGCAATGACGCCTGAAGGTGAGGGTGCGATCTAGAGTGACTCCGAGGTATTTTGGATGGTCGCTATGTTCCAGTACTCTACCTTCCCACGTGACACGAAGCTTTCTGTTAGCTTCCCTGTTTCTAAGGTGGAAACAGCAGACTTGTGTCTTTGATGGGTTAGGTTTGAGATGGTTGGTTTCGTAGTAATGGGACATCTCGTTGAGTCCCTGGCTTAGGATGTCCTCAACTTCTTCAAACGTTACTGCTTGTGCTGCCAAACCTAAGTCATCCGCATATATGAAAGATTTTGTGTCTTTAGGGGATTATCGATTAAAAATATTTATTATATCAATGGAACTTCGCTTATCGAACGAGAACCGCGCTTAAGCAAGATATTGTCGTTTGTATTACAAAATATAGCATCCTGATTTGACAGTAATAAAATGTATTAGATAGTAAGTAATTTATTACATATACTAGTATATTATTTAGCAAACTGGTAATCACAGCATTTGAAAAGTGCGCCCATTAGATTCAAATAAGCCAATTAAAGTAAGCATTATTGTTGTCATCGATGGTAAGTAAAACATACATTTTATAAAAAAAAAGTAAGCCGCGATTACATTCGCCGTATTAAGGTCACAGGTCATTCTTCTAGCGTCTTGGGAAAGCTGAGTCTTTAGCTGGACTTCTCGATCAGTTAAGGTCAGCGGTAAGCGGGGTGGCGGGGTGAGGGCGGTGCCGGGGCGGGGGCGCAACTCCCGGAAGATAAATCTTCTTTCCGACGGGTCGCGGTGCAGGCTGCACCACGGAGGAGCTTGCGCCAAAATATAACAATTTTATATAATATTATTGTATTAAAGTATATAATAGGATTCTTCTTCGTAGTATCAATCCGGTGGATTGGTTTTTCAGCAACAGAATCTTGCATCTCGATCTCCATTCCTCTGGGTCCTCCGCAACCCTCTTCAGCTCAGCATATGAGCTACAACTCATCTCCTCGAACACTTGCTGCAAATACTCCCGTCTAGGGCGCCCTCTACAGTTTCTACCCTCAACCATCCCTTCCATAATGTCGTGAAGAATACCATCGTGGCGCATGATATGACCAATTCATCGGGCTCGCCTCTCTGAGATGGTTCTTATTAGGTGCCTATCTTCCTTGAGATTCCATAATAGGAATATAGACTTAATTTTTTTCTTATATACCTATTGTTTCTTTAGATAGAATATATGATCATCACTAATGCCATAAAGCTGTCAATCGCTTTTTTTAGTGAGCTATTTATGCTCTTTTTATGCCGCTTTTATCTCCTATGACATCAGAAATACATGTCCGAGGTGCATCTTTCTCTCACAACTGACTGTAGTATGGAAAGCTGCCTCATTAGTTCTACACAAAAATCTTCTTAGCCTATGAGGTTCCCATTTGTAATATTCTCTTCAAATTACAGGGGTAATATAATATAAACATACATGATACAACTGATGGACGGCTGTCGAAAGACGTTTTGAACAATAACTACCATTCTGAAAGCTCCCGTTTGTTCGTCATCGTGGGAGAGGAGTAATAAAATGTACAAAGTGAGTTGCAAAGCTTGCGTTAAGGAATACGGTAATAAACAAAAATTATGTTATATTATATGACAAACATGTAGATAAAACGTAGATATAAATTAATGAAAATTATAGTCATTTACTAGGTATATCAACGTGTTTCACGTATATATCTGAACCCTCATAAGAATAGAACGTTAAGGTGCCTACACCAGAATAGTTTTTCGAGATAATTCCACCCACGTCCTCCAGCAGCATGGCTTCCTACAGAGCTGGTGTCTTCTAATTAATCATGCCTTTGACAGCTCGCCGGTCCCTCTACAGACTCCGGGAGGAGGAGGGCTGGACCACGTGGTTGAGGGAAGGAAGAGTAGTGCAGCACCCTGCTGGCTAATAATAATCTGCTGATGCAATAAATTCGTCTTACTTTAACATGTATATTTTTTAGCAGTGATCGCTTATACTGTGTGGCGCCTTAAACATAAGTACTTAAATGCATTTTTTACTTGTCTAATTGAGATGTTTTTGATATAATTATTTGCCCAATAAAACATTTAAACAATATTGCAATATATTCAAGCGACATCTCTATTGATCTTAGTTATTAGTTTAAAATTGAATTTTGTAAATGACGTAACATATATTTTTCCACATTTGCTACATATTTCAAGCAAATGACTAATGCAAATTGCTATTATATATTCGTACAGCTGTCATAATATAATAGATCTTTGTCTAAAGTCATATCTGCATTAGTATCCGTATACGCTCCTAGAAGTTTCTCAGGGCAAGAGCCTTGGTTCAAAAAGAAGGCAGCTGTAACTTAAATATACAAGTCATATTGAGACGTTCGTCAATCACAAACATTTTTAAGTCCTAAAGGGGCAGCTTAATCCAAACGGCGACTATTGGCGTACTAAAACGGTCACCGTCCAAGTATATTCAAGAGTGCTTGCAACAAGATGGCTCAAAATATAACTGACTTTCTTGCAAGCTTTATTGACTTTAACTATCAGTTTGGCAACTGGATATTTGAGTAGTCATAGTGCAATGAAAAATGATGAAAAGAGAGTATAAAGTTATTGTACACAATTTTTCTAAACGAGGAAATATTTTTTGCTTTGTTGAAATGTTGTAAGAGCATGATAGCAATTATTTGTCATGTAATAATTACTTTGAGCATTTAATGAAATATTAATATATATATATATATATATATATATTAAGTCACTCTTTCATGCTGCACCGATGGAAAGAGATTGATCGATATTTTAAGAAAATTCGCGAGAGTGACTAAATGGGTCAAACGAATTTATCTTCTACCGAGACAGGGTGGAGGGGGTCGGGGGTTTGGCCGAAGGGGGGAAGAGTTGCATAGTTTCATAGTTTTATATTCCAAATTAAAATATACCCCCGGATGTGGGAGTTTCATTCCTCCACGGGAGAGGGAGGTTTTCCACCCAACCCCTCGCTCAAGGCAATGTCTAACGCCATTCCTGAAACTGAAGGCTTTTTTCAGGAGTTTTTCTCATACCCACTTGATACTTTAAAGCCTGGAGAAAAAATGTCATGAAAGCACAGTGTAATCGCTGCTGTTCGTTCTTGCTTTGACTGAATGGAATAGTTTCTGTTTTTTTTTTAATTTAAATACGTTCATTTACAGCGTATAAAATTTATGGACGTCATTATTTGAAATAACGAATAAAAATAATAGAAAACAAAACACATTTAAAATCTCATAAGCAATTCGTATATTTTAGTATCTTTAAGTTCTGTGAAATAAATAATTACAACAAATTAACGTGTATAAAATGCTATATATTTTTATACGTGACCAACAGCAATTGCATATTTTAAGCGCGGTTCTTGTTCAATCGATGAAGTTAAGCAACATTAGACGCAGACCAAAACATAGATGGGTTATATTGCTTTCATCAAATCGTTCGTAGGGTTGAGCCACCTCTTACGACTAATAATTAAAAAAAAAGGATAAATTTGTCACTTAAAATAAACGGATACTACAGCTACGTCTCTTTTCTTAAGTATACCACCGAGAGCGGATATTTTTTGTGACAAGGCGTGGACAATGGCAACTGACAGAACTGGAATAGATAAAGAAAAAATTGTGCTTTATTTATTATAACGTGCCGAACTCAAGCTCCGTAAATTCGAATAATTATTTTTAATGTTTATTTTTCGCCAATAGAAATATTATTTTTCCTTTAATAATTAGTCGTAAGATCCTTTTATCAATTTGTTACTTTTTATAAAAAGTTTAAAAGTAATTATATACATACAGAAAATTATAATGATACAATAACTAAACGCAATTAAATTAATAAGACAATAAGTAATGAATTTAATAGTTTCAGCGCATTGCAAGATGCAAAAAATACAATTTCTCCACGGCTTTGAATGCTTTATCGAATTCCCGGCAAAACGGGTTATTTCATAAACAGGTGTGTGACGTAAGAGAATTACAGCCCTGAAGCGTCGAGTTTTTCAGCGGTATATCCTCAAAGCTCCGCGAATGTTCAGCGGGCGAGCTTAGTCGCTGCTCCGTAGCCTCCAAGGCTCTGGCGCCCGAAGCTTTTTCAGAGCGAGCCACACTTAAGCCCGAGAAAGAAGAACGCACCAATGGCAGTCCGAAGAGCTTTTTGTTTATTTGTTTAAAACGTATTATATTAACATTTAAAAGTTAGTAAACATAATCGTCATCAGCATGTAATAAAAA
The DNA here is from genome assembly GCA_022606575.1 of Glossosoma conforme. NCBI lineage: Eukaryota > Metazoa > Arthropoda > Insecta > Trichoptera > Glossosomatidae > Glossosoma > Glossosoma conforme. The sequence continues at coordinate 1,239,178 of JAGTXR010000048.1, forward strand.
AATATGTTGTTTTATTAGAACTGAGTAACTTATAGCTTCGCAAATGAATTGCTATCGTTTCATATTTTCAGAAGATTACCTGCAAAGGTTTTGAATAATAAACATGTAAATAATTGAATAGACAATCGGAGTCAGAATAATTTTATAAAGAACCGCGAAAGAATACATATGATCATCATCACCATGTTCGCTCCCCTAACTGAAGCATCACAATTCACCGCCACAAAGCTCTGTCAGGTGTCTTGGTACTAGACTCATTTTATCCACTCATACTGTCCTGAAACTGAGAGGCTCCAGATTTGGCAGTGGGTGGTTTTGGCGGACTTCGTTATCATAAAAGAGAGCCTTCCTACTCGCAGAAACCTTGAATTGTGGACATGTAAATCGGTAAACAGGAGATCGACGTCGGAAAAACGCAAGACAAACTAGTTGAATGTCAAGTGTAGTAACAGAGAGAGTTACTGCTGTGCAACTGTGAAGATCTCTAGACCGCATTATATGTATGTTCCTGCTCCATGAACCACACTAGCTGCTTGTAACAGAATCTTATACTGTCAACATACAGATCATCAACGTTACAATATATTGTGAAAACTTTATTTGAAGGGGCTGACTCTAAGATAAAGAAGACAAACTACTAAACGAATATCAGTTTTTCGCAGGAGTGCGTTGAAAATTATACACAAGGTTATAATATATAAATAATATTATGCCAGCAAAACAAACAAGTCTTTTCCATATCAATCTCGCTTAGAGTAAGCATTAATGGTATTGATATTCTTGAATTTCTTCTAAAAAAATACGAAAGAAAAATAATTCCTTTTCATCTTTTTTTGACTGCGTGATATAAAGATATCGTATACTTCATAACCTCATATTTACTTACAAAGTCAAACCACTGCACCCCTAACATTGTCCGCTAATGCTCTCGCCGTTAATTCATCAAATGATAATTTTAAAGACATCTTTATTCATGAAGTCGGCTGATGAGGATTTAATGCGACGGAATTAAAAGCCCCAGATTATGCAGGAGATTCGCGAATGATAATTGATTTATATTATTTTGTTGCCATTAAGCAAACTTACTCAGTGAGTATTTTTAAAATGTCATTACGACGTAGTAAGATATTTTTTAGAAAATCCTAGAGCTCATGTTTTAAGAAACAAACGAATTCCCTCAAACCTCAAAATACATAACGTATTTTTAATTGAAATGATTTGAATGATGTCTATAAATGTTATTTATAATAAAAACATCGTTTCAGCATTGAAAAAAATATATTATTATGATGCGATTTTTTCGCCGATGGATATACTTTTTCTTTTAATAAGTAATCGTAGAATCTTTTAAATATTTCGTTAAATTTTCATTAAAAAAGTAATTATAAAAATACAACAAATTATCAAATGTGGTTAAATCATTAATATCTAATTAAAATAGTCTCCAGACTATGTACGTTAAAAAACACATTACTAATGCATTATGTTTATTTATAATTATTATTTTGTATGTTCTATATAAATATATATGTATCTAAAAATATGGCAGATTGGGTATTGCACAACCCACCCAATCCTGCTGAAATAAAAGCTTATTATTATTATTATGTTGAATATTGAAAATGTAAGTACCTTCAAAATGTCACTGCTTCAATCAACATATTTATATAAAGCGAGGATTTGTGATGACCGTATGCATCAAACTGAGAAAATAGTATATTATTAAAAGATACTGCTGACGACTTTTGGAGCCAATATTATCCAGAGCCATGGCTTTTTAGTTAAGCCGTGTGTGGAAAATTTCTCCTTCTCTCCACCATACACGGTTAAACACTAAACTATAAGAAATTGCGCAATATTATCCATTTAATAAATACATAAAATATAAAAAATCGTAGTATGGTTACATATTAATTTCATTTGTTTATTTTCTTGCATAAAATTTGAATAAAAATACTCGAATTGCAGATTGCAGATTCATCAAAAAGCTGGGCAGAACTCTTTGCCGGTCCGCAATTATTGAATAGAATAAAAATGTAAAAGGCCAGATGTGCTGCCACTGCACCGGGTGCAGTGCAAGACGTCGCTGCAGTCCACCAAGTCGTTAACGGAGCCTCCTGCCCCCTCCTTGCACCGCCCACCTCCCAGGGCTGCTCGGCCCCCTAACAGCCTCCCTATCCGCCCACTGGACCACTGTGGATCAGCCCCTTTCCACTACTTTGCCCTTTTCAGCAACATCAAATTGTGGATAATTTCAATCAATGAACGGCATGCTGATAAACACGTTTTGAACTACAGTGGAACCTCATTATTTCGTCCTCGTTTTTTTTTATTTTTCCGTATAATTTGTTCATTTTTAATGATTCCGGTAAGCACATAAAGAAACAATGTTAAATAACCCCGTATAAACTGCTCTGCGATTTATAATTTTCCTCGATCTATTAAATCAATATTATGATTTCCTTACAAATATTATCCCGACTACCCGTTTGTTTGCAAATTTCTCAATATATATTAGTAATGTGGCTATCGGGTATAGCCGTGTGTGGTCAATTTCATTACACCAATATTTTGACCGCCATTGTAGAGGTCATCTTCAGGGTTGACAATTTTGTGATGAGTTGATTTTTCGAGGTAGTTCAGCCGTTGGCCTAACATACTTCTCCAAGAGTCATTTACGATGGGTATGTTCTTAAAAGTATATTTTCATAAGCGTCGTGTCGAAAACTCATGTGCAATGAATGGTATGAGAATGAAATTATTCGCAAATGTTTACAATAGAATTTTTAAATATTTTTATATGTATTGTCCCGTTCAAAGAGTCGTCTGTTGATTCGCCGGTCCTTTGAATGGATTACCTTTGTTTAATCACAGCACCTGAATCTGCACGAGTTCAACTACATAATATATATTTATACATAGTGTGTAGTGCTACGGTTCTAGTGGTCGCTACGTCTTTTACTTCCTTCCTTCATTTCTTCGAATTTTCCGATTCCCTGAATGCACTTACACAAGTGTTTCTCAACTAACAGAGAACGAAAATGACAATAAAGTCAGAATATACTAACAGATTATGTTTAATTAAAAAATAATTTAATTTTTATTTATGCGTGTATCATTATACTACTGCAAGCTTACGATGGATATCTCAATAAAAAACTAATAATTTAATATCTTACGTCCGGTATTTGAGTGGGAGTTTATTATTTTTCTTACAAAATGCAGTAAAATATTATATTTATATATTATAATTAATTCTGATTTATCAGCAATGTAATTTATTATGGAAATTTGAATTTAACTTTTTACTTCATTTTCTATCACCGTGTAATTCGTTATACTCATCATATTCAATTGAATAACTAGAAAGTAGCATTTTGTGGCTGTCGTCAAAACTAAAGTTGTTGAAATAAAACTAAAATTGTCTTTCATTTACAACATTGAAGTTATGTAATTTCACCGAGAAAATATGCTTTTTTTACCCTCTGTCAGTATAATATTGAGTGAATGTCTTGAATGCAAGTGCTCATTGAGAAGCTCTTGTCTAACGGGTGCACTTGCAGCAGTGCGAGAGATGTCCATTGTCACAAGAGGCCTGTAATCACTTACCTCCATAGCTCACCTGGCCACAAGCAAAACACACTAACTATACGACAACATAAAAGTCTTTTTCAGTTGAGTATATATGGCAAGCGCTGAATAATCTACGGATTTTTAGCTTTGTTGTATTTAACAGGATTATTTCTCTTTTTAAAAAGTATACATTTAATGGAAAAAAAGGTTAATATAAATATTAACAATGTGGTCTTATCTACATGTGAATCCAATAATTCATAATTTTATTAAATTGAGACTGACATAATTAGACTTAAGAGTATTGATAAAATATGAGAAATTTAATTTTGAGGGTGTGAATATTCTGTTTTCAGTAAAATATGATAAATTTTAAAAAATAATTAATTTTTCTAACAAAATGAAATATTTAATTCAAATATTTGTCTAGTTTTTAATAAACGTGAAGTGTAAGAAAAAATATTAAATACCCGTTATGTACACAATTTATTTTATTAGCATGCCTATAGTTTGCATCATCTCACATATAATTTTGATTTATATAAGAAGAATATGTACAAAATGATTTATATTGTATACAAGCTTATAGTTCTCTAGCATTTCAATAACACTAAGTAAAAAAAAACATTGAAAATTTGACAATGATAATTTTCACACAAGAATAATTTTCTCTCAAGGTGTATATTTTCACTCTGAAGTAAAAAAGTAAGAAAATAACGTATTTTGGTCTGTTTTAATCTTTTAAAAAAATTAAAAATTGTACTTTTAGAGAAAAAATAAAAAAGAGGAAGAAAGATAATTTTTTTCTATAATTACAAAAAATATTTTTAGTAAAATAATCAGCTTAGGAGATGGAACAAGTTAAACTCCTACAAGAATAACAAACTTTGCCTTATGTATTAAGCAACGAAGTCTTTAAATACGTGTATATTTTCTTTACGCATTTTAAACATAGTTTGATTTAACCGGAATAATAATAATGTACGAAAAAATATAAATAATTTAATTGTAATAATTATTTATCAACTTGCGTTTTACGTTGAGGCTGTTCTACTGTTGCGAGGTTGTGATGCCTCTTCTTGGTGACGAGAATAAGAGACCAGAGAAGTAAAGACCTTCTCCAAAGATTTCTGTTTCCCCATTTCTTGGTTTTGTTTTGATAATAAGCAACACAGAAAAGGCCATTGTGTGCCATTGAAAAATAACAGCCATTCAAAAATGGCAGACGGAATAAAGGATGAGACCAAAAAAGTGCCGCATTTTAAAAAGAATAATAAAATTGAACGATATAACTTCGTAATTACGATTTTTTTATTTCTTTTTATAATTTGTATACAGTAATAAGTATCTACATAAAGATATAAATATCAGGTAGTTTCTTCTTACGTAATAATAATTATATAATAATTATAACAACGTAAAAAAAAGCTTCAGTATTAAAGCAATAACAATTCATGTCATTATGTCAAATTAAGCAAGAAACATGTACAAAATAAGCGTAATTACTGGTAATTTTATGAAATTTGTGAACCATAGGGGATGAAACGATAAAAATACATATTGTGAGATTCTGATTTTTTATTTATTTTAATTTATGATGATCTTTTTTAATGATGATTTTGTTATTTATTTAGTCATTATAATATTTCAATTAAGACCTTTTACATAGCACACAACGAAAATGTCTGTTTAGAATAATTTGTACAGTAAAAATAATATTTTTTGCGTAAATTCACATGAATAGGATGTAAAATAATTTTGTGAAGTGTATTATGAGGGTTAAAGTACGAATACTTTAAGTTAATGTTGAAATACTTACTAGATTTATGGTATTCAAGCTACATCCAAGCCCTCTGATTTCAAAGTGAATTAATTTTAATAGAAAAAACTAACTTGTAGGAGTGCATACTGAAATAGCCGCTAGATGTCATCGCGGCTTCCTGTATCCGGTGCGCGGCGTCGCGGCGCGTGACACGGCGCATGCGCACCATTGTTGTTTCAATGTTAAGATCTAAATTTGAAAATATCGACCTGTCAAGATGGTCGCCTTGAGTGACAAACGCAGGCTGCTGGTATTAACGATGCATTTTTTAAGCGACGGAACAAGGTATTAAATAATTTTAAAGTCTAGTAAGATTTTATTTTTCTAAAATTTAATCTCTTTATTCAACAACTATACAAAATTACGACACTTTGAATTGTCATATACTCTACTGGAAAGCCAGACTCTATGTTAAATTTGTGCTTACCAGTAGGTTTTTATTTACTGAAGTAAGAAAAAAGATGTGAAATGCAAATGTTCAAAAAGTATGGATACAAGTGCAGTAGTCCTACATTAATTGACGTATGGACACGGTTAGTAGGGCGGTAGGACACAGGTTGATGATGATGATGACTTAATTTTTTTTAAAAACTTAAAGTAAACATTTTTGACGTGACTCACAAAGTTTTTTTTTTCTGTAAGTATAAAAATCCGACAGATAGTGATAGTGATTTTGAAGTTTTTCATGTGTAGATACTATGTTGATTACCAATTTACATATGGATAAGCGCTGCATGTAGAGTGCTGATCCTCCAACGTCATAGACTACAACTAGGGCATCCAGACCGGGTAGACCAAACCCGGGTACCCGGGAACCCGGTATGTTTTTCATGGGACCGAGTCCCGGGTTTTTTTCGACGGGTTCCCGGGTTTTTTGGATTTATGAAATTATTTCAAATTATACGAAATAGTGGAGTCGGTGTTTGTTTCTTTGAACATCACTTAGCGGCTTGATTGATTCATATAAATTACTGTGCTAGCTTTAACTATTTTAAGCCAAAACATCTGGACTCGAAATAAGTATTATTTATATATATGATATAATATCTTATTTTTATTTTAGAACAGCTAAAAAATGGAAAATTCTCCAAGATTATAATTGTATGATGTTTAAGTAAAATAATATTAGACCGAAGAAATAAAGATCTGGTATTTTTGCTAAGCTGTTTACAAACTTCAAAGCTTCCGAAAACAATTTCTGGTTCAATTCAATTATATAATTCTAAATCTGTTGTTATTTCATATGCTGATAATATTTTTAAAAGACTGTATCCTTAAGGTGCAGATGATTTAGAATTCATAGAAAATGTAGTAAACAATATCTATACTAATAATGATAATGAGTCTTTAATTCAAGAATTAAAAAATAGAATCACTTCGGTCAAGAGTATTGTCAATCTTAATGAAACAGGCTTAAATCATTTCAAAATTTTAGAATCTACTGGCAAGCGAAGTTTATTTTTGGAAAATATTTATAATGCATTATTGTCGATTCATCCAACTTCAACGGCAAGTAAACGTGTACATTCAGTGGCCAATAATTTTTCATCGAAAATGAGAAGTTCAATGAAATATGATACATTAGATGGGGTAGTATTTTTAAAATATTACTTTTTATCAAAAGTTTAATGTAAGGTATTTTGTGGCCTACGTGTGATTATTATCTTATTTATTTTGTATTCCTATATAATACTATGTATAATCCTTGAGTTTTAGTTACATAATTGATATTAAAAATATTTCTTTGTTTTTAATTCAATGCTTTATATGTTTGCCCCAAATAAATAATAGCTTGTTTGGAAATAAAGTTAAGTTTCTCTTCAGTTATTTATTTAAAATAATAGTTATTATAAATTTTAGTAAAGTTAAATAATTTTTAACTATTTTTTGTGTCTGTAATTATCATTTTTATTCGCATGTTGGGCTAATATTTAGATTTACTCAAACTTTAGGCAATGACTGGAATTTTACGGGTGGGTAATCAAATTCACAACAACCGGGGGTATTTTAGAGCTCAAAAATAGTTTTTTTTTTATATTTACGAGTATGTATTATACTTTAAGGAAAATATATTATATTAATGAATTTATATAATAAATGTTTTAAAATAAAATGAAGATTATTACATCATGATGTGTATTAAAGATATTTGTAACTTGAGAAACTGATAAACAATGTACCAAATCTGCAGTAATCTGTCTGTGCCCACTTACAGCAGTCGAGATCTAATTGATTGATCTTTGTTGATTCTGATCTTCAGTAATTTCTTCAGCTTCTCAATTAGTGTGGCCAATGTCTTCAAGAATGCACTTATATATCCTAAGTTGTCCATAACATACCTATAGTTTGGTAATGTGTTGAGGAATAATGCCAATTTATAAATAATTGCAAGTCAACGAAATAAAATTATAAGAAGTCAGCAGAATGTAAACAGATTGTAATATTAAAAAAATAGTAATATACTATTTGTTACTAGGATTATAATTAAAAAAGATGATAAAAAACTTAAATTAAAAATTAGTGACTACTTGATAATATGTGGTGACAAATGACAAATGACGATTCGGGTAATAGGCTGACAAATATATGGAAAAAGAAATGCAATTTCATTGCAAAAAAACTCTATGTGACGATTGACATATTTGGTTACTGTAAAAAATATGTCGTAATTTATTCTTGAAATATTTTGTGAAAACACAACAGCTATGTTAAATTCTATAGTCAGTATGTTAATACAGAATATGGTAATACAGAATATGGTAATATAAAATACTATAGCTAGTATGGTACTATGATAAATTTGAAAATTAAATAATAAAAACGTTCAATGTTCCCTCCCGGTTCACTAGAGGCAGTGACCTGCTACATGTAAGGACATCCAAAACCAACTACGGATTCTATTCTCCTATGTTAAGAATGTGTAGACTGGTTAACTCCTCTAGTGACTTGGACTTTTTCGGGGTGGACCTTCCAGCATTTCGCAGATCCCTCTACTAATGTACTAGATCTGTTTTTTTTTTACTCATGTTCATGTTTTATCTAAATGTATTGTCTTAAATCTATATATATAAAAGAAAGTCGGGTTATTTTAGTTTTTATAACTCAAGAACGGCCTAACCGACTTGGCTGAAAATTGGTGGAAAGGTAGCTTAGAACCCAAAAACGTCCATGGGATACTCAAAATTGATTTGATTAAGAAAAAATATTGAACATTTACGTAAACATGTTTTCATACAAGACTATTGTAACTTGACAGCTGTCAGTTGAGAAAGTGTTACCATAGTCAGCAACATAACTAAAAATGACGCAATAGTAGGTATTGTAAGTAGGTACCTACGTAAGGTACGGAATATTTTGAAACAAAAAAAAAACAAAAGGCAGGAAAAAAAGACAAAAACAAAATAAATATTAGTGAAAATATCAATTTAATCTTTTATTTGTTAAAAATGTTATAACAAATAGAAAATGGAAAGGCATCTTCTTATTCTATTGTGTTATTTTTATTTTTTATTATTTTCTCTATTTATTGTATATTTATTGTATATTTATGTATACTCTATGTTTCTAAATATTTGTAAAAAAAAATGGAATTTCGATTCTGTATATAAATAAATAAATAAATATAAAGATGTGCCATCTATGTTTTTTTTGTCTATGGTTTGATAGATATTTTGTCAATCGGTTGACGTTTTGTTTCGACAGCATTTTGCTGATTTTATTATTGATTATTGATAATGCCGACACCAAAACGTTCGAATCTTTCACAACAAAGCCGTCACGCAACAAGGAATCGAAACATTGTCAATGAAAGGACTGACGAAGAGCAAAAAATCTCGCGTGAACAATCCATCGAACCCATCTAACCTGTGGCACAAATACAAGAATAATATGTCAGAAGATATTGTACATCAAATTCGTGTTAGATCAAGAAATCCTGATCTTAAGATGAATAAGGAAATACATAATCGGGCTTTGCTCTTAATCGAAGACATGTGTTAACCTCATGTGCGGTAGTTTATTAGTCAGGTTAGGAATGCCAGCACCAAATCGTGAAATGAATGACGCATTTAATCGAGAATTGGAACGGGAACGTGAATATGATCACCATGAATTAGATTTAGTAGTTCAAACGAATGTACCGCTGTTGAATCCTCAACAAAAGGAAGTTTATGATACATTAATGAAGGCAATTGATGATGGAAATGGTGGCTTATATTTCCTGGATGCCACTGGTGGAACTGGTAAGACATTCCTCATGTCAGTAGTTTTAGCCACTGTCCGTGCGAGATCCAACATTGCGGTTGCAGTTGCTTCTTCTGGAATAGCAGCCAAATTGTTAGAAGGATGCCGTACGGCTCATTCAGCATTAAAATTGCCGTTAAATCTTCAAACTATTGAAGAACCTACATGTAATATTTCAAAACACTCCGCAATGGCCAAAGTTTTATCAGAATCGAAAATCATCATCTGGGATAAATGCACAATGGCGCATAAACGTGCATTGGAAGCACTTAACCGATCATTGAAAGATTTACGCAATGACTCGAGATGTTTTGGAGGCGCAATGATTTTACTGTCTGGCGATTTACGTCAAACACTGCCAGTAATTCCAAAATCAACTGCTGCCAACGAAATTAACGCTTGCCTCAAATCGTAGAATCTATGGCGCTATGTAAAGAAGCTTCAACTGACAACAAACATGAGAGTTGCATTGATGAATGATACATCTGCTGAGGATTTCTCTGAGCAAATGCTGACTATCGGTAATGGTCGAGTACCTGTCGACATATCGAATGGATTGATTTCATTTCCTCAGAATTTCTGTTTCTTTGTCTCATCGAAAGACGAACTCATCAACAAAGTATTCCCAAACATCATGACTAACCACAAAAATAATGAATGGTTGAGTGAGCGAGCAATTTTGGCGGCTAAGAATAAAGATGTAGACGACCTTAACTACATAATTCAGAATGATATCATTGGTACACTGCATTCATACAAATCTATTGACTGTGTAACGAATGAAGACGAAGCCACTAACTATCCAATTGAATTTTTAAACTCATTGGATGTGCCTGGCTTACCACCGCACAATTTAAGACTAAAAGTTGGCTCCGTAGTAATCATGCTTCGAAACATAAACCAACCAAAACTGTGCAATGGGACGCGTTTGGTGATAAGTAAATTGATGAACAATGTGATTTACGCGACGATACTCAAAGGAAAATTCGAAGGTGAAGAAGTCCTCATTCCGAGGATCCCGATGATCCCAACCGATATGCCGTTTGAGTTTAAGCGACTTCAATTTCCGGTCCGTCTTGCATTCGCCATGACCATTAACAAATCACAAGGCCAATCCTTGAAAGTTTGTGGTCTGAATCTTGAAAATCCATGTTTTTCCCATGGTCAATTATATGTGGCATGTTCACGGGTTGGAAGACAATCTGCGTTATTGGTTCTTGCGCCTGATAATAAAACAAAAAATGTCGTCTATCACAAGGTGCTTCACTGAAGAGTGCAACCCATGCACAAAAATACATGGCCAATAAAGAATCATTAAAATACTAGGATTCAAATCATTGCAAATTAAAGGACTGAAGAAGAACAATTGCACCTGGACGTATCGAAGAACGAGGATTTAATCTGACATTCAAGGTATTTATTTATTTATTTTTGTACTTACACACAAAATAATTAACAGAATAACATACTACACTTATTACATTGAATTATGTATGCTAATTCTAAAAAAAAGTGTTTATAAATCAGTAATATTGTCTTTGCTTTTGATTCTGTAGATACAAGGACAGATTCACCATAGAATCGGATCATTCCAACCTCTCGAAGATGCAAAGCATAAATTTGTACAAATATATTTCAATGACAATATGGAGGAAGAACTTGATCGACGTCTACAAAGTCGTGATCAGAGCGGATAAACGACCATCTGGTACACACGTCGTGATACTGGGCAACTACAACAGATATCTGAAACACGTCGTTCATATGACACGTTGCAATACCCACTGATGTCTTGGCACGAGAAGATGGATATTATTTCAATATCAAAATGAAAAATCCATTTAATGGTGAGTTATCAATATATATATAATCAATATCATAGTTTTGATTCCGTCATGACATACATTTTAAAGTGCTTGGTTTTGCTTTATGCTTCCAATAAAAGACCAATTACACTGCTTATTACCAGGAAAATAACAGACTTAAAGATTAAGATGTTTTTTTAGAGAAAATTTGACAAATAACCGGCAAACGATTTAAAATCATTTATCTTCACCCCTTTATAATTATGCTACAAATATGGATGTTAGCTTTACATACAAAATTACAAATCTATTGTCTTAATTTCAGGTGAAGAAACTACCAAGAATCTAAGCTCGATGAATTATAACGCATATCGTTTGACGATTCGTCGAAATGCTGACAACTACTTGCTGAAGTTTCGTCGATTACTGCAAAAGAATTCAACCAGACCAAATATATGATATCATATGTACCGAAAAATTCAACTTAATAAAATCCAAAATCTGGTCATTTATTGCCTTTCGGGTGAAACAAAGTTCACCGGGTCAGCTAGTTATATATAAAAATGGTATTCTGTGTCTATGTCATATTTTACAGTGTATATAATTTCATAGGTTTCAGCGGTCAAATTTTAAATTGTGACTTTTGGCTTGAGTCATGTGCGCCCTTTTGCATCAACCCTACAGATGACCCATGAAACACAAAATTCCATTACTTTATAATTTTTCGACAAAAATATATTCCACCTATTATGAACGACATCAATTTAGGATTTTAATGACATACTCGTACTATATATAATAAAATCGATTTATTTATTTTAAAATAACAATCCACTAGAAAAGCACCGCGATCAAAAGTTTCATAAAAAACATCAATGCGATTCCTCATAACCAAAAAGGCATTACATTCAAACACTTTTTAAAATTATTTTTTTATCTAAACACATACAGGAGAATACCGACAGATGGTGATAGTAATTCTGAAGTCTCATCTGTGGAATTCTATGACGCTTACCATGGTGTATATGGCTAAACGCTGCATGTGGAGTGTTGATTCGCCAACGTCATAGACTACAGCCCGAGATTCACGCATCATCCTTTATTATTACAGGAGTTTACTATGAATGGGTGGTCTTCACGTGACGACTTTCGTCTACCACCAAATTTTATTAATAGACTATGACAGGTGATGGATCAAATTCACTCCAACCGGGGGTATTTTAGAGCTCAGAAATCGATTAAAAATCGTTTTTGTTTTAATTCCGTCGGGGATCTAACCAACGACTTTTGGCTTGCAAAGAAAACGCTTTGACCATTGAGCTTTGACCGCCGGCTTAGCTCAATGGTCACACAAAAAACACTAAGATAGTATCAATATTTCAAACGCAATTATATCAAAAAACATAATTTCGATTTGTCTAATTATCATTTGAGCCAACGCTATATAAGCGAATTAATAATATTTATCAAATATTTATTTATGTTTTCACGTGGATCACGTAACAAAAGTTCTCTATTAGGAGACTGCAGTTTCGACTAACTCGTAGCCTTTCTCAAGCCTACCTTAACCACTTTTATGTATTTATCTCTTCCTTCATCCTTGCAACACTACCTATCTCCCTCTCTTATCATTTCCTGATAGACACACCCCACCCCCCTCTCCCTCAAAAATGGGTTAGACCACTTATACGTACAACGCAGCTCAGTTATCTCTTAACTAGAAAAGGATTGAGAAAGGCTACGAGTTAGTCGAAACTGCAGTCTCCTAATAGAGAACTTTTGTTACGTGATCTGTGTGAAAACAAGGTAAATAAAAAAATATTTATAATTTATTATGGATCTCAAAGTGAATGCTCAAAATATTGAAAATAATGTACATCAGTATCCATTAAGCACGTTTAAATTAGCCAGAGAACTTTTCAACGGAATATTGGCAAAAAATGCATTTTCATGTGGCCGGTAATGGCAGTTAATCATCGCCGAGCGTGAAGTTCGCAATATTCAAAGAATGTAAACTCTCCTCGTGGCCTTCATTGTGCTGAGTGCAGCCGCGAGGAAGCCCCGGACTAGTAATAACGCGGGATGACTGGCAGATTCATCGCTTCTTAGGTGGACGTCGCCATTTTTTTGTCGCATTGTGCATTTCACTGTAAAAGTTTGTAATAATGTGCCAAGGCGCTTACACCAAAAGTAACGTGATATCTAACAAATATATTTAAAATTAATGCAGTCTTATGATGTATCGTATGGAGATCAGTGCCTGTTTTAGGGGGTGGCGCAGTGGAGCGGTGGCATAGGGCACCGAGCGATCTAAAGGCGCTGAGGGCAACTTGCTTTGTTTTTTTTCATATTCTTCCTTTTCATAGATTATAAAATATGTATTTATTTTTTTATTTTAACAGAACAGATGTTTCAAGTTTACAGAGTAGAGTAGAAACATTAACATTAATCAAATATTATGTACAGATATGACGTTACAGATAATTCAGATGTAGTCGAGTCTTCATAGAGACCTCAGTCAGAGTCAAGTATCTTTGCATTGTTAAAAAAAGTTACGTCAAAAAACTAATTGTCAGGTTAGAAGTCGCTTACAAGCTGTAAATTGTCACTGTAATTGAATTTTTACTACTGTAGTTAAACGAAGCTTTACCGAAAACAACCGAACCACAGCGCTGTGTTACTATATTAATAAAAACGGGTAGTTTTTTTAGATTTTTTGAGTCGTCAACCGGTGAGGATAACCTCTGCACTGGCAGTCGAAATATCGGTTAAAAGAAATTCACCATACACGGATCAACCAAAAAGCCTTAACTCCAAATCTGGTAGTGAAAACATATGTTATTTAATAATTAAATATACATATACTATACATAAAATTCTTTTTTCAACGCGTCAATCCAAACACAAAAATAACGGCAGAAGCGGGATGCGAACCGCGGACCTTGGAAACCAACTATGCCCAGGTATTCATACCGCTCAGCCGACTGGGCTATTACTGTGCCTGGACCGACTCACGTTGAAACTAGTATTCATGTCATTGTTATCATCGTATGATAGATGTCGCTATAGTATATATTCAAAGTATGTATATTTTTATTTTTTATTATTCAATCAGTCTTCATTTATTCACAAGCTTAATATTATTACTTTCCGACAGTCTATTTATTTTAGTAAGTACCACTCGGGTCTCGAACCAAACTATAGACTGAATGGATGAGAAATGACTACTTATAGTTCCGACTTGGACTTTATAACCAATCATTTACCTGTGTTACTGATTAATAATTTTACCTTCTTGATATTGTCTCAAGGAGACATTATTATATAATTTTTTTTAATTTTTATTAGAATATTATTTTATTATTTCAATATTCTAATCTACTTTTATAGATCATTTTACTATATTATAATATTATAATATAGTAAAATGATCTATAAAAGTAGATTAGAATATTGAAATAATAAAATAATATTCTAATAAAAATTAAAAAAATTTATATGTTATTTAAGTTATTTAAAACTTAACGCTCAGATACAAACTATTTTGGATATGGAAATGAAATGTAGTTTTATTATATAATAATGTTTCATATGTACCTGCATTACTGAAAATATTAAAATAAAAATAAAACTTTTTACAAAATTAGTTTTTGGGTGAGGTTATAAATGCTGATATGTATTTTTTTATATAAAAAAACACAAAATTCGTTTTGTATAAAAATATCTCTTTCATTGTGCAGTCGTAATTTTTTCTTTCTCCATTACAAACATATTAGTTTCACATTCTGTTCATCAAAATACAATACATTGCTCCGCTTCCATTTAATTAACGATACGTATTTTGCAGCGATATTTCGCCTCAAAGAGATTTTTAAAATGGATGCATCAGAGAAAAAAATCCTTTTGCTCTTATTTTCATTTAATTATGTGCATTGCCTCATACGAGGTACAACAAATGAAGCAATAAGTATCGGTGAATACCTTTGATATTACCACGTTGTGCATTTATTCATAAATACAGCATAGGTAGAAAATACTCCGTTGCTTATTTTTATAAGTAGTTTGGTTCAACATGTTTTTAATTATGTGTGATATTCGGTCCAGCGAACATAAAAAAATCTAAAATATTTCATAAATTGGATAATTAACACTTTATCATAATGAGTTAATAGCAGTCATATCCATCAACTACCATTTATTATTAAATGATATGCTTTAATGTTAATTTTTACAAAATGTGTGTAAGAAATAGGTAGTTATAATTGTACATTAATTTTAATTAAAAAATTAATAAATTAAAATTAATGTAAAATTATAATTATGCAGTTTCACCAAGTATTGTCGTATTGAGAGTAAGTATTTTTCGAGTAATTTAGTAATACATAAATATACAATGTACAGTTAAAGTGTTCATACAATAGTAAAAATAATTTAATGAAAAAGTTGTCTTTATTTTATTACTAATTACTTTACTACTCGCCTTTGTAATATAATAGTTTAAACAATTATATAATTCTAGAAAAGTATTCCCGTTTCATTCTCGAATTTTTCGTGGTCCTAATAAAAAACATTGCTGAAAATTGACAAATTTATCAAAGTTGTTTTATTTGCAAAAAAAATGACATAGTGTTCAATCCTTAAATTAATAAGATACTTGTTTTATTGGTCTGCGAAAGAAAAGACAAAATCTACACTATTTCCATAGAACGTACAAAATGTAAAGGATGAAACTCGGTCACTTGTGCTGTATAATTAATGATACAAAAGTCTCAAACGATTCGAATATTATGATATGTCACTTCATGTTATTTATTACTATAATTAAAATAGGAACGAAAAATTGAAAATGTTTAAAAAATCTGTATAGGGAAAATACTATGTTTGTTATAATTGCATGGGCTCGTATGTCACAAGACAAACAAAGCAATAGTGCACCTTTCCTGTTGTCAAGTCATATAATTATTTATTTCATTGCGAAAGGCTAAAAACAGTTGAATCGAATGCTGAAACGTGCCGCTTTCAGAATTGAACTATGCATTGCGATGCCCGAAAAACTCGCAAAAAGTCTGAAAAGAGTCTGAAAAAGTCTGGGAAAATGGGTGGGTGGTGCAAAAAGAGTGCACCCCGGGGTCCGCGGGTGGGTGTACTTTGTGGGAGTTGCCAGGGGGAGGGTTAAATGAGGGTTGGGGTCCGCCAGACACCCCACAAGGCTCTGGGGTACTGAACTAAGCTGAAAGCGGGCTGAAACCGAATCGATTGTTTTTAATTTTTGATGCTGAAAAAACTGCATTTTTCAGGACTCGCTTTTCAATATATTTTTTTTTGTAAAGAAAGCTAGACTCGGCTTCAGTTTCTCAGTCAGCATTATAATATATATTTGAGCAATTAATTATGAACATTTTTTTTCTTTAAATAAAATAAAAAATACTATTCGTTACGTGTTTCGAAAGACTATTCAGTCAAACTCTTTAATGACAAAGATGTATTGAAAATTGCCAATCCCACATACAAAAACAATAAATTTACTCGTATGTCAAACTAATTGAACGATAAATGCGTTTTCCGACCAATCAATAGAGACATTTTATTTTTTATACTTATGCAATTTTAACTGCGGAATACTTTGACAATGGAATTTTTGGATTGGGATGTATTTAACATTTTTTTAGTATATTTTGTAATTGGAAGATTGAAGTAGTAAATAATGTAGATTTAATATACTCGTGAATTAAAATAGTATTTTTTTATTCTTTATTTATTGTTTACTGAACAATGCATTTTTCTTCATCAGTCTATTTTATTGTGAACATTTGAAAATGGATTGACAGAATAAAATATCGTTAGTTTCTAACTATTCTTAGTTACCGACAACTTTGCAAGATATTCTGAATGCCAAAAACCTTTAAGTTAACTTGTAATTTATTTCAGTTACAGACGACAAGGTCTGCGTGTTCTTGTGTCGTTTTCATCAACATTTTGGGGAAAGTCTTTTAATGTCGAGATTGAGAATTTCGGGTCTCTGTGAGTTATAAATTGATATACATCCTATTGTCTATGAATAATAATAAATTGAAAAAAAAATAGTTTAAGTAGTCACTATTAATAAGATTCAAAGAAAGTTTTAGTTGGATAAAAGTTTTATTATAAAACAGATTTGCTGACGCATTCGAATTAAATTTACGTTACAGGTAAATCAAATTTAGATTTTTGATGCAGTTTTTTTAAATTTAATTTGCATATTAATTATTTAAATAATAAGTAAATATTTTTACTAACTATAATAAACGCAAAAAATATCTTACATGCAAAACTAATTTGTAAATTTATAATCAAAATAACATCGATACAGTTACAATTTTGCTTGTATGTAATTTGACTGATTTTGAATCCAACAGTTCAGAAGTATTTGATTAAATATTACCATTTTTTTTTTGTACCTGAAACCGCTTACACTGTTTTAAGATTGAGCATATTCGTGAAGACTGAACGCTGGATGCGGGAAATATATGTTTATGCACTAGTTGGGCAGATTGCAATTGTAACTTGATGTTTCTTAAAGATATTCAAATTGCTTGAAGAAGGAAACACAGATACTGGAAGAGAACTTCAAATCATACAAGAGGCATTTAGGAAAGACTTTTGTAAATGTTCATTTCTTAGACGATATATATTAATCGCTTAAGCATGTTTCTTAGGAGTAGCGGTCATGGGAATAACTATATAAAATACTTGATGAACTAATATTACGTGAGTGTTCCAAATGTTGGATGTCAAAAGTATGTGTGTTATTTATTAAATAAACCGGGTCAATTAAGTCTAGGAAGTATTTCGGGGCTCCGAACCAAAATTGATTGTATTCCAGGACAAGGTGTATTTATACTTAATATATTAACATCCTCCTCTCTCTAAAAAAGGTTGTTATTCCAGTCGCGTGAGGGCATAATGAGGAACAGTTCAGCAAAACACAGACTTTTTCAGAAGCACATTGACATATATTTACGATAACTTTACAACCTTGTGGCCCGACCTAGTCACAGCATTCGGCCGAGCCACAATAAAATATGCTCTCGCCGAAGGGCGGGACACGACTGGCTCCGCGCGCTCGTCGCAGCTGAGACTTTCGTCCAGCGCCCGATTGGCGATGTATATAACTAACACGATCGTGAGCAGACTTGTCCAAAATACCAATATGGCGACACATAAGTATGACAAGCGAACAGAAATAAGAGACGAAAGATTGTAATTAGAGGTTTTCGGTACCAGTCAGCAAGGGCTACATCATGTTGATGTAAACATATATATAAGTTTTTTCGGTGAAATACCAAAGTGTAGGGAATACCTAGTTATTTTATTATATCAGATGGATATTGTATAGCTGGTCGAATTTTCGGTCGCGTGCATTACCTGATGTATTTGTACCTGCATCGCTTGTGCAGAGTCACCTGTGTCGTGCGCCGCAGGTAGATTTTTCGCGTCCGTCGCGCTGCGATTAATAATTATTCAGGCTTGGACGGGGCCCGGGGGGCCGGGGGGAAGGAGGCGATCGGGGCGCGGTTCGCAAATAACTACGAATAAAACGCTCGCCCAAAGGTCGCATTTGCATTCTATATTGCGAAAAACAACACAAATGCAAATGGGAGCAATCGTTTTGAAAAAATAATAATTCGCCAATCACTAATTGTCCTTTTATTTATTTGCCATCTTCGTTATTGTCATGTACTGTTAATTTATTTGCCCTTTATTTCAACTAAGGCAGCCTACCAAGACGAAGGTAGACTTGATTGGGACATACTCTATGAATTCTGCAATGTATAAACTACAGTAGCTTTTTCTACATGCCCTCGGGCCCACGCCGTCTTGTAAGGCTTCGGAAACTATACATATAATGTACTCCGCATGGTTGAGGGAGGAGGAACTGACATAGGATGAAGCGAGGACAATCTCGACAACAGAGCTTTGTGATAGGAGTTCGTGACAACCATGATCTAGAAACCATATTCGTTCCTTTAACTAGATTCTAGTTAAAGGAACGAATATGGTGATGATGATGTTCAAGTAAAATATTAAAATATTTTGTTCGTGTTTTTTTAAAAGCTTTATGGCAATAGCATAAGGTCTTCAAGATGCAGCAGCCGCAGTATCCAAAGCATTTTAAATATTTGTAAATAAAATATGCTACGTATATTTTAACATAAGATCAATTTAAATATAAATAAATTAAGTGAATGCTTGATCTATAATTGTAAACAAAATTGAGAATGTAAAAAAGTAACAAATATACATTTTTTTTAAAATAAGGACTACGAATACAAATGATTACTCGTATATTGAAGTACATAATATTAATTAAAAGCGTACTTTGAATACCACTAAAAAGTAACACGACTTTTGCTAGAAATTCGCATTATAAATACGATTGGCTTTACTCACTTCTTTCATTCTCAATGTTAAGAATATTGACGATCAATGCATTTGAACATGACTTTCTTCCACCTATAGCGGTTGGTATTGTGTCTTTGGATTTTAGCAGTTGTGTTAAAATGCCGTGTTTCGTCCATGGGCAGTTCGACTATGAGAGGTGAGTCCACAGAAGAGCTGGGTTGTGAGGGCGGGCGATGAACTGGGCGGTCAGGCGTTCGCGCCCACCCTCATCCGCCCACCTCCTCCCGCCCACCGCCTGTGATTGATTACGTATCCCAAACCCGTGGGCGGGGGCGTTGTATGCAGGTGCGTCAAACTGCACTGAAAATAATATGGCGATGAATCATGTGCTTCATTGTGGATGTTACAGAATGAAGCTTTGACAATGAAGACTGGAAATTGGACATCAAAATGTGGACATTTTACTTCTTCTATCACAAAAGTACCTGACTTGTAACAGCTCTGGAAATGAAAAAACAAGGTGAAATTGGCTATTTTCTTTTCAAAGTGAAAATAAATGTTATTTATATTCTTTATCAGTAAATATTCATTTACAAGTTAGTACGCTTGTGCACATTGGAACTGATAAAAACTTTTATAGATCAAAAAACTGCATGTCTTCCATCTAGTGGAACAGTGCTTAGTGTGGTCCATGTTAAAATAAAGTATGAAATTCTTATCTATTTAATAATGAAAATAAATGTTTTCAGAGTATTTGTTGTACCTGTATACGAGGATGATGCAAGCTTTTCTTCATATCATTTTCTGAATTAGGTGATACACTAAATATATATATATATATATATATAGTCGGTACAAATTACACTCTTACAGTTGTATCATTTTTCTGTGATAAGACCAGAACCGCTATTTGATCATGGTATGAGCATTGCTTATAAAATATTTATATTTCTTTCGTACCATAAAGCTACATATTTTTAAACTATAAAAACATACAATAGAGTATAGACAGTGATTAGAAATTTCTGTTTTGAAATATATGAAGCTTTTTGAAGGGTGGCTAAAATATGTTGTACCGCTCCGCTAACTTCATCAGCAGTGCCGTTAGGGGGTGGCGTAGTGTGGCGACGCCTTAGAGCCCTGAATAAACTACGAGCGCCCTATATAGCCTAACTTACTTGATAAATATATTTTACAATAATAACAATAGGAGGCGTCAAAAAAAATCTCTAGGGCACCGTAGAATCTAATCTGGCAATGTTCATTAGAATTCAACATTACCATTTATACGGAGACGATAACTATAAGTGAGAATTGTGTTTCCCACCAATTTTGATTAATAGTCTATGACATGTATGTTACGAGCGAGGGACCAAATTACACAAAACAAGTGTTTTTATAAAGCTTATAAATTGGTAAAAAAAATATTTTCATTTTAAGCTTAGTCGGGGATCTATACTAATGGTAGACAAACGTTTCAGCCGTTCAGGAAAATACAAAATTTGCACTATATATAAATGTATATTATGTTACTTTTTTTCTGAAAACATTTTTTTTAATTATGCATGATCTCTTTGTCAGCCTTTCCCTCTCGTCTAATAGTCAGTGATTGATTACAAGTCCCAAGTGAAGTGAGTTTGTTGCAACCCTCAGTGCAGGCGTAACAAACTGAACCAAAATTACATGATTTGCGAGAGATAGTCATCATACAGAATGGAATGTTTCTACTGGCCAATATGATGGATATTGGCCAAACATACCATGATGAAACATAACTGCCAAGGATAATGCCTCTTGGGATAGTGATCCGTTCGTCCAACGTGAATATCTCGTTTATCGTATACACGTATGCATATATTTCACTTGAACGAATCCAAATTCATGAAGATTAATTTTGATATTGCATTGAATGCACATTTGTCTGCCCAGAAAAGAGCACTTTCTGTATTCTTAAGTTATTGTGTTTTATTTATTTTATGTAATCAAACATCACATGTTTCTGCGTGTTAATTTCTCTATTCGACAAGCAAAGCAAATGGTCGAGCGGACAGCTGATGGTTATGAAACGAGCAAGATTTAGAAGGTTCGTGAATTAAATCCCGGCGTATGCTGTTTAATTTTCTCCGATTTCTTTATGAGATAAATATCTTATGAGATGATGTTTTCTATGCATTTATATGTGTGTATCATTATAATATAACAAGTGTTTAATTTTTAACTCTTTATTTAAAAGCTAAATTCACATCGCTTGATTTAATGCGGCTCTAAATAAAGCGAAATATTCTCGTGGTTGTCGCAATAAATTTGCGAACATAACTTGAGTTTTGTGAATTAATGCGAAGCATATGCTTAGATGTTAATTAGAAAATTGGTAAATTACCCTTGAAGATGATGAAGTAGAGCGGTTATAAGAATGCAAACACTTTGAACAGTTTTTTTTATATAATAGCAATAAATACATGTAATATAAACATGCAAAATAAAACTATAATACCATTTCTCAGAAAAACTTTCACGAATTTTTCTTCTCAAAGATATTTAATAAATCAATTATCATGTTACTATGCATTATACAAATAATAATTTAAGTTTTATACATGATGCTTTATTTAAATAAGTCATAACCATTAAATACCCTGCACTCGTCAGAAACTAATACATTTTATCAAATAAAACATTAATTAGAATTATTTTGCATTTTTTATTTGCCGACGACATTTTTCAGCTTTGTCAAGTGGCCATTATATAGTGAATAAAGGAAATTCATTCGATAATGGCTATTCAACTTTGTTGAAACATGTCGTTAGTAAATAAATAAAAATGTGGAATAATTGTAGACAATCTTTTCTTTTAATTTAATATTGTGGAATTCCACCAAAAGTTTTCGATCGCGAAAATTAAGAGTGGTTACTTTTAATTGGTAAATCGTCTTATTGTTGTGTTTGAGGACACACATATTAAGTAGATTTTTAAAAGCGTCGGACTAATCACTAAAACTTAATACAAATTTACCCACCAGCCATATTATTTCGAAAGCTTTGTTTGTTCTGTATTGTCATCAACTTCATATAAAGAGTGGTTAAAACGAGCATAAGCCTTTATAACGGTTTTATGTTCCAGGCTCTCTGTATCCTAAAGTCTTTGAATTATACATATTTTTTCATAAGTGTTGGTGATATGATCTAAATTGTGTGCAGGTATAAAGCGATGAGAGAAGGAAAGAGAAATAACATAGAACATTTCGTCTAATAGTAAACTCAACTGACAATTGAAGTTGTTTTTTTTTTATAAGAAATGTATTAAAATATCCTCTTACAGGAATTTTGCTTTACAATATTATAGTCGATTACTATCAACAGCTTCTTCTTCGTAGTATCAATCCGGTGGATTGGTTTGCAGCAACAGAATCTTGCATCTCGATCTCTATTCCTCTCGGTCCTCCGCAACCCTCTTCAGCTCAGCATAAGGGCTACATCTCATGTCCTTGAACACTTACTGCAAATACTCCCGTCTAGGGCGCCCTCTACAGTTTCTACCCTTAACCATCCCCTCTACAATGTCGTGAAGAAGACCATCGTGGCGCATGATGTGGCCGATCCATCGGGCTCGCCTCTCTGAGATGGTTCTTATAAGGTGCCTATCTTCTTTGATTATCCTGAGAATCTCATTGTTCGTGACGTGGTCTCTCCAGGAAATTCCGAGAATTCTTCTGTACGACCACATCTCAAAGGCCTCTAGTCTTTTTTTATCACTTTCAGATAAGCACCATGTCTCACAGCCGTACATTAAGATGCTCCAAACAAGTGTTTTGGCAAGTTGCTTGCGGAGCCATAAAGTAATATTCTTTGACGCAACAGCTTATATGTCGACCAAGAACTAGCAGCTTCCAAAGTTCCTTCCTTAATGCCACCGGTAAGCTATGGAATGCTCTTCCAGCGTCTGTGTTTCCTCCTTTCTACAATCTGGATCTCTTCAAGAAACAGATAAATATACTAAAAGTAATAATATTAAGCTTGTGAATAAAATGAAGACTGATAGAATAATAATAAAAATATACATACTTTGAATATATACTATGGCGACATCTGTCGTACGATGCTAACAATGCTATAAATACTAGTTTCACCGCAGTCAGTCTGGGCACAGTAATGGCGTGATTTGCCGAGCGGTATGAATACCTGGGCATATGGTGGATTCCAAGGTCCGCGGTTCGCATCCCGCATCTGCCGTTATTTTTGTGCTTGGATTGACGCGTTGAAAAAAGAATTTTATGTATAGTGTATGTATATTTAAGTAATGACAATATTGTAATATAGTCAATGATCTATAAAAGTAGATTAGAATATTGAAATAATAAAATAATATTCTAATAAAAATTAAAAAATTAATTAATAATGTCTCCTTGAGACAATATCAAGAAGGTAAAATTATCCATCAGTATCACAGGTAAATGATTGGTTATAAAGTCCGAGTCGGAACTATAATTAGTCGTTTCACATCCATTCAGTCTATAGTTTGGTTCGAGACCCGAGTGGTACTTACTAAAAATAAATAGACTGCCGGAAAGTAATAATATTAAGCTTGTGAATAAAATGAAGACTGATAGAATAATAATAAAAATATACATACTTTGAATATATACTATGGCGACATCTGTCGTACGATGCTAACAATGCTATAAATACTAGTTTCACCGCAGTCAGTCTGGGCACAGTAATGGCGTGATTTGCCGAGCGGTATGAATACCTGGGCATATGGTGGATTCCAAGGTCCGAGGTTCGCATCCCGCATCTGCCGTTATTTTTGTGCTTGGATTGACGCGTTGAAAAAAGAATTTTATGTATAGTGTATGTATATTTAAGTAATAAAGATAAATATACACTTGCAATCTCCCCAACCCACACACAAATACGAACACAACACACGTTTCCCGCATGCAGCGTCCAGCCTCCCTGGCTGAGCGTCATAGAGTGCACTGCTCTTGACCGGGTGTGCTCTCCTGCATGCGTTTACATAAAAAAAAAGCTAGCGGATGATAAAAGGTTCTCAAATATGAATAATTAATACTGAAATATTTATTTTTTGTGTCTGAATAGTGCGTTCTAAGTACATCTTTAAAGTGAAATATTTCGACAGGGCTAAAAATACCGAGTGTTTACAGAATGATGCATGACGCTGTAATTCAAATCGCTTTTATAATGTTCGCCGGAGTTTGAAAGCGCATTCCAATTTGTTATGACAAATATATTTTCGCTGTGAATGTGACCTTATGAGGTCCTTAATCTCTCATCCGTCCCAAGAGTAATATATTGCGTGAGTTATTATGCCGTCTAATTTATATGTATTTTGATATATTTATTATTACAATTTATTATTAAATATATAAATATATTATTATATATATAAATATATTATTAAATATATAAATATATTATTAAATATATGAGAATCGAGATAATTTATTTGTGAAACATGTCCATAATGGTATGTATACCATACTTTATATATTAAATCAAGCAAGTAACCTCGTCAACTATCTATCCTCACTCATTCACCCAAAGTGATATATTTTCTCTTTAATCTCTCGTTGTTGCTAGATATCTCGACGTCTAAGTACATATCTACTTAGATTGCCCTGAAAGAGGACCTAGCCCCTGGAGACGACCAGGAGTGGAGTATATGAAGGTTCGTTAACAGACTTCGGACCTAAGTGTGCAAGAAGAGGACACAGATGAAAGCCTGGCAGTTTTACAGCGGGCCGACTGAATGTGACTGTGGCGTGGAGCAGACCCTTTCCCACCTTCTGGAGTGTGCGTTGTGTTCGAGTAGCTGCACCCAGGAGGACCTGATGATGATCGGGAGTACTGCCATTGACGTCAACCACTTTTGGGCAGACAGGATCTTACCTTGATGTCTCCGACACGATTATATATATATAGTACATATCTAAATAGCATTACTTGCTTTAGTATTTTATCATAAATTGCAAGCTATAGTCTATCCAATATATGAAGAACCCTATGACACATTTATTGCCCCTTGTAAAAGGGATGGGGCAAAAATATTTATTTCGATTAGGTCGATTTTTTTTCTCTTCTTCTTCGAAAAAAATCGAATTTGAATTCGAAGTGAATCGTATATAAACATCTCTATTTCCGCATGGCGGCTTCATGGCGGATCAGTACAAATGTTTGACTTTCAGTAGCGTGTTGTTCTTCTATCGATTCGTGTTTTTTGTTGTTGTAATTATTATATTTATTGTTAGTATTGTTAAAGTTGTTTCATTGAATCATATTTTTGTGTTTTTACAATGCCGAAGAGACAGAAAAGAACTATTCTCAGCAGTGAATCACGTGAATTTGTCGTACGCTTGCGTGATTATTTTCATCAAGAAAAACAAAATGGTGGACCATTGCTGTCTGTTGAAAACATTCGAGATCGGGTCGCGGATTCCCTAGAAATCAGTAAATCTACAGTGTCTTGGATCACAGAGGAGAAATACGGTGAATCTTCATTAGAAGAGAAAAAAATATTAACACCAAATAAGAAACGACAGAAGAAATGCTCAATAACAAAACCCGATAGCTTTGATTTGGCAGCAATTCTTTTCAACAATTAAACTGGTAGGTTCTCTAAAGTCAGTCGGATTATTTCAAGGCAGTGCGACGTCTCTTAGTAAGGTATTGAAAAACATTGGCTTCAAATATAAAAAATGTGAAAAAAGAAAGTTTATAATGGAGCGCACGGATATTTCCCTGAAAAGATGCGATTTTTTGAGGCAAATTAAGAGCATTAGGAATTGGGAGAAAGTCGTTTTTCTGGTCTTTTCGGCTAGAAATAACACGTCTCCACCATTCACAGCGAACAAGATGTTGACTCTATTGAACGAGGCATGTGACAATGTCACGGCAGAAGATTGGAAAAAAGTGGTGGACAAAACAAAAAGAGAATATTATGCAGATTGGGATCGCGATGTACGCTTTGACAATTTAAGTGAACAGAACCTGATTATAAATGTGTGTGAAAGTTGTAGTTCTGATTCCGATAGTGACGAAGACAATTTAGAATGTACTGCTGTATCGGATTCCGACTAAAATATGTGTTTTTAAGGTTATGTGCTAATATTTATCTCTACACTTGCTTTTCTTCATAATTTTCATATTACTAATATTATTATTTATACTTTGTCTTACATGTCTCTTAAAACCTGTTGATATTCACTTATAATTGATAATAATTCTAATATTTAATTTTAGTAGGTATTTACAAAAACAATCGAAAATACGATTATTTATACCCCAACACTGGTTTTCGCAGTAATGTGACATGGCCTTCTACGTGCGTCAGATATTATAGTATTATAGTTACAAATTGTCGTATTTTTTCTAATTTGTAACAATATGCATATATTTTTTATTATTTTGTTTTTATTGTGATATATTTACCTAAATAACTTATTATATATAAGAGAGGCTTTTGTTTATGTTGATAAAATTAGTATAGGTAGCGAACGTTTTTACAACGTTATATCGGACGATATTTAGCACAGGGCAATAAATGTGTCATAGGGTTCTTCCTATATTGGATGGACTATAGCATCGTATCGGCAGTATTGATGTCACCATATTTGTTTTACTCAAATCTATGCAGATTTTCATGTCAAATATTTGCGAGGATATGTGAGATTTGTACAAAAGTATTTAGACTATTTGTACTACATCGTCAGCATGGTATATTATGCCTTTCTTTTTGTCTCCCGTAGTGAAGCTTAGTTCCATTGATTTAACATCTTATATGTGTTTATGATACATTGTAATAAAATGCAGCATTTTTTTCATGTGCAGCAATTTTCACAAAAAGGTCTACAATCTTGCTTTGTTAATAATGCATAATGAAGATCTATGAGCTTGTCTTCAAGTAAATAGTGTCAAAAGTGCTTCCAGCGCTGTAAATGTCGGCTCCAGTGAAGCTCCGTTGCGGTAATGATAACTGCAATCGAATGCAATCAGTTAGGGCACAAAAATAAGTTGAATCCGCGGTAAGAGTGAGAAGACGACGCACTTTTTGGCAACCGGCCATTTGGCAACTTGCCGCGCAAAAGAATAACATTAGAAATGTCCAGGCCCGCATTTAAAACACTAAAATATAATAAAAATTAACAATCTCTTAGTTATTTAATTACTTTACATTTTAGTATAGAGTCATCACGGGCTTCATAAATACTCTTAATCTCAAAGCTTTTTCAGTATATATATGATCTTCGGCTCGTTTCATATCAGTTCTAGATTATGTGTAGTACATTATTCGAATAGTTTCTAACGACTGAAAAAAGACAATCGAAATTTATATTAAATTATGCAAGCACATCTACCTTTGTCTCTTGATCAACTGTATGATTGAAGGTTGCTGTGTTCATTCGGTGACCTTCCGACCCTCCAAATATGCGGCGAATATATTTTTAATTATTTTCTTGCCGTATCTACATCTAGAACATACTCGTTTGACTAAGACAAGTTGCTGCTACACAATTCAGTCAGTTGTCATTATCCACGACCAATCAGTAAATTCAAAACAACGTACGTCGATATGAGATAGCAACAAATCACCAAGGAAGGCAACTCGAGGCACGCATGTAGTATACTAATTTCATCGAAACTAGACTGAAGTCTGTTGTCGCATGGTATTCTGACCTATAAAGTCACGGGGAAGGCCACCACTTGTTAAAAAAGCTTTTAGGAGCGTCCAGTAATGGGTCTCGTCTGAGACATACATATAGGACGGGTGGGTGGATTTTCCAGCGTAAATAACCATTGTCCATGCGTTATCTTAATACATTTATGAAGTCTACCAGTGTATACAAATTGGCTACCGATGACCTCCAAGGCAGCGTACGAAGCACAATAAATTTGATTATTTATCAGATTCTTAAGGACGGAAAGTCACGGAAATCTAAAAAAGATTAATGGTTTTTGTATTTTTTAGACAATATTTCAATATTCTAATTGTTTTTTAATAATAAATGCCATTTTAAGTCGGTAAGTAGAAGCAATTGCTAAATGGAGAAGCGCTGCGTATAGAATAGGACAAAAGTTTGCGTTCCGATTCCCAGGGTGTGCCGTTTTTTTTCTTCTCCAATATTGACGAGAGAAATGTCATTGAAGATGATATTTATAGTAGATTTATATGTGTTTATCAATATGTTTTCTAAAAGGTTGTTTAACTGAAGCTCAAGACCGTCACAAACTGCAATAATCAGTTTCCCAGTCGTGATATGTTTTTCAAATTACGGTGGCTATATTATCTAACTGATGTGCAAGATGTCGCGTATCATAAAATACATTTTGAAGTGCCATAATTAATTTAATTTGCAGCTTAATTCTTGATGCTGTCCCGAAATTTGCCTGAAATTTGTGTGCGTACCCAAGTGCATCAGACATTCGTCTGTAGGAATCTTTCTCCGCACAAGTTTCTCCCGCGCCTGCATCGCTCGCGCCCCCGACCGCGGGCGGGACTTGGGCACCTCTGGAGACTCTCTCCGAGGCGTGCTTCACGAAACTAAAATTGGCACCCCTTGTTCATTGAACTTTCTTCCCGGTGGCTGCGACTGCATTTTTCTTCGTCTCAGTCGACCATGGAGATCAAGGATGCGAATGACGTGGAGGAGGCTTTGTGCTCAACATTACTAAGCCGTAAGATGGTCCCCGAGTATCCTGCACAACCATTTTTTTATGTCAGTACATACAGCAGAATACTGACAGGTGGTGAAAGTTATGCCGAAGTCTCATCTGTGGAGTGTTAGCAATTTGTGATCACCATGTACTCCAGATATAGAAAGGATATAGAAAGAATAATAAAATAAAAAAATATCGTAGTTAGCTAGTCAGGAATGAAGCAACTATATAAAAAAAACTTAGTAGTTCTTATTATTAGTGAAAAAGTAGAAAATCCGTGTGATTTTTTTTTATACATAATGCAACAGAAACATCAAACATATCATAAAAACTGTTGTACCGGCCAGTTAGCTTACAATGACAATTTTTTTTTTTTTATATAAATTTATCATTATACCCAAGAAAATTTAGCATAATTCCTGACTTTACAACTAAAAAAATTACATTTAATAGAATCCAGTTTTACTCGTATATTGAGTAAAATTTAAAATACTTCAAATCAATTAAAGTAACAACATGTTAGTTATTTGGGGCATACATTTAAAACGTTAAAAATTCAATTTTTTTTCTTTTTTTTTCATAAACAAAAAGTACAAAAAAAATATTGCACTTGATAACTTACAAATTATACACAATGTTAAACTAAGCGAAGAAACAAAAAAAAATAGAAGGCCATGTCGGGATCGTTGAATGCGCGCGTTGTTCCTACGATATCCTCGATGTAGTTTAACAGTCAAAACCAAGCAGCAGTTCAGAAAATGGCAGAGAATCCCAGGCACCGAACATGTTAGGTAAATATAATACTAAAAAATCATGCTATATTAAATTAACTATTCAATCAAATATGGATGAAAAAATACGTTTAAAAAAACGTTAATATGGAGTGTTTGTGTGAAAGAGCTTTACTCTACAGGCAAAGCTTTTTCTGAGTACAGTTTGTTTAATGTTTATTTTGGTTCTTGTTTAATGGCCATTATAAAAAGCTCATCTCCGGGCGTCGCGACGAATTAGAGACACATTTAGTACCGGAAACGCTCACAAACCAACCAGCATAACTCAATAACTGGAATGACTTGTTTTATTTAATTATTATCACGTGTTACAGGATTAATGTCCAAACATTAAGCAAGTGCTTTCAAAGGAATGAAAAAATCTCCAATTGTTGGCATTATCCTTTATTTTCTAGATAACGAACAAGTAAACAAGCTAAATATAATTTGATTTTTACTTTATTTTTATGAAGTTAATTAAACTGATATTACTAGAATAGAATTACTATTGATAATATCTCTTCAGATGGATAAAACGAGTTAAATAACTTTAATTAAATCTGAAATAAAACTGCGTAATATATTTTAAGTGTATTAAAATTAAATAAATATTAAAATAATATAATTTTCATTGCAATTTGTAGAAAGTAATTAACTTGAGTGTCGTATTTGATAAGCAAATCTATTATAATATAACCTCCAGAAAGGTAACTATAAAATCTAACCTTAAAAAACAGTAAATAAATTTATATACCTGTATAAACGAAAATTCTACAATGAAATGAAAAACTTGTACATTAATTTATGGTGTCTTTTTAATTTGGGCTGAGCCACTCCTTTCGATTAAATGATCCAGACCTAGAGAGCTTCAGGCTAATCATCCAATCTCCTTAAAAAATCTGATTAAAAAACAATAAAAATGTGCCTCAGATACTACATCTGTCGCCACATCAAATCCCCGGGCTCCTGGTATGGAGGCTGTTGGGAACCATGACAAATGATTAATTATGATCGAACTGCATTACTACTAACTCTACTTATGACTGATTCGAGTAACGACTAACTGATCTATAATCAATCTGATAACGAAATTTCGTTATGCGATTTTGTAACATGATTTCCTTAACAATTACCTCCTATTAAACCTATCATAAAACGCATCCTACGTCAAATAAAATAATAAATGCTGTAGAAAAGAAAAAAAATATACTATTACAGACTTAGCGAATGACTGAAATCTGGATTTTTGTATAAAACGGCGTATTCGCTTTGCAATTTAAATCAAAATTTATATGAAATATAATAGGTTTCAACAAAATTGACTTTTCGCATTTCTCCGCGTTGTTTATGAATGCTCGCGTTATGGCCACTAAGGAGTGCATTTCAGTGGCGTCTTGGTATCGTAATAACGTGACTCATTTCATTACTTGCAATAAACTACCCATATTAAGTTGTTGCTAAATATTTTATCCAAAACAAATAAATTTCATTTAATTAAGCATGCGGCTGTTGAATTCGTGCATTTATTATAAAATACCTAGAGAGAATCTATTTTCGTAAATTTATCAATAAAATACTTTAACACTATTATTTTAGTATGTACTTGCTCTTTGAAATAATATTCAACGAAGAAAGATTCACATGAAAAAAACACACGAAACAATAACTTGTAAATGGGACATTGCACTAAAAGTTATGCCTCTCGATCACAGTCGCATAGCGTACGAGTGAGATGCATAAAATATATACCTTTTGCAAGAAGTATCCACACTTCAGATGCTAATTTGTCAATATTTTCCTTAATTTTTGTAAATATTGATTATCTAAGATAATGCTTTTTTTATAGTATAGGCAAGCGCGTCATGAGATTATTGTATTAAATTATTTTTTTTATGAAAGTGCATGCGGGAAAACACAACAGATCGAGACCAGTAGTCTCTATGTCACTCAGTCAAAACGTCTGGACATGCGGAAAACGTGTGTTGTTTGTTTTTGTGTGTGGGTTGAGGAGATTGCAAGTGTTTTTTGAAGAGATTCAGTTAGTATGAAGGAAAATACACAGACACTGGAAAAGCATTTAAAAGAGTTCATTGATAACATTTAGGAAAGAATTTTGGAAATCGCAAGTAAGTTCTTGGTCGATATACTTAAATGGCGTAGTAAGAATATTTTTAATGCATAATAATCCAATAAAAATTCATATAAACATTTTTCAATTAATATACATACAAAGTACTCATTATTCATTGGAAAAGAAACTATATTGAAGAGATTATTTTTCTCTATTTATTTGCTGAATAAATTTCTTATAATATAGTATTTAGCTATGGGCTTGAATCTCTATTTATTTATTTTATTTGTCCCAACAATTTTTCATTCAAATGTTTTTCTGAAATAGAAAATATTTGATTTACGTATCCAGATATAATAAATTAGACGAGAAAATATCTCACAGACTTAAGTTATCTTTCAGTTAAAGAGTAGGCGAACGCCTTCAGCAGGAAGTTGTTTTATTTCCCGGAGCTTTGTATCCGATATGAGAGCATCCCACGTTAACATTTTATTTATGTTTCGAGCAAAGAATTTGATGTTGCATTCCAAAGGAAAAAATAAACTTTAGACATTGTGGTATAACGTTCAAAATTTCGTCGTAACAGGACATTGTCTGTCTAAAAAATAAATTCATAAAAAAATGCTAAATTTAAGTGGGTTTATAAATATCAAATAAAAGTATCCTCTTCAGTCAGATATTGTTCTTCTTATGTTCGTTATTTACTTTCATTTTTTAATTATTCAGACACTCTTCTATAATTCACGAAGTACTACATTCACGAGCTATAAAAATTGAAGTATTGCACAACTTTTACCAAAAAGACAGAGCTATTTAAACATTTATATGAACTGTGGAATTTATTGAAACTTTTCACAAAATATAATTCGTTGTCATATCATTGTATTTATATAAATATACTAACGTGTACCCGGCATGTGTTGCAATGCCACTAAAAAAAAGAAACCACTAGTTTATAGAAGCGCCTCGTCGGGAGCCTCTCGCCTTCTGATTGGATAAGTCTGACTTAAGGCAGGCCGGAGCCAATTAGAAGCGATAAGCTTAGGTTATGTTTTTCTTACCTGACATTGACAGTGGCGGCCGTATGTGTTTTTATTTATTGGAGTGCTTTTGGATACACAATGTTTTTTTGTTTTTCTATCTGCTGCGTACACAAATAAATCAGAAGAATTTCTAACGCGTGAGCAGGCCACATACAGTTGTCCATGTGAGAAGCATGGGTTTTTTAAATTTAGTCCACACACTTGTAACGACTGTCCTTATGCTTAATTGATGGTCATTGCAAAGGCGACTCGCACTGGAAACTGCAGACGTTTAAATTCAAATGGCATATCTGTGGGAATCATTAGGATGCGTGGAAACAGTGCATCTTCTCCTTTGAATTTTCCATTTAAAATCGTAGCTTCAATAATATTGTTCATAATTTTTCTTACTGAAAGCTTGGTACCGTTGCAAAGTCGTGGTGGATTTATATTTCGGAGAAGAATGATAGGCACGCCAATTTTCAACGTTAAAACATGCGGCGGCATGCCTGGCAAATCAAGTGAATTCAAGAATTCTGTTGGATAATTGACGACTTGGTCTTGATTCGTTATAGTCTCAATGGACTTATTCGCTGTCGCTTCTCCTGGTATTTCATTAACATCCTTGTTTTTGGCTGCTAATATAGCACGTGCACTGAGCCATTGATGATTTTTATGATTATCTGCAATATTTGGAAAAAGAATGTGAATCAATTCGTCTATGGTTGCGGTTATTTTACAGAAATTATTTGCTGGCAATGTGATACATTGTGTGGATTCCTCGATTCCCATTTTCCCATTTCCTATATCCAACAATTGTTTTGCGAAACGTTCAGCGGATGCATCATGTTGTAGTTGTACACGCATATTGGTCTTCAAAGTGAGTCTATCTACGTATCGCCATAAAACGGATGATTTGAGACATGCAATAAGTTCATCGGCCATTGTTGAACGTGATATAACAGGTAGACTTTGTCGAAAATCACCAGACAATAAAATGAGTGCGCCACCGAAAAGTTGTTCATTTCCTCTCAAATCTTTTAGTGTGAGATGAAGTGCTTCCAATGATTTTTGTGTGCCATAGTACATTCGTCCCATACAATGATTTTACATGATCTGAGTAGTTTGCCCATTTTAGAATTTTTGTTGATATTGCATGTTGTTGTCTCAATTATTTGCATATTCAATGGCAATTTCAGTGCTGAATGCGCTGTTCGGCCACCATCCAAAAGAGTTGCTGCAATTCCAGATGTTTTCGTTTGGGTGGCATAATGTATTCGTTTGGCCGGCGGTCATAGCTCAATGGTCAAAGCGTTTGCTTTGCAAGCCAAAGGTCGTGGGTTCGATCCTCGACGGAGATTAAAAAAAAGGATTTTTAATCGATTTCTGAGCTCTAAAATATGTGAATATGTGAAATAATGTGAATTTGATCCGTCACCCGTAAAATGTCAGTCATAGCCTATTAATTAAAATTTGTAGTAGACGAAAGTCGTCCTGTGAAGACCACCCATTCATAGTAAATTCCTGTAGTAATAAAGGACGATGCGTGAATATCGGGCTGTAGTCTATGGCGTTGGCGGATCAACAGTCCACACGCAGCGTTTAGCCATATACACTATGGTAAGCGTCATAGAATTCCACAGATGAGACTTCAGAATTACTATCACCATCTGTCGGTATTCTCCTGTATGTGTTTACATAAAAAAAATATTAAATTCACTTATGAAAAATAAAAATAATATATATAATACTATCCGAAGTCGACCAGCAATTAGAATTCCAAAATTAACTCTTTCTATATCACACACCATTTACACGTAATATTTATTTCAATTTTCTTCTGTCATGCTATATATAGTAAAACTAAAACAAAAAAGTCATTAAAATTCAAACATTGAAACACTTTATTCGAAAATCGAATTTTGTTTCAAAATATTCCAAACCTTACGTAGTACCTACTTAAAATACCTACGGGACAGATTTGCGCCATTTTTGTTTTCGGCGTTGCTATGGATAAAATGGCCGCTCTGTATTACATTAGTCTTGTATGAAAACATGTTTTACGTAAATATTCAATTATTTTTTGTAATTAAATAAAATTTTGAGTATCCTATCTTTTTTTGCTAGTCTAAGCAATAATTCGACAAAGTTTTATCGCAGTCGGATTAGTGGTATAGGAATGTATAAAGGACAAATAAACAGACAGACAGACAGACATTCATTTTTATATATATAGATAAGTAATTTGTTTTCGGCATTAACTTTGAGATCCATTATAGATAATATATATTTATTTTATTATTTAGTCGAAACTATAGTCTCCTAAATAGGAGCCATACCCAACCTGATCTATGTAAAAACAACGTAAAAAATAAATATTTATTAAGAATCAAACAATTTATAATTTAATTATCGGTTTATGCTAGTATTAGTGTGCATATATTTTTCACAATTTTAAATAAATAAAAATTGTTAACACACTTAATAATGTCATTTAATTAAAAGTTCTTTACGTTCTAGCACAAAAGACTGTACATTACAAACGAGTATTAAAAGATTCTTAAATGAAATCACGGAATACATAATATAATTGTAGCATCTTACAAAAAAATACTAAAAAACTTATATCACGTCGCATGAAATTATTTTTCTTACGTTAAATGCTACATTTTAATTTAACCCATTCTTATGTCAACAGCAATAATAAAACTCGCTACAATTCAGCGAGAAAAAATACAAAAATATATTACAATACAACACACTTTTCGCTTGATAATTATGCTTGCATAGAGAGTAGCATTCTCTTGAAGAAAGTCCAGGGGCACAGAACATGCAAGTGGTAAATTGGGCGTTTTTTTACATCAGTGAGAGAGTTCTTTCTCTTCGGGCCATCAAAGCGCCTTCTCTCGCAACGCAGAAGCAGGAAATGACTCCTTCATTTTTTTTTCATTCCCTTTTCCCGCGTCTTTTATACCGTCTCATTTTTCTCCGGCGCGTTTTTTTTATTTCCGTCGGACCATTCTAATTTCAAATGCTCGCATTGCGCTGCAACTTCGTGTCAAAGCTCTGTTTTTTAATGGAAAAATAATGACCGCAATCGAGGGAAGGCGCAGGGACCTAATTGCATACAGAGGACACGTCTTGGCGACGAGTGAGGCGAACGCTTCAAATTATTTAAATGCGTTGTTATATCACTTTCAAAATCTTTTTCTGAGGCGTAACAAGCCGCCGGGAATGTGTCAAGCCCGTCAGCGATATCCTGTCAACAAACTTTATTGTTTTCCATAACAAATCATCCGGTTTTGTTTCCTGAAGTATATTTTTAAAATCAAACATTTTCCGAGTACGTTTCAATGTTATTATCAAATAGCTAACACGAGTGAGAAAGAGATGTAGATAATAACGTAAAAAAGAGAATGAAACATGGACAAATGGAATAAACGAGAGATTTTACCCACTTCAGTCTATCCGTAAAATTCCCATGCATAATACTAGTGATGTACAATATACATTTTACATACTAGTAAATATGAATACTGTGATTTTTAGTATTAAAGTCATGCGAAAATAAATAAAACAAATTATTTTTTATCCTTATTTTAATATGAAACACGTGTTTATTTTGAACATTGTGACGACGGTTTGGTGTGTGATATAAACTTCGGCGGATAAAATGTGCAATTTTTATACGACTCTAGCATACAAAATATTCAACATGATACAATATTAAAACAAATTAACATTTAATCAGCATTGACCAACGAATGTGGTGTTGTTTTGTGGTGGTCATATGCTCCAAATCGAAACCTGATATGGTAGAAAGAATAAGAGACTAATATTTATATATTTACACTAACAATCTAACTTTACGCCATCTAAATTTATACGGGGTATGTTGGGATACAATGAGTTGAAAACTAGAAGAGATGTGTGCTTGAGTATGCATTTCTTTCGGCTAGTGCGCGGCGTGTTCAGAAATCCTGATATTTTGTTGGAAATTGGTTTGTTTGTCTCTGACAATTATTTAAGGATAAGAAGGCACAGATTGTTTGTTATTTCTAGAAGTAATACTAACCTGTCAGAGACTATGCCTATTGGGATAGTGATCAGACTGTTCAACCATATCGCCTCGAATATTGATATATCCCACTTGAAGACCCAGTTTCGACATGAGCTCCACGAATTTATTTAACAAGTTATTTTTTGGAGTCTTCTGTTTAGCGACTTTCGGGAATTTTTAATAATTGTTGTTAATAATCATAAATACCTATATTTATAAATTGTTTCTCTTGTATTATATCTAGTTTCAGGATCGTATTAAATAAAATTTGTAATGTTATAATAAAAAAATATATAATTTGAAATTGAAAAAAAAACAATATTGAAGATTGTTTGTTACAACAAAACTTTTAATCTCGTTTTCCACTAAGCTGTATCCTCTACAGGCATTTTCAGCATATGAGTATAACACTATGTAATTTACCCCCTCAACCATCTCTTTTATTACATCGTAAAGGATATATTTAGCGCAAAAAAATGCTAAAAATATTAATTAATAATATCAAACATCCATCTAAATTTGTTTATGTTTTAGTTATTATTATAAAACACTGATGATTACTTCCAAAAGACAAAATATTAAAAAAACTATACCATCAATAAAAATCTGTAATAAGTACAATAAAATAACTTAATACTGTTTTTTAAACTGAAAATCTCCAATTTAAATTCATCGAAATTATTTATAAAAACATTTTTTTACGGTATCGATGTAATTTAATTTAAATAACTGCACAATATTTCAATAAATTGAATGCATCTCTCTTAAAAAAAAAAAATTTAAATGATTTGTTGAGTTCGATTTATTGTTCGTCATCTCGAGACATCCAGTTGTTGCAGTTTTCATATTAGCCACGCGTGCCATTGTAACAAATATAAATTGGAGGAAATAAATTCGAGAAGAAATCTTACATTAAAGTATGGTGAAAAAAAAAACCAGTGCAAAAAAATAAAAACATGTTTGCTATTATTGAAACGCAATTTTTAAAAATATTTTTCATTTAATTGTATTTGACCTACAGACGGGAGTATTTGCAGCAAGTGTTCGAGGATATGAATTGTAGGTCTTATGCTGAGCTGAAGAGGGTTGCGGAGGACCGGGATGAATGGAGATCGAGATGCAAGATTCTGTTGCTGCAAACCAATCCACCGGATTGATACTACTACGAAGAAGATCTACAGCAACGTCGTAATGTTTGTATTTGAATACAACTTTTGCAGTTTGCATTCTCTCATAACTTATGAGTATGACAATATTTTTAAGATTTAAAACGAAAAACATGACAATTCAAATAATTTACTAGTATTTATCTACTATCAAAAACTTTAAATGACAATTCAAATAATTTACTAGTATTTTTATATCAATTAATAACTTTAAATCACAAATTTTCAGGTTACGTATGTATATATATATATATATATAACGGAAGTAACGCCATCATCAGGTCTCTCCTGGGTGCAGCTACTCGGATACAGCGCACACTCCAGAAGGTGTGACAGGGTCTGCTCTTCGCCGCAGTCACATTCAGTCGGTCCGCTGTAAAACTGCCAGGCTTTCATTTGTGTCCTCGTCTTGCATACTCCGGTCCAAAGTCATATGTGATTAGAATTTTTTATGGGGTCATGATTATTTTTACTCTCTAATCCGTCTTAAAAGTGTATTTTATTTTTAAAAATATTTATTTATGTAATTATTTTTGTTTTCATGATTTTACTGAAGTGTTATTCAATTTTCTCTAAATAATCGGAAAGATTGCTTAAATGCAATATCAAATTTTGTACAGAGCAGCCAGAAAACGTGTAAATAAAAAAATCTACTAAAACACAAAGATACAATTCGCTGGATTTTTCTTAAATTCAGTAAGGTGTTTTATCTTTACCTCGCATATTTATTTATTTATTTCACAGAATCTAAATTCCAATGTACAAATATTAAGAAACATAGATTATACATAAATATACAATACAAAGAGAAGATAATAAAAACACGAAAGAATATGAAGATGACACGTCAAAGATCACAGAGGTCAAGAAGAACAATACCATCGACAAAAGAGAAAAAGGATGTAAGAAAAGGATCGAAGTGTGCTGGTAGGCCATTTAGGAGCGACATTGCCGTTGTACCAAATTGAGTGCTTGAAGCTCCACAAGCATCGACTGGGATCAAAAACAATGGATGGCTACGAGCATGGGTGTACCTATCTGGAACATAGAAGTTAAAACATTCAAGAGTCCCAGGGTTGGCATATATTAATCCATCAATTACTGTGGGTTAAATCAAAGAGCAATTCACAATCACTTTGCAGCTTTATATCTTGTCATCACCGAGCACGTAACCAATTAAACACCGCGAACAGTAACGTTGTCGGCCCTGCGAGTTTTTTGGCACGCTACAACAGAACGGTGCCTTACCCTGCGCGCTCGCGCCGGAGCGAGCACTAAGCGAGGCCGACGCGTGCCGGACTTTGCGACCAGTGCCGGGCCAAAGGTCAGTGCCGTATGATTCGTGAATCTTAAAAAGATAGCTCATCATTATCACTACATATACTCTTCTTGGCTTTAGTACAATTGATCATATCCACACGCTAAGACAAATCATTCAGAAAACCGAAGAATATAATCAGCCACTCTGCCTCGCCTTTGTAGACTATGAAAAGGCATTTGACTCAATCGAGACTTGGGCAGTGCTAGATTCACTACAACGCTGCAAAATAGACTATCGATGTATAGAGATAATAAAATCTCTATACAAATCTGCAACAATGATGGTCCAGCTCCATGATAGCACTAACAATATTTCTATAAACAAAGGTGTTAGACAAGGAGATGTAATATCTCCAAAACTCTTCACAAACGCCCTAGAAGATATTTTTAAACTGCTATCCTGGACAAAATGTGGAATAAATATTAACGGAGAGTACATTTCTCACCTCCGATTTGCAGACGACATAGTGCTAATAGCCGAATCACCTGACAAGCTCCAAGACATGCTCTACGACCTCAATGAAGCGTCGAACAAAATTGGTCTGAAAATGAACATGGATAAAACAAACGCCATGATTAATAGTCATATTTCACAGACCTTCGATCCTATTTCCATTGGAGGAACAGAAATAGAGGTTGTAAACAACTATACCTATCTGGGACAAGTAATACAACTAGGGCGAAATAACTTCTCAAAAGAAATCGACAGGCGCATACAACTGGGATGGGCAGCATTTGAAAAACTAAAGTACATTTTTAAAGCGAAAATTCCGCAATGCCTTAAAACTAAGGCGTTTAACCAATGCATAATCCCTGTATTAACTTATGGCGCAGAGACGTGGAATCTGACAGCAAGTCTTACCCATAAAATAAAAGTCACCCAGCGTGCTATGGAGAGATCTATGCTCGGAGTGCCGCTAAAAGATAGAATCCGAAACGAGGAAATACGCAGAAGAACTCAAGTAGTGGATGCCACCCAACGAATAGGCACACTCGAGTGGCAATGGGCAGGACATATCTGTCGAAGAGACGACGGTCGATGGGGAAGAAAAGTATTGGAATGGCGCCCAAGAACTGGCAAACGAAGCATTGGCCGACCCCCTACAAGATGGACTGACGATATAAGAAGAATAGTGGGAGTGACCTGGATGCGGAAGGCGGAGGATCGAAGAGGATGGAGACTCATGCGGGAGGCCTACGTTCAACAGTGGACGGACACAGGCTGATGATGATGATGATGATACTCTTCTTAGGTGACTCCTCAATAATTCAATTTAAAAAAGGATAGGTCGGAAAAAAACGTAACCAGTATGCATCCTTGTTGACGCCATGTAAACAATTTATCAGCCAAGAAAATTTAACTGATATTTTTTTGTAGACCTTTATATAATTCATCATGAGTCTTTATACCAAATCCGCTTCCTAGTTGGAGTAAACGGACGTCACGAATTGCCGCTCTATTATTTTTGTCGTCCGCAATGTTCTTTGCCTCGTCCTATGTAAACTCAGCCGCCTTAAGGTTTATCGAGTATATTTTATCTATAGTTCGGCTTTAGTAGTGATAGTCTGGCTCGGAGAAACTACAGCTGTAATTTATGCTCTCCTGTCACATGTAGAAAAAAAAAATCATGTATTATGGAATCATATCGCGTCTGCTCCATCCCCTCGTCATTCTCTTACAAAATCAAACCGTTGAAATACTAATTCTCTTCCCAGAAATATATTGTTTTCAGCTACTATACGCCTGCATTGGTCTCAAGTGAGATGAAAAGATTTGCGATAGTGTAATACAGACGCTTAATACGCTGTATTTTATTTCGAACGAGATTTTTAAGTTCGTTCCTGTCAACTCTCAATCCTAAAGTTTCACCAATTAATTTCAATACGAAAAAAAGTTAATATGTTAAAAAACAACTGTAGTTGATCTTCATTTTACAATTTATGAATTTACATAATAGGATTTGAGTAATAACAGGTTTCAGTTCTAGAGAATCATAAGAAGAAATTAAACAAAATATTTTTGCTAGAATTATAAAGTAAATGATTGGTTTATAAGTCCCTTATTGAGGCCCTGTCGCCAGGTAGAAGTACATACTAAGTACCAGTAGGAACAAGCCACACTACCTACAGACCGAATTCTCCGTACTTAGCTCGTTGCGGTACTAAATCTCGGCCTGTTATCGCATTGTCCCTTTTTCCCGCGCTCCTTTCAAAAATGGAGCGTCGAGTGTGGCGAATCGAATTATTCGAATGTTTCGTCTCCGGTAGGTAGGTACATACTTTTTTTAAGCGGTGGCAACTTTTCGTCGCGTTCGGATAAAAGAGAAAAATAATTACGGCTTCTTTACGTTTCTTCTTCTTTTATTTAAAAATAAAAACAGCTTTTTAAACATCTTTTTATGGCGACCGAATCGTTTGTACGGTTCTTATGGTCCTCAATACATTATCTATGGTGTTTAATTGGATTTTAAGAGTAGTTAACCACTGACATGTTTTTTTTTAAATAAAAAGTGTAGTGCTCGGTCATTTTGAAAAAGAAGAAGATATTATTACTATTAAATAGGGTAATGTTGTTTTTATGTAATTTGAAAATTATTATTTTAACATTATTGTATTTCTTCAATATTTGCTAGTTGGTACATATAATCAGCGCATATAATTATCATAATTTTTTATTTTAGAATGGTTTCACACACTAGCCATTCCCGTATAGTTCCTAATTTTGATGTTTGATAGCAGTCATTGAAAACAATTGTCAATAAATTGATGTATTTACGTACGATCCTTTCAAATATATGCATCCTAAATACGGCAGATATAAGATGTAAGCCTTTTATTTCAGAGCCTAAACTCTTAAGGATGTTTTAAGTTATTTATATATTAATTTCTTATTTGTGATAAATAATGACATTTCAGGCGTAATTGATCGTCAGAATGAATCATCAATGATGACGTAGAATAGCCGCCATGTTTTGAATTAAGCATTTTAGAGCGCAGGTTATCTGCAGACACACGACAAAGCGATTCCGAAGCATTTATATAATCCAAAACCAAAATGTCTTGAGTCTTAGTGTTCAACTTTCATACTTGTGACCGTCTGTATAATCATTATTATGTATCTTAAAACAGAAAATTGAAATGCTTTAAGTCACACATATTATATACAGCATTTAAGACAGTGTGGAATTGGAAGCAGAAAATTCAAACCAAAACCAAAATGCCTTCAGTTATACTGATTATGTACGGGACTTGCGTCAGCTGTGATTGTTTACAGAGCATCTAAGCCAAAATCAAAATGACTTCAATCGTTATTATCATATACGTGACTTGGGATTTTGTGTATTTGAGATATTGTGGATCGTTGAAGTTAAAACCAAAATGTCTTCAGTTATACTGATTAGGTGCGGGAGTTGAGACAGTATGAATGTGGGGAGAGCGTTTTATTTTTAACACACATTTCTTTGAGACGACGACACGGGTTAAGTTAAGGCAGAGAATGCTACTGACTAAGCCAAGACTTTACTTACTACATTTATTTATGAATGCATCAGGGTTGCCATAAGAAGAAAGCATATTTTTTAAAAAGGTTTATGTTTTACATAACTTAATTTTTCATCCATATTTGCTATATTTATGGTCACAACACATTGTCTACCATCATAAACAAATCCTATATTAGATCAATACATTAATTACCGTGTACAAAAATATAATAAATTTTGTTATTGTTTCTTAATTCACAAATAATAATATTGATACCAAGGAGTGTGAGGCGTAACATTGTATTCTGCATCCACTTTAGGCTAAAATGACAGTTAACAAATGCTA
The DNA here is from genome assembly GCA_022606575.1 of Glossosoma conforme. NCBI lineage: Eukaryota > Metazoa > Arthropoda > Insecta > Trichoptera > Glossosomatidae > Glossosoma > Glossosoma conforme. The sequence goes on from JAGTXR010000048.1 coordinate 1,282,910, forward strand.
AATAATATGCCTTGGATACTACAGATACTGCCTTCTCATTAAGCTTTCCAATTCTCGCCTGGGAAGCCTTCCAGAACGATGATGATTATGTACAAGACATGGATGGTAATTGACAAATATGTGACGGCAATGCTTCATCATCATCATCATCAGCCTGTGTCCGTCCACTGTTGAACGTAGGCCTCCCGCATGAGTCTCCATCCTCTTCGATCCTCCGCCTTCCGCATCCAGGTCACTCCCGCTATGCTTCTTATATCGTCAGTCCATCTTGTAGGGGGTCGGCCAATGCTTCGTTTGCCAGTTCTTGGGCGCCATTCCAATACTTTTCTTCCCCATCGACCGTCGTCTCTTCGACAGATATGACCTGCCCATTGCCACTTGAGTGAATGGCAATGCTTATTAAAGCCATATACTCCAGGTATGGAGCGGATAGGGATTCTTAAGTGATTAAGCGATCGCTTACTAAGCGAGAGGTTGTAGATTCAAATGACTAATCAATGTATGAGTTTAAGCTCTATCCAGAAGATTTTCTGTCATAGCCTATTAAGAAAATGTTTATAGATGAAAGTCGTTACTCGATATATATATATATAATATATATAATCGTGTCGGAAGCAACAGGGTCAGATCCTGTCTGCCCAGAAGTGGGCGACGTCGATGGCGTTACTTCTGGCCATCATCAGGTCTTCCTGGGTGCAGCTATTCGGGCACAGCGCACACTCCAGAAGGTGTGACAGGGTCTGCTCCACGCCGCAGTCACATTCAGTCGGTCTGCTGTAAAACTGCCAGGCCCTCATTTGTGTCCTCGTCTTGCATACTCCGGTCCGAAGTCTGTTAAGGGACCTCCATATATTCCACCCTTGGTCATGTCCAGGGGCTAGGTCCTCTTTCGGGGCAATCCAAGTTATCCCCTCAGTTGCGCTTCTCCACATGTTCAGCCGCAGGGTGGCCTCAGGTATCTCCAGTTTCGTTGTCGACTGTAGGAAACTTCTTCTTGATTTGAGCCGTGTAGTTATCTTTTGGTACCGAAACATAGGGTGGAGTGCGTCGTGGGTTGCTTTGGTGAGTTCCCTCTTGGTAGTAACTTCTCGCCGTATGTTTGGTGGGGCAATGCCCGAGAGTTGATATAGCTTTGATATTGGGGTAAGTTTTAGGCACCCCGTAACCACCCGGCACGTTTCATTCAGAGCAATATCCACTTTCTTGGTATGGGCAGACCTCGCCCATACTGGCGCAGCATACTCGCCAGCAGAGAAACAGAGAGCTAGAGCACTTGTGCGGATCAGGTTTGGTTGGGCTCCCCACTTCGTACCTGCCACTTTTCGGAGTAGGTTGTTTCTGGTGGACACCTTTTGCTTAACAGACTGACAGTGTTTCTGATAAGTGAGGGTCCTATCCAGCTTGACCCCTAGGTATTTAGGTGTGTCGCAGTGCTCTAACACCAAGTCGTTCCAGGTAATGTGCAGCTTTCTCTTGGCAAGTCAAAACAGTGAGTCCCCGTTTAAAAGGCAATTCAACACTACAAAGAGCGCTTGACTTTTCATAAAATGGTAAGCGTCAAAGATTCTACAAATGATGTTTCTACATTACCGTCTTTAGATACTTTCATTTTTTTTGTTTACATAAAATAAAATTATGTATAAATTAATTATGTACTCTCAATAAAGCTTTTACCACCTACTTAACCTAGAATTTTTTTTCAAAGGCATTTAAAATTTTGCAGAATAATTAAGAAAGCCTATTTTTTAAATGAAATTACCCTTAATAAAATTATAATTCACTAACATCTTGCACAACGAACAATTCAAATTTATTTACAAACAATTTTATAAACATGAAATAACATTAAAATGCTATTATAGCATATTTAAGTCATACCATAACAAAACGTATTATTATGCAGTAAATAAATGAGTGTCATAAGCAGATGATTATACTTTTATGATGTGATTCAAAGGATAGATTGAGGATAATAAATCTTTCGCCAATTCTTGTTGATGATTCAGCAATTATCTTTAAACATCGCCTCTCTTTAGTATTTTAGTATTGAATCCTTTGTTCAGTACACTTAAAGAGCTTTTCTATGAAAGCACATGTCAACTGTACAAGCTCTCGTGTATTTTTAGTGTTCGCGTACTCAGATTTAAATACGCTTATTACAACGTCTATTATTAATATTGATTTATTTTATGCATAATTATGAAACTTTAGATGCATGTGACAATAGTTATTCAGTTTTGTAAATATTCAGCTTAACAACAAAAGCATTTAAAATCGTGTTGTGCAATAAAATAAATATAAATTATTATTTTAGTAGTCTAGAGTTAAGAAAATGTCTGGAGTTGTAAATTTAACGATGTCTAGCGTCATTTCAATACAAAGGTTTTGAAAGACAAAACGTATTGAAAAATGTTAAAGAGTATTTAAAATTCAATATTTTTCTCTGAATGTATTTTTTTTTACCTAACGTTAAGAAAGTAATTTAATTATAATTAATTTATTACGGTTAATTTATCAGATTGAGCAATTCCTTCTCGATTCCACCTCGGGAGCGTCGGGTTTATCATCCAATCTCATTAAAAAGAACGATTAAAAAATCAGCTATGAAATATGCCATATATAATCATATATATTTCCAGGTGGACCGTTGGGTGGATATATGTATTGGGCGAGAAATGGACAGTAGCAAATGACAGAACTGAGTGGTAGCAATTTATGATGATCATATGTTCTAGATATGGAACGAATATGGGAAAAAAATCGAATGATTTGTCGTCAAATGCTTTTAACGCTTGAAAAAATTAAACACACACAAAAAATCCAATCTCACTGTTGACTTACTAAAATAAGACTAAAATAATGATATTTTAAAATTATTAAAAAAAAATTTGGGATATATTTTTAGATAAGCATATAATTAAATAAAATAGCAAAAACATTTTCATATATCTTATGCAACATATTATATAAGATATTCTTTTAAGCCACAACCCACTCATTTTTTAGGCTAGGTATATAATTGTTATTTTTAATTTAATTAAATACTTAAAATTAACAATAAAAAAATATTTAAATTTACATTATTTATTAATATAAAAAGTTGTACGCATTTCATTCCCAATGGAAGCTTTTCATCAACAATGGATAAACTATTATTTTAAAAATAATTTTAATTAAAAAATAAATAAATTAAAAATATTTAGTTTTGATTCACAACTTATTTTAAATGATCCTGATTGAAGATGGTCTTCAGGAAGGCCGAAACATGTAATCATTTAAAATAAATTGTTAATCAAAACTAAATATTTTTCTTTAAATATACATATACTATACATAAAATTCTTTTTTCAACGCGTCAATCCAAGCACAAAAATAACGGCAGAAGCGGGATGCGAACCGCGGACCTTGGAAACCAACTATGCCCAGGTATTCATACCGCTCGGCGAACTGCGCCATTGCCCTGCCTAGACTGACTTGCGTTGAAACTAGTATTTATATCATTGTTATCATCGTACGATAGATGTCGCTATAGTATATATTCAAAGTATGTATATTTTTATTATTATTCTATCAGTCTTCATTTATTCACAAGCTTATTATTATTACTCCCGCTTCTGCCGTTATTTTTGTGCTTGGATTGACGCGTTGAAAAAAGAATTTTATGTATAGTATATGTATATTTTAAGTAATAATAATATTGTAATATAGTCAATGATCTATAAAAGTAGATTAGAATATTGAAATAATAAAATAATATTCTAATAAAAATTAAAAAAAATCATATAAATATTTTTCATTTATTATCTTTTTAATTAAAATTATTTTAAAAAATTATGATTATGCAGTTTCACCAAGTATTGTCAGTTGATAAACTTAATGTTAATGGATAAACTCTCAACAATAATCGAAAATATAGACAAGAGACGTATTTGTATAGGTAATTACATATATTATATTTACATATATTATCGCAGATTTGTTACTTTTATTTAAGTATCTCAACGGGCAAGTAAGAATCTATATTTAAAGTAAAGTATATGATGTATAATAAATATTTACTAAAAATATTTGGCTAGATATGGATTGAAAAAGCATAATTGCAATTTTTGTGCGTACTTTAAAGTGTACGATTTTTTTTTATTTAAACATAGCTTCTCTGTCTCTTCAGTAAACGGAAGCTGAATATTTAATAGGTTTTTTTCAGAAACCAGTTAAGAGCAAAAATCAATCGGTAACTCTAATAATTACGTGTTACAAAAAACAAATATCTTCTCGGATGATTGAAGACAAACGAGCATCTCGTATAAAGTAATCATTTGTAATGAGAAAATAATTCGGCGTTTTTTGTCCGATTCCGATTGAATTAATACCCAGCCATTATTAATTATACCTACTTGAGTGCTTCAAGATGAACATGAACATGTACAGTTAAATGGATCTTAAGTGTAATTATATATTTAGTTATCAGTTACAACGACCTTATACTCTACTTTGAAACTCCATCAATTCAGCGACTCTCTAAAATTAAGGTGGCCACTGAAAAATATAAATCTATAATACGCTACTCTAACGATTGCATTGCCACTATAAAATCCATAAAATTCAGAAAAAATATCTTTCAATAGGTATTTACGTGTTATTTTTTTGGTTTAATATATTTAAATAAGGTATTAAAGTACACAGTAAATAATTTTATTTATATATGCTGTTTTTATAAAATATGACACTAATTTGTGAGTAATATAGTTCACTAACGCAGTTCTTAAATACCTAAATTTCAATTTAGTTTTCACCTGTAATGAGAAACATCTGCTTATAAAACCCCATTCATCAGCAAACTCAGAGGTTATAACTGCAGTCAATAATTCAATTATTTATTTCGACTTATTAACCGTCCGGTGTTCATACAAAGGGTATCAAGAAAAGTATTTTACTCGTATGCGTATATGCCCTTTTATAAACTGTGAAAAACGTTATAATAATACCAACGTCACAAAAGACAACAATAATTTCATACATCAAAATCTGTAATTGCTGGAAGATAATTCAAAATTAATTTAATGCCCATAGAAAGGGGTAAGGGTAAGGTTTCTTATTCACGATAAGTCTTGTTCTTTTAATACTCACATATACCATGTCTGTGAAAAATATTTTTAGATAATTACAACAACCGATTAGAAAAAACTTGATATGCTCTGTTAATTGTGTATATATATATAATCGTGTCGGAAACAACAGGGTCAGATCCTGTCTGCCCAGAAGTGGGCGACGTCGATGGCGTTACTTCTGGCCATCATCAGGTCTTCCTGGGTGCAGCTATTCGGGCACAGCGCACACTCCAGAAGGTGTGACAGGGTCTGCTCCACGCCGCAGTCACATTCAGTCGGTCCGCTGTAAAACTGCCAGGCCCTCATTTGTGTCCTCGTCTTGCATACTCCGGTCCGAAGTCTGTTAAGGGACCTCCATATATTCCACCCTTGGTCATGTCCAGGGGCTAGGTCCTCTTTCGGGGCAATCCAAGTATTCCCCTCGGTTGCGCTTCTCCACATGTTCAGCCGCAGGGTGGCCTCAGGTATCTCAAGCTCCGTTGTCGACTGTAGGAAACTTCTTCTTGATTTGAGCCGTGTAGTTATCTTTTGGTACCGAAACATAGGGTGGAGTGCGTCGTGGGTTGCTTTGGTGAGTTCCCTCTTGGTAGTAACTTCTCGCCGTATGTTTGGTGGGGCAATGCCCGAGAGTTGATATAGTTTTGATATTGGGGTAGGTTTTAGGCACCCCGTAACCACCCGGCACGTTTCATTCAGAGCAATATCCACTTTCTTGGTATGGGCAGACCTCGCCCATACTGGCGTCTATAAATAATAGGTTATGGTTTTAACTAATAAATAATTATTTTAAATTCTGTCTTTGTTGAAGGGGATGACAAAGGTTCTCTATATGAAACGTACTTGAAATTTTTCAACATTTTTATTAATGCATTTCTTAGAACAATCGTCCAAAAAAAGTGGGAGGAATATTGAAGCGTGAAGTTTTCCTGGTTTCCTGAATTTTTAACCCATCAATAAAGTTAAACAAAAAATTAACATTTTCACTTACACCAACGAGAATATATTATAACCCTAAGTTTACGCAGAATTGAAATTATTTTATATTTTCAGTAGCAAATATTGTAACATACGCATGGCATTTTTAAAATAAACCCCAATAATTTATTTTAAAAATAATTTTAAATCCTCTTTGCAAATATACAAAAAGTGCCATCGAGATAGTTAAGTTAAAGTTAAACATTAAATGTATTTAAAAGTAATCACTAATTACAATTTCGATAAGAAAAATACAGAAACATATTACTTTTACAGAAAACGAATTGTAAATACTTTTCATTTATGCATGCAGAACAGAGGCGCACTAGTTGTTTTATAATCATCATTCAGAATGCAGTCCAAACAGGGCCGCATTGGAAACAGAGAGCAGACAACTGTCAATAAACAATTTTCGTTCCGGTCAGCCATCGTTCAGAAACACAGAAGTAATTGAATACCGGGAAATAAAAAAGGGTGCAGGTTTTTAATTTTTTTTATCATTTACTCATTAAGTGGAGCATCTACTTACTTCAAATCCTCACCACAATTCAATGCAGCCAAGACAATCAGTAAGAAAAGCTGCCTTGTTGACTCATTTATTTCATAATTCTTGAGAAAGTCAAACCATCTTACAATTAGAATTCATCGCAAGTACTTCTTTTCAAATCTGTCATATAAAAAATGCGAAAATATATAGTTCCCGATGGTTTCCAGCGCAAATCGCGAAGACTTAAACAGTCGGCAGTTGTAGTATTCGAGACATATCTTTGTTTATTAATCAGTATTTTGAATCGGATGATTATCCCAACACTTTTGAGGCCTGCACCATTTGTTCTTAAAAGGCAGCTTAACGGAATGGAGTAATGATGTTAATAACTTCATTTCTTTGGCAGTTATGCCATTTTTTGCTTCTGGAGTTCAATTGTCAGTTGCGGGGCAATATTTCCAGCGATGGACAGGTCCGGACATGGAGGCAGTGGCGCCCCCAGAGCCTGCGCCCTGCCGCCCCCGCCCGTAGGAAAACACCCCGGGCGTGTTGTTTCAAGGGAGAAGTGTCCTGGGATCCCATCCCGCCCACTCCTCACGGGCCCCCGGCGTTTATACCAGCGTGGGAAGATAAAAATGTAACCAATTCATCAGTCGCGAAAAAAAATGATGACAATGGCACATTGTTAACACGGTTCTTGTTCGAACTAAGCAAATTCTACTCTATACATTTGCAGTTCTGTAACCAAATATTTAGCATCTTGTTCTCTTTGCAATCTGCAGCTCTCTTCAGCTCGACATTTAAAACTAGAGCACCTCTGTAATTTGCACTCTCAACCATCCCATTATATCGTAAAGTCATGTCCAAAAAAACTATACATATTTTTTTATATTAACAACGTCCTCAATCCATAAAATAAAAATCACCCAACGTAACATGGAGAGATCCATAAGAGGAATGTTTCTAAAAGATGGATGGAGGGTATCCGAAAAAAAACTCAAGTAGTGGAGGCTACCCAACGAATAGGCACACTCAAGTGGCAATGGAAAGGACATATCTTTCGAAGTCCAAGAACTGGTAAACGAAACGTTGACCGACCACCTGCAAGATATATGGTCGAAATCAGAAAAATCGCAGAATTATCCTGAATGTGGAAGGCAAAGGATCGAAGATGATGGAGACTCATGCGAGAGCCCTGCCTACAACAGTGGACAAGTATTGAAATAAAGAATCTCCTCAAACAATATGAACCTATTTGGGAACCTTTATATTTTTTAACTGAGAGTATAAATAAATATGATTCAATTGTACAAAGATATAAATATATTGCAAATACCATACTACGAGTATAAATGTGAAATTCGAACTTCAGACATTATACGCATGTTTTGTTCATTACGATAAACGCTTACCACTGAGCTATTTCCCCAACTATTTATTATTCTCTGATTAATTGAAGAAATACATGCCATAAATTCTTATGCGTATTAATTATTTCTTAAGTTTATTATCTATAAATGCCCATAGATTTATTAAGTAATATTACATTCATATTTATTGCTTTAAATTAAATATAATAACAATTTTTTTTTCATGACCTGTGGAATACAAATTATAATTAGTATATTGTACTTAATTGTGTCTGGAATGCGTTTTTATTTATTTATACTTCTGTTGTAGAAGTATAGCTAAGCATTTGTTTGACACATTTTTTATCTCCAGGGGCACCAACGTGGAGGTTTATGAAAGTAAATCTGATTTCCGGTAAGTATTCTAAAATTTAGATGCGATGTTGAGAAAAAATGTGTTCTTTTTCTTGTTTTTCCGTACAAAATGGTGAATACTTGAACCGCCCTCAGAGCTCACTGTTTCCATGTAGTGAACTATCTGCCGGCGAATAACTGAATAACAAATCGCGTAATGAAAAAATAACATTATACCCGGCCAGGGCTCCTCGGTCGGGGGCCGCGGCCCGAAATGAGCTCCGGCTGTTTTTTCGCCGTTTGTTTTTTTATTCGATATTACTTTGCTTACAGACTCTGGGCGTAATCGCAAAATAATAAAATAAAAACACCCCACTATTATTTATATTCCCAAGAAAAACACATGGATGTTATTTCATTTTTAAAATTCCGCGGAACACGCTCTTGACAATTCCAAATAGAAGAACGCATGTAAAATAATTGAAGTTGTTTTTTTTTACCCGAGAACTTAGTTTAAAAAATTGTAATAACATAGTATAATTATCATAACAAGTAAAATTTTAAATTAAATTAAATATGGCGAGTGAACTCTCCGACGGAGGTTTTTTTATCATTTACAAAACATTTTATTTTCAAATTATTGCCACACATTTCTGTCAACCGCCATTATTCATCTCTTATGTGCACACAAAGTTCCACTTAGTCGAGACCTCGGAGGATTAAAGAGAAAGCAGCTGTACTATTGAAAGTTTATTTGTTCGTATGTTAATCTGCAATATATGATTCAGTCGTACATAGCGTATGTTTGACGAACGGTGCAAAATTGAAGAAATTATATTATATATATAATTGAAGTATTATCTTGAAAACTGTTTTATTTTAATATCATTGGTATGAGTAATTAATTGATGACAATATCAGTATGTCATTAAAACATCAATAAATGTTATATTGGTATAAATTTAGAAAATATTAATGTCTCATGATCCAAAAAATGTAGAATAATTAGCATTGTCCTGTTATGAAGAAACAGTTTAAATTTAAAATTTATTTGGTTTAGATTTATTTTTCACGTATCACATAAACCAGTTATTTATTTGCTCTATTCTTTATTTAAAAAATTAAACCTTTTTAATGAAACATCGTTTTTATTTATAAATATGTTAAAAAATGATTTTTCAACTCATTTTAGAAATGATTGAAAACAGTACTCGTGAGAAATAACCTATTAAGTTACTTGCAAATAATTATTGAAGTTAATGTCAGTTTTCACACTGAATATCAGGATATTTTCCACGAATTTCGTTCTGAAGGATTTGTTTCACTGTGGGGCGAAGGAGTGCGCAGGCGCCGAGCGGCGAGCCGGCTGAAATAACAGTTGGAAAAAAACTCAAAAATAACAAAAACACAGTCGAAATGGGCGCTCCATCCAACCCAGTCCACCCCTGAACCATCCCTCTCCCCGTACATCTGTCTCGCACTGAAATACAGTATATTTCATAGAACGATATTTATTTACTTAAACTGAATACATAATTCAAATTTACACAAATAACAATAATATAATGAGTTTTTTTAAATATATACAAATATGAAATGGAAATTTGTATAACTCACAAATTGAAATTTTAAAATGAAATGTTCATTAAAAAAGCTTTAAAAGAAATTATACCAAAAATAATATTGTCTTATTAATTTTATTATATATATATTTATATATATATTATTATGGTAAGTATGATAATTAGTATTTTGTTTATTACGTTTTAACATACAAAGACTTACAGAAAAGAGGAGAGAAGAAAATATAAATAATTTAAGTAATTAACGAAGAAAATGTATAAAATTGTACAATGTAGAAAAGAGGCAATTTTTTTAGTTATTTGATAGTCAGATTTTTTAAGGAAATTGGATGAACGGCCTGACTCTCCCGAGGCCTGAATCCTTTTGTCCTAAGAGTCTGCACACCCAATAGTGTTTAAAACTTAATATTTAATATATATTTTAATTTTATTTAGGCCATATAGACTACAGCTCTGCATCCCTAAGACCAAAAACTCATATATCTTATGGTCTTCCAGGAACAAGTTTTATAAATATAGGCTTTTATATAAAGCCTAAGTGGGCGTGATAGAAATACAATTTTTGTTATTGAATCTTCTTCGTAGTATCAATCCGGTGGATTTGTTTGCAGCAACAAAATCTTGCATCTCTATCTCCACTCCTACGATCCTCTGCAGTCCTCTTCGGCTCAACATAAGAGCTGCAACTCATGTCCTCGAACACTTGCTGTCTAGGGCGCCCTCTACAGTTTCTTCCCTCAACCATCCCTTCCACATTGTCGTGAAGAAGACCATCGTGGCGCATGATGCGACCGATCCATCGGGTTCGCCTCTCTGAGATGGTTCTTACTAGGTGCCTATCCTCCTTGATTATGCTGAGAACCTCATTGTTCGTGACGTGGTCTCTCCAGGAAATTCCGAGAATTCTTCTGTATGACCACATCTCAAAGGGATCTAGTCTTTTTTTATCACTTTCAGATAAGCTCCATGTTAGGTTATTGAATACAGTGTTTTAATTCCTAGCAGCTTGACAACTTTGCAAGTAGCATTCGTTTGGATTCGATAGAGAGACCAATTGAATTCCTCTTTTATTCGCCGGTCGTCACAGCCCCGCCCCGCTCTGACAATAATACGGATCGAGTTGAATCAACAAGAATATGAATTAAAAATTAGCGCGCAAAAAACTCTGACAAGATTATATGATTCAAAATGAGTATAAAACAACAACAAAAAATATATTTAACCTTATATATACAAATTTAGTACGCATTTTTTAATAAATTACAAAAGAGATCGAAGCCATATTTGCACCATAGATTTAGATGGATATGCCGTAGGTTTTTGTTTCAATTAAATTTCAGCAAAAAGCACTGGCGCAGTGTTAGATTGCAAATTTATATTAACTGTGTGCGGATGCGGAAGGCGGAGGATCGAAGAGGATGTAGACTCATGCGGGAAGCCTACGTTCAACAGTGGACGGACACAGGCTGATGATGATTAACTGTGTGATGGGTATATGTGGTTTAGGAAATTTAATTATATGCTTAGGAAATTTTAATTATAGGTTTATGAAACCACATATACCCATCACACAATTCATATACACCTTTTCACTCACTCTTTGCTTTATATAGAGCCAAAAATCATTTAACTAATTGACTTGAAAATGGCCATCCGACCTGGCTGAAACATGTCGTCAAAAAAATAATATATGTGGAACAAATTCTAAAAAATCTTTTATTTATATCTTTAATAAAAATTAAACGCAGTTTCTTATTTTAAGTAAATAAAAAATTATATTTCCTTAGTCAAAAAATATTAATTTAAATCTCCACAAGCAACTTGCCAAAACATTTGTTTGGAGCATCTTAATCTACGGCTGTGAGACATGGTGCCTATCTAAAAGTGATAAAAAAAGACTAGAGGTCTTTGAGATGTGGTCATACAGAAGAATTCTCGGAATTTCCTGGAGAGACCACGTCACGAACAATGAGGTTTTCAAGATAATCAAGGAAGATAGGCACCTAGTAAGAACAATCTCAGAGAGGTGAGCCAGATGGATCAGTCACATCATGCGCCACGATGGTCTTCTTCACGACATTGTGGAAGGGATGGTTGAAGGTAGAAACTATAGAGGGTGCCCTAGACGTGAGTATTTGCAGCAAGTGTTTGACGACATGAGTTGTAGCTCTTATGCTGAGCTGAAGAGGACTGCAGAGGATCGAGAGGAGTGGAGATCGAGATGCAAGATTTTGTTGCTGCAAACCAATCCACCGGATTGATACTACGAAGAAGATAAAAATATTTTATATGCATAAAGAAAAGCAGTACAAAACTGAAGTCCTTTACGAAATGACGCTCAACGTGGTTGTTTAGACGCAGCATGCGGCAAAAATGTGTAGTGCTTCTGTGCGTTTTGAATGTTAAGCAATTTAGTGTGTAAATTGAACGAATAAGTACGGAGAAAATCTATACCTAATAAATATAAGTAAAAAATCTGAAGAATGTGTGTGGCTTAATACTGTTTGTCAACCATGTAAGTATGTGACACCTGACGTTAATGAAGAGGTCTATGATGGGTCAATTTAGAATGCTCGTAATAGACGTGATAATAACCATGATAGAATCGATAAAAAAACATCAGTGAGCCGACTGAAAGTCTGTGTTCCATGGATTTGAGATCAAACGTCGGAATACTATTCTCCATCAATATATTGTTCATATTTAGTTGAATCGATATAAATAAACATGTTATGTAGGGCTTCAATTCAAAGTTTAATTACATAAAAAATAATCAACTTTCAACGATAACAGTTATATAATTTACATTAGATTCAACATTGAACTACTTTTAATATTAAAACACCACAAATATACCCATAACAGTATGGACGCAGTTTATTTTACGTCATAAAGTAGGTAATTAATACTTGACGTTTTATTAAATGGAATACTAGAACTCATTGAAAATCTTATATCTAAATCTAGGGCAACGGTAAGCGAACGATTGGACGGACTTAGTACTTTAACGATACATTTAGAAGGCGGAACGATTTATCAATGTCAGAAAATAATTGTTAAAAAATCAACATCGCCGGCTCGGGTTGAACGATTTTTTCCATAGCAATGGTACTAATAATACGTTTAGAAATGAGTAATCTCCTGTTCTCTCATCTTTTGAAATCTGGACCATTCGGTAGTCAAGTGGTAATCACAACGCTTAACAGATCATGAGATATCTTCACCATTTGTTTCCTTGTCAATTTGGATACATCAATCGATACAACTTCGGCAACTAACTGTTAACAGTACTTTTGTTCCATTGATTAGTATGTCAAAAGTAAAATACACAATAAATGAATGTATTACTTAGTCATGCATTTTTTAATGTTGTTTGAGATACAGAATATCAAAACACTATTTTTGCCTTTAAAAATTCAACTGTTATTAAGACAATTCGCATAGCGTGTAAAAAAGCAATTTCACTACAGTTCTGTAAATACATATCTAATTGAATAAATCGCCTTTTTAATACAAACTTATTTAATTCAGAGGTCAATGTCCCAATCTTTTTGTTTATCGTAGTTCTTCAATGTTTATTACTACGAGTGTATAATACGAGTATTTATGAAAAGCAAAAATGACGTTTTTATTATAGTTCAACTGATTTATGTTACTGTAAAAAATTATCTTAAATGCATATGTTTAAATGGTTGATAAAATATATGACATTATTGTTATTGATGTACTAGCAACACAAGTTAAGCTTATAAAAAGACAATTCTTGACGATTTTATTAAATACCATTCTAATTTAATTTACTTATTAAAGTTTTTATTAAACAGATTAATAACCGGAGTTGGTAGAACAAAGGACAACCTCGAGCGGTGGGGAATGCTTCGGCAGGGAGAGACACTATTGTGCGACTGTGGAGACATGCAGACCGCCTCACACCTACGATGCTGCTCCATGTGCCCAACAAGTTGCACATCTCAGGACCTAATGCTGGGCAACACACGAGCTATCGATGTTGCCAGATATTGGGAAAAAATAATTTGACGTCGCTGACACGAAGAAGAATTTAATTTAAATCGATATCACAATTTTTATACGTAAACGTACAGATAAATGTTAATTGAGTTGAGCCATCACGTAGATACAAATAGTCCAGGCCTCTGGAGAGTCTGGCTAATCATTCAATCACATTTTAAATTCTAAGTCATAAAAATACTTAATATACGCCTCGAATATTACAGGTGATTGGGGTACAGAGATGTAAGCAATTCAAAGGTAATATGAAATTTGAAACAGCAATGAGAAGAAAAAAATATTTATATTTTTGAGATATTTATTTGTTTATCTCTCAGTATGCAGTTTGCTCACAAAGCTTTTTCCCATAAAAAGATCATGAAAAAAAAGGACTTCAGCAATGTCCTCCTGAATTTTTCGAAGTATCTTTCTTTTCCGAGAATGTGTAGCTCTTTAAAAGAAAATTTACATCTTAGATCGCAACTACAAAAGTAAATTTTAGTTTAAAAAGCTCCGGCGCGCGAGCTTTAAAGCTCCCCTGGTCTTTCCTCTGAGTCCTTGACTCCAGCAATCTCGTCCTGTGCGGAGATAATAACATTCATCTGCATGCAGCTGCCGGCCAGAACCGGCGCAAGGCTCTGCTGAGACAAAGAACGAAGGTAAGAAAGCCTCGGTGAACCACTTTGTACATTTTTCATGTAAGCACATACTCGTACATTGTCTATACAAGTAATGCTCCATTTCTGGGAAAAATATATTACTTGATCGAACCTGTATAAATACTTTAAATTGATTTTTAAAAAATAGCGACCAGTTACGTTAAAAGCCTCCAACGTCCTCACATTTCCCAACTGGTTTTACAGCGCTACCATAGATAAACGCTCACAATAAAATCATGCATATTTCTAATATAATAGACCGCTTTATGAAACCACTGCCTGTACGGTTCTGTTTTTGGAGATTCAGATGGGGACCCGTCACTGGACGCACGCAAAAAACTACATGTTAGAGAGTGGCTGAAAGCCTTCCCTGACTGATTATAAGAGCATCATTTAAGTGTCAAATAGACTTCAGTCTAAATGATGTGAAGTAAGTATGCTACAGCGTGTCTCGAATTGTTTTATATGGTAACCCGCTGCAAGCCGCAAAGTAAGTTGGAATGTAATGGACCGTATTTTCCATTTGAATTTAAAATATAAATCAATCCAGTTAACTTATACGCATTTTATATTTATCATAACACGAATGCCTTTCACATTAGTGTTTTTCTATCTCCATCTTCTGCCGCATTCAGCTTCCTTTTGCTTTAAATTTTATATCGTCAATACAATCAAATGATCGTTTTTCATAGATATTAATTTGTGAGAAAGAGTGTCTTCTGTCTTGGAAGAATTAATATATAAACAACATCAAAATTATATAAATTACTGTCACAGGATATTCGTTCCGCCTCTGTTAAAGCCACGCCTTGCAGACCCAGCAACGGTCATTAGTATCCAGAGGCTGGTGCAGTAGGCAGCTGACAGAGGAAGGAGCTGGTCTTCGAACCTTGGCCCTCGGTGCCTTCCACTTCAGTTGCGGTCTAATGAAACGGCACTCAACTATAATCCTAAAACTGCAGGATTCAAATCATGAGAAACATTTTTAAAACTCTACATTACATCAGAAATAGCATAATTCTTTTTTTTTTTAAGAAAAAGGCTCTAGTTAAAGTTAAATTTTTAAAAAATTAAAAAGTCTATACAGTCGATTCCGCTTAATTGGGACACCACTTAATTGGGACAGCCGCTTATTTGGGACAAATCTCAAAGAACAGAAACTAAACCAAGAAACTAATAGTAAATTTATATGTTTAATTGGGACAACATTCCGCTTAACTGAGATAGTAAATTTAAGATTACAGCATATATTATGTTTTTTTTTTAAATTTGACCCTTGCCAAAATGCCAAGAAATGATTTGAAGCTTTCCAGTAAAATTGCTTTGCTAGATAAAATAAAAAGCCAGCCACTTCATATAAGTTGTCGTCGGTTCGCTGAGATAATTATTTTATGCAGGAAGGAAATGAAGGGAGCCCTACATCCGCATTGAATATCTGTGCTGATTTTGTAGAAGTGAAATGTTACAAAAACAATAGACAGACTACACTTGACTGATTTTTGCATTGAATAAGTTGTGATTAGTTGCCAAAACCAAATAAATTAATTTAAAAAAATATGAAATTCGCTTTATTGGGACAGCCGCTTAATTGAGACAGCCGCTTAATTGGGACAAAAAGTCCTAGGCTCCACTGATAGATCTCCGTGCTTAATAACGAGCATTCACATTATTCTGGGTCTGAGTGCCATCCGCAAGAGTTTGTATCATTTATGAACGTACAATGTTGTAGTACCTCTTATTAACATTGAGTGATTTCTATTAATCTGCATGTTTAAAAAATAAATCAATATTTTCTGCTGTAACTTGTTTTAAGTACTAAAGCGATTTTAATAAATTACATGCGTAGGATTGGGTGGCTACATTTATCATTTTCACGACCACTATGCGTATGCATATATATGCTTCAGCAATATTATGTTCTTCAGATTATACTGACCATAATTTTGTTCTTATTCTCAATTTCTTCGTTATTTTGAAAAATCAAGGAATGTAGGATATATTCAGTACAAATTTGGACTGTATTTTTTGTCGTAACGAAAGTATTTGGTAGATGAAACCCTTATTATTGTTTTGTGATGGTCATGTGCTTAACCTTGGATATTCGTATAGAACTATTTTGCAGATCCGCTTTCATAAATTCTACAATTGTATTGTAAATGTTGAACGTGGAATACGAGCCGCATACGGTATACCCATGTTTCTTCTAATATACTGGACGTTAACCACTGCGCACATTTCACTCCCTTAAATCCATTGCATACTCGTATGAATTTCATATAAAAAAGTATTTGTTTATAAATTTGTATGTGTATGAATGTCAAAAATTATTTTTTGTAGCTTTATTTAGTAAAAAATAATAATTAAAACATATTTTTGCTACTATAATTTAAAATAATAATTCATGTGTATTTTCAGGTAGTAACAACACGGAGGCTCTGATAGGGAAAACAACAGACGAATATGAACATATTGTACCATTTAAAAGAACAAGTAAAAACAACATCACGATAAAAGTATTAGCTAAAAATATTGTAATCCTATTCAGCGCTGTGAGGCTTTAGATAAAGCAATGGGTTAGTTGAGTTGAACGTAACTATCGCGGTTACTTAGATATTCAGCGAGTGAGTATATAAAACGGGTTATTGGAAAAGTTTTCGGAATTAACAAAATAATTGTACACACAATAAATTTTTTGTAGATAACCTTGATAAATATACACCATTAAACATTATGTCATTGTGATCATTACTTAGTCTACGAAAGTCTTCCAATGTTTCTATGGTACGTGGTTTTGGTCAATTGTAAACAAGTATGGCAACCTATGCGTGAAATATCTTCTCATATGCATATAGCTTAAGTAATATATAATTAAATAAGACTATTTCTTCGTTTTTCAGGCGCCTGGAACAATCCTCGTCTAATATCCACATTTTCACTCGGACAACCAATTATTCAAAGATTTTTCCATAAATATAATCATCATAAACATTAAAAATACTCAAAAAAATAAAACATGATTTCTGAACTTGATACATACAAGAATTTTTAGTGTTTCACATCTTTGCAAAAAATAACTAATAACTTTTACCTACCTAAATTCACTGATCATTAAGTATTTTTACTTATGTAGGTAAATAGTCAAGGATAAAGATGATACTGAGTTTTATTGATTTTAATCTTTGATTTATATAGTTCTATTACCTTACACATAAATATTTTTTATCACTCGATAATATTTTTTTTCATTGCCAATAGACTATGTCATCTCGATAATATTGAAAGACTGCCATATACAAATTAATAGGTAGAATGACTTAATATTTTTGGGGTGAACATATTTTAAAGCCACCTGTCGGTCAGCGAATATATTTTTTTAACTATTACCTTATGACGATAAGGCTGTAAACTTTTCAACTTACCCTCGTCCTACTAACTGATCATATCCTGCAAGCGCAGTAACTACGTTCAGAACGAGCCCTGTACAAGCATTAACTGACTACCAGAATACATTTGTTAGTTGAGATTGCACTAGAAAACAATAGATTAGGGCTTCATAATGCTAATATTTTTAACATGATCCATACAACGTTAGGTTATTGCTTTCTCTCGTATTCCCATTCGTATTAATTGGCGCAGCTTTAGAGATATTTCAGTAAATTAACATCACTATCTGCATAAGTAATCTTCTCGAACCAATTACATGGATAGTGTACAATAATAATAATGATTGTTAAAAGGAAAAATGATCCTTTGACCATAAACTTTGATTAAATTATATATTTTTTAAAAAGAAAATTAAGAATTTATGAATTCATTTAAATATTTTCATTAAATATGAGAAGAGAATTTTTGATGTAATTTATTTTGACGACCACATATAGCTATTTTTCGGAACCATATGATCCTAGGTGGACCTTCAAGTGCAAATATGTCATGGGATGAGGCGCAATGGCAACTGACAGAACTGAGTTGCGCTTATTAGTGTCGACCTTATGTTCCAGGTATAGAACGAAAATGTAATAAAATGATATTACTTGCAATATGTATCGCAATTAAAATCGGTATGCATAATATTTCTGAGTAAAATTATTTAAGCAATATCTACAGTCAATTTGCTAAAATATACAAGGTATTTTGATATACTCTTAGTAGCTAAATATTTTATGGCTCAAGATATCAGTTACACGTAACACGGTGTAACGGTTATGGAACAATTAAGCTGTGAAGAACTTGGCTTTCAGCGATCGGTGCATTCAGGAGGTGCACAGCCATAAAAGCAAAAGCTTTTATGTGTCATCTCTACATTGCATCTAAATTGTATTATATTTACTAGAGATTTTCAGATTGATGCGATTGCTGTGGGTATTAAATGTTAGCGTCGAGGCAGTTTCGTGCCAATAAGAGAAGAGTATTCGTAGTTTTTGGTTAAGTAACGCATCCATCATAAACCCACATTTAGTAATTGACTTCTAAATGGGCTGTTAAATCTGAGCGGCTCGTTACGGGCCAGGTGTAGTTGTCCGGCATCAACAATGTACTCGAGGCCTACCGGATCACTTGAAGTTTATTATCCTAGGTTAGCATGCTCTGCCAATCTGGTTTAATAAGGTTTAAACAGTTAACGCGTGTATCTATGTACTATGTAAGATGATACATTATAGTAAAATGTAACAAAAGGTAATGGTTATTATCATGGAAAGGGATAATCAATAAAAATATTGTAATTAGTAGAAATAGTGATATTTGAGTTGAGCTGTTTATGGCAAATATATTATTCTTTATAATAATTTGACCGCCGTTACAGGGGCCATCTTTAGTTGTATAAAAAATCAAAAAACCTTAATTTTTAAATCTGGCCGTTAAAACCTACGAAATTATTTAGTATGAATGGTGTAAAGCCGATGACTATTGGAGGCCTTAGTTTTCCATGTACTGTATGACGCTCAGTCACATGCAGTTTCCAGATAAAATCACATAAAGCATCATAAAGATTACTTGAAGGCCTTTCGTGTTCTTTTGTGTGGGTTTACAAAAAAATACATTTAATTTTCGTAATAAATATTTAATTTTAGGCGTGTAAAAAAATAATTTTACTACTTATCTAACCATTCTCTTTAGCATATTCATTCCCTGTAAGAAGCATATTTCAACCACAGATGTAGAACCTGAGAGTATGTCAAGTACTTCGTTACGAAATTTCTGCTGAATACTTTATATAGGATATAACAATATTTAAATAAAAAAATTACGTAAGCATTTTTATGTTTATTGGCACACTTTATTTCAAACAGCTACATTATAAAATTAAAAAAAAGTTAAGTCAATATCTTCATAAAAACCCTTTTATTCAGGTAACCGAACAACGCACCTGTTATTAGATTAGGTGTTTGATAACTTGTTTTTTTCTTGACATATCAATTTACGGCCGATGTTCAAATTTCGATTCTCTTTATAAAGCAAGCTAACTGAGATAAAAATAACCCTTTTGTGATAACTCTTTAATTGTACGATCATGACTGTGGACTTTTCGTCTCTCGCAATTACGTGATCACCTTTAGAGTATAAAATAAATACCTTCGATAAACCAGCGGCAAAAAGCCTCGGACTCGCCCTCAAATACCTGCGTTTTTACATTTTTATATGAACAATGAAACGATTTTCAAACAAGGTATTTTATTACTTTTGAAATGAAACGTTAACTATAGTTATATTGGCCGTAAAGATTTTTTAACCCACTTAACTAACCGATCAAACGTTTGTTACAAATTACTCGTAGCTTATGAAGTATAATATATATATATATATATATAATATATATATATATATATATATATATATATATGCATAATAAGTAACTACTTGATTCCATTTCTAATAATTATTTTTATGAATGAAATTATTTTATGATTCATATTTTAAACACGCTGTCGTCACGAATTTCACTAACACAGTTATTTTAGTTGCCAGTAACCATGATTGAAACCTGGGACATGGTTTTTGAGGTCCTTCAGGGTAAGCCCGGGGACTTGAAAAAACGGTAGCGGTAGTTTTTCAGGTATTTCTTAGTGTTTATTATTCATCATTATTAATGAGATCAATGATCAGTAAAGATTCTATAACGCAATGGCTATTAAATATGTACTACGTATACATACATTGCTTACCTTAAAAGCAACATAACAAAACATTAATTCAATATTTATACATTCCATAAAAATAAATTTATAAAATAATAAAAGTGTTCACTTTATTTAAGCTCGGTTTTGAAACACGAATATTTTGTGGGTCCTTATAACATATAATAATGGTGTAATTTTTACTTTAAAAAAATACGCTGCAATTGCTCTGAATTTTATCGTTGAGTAAAATATAAAAATGGATTATTATATGATTATTTTTGATGGAGGCAGTTGTTATTTTACTTTTTGGATTATACGGCGTGTAAAGTTGTCTACAATTTGATTGAAAATAACGTACATTTGTGAGTGGAAATGATGACATATA
This sequence comes from Glossosoma conforme, assembly GCA_022606575.1. Taxonomy (NCBI): domain Eukaryota; kingdom Metazoa; phylum Arthropoda; class Insecta; order Trichoptera; family Glossosomatidae; genus Glossosoma; species Glossosoma conforme. Next base: position 1,303,937 of record JAGTXR010000048.1, read on the forward strand.
AAACGGAACTCAACGACCGCTTTCCGTGTCTACAGTGCATTAGTGGGAACCTGACAATTACAACGACTCGCCCGAATCATCAAATTGTACTCTCGTTAATATAGAACCTGCATGTACGTTATTATAGAACGTACGTCTACGTTATTATAGAACATACGTGTACGCTATTATATAACATACATATACGTTGTTTGAGTGATTTTTCTCTGGTAACTTAACGGCCAACAATATAACAACGTGGCGCTGTTCAGCTGTAATTGTATTTGTATACAATTTAACCTATGTTGTGACGATACTATTATTTTTCAAAATGCCAGGTGTACGTAATCTATATATATAAAAGAAAGTCGGGTTATATTTGTTTTTATAACTCAAGAACGGCCTAACCGACTTGGCTGAAAATTGGTGGAAAGGTAGCTTAGAACCCAAAAACGTCCATGGTATACTCAAAATTGATTTGATTAAGAAAAAATATTGAACATTTACGTAAACATGTTTTCATACAAGACTATTGTAACTTGACAGCTGTCAGTTAAGACGGTGTTGCCATAGTCAGCAACATAACTAAAAATGACGCAATAGTAGGTATTGTAAGTAGGTACCTACGTAAGGTACGGAATATTTTGAAACAAAAAAGAAAACAAAAGGCAGGAAAAAAAAGGCAAAAACAAAATAAATATTAGTGAAAATATCAGTTTAATCTTTTATTTGTTAAAAATGTTATAACAAAAAGCAAATGGAAAGGCATCTTCTTATTCTATTGTGTTATTTTTATTTTTTATTATTTAACTCAAAAACTGCTGAACCGACTTGGCTGAAAATTGATGGAAAGGTAGCTTAGAACCCTAAAAAAATTAAAAGATACTCAAAATTGATTTGATTAAGAAAAAATATTGAACATTTACGTAAACATGTTTTCAAACAAGACTATTGTCATTTGACAGATGTCAGTTAAAGAAAGTGTTGCTATAGCCAACGCCATAACTAAAAATGACGCAAAAGTAGGTATTGTAAGTAGGTACCTACGTAAGGTACGGAATATTTTGAAACAAAAAAAAAACAAAAGACAGGAAAAAAAAGTCAAAAACAAAATAAATATGAGTTAAAATATCAGTTTAATCTTTTATTTGTTAAAAATGTTATAACAAAAGGCAAGGAATCTGACTACTGATATTATTATTGTCTATGGTTACATAGATATTTTGAAGTCTATCGGTTGACGTTTCGTTTCAAGAACTTTCGAGTTTCTGTTAGCTTATTGTGCCGATATTTCCGACCAAAACGATCGAATCTTTCACGAAAAAGCCATCATGGAACTAGGGATTGAAACATTACGAATGTAAGGCAGTGATTTGGTGGTTTTTGGCATCCTAACCTCGAATACCAACGATAAAATTGCGCGCTTTCAAGTTTGGTACAAAGCGATTTGGCGTATATTCGCAATCCCTTATCACGAATTTCATACTGCTGTTGTGCATTTGGCGGTGCATCTGGAGAATGGTCATTGGGTATATTTCACGGCTTCAAATGTTGTTCAACGTGCTGAGACACCTCCAGCGACAACATTGACAAGTCTCTTTACGATATGCCAAAGCGATCCGTTTGCACGAACTCTAGAATGGACGAGGATTTAATCCGACATTCAAGGTATTTATTTATTTATTTTTGTACTTACACACAATCTAATTAACAGAATAACATACTATACTTATTTCTTTGAATTATGTATGCTAATTCTTAAAAAAAAGTGTTTATAAATCAGTAATATTGTCTTTGCTTTTGATTCTGTAGATACAAGGACAGATTCACCATCGAATCGGATCATTCCAACCTCTCGAAGATGCACAGCATAAATTTGTACAAATATACTTCAATGACAATATGGAGGAAGAACTTGATCGAGGTCTACAAAAACGTGATCAGAGCGGATAAACGACTATCTGGTACACACGTCGTGATACTGGGCAACTACAACAGATATCTGAAACACGTCGTTCATATGACACGTTGCAATACCCACTGATGTCTTGGCACGAGAAGATGGATATTATTTCAATATCAAAATGAAAAATCCATTGAATGGTGAGTAATCAATATATATATAATCAATATCATAGTTTTGATTCCGTCATGACATACATTTTTCAGTGCTTGGTTTTGCTTTAGGTTTCCAATAAATGACCAATTACACTGCTTATTACCAGGAAAATAACAGACTTAAAGATTAAGATGTTTTTTTAGAGAAAATTGGACAAATAACCGGCAAATGATTTAAAATCATTTATCTTCACCCCTTTATAATTATGCTACAAATATGGATGTTAGCTTTACATACAAAATTAAAAATCTATTGTCTTAATTTCAGGTGAAAAAACTACCAAGAATCTAAGCTCGATGAATTATAACGCATATCGTTTGACGATTCGTCGAAACGCTGACAACTACTTGCTGAAGTTTCGTCGATTACTGCAATAGAATTCAACCAGGCCAAATATATGATATCATATGTACCGAAAAGTTCAACTTAATAAAATCCAAAATGTGCTCATTTATTGCCTTTCGGGTGAAACAAAGTTCACCGGGTCAGCTAGTATATAATAAATTACAAATATGTTATTATAATTTAATTTTGATAATATATTTAAAATATGCAATAAAACAATTACGTCAAGTGCTCAGCATATCAACACGAGTTGAGATTATACAAAGGGAACAAAAATGAATAATTTTTTTTTTTTATTTCGTTAACTGCACGCTTTAAACCGACGATATTCTCAATGTAGTTTAATAGCACGTAACCTTTAGACGTAAGGTGCAGTTCAGAAAAGTATATTATACTTTATTACAGCCTTTACTCAACGTTGCTAACAAATATTTCCGTACTTATTAATTAAAATGTCTTAAGACATGTACTTGCATTGCAGAAATTTTTATCTTAAATAAACAATTTAAAAAATATAAAATTATGTCATTATACAAGATACTTTATTATCCAATACACAAGATCAAATATTAAAATATCATTTTAAGACATCATTACGCATTTCATTCAAATCTTCAATCAAAAATAGTACTCGTTTTGTATTTTTAGTATCCGTAATATATATGAATATATAATTTGTGCATTATAAATACCAAAACGCATTTACAAACATTTTGTGAAAAACATTCAGAACAATAATATGCATCTTTTCGTATTAAATATTTTTTTCATGAAATACTCAACGGCAACTGTTGAAGAGTAAAATGAAAAGTAGGCAAAGTAGTAAATACGAATAATATGTCGACTGATTTGAAACAATTCAACTCAAGAAGCCTACAGCAGTTCCAGTCAGGGATTGCCTTCAGCCACCGGCCTTAAGGCTCTATTTTCAAACATGTCTCACCAACACCGTTCATTAAGATTCACAAGGAAGATATTTCATTAGCTCTCATAACATAAGTAATTATTTATATCTCTGTAAATGAATCGTGTAGTTTGTACCGAGCCAATAACAACGTATAATATTTGTGCAATTAATATGTTTAGAGTGGATTTGATCATTATGTGAGTTAAATCAAGGTTTGCGCTTTCCAAAAGCTTTTCAAAACGAAAGCGTTAAATATTAATTTAAAAAAATTAATACAATTATTATGACACAAATATGACTTTATATCTTTTTAATTAAAATTAATTGAAATTATAATTTTGCAGTTTCACCAAGTATTGTCAGTTGATAACCTTAATGTTAACAAATATAACTGTGACTTTTTACTAAGTAAATTTTTATGATAAAGGTGTGAGACTAATGATCGTATCACGTAAAACGCATGTCGTAGCTGATTACGTATAATCATTGAACACTTGTGCACGATATGTCGCCAATGATGACATGTACTTAAATAACATTTGTGAGACAACATTTAGCTATTTCCATAAATGGCAAGCGACACAAATTCACAGTTGAGATCCCTCCATCATCGGATGTCACCTGTACTTGTATATGTTTAATCAATTGTTAGGCTAAAATATCAACTTTACACGTAAGACAAACTTTAACTAGATTCAATAATAAAGCCTTCTTCTCATTAAATTACATATTGCTTTACTCTAAAATAAAAAATGCCACAATGAAAATAAACATTTTTTTTTGCGAATAAAAAAAAATGAATCAATAATGACCAAACGATCCATATTATGTCTTTCTTCCAACGTTATTGAATACTTAAATTTTACGTCAAATGCATGAGATTTTGAAACTGTAGTATGTACTACAATATAATACTCGTATGTATTAGAAAAAGTAAACATTCAGCTTCCCCAATGTTTGACTGCTGACCGTCCTCCAATAAGTTTCACATTTATGATAAAGAGTATCTAATAAACAAACTTATTTCCCCTTCATTTGGTTAAATAATGAATTAATTTGCTTACAGTTGAAGATAGGAACTCCTTCTGTAAAAGCATTTTCTGTTTATGATGGGTTTTTCTAGAATATATTTTAATAGTCTTATATTTATTAACCACTCAAGATTTATACCAATATTTAACAACTGATACACATTTGAGAATTGCGTTTGTGATGTATCTTAATAAATATACAACAAGTATATACTATAAATAATACAATACGTGTCAATTTCTTGACTCGAGTAGCGGTTGCAAATATCCGAGGGTAATGAAATGAATATGGTTGCAAAAGCTCATGTTACGAATCCCAGCGTCTGCCGTTTATTTTTCTTCGCTTTGTTAATGAGTGAAATGTCATATGAAATTATGTTTACTATAAATTTTCATGTTTGTATCAGTTTCTGAGCACTACCTGTCTACGGACTGAATCAGATGAGCTGTATCTCTTTGCGTACCCAGCAGCCCGCCTCGCTCTCCATTTTTTTCAACAATCTGTTCTAGTTGTTTGAAAGGTACGCCTTCTTCGCTCTTGGTCCATCCACTGTCCAGAATCCGACCGTCGGGCCAAACGGCACGATTTGCGGCGTATTGAATGGAATAGAAATGGCACCTGTAGCTAACGGTCCGCCTCGCTGTGCACGTAAAAAACAAGGCGATACTCCGTGCACTTGCCTCGGACGTCACGTTTTTTGCCACATTTTCGCTGATAAATGTATTGTTTCTGTAACTGTTTATCTTGCAGAGATAAAGCTCGATTTCAAACAAAGTAAAATAAGCATAAATAAACACTGAAATTGATAGGGATTTGATACTGTTATAATAATTGATGTGTCATCATAAATCTAACCACTCTCTTTACTATTCTAGAACAAAGTCAGCTTATTGTTTATTTTGTTATAGGAGGATAATGTCAGACGGAATGAAGACATATTTTATTTGACAGTATGGGGATGTTTTACCGTGTGATTTTTTCGAAAGAAGTCTAATGACATTGATTCGCCAACTTTGTTAGACTTCAGTTCAGCATTGTAAACGGATATTGTTCACGAAATCAAGAATATTTTTTTAACGGGTAACGTATCTCACATTAACCAGAAGTGTCTATGGATATTTTAAAAAAAATTGCGTAAAAATATATGTATTTTGAAGTCAAAACTTTTCATGACGAAATCATATGTAATCTATTATTATTTTCTCTTAGATTTCACAGCTGCACGTTTTATAGTAAACAAAAAAAAAACAAAAAAAAGAGTGATTTCAGTGCAAAAAAATAAATTAAAATTCTTTACAGCTTAAGACTTACAAGTTTATCATTAAATAAATGGTTTGGGGGCGAGTAAATGTTAAACTTTTATAAAAAAAAACTGTTACCGAATACACGCTTATACAGAAAAGCGACTTGAATTCTAGACTTTTGATAAGTTATTCAATGGCTTTCTGTAACCATTCAAATTTGACGTATCACATCTATGATTCTGTTCTGTGTGTGCGACTGCCTGTTCCTCAGAAGACCTTATTGAATTGGTCAACATTCGGCTAATCTTTGTTCCCAGAAACTAAGCGAAGTATATTTTATATGTATTGACGTCCTCCTCTTCCATTTATGGACATCGATTAACTGGATGAAGGATGCAGGATCAGGTTCACATTATAAACACTTGTTTCACATATTATTTGTTTATTGTCACAAACGTCGCACGCCACAGCGAACGCACAGGACGCGCGCACTGTGACGGGCGCGAGTCAAACTTCAACTGCCAGCCCACGGCGCGATCTCACATCTCCACGGTACCAACTGCCAATATGACAGTCCTACCAACCGGCCATAGGCCAATCTGTCATAACAATTATTTTGGCGTATGCAAACACCGCTTAACATTCGATGTAGATGTCACGCAAGCGAACCAAAATAATAGACAAAAGATCGCTTGTTGAGGCTTTACGGCATCGGCCTTAAGGAGCTATATCAAGCTGATATCAGTATGCAACGTATAAAAATATAGTAATTCATTTTATTGAGCAATAAAACAAATGTCGTTAACTGTTAATGATTATAATTACGAAAAAGTATCCAAGCGATTCATCTTTTAATTATTTATAAGCCATTAATACGCATGTTATTAATTGCCACAAGTACGAACTAAATGAGACGTGATTATTTTCGCTGAAATCATTGCAATCAATACGGTAGTATATAACTGGAGTTTTTTTCGCAAGCTATTATATGATTCAAATTAACATGTCATTGGATACTACTAATGAAGATGTAAATTAATGGTATATGTTACGTGAATTAGGGTAGACTATAATAGACAGAATATATATTTCAAAGCAAATTACTAAATTATACTGCGAAGATATAAATCTTATAGAAGACATGAAATTTGGCTATAAATAATTTATAATTATTGTATAAATTAATAAGTTTCAAACTTTAATAAGCCCATGAAATTATTACATTTGAATAACGTTTTTGTTGAATATTTTTATTCTATGTTGACAATTTATTATTTCTTGATCAGAAAATGTTATCTGGAATAATTCTTTAGCTTGTAAATAATCTAATATGTTTATTTCGACTTTTTCGATCGATATTTCTTGGTGGAATTCCATTATATCAGATATAAATAAAAGATTTTTAGAATTTATTCCACAATATATTTTTTTGACGACATGTTTCAGCCAGGTCAAGTGGCCTTGAAAATGGCCAGTCGACCTGGCTGAAACATGTCGTAAAAAAATATATTGTTGAATAAATTCTAAAAATCGTTTATTTATATATGATATTATGTTTTTATATATTTTTAAGCAAGATTATGATTGCAGTGGAAGATAAACGATCATATAATATATTCATGTTTAGGTAAACACAAACCTATTACAAATCGTATTTAGTACGTATTTTTTTACAGCGGTTTTAGGTAGTTATTCATTAAAAGAGTATAGTTTATCATCGACATCTAAAAAGAATTAGGACTTCAAAATAATGTATGACTTATTATATACATATATTCGAATGACAGTAGTTTTAATATTTCTGCACTTTTAATTATTAGAAATCTTTTAATTAAATTGGTAACAAGACATATAGTCAACTTTCATAGTTTTGCAAGCCAAGCGATACGTCATTTAATTTAATATATTAAAATTATTGTACGTTGAAATAAAGTACATTATTTAATATAGCATTTAATAATGACTGGTATAAAATAAAAGATTCTTTAGAATTTATTCCACATATAAAAAAAATTTACATGTCAGCCAGGTCGGATAGCCATTTTCAAGTCAATTTATTTTATATCTGATATTATGGAATTCCACTAAGAAATATCGATCGAAAAAATCGAAATAATTAATAATAACTACTTATAAAATTAATTAATTTATGATATAAATAAAATAATAAAATACACTTTTAAATAAAATATTATATTACATTAGTTTTAATTAATAACAAGAATTAGCACTTTTATATTAATGTTTAATAGTAACCAGGCATATGGTCAAGTCGTAGTTTAAACTAATAGTCAATAAAGTTAGCCGGGAACTGGGTTTGTTCTTAACGAGCATTAGTTAGCTGGAACTAGTTACCTCATCCCGAGATGGAAATAACAGAAGCAATCAAAATTTTGACTACCACTTATTTTATAAGCCGGATCCTACAAAAAGCCTTGAATAAAAATATTAGACACAATTTGTAAACTAACATAACCTAAGTTAACCTAACCTTATATAACATTAACCCAAGGATTAATATACATATATTAATTTAAAATTATTCTATATCCTTCCTTATGTTTAAATGTATTAGATAAGCCATTATTTACAATTTGTATCATCTGTTCAGTAACAATTTACGAAAAATGGAGGCAACCAATGATATTTCGATTAAAATAAAACATTGAATATATTTTTCAGTGTCACAGTAATTAGATATGTAATTATACATCATCATCATTATACCGTATCCGCTCTCTAACTAGAGCATATGGCATTCACGAACTGTCGCCACAAAGCTCTATCAGCCATACTTTTTGCCTTATCCCACTTCAGCTCCGCCTCTCGCAGTTCCGTCGAGTACATTCTGTGTATAGATCCCTACAAGCATCCAGGACGGCGCGAGCCTGGAGGCTTTAAAAACGAGTTCACGCTCTCCTGTGGCGTTCTTCAAATATGTCCTAGTCAGTTTGAATGTATTTTTACACATACAAATAATACGATTATTTTTTACATAATATACATTATCTTGCACATTGATTAATAGGATTAAAATATCACGAAAATGAAAAAAAATATTTTTAAATGATTTTGTAGAATAAAATTTGTAATTGAGAGATTAAGATCAAGAATCGGCAATGAAAAACGTAAATGCAAAATTATTATCTGTGTAGTTAAGCCGTTCTTAATTCTTAACATCCTCAATGAATGCGCCCGTTACGCGTTGTTTTAAGCCCCATAATGTCGCTATCCGACAGAGGTAATAAAATATTCCATAAACATTTTATGGAATAATAGCCGTTACAGAGATTAATTATACTTCTCGCTGCAGCCTCCGAGTAGAACCTTCTTATCTAAGTGCCAGTATCAGCGCCACGGCACCAGCTTTCCTATGCGTTGAATTATTTCAATACTAAACGTTTTAATAACTGACCGCAGTAACATCATACGCCTTTCATCGCTTCTTAACGATAAATACATTAAAAATTTAATAAATTATTTGTAGAACGTCTAAGTACATTAATAATAATTAAAAATAACATTAATTAGTACGTTCGTAATATATACTAACATTTTTTATGTACAAGGCATATTTAATAAACTTGAGGCTTAAATGAGATGGCTTAAAACATACAGATTATCCGTGGACTTGTATAGAATCTTGTGTAGTTTTAAGGTTTTGGGGTTAAGAAAAGGGATCAAATAAAATTAATGTATTTGTGTCTCTTGGTTCAAGTATTTTTTCCGTAACACTAGAAATTTTAAGACGAATCAAAAAAACGTAATTGAAATGTGACGTCAAGGTAAGGTTGTAATTTTGTTGGTTTGAATGACATTGACGTTAACTTTAATGTGACGTATAATTGTATTACAATACAATAATTATTTATATGGTTACAATTTTGCTCTTTCATTACTACAATTAATAAATCATCACGTTGATGCACTGCTGAATGAAACATCAAGCATTGAATTTTATTCTTATTGATACTCACATTTTCATAATAACATATACATTTAACATATTAAATGAAATGGATTATTAGACAATTGATATACTTTTTTTTCAATTGAACTGAAAGTAACAATGAGTTCTATCATATACTTTAGTATGATACTAATATTTGTATAATAATTCTCAAGGTTGAATTTTAAATCGCATTTTCTTATTTGTATAACTGACACTATGAATAGATTGTCGTACGTAAATCGATTAAGTTGCACCGTTCGGCTCGGCAATCGAGGTTATTGCACTAATTTTCCATTTGTGAAATTGTGTCGGCCATGTTGGAATAGATGCACGTATTATTTTGCACCGATTCACGGCGATAGGTCGAGTGCGGTAGCGTACCTAGTCATTTCAACGGAGAAGAAAAAAACGCCGATCGATCCCAATGAACGATCGGAGAAATATTCAAGCAGCGTTTTGTTGGGTAAAAAAACATTTTGATTAATATAGATGGAGAGAAAAAAAACTGTTTTTCGGCATCATTAAAGTTTTTAACTGTGACGCTTAAAAAATAAAAAAACATTACGTCGAGTCTCGTTACAAATTATGTTTCTATTATATTTATAACGATGAAATTATTTTCTATTGTCAAAAAAAATGCGGCTTGTGCTACGAAAGCAATAAAAATGTCGCATTCGTCGCATACTCCATACTGTTTTAAAATTGAACAAAACATATATTTATAAAATCTAGTAATTTATTTTAAAACAAAGACTTATTATTTTCTTGATTAAATCAAAGTTATAAAATGATTATTACAATATATTAATATATGTTTTTTCTAAATGAACTTTTTATCAATGCTCTATTATATATAGATACTTGAAGATCTATACCAATATTTAACAATTATTACGTACATATAAATTCACAGCAAACATCATTTCATATGACAAGCGTCTGCCATTTATTTTTTCTCCGATTTATTGATGAGAGAAATGTCATATAACATATTTGCTGAAAATTTATATGTAAGTGATTACTCGTAATGTATATTATGCACTTTAACTCTTCTTTAAAACTCTTACTTACAAAATAATCTAACTTTAATTCTCTATGATGGTTATGCGAGTAATGTGTTCTATCTGTAATGCGCGTTGAAGGGGTTAAAAGTTACCAAATTAATTCCATATTATCTATTTCTTCATCAATTTTTTGCAGTACGCGTATAATTTTTCAATTAATCTGTAATATCTAGAGAGATATTTTTCAATTATAAAATGAAGCATGTAGATGTTCTCACGTAAGTCAATCAAAAGCTCGTTGGCCAAGTGCGAGCTTCCGTAACTGAAGCACGACCCGCAAGTGCGTGCAGCGATCAACAGCTCGATACGTCGCAAACCGTACTAAACGTCAATAATACGAGACAGTAGTGAATAAAGTATATACATTAGGCCTTGTTCATACTAGTGCCGCCAGTATTGCTCCATGAAATATATTAAATTATTTTTTACGTATATAAATAGAACTGCTTTAACATGTCGTAAGACCAGAAAACTTTTGATTGCCGATTTTATGTCAAATTGTATGTGGAACCTACTGCATAATGATCATTTAAATACGATGTGTACAGATGGTTGAATTAAGTTTCCTTTTATGATTCTTTCATATAAATATACAAGCAATAGGACGGTGCGTGTGAAACTTTACACTCCAATAATGTGTAAAAAAAATCTCATAAAAAACATTACAAGTACAGTGATTATTACATTGTACAAAAAGAAAATGAAAAAAATAGTGACTATTTTTGCCAAAACTTCTTGAGTATAGTAGTAACAGAATTATTTGAATTGCCAAATACAACTTTGCAATAAAGGATTATATTATTTAGCTTCAGAAAGGTACACAGAGAGTTAGTATTTTTAGTACGAAAATATAATTTTATTATGATCGTTGAAAGGCTCTCAACTTTTAACAATTTATTGACAAATGAAAACACTTGAAATTAACGATATTTAAGATGCTAATATGAATATATAGAAAAATTAACAACTATAAATATCTATGTCTAGAAAACTATTAAATAAATCACTTGAAACACAGAATAAGATATGCCTTAAAAATTAAAAGATTTTTTTCTGAATGAAATGTTTATTTAAAAAAACTTTCTTAATAATAACAATTTAAAACGACCAAAAATTGAGATACATCTAATCTCTAAAAAAAATATTAACAAATAAATCTTAAAATGGGAAATCTTTACCGAATCGTCGCTGAAACAGCAGAGCTGAAATGTCCCATACCCATCAGTCGTGTGCATCATTCTATCAGTCTTTATACGAGAACGTAAACTCACATGTCCATTTCTTGTTGTTAGGCATGTCAAGTACCAAGTTACAAATAATAAGTAGTAGCTCGGACAATTCGTCATTCTCACGATGGTTAATTGATTGGCCGCCAAACCTTTTACAGCACCATTCGCGGGTCGTTTTTTTCAGCGCGAAAGCCTCCGACGAGTTTTAATACCAGGGATAGCAATTCCACACAATCACAAACAAAAGTTACTAGCAAAAAAGGAAGAAATATTGAATCATCGGAAATTCAGTAAGTGAGTGTCTTATACGAGTACGTTACGAATATTGAGTAATTTTTAACGTCCAATTAGGGTTGAGCTACCACGTAAAAGACTATCAAAAAATTGTACAGGCCCAGTAATTATTAGGCTTATAATTCAATCTCATTTTAAGACATGGTTATTAAAAAGCCAAATATTTCTCTGGTACTACAGGTGCAGTATATGCAAGTTCACGGGTTTTTGCCCTGGAGGTTCCCAGAAACCATCTTTGTTCCCTTGTGGATCTGCAGGATACAAGTGATCTGGGACAAGGCATAAGACAATCTGAGCTTACATAACTGTGAAACGGCAACTTGCGGTGTCCAAATGCTTCAAATATGGGGCAGATATGTATTGTGTTTTAATATGTATGATATTCTATAACAGTTCTTGCCATAATGTCTTACAGTATATACATAATATATCTGCAGCAAATATTAAGTTACGAGTAGTGTATTAATAGATATTCAATGTGCTCCAATGGGTAAAACCAACCTATATTTTCACCGCCTAATTACTTTGATTGGTGACAGTCTGATGTTTGTAATCAAAATGGATATTAAGTGAATTATACTTGTACTTAAAATATGATTTTTTTATATATCTACTGCATAGTTAAGGCACTTGATCGTTATAAAATTGCCATTACTTAGTTCTGTCAACTGCTATTGTCCATTTTATATTCTAAGTCATAAACACACGATACTCGACATGTTACTAAAAATATCACTTGTTTAACCCAACACTGATGAAAACTGGACCGTTTGGTCTTAAAAGGTGGGTTTTAACACAACCAACGACACGTAGTGAACAAAGCGGTGACTTATTCAAGATCAATCCACGTCAAATACATCTTAATCAGTAATCTGTAAGCGAGAACCATGCTTTAAAGTTGAGAGTTGTTGTTAAATTAGTGACTTATTACCATTATACATCTTAAGATTTTTATGACGCATTGACAACAAAATATGAAAGCTTCATATAATGATGATTGTACAATGTGCATGACTAGGAAAAAATAATAAGTGACTGAAAGTGATAATTGAAAATCATTCTCACGATGAAAAGATAAAGCACGCCTTTTCCATTCAAATAAAATTACCAGAGTATTTATTGTTATTAATGTAATACATTTACAATCATCTCTCCTAAGCCCTGTGACGCTTGCTGTTTGCGGATCACGGTCGAAAATTTCTAGTAAAAAAATCCATACGTGATGACGAGTTCCAGGTGACGGGCAAAAGAAAGGCACTCGCTCGGAAGAAATTGTTATTGATGAGAATGCTCGCGATATTGGACGTGAAAAACAAAGCCGATCGTGACTTCAATGATGTTTGATTACAAGTGTGGCAATTCGGAGGTGTTGCAAGTAATTGTTAAATATACGAGTAATTGGTTATTATATTGTTAACAAATAGATAAGTCTATTATAATTGTATCGGTGAGGTAGTTAATTATTATTGTTAGTCTGTGTATTTGCAGTAAAGCTATTAAGTCGTGTGATTTATAAGGCCAACGATAATGACACGTTGGAAGAGTGATTCTTTTACAATTATCGAGGTTAAGAAACATTACAATCGGAAAATAACTTGAATGTCCAAAAATTCACTTTTCTTTGCAACATTGTAATTGTGAAATTCCACCAACAATTATCGACCGAAAAAATCTAACAAACTACACAAAAAAGTATAGTTTCATTTCACTTATGTGACTTATAATGTAAAATTTTGCTGTACGTTACCATGAAAACATTGGAAAGAGAAAGATCTGTAGACATAATAATATTTATTTGAAAGTCTTTTAAATGTTTTCCAATTTTGCAACTCGTACCTCTTGCGTGAATGTCCCCATCCTATTTGATATATTATATAATAACATTTATTACTTTCATATTTGATTCTTTAACTAGGGCATATGGTCGTCACAAACTACTGCCGCAAAGCTCTGTCAGCCGCTGTGACTTTTACCTCATAACATGTCAGCTCCACCTCTCGAAGCTCCACCGAGTGTATTCTACGAATAGTTTGGTTTTCGAACTGCGGGAGTCATAAAAAAAATCAGCTGTAAAATCATTTATATGTTAAACATATATAATTTTATATTATTTAAAAACACCATCAATCCTATATTAACAAAGCTTTGACCAGCAATTTTATTGTGTCTGTAAAATAGTTTACTCCCATATACCATTAAAATTAACGTTTTTATATACTTAACCAATTTCAAGATACCTTATGCATCCTGAACATTAATAATAACTTATTTATATTGACTTATAATCATGTAACTTGCCTTGTTATAGATAACCAATTTGATGAGTATCAAGGTCTTGAAATAAGCTAACAAACTGTAAGACGTATATTAAAATATCAAATAAAGAGGAACATCTGAGATTTTAGTAGTATACTCACAAGAAGTCGTTATATACTAGTTTAGCTCTTCTTACATAAGATAGTATACATTTCTTTTTTATATACTAATTTACTTATATAATAATCTAATTAATTTTTGACAAAGTAATCATGAAGATATAGCCAATTTTATATTCCTTTATTGCATTAAACTGACTACAGAATTGATTCTTTACGTTGTATAAAAATATTTTAATTTTAACTACCTAATTGTCAACACATTAATATCAGAGTTACAGCAAATTTTGTGATACTACAATAAATCCACTGAAACATTATTTTTATTAGTATTTTTAAAACAAACAATGCAATAAAAGCTCTGAAAAAAATTAAAAGCATTAATTCAATTCCAGCGATGCGCTTAATTTTTCTCGTGTTTTTTAAGGGGCGTGTACAAAAAGTCGGTTATTTAATACAGCGTTTTTAGTATCAAGTGCATCGCTGAATCCTACTCTAAGACGTCATCAATCACCACATTTAAATAATACTGTGTTTTTTTCGTGCATCCTCGCGTCATCTCGGGATGCATTCCCACGTATTTTTTCACTCTCAGATGGTTGCACATGTCATACACGTGTGAATCGGGAGGGACACGAGAAATGAAATTCATTTATTTTGCTTGGCAGACGGTCGCAAGTGCAACGAGAGAGTTCCGTTACAATGACAGACATAATTATTGTTGATTAAAATGTGCACTGAAATAAAGCCTTTTGTAAGACAACATGTCATTGATTGATCTATAATGGTGAATATGTAGAATTATCTTAAGGTTTGGTCAGATATAAAATAAAAGATTCTTTAGAATTTATTCCACATATTTTTTTGACTACATGTTTCAGCCAGGTCGGATGGCCATTTTCAAGTCAATTAGTGAAATTTTTGTTCGCTCTATATAAAACAAAAGAGTGAGCGAAAAGGTGTATATAAATTATGTGATGGGTATATGTGGTTTTAGGAAATCATTAATGTATAAGGGAATTCATTTATGTCACAGCAAAATAATATTTATAATTACAAAGGCCATTAAAAAACAATGAACATTTACATCAAAATGCTTTTTACGTACGAATTCTAGATAATTTTAGTAAAAATTATTTTGGTGGATAATCCAAAAGTAGATAGGGAAGCTATACAAATCTAAAATAACGTTAAGTACTGATATAGATATGTCGATGATATTCTATGTTTATGGACAGGTACTGAACGACAATTGCAGTCGTTTTTTAAAGAGATAAATTCAATTAGTACTTCAATTAAATTTACAATGGAATTGGGTATTAGTACGATTAACTTCCTAGACCTAACTATTAATATTGTAGATAATAAACATGAATTCAACATTTTTCGAAACCCACATACAGTGATAATATAATCCATGCTTCATCAAGACACCACATATCACACAAAATGTCTGTTTTCCACAGCCTGGTACATAGGCTTACTCATGTTCCTTTATCCCAAGAAAACTCCAACAATGAACTGGATGTTATTAAGAATATAGCTATGAATAATGGTTATGATAGTAAAGTCATCGATAGTATACTAAGAAATAAAAAACGTTCAAACGCATTAAAACATGCTAGCTAAGGCTTAACATCCCAAAGGGAGAAGTCCGAATTTAAATGGGGTAAAATAAATTATTTGGGGAAGACTAGTGAAAAAATTAGTAAGGTTCTTACTAAAACACTAGTCAGCTATTATACTAGTAAATCTCTAGGATCCATGCTGGTAAATAATAAAGATAAAATTAGTAAAGTTCTAAAAATGGGGTCTATTCTATACAATGTAACGATTGTAATGCTACATACATTGGACAATCTGGGAGAGCTTTTGATACAAGACTCAAGGAACATATGAGAAGCTGGAGACTTTCAGACGAAAAATCTACTTTTGGGAAACATTTATGGGAGAATTCACATCATTTCAATCCCGATTACAATTTTAAAATCTTAAACGCAGAGAATAAAGGCACTAAACTCACAAATTTAGAAATCCTCGAGATCAATAGAGCAAAATCGGACACAACTATAAATCTAATTAATGACCAAATTATATTTGCTTCTTCCCCTCTTTTGTATCCTATAAATCGTTGATACTGCCTAAATTTTTTTTGTTTCAGTTCAAATTTAACCGGACTTCGTAACGCCTTCATCAGTATCATCAATGAATTATAATTTTACCTAGAATTGTATAGCTTCCTTATCTACTTTTGAATTATCCACCAAAATAATTTTTGCTAAAATTATCTAGAATTCGTACGTAAAGAGCATTTTGATGTAAATGTTGATTGTTTTTAAATATTATTTTGTTGTGACATAAATGAATTCCCTTATACATTAATGATTTCCTAAAACCACATATACCCATCACATAATTTATATACACCTTTTCGCTCACTCTTTTGCTTTATATAGAGCCAACAAAAATTTAACTAATTGACTTGAAAATGGCCATCCGACCTGGCTAAAACATGTAGTCAAAAATAATATAGCCGACATGGGAATAGGCGAAGACTATGGCAGCTGACAGAGCGTTATGACAGTTTGTGAGTACCATATGCTCCAGTTAGAGAGCGGATATGGTATGATGGAGACATTGTCGGTTATTACATTAAGGTTACCAACTTGACAATACTTGGTGAAACTGCATACTTATAATTTTTAAATTAATTTAAATTAAAAAATTAACAAATTCTAAATATTTATTTAAATATAAGCCACTGCCAGTTTATAATTTTAAAATTATTGAAGATGGTCTCCAGGGAGGAAACATGTAATCACTAAAAGTAAATATAAATCAAGACTAAATATTTTTAATTTGTTAATTTTTATTAAAAAAAAAATTAAAAATTATATTTGTCGACAGTGGCGAATATTTTCTATATCTTCGTACGATGATGTACGACTTTATAACATAATCTTTATATTTTCTACAACAGCAACCATATATACGGAATGTGGTAATGTTATAAGTTTTCTACATAATACGTTTTCACCCCTTAAAATAACGACTTTTTTCGAAAAAAAATTTAAACTATTTTTTGAAAATGTTAAGGGCATATGTCAATTTTTGATCGAACTCCAATTTATATGCTCTATTAATGCTCCGTGAAGCTCTGAACGCAGAAATTACTTAAGATTAGGTAACAATAATAGAAGCTAATTGGAAATCTCTAACGATTCGTTAAGTAACGAGAATTAAAAATTATACAAGTCATACATTATTTGCATAAATTTATTATGTTATTCATAGAAAAGAAAATTCTATGATTTTAATAAATGAAAAAGATCGTAAATTCAAGATTGATTTTCAATTTCAATTTATTTTCTTTTAGAAACATTACAAATAACTTTAATATTTAATTCATTTCTAAAACAGGATACAGGATAAATAACAATTTATAAATAACACAATAATAATACAATCATTTAAAAAGTCCCGGAGCCCGCTAAACAGAAGACTCCATTATTTATATTATATATTATTATATATATTGTTTATATACTCCACATTTTACTAGTATCTTTAGTATAGCTTATCATGTCAAGCATTAGTCAATACAATATTATTGATTGATATAAATTTGGCTCAATCGACCAAATCGTGTCGCACGAATGGGATACTCTTGTAAAAAAATATTGCAATCCATACCGTAGCAAAGCGGTAAAGAAAGAAGTCATTTCATTGCCATCTTCTTACTTTTTGCTACTAAGTGTAGACACTTAAAACGATTTCAATTTATTGTTCAGAAATCATAATCTATAAATACAAAAACATGATTTGTAATATTTACCATCCAATAAATGAAAACAAATCTGGATACTTTTGAGAAATAAATATAGCCAACATCTAGTTAGTAAGTTAAATGTTCATAATTTCAATAAAGAATACTCACTCTTTATTAATTTTATTATATATTTTACACTTCTTAAACTACCGGCGGATATAGCTCAATGGTCAAAGCGCGCAAGCCAAAGGTTGGTGTGAATTTGATCCCTCACCCATAAACTGCCAGTATGGCCTATTAATTCAAATTGGTGGTAGACGAAAGTCGTTCCGTAAAGACCACCCATTCATAGTAAATTCCTGTAATAATAAGGGTGATGCGTGAATCTCGGGCTGTAGTCTTTGACGTTGGTGGATCAACACTCCACATGCAGCGTTTAGCCATATACACCATGGTAAGCGTCATAGAATTCCACAGGTGAGACTTCAGAATTACTATCACCATCTGTCGGTATTATCGTGCATGTGCTTACATAAAAAAAGCTTGTAGATTTAATCAATCATAGGAAAATAAACCTAGTATACAGACAACATAAGCTTTCTAGATTTCTTAAGGCTTACTGTATTATTCGATTACAGCATCTCTTCTTATAGTTATTGATAACAATATTTATCACAAAAACATCTCGAACGATGTACAGAGCATAAATTTAGCCGACTTACGTTACGATACGTATTTTATTTTTCCTTATGCCGGGTCCACATAATAATTTTTTCGAATATCATAACGCGATTTGAACAAACGTGTATGAGAAAAATTTGTATCAATCTATATCAAATAATGTACAAATATACCAAATATTTTCAGGTGTCTTTGTACAAAATGTGAAAGAAATTGAAAAAATATTTTAAACTTTAAGTAATACAAAACGAATAAACTCTTTATCGCGGATCCAACATTAAATGTACTTCAAAACATTTTTACGTTAAATAAGAAGATAAAAAATGCCTACCTGCACACATTTTTATGATTTCACAAATACCTTTAAGGTTTCTATGTTAAGGTTTGACGATTTCTCCGCGACAAAATGCTTTAAACGAAAAATTTAACACTTTAAATTATTTTCATTACCGAATAAGAGCAAAAAAAAAAAAAGCTTGACCCGCTGTCACAGCGAGTCGATTTAACAATGCTTATCGCCTCGCGTGAAAAAATATTTCAATCTCGCTGACAAAGTAGGCATCGCTAACGCCACAATGGCCAAATAAATTAAGAAATATATTTTTCAGTAGGCGCAGGAAATTTCTACAAAAATTCCTCTCTTTTGACATAATCAATCTGCACACAATCATAAAATAATTCATCAGAGTGTCCGATCAGATTATAAGCGCGGAAGTCCAGCGGAGAGCCGAGTTGTCCACGGTGGACTTTCATTCAAATACCTTGCACACAAAAAGGGCTGGATGATTTGCCGGACGATTCGTACAGAGAGGCACTATAAGTATATTAAATAAATAAAAAAATACGTAATACATAACTAATTTCGCACGTGCAGTACAATAAACTGCTCAATACAAACTGCGAATGATTTTTTGTATGTAAGATAATGAACACCTAGTTAATTTCTGCAATAGAACTGATCATCTAAGTCAGGTTGTATTTCAAATGATTGTTTAATTCAAGATATGATATTTTAATTTACTAAAAATCTTTCAGTTGGTACTGCAATATAAGATTTTTTAGCAAAATTAATAATATCTGTTTAATTTTAAATTAAATATAACTTTAATATTTAACGTTCTTTTTATATAAACTACACAAAAAAATGTTTATTTTCTCGGCTGCTGTAGCCATATCTTTATTTCGTTATTCTTCACAAAGTCGAACTATCGATGATATTTTACGTAGGCACATGGTCTTAAAATTCATTATTTTAAGACCACTTACATTATACGACATTTATTATGCCAAAATTTGTACTGTAGAAGAATGAGGATAATACAGGTGCTTTAAAGGCGAAAATTCATGTAGAAGAAGTCACAGGGTTGATAATTACCATTTACCAAAACCAATCGTTACCAAAAATCTAGGTAACGTTCTTTCATACTCATCCTGCTTTTCACACTGCCTAATAACATCTCCTGCGACGCAATATGATCAAAATGGGCCATACCATAGGATCAAAAGCTCCAGGACTTGAAAGCACCGCGTTGATCATCCGATTTCTTTAAAAAATACATCATATGACGTTGCTTTAAAATACGGTTCTGCTTAATCTTGAAGAGTGACGAGAAACGGTACAAAAATGATTTTCAATTCGGTGGTTTGAGGCGTGAAAGAGGCACGGAGCTAACACGCACCAGACAAAGAAGACCGAGGAGGCTCCTCTCAGTGTCAGAGGCTGTGGAGCGAATCAAAGAAGCCATGGGAGACCCAAGAGGTGCCTGACCTGGTGCAAATCATTGATGGTCGATCTGCCATAAAATTTACTTACCTTTAAAATTCAATGCAAAAAGTTGGGTTGACCTGCCTCTTAATACAAAACGTCGAGATCTTATACAGTATGACAAGGATTAACATTTTCTGTTATTAAAAATGATTAATTATGTTATGTTTTAAGTGTAGAAATGACTTGAGAAGAAGCAAATGTCATAACAGTTAATAGAAATGCATTATTAAAATACGACAGAACTAACATTCACTATGGACCTCAAACATTTGTTCTACAGTTCATTATTTACATATATTTATTTATATTCTGTTAATACAATTATCCCTTATTGTGGTGATACCTTACGATTTCGGTTTTATACAAAAAATAATAATCTACAATATTTGAGGATCATGTTAATCACCTAGTCTCATCACAAAATATGAAAAATGTATTACCGCTACAAAATCAATTTTCTAAGTATTCTCATTATACTCAACAGTACAATTAACCTGTTATGATGCAAGTTTTTTTAAGTTGTATTAACCATAAGCTCCAACTATGGGGCTTCAGGACAACAAGAAAATATTTCGCCTTTTCTTCTGAATAAATCTCTCGTCGTCTTGAAATATCAAAGACAACAGAACCTATTAAATAGATATGTGTTGAGCAAAAAAATTATGAAAAGTTAACAAACACAGATATCATTAGTAAATTGTACAAACTCCAAGCTTCAATTTTATAGCTAATGGCAATAACGTACAAGTATATTGAATAATATAATTTGAAATATTATATTAAATTGCGAAATATTGGAAGATTTATGAAATTACAGTTGAGCATCTTAATCGGAAAAAAAATAGTATAATAAAAAAACCTTTTTTAGGTGGATCATTGATGCTTTAAACGGATTAAATGAAGCTATTATTTTCGTAATCACCTGTCAAAAATATGAGCCAAAAAAAACATGCAGAATGCTGAAAGCTACCCGTGTGTAATTTCATCCGCTTGCATGCAGAGTAGTTAGCGATACAAATCACAAGTGACCCATAAAAGTGCAGTAGCTTTGAATACAGCCAAATGGTATTTACTGCATGTTAAAGCACTTACACGTGAGAAGTAATGTGTTCTTATCCCGATGAAAAAAATCTAAATGGTAATCTATCTAGTTATGATAAATTATGTCTATATTTTTGGATACCGCTTGATTTGAGAAATATTAAAAACGTGTTCCTGTCATTCGTAGACGATACATACAAATTTAATAACTATGCTATTGAATAATGACGTTAATGGATAAACTATATCACTTTATGAGCAGCAAATATACGTTTCCTAACTCAGGACTTACACCAGGATGAGATCCTGAAGGTTTAAAAATAAAGCAGGTGAATGAAACAAAGAATGTTAAAGGAAATCAGATGATCAATTTTCGGGGTCAAATGGAAGATCAAAATAACCAACGAAACGCGGTGTTTCAGACATCCACTCATAGAAGAAATCCGCACTTGATGTTGGTTCATTTCGGTGATCTGACAAGAACTGATGTTTCAACATGGAATGGTCGTTATTCAGCAATCATTTAGACAACCTTATTCAAAGACCACAGAACTTTCGGTGAGTCCTTCTTAAGCGGATTTCTTCTGCATGTGCTTACATAAAAAAATAACATAAATAAGTGAAATATCTTTTTATGTTCGACTTGCCACCTAAAGCAGTGTCAAACTGGCGACATCTTGCGTGACAGGTCTGAGACAGAGTCTGGCCCTGGAACAACATTGGAGGGAATAGGTCGCTTAAGCCCTATCGACTCTATATTAAAACCAATGACCCTGTAGAAGTATTACCTTCTCAAACGATGTAATAGAAGGTCATTCATTAAAAAGTCAAACCATTTCACATTTTTTCCATTTCTGTATAGTCAACGCAAATTACAAATTGTCGCCACAGAGTTTTATAACCTGCCATTATCTCAAGACATTTCTGCACCTAGATGTCCAAATGTGAAATGTGAAACATTTTACCATAAACATGTCTCTAGATGGCTTCCAGGACGAGAGCCCTCAAGCTTGAAAATTAAGCAAATGCAGTATGGTGTTTGTTAATCAGCATTTATAAAGAGACCGTATGTTTATCAAGACGAAGCCTGAAATCCTAAAAGGCTCTCAGGGACTGCTTACTAAGGAGAGTAAGAGAAAAGAAACACAGATGCTGGAGAAAATGTTCCAAATCAGGCAATATTAAAAGAAGGATCTGACGTAACTTTTCGCCCTGTGTTAAGACAATATGTCAACAGAGTAGGGATGCTTGTACAGATTGCCACAGGTATATCAGTATGTGCAGATGTGTAAATGCAGGCGAGATAAATTGTAATGTGCGAAGGATCAATTTTAATGATAATAATAATAGTATAGTCTTAATGAATCGTCTTCAACCCGATTTCATATTTTGTGTTATAAAGATGTACGTAAATTTTAGGAGTATAAAAAAATGCTGAAAGTATAAATTTTTTACAGACAGAAATATGAATATGTTTCTACCACAATTAACAAAAATACTTAGGATTATGATGTTTTTTTGATTATATATTCGAAACGTCAAAAAATTTGTACAATTCAATTATTTCAAAATATTTAAATTATTTATTTTCACTTCCAGAAAAATTACAAATTGAAAATAATTCAAATCTTTACTGAAGTACAATCAAGATTATATTATGTACAAATATAGGTAATTATGATTAAGTACTAAAAACAAAGCAATAAAGACAACAACAGAAGGTCAAACTGCTCATCAAACAGACGACTCCAACAAATTATTCCTCCGTAGAAACTCGTGGAGTTCATGCCTGAATTGGGCCTTCCTTACGTGAAATATATCAACATCCGAGGTGATTTGGTTGAACAGTCTGATCCCTCTCCCAATGTTACCAACTGAAACTGGTTTGATATTAAGTTCAATTATAATGAAAAAATACACACATACTTTTCAATTCAGGCTGAGCTACGTAGAGTTAGTTAACTGGAAGTTGGAAATTCTCACTGGTGTAGTCTTGAACGTGTTTGCTTAAAAATAAAAGTCAAATGGCGATGACAAAATGCTCCAGTCTCTGCTTCTGGAGGGGTGTATGCATATATAGTGTGGTGATAGTGTAATGCGATCATCGCAGCATTTTTGTAATATTATATTATGCTTTATGTTCCACGAAAGACGCGGGGGTCGTTGACTGTCTACTGCGGCTGGCTGGGAGGGTTTTATAGATTATTTCAGGCTCTAAACTCTCACAAGATTTATTGGCTACTCCTCCCGTGTTATTATTTTCTTTTGTCGATGCATAATGATGCAAAAATAAAATACCACGCAATTTTATTAAGCCGCCCACGCGTAATTAGTAGAATATTTAATTAATTAAGATACGATGTGTTTTTACAATATGAAAAAAATAACCATTCAAATATTTATACAATGGTTTTTATGACCGCTGCTTAGATTTTCGTATATGTAATTTAAAATTAGTATTAATTAGTAATGAACATGCTTTTACTTTTTTCGATAGTAATTTTATGTTGGAATTCCATAATATTTTTTTTTATGTAATCGCATCCAGGAGAGCACAGCCGGTCAAGACCAATGCACTCTATGACGCTCGGCCTGGGAGGCTGGACGCTGCATGCGGTACAAGTGTGTTGTCTTCGTGTTTGTGTGTGTATTGGGGAGATTGCAAGTGTATATTTATCTGTTTCTTGAAGAGATTCAGATTGTAGGAAGGAGGAAACACAGACGCTGGAAGAGCATTCCAAAGCTTACCGGTGGCATTAAGTAAGGAACTTTGGAAAGTGACAGTTATTGGTCGACACACATAAACTGTGTATGGATGTTCGGCAAGTGTAAGACAAGTTTGTCGGTTGTGGGTGGATGCAGGAGGAATTAGTTATTTAAGTTCCGAAGAGCAGCGACCGTGGTAATAAAGTGCGTGTTCCATAGATTGCAGGTTGGAAATAAATAAAAGTTTTCTTAGAAATTATTCCACATTTTTTATTAAAGGACGACAATTTTCATCTATGTCGAATAGCCATCGTCGAGTTGACAGCTAAATAGTCTTCGAGTAATTTCTAAATAATATTTTATTTATATTTATTAAAAATATTTTAATTTAATTAAGTAAGTAAGTTAAGTAAGTTAATTTAAGTAAGTATTTCATAATATTTTTACTTTCGTATTTTATTCCTCCTTTGGATTATGACGTCCATTGCATGCATTCGTTATAGTAAAGAATATGTTTGATTATGTCACATTTTTTTTTTACCTGTGTATAAAATTCTCTCTACCAATGATGAAATAATAAAACTACACAAAACTGACATGCAAAATTATGGTTTTAATTTTTTTAAATTAAAATTTATAAACCTTTTTACCAAAGTAAGCAGGCTCAAATATGCGTAACTTTTAAGATAAAATTTAAAATATCATGTTTCGGAAATGATTCAAATAGTATATACAAAATGTATCATTTCTAATATGGCACAGTTTTCAAAACACTTCACGGCTCTGAAGCTTTATTTGACAATTTTACATGAAAATGATCAATTTAATTTGTTCAATGCATGATTCATTCGTCGTTTTCAGCAGATATGTTATAAGTTTCATTCCATTAGATATATTACTCTATCCTTCAGAAATTTGCATACTAGTGCCGTTGCTTTACCCGTTGGACGACTTTCAGGCGGCTCATCCTAACGCGAAAAGAGAAATATATCCAGTCGGAATCCTCCGATCTAGGGCAAACTGCCAGGATATGAAATACCCACATCTTGTTGTAAGCTTCTTGCTGGAAGAAGCCTTCATCCTTGATGTGAATCAAAGTCTAGGCCATATAAAAATATTAAC
The DNA here is from genome assembly GCA_022606575.1 of Glossosoma conforme. Taxonomy (NCBI): domain Eukaryota; kingdom Metazoa; phylum Arthropoda; class Insecta; order Trichoptera; family Glossosomatidae; genus Glossosoma; species Glossosoma conforme. Next base: position 1,329,564 of record JAGTXR010000048.1, read on the forward strand.
AAACCTTATCCGAATAGCTATTTAACATGATTTTTTAAATCAATGAAAGCATGGCGGTATAACATTGCCTTCATTTAACTTGTGTAACAGTCAACTGCTGTACAGTTAGTTTATACGACGTCACTCATTCATTTTTGCCGGCGGGTATAGCTCAATGGTCAAAGCGTTTGCTTTGCAAGCCAACGGTCGTGGGTTCGATCGACGGAGATTGAAAAAAAAATGATTTATGAGCTCTAAAATAATCCCAGTTGGTGTGGATTTTATCCCTCACCCGTAAAATGCAAGTCATAGCCTATTAATTAAAATTGATGGTAGGCGACAGCCATCCCATGAAGACCACCCATTCATAGTAAATTCCTGTAATAATAAGGATGATGCGTGAATCTCGGGCTGTAGTCTATGACGTTGGCGGATCAACACTCCACACGCAGCGCTTAGCCATATGCATCACACGTCATAGAATTTTATAAATGAGATTCTCTAAATAAAAAGGAAACAGTTGAGTAGAAAAAATAAACATAACATATTTTATCACATTAATAATTTAATTAAACTGTTTCAACAAGAAATCCTTCTGTCACACCTTCTGGAGTGTGCGCTGTGCCCGAATAGCTGCACCCAGGAAGACCTGATGATGGCCAGAAGTAACGCCATCGACGTCGCCCACTTCTGGGCAGACAGGATCTGACCCTGTTGTTTCCGACACGATTATATATATAACAAGAAATTAACAATGTTATTAGAACATTTATTTTACTACTAGAATTCCATTTGAGTATTACCATAACAAAACAAGATTATATATTATAATAATTGAAATAATTTATGATTCATATAAAATTCGCGGAACTGTTTGTGTTTATTTTTTCACCGCGGGACGAATGTATGGCAAAAAAGAAGAGTCTCGCATAGAGACGAAAAAAAATTGCAGACAGAAGAGGCGAAAAGATCCATATATGAAAAATATCACAACCGTTCCCGCACGGAAGAAAACACTCTGTGAAAACATACGGACCAAGTCAGTCGCTGAAAAAATAAAAGGCTAGGCCTACACAGCGAGCCGGCGGTTTTTATTTGAGAAATTATGTTTTTTTTAAAGGTCCCACTTCTATTTTTACAGTCCCGAAAAAACAGAATAATATTTTGAGAAGGAAAGTGTATTATGCTTACCCGGGAGAGAGATAGGTCGGTTCGATTGAAGAGCACGTGAGCAACGCGAATATGTGAAATAATTCATTCCCGGCCGCCACTGGATAAATTCAATTTTCATTTATGTGATACTGTGCCACGTATACGTTTTTTATATTCTTTGTGTTCACGTTAAAAAAATTACATTAAAATGATTTAAGTTAATTATTTCAAGTAAGGTCATAGAGGAAAGCACAACTAGTTAAAACCAGTGGGCTCCACAACGGATGGATACTAGACACGGAAATTATATCTTTTGTGCGAGTTAAGAAAAAGTGTACATTGATATGTTTCTTAAAGAGTTCCAGATTATATTAAGAAGGAAACACTTTGAGCATTTACTTAAAGATGGTTCCAGAACTTACAAGCATATACAATTGCCTATTATTAACCATGTATGGATGATCATCAGACGCAAGACAAGCCTGTCGTTTGTGGGTGGGTAATAATAAGAAATGCTCTTTTTCTTCAATGATCATTTTTAATTAGTTTGTAGTTGAAGAAATTATACCAAAAAAAACCGCAGCTAAAAAATAATATTACTGAAGGAATAGTAGTACCAAAACGAATTCTAAGTATGCATTATATTTTAACAAATATTATGTAATAAATAACTCGAAATATAATTAGTTATTCATACAAACTGTTTAGTTTTTTCGTTTTTCTTCTATTCTTTTCGATTCCACTGAACGTAAAAGGTTTGCATAAGGTGTTTAGAAACAGCAGGTGGAACCGCCTGAGTACCAAGTCTCGGAATATATTAGTCTCTAGTTGCTGCTTGGAAAACTAATACCGCTCCTTCATTTTTCCCTTCATATTACTGGTTATTAATCATACGCGGGAGAACATTGATCTCGAACACTTTATAATATGTTGTACATAGACAGGAAAATTAATACAAAATGGCTGTGTGAGCGCATATTCATTATTTACAGATAAAAATGTAAAATTTGAAATTTGCGTTCCAAGAATATGCTATTCTCATTAAAGAATATTTAATGAAACTGTAAAATTTAATTTACCTACAAACAATAATTATTTCATTAGAAATTATGCCAAAAGTTTTCCTTAGTAAATATCAATGTTATATTATTATGGTGTAAAAATATAGATATTCTTTTGACAACCGTTACAATATATAAAGGTTGGATTATCCTAATACACTATAGGTAAAACTGAAATTGATTGTAATCAACAGTTCTTTTTTGTAAATATTTAGTAAGTCAAGTCGTATTTTGTTTTTATATAGTACACTAAAGGAATTCTGTCAGAGTGACGAACTGTCATTATAAAAACACCGCATTTACGAGTATAAGTTCGTTTTTCGTCATAGTATTTTTATTCCATCAATTAAAAATAAAAATAAAACTTTAAAAAATACTTACGATCATAATATTTAAACTTTCTTACAAAGTCATAGATAAAGTACGATAAAATATTAATTCATTGTCTATTAATTAAGAAAATACGTTAATCTATCTTATTAAGACATTTGTATTTTTTCTATTATTATTTCCATCAAGTGCCACAGGTTAAACTTTAGTAACCTGTAAATGTAAAACCTACACGATCAACAGTATAATATAAGGAAAGCAATGGGAAACTAACAGAAACTAACAAAAAACTATCAAATATCAAGTTAAACAAGATGTCATATTTTTCTGCTAACTAATCTTTAACAACGAAACATCGTTTATATTATATTGGTAAAAAAGATAAATATTCTTAGAAAATTAATTGATAAGATACTTTACATATTCAAGCGATGTGTAAAATTATCATCGATAAAATACAAAAGCGATCTGGTATTAATTCTACAGTTTCATTACAATTTTAATAAATTACAATCATCATAAATAATAATAAGTAATTAGTATTCTTGTACTGTTTTCATGCTGCCACTTGCACAGAAGGGCATCAATAAAAAATAACCCAACAGCCTGGGGGAGTTTCTTTATTTTGTTGTCTTACTATTTACTGAGGGCTAGGCGAAGAGCCGGTCCTAGTGAGGAGCACCTGTTACTGCCACAAGTACCAGTGAACTAGTCTGCTCCTTAACATTCAAGGGCTCAGACGAACGAGAACAAATAACACGCGCATCACTTTAGATAAATACCCATCAACTAATTTTTATTCTAATTTGGCAACACTGGCACTTTCTTGATTCATATTTTCAAAAATATCAAATCAATAATGTTTCATTTTAAAATTAAATTCATTTATTATATTCGATTATTCAAATTATTTACAGTAATAGTATAATTTAATAGTTCAACATTGAGAATACCAAAAGGTAGAAATGTTGATATTGCAAAACCTTTAAGAAGAAAATCAAAAGCCTGGAAGTGAATTAGACTAATTTTCATCTACTCAATCAGGAAAGACGCACTTTGCATGCATATTTTTACGAATTTCAGTTGCACAAATACCGACGAAAACGTATGATAAATCCTGATCTTCCTATTACTATAGGAAGGCGCATACTGAACTCGTATATTCTCACGTATTGTTCGGATCTGTGACAGTGATACTTTAGTAGTACTATTTGAGTTATGTTTCAGTTATGAGAACTATAAAATAGATAGTTGAAAATCATATTGCATATTTTCTTCTAATATAATAGTATAATGTAGCTGTATGTTTAAACATAATAAAAAAAACTGTTGTATATGCTTCCCCACCGAACATTTAAAACAATTTTAAATGTGTCTCCCATGCAATTATTAAAATATTCTCAAATAGAAAAATCCTTGAAATATATCATAAATTGAATATAATTCTAAGGACTATCTTAAAAAAATACGTTTGGTGGACTTTATATTTTCGTCTCGTTTGTTGGTGCCTTTAGTTTTATGTTCTGCCCGTACATGATGTTTGCCAGATTTCCTCTCATTCTCCTCCCTGCAGCCGCAGTCAAGGATCATTCCAGTAATTATTACTCCGAACCATAACCCATAACCTGATTGGGAGCATTAGCAATGCTGTAGACGCATCCACCCACATATTGCCGGCTTCTGATAATGTGCATCATTACCACCAAGCTCTTCGTAACAAAGAACCACTTCAATAATTACTTAATAGGTACATTCACATGCATGAATGGAACCTCCATGCGGTAATTCGGATAGCAAACATCACTGACTAAGGTCTAAATCCCTGGTTATTAAACATTCCAATATAGTAGATCACATATATCTGACAACTTACGCCACCATTGAAATTTAAATTGTGTTGTATTAACACATTGAGAGTGTTTTATTGTCATTGTATGGGTGACTATAACAAATAAAGTTTTTACTGTCTTTTATTAGTATATTCTAAATAAGGGTGGGTTTCATATCCATAGCGATTTTTTTAAACACACAGGAGATCGCCAATAAAGGTTCGTTGAACCTAGCCAGCTAAACGCATCTTGTGAGAACGATGTATCGTGATTGTGTGCGTATAGGTGTTGTTGTCACGACCAGATTTGGTATTGTTGCTTTTGGGCTTAGCCGTGTGAGGCGAATTCTCTAGTACCAATATTTCGAAATATTTACAATCTAGTAACAATATGCAGGGGTCTTGACCTGACTGAAGACCCCTGCATCGGTGGTTGAGATATTGGTACTAGAGAATTCGACACACACGGCTAAACCCAAAAGCAACAATACCAAAGCTTCTCTTGTATACATTATGCACAATTATGAAAAAATCTATTCAAAAATTAGATTTTTTGCAAACTATTCGTTTATTTTTTGTTCTATCGTGTGCGGCTACATTTAACGGTTGACGTCGCCGGATGAAGACGGAACGTTCCCAGTGAAGACGTGCCACTGTCGCAGTCGTTCCGATTGGAGACTCAAATCAAATTACAATTCTCCGTCGCACTAACTCCTCGTCTCCAGTGCTCTTCTTCTACAGATAATAAATTAGATTGCAAATCCTCAAAACGCGTTGAGCTTTTGAAATATTCAAAGATTTTCATATTACCTGTCATTACAACACGCCAAGCTTGCAACGAGATTGTCAGCACTCGTAAAAAATAACTAAGGTTGATATTTACATACAAAATAAAATATTTATTTTATATATATTTTAACTATACATCCTGTTTCGACAACTATGTTGTAACCCCTAAAATAAATACCTAACAGTTTGAATTTATGTTTGAAATTACGCTTACAAACGAGTCCTTATAATTATATCCATGAATTTGTACATTATTTTCATGTACATACTTGTATTACATGATAGAAAGATATGTTTTTCCCAAAATGTCGGATCAATATTTATTTTTAATAGTGGCAACATTGATCTGACCACAGCAAAACATTTTGTTGTTTCATAGAGACTATTCTATACTATGAAACAAAGAAAAAATCATAGAAACAGTTCTCTACTTGAAAGGTATTTATATTTTTGATTTGTTTCACGCGTTCCGTAAAGTCTAATGTATTTTTGTTCGTTTTGACTGTTAACGCTGCGAAGTGCAAACCTTCAATAATTATTACGTAATATGAGAGTATCTCATTTTCACGTAATCGCTTATAACCAATTTTATAAAATTATCACATTTTGTAGACATTTAATTTATGCAAACTATGTACAAATATAGTGCTATAATAAGATTTTGAGAGTATATGGCTGTGCGACGAGTTTTCCTGTTCCTGTTGATTGCAGAAATGATTATTTATATTACTTCAAAGAAGCAGCGTTATATAAATATCTCAGCTCTGTGATATCCTTAGACGCCAAAACTGAATCTGATGTGGAGCATAGAATAAACACAGGATGGCTGAAATGGAGGTCTCTCTCTGGGGTTTTCTGTGACAGCAAGATTCCAGTTAGGATCAAAGGTAAAATCTACAAAACTGCTGTAAGGCCAGCTATGCTCTACGGATCGGAGTGTTGGACCCTGATGAAACGTGACATGGATAGAATTTATGAGGCAGAGATGAAGATGCTGAGGTGGGCGGGCGGTGTGACTAGAGTGGACAGAGTTCGAAATGAGCATATTCGGGGTTCATTTCGGGTGGCCCCCATACCTGAAAAGATAAGGGAAAAACGCCTAAGATGGTATGGGCATGTGACACGGAGAGATGAGGACCACATGGTGAAGAGAGCCCTCAACATACCCACGCTGAGAAGAAGACCTAGAAGACCACAGGCAACCAGGACTGCAACACTAAACAAGGATCTAAAAACCCTGGGCTTGACCGAGAATGCAACGCAGGACAGACAGACATGGCGAATGTGCACAAGGAGAGCCGACCCCAGATGATGGGAAATGGCTAGGATAAAAAAAAGACTTCAAAGAAGCAGCGTTACTAGTGATAGCGATAGAAAATACAACGTTATGCTTACTTTTCAAGAATTGGAGATTAGACTATAGTATTTTTTATATACTAGTATTTCTTTTAAGAAAAAAAACCTTTTTCATACTAAAAACATTATTTAACCGTTAGATCCGCATCATTCCAACCACTCAAAAATTGATCTTGATCTCTGCATAATGTAAGGCTTAACAACGTGCAACGGTGAACACGACTTGTGCTTTTATTTTTACTAGACTTCACTAGTATATAAATATATATTTTATGATAACAAGTAGGCTGTGTTGTGATCATTGTTTGTGGTCACGTGGTTTCCTCCACTTCCCGCCACAAAACCGCGTCGACTATTTCACGCGTTCCTATTGTTATCCGATTATTGTCGCCTATTACAGACGCTCGGTCAGCATTTTGCGTTTACATTATTTTTGTACAACAAGTACACGACATTCCAAAATATAACTGAAAAGCGATTCGCTCCATCTGTGTGAAAGGAGCTTACAGATATGCGTAGGTATTAACAAAAAAAGAAGAAAACATATTTTGAAACAGTAATACAATGTCCAACAAAATTTGCATTACTTAGTTACGATATCATTACGATAACTAGTAAAGTAATTAGTAATAATTAATAAGATAAATGTTAATGTAATGACGTGGAATTACAAAATTTAAAGTCTTCATAGGATATCTTCATATACGTTTTAACAAAGCTCATTTAAAATTTATTCTAAGTCAAAATAATCCATTCTTTAATGGATAAAGTAAAAAAGAAATACGTTTAAATTAAAATACGACATATGCAAGTCACTCTGAGTTTAACCCTTCCAAACGCCTCGCTTCTTTTTTGTATTCATTAATTTTTTACTCCCTTTTTGTTGTCTTTTTTTTGGTATTGCTTCGGTCCTTTTTTACCGATCAAGGGGATGACTTTGAAAGGTTTATGAAGTTAATTTAAATTTATGTGTGGGAAAGGAATTAATTTATTCCGAGGGGAGTTTTTTCTGTTTACGTCTAAAGTCTTTATCGCTCGCATTTGTTTCAAATAAGTGTCGGTCCTTACGAGCAAGTGTCATATGAACTATCAAAAAGGGATGTGTTTATAATAGTTTAGGGACCTGAATGCATAAACTAACCCCTTAGGGAAATATTTTAAGTTATTTGAATATTTTGAATATCTAACACACTTAATATTATTACGTGCATAATTTATTAATAGATTTATTAAGTGTGATAATGAAATATTATTTTTAAATAACATCAAAAATATAAATAAGGTTTAATAATTAAGATACTAAAAACAGTTTAAAAATGTTAAATCAATTGTTATTACTTCAAGGCTTAATAAAGGTTTGACTTATAGTAGACTTTTTAGAAAAAGGAAGAAAACTTAAGGAAGTATACAATGGTACAGTGAAATGTACCCAAAATAAAAAATTACATCCTCAGGGTGATTCTAATTTTGAAAAATATTTTTTTATATTCTAATTTGTTAGGAAAATTAAAAAACTTTACTACAAATAAAATATTATTTATAATATTTTAACTAATAAAGTAATCAATTAACGGCAAAACTTACGATACACATGTAGTATTTTTCTTCTTCGTAGTATCAATCCGGTGGATTGGTTTGCAGCAACAGAATCTTGCATCTCGATCTCCATTCCTCTCGGTCCTCCGCAACCCTTTTCAGCTCAGCATAAGCGCTACAATTCATGTCCTCGAATACTTGCTGTAAATACTCCCGTCTAGGGCGCCCTCTACAGTTTCTACCCTCAACCATCCCCTCCATAATATCGTGAAGAGGACCATCGTGGCGCATGATGTGACCAATCCATTGGGCTCGCCTCTCTGAGATGGTTCTTATTAGGTGCCTATCTTCCTTGATTATCCTGAGAACCTCATTGTTCGTGTCGTGGTCTCTCCAGGAAATTCCGAGAATTCTTCTGTACGACCACATCTCAAAGCCCTCTAGTCTTTTTTCATCACTTTCAGATAAGCACCATGTCTCACAGCCGTACATTAAGATGCTCCAAACAAGTGTTTTGGCAAGTTGCTTAGGGCTTGAGCCCTAAAGAAATATTCTAGGTATATGTAATTAGCTTAGTTATTTATTTTTAAAAATATTCGTACTTATTTGATTATGAATTGAATAATATTGTTTATTAAAACTCCAAAATTTGCACTACGACATTTAGAAAAATATATATATACTGGAGGTATTGAATATTGAATCTCGTTTATAAATCATATACAATTAAGAAGAGACGATAAAAAATAATGTGGCATGTAAATTTTTACTTCCACAAAGACATCGCATTAAGGATCGTCGATCATAAATCATTTTTTCAAAGTTCGTGCGATGCATTTTAATATCTGAATAATAATATAATGTCCGACCCACGATTATAATACTCTCGATATCGGCGTGTAATACAACCATCAGAGAGACGATCAGGTGGCCGGGATGGGACCGCGAGATAAGGGCCGAGCAAGAGGGATGTCCGGACCCTCGGTCAAGGGCAAGGGACAGCAACCAATTTTTCGAACTCAAAATTTCATTCGATCAATTTTTTTGAAATTATTTTAATACAAAAAGAGATGAAGTCGACAATTTGTTCATCAGAATTAATCGGAATTATTAAAACGAAGCAATAGATATGTGTGAAATCTAAGTTACAATCCAGTCTCGGAACAACCGTAAATTTCTTGAAAATTGCTTAGACCAAATTTTTCGAAATTATTACATAAAATTATGAAATCAATGATTGGTTGATTGCGATTGAACATACAATTAAGAAGGATGGAAAATATAATATATGTACGGAACCTTTTGTTAAATCCATGTAAAGACAGAAGTAATATGTTCAAAATTTCATACGATAAAATATTCTCTACTACATTCTACGACCAAAATTCCGTAATATGATGAGATTGGCTATAGTGTAGGTATATACGAGATAAGAGCCAATCGAAGACCATGTCCAGGATTTTGGTCAAGAAAAAGTTTATACACATAAATAAATTTCTATTTTTTATTTAAATTTACATTACTTAATTACATACTGGTAATTATGACATCTGCAATTATGTGGGCAGGTAAGTACCAACCAAAGGGGATGTTCTTGATCTTGTTTAAGAGTATTTTTAGGTATAATAATAAATATTTTATGTATATACATTTAGGTGTTGCTATAGCATGCATTCAATAGATCATTAACACAGTTTCATTCTACTTTTAATGCTTTGATCTAAAATCCAATTATTTATAGTTCTACTAGCAATAAGTAATGCATTTTAATATGGAAAATAATTAAACAAACATCAGCGATATCCGACGTACAGAAAAAAATTGATCAAATGAATTCGGCGAAGAAATGTGTTCCACTGAAAAAAACAGGTGTGGCTATCAAAAATACACTTACACTTTTATTCGGGCCGGATACTTCACTCTGTATTCGGGAGATGGCGCTGACTCGATTAAACCGCGGTGCAAGAACAAGATAAATAATACCCCCAGAAGAAAAAATAAGATAAGACAAAAAATGGATAAACCGAACCCCTTCGGGCCGCGATGATCTCGTTCTCTTAACCCACGGCCTGTCCCGTCTTGTCTAATTACTTTTGAGAGCCGGGGACTTTTTGCCGAGTACCCCAGAGGCGCAGCAAATATTCACTTCAATGTATGTTCACTACTTATGCAATAATTTCATGTTTATATGAAATTATATGTGCAATCTGATTGTGAAGTCACGTACATGCTTTTAATAAAAAGGCAAATACACGTTCATCGGACGACTTTCGTCTACCATCAATTTCAATTAAGAGGCTATGACTGGCATTTAACAAATGAAGGATCAAATTCACACCTACAGAGGGTAATTATAGAACTTATAATTTGTTTTTCTATTTCTATCGGGGAACGAATTTACGACCTTCGGTTGGGTATGCAAACGCTTGACCTCTCTCACTATTTCTAAATTAATGTTTTAAAAAATGAGCAATAATAGGAATATTTGTCAGATGCCAGATCATTTGGCTTGTTTTTATCTAGTATGTCTTCCTAAAGGACTTTCGAAAAATGTAAATTGTACGTTTTAAGTGGAGATTTACAATGCAGAGCTTATTTTTTTAAACCAAGCGTGGATTATGATAGATCTTAGATCTTTTGACACCTATTTATAAATAGGTTGATTTGACGTTTTGACAACCAAATGGTGCAGGCCTCCGGAGCTTCGGGGTAATCATCCTATCCTTAGATTTTTTAAAAATAAACGTCCAAATATTCCTCAGATACTACAAGTGTTGTTACTCAAACCAAATTTGAGACTATTTGAAACCATATAAATATTAACAGATTTGCTTAAAGGTAATTTATAATAACCAAATGCTTCAGATATGGAACAGATATAAGAAAGTATATAAGATGGATTTACTTTATGCTCTCATGCAAACAGTTTAATTATATTGAGGATATTGTCTCCACTATCGTAAAACACAAATCTAAAGCAGGCTTTGGGTGTGGTGGATAAATAACAAATATTATGCACGTAAAACTTAAAAAATATATATATATTCGATTTCAGACGTAGAAATTTGATCAATTGAATATTGATGTTTATTTAATTAGTAATCGTTAACCTGTCTGTTAAGCATATATTGTGTAATTGTAGTTACGTCACTGCTTTTCTCCTACTTTTACTCTCGGCTCTCCTACACGTAGGGAAGCGTTCAGATACAGGTTTTGTGTAATATACATTTTAATAAAGTTCTCAAAAAACTAATGGGATTTTTTATTTTGTTTGTTTACGGTTAAATTTATGATTTATTATCTTACTTCTTATTGCATTAAAATGTATTAAGATATATTTCACTATAAAAATACATTATCAATACACTACAAGCAATTCCCTTTAAATGTAAATTATAGCAAAGACCTAATTACCATGAATCGGTGGTTGTCGATATGAAAATTGACAACTTACCATTACAGGTGAGATTACTGAAAAGGGTCGAGAGTTTCAGATATTTTTGCGTACAGTTCACTGACAGTAGTGTTCCGCAACCCAATTATTTAAAAATAAGGTGATTTGTTAATTAAGAATATTTAAAAAATTTCGAATAATTAGCTTAATATGAAGCTTTCAAAATCTGGACAGTATTGGTGGTAAGCGGCGGCTTATCTCAAAAGCAATGAAAGTATTTAAACATATATACAATAAATTGTTGTTTTCTATTAATATACTCAACAAAACAAGATCAAATCATAAAAAATACAGTCATTTTTAATTATCTTGCAAAATTAAAATCGCATAAATGAATTGTAAATTTGAAAAATTAATGTAAGCTCTTTTTGTGCGAGAGCCGTCCTTGATTCACATTTGCAGCATTTACGCGAGTTTTCCATTCCGTTTACGTTAACAGCATTGTCCTGAACACCAACAACGTAACAAAATGAACTTTTGTACACGAATACTGCCGCTGCATTGTGTTACTTCCAGCATCAAAGCTCGCATAAACAGAATAAATAATTTAAAAAAAAAAAACAAAATTATTCACCGCGAAATTTATGATTCTATTTTAGGAACACAATAATAACCCCTACTCTAGCGAAAACAACCGAAAACGTAACCAATGTAGGAAATTATCGTGGTTTTTAAACTCACAATGGTCGATCATTTTCATTATTAGACTACAATTCAATTTACGCCGTAAGAAACGAAAAAAAAATCCGGCATTCGTTCTTAGATTTACCGTGAAATTTGGCATTCGGAGCCGCGGAAAAAAGATCACTTCATTGGCCCAATTTTGAGTTTTCGGTCACTTTTTGGACGCAGCGCTTGTGCGGAATGAGCGACCAGAAGAATGCAAAAATTTTTTTTTTTTTGCTTTAAATAACTTTTTCCGGGCGCCATTATCATCACAAATCATCACAAGTGGAGAGTTGTGCACATTTTTACTGGCACACTTAGTAGTGGAGAAAAATTTACGTTAATCTGATTTAAGTTATGTGTCATCTTTTAATTGCATCTTATTTATTGTTCGAATTTTACACGCTAAATGCTTAAAATTTCGCGCTTGAAATAAATAACATCTTATTTTTCATTATTGCGACGATTTTATTTCTTTGAGAATTCATAAGCGATCCTACTTATGATATATTGAAGGTGTTTGAATTGAGTTAAAATATGAGTAACACTATCAATCTGTTATATATCTAAAACATATAGTTTCATCAAATTGCCACTACATCATCATCATCATCATCATCAGCCTGTATCCGTCCATTGTTCAATGTATCCCTCCACGAACGTAAGCCTCCTGCATGAATCTCCATCCCCTTCGATCCTCCGACCCCGCTCCATCGTCACTCAGATGATAAGCTCAAAGCTTACGAGGTGTGGACTATTTGGTCCCAAGCGGCGGCTTGAAATTGAGTGTATTGATAGCGCGAATACATATATTAAAATCAATAATTTAAGATGGAACGTTAAGAATATTTCAAGACAAAAAAATTAAGTGTTCCTAAAAATAATTTTAAACATTACAAAAAAATATGAAATACTTTTTTATACCTTATTTAAATCTGAGAAGTCTTATAAATTCGTGCATTTTTTTAAATACCTTCAAGCATATAACTATTACGCATTGTTTATTGCATCCAGGGCCAGTCCAGTTTAAGTCTATTTTTTTATTTTATCTAAACACTTACAGGAGAATACCGACAGATGGTGATAGTAATTTTGAAGTCTCATCTGTGGAATTCTATGACGCTTACCATGGTGTATATGGCTAAACGCTGCATGTGGAGTGTTGATCCGCCAACGTCATAGACTACAGCCCGAGATTCACGCATCATCCTTTATTATTACAGGAATTTACTATGAATGGGTGGTCTTCACGGGACGACTTTCGTCTACCACCAATTTTAATTAATAGACTATGACTGACATTGTACGGGTGATGGATCAAATTCACACCAACCGGGGGTATCTTAGAGCTCAGAAATCGATTAAAAATCCTTTTTTTTAATCTCCGTCGGGGATCGAACCCACAACCTTTGGCTTGCAAAGCAATTGCTTTGACTATTGAGCTATGGCCGCCGGCAGAAAACCTATTCCAGTTGACATCAGCACGATGTATTCCTTGCTGCCTGGTATCGAAAACCTCGATAAACGATTTTTCGTCTCATATTTCTGTTCGCTTATCATACATTTATGTGTTGCCATATTGGCATCTTGGACAAATCCACTCACGGGTGTGTGAGTTATATGGTTTTGCCACCAACGGGACCGACCACGGGCCGCACGGGTCAGTTATGTGTTGACGACCGAGAAGGTCGCATTACGGCTGGCGGCATGTCATTCTGCCTGGCCGAAAGCTTGTAATGTTTTAACGTAAATATATGTCAATGTGCTTCCGAATAAGTCTTTGTTTTGCTGCCCTACTCCGACATTTCGAAACCACCACCAGACCAGACATGACAAAAAGAGTTCAATACTCCTCTTGAAACCATTTTGTACAGACACACCCCAAACAAGACTTGACATAACTACCGCTTCTCTTTGACACACGCAATTAAGCGGACTGGCAACAAATCACCAAGGAAGGCAACCCGAGACACGCATGTAGCATACTAACGTCAAAACTTCTAGTCTGAGGTTTTGTTGACAAGCCGTATGCTGCGTCAAAGACTTGGGAAGGCCCTCAGCCACTTGCAAACATTTAAGCTTTTTGTAGTGCTCTGTGAAGTGTTTTCATCAGAAACACATGTACAGAGCGGAGGCGGAAAGGGTTTGACAGTGCCCTACTCCTCATCATGCCCTCACGCGACGGAGTAGCAGCTGGGTGTTTATATAATTAAATTAAAAAGTGGCCGGGCAGTATCTACTACGAAAGTGAGAGAAATGTAATATAAGCTAACTATTAATGTCTCAAAAGGCACATAATATCAATAAATAAGCTGCCTTATGAAACACTCAGTGTTCTTACGGCATTACAGCGCCTCTTCTGAAAGCTCATTTGTACAAGTGCGAGTAAATGATATAATATATGGACAATACTTACTTCGGCTGTGAGGATAATAAAGATTGCGTGTCGCGTGTGAATAATGAGCAGAGGTTATTAGTGCTTGCGACGCCACCGCAGCACGACGGGCCGCTGTGTGTCTTTATGTTCGTGCTACTGCATATAACAGCTCATTTCCTTTCAATAAGTGATTTTAAAGATGTAGTCGGCAACCGGTTTCTCTCGGTCGGGGTCCGGCGGAGGCTGCGGCCGAGTATGAGGCCTTGGGAGCCGCGCGCCTCCGAGGCGAGCTTC